>CM044319.1:40460000-41710000 GCA_024291935.2 Okapia johnstoni | reverse complement strand
GTACACCTGAAACTATATCAACATTGTAAATCTACTATAATTAAAATAAAAGATGACAAAGAATAGATTCAAGATAGACTGCAGTAAAAGCTTGAACTCAACCTGACTGCTTAGAAACAGAAGTATGTAAAGGAATAAGGGATTATATGGTTTCTGAGATGGATGGATGTTTTTATTGAGGAAACACATAGCTGTTATTCTAATATTTTTAATAAGTTTTAGAAAATGTGAAGGAATAACTCAGCTATTTTAAAATATTAAAAACTGTGAAGCAAATGAAATACATTTCTCTATTTAAGAAGACATCTATCTTGATGTCCCATATGTCAATGTGTAAATTGCTATATTCATTAGTAATGAGTCTATTTCTATTGGGGACCTTAGATATATTCATTTTTAGATTCTGATTCCCCCTAGGTACAAGTCTCTTATCTTAACTCTAGTTTTTGCTTTCTCTTAAATGTGCTTTTTTCATTCTATTGCACAAAATTTTCTATGCCCTGGCTTATCTGCTCATTTTCTTTCTCTCTTAAAAAAAAAAAAAAAACCCAAAACTCTCTCTTCTTTCTCCCTCTGCTCATCCTCCCTGCCCCAACCTACACAAGTACATTCCACCCCATGGGATGCTATCCTGCTGGACCTGAGACATTTCAATGGCTAACATCCCCATGAAGACATCAATAGTTTTGTCAGTCTTAAGACTTCTTTCATTTTTTTTATTGAAACTCTTGAACTCTCTAGTGTGTTTTGTGTTTTTAGCTCACAAGGCAGTAAATACTGCTTTGTATTTGTGCTGTTTTATGCATTTATTTATTCTACAAATATTCATTGAGTGCCTCGCTCATGGAAGGCGATTTTATTTGTATTTTGTGCTGCAATTCATAGGGTCGCAAACAGTCGGACACAACTGAGCGACTGAACTGAACTGAACTGAACTTCCATCTAAACTGCAAGATCTTTGAGAGAAAAAAAATAACTACAATTTCGTATTCCCACCACAAACAAGTTGGTAGACTGACTGTGTGCATGTATAAATACATGTTGAGTGTAGTTATATATGAAGATACAGGTTACTAAAAATAAGACAATAGATCCAAAATAAAGTCATTTATCCTAAACTCCACACCACCAAAGAGAGACTTAACTTGATTATTTAGGCACTCCCAGAAAAAGAATCTTAAACTAATCATTCAGGATTCTCCTGATGAGCTCTAGTTAGGTAATCTGACTGATAGACCCCTGCCATCCCCTAAAGCAAAGTAACCTTGCAATAGTCAACCCACTTTTTTGCCTAGTATAATTTCCTTCTTCATGTTCCCTTCTGCCTACAAAAGTCTTTCATTTCATACAGCTTCTTGGAGTTCCTTTCTATCTAATAAATTTGATGCTGCCTGATTAAATTAAATTTGCTCAGATAAACTCTCCAGGCTACTCTGACCAAAGAATTCTCCAGGCAAGAATACTGGCATGGATAGCCATTCCCTTCTGCAAGGGATCATCCCAATCCAAGGATCAAGCTCGGCTCTTCTGCTTTGAAGGCAGATTCTTTTACCATCTGAGCCATCAGGGAAGCCCTTATAATTTCTAATGTCTCAATTTACTTTTTAACTGTCAATCTATCTAAAATTGTATCACTGTATATATTGTATATAACTATAACGCTAGGGCAGAAAGTGAAGAAGAACTAAACAGCCTCTTGATGAAAGTGAAAGAGGAGAGTGAAAAAGTTGGCTTAAAACTCAACATTCAGAAAACTAAGATCATGGCATCTGGTCCCATCACTTCATGGCAAATAGATGGGAAACAATGGGAACAGTGAGAGACTTTTTTGGAGGGGCTCCAAAATCACTGCAGATTGTGAATGCGGCCATAAAATTAACAGGCACTTGCTCCTCAGAAGGAAAGATATGATTAATCTAGACAGTATATTAAAAAACAGAGACATTACTTCGCCAACAAAGGTTAATCTAGTCAAAGCTATAAAGAAACCTGAGCGCCAAAGAATTGATGCTTTTGAACTGTGGTGTTGTAGACAACTCTTGAGAGTCCCTTGGACTGCAAGGAGATCCAACCAGTCTATTCTAAAGGAAATCAGTCCTGAATATTCATTGGAAGGACAGATGCTGAAACTGAAACTCCAATACTTTGGCCATCTGATGCGAAGAACTGACTCATCTGAAAAGACCCTTATGCTGGGAAAGATTGAAGGTGGGAGGAGAAGGGATGACAGAGGATGAGATGGTTGGATGGCATCACCAACTTAATGGACATGAGTCTTGGTACACTCCGGAAGTTGGTGATGGACAGGGAGGCCTGGCGTGCTGCAGTCCATGGGATCAACAAAGAGCCGACATGACTGAGTGACTGAACTGAACTGATAACACTATATGTTTCTGTAAGTAACAAGGACAGAAAGAAGTGTTATTAAAATTTAATTATCATTAATCTTATGTGGAATTATACCATTGTTTATTAAATTTATGGTCTGTTTCTCTTAAATTAAACATTTCTACACAACTAGCCTTTTGAGAATATCTGACCATTCTCAAAGGATGAAATTTACACTATGTTCCATGTTTTCTCTCCTTTGTCTTTGAAAGAATTATACACAGAATTATGCCACTTGTTCTTCTCAGAAACAGCACGTAGACATTGAAATGTCAAAGTAAATGGAAAAAGTAAATTTCATTTTGACTGTGACAATAAAAAAAAAGATGAATAAGTAAATAAAGGTGGCTTTTTTTCTACATAGTGAAAAAAACAAAACCAGTGTATGGTGAGTAAATATCTGATTTTTATTATTGTAATAAGGAAATGGTGACATGCAAAGTAAAATTTATTTTTCATAACTGAAAGCACTATTGCTAGAAAAGGGATGTAAAGTTGTGCATTGACCTTTGAAAGGCAGAAAGGTTCAGCAGAAAATCAAAATGTTGTCAGTCATCAGCTATGCTTGTTCTATGCACCCCTGACTCCCCTCTTCAAATAGCTATGTATCTTTTTTACAAAACAAAACTGCTGATATGCTAAAGACCTTAGTGGACTAGACACATACAAATTAAATTAATTAACTTTTGAGTAGACCGAGAAGTGATTTGAGAGTATCACTTACAATCCAGATGTGGTAGGCATGAAAAGTGTGTGAAAATGTCAGTCACTCAGTTGTACCCCACTCTTTGCAACCCCAAGGACTGTAGCCTGCCAGGCTCCTCTGTCCAAGGAATTCTCCAGGCAAGAATACTGGAGTGTGTAGCCATTCACTTGGCCAGGGATCTTCCTGAGCCGAGGACTGAAGCTGGGTCTCCTGCACTACAGGCAGATTCTTCACCATCTGAGCCACCAAGGAATCTTAGGGCTTCCCAGGTGGCACTAGTCATAAAGAATCTGCCTGCCAATGCAGGAGACATGAGAGACTCAGGTTTGATCCCTGGGTCGGGAAGATCCCCTGAATAGGGAATGGCATCCCACTCTTGTATTCTTGCCTGGAAATTTCCATGGGGGGAGGATCCTGGCTACAGTCCATGGGGCTACAGACAGTAGGACACTGCTGAGCACGCGCGCGTGTGCACACACACACACACACACACACAATGGATATAGACAGTTATATCCTGTCTATATGGCCTTCATTTAGACTTAATTAGATATGGAGCTGCAATTGTAGCTGTCTTCATCAACATGATCACCAAGCTAGTGCCCTGTTTCTCCGGTACATCCATAGACCAATCGGTATCTATAACAACCTTTTTCTGTGTGGGGCATCAATAATTGGAATATTACTGATCACTTGCACAAAACTTCTCCTATAACCTGATTGGCATTGATTATGGTTATACTGGTCAAATTCCATAACAGTTAGGATATACCCCTTTCTAGATGATCGCTTTCTGGTCATCTTTCCATTCTCTGCCATTGTTCTATAGTTTCAACTTTGATGACTGAACATTTATTTTATTTACTTTATAAATGTGTTTAAATCAGTTCAGTGAAGATCAAATTTCCACATTTATGAAACCAAACAGGACCTTGTGGGGCTCCTGAGGCTAGGAATAGAATAAGATAGTTACATAGATAGCTGTAGAAGTCTCAGTAGGGGATTAGAGGAAAACCTAGAGAATCTAGGGAGACCACTCTTTAAGTTAATGATTACTCAGGAAATCATTGCATGCTATGAGATCGTCATGGAATTAAAACAGGAGGGAAAGGGGCAGGGCACAACTTTTGAAAGAATGACATAGACCAAGGATATAACATAAACCAATTAGAAACAAATGGGTCCAAGATGGCAGATAAGTCAACTTCAACTAGACCTTCATCCTCAATCAGCAAGCTAAATGACACACCCAGAGCATCATGACCATTCCAAGGCACTTTCAAAAGACCAAAGAGTGTATGATGACCCAATTCCTGGAAATTTCCACCCCTTCCCAAAAGTAGTTGAAATAATCCTCCCACTCATTATCAAATGAAATTACCCAGCCCATAAACACTAACCATGCCACATTTTGTGGCTGCACTGCCCTCTGCAATGGCCCACACTCTGTCTGTGGAGTGTGCTTCTCTTTGAATCTGAATAAATCCATTTCTTACCTATCACTTTGTCTCTCACTGAATTCTTTCTATGATGAGACATCAAGAACCTGAGCTTCATTTGGTCCTGAAAGCAGTTACCAGGGTTTTGGCTGGGTTTGAGCCCCAGCAGATGGTTGGATGGCATCACTGACTCGATGGACATGAGTTTGAGCAAGCTCCAGGAATTGGTAATGGACAGAGAAGCCTGGAGCGCTGCAGTCCATGGGGTTGCAAAGAGTCAGACACTACTGAGCAACTGAACTGAACTGAAATGAACATGGGTTCAAGTTCCAATCTGAAGTTAATGGTTTCAGCTGGGTACAGAAGCCTTTCCATGTCCTCTGTTTTTTTTATAGGGAACAGACTTCAGCCTCTGCGAACTTCTCTGAATTCCAAAGGGCAGATTAGAATAGTTGCTAACCCAAGAAGAGAAGAGAAGCAGAGTCAAGGGAGGAGCAGCTGAGAAACAATAGTGCAGCCTTGGAGGAGGGTCCTGGTTCTGCCTCAGGGGACATACAGAACAATATCCTTAAGCTCTTTATAGAATTGTGTGCTAAATTGCTTCAGTTCTGTCTGACTCTTTGCAACCCCGTGGACTATAGCTTGCCTCTGTCCATGGAATTCTCTAGCCAAGAATACTGGAGTGTGTTGCCATTCCTTTCTCCAGGAGATCTTCCCAACCCAGGGATCAAACCTTGGTCTCCTGCATTGCAGGTGGATTCTTTACCATATGAGCTGCCAAGAAAGCCTTATACAATTAAAACCCCACAGATGAAAGATGTCAGCATTCTTCCTACCAGAGGAGACCATCTGAGGGCAGATTAAAGGAGTAAGTTCATCAAGAGGATAACCTGAGGCCATATTGAAGAAGTCCCTGCATACACCCTAATCTTATCAGCAAACCCATGCTTGAACCATTACCATAAAACTCCTCATCAAAGTCCCCTGGATTGGGATAGACAGTCTTGAAGGCAGGAGCCCCCTGTGTCTCCCTTTACCTAGCAAAGCAATAAAGCTGTTCTTTTCTACTTCACTTGAAACTCTGAGATTCAGTACAGCACTGGTGTTCAAAGGCTGAGCTTTTGGTATCATTTAGAGCTGAATGTGAGTTTGACCAAGCTCCAGGAGTTGGTGATGGACAGAGAAGCCTGGCGCGCTGCAGTCCATGGGGTCGCAAAGAGTTGGACACAACTGAGCGACTGAACTGAACTGTGAGTCCAGTCAATTCAATTTAACTTGCTCATTATGTGCATCAAACATGTTAAAATACATTTCTGGAAAGGATGCCATTTACCTAGCCTGTCCCTTCCAGGAACCATAATGCTAACCAGTTAGAGCTTATGTGAGTTAGCCATGCACCCTATGAAACATTTTCCAAATTATATGTATATAAAAGTACTTATTCCTTCAGGAAATAATACCTGCTAGTCTATTAAATATGTACCCTTCTACATATTTATCTCTATTGCAACATTTCACATGCCTATTAAAAGCTGTGAAACATCATTTATCATCACTGTAACTAAATAAATAGTTTTTATTACATATTAGCCAAACCTAATTCACTTGTTTTATGAGCTTGGTTCATTGAATTTATTTTTCTGAGATGGATCTAACCATACTTGATCACATGTGCTGCCGCTTGGAGAAACTCAGTCTCTTGGCTGCAATTTCCTAAAGTTCAGACTTCAAACACTAAGTTCTTGCTGCAACTACTGTAGCCTTTGCAACCTCTCTTCTTAATTACTGCATAACTTTCACTCTGTTAACTTACATATGTTGTAATAATGCTAGCCAACAGATATTTATCTGTTAAATGTGTGGTTTTTCTATTTCCAAGACAGAATTTTGATCTGTTTGTTTCCAAATGTTCTGAATTTGTTTGGATTACTGTGGCAACTGGAAGGTGTTCATATCCTAGTTTGTTTTTTTTTTTTTTTTTTGAGATGAAAGAGTAACTTTTAATTTAAAGCCAAAACAGCTTTTTACATAAAAGACACACCATGATAATTCTGTTGCTACACTGTAAGTCATCTTTTCTCACCAGTAGAAGTGAGCAGTTTTACTATTATTACCTTCCTTATACCTTCCACTGTTTAGGCTATCCAGCTGCTGCTGCTGCTAAGTTGCTTCAGTCGTGTCCGACTCTGTGCAACCCCATAGACGGCAGCCCACCAGGCTGTCCTATCCCTGGGATTCTCCAGGCAAGAACACTGAAGTGGGTTGCCATTTCCTTCTCCAATGCATGAAAGTGAAAAGTGAAAGTGAAGTCGCTCTGTTGTGTCCGACTCTTAGCAATCCCATGGACTGCAGCCTACCAGGCTCCTCCGTCCATGGGATTTTCCAGGCAAGAGTACTGGAGTGGGGTGCCATCACCTTCTCCTAGGCTATCCAGAGTCACATGCAAACTGTTTATACTTGTCACTATATACTTCAAGGTCACTGAACTGAATATTCATTGCTTCAGTTCATCACTTCTTTAAAAAAGGCAAATTATATACAGTCCATGGAATTCTCCAGGCCTGAATACTGGAGGGGGTAGCTTTTCCCTTCTCCATGGGATCTCCCCAACCCAGGGATCAAACCTAGGTCTCCCACATTGCAGGCGGATTCTTTACCAGCTGAACCACCAGGAAAGCCCATTAAACTGCATATATCTATTCATCTCAAATCCCATATGTATGTTTGGGAGGGTGAGAACATAAAGTTCACAGGATGCTTCAATGAATCCTTATTTTAGGCCACAAATAACTGAGCATCC
Source organism: Okapia johnstoni (assembly GCA_024291935.2). NCBI lineage: Eukaryota > Metazoa > Chordata > Mammalia > Artiodactyla > Giraffidae > Okapia > Okapia johnstoni. The sequence continues at coordinate 41,702,667 of CM044319.1, read as the reverse complement.
CTTTCATTTAAGCATACGCTGAGTGGAAAACAATGCTGTAGAGAAGAAAAGAGATAAGATAACTTATCTCTCTCTATGTTCAGTACATATTCCATATCCCAAGAAAACCCCAGGACAACTATATACAAAACTGAAACTAGTATATTTGGTTGTGTGGTCACTCTGGGTCTCAGTCGGTCAATGACTCAGTAAGTCAGCACATGAAAGGAAAGGAAATAGAACTTGCAGGCATACAATTCATATCAAAGGCAAATCCAGCTAAATGGATCCCTCTCAACATTTCCATTATTCCCTATCTGGCCCCCAGGACTTCCCTCTTTCATGGCATTTCCTGCCTGAAAGGAAGTCCCTGATATTAAATGTTAAACTAATTATATTCCTGGATAAAAGACTTTGGAATGAGAGACACATAGTCACTTCTGGGAACCTGCTGGGAAGACAGATTTTTATGGCAACAGATGAGGTTACCAAAGTTCCCAGCAGAAAATGTGCTCTTCTGAAGTTTCTGAGAACTGCATTTCTCTTTATCAGTGTATCTTTGATTTGATGATAACTTTTATATCTTCTATTGCATGAATTAACTGCATAGAGAAGATTCTCAATTAATACTGGTTGAACAAATCAAACTAAAATCTCTTCCTAAATCTATTTGCTAAAGGATACACCAAGATTTCACTTTGCTTACAATTGGAATATACCTCTCCTTTACCTACAACAGAATCTCTATGAGAGAAGACATAAAGCTATCTTAGGCTATTTTCTCTTGATCTTCTGAAATTTTATTAAATAAAGCATTTTTACATATTTCTCTGGCATTTAAGTTTATGAATGTTAAAAGTCAAGATTCCTTACACAATGATTCACTTTATAACCTATTGATGTATTTCCAGAATCTTCCTAGCATTGAATAATTTCCTAATATTCTTTTCTTTGATTAGTATTCTAAGTAAGTTCCTTTCTATTAATTAATTATTAAATTAAAATAAAAATAAATTAAAAAAACTAACATAAAACTATAGTTTATCAAATGTCTCAAAAGACCAAATCTTACTGAATGCACTGACTCTGAAAGCTCTCTGAAAATGTCACAGAGTCAGCTTTTGCCTAAACTGCACTTAAGGGAATCATGTATTTATTTCTGTGCCTTCTATAGAACTGAATCAAGGCTGAAGCCAATAAAGAAGCCTCATTACCATTGTCATTTTGAAATCTCATCTTCGGTTTGATGGACTATCAATATTATGTGTCTTTCTCTCAATCTTTCAAAGGCATACAGCCCCTGATGCTATCTATGAATTCATCATCAGTTATATGCTATTATCTCAGTAATTGAAGAAGAGTGTAGGATTAAAGTTTCTACACCAAAATGAAGAAGGACAGGATTTCTTTCATTTCTCATTCTTAACACCTAGGTCATAAACATGGATTGATCTGAGTTTATCCTATTATCCCTAGCACCATTTTACCCCCTCAGCTTTCCACAGGCTGTAGCTAAAACTCCATGGAGAGTTTTGCTGTGTAGAAGCTAGGAAAAGAAATCAATTAAAACCTGCAGGCAGCTACTCTGTTTTGAAAGAAATGGAGGAAGAATTTTACCTTTGAAAACATTATCCCTTTGCTTTGGAAAGCCATCTTGTGATCCTACATGGCTTTCCCCACCCCACTTCCCACTTAATTTGCCCTCATTTCTAACCGTTCTCTGAGCCACCAGAGTCTGACCTTTGCAGGTTGAGACTTTGTGATAGGTGGCACCTGGTTGAATTCAGTTAATGGGAGTCCTTATGTTTCAGCAATGGTTTTGGGCTTTCCCGGTGGCTTAGAGGGTGAAGTGTCTGCCTGCGATGCAGGAGACCCAGGTTCAATCCCTCGGTCGGGAAGATCCCCTGGAGAAGGAAATGGCAACCCACTCCAGTACTCTTGCCTGGAAAATCCCATGAACCGAGAAGCCTGGTGGGCTACAGTCCATGGGGTCACAAAGAGTAGGACACGACTGAGTGACGTCACTTTCACTTTATCAAGAGAACAGAGGACAAAAATGAGAGATTTCTTTCTTCTTCACTTCAGGTCATAGCATTTCATTTTCAGAAGTAGTTGAGGCCTTCAGAAATATTTCTCTTACTAGCTAGCCCCTCATTCACTTACTTACATTTTACTGCTCCAGTAACACTATTGTATTCCCTTCTCCACTAAGATCTGGGAAGAAGGGTTAGGTTCTAGTGTACTAATGCCCACAAATTGCTCTTCTTTGGGTACCTCATCATCCCCTGTGTTTTCCCTTATCCCTGAGTTGATACACTCTTGGCCATCACCTCCTTGGGAGCAGAGACTTGGGCTTTGTAATCAGTCTATCTCTAGGCACAGAAGGATATCTGATATCACTTCCCAGGTGGCACTAGCAGTATGGGTTCAATCTCTGGGTGAGGAAGATCCCCTGGAGGAGAAAATTGTGACCCATTCTAATACTCTGGTCTGGAGAATCCCATGGATTCTACTATAATAGTAGAATTGTTTCACTACTGAAACACCTTAGCATACTTGTTGTTTAGTCACTAAGTTGTATACGACTCTTTTGCAACCCCATGGGCTGTAGCCTGCCAGGCTCCTCTGTCCATGGGATTTCCCAGGCAAGAATACCAGAGTGGATTGCAATTTCCTTCTCCAAGGGATCTTCCTAACACAAGGATCAAACCCATGTCTCCTGCATTGACAGATTCTTTACACCTGAGCCACCAAGTAAAGGTATCAAAGCTCAAAGTTCCATCTGGAATATGAAAATATTTCAGGATAGTCACTGTGTTTAGCTTCCCAGGTGGCGCAGTGGTAAAGAATCTGCCTGCCAATGCAGGAGATACAAGAGACCCGGGTTTGATCCCTGGGTCAGGAAGATCCCCTGGAGAAGGAAATGGCAACCCACTCCAGTATTCTTGCCTGGAAAATTCCATGGACGGAGGAGCCTGGTGGGCTGCAGTCCATAGGGTCCCAGAGTCAGACATGACTGAACATGTACACACACTTGTGTTTACTTACTGCATGCTAAATATATTTAAAACTTTCAAAACTTAATAACCTGGGACTTCCCTGGTATTCCAGCGTTAAGAATCTGAATTGTAAAGGAGGGGGACCTGTATTTGATCCCTGGTGGAGAAACTGAGATACTACATGCTATGGAAAAACAGCCTGCGCGCTGCAACTGCTGAAATGTGCATGCTGTGGAGCCAATGTGCCACAACTAGAGAATCTGTGTGCCACATGCAAGATCCCACATGACACAATGAGGATCCCAGGTGCCACAACTAAGACCTGACACAATTAAATAAATAAATAAATAATAAATTAAATAAATAAAATTTGTTTCATCTGATGATAATACTATCTCATAAGTGACTCTGTGAGAATTCCATGAGAAAAGTCATAGAAAACACCCATCAGTGTCTCTGGCACATTGAACTAAATCTTCCTACTCTTGTTTCAAGATGAATGTATTTTCAGAATCTGGCTAGCCTTCCTCTTTCCCACAGAGTAATAGAGATGTTTTATTAAAAATCTCAGAACGGCCACTCAGTCAAAATTACCAAACGTTGAAAAGGTCAAATCAGTATAGCATACCTTTATAATCATAGATTATTGAATGCATTAACATTCCAATCTCTCATTTTTAAAGAAAAGATTATAATAAGGGTCCAAAATGGCCACACATTAATCCACTCCCATGACAATAGTTGTTCCTTTTCCGGAAAATGTACAAATGTAACCTCTTCTGACACTGAATTTCAATTTCAATGCCACATGGTCCTTCTGGTGTTGATAACAAATGGATACCCAAGAGAAAAGCAATAGCAAACACACTAGATGCTCACAAAAGGAAAATGCTTTCAAATATGCGGTGGGTTAATTTCATCCAAACTGCAAGGTCTAGAAAATTGTGTAATTGACATCCCTACTTAAGAATATTTTGAGCTTTTGCAAGGCTGGGCTGGGCTTTTTACACAGGCTTTAAACAAGCAATCAAGCATCTGCTTCCCAAATTAAAGAACCAAAAAGACTAACTGGTGTAAGTTCATGATTACAATGTCAAATATTTCTTTGTAACTGTTGGACCATTTTCAACTCAATCAATTTTATTTTTATTTTTCATGATATTTCCAGGGATAACATAGACTCATAATCACAGACTGTTAGCATTATAAAGGGCTTTAGGGACTTTTTAGCCCATCCTTCTCATTTTATAGATGAGAAAACTGAAGACCACAGAGGGTAAGTGGCTTGTCTAAGGTCACAGAATTAGTGGTTAGGCCAGAATAACATTGAAGTCAGCTGGAATTACAAATAGACAGCTACTGAAATTATTTCATATGGTTCCATTTTCATCTAAATTTCTCTTTAAGAAAGCACTTAATGCATTGATGATTTACGAAACAAGTTGCTTGGATCACCTGAAGACAACTATAAAAATCAGGAAGGATAAACACTTTTATATTCAAGAGCTGAAGTTTTCTAAGGAAAGGTTCAGCATTTCACTTCTGTCACTCCAACAGCCTTCTGGACCAAGACTTTGCAAGAAGGTTAGGCAACATGTCACTCAAATCAATTCAAGAAGCATCTAGTCATTTGGAGAAATCAGATTTATAATTTGATAGAAGTTCAAAATATAGTCTTTAAAGAAATTTGGTGCAAAATATGCAAAACATACTCTCAAGTATTAAGGAATGACATTGACATAATAATGGTGGTTGGTAAGGGTGGGTGCAAAGACATGGTAGAAAAGACTCAGTAATAGCACGGTTTTTATGCTATAGACAAGCACACAGTCTGTAAAAAAGATAGATCAGTATCTAATCCGTATTCACTCTAGTAGATATGAAAGCAAAATGACCTTGTGTTAAGAGAGCCCAGCCTAAGAGGCTTATTTTGAAGATCTGTAATATGACTTGTAATAGGACCTGGTTTTACAATTGTTTTGGCAGAATAAAAAGAGATTTCATTTTACTTGCCAGTGGTCCAAAAATACAAACAACAAAAAAGGGAAATAATGCTTACATGTGATTAACCTTCATTAACAGGGCTATGTTAGAAATCCTTCTCTTTCTGTTTTGCGCAGTAATGAGAATTGCGTTGTCTTGGTGATGGGGGATTTTACTCTATGGTTTCTTCTTTGCAGGCAAATGATTAGATTTAGTTCTGGAGGTTTCTTCCTCTGGCATCAGAGTAGAGAGACATTTTTTTAATCCCTCAAGACTCTGTTTGCCTTCACACAGATTGGCTTGAGTTGGATAAACCCTGCCAGTAATCTTAGAACTATTCTGACCTACTTCCTTAAGTATTAAAAATGCATACCCCAACAGCTCCTTTTATCCTTATTTTCTGTTGCATTCACATATTGAAGAGCAAATAAAATCAGAGAGTAAATGTGGATTTCCAAGAGGCAAGCTCTTGTTGCCTGGCTTACCCACCATGTTAGTTATTTTCTATTTGTTCTCCCATTGCAAGATCCTTTCTCAGTCCTATTTGGTGTTTGGGAAACCTGGTTCTCTTGACTGCATATGGTGGTTCTCTTACCCTCTGGCTTCCTGTTGGATCTGGCAAAGTGAAAATAGAGAAATCTCACTGAGGTTCTTGCAAGAGCCATATGTCTTTATGGCAAGAGCTCTTGTTGGTTGGTTTCTCCCCCCAGGTCCCTGCTTTCACTGGATTCTGACAAAATAATTTTATTCTGTACTTTCTTCTGGTCAAAGGGTTGGAATGACTTCCAACTGTTGCTAATCCCCGAATGCCTCATATTTCCAAGATGGCTTCCTCACCTTGTCTTCACCTCTGTACATAAGTTTCTTAAATTCTTTTTAGTTAAACCTTTTGTATCAGCCCTTTGTTTCTTTCCAGGACACTAACTGATAGGCCACTCTCACCATATAGCTATTCTGTTTCCCATTACCATAATTATTCTTGCTGGCAGAGAAGGCAAAGGCTGCTAGGGTCCTCAATATTCACTACAAAGCCATGCAACTGACATTCAACTAAGAAAGCTGTTTGATAGCGTAGGCAGATAGTACTTGGTCTTATTTTAGAAGGGAAAAAAGTAAAACTAAGAGAATTTACATGAGTGTTCAGAGATCAAAGAGCAAGTGACTGAGCTGAGACCTGCCCAAATCCAAGAGGGTGGTGACGGACTGAGAAATGAGAGACATTTGATTTCCAAGCCTCTATAGATCGATGGTGCACATATATAATAATGATATAATTGGGGGAGTAGGCATGCCTGAAATTGATAGTACTTGGTCTTATAAGGGAAAAAAAACTAATATAATTGTACATGGAGTTCAGAGAAGAGCAGTTTGAGTCCCCCCCAAATGAATGCATCTTCTGTGTGTTAAGTGATGCCTGAAATTGCACTATTAGAAGGTCAACCATTCTGCAGCTCTGCCTAGGTTACAGAATAACTGTTCCCATTCAGTTTGTTCATTTAGGTACACAATTCTGAAGAGCAATTAAAGAAGTGCACTACATTCATATAAAAATAAGGCATGAATAATTGCAGCTTTTCTGTCCTGAACACAGATGTCTTTGGAAAAGTTTCAGTTTGATGACAGCCCCAGACTTACTGGCTGGTGTGTGAGAGATACCCTTGAGAACAAAGACCAGCTCCTATCTTTCCTTGTATCCCCAGGCCTTGGCTCAGGTCCTTGGCAAGCTTTAGATGCTGAGGGGATGTTTCTGAAGTAAAGGAATGTCTTAGATGCAAATCATTCCAGATTGAACACCAAAATAGAATTTTGCTTGACTCTGAACTTCTATGCAAAATGTGAGTAAAACTGTGTGGTATAATTGAAAATGCCCAAATCAGGCTGTTTCTCTTCTCTTGACTCTCTGACCCTACCACCTGCCAGCACCATCCCCACATGGGGAAATGGGATCTGGCAGATCATATCAATTGAGCACTGAGGTGAGACGGAGCAGAAGGGCGGGAGGATTCATCTCTTCAGATTTGCCAGCTTCTTCTGCCACGGCTTTCCTCTCTCCCTCATCCACGATCCTACTGAAACACCCACAGGTCCCTCTGGATGTTCTGTGCCAAAGCTCGAGCCTGCAAACCCTGTGCTGACTCCTCTGAGGCTCTGCCTCTTCCTCAGCTGGAAATGAGTAGCATGAACTGGAGGAAGGAAGAAAGGAGGGAAGAAATAGAGCAAGGAAAGAAGGAAGGGAGGGAGGGAAGAAGGAGGGGGAGGAAAGAGTGAAAGCGGAGAGGAAGGGAGGAAGATGAGAACTATAACAGCATTCTCACCTGGGCCACTATGAACAAACAAGGGAAGTATAAGAAAAGATGGTGGCACTTGACAGCGGCATGTCCCTCCTATGGCCACAAAGCCAAACCTCTATCAAGGAAGTCAGAATTATATGTAATATGGTATGTGGTGATATTCAGATCCCTTGAGGTTGTGGGTTATGATTCTCTAGAGTTGTCCTATCCAACAGTGTGGCCACTAGCTACAGGTGACTGCTGAACACATGAAAGGCAGTGCAACATGCTAAAATGATCATATTTTGGATATATTGGTTTAAATAAAATACATCATTAAAATGAACTCCACTTGCTTAGTTTTATTATTTTTAAACATATTATTAGAAAAAATCTAATAACATATTACATATGTGGCATTGTACAGTGCTGTTCTAGAGGGGCAAAAAAAGATGCAAACTCTGGAAAAAAGCTGGAAAAAAGAGAGATGAAGAGAGAGGATATAACCAGAAGAAAGATAAAAAACTCTCACCCAGTTTCCCAATTTGAATATAGAAAAGACTTCACCCATCATTAATTTCTTTTCCAAAGAAAATAATACATTAACCCCTCAAAATCTGCTGAAAGCTCACATCACTGAAAAGAACCACCATCCAAATCATGACTTGTCCTCAATCATTATCAGATGGTTCTGTTTTGCTCCCTGGAAAACTCTCTAAGATCTTTAAAAGCAAGGACCATGCCTTGTAATTTTTCTTTATTTATGAAGTAAAGTGAAAGTTACTCAGTTGTGTCCGACTGTTTGTGACCCCATGGACAACATAGTCCATGGAATTCTCTAGGCCAGAGTACTGGAGTGGGTAGCCTTTCCCTTCTCCAGGGGATCTTCCCAATCCAGGGATCAAACCCAGGTCTCCTGTATTACAGACAGATTCTTTACCAGCTGAGCCACAAAGGAAGCTTATTCATCATAGTGTTTACCAAAATAATGATGCACAAAAGCACTCAACAATTACCAATCATATGATTCACCAAAATAAGAAAATGAGTAGTTTTAGAATAGACAGTTACTGAGCTAATGATCAGCTTGGTCTGTGCATGTGTATGTGTGTGTGTGTGTGTGTGCGCTTATGCATATAAGCCTCACAATATTTAGCAGGATGTTATTAAGTATGATTCCTTCCTCTCCAGATATCTTGCTAGGGAAATGTGTTGTGCTGTGCTCAGTTACTCAGCTGTGTTCGATTCTTTGTAACCCCATAGACTATAGCCAGCCAGGCTCCTCTGTCCATGGTATTCTCCAGGCAAGTTACTGGAGTGGGTTGCCATTTCCTTCTCCATGGGATCTTCCAAACCCAGGAATTGCACCTGCATCTTCTGCATTGGCAGGGGGGTTCTTTACCACTGTGAATATTTAATAGTAATACACAGGAAGTGTCATGACAGTCATATTCCTGATGTGGAAGGCATGGATGAGTGATACTGTAATACTCCAGGTCTCTAATACAAGCATTTATTGTCACCAGTATCTTTGGAAGAGACATTATGATTGTAGGAGTCACAGTATTCTTTGCTAAAAGCTCCAAGGTGGGAGGGTGAGGAAACCACTTTCGGTTAGAGTGAAAACTGAAGATTTTCAAAGATAACAAACCAAGGTTTTGAAGCTTTCTAACTTCAATTTTTCTGGGAGTTGACCCTTGGCTTCTGTAAACAACACTCAAGTAGAATATTTAGATTTACATGTTTTTCTATTCAGTTCAGTTCAGTTGCTCAGTCATGTTCAACTCTTTGTGACCTCATGGACTGCAGCACACCAGGCCTCCCTGTCCATCACCAATTCCCAGAGTTTACCCAAACTCATGTCCATTGAGTTGATGATGCCATCCAACCATCTCATCCTCTGTCATCCCCTTCTCCTCTTGGCTTCAATCTTTCCCAGCATAAGGGTCTTTTCAAATGAGTCAGCTCTTCACATCAGGTGGCCAAAGTATTGGAGTCTCAGCTTCAACATCAGTCCTTCCAATGAACACTCAGACTGATCTCCCTTAGGATGGACTGGTTGGATCTCCTTGCAGTCCAAGGGACTCTCAAGAGTCTTCTCCAACACCACAGTTCAAAAGCATCAATTCTTTGGCACTCAGCTTTCTTTATAGTCCAACTCTCACATCCATACATGACTACTGGAAAAACCAGAGCCTTGACTAGACAGATCGTTGTTGGCAAAGTAATGACTCTGCTTTTTAATATGCTATCTAGGTTGGTCATGACTTTCCTTCCAAGGAGTAAGCGTCTTTTAATTTCATGGCTGCAGTCATCATCTGCAGTGATTTTTGATCCCCCCAAAAATAAAGTCTGCCACTGTTTCAACTGTTTCCCCATCTATTTGTCATGAAGTGATGGGACCGGATTCCATGATCTTAGTTTTCTGAATGTTTAGTTTTAAGCCAACTTTTTCACTCTCCTCTTTCACTTTCATCAAGAGGCTCTTTAGTTCTTTTTCACTTTCTGCCATAAGGGTGGTGTCACCTGCATATCTGAAGTTACTGATATTTCTCCTGGCAATCTTTATTCCAGCTTGTGCTTCCTCTAGCCCAGTGTTTCTCATGATGTACTCTGCATATAAGTTAAATAAGCAGGGTGTCAATATACAGCCGTGACGAACTTCTTTTCCTATTTGGAGCCAGCCTGTTGTTCCTCTATTTCTTTGCACTGATCACTGAGGAAGGCTTTCTTATCTCTCCTTGCTATTTTTTGGAACTCTGCATTCAAATGGGTATATGTTTCCTTTTCTCCTTTGCTTTTAGCTTCTCTTCTTTTCACAGCTATTTGTAAGGCCTCCTCAGACAGCCATTTTGCATTTTGCATTCCTTTTTTTGGGGATGGTCTTGATCCCTGTCTCATGTACAAGGTCCCCAACCTCTGTCCATAGTTCACCAGGCACTCTGTCTATCAGATCTAGTCCCTTAAATCTATTTCTCTCTTCCACTGTATAATCATAAGGGAATTGATTTAGGTCATACCTGAATGGTCTAGTGGTTTTCCCTACTTTATTCAATTTAAGTCTGAATTTGGCAATAAGGAGTTCATAATCTGAGCCATGGTCTGCTCCCAGTCTTGTTTTTGCTGACTGTATAGAGCTTCTCCATCTTTGGCTGCAAAGAATATAATCTGATTTTGGTGTTGACCATCTGGTGATGTCCACGTATAGAGTCTTCTCTTGTGTTGTTGGAAAAGGGTGTTTGCTATGACCAGTGTGTTCTTTTGGCAAAACTCTATTAGCCTTCACCCTGCTTTATTCTGTACTCCAAGGCCAAATTTGCCTGTTACTCCAGATGTTTCTTGACTTCCTACTTTTGCATTCCAGTCCCCTATAATGAAAAGGATATCTTTTTGGGGTGTTAGTTCTAAAAGGTCTTGTAGGTCTTCATAGAGCCATTCAACTTCAGCTTCTTCAGCATTACTGGTTGAGGCATAGACTTGGATTACCATGATATTGAATGGTTTGCTTTGGAAAGGAACAGAGATCATTCTGCCGTTTTTGAGATTGCATCCAAATACTGCATTTCAGACTCTTTTGTTGACTATGAGGGCTGCTCCATTTCTTCTAAGGGATTCTTGCCCACAGTAGTAGATATAATGGTCATTTCAGTTAAATTCACCCATTCCAGTCCATTTTAGTTTGCTGATTCCTAAAATGTCAACGTTCACTCTAGCCATCTCCTGTTTGACCACTTCCAATTTGCCTTGATTCATGGACCTAACATTCCAGGTTCCTATGCAATATTGCTCTTTACAGCACTGGACCTTGCTTCTATCACCAGTCACATCCGCAGTTGGGTACTGTTTTTGCTTTGGCTCCATCCCATCATTCTTTCTGGAGTTATTTCTCCACTGATCTCCAGTAGCATATTGGGCACCTACTGACCTGGGAAGTTCATCTTTCAGTGTTCTATCTTTTTGCCTTTTCATACTATTCATGGAGTTGTCAAGGCAAGAATACTGAAGTGGTTTGCCATTGCCCTCTCCAGTTGACCATATTTTGTCTGTGTTTAGTCACTCAGTTGTGTCCAACTGACTCTTTGTGACCCTGTGGACTGTAGCTTGCCAGGTTCCTCCATCCATGGGATTTTCCAAGCAAGAATACTGGAGTGGGTTGCCATTTCCTTCTCCAGTGGATTTTCCAGACCCAGGGATCAAACTGGCATCTCTGTGTCTCCTCTGAGCCACCAGCTTTCCTATATTTTTCTATAAAACATTTAAAAATTGAATGTAGGTCTTAGCTCTAGGCTAAAGAAGCATCCTTTGATACTGGCCCTCCACAGAGGCTTTGATTTGCATTTAAACAGGTCTGATTTCCATTTGGAAACCAACAGAAAGGAACTCAGGGCAAAGCTGAGAGGTCCCCAAAACAGTTCCCACAAGGGTTGGAAAGGCAGAGCAGAGATGCTAGGCCTCATGATGTTCTCTTTTATTGAGAATTTTTATTCTTGAAAGACTGACCTGACAAAAATGGGAATTCTGGATCATTCATATGAGCCGAGAAAAAAATTGGATCTCTTTTACACAGTTGAAGAAAGAATACATGTTCAGACCTCATCCAATATTTAAATTATAAGTGTTAATGAAATCTTTTTCTCAGAAGGGAGCACAGGAAGTGAGCAGGAGGTAAGTGGAAAGCTGAGGTTGATGGAGCAGGAGTAGTGGGGTGAATGGTGACGGTGTAAAATAGAAATTTAAAGTTTTTTCCACGGTGGAGGTGATGATGGTGAAGGTAATGATGGTGTAGCTGATGACAGCGGAAGTGATAATGATAGAGGTGACGGTGGAGAAGGTGATGATGGAGGTGATGGTGAGGGAGGTGATGGTGATGGAGGTGATGGTGAGGGAGGTGATGGTGATGGAGGTGATGGCACTCATCTCACATGCTAGTAAAGTAATGGTCAAAATTCTCCAAGCCAGGCTTCAGCAATACATGAACCGTGAACTTCCAGATGTTCAAGCTGGTTTTAGAAAAGGCAGAGGAACCAGAGATCAAATTGCCAATATCTGCTGGATCATCAAAAAAGCAAGAGAGTTCCAGAAAAACATCTATTTCTGCTTTATGGACTATGCCAAAGCCTTTGACTGTGTGGATCACAATAAACTGTGGGAAATTCTGAAACAGATGGGAATACCAGACCATCTGACCTGTCTCTTGAGAAACCTGTATGCAGGTCAGGAAGCAACAGTTAGAACTGGACATGGAACAACAGACTGGTTCCAAATAGGAAAAGGAGTACGTCAAGGCTGTATATTGTCACCCTGCTTATTTAACTTATATGCAGAGTACATCATGAGAAACGCTGGGCTGGATGAAGCACACGCTGGAATCAAGATTGCCGGGAGAAATATCAATAACCTCAGATATGTGGATGACACCACCCTTATGGCAGAAAGTGAAGAAGAACTAAAGAGCCTCTTGATGAAAGTGAAAGAGGAGAGTGAAAAAGTTGGCTTAAAGCTCAACGTTCAGAACACTAAGATCATGGCACCTGGTCCCATCACTTCATGGGAAATAGATGGGGAAACAGTGGAAACAGTGTCAGACTTTATTTTGGGGGGCTCCAGAATCACTGCTGATGGTGATTGCAGCCTTGAAATTAAAAGACGCTTACTCCTTAGAAGGAAGGTTATGGCCAACATAGATAGCATATTTAAAAGCAGAGACATTACTTTGCCAACAAAAGTCCGTCTAGTCAAGGCTATGGTTTTTCCAGTGGTCATGTATGGATGTGACAGTTGGACGGTGAAGAAAACTGAGCGCCGAAGAATTGATGCTTTTGAACTGTGGTGTTGGAGAAGACTCTTGAGAGTCCCTTGGACTGCAAGGAGATCCAATCAGTCCATCCTAAAAGAGATCAATCCTGGGTGTTCATTGGGAGGACTGATGTTGAAGCTGAAACTCCAATACTTTGGCCACCTCATGCGAAGAGCTGACTCATTGGAAAAGACCCTAATGCTGGGTAGGATTGGGTGCAGGAGGAGAAGGGGACGACAGAGGATGAGATGGTTGGATGGCATCACCGACTCGATGGACATGGGTTTGGGTGGACTCCGGGAGTTGGTGATGGACAGAGAAGCCTGGCGTGCTGCAATTCATGGGGTCGCAAAGAGTCGGACACGACTGAGTGACTGAACTGAACTGAACTGATAATGCTGAAGGTGATGACGGTGGAAGTGATGATGATGGAGGTGAAGGTGATGAAGATGGAAATGAAGGTGATGATGATGGAGGTGATGATGGTGAAGGTGATGATGGTGGTGGCAGTGATGATGATGATGTGGTGGCAGCAGTGGAGGTGGTAGAAGTGATGTAATGATGGAGGTGTTGGTGGCTGTAGTGTTGGTGGAAAGAAAGTCTGAAATAAGAAAAATGTATGCAGAAATGGGGTAACTGGTGTTCTAAAGAAGCATCTCATTAGCTCCCTAGTCATTCATTCCCTGAAATATCTCCTCCTTTGCCACATTAATTTAGGCTTTTGAAATGTTCTACTTCACTGACTAAATTGTATCATTTATAGACTTTATGTTTCCCCCACTGTGATCAATTGAAGTCTGAATATAAGATGCTGTTTTGTTGTTGTTGTTGAGGAGGAGAGACAGAGATGCTCCCCCAGCCTCTTTTGTGTCATAGAACTCCACAATATGACGCAAAACACTGACTAGTTTCCTCACTGCTGGTTCTGCCTTAGAAGAAATTTCCAGAAAATAATTCTTCCAAAGGAGAAACCCAGAGTTTTGAAAGACATAACAAGCAGGGACAATTGTTTTGCCTGGGAAATGTTATTTATTCTATTTTTAACATGATGCCCTTTCTCTTGTGCTTCTGTGTTATCAGAAAACTCTTCTGGGGAAAACCTCTGGGCTCATTTCATTGACAATAAAGATAAGATCAATTATTTGAATAAACTGCTGTGGCAAATTTGAAGAATGCTAGCAGGAGAGGCTCAGAGGGAAACCCGAGGTGAGGACCCTTCTCTGTGTCACATCATTATCCATTTTTTTTTGCATGCAGAGTTCCAAAGTGAGTATCAGCAGGGAATAAAGAAAATAACACCAATGCAACATAAAACTAACATCTATTTGCACACACGCCAAGGGAATCCTGGATAAAGAAGAGCTGGAAATACAGATATTGCTAGAACATATGACTTTTGACTTATTCCTTAAAGGTTGAAAAGGCTTGGATTACACCAGACTTAAGGAACTGGCCTTGAAACACCTTATACAACAATCTAAATTAGTGGATCGCAAAGGTTAGCCCAAGGTCTATTTTATAAAATGCTGATTCTTGGGCACCATCCTCACAATTTCTTATTCAAAATTGTAAACCAGGGGTGGGGCTTAGGAATCTCTATTTCACTTTCAGACTCCTTCAGGAAGTTCTTGGACAGCCCACCAGAATTCAGAAAGAGCTGATATAGTGTTTTGTCCACAATGATAAATCTGTCATCAGTAACTGTGACTGTAGCTCGAAATCACTCTTCATATTTATATAAACAAAAAGTAAAGACAAAGAAGAAGTAAAAGAGGTGGCAAAAGATTTAAATCTGTATAACATGAGAAATAAGGGCAATTATTTACCAAAATACAAAAGGGGATGGGCTTCCATTTGAGGGGATGTTCCCAAGGTCAACAAGTCTGAACTGTTGAGATCTCATCCAATTAGAAATATCTACTCATCACTTAGAAATACGAGAGTTGTACCCAAAGATATAGTGGCTGGGGTTAAAACTGAATGATCTGCAGATCATTTGGAATCTTGAAGGAGGATAAAAGAGCAAGAATTCAGATACTTCAGGGGAAAAGAACAGGAAGCAGTGACTGCTGAGTGTGGCACTCAGATCAGCAGCAAATGCATCAGCCCAGAACTTGTTCAACAAGTCCCATTTCCCTCCAACCTGAGTGAACTCGGACCAGCGATATGTGTATTAGCAAGCCCAATGCAGTTAAAGCTTAAGAGTCACCTCCCTGAAAGGACAATCAGTTTAGATGTGACTGCCTTCAACTAAGATGACTGTTCTAATCCTTTTCCTGAAAAGTGTAATTTCTTCAATCATGGCTCCCCAACTATCTCCGTTTTAAATTCACACAATTAACTGACCCATTCATGAGATGCTCACAAAGAAAGGGACAATTTGCACCCAAATCTTTTTTTAAAAGTCTCCACTCTGTGCAAAACAAAGAGCTGCTAGCTGCATTGAAAAGACAGTTTTTCTATCATCAGGACTTTCTTCACAGTTTCAAAAATATTGGAGTCAAATTTTAGCACCTCAATAGCTTACAACAGAGGCCTGAGTCTACTACCTATTAAAGGGTAGAGGAGAAACAATGGAAAGAAATTGAAGAAATTAAAAGAGAAAAATTGATAATGAAGGCAGTCAAGTGGGTTTTATCCTTTAAACTTCCTTTTTACACTCAGGAATGGACATTGTGCTAACTGGTCTCAGACCCAGGATTGTTTGTTGTTTTAGTCACTAAATCAGCGTCTGACTCTTTTGCAACCTCATGGGCTGCAGCCCACCAGGCTCCT
Organism: Okapia johnstoni; assembly: GCA_024291935.2. NCBI lineage: Eukaryota > Metazoa > Chordata > Mammalia > Artiodactyla > Giraffidae > Okapia > Okapia johnstoni. The sequence goes on along the minus strand of CM044319.1, from coordinate 41,686,864 downwards.
CTGTCCATGGGATTTCCCAGGCAAGAATACTGGAGTGGGTTGCCATTTCCTACGCCAGGGGATCTTCCTGACCCAGGTATCGAACCCACATCTCCTGCATCTCCTGCACTGGCAGGCAGATTCTTTACCACTGAGCCACCAGGGAAGCCCAGACTCAGCATAGTCAACTCAAAATTTCAAAAACCAATCCAGACTATGAGATTTCATTCAATTTCAACATTCATTTTAGCCAATTTTTTTTAAAAATAATTAATATTACCCAAATTTACTCCAGTGTTGTACTAAACATAAATATATATATATATATATATATATATATATATATATATATATATATATATATATATAAGAAGAATACTCCTGTTTTCAAATGCCTTGGCAAATTTGTTCAATTATTTAAATAACTGTAGACAATAATGCATTCATTAAAAAACAGTCTTCTACACACTTTAAGTCACTGTGGATTCTAGTGGTAAGAGATTTAAAAAATAAGCAAATACATACATAAAGATGATTTTATATGATGATATGTGATCTCATGAAAACAGAATCGTTAGAGGGAGAGAAATTAGGAATGGGGAATGGGAAACAGTTTGGATTGGTGGTCAGAAAAGTATTCTCTGAGGAACAGATATTTGAACTGGGGATTATTAGTTTTTCAGGCACAGGAACCAGCAGGTGCAATGTTCCTATGTAGGAAATGAGTTTGTCTTGTTGTTGGATTAGGAAGAAGGCCAATGGGGGTGGAGTTTTATGGCAAGGTCCTATACTAGGTGATGGTGTCACAGAAATGTGTAGAGAACAAATCATGGCCTTCTGGGCCATGGCAAAGCATCTACTGTTTGTGCTGAGTGCCGCTGGAATCTCTGTAGGGTATTAAAGCAAAAAGTATTACATTTTAAAGAGACCACTTTATGTTGGCAAGAGTTCCTACTTGTATACTTGGGACCAATGCAAACTGCTCTATGTATGTGGACTGTAGCCTGCCAGGCTATGTCCATGGAATTCTCCAGGCAAGAATACTGCAGTCGGTTGCCGTTTCCTTCTCCAGGGGATCTTTCTGACCAAGGGATTGATGAAAGTCTCCTGTATTGCAGGCAGCTTCTTTACCACCAAGAAACACATTGACAGTATCTAGTAAAGTTGAATATTGTGCACCCTAAGACCCAGAAATTCCATTCCTATATGTATGTCTTCCAGAAATGCACGCTGACGTGTACCAGAACATATACTCAAGAATGTTAATAGGAGCATGGTTCATAACAGTCCTAAATGGAAACAATCTCAGTATCTGTAAAATAGGATATGTAACTAAAACATTCATACAATGGAATACTATTGTATTAAAACATGGCAAGAAATTACTTGACATTTCTCATCAAGAGATGGGGTCCATGTATCCTTTCTTTGAATCTAGTTGAGCTTGTAGCAATTTTGACCAACAGAATTGAATGAAAGTGCCATATGTCTTGAGAGTCTAGGTCATAAAATGGCATGCATTTCTGCCTAGAGCTGCTGGAACATTCACTCTCATAGTCCTGAGTTGTCATGTCAAAAAAGCTGTCTACCCTGATACCACCATGCTATTAGGAAGCCCAAGACACATTGGGAGGACTCATAGGCAATCTGACCTATATCATACTAGCCAAGTCATCTTGGCCCAGCTGGCAGACAAGCGAAGAAGCCTCCAGTTGATTTCAGTCCCCAGACATTAGAATCTTTCCAGCTGAGACCCCAACATTATGTATCAGAGAGATGTCTCCAAGTTATTCCTTGTATAAATTCCTGACCCACAGAATCTATGAGCATAATAGAATAGCTGTTTGTTTTACACCACTCTGGAGTACCAGTGGGAGTGATTTGTTAGCAGAAGAGAACATTGACAAAACCACAGACACATACAAGCAACATGTATAAATACATTATTTAAAAAGCTATATATATAAACAATACAAATTATATGATTCCATTTATATAAAATTCAAAAAGAAGTTAGAAAATGTATATCCCATTTGAAGAGGCATATAGAGCAAAGCAAGGGAGTGACTGCCTAAATTCAAATTAAATATTACATGTAAGGGTGAGAAAAGTGGTTTTAATCAGGGATAAGCTCTCATGCTGGATCCAGATAATGTGTATTTATGTATTTGGCTGGGCCAGGTCTTCACTGTGGCAGGCAGGATCCCTTTTTTGGGGGGTGGGGGGGGTTGTGTTGTGCTGCACACAGGATCATAGATCCCTGAATAGGGGTTGAACCTGTGCCCCCTGCATTTGGGTGCAGAGTCTTAACCACTGGAAAACCAGGGAAGTCCTAGCAGGCTCTTTTTTAGTTGCAGCATGTGGAATCTAGTTCCTGATCAGGAAGAGAACCCAGGCTCCCTGCATTGGGAGCATGGAGTCTTAGCCACTGGACCACTAGGGAAGTCCCAGTAATGTTCTATTTCTTAATCACATTGATAACTATATAAGTATTCACCTTACAATAATTGGTTAAATGCTGTGTTTATGTTTTATGCACTTTTCTGTATATGCATTATGGGCATATATGTGTGCTAAATTGCTTCAGTCGTGTCCAACTCTGTGCAACTTTATGGACTGTAGCCGGCCAGGCTCCTCTGTCCATGAGGATTCTCCAGGCAAGAATACTGAAGTAGGTTGCCATGTCCTCCTCTAGGGGATCTTTCTGACCCAGGGATCAAACCTGAGCCTCCTACTTCTACTACATTGGCAGGGGGATTCTTTACCACTAGCACCACCTGGGAAGCCCATGTGCATTTTGTTACATAATAAAAAAGGGTTTAAAAATTTTGTCTTCTAGGTGAAAATGACTCCAGTAAGCAAGTGGGGAGACAGAAAAATAAATGACAAAACTGCTTCTGTACTCCATGAGAAGGACGCTGGAGACTTGGACTAGCTGTGCAGATGATGAGAGGAGGTTGGCAGATGATAAGATGGATATATTTTGGAATAAAATATCCTACTGGATTAGAAGAGGCAAGGAGAGTACAAAAGAGGAGAGAGTCAAACATGATATATTTTTGACTTGAGTATTTGGATTATGATTAACTGAGATTATTATTGACTTTAATATTACTGAGTTGTATTTCATTTTATCATAGTATGCCTAGTATTTTTGATATGTGCTTTTGGGATTAGTAAATCCATAAATTTAAAAGTCTGCAGATCACTTACTAAGTTTATCAAGCAAATAAGACCTTCATGATAATTCATTAAGATTTAAGAACAAATTCTTCTACTCAAATGTCTGTCCATCATTTCTAGTTATTATAAAAAGAAGGGAATATAATTTTAAAAATTCTATAGCCTCTAGGGTATAATTCTACTTACTCTGTTTTTGAGAAGGAATTAAGATGATTTAGAAAGAAAAGGATAGTTATGCCTGAACTAAAAAATTATAAACTACACTTTACCATTAAATCATATAACCTTTATGTGATTTAGCTTCATACTATCAAATGGGCTTACTTTAATCTTAAAGGTTTTTGTGAGTAAAATCTGCTTTTAGAGTAGCTTGTAATGTGAACATCTTTCAGAAACCGGACTGTGCTATACTCAGGTCTCTGAGCAGAGTCCAAATTAGATTAGTCAGTGAACCTAGAGCACGGGGACACTCTGAAGATGTCTTTTTGCATTAATTGATTTCCTGAGATGGATGGGTGATTTTGTTTATTCCTGCAAAAGGAGTAATCTGCTGTAGAGGTGCCCGAGCAGAGGTTTGGAGAAGCAGGTGGCAATAGTGGCAAATAACACAGGCAACAGGCTTCAATCGTCCTCACTCAGCCTGATTTTGAGCCCATTTACAAATTGGTAGTGCTGTTCATCAAATAGTGACAGTTCTCCTTCCATCAGGTACTCGGCAGGATTTTATGTCCTGAACCACACCCCTTTCCCAAGAAGGATCACATGACAGTTGCGGCAAGTACGTTATAAATGACAGTGACATGCGCCACCCTCTGATGAAGCATTTCATTATTCACTGCAAAGGAGGCTGCAGCATTTGAGGGGGAGGGTAATCATCCGTTTTAGTTTCTGAGTGCCTCCTATAAGCAAAGTTCCCTTCCTGACCTGTGATAGACATCTCATAGGTGAGGCAAGAGAACACAATGATTTTAAGGCACTGAGATTTGGGAGTAGCCTAACTGAGCCAGGGCTCAGATGGTAAAGAATCCACCTGCAATGCGGGAGACCTGGGTTCAGTTCCTGGGTTGGGAAGATTCCCTAGAGGAGGGCATGGCAACCCTCTCCTGTATTCTTGCCTGGAGAGTCCCCGTGGACAGAGGAGCCTGGCGGGCTGCAGTCCATGTGGTCGCAAAGAGTCAGACACGACTGAGAGACGAAGCACAGCACAGCATAACTTAGATAGGTAGTGCAGTGGTAAAGAATCTCACTCCCAGTGCAGGAGACACAGGAGATGTGGGTTTGATCCCTGGATCAGGAAAATCCCCTGGAAAAGGAAATGACAACCCACTCCAGTATTCTTGCCTGGAAAAATCCCACGGACAATGGAGTCTGGCCGGCTACAGACATGGGGTTGCAGAGTTGGACAAAATTGAGCATCAGAATTGGGATCGGATGACTTCGTCACTTCTTTTGTTTGTTTGTTTTGGGGTTTATTTGTTTGTTTGTTTTTTGTTTTTGGCTGTACTGGGTCTTTGTGGAGGTGCACGGGCTCTTTGTTGCTGTGTGACGTCCTTCTCTAGTTGCATGCAGGGGCTACTCTCTAGTTGTGGTGCTTGGGCTTCTCGTTGCAGTGGATTCTCTTATCTCAGAGCGCGAGCTCTAGAGCACAGGGGTTTCAGTAGTTTCAGCACATGTGCTTAGTTGCCCTGGGGCATGTGGGATCTTAGTTCTCGGCCCAGGGATTGAACCCATGTTCCCTGTATTGGCAGGCAGATTCTTAACCACCAGACCATCAAGGAAGTCCCTAACTTCTCCAGTTTTGACAGATGAGAGAAGGGCTAGAGTGGGGACTGTAGGAGTTTGTTCCTGTTAGATTTTGTATGTGTCTGATGGAAGCATCTGCTACAGGAGACAGGTATTGAGAAGAGTCCAGGTAAGGGGAGGAGCTACCCGAGCCTCAGTCACATTACCCCAAAGTACCCATCATAATACTGTGTTGATCCCCTGGGCACCAGAATGATACTAAAGGATACTACTATGCCCAGAAGAGGAAGTAGCAGAATGTGTAGCACTTCAGAAACAACGACCTCGAGTTTTCTGGAAATACAGAGGAAGACAGGGAGATGGGGAATCAATTGACTGGAGATAGTCTTTCCTTTTTTCCTTTTTTTTTTTAAAACTTGCAATTACTTCATTTTTAAAATGTTTAATTTGTATTGCAGCTACAGTCTATACAGTCACAAAGAGCTGGACACGACTGAGTCAGACACGACTGAAGCAAATTAACACACACATACAATTGATTAACAATGTTTTGTTAGTTTCAAGTGTGATTCAGTTATACGTATACATATATCTATTCTGTTTCAAATTCTTTTCTTGCTTAGATCATTACAGAGTACTGAGCAGTGTTCCCTGTGCTATACAGTAGGTCTTTATCGATTATCTATTTAAAATATAGCAGTGTGAATATGTCAACCCCAAACTCACAATTTATCCCTCTTCCTCACCCTTCCTCCCTGATAACCATGAGCTAATTTTCTGTATGTCAATCTGTTTCTGTTTTGTAGGTATGGTCATTTGTATCTTTTTTCTTTAAATTCTGCATGAAAGTAATATCATATGATATTTGTATTTCTCTGACTTATTTTCTTGGTGACTCCTGAAAACCTGGGGAAAATATTAAAATCACTCAAATGTTAAGAGCTGTCATACATTTCATTGTTCACTAAAGAGGAGGCAACAGAATTTGAGATGGAGGATAATTGTCCTATCTTAGGCTCTGAGTGCCTTCTGTAAGCACAGCATTTATATTAATGTGAGCACATTTGAACCCAACGATGGCTGATGCTTGGAATAATTGGATTATGGTCTTATAATTTGCCTTTGATAGAATTACGAACTCACTTGAAAGGAAAGAACTAAGATTCAATACCCATCATCTCCTTGGTGAAAACACAACTGTTTAATGTGCAAGGAACAATACACAGAAAGCAAAAATGAAACAACCAGTAAATTCTCCAATCCCAAAGTCTTTTCATTCCTTTTCAGAGCCCACTGATCTGAAATTCAGAGGCAGTCACTTTTTATTATTGACCCATGACACTCAATAGCCCTGAAACTCAGCCTTGGATATTCCATTTTGGACATTAGATTTCTAAATGTTCTGCAGATGATTCCAGATTATGAAGAGAGCAGGTAATAGTTTGGGTACAATGCTACTAATGAGGTGATATTTATCCATTTCATTTTAATACAAGAGGTTAATTATCTACTGAGTAGATAACGTCTCCGATATACCAGAACGCAAGGTTATATTTAGTTGCACCAGACGACAGGGCAGAAAATGTTGTTTGGAAATGTAATCAAACTGCATTTAAATATTTTAAAAGTTTAAATACCTTCAGCTCTTATTATCTATATTTATACTTGCCCTCTCCTTTTAAATTATGCACAACTGTGAAAACACCCTTCCTAGACCTCATGCCTGCTTATATTCTCAGTTTATGTATTTAAGATATTGGTTACTCGATAATTTATAGTCTTTCACTTCTTGTTGAATTTACATAAAATATTTGTCTTCGCCAGGCTGATACCTTAAAAGAGAAGTGAGTAATCCTGGCCTGATTATTGAGCTTATTTATTCTCTTATTTCTAACACCATATTATACCTAGAATTAGGGAAAAACTGAGTGAACTCCAGACATGAACAAGCAACTCCACTTTGAATATTTCAGTTTTTGGTCCTTAAGCAACAAGTAACATCATGTACGTGGAACCAAGCATCTAGACAACAAAAACAAAGAATAGACCCAAGATCTATACACTTGATTCACATGATGCTGAATAATTAGTTGGATCTGGCAATTCTTCTTTGCCACAGAAGTGCAAATTAACCAATCCTTTGCTATCAGTTTCCTTTGTTCTATGAAAGAGAAAGTTCATGAAATGAGAAGAAATAACATTTAAATTCCTAATGTAGTCCAGGTGCTACTTTGTGTGCTTAGCTGTGTCCCAGTCTTTGCAACCCCATGGACTGTAGGCCGCCAGGCTCCTCCATCCATGGGCTTTCCCAGGCAAGAATACTGGAGTGGGTTGCCATTTCCTTCTCCACGGGATCTTCCCAACCCAGATATTGAATTCGAGTTTCCTGTATTGGCAGGCAGATTCTTTACCATTAGTTCCATCCAAGTGCTACATTTAGTCCTTTAGATGGATTACCTTATTTAATACTCACAATGAACCCCAATGATGCAGATACCATCCCACTTCAAACATTGACAAAGTGAAAATAGATGTTGAGTGCAAACTCACAGTAATAGTGGTACAGAGTTAGACTCCAAGCTGCCAGTAGGATGATTTTAAGGTTTGTGTTTCTCTTTACATCCTAACAATACTCCTGAAGGAAGGAGAGTTTTGGGGATCCCAACCTGATGCCCTGCAGTGCCCACTCTTTTAGGGTCAAGTGTGCCCTCTAGTGTCACTTAGTATTTGCTTGCTTTCTTTATCTTCTATATCCTTCCCTGATGGCTCAGATGGTGAAGTTTCTGCCTGCAATGCAGGAGATCCAGGTTCAATCCCTGGGTGGGGAAGATCCCCTGGAAAAGGAAACGGCAATCCACTCCAGTATTCTTGCCTAGGAAATTCCATTGACAAAGGAGCCTGGCAGTCTACAGGGCTTACCTGGTAGCTCAGCTGGTAAAGAATCTGCCTGCAAAGCAGGAGACCCCAGTTTGATACCTGGGTAGGAAACATCCACTGGAGAAGGGCTAGGCTACCCATTCCATTATTCTTGGGCTTCCCTGGTGGCTCATCTGGTAAAGAATCCACCTGCAATGTGGGAGACCTGGGTTCAATCCCTGGGTTGGGAAGATCCCCTGGAGAAAGGAACGGCTACCCACTCCAGTATTCTGGCCTGGAGAATTCCATGGATTTTACAGTCCATGGGGTCGCTAAGATTCAGACACAACTGAGTGACTTTCACTTTCACTGTATCTTCTGTATCCATCCTAATGCTTTTTCAGATAAAGAATACAATTAAAAACTCTCCATTTTCTTCCCGGTGCCCTAAGCAAGTACCAAAATTCCCCTGAGGTATTTTTTCTAATAGCTGCATTTTCACTGGTAGTCACTAGGAAAACAGAGGGTCAGTAAAATGCTGTCCAAAAGTAGCAGCTTCTGGATCACATAAGGTCTGGCTCAAATTCTAACGCTTTCTTCAGCCTGGGCTTAAATTTACTTATTTTTTCAAGCTTCAGTTCCTGCATGTATAAAACTGAAATGGCAACACATACCCTCAGTATCATAAGGATAAAAGGTGATCATACAGGCAAAATTCCTCTTCTCTCTAGAAGGACAAAAACTATTAGTTCCTTTTTCTCAGTGCTGACATGACAAAAAGTATACGCAGGGTCTAAGATATTGAATGTGCTTTCATATGTCTATTGGAATGTGTTGTATATAAGATACGTTTACTTCTATCTCCCTGTTTTCTATTTTACATCCTAATTTTAATATTCCCTGGGTGTGATGTGTGTTTTCAGAATGTTAATTGAGTAAGTATTACAGAATTAGTGTTCTGGTGAAATAAAGCACATTATTTCAGATCTATAAAATGTAATTTACATATTTCTCAAGCTATTAATAATTAAATTTTCTTTTCTGCCTATCATTCCTAGATGATTAACCTCTACTAGTGTGATGTCTTTATTATTAATGACTATCTTTTAAGCCCAGTTTAATATCTATATAACAGATATTTCCCTTGAAATCAATTACAAGCTCAAAGTTTTGTGTTTGGCCCATTGTTTCACTAATTTCAGTTTTTTGATAATACATAGGTTACTTCTATATATTTTTAATTGAAGTATAGTTGTATGAACAGTGTTTAATAATAGAAGAAATCAACAAAAAGGGGAAAGACTAGAGAACTCTTCAGGAAGATTGGAAACATCAAGGGAGGATGTTGCCCAAAGATGGACGCAATAAAGGATAAAAATGGTAGAGACCTAGTAGATGCTAAAGAGATCAAGAACAGGTGGAAAGATTACATGGAAGAACTGTATAAAAAATATCTTAATGAACCAAATTACTACAATGGTGTGGATAGTCACCCAGAGCCAGACATTCTGGAGTGTGAAGTTAAGTGGGCCTTAAGAAACACTGCTGTTAGTAAAACTAGTGGATGTGATGAAGTTCCAACAGAACTATTCAAATCCCTAAAGGAGGATGCCATCAGGGTTTTTCTTCCATTATGTCAACATGTCTGGAAGACCCAGCAATGACCACAGGACTGGAAAAGGTCAATCTTCTTCTCAATTTCCAAGAAGGGTAGTACTAAAGAATATGCTAACCATTGGACAATTGCACTCATCTCCCATGCTAGTAAGGTCATGTTTAAAATCTTGCATTCTAGGTTTTAGAATTATGTGAACCAAGAACTTCCAGATGTCCAAGCTGGGTTTAGAAAAGGAAGAGGAACTAGAGATTAAATTGTCAAAGGACTGATACTGAAGTTGAAGCTCCAGTATTTTGGTCATCTGATGATAACAGATGACTCATTGAAAAAGTCCCTGATGCTGGGAAAGATCAGGGTCAGAAGGAGAAGAGGGTGTCAGAGGATCAGATGACTGGACAGCATCACCAATGCAATGAACATAAACTTGGGCCAACTCTGGGAGATGGTGAGAGACAGGGAGGCCTGGCATGCTGCAGTCCATGAGGTCACAAAAAGTTGGACACGACTGCACAATTGAACAACAACAATAGCTGTATAATATTATATAAATTACAAGTGTACAATACAGTGATTTTTAGAGGTTATATTCCATTTATAGCTATTATAAAATATTTACTACATTCCCTGTGTTGTACAACATACCTTTATAGCTTATTTCATAATTCACTTAATAGTTCAGAGCCATGTGTCATGTGGTATGCAGTCACATCGTCTGCATATTGTGCCAACAAGCAGTAAACAAATAAAATACCTACACCTCATTTTCTTCTAAACATAGTGAAAGGAAGTGTATCAAATTGAGCTGAGCAAAATAACAGAAGTTTGTACCTTCCTCATTTTCAAGGTTTTGCTTTGCCTCTTCAAAATGCAAGACTATCATCTATCCCATTCAAATTATATTAAATGCGGAATGATTCAAATAGTGCCAGCTGCCAATTTAAATTTCAAACGGAAACCTGCTCCTTTGCTGACTCTTCCTCCATTCCCTCTCTTCCACCCACTTTTTTTTCTACTTCTTTTTTCAATTTATTTTAAAGCTTCTTGACAAGTATTTCTCGTGGGAGAGTCTGCTCTAAGTGAGAGTACCTTTCAGTCAAAAATTACTTCTACATTTTTCCCAGCATAGTAGCAACATTTTATAGTTGCCTACCACTACTTACAGACCAAGCTCAGAAAACCTCAGATTACGTTAAAAAATAAGTACTCCATTCTCTAATTGAATTGCTCAGAAAAGGGGAAATCCCTTTTCTCTTATTTTTCCCAGTCTAAGATTAAGAATTTTAAAATAACTGAGGCTTGGAAGAAAACATATATGATCCATGCAGGTGGGCTTGGCATGAGTTACTAGGAACTGTGTCTTTATTGCTTCTGTGTGGGTCTCATCTAAATACTGTGCTCTACTGTTACCTGAGGTGATCAGAAGAGGCAGTCAGTTGCTGAGTAATTGAGGTATGATCCAGTGAATGAGGTGATTTCACTGTAAATTCTGTTTTCTATCGGGATTTGAAAGGCAGCATGCACAGCTGTGTTATAAAACCCTGAGAACCTTAGCAGAGCTTGTGAGACAGGCTGGGACCTGGGACCTCAGATCCTTTGTGGCAATGCTTGCACCTGGACAACTCCTTGAATAGCAAAGAAACTGTAAGGGACTAAAAATAATTACAGGCATGTGAAGTTAGGCAAATTATGGTCAATAAGATACAAAAACCTAAAATGCAGCTTCTGAAGAACCCGGAGCAGGAACAGGGTGTCAGGAGCAAAAACAGGGTGTCCGGAACAAAAACAGATTACTGTGCATGCCCCTGTACACAGCCCCCAAGGGGGTGGGCAGACTATCTAAGCAATCCCTCTAAATCCTACAGGCTATTTTACATCCTTACTCTAACCCCACATAAGGAACCAGCTCGCCCCTATTCTGCAGTGAGCAAGGGAAACTGTTACTTGCTTTTTGCTTCCCTCTGCAGTGGCAGGAGCCCCAATTAAGCCTTGCCTGAATTTCTTGTTTGGCCACTTATCAATTTCTATTGATTGGGGAAGGCCAAAACCCCTGGTCGGTAAAAGATGGACTTATGAATGGCCACAATGCAATGAAACTTAGAAGAGAGATTGTCCAATCTTAAAGTGAACTCTAAACTTGAACTCTCCATTTCCCTCTTCCATTTATTCTTCAATATAAACTTAAAAAATGATTCAAGTATAACATATAGACAGAAGAGCAAATATACCCTAATTTTGTCCTGTTAGATGAATTTTCACAAAACAAGCACATATATCCATGTTACTACCTCTCAGAGCAAGAAACAGGAAATTTTCAGAACTCTGGTGGTCCTTCCATGCCCACTTCCGGTCCCTTTCACCCTCCTCAAGGCTAATAGCCTTCCTACCATGTAGCCTTCCACCATGCAGCCTTGCTTGTTCTTGACTTTGACATAAATGCAATCACACAGTGTGTCTGAGAATCTTCATTCTCAATATGAATGAAAAGAAGAATTAAATAACTGACTTTTGTTCTGTCACTTTTTTCCTCCTTGTCTTCCTCCTCCTCCATCACCTACTTAAGCTTTTTATTTTGCAACAAATTTAGATTTACAGAAAAAATATAAAAATTGTACAGATTTCCTATGTAACACCTATCAAGGTCTTGTAGTGCTAATATTTTTTATACATTTGTCAAAACTAAGAAAGTAACATCAGTACATTATTTTAACTAAACTTCAGATTCAATTCATATTTTACTGTTTTTACACTAATGATTCTTCTTCCTGTTCCAGGATCCCATTCAGAATACCACCTTTTGTTCAGTCGTCACATCTATTGAGATGCCACTGGTCTATGACAATTTCCTAGTCTTACCTTGCTTTTCAAGACTTTGGCACATTGAAGAATACTGGTCAGATATTTTGTAGACAGTTTGTCCATTTGGGTTTGACTGGTGTTTTTCTTGTGATTAGACTTTAGGTCATGGGTTTGTGCGTGTGTGCTAAATCACTTCAGTCGTGTCCAGCTCTTTGCTATCCTATGGACTGTAGCCCACCAGGCTCTTCTGTCCATGGGATTCTCTAGGCAATAATACTGCAGTGGGTTGTCATGCTCTCCTCCAGGGGATCTCCCTGATACAGGATCAAACCATGCCTCTCATGTCTTCTTCATGGCAGGTGGGTTCTCTACTACTAGTGCTACCTGGGAAGCCCCCATGGGTTTGTGGAGGAAGCATATCATAAAGGTGATCTGCTTCTTTCTCCCCATCATATCAGAGACTACATGATACTAATATGACATATACTAGTGATGTTAACCTTGATCACTTTGACTACAGCAGTAGCTGCTTGGTTTGCCCACTATAAAAACACTACCCCTCCTTCTTTTTTATATTCTTTGGATGTGAATCACTAATCTAGGCCCCACTCAAGGAAGAGTGAGGTGTGGGAATAACATTCCACTTCCTGGAGGAGACAGTACCTATGTTGTTGTTCGCAATCCTCTTGTAAGGGTGATTTATCACTTTCCCTTTTATGATTTTAGGTATTGGGATTATTTAGCTTAAAACTAAACTTTCTTAAAACTCAATGCTTAAAAAACTAAGCTCATGGCATCTGGTCCCATCATGGCAAATAGATGGGGGGAAAAGTGGAAACAGTGACAGATTTTATTTTCTTGGGCTCCAAAATCACTGTGGATGGTGACCGCAGCCATGAAATTAAGAAACGCTTGCTCCTTGGAAGAAAAGCTATGACAAACCTAGACAGTATATTAAAAAGCAGACCTTTGCCAACAAAGGCCCATATAGTCAAAGCTATGATTTTTCCAGCAGCCATATTCATGTGAATATGTGAGAGTTGGACCACAAAGGAGGCTGAGTGCTGAAGAACTGATACTTTCGAACTGTGGTATTGGAGAAGACTATTGAGAGTCTCTTGGACAGCAAGGAGATCAAGTCAGTCAATCCTAAAGAAAATCAACCCTGAATATTCATTGGAAGGACTGATGGTGAAGCTGAAGCTCCATGGGGTCTCAAAGAGGTGGACACAACTAAGTGACTGAACAAGAGCAAAAACTTATATGTATCTCTTCAAATAGGCTCCTATGATGAAACCAGCTAAAGCCTTTGCTTATTTCTGCCACCACTACAGCTTCTAGCCAAGATAAGGGTTATTAGCTTTCGGCAAGTAACCTCCCAGAAGCTCTGGTCCATCATTTACACATCGAAAAAGATATTGCCTTTATGTTTATAACACCTCAAAGCTTGTACTTTTTATAAGTAAATCTGAAGGGTAAATTGTTCATATTGGGGTATGTATGTAAAATGTCTACAGTGGGCATATAATGAATGGTACACTTGCATTGTGGCCCAGAGTGAAGTGAAGTGAAGTGAAGTCGCTCAGTCGTGTCTGACTCTTTGAGACCCCATCGACTGTAGCCTACCAGGCTCCTCCGTCAATGGGATTTTCCAGGCAAGAATACTGGAGTAGGTTGCCATTTCCTTCTCTAGAGGATCTTCCTGACCCAGGGATCGAACCCGGGTCTCCCGCATTGTAGGCAGACACTTTACCATCTGAGCCACAAGGGAAGCCCCAGAGTAGGTCTTCCCAAAATGTGCCTCAATGGTGTAATGACTCTTTTGGTTTGAATAAAGTAACTTAAGAAAGAGTCAGTGCAAGAAGGACACTTTGATACTTCTCTCTGTCCTTCTGAAAGTAGGAAATAAATCTCTCATATGAAAAGTACACTCCCTGCAACTGGATGCAGCAGTATAACTTTATCACCAGAGATAGGAAATTCTGGGCCAAGAAACCTATATAAACAATCCTTGGTATTTCTTTAATTTACTACCCAAATCCCAAACTCCATCTAGATCCCTCACTAACTCAGCATCCAAAGCCTAAGTTTCTTTGTCATGTCAGTTCCAAACTTACTGTTTCTTTGTCTAAAAAGTATAAAACATGATATGCTTTGGCCATTTCTTAGGTTCCATTTTCATAAGACCTCCATGCATAGGAATTAAAATTAGTTTCTTTTTCTCATGTTATTAGTCCAGCCACAAGAACTCAAGAAGGGTAAAGAGGCAAATTTAGAACAGTGAATTCTGCTTAAAATAACACAAGGACAAAGGGCTTCTATCACATTTAGACTACAATTCATTACCGTACTCTCAGTGGTTCACTCAGAAATCTAGAGAGAGCTTTCCCTGGCTGTCCAGTGGTTAGGACTCCATGCTTCTACTGCAGATGGTGTGGGTTTAATCCCTGGTCGGGGAGCTAGGATTTCACATGCCATGAAATGTGGCCAAAAAAAAAAAAAAAAAAAAAAATCTGGATAAAGGCTTGCTACCCCAGGGAAGAAAAACTATATTTTAATAATCATAAATTCAATTTTTATTAAATCCATAAACACTGAAAAAACTTGTGAGAAATAAATTAAAAAGACATTTTCAAATCAGGACCAGGCAAGTAAAACCTACATTAATTGAGTGGCATACACCATCCTCTGACAGTATCATAGGAATAAAAATATTAATGAATAGTCTACATGACTTCAGATTATTAATGGCGATCTATGCCTCAAGCAATGTACTTAAGACTTGCACTATCATTTTTGACATGTAATTAATCCATTTCATCATTCTGAAGCCAAATAATGTTTAATGATGCCAATAAAAAGGTAATTAAAAACTGTAATTTGGACTTGGAACTGAGGATGTGTTTATAAATGTAGTCCAGGAGAGTGTGGATTGCTTTGTATATTCTATTATGAAATATTTTCCTCCCATTTCTCACCCAATGACATGGAATTACTGGAAAAAGGGAGGTGGTACCTGAGATCATAATCTTTTTTTGAGTATCGAATAATCTTTTGTCTAGTTAAAGTGAAAGTGAAAGTCGCTCAGTTGTGTCTGACTCTTTGCGACCCCACGGACTGTAGCCCTCCAGACTCCTCTGTCCATGGGATCCTCCAGGCAAGAATACTGGAGAGGGTTGCCATGCCTTCCTCTAGGGAATCTTCTCAACCCAGGGATCAAACCCATGTCTCCCACACTGGCAGGTATGTTGTTTACCACTAGCGCCACCTGAGAACCCTACGGAGTCACACGGGGCACGCTTAATTCTTCCAGCAATGATTTATGATGTCAAGCGTTAAAAATGTTACCTACCAGGGAATCTTATTAGAGACCCAGGTCCAGGGGTTTTTACTGGGGGCTGGTCAATAGGCACGATCTATATAGCATCCCCCCAAATTCCAGACACACAGAAAGAAAGCAGGTGCTCAACATAAACCATATTGTTTGCATAAACAATCTAAGTGCAGTGAGCTGTTCTTACCAGGAAATAGCTGTCTCAAAATTTACAGTTCAAGGAGCTGAACAAAGGTTACCCTTGTAAGCAGACACAGGCCTGCTAGGTTAACTCTTTTTCTACACGATGATGTTAACTCTTTCCCTTGGGGAACATCTGATTTTGTATATAGATGACAACTCTAAAGAGAAATGTGGTAGATTCCTAATTCATTGGACCGTGTATAACCTTTCAAGGTGGGTACACTTCATAGTGGTGCCTTATTGATAAGTCATCTCACCATCTCTGTCATTAACCACTCTCTGTGCTACTTGCTAATGTGAATCAAGTCCAAATAGTTCTGCATGAATTGTACTCTCATAAGCAGCATCCTAAAGATTTGATTGGTCTATTTATTTAAATTTCATAAACATAGCTCTTCTTTCATAGTATATAATAAAAACAAAGTGTAAACTGAGATTAGATCTCAAATACCAATAAATGTAAGGTTGCCAAAAATGCAGAGAAATAGCCTTTATCAATTTAACTTGTCCATTTATTTCACTGGTATTTAAATCTCATGAAAAAATCAACAGAAGCAGGATGGATGGGAGACCTGATTGGGTATCATCAAATGTTAGCTGAACGTGAAACTATTAATTCAATGATACAGTATTTAGGTAGCCAGAGTTTAGTATTTTATCAGAGGAATTGTTTTTTAGTTATAATACTGAATTGTAATACTAAATAAACACTTTTGCATGTTACAGTAAATATGCCTGACATGTAGGTACATTTGAATGTTGTAGCAAGTTTCTAGTGTTTTCCTCCACTTGACTGCTAACAGTCCTTTTTTATTCCCCACTGACCATATTCACTGGTCACTAACCTAAGCTGTGATATCATTGACTTCTCTTCAATAAAGACAGGTAGTGGGCATGTTCAAGAGAGTTGAGGACCTGGGGTATTTCTTGCATAAGATATTGAAAGAGATACTGTGGTTTTCAACCCCTTCCCTCAGTGGAATACTACTATCAAGCAAACTCTCACTTGGAAGTCCAAGTAAAAAGTAAAAAAAAACAGAGGACCTGAAGAACAAAAAATAGGGAGGCCCGAGACTGTACTTCTTTCCTTTCCTCATTTTCTTCTTCCAGCATAAGTGACAATGTCAGCATTCTAAAAAATAATTGGAGCACTACTGACTCTATTTGGGGTCTAGCGTTCATTTTTTTGTTAATATGCAAAGATGGTAATTTGGTCATTGTCACAGAGTTAGTTCAGTGGGCAAACCAGATTATAGTTGCCCTGACTCCAAAACCAAAGAATGCTAAAACTACCACACAATTGTACTCATCTCACACGCTAGTAAAGTAATGCTCAAAATTCTCCAAGCCAGGCTTCAGCAATACGTGAATCATGAACTTCCAGATGTTCAAGCTGGTTTTAGAAAAGGCAGAGGAACCAGAGATCAAATTGCCAACATCTGTTGGATCAACGAAAAAAGCAAGAGAGTTCCAGAAAAACTTTTATTTCTGCTTTATTGACTATAACAAAGCCTTTGACTGTGTGGGTCACCACAAACTGTGGAAAATTCTGAAACAGATGGGGATACCAGACCACCTGACCTGCCTCTTAAGAAATCTGTATGCAAGTCAGGAAGCAAAAGTTAGAACTGGACATGGAACAACAGACTGGTTCCAAATAGAGAAAGGAGTACGTCAAGGTTGTATATTGTCACCCTGCTTATTTAACTTATATTCAGAGTACATCATGAGAAATGCTGGGCTGGATGAAGCACACGCTGGAATCAAGATTACCAGGAGAAATATCAATAACATCAGATATGCAGATGACACCACCCTTATGGCAGAACGTGAAGAAGAACTAAAGAGCCTCTTGATGAAAGTGAAAGAGGAGAGTGAAAAAGTTGGCTTAAAACTCAACATTCGGAAAACTAAGATCATGACATCTGGTCCCATCACTTCATGGGAAATAGATGGGGAAACAATGGAAACAATGACAGACTTTATTTTTGGGGGCTCCAAAATCACTGCAGATGGTGACTTCAGGCATGAAATTAAAAGATGTTTGCTCCTTGGAAGAAAAGTTATGATAAACTTAGACAGCATGTTAAAAAGCAGAGACATTACTTTGCCAACATAGGTTCGTCTAGTCAAGGCTATGGTTTTTCCAGTGGTCGTGTATGGATGTGAGAGTTGGACTATAAAGAAAGCTGATCGCAGAAGAATTGATGCTTTTGAGCTGTGGTGTTGGAGAAGACTCTTGAGAGTCCCTTGGACTGCAAGGAGATCTCATCAGTCCATCCTAAAGGAAATCCGTCCTGAATATTCATTGGAAGGACTGATGTTGAAGGTGAAACTCCAATACTTTGGCTACCTGATGTGAAGAACTGACTCATTTGAAAAGACCCTGATGCTGGGAAAGATTGAAAGCAGGAGGAGAAGGGGACGACAGAGAATTAGATTGTTGGATGACATCATCGACTCAATGGACATGAGTTTAAGTAAACTGCGGGAGTTGGTGATGTACAGGGAGGCCTGGTGTGTTGCAGTCCATGGAGTCGCAAAGAGTCAGACATGACTGAGCGACTGAACTGAACTGACTCCAAAACAAAATACAACAATATTGGGCTTCATTGTTTTGTTTAGTTTAGTTTTGTTTTAGTTTAAAAACGTTTGTTTAGTTTCAGCTGCATCATGCTGCATGTAGGATCATAGTTCCCTGACCAAGGATCAAACCCATGACCTGTGCAGTGTAAGTGTAGAGTTCCAATCATTGGATTGACAGGAAGGTCCTTGGACTTCACTGTTTCTGAGGTGGTTCAGAGAACTCCAGTTTCTCTATTCAGAGATGGCGTAAAGGATTCCCATAGAGGTCACATTACACACATAACACTCCTTTGCACAGAAACAGACTCACAGACTTAGAGAAAGAACTTATAGTAACCAGTGGGGAAGAATAGGGGCAGGGATAGTTAGGGAGTTTGGGATGGACATGTATACATTGCTATATTAAAAAAAAAGAAAAAGAAAAAAGACTCCTTTGCTTGCTCTTTTCTGTGACCTCACTCTTGAGTTTAGATTGCTTTACTTCCAGGACATGAATTTGCTACTGTACCAAAGCAGCTTTCGTGCCTCTTCATGTTAATTTTTGTTCTTTAATATAATTTTTTCTCCCCTCCTTCCGTCATCTTATATTCTGTACTCATGCTTATGTCTTTTGTCTGTAAATTTGAATCACCAGCGTCATGTGAGAACCAGCAAGTCTTTCTCGCAATATAAATTAATACTCATAAAATGATGTAAGAAGAAAATGGACCTCCTGTCATCTATACCTTTGTCTGATATATGCTACAGTAAATTACCTAATTAAACAAACATAACATGAAAATTAGATGTTTGTTTCCATACATCTTTGAAGAAGTAACCATTTTCCTTTCTGTGCTATTTATTATCTCTTCAATTTGCAAAAGCTGAGTAATCAGGAATTCCACACCATGGCTTTAATTGCAAGCATATACACTAAGTGCTGATGTGGGATATTCTGTTGACACCGAGATTTTTAAAAGTGACAACTTTTTCTTTTCTTCTCATTCTTTTCTTTTTAGTAACTAAGTGGCCTATATAATCATACCACGCCCTTGTCAACACAGGATTGCTTTCCAGTATGTAAAGTTGCTTTTAATAGTCCAATTGCTTGGCAGACAACAAAGATGATGACAACGATAATAAGCATAATAGGTAAAGTCGGTGGCTTGCATACCATATGCTACATTTGGAATGGACTTGAGTTTGAGCAAGCTCCAGGAGATGGTGAAGGACAGGGAAGCCTGTCATGCTGCAGTCCATAGGGTTGCAAAGAGCTGCACACAAATTAGTGATGGAACAACAAAAATCAGGAAAATTGAAACTGGATGGCTTCTTTTTCCTGGGTCTCCCTCACTTTCCCTGTCTCACCTATACCCAAGCTCTACAAATTTTATCTCCCAAATCTTCTCACACTTTGAGATACCTATAGATGCACTGAGGATCTTGTTAGAATGCAGATTTTGAATCCACAGATCTGGGACACGTCCAGAGATCCTGAATTTAGTCACAAGCTTCTAGGTGATGCCATGCTGCTGACCAAGCAATCTCACTTTGAGAAACAAGGTTCTCAGCAAGTCTAAAACTGACCTTCTCCCCTCCATCCATGGTGATTGTCTTGACTATGTGAGAGGAACTGAGGACTTTAATCTGTGGATGAGTTCATGACATTAAATCGCAGCATACACATGTTTTCTCATTTTGCTCAGTAAAAAATGGCCATACTCCTCCTTGTCCTCCTTCCTCCATTTAAACTTTGTAAAGCTCTAGTCAGGCAAAAATGTATTTCTCTGTTATTCTAATAAGAGAGTGTAGACTTCCAGGTCTTTCCTTTTGGGTAGAGAATCATGAATGTTTGTGGGTTTCTCAGATAAACTATTCTCAAATATCTGTACTTGATGGCTCTTAACCCAGATAGATATTCTAATGTTATCTAATATCTGTCTAATGATAGATATTGTAACCTAGTAAAAATTCTGTTTTCAGAAAATCTCTGAGTGGCTTTTAGACAAGAGCTTGGTGAAATCTGTATTATCAGCTGGTCAATTTTCAGTGACCCTTGAATTGCACACAGCTAATTTTCTAAACATATAATGGTGAATTCCCTCTGATCCCCACAGTTTATCTTCCCATCCCATGGTGCTTACTCAGTCCACTTTGTTATCCTTACGGAGGACCCTGCCTGTAAATACTTTGTTAATGGAACAAAATGCACACGTCCATGGCAGTCTATAGAGAGATACCAGTAAAAAAAAGATTAAAGAGCCAGGGAGGTGAAAAAAAATGTTATGAAAAATGCTCAAGAAAATGCAAATGAAAATATTTTTGTCTTTACCAATAAGGTTTCCGATAAAAGAATAATATTCAGTATTGCTGATGATATGAGCAACATTATATACACTTGGTATTTAAGCAAATATAAGAGAACAGTCCATTTTAGTTCACTGATTCCTAAAACGTAGATGTTCGCTCTTGCCATCTCCTGTTTGACCATTTCTAATTTACCTTGATTCATGGACCTAACATTTCAGGTTCCTATGCAATACTGTTCTTTACAGCATCAGACTTCACTTCCATCACCAGTCACATCCTCAACTAGGCGCTGTTTTCACTTTGGCTCTGTTTCCTCATTCTTTCTGGAGTTATTTCTCCACTCTTCTCTAGTAGCATCAGGGCACATAGATGGGGAAACAATGGAAACAGTGACAGACTTTAGTTTTTTGGGCTCCAAAATCACTGCAGATGGTGACTACAGCCATGAAATTAAAACACGTTTGCTCCTTGGAAGAAAAGCTGTGACTAACCAAGACAGCATATTAAAAAGCGGAGACAATACATTGCCAACAAATGTATGTCTAGTCAAAGCTACGGTTTTTCCAGTAGTCATGTATGGATGTGAGAGTTGGACTATAAAGAAAGGTGAGCACCAAAGAAGGGATGCTTTTGAACTGTGGTGTTGGAGAAGACTCTTGCGAATCCCTTGGACTGCATGGAGATCCAACCAGTCCATCCTAAAGGAAATCAGTCCTGAACATTCACTGGAAGGACTGATGCTGAGGCTGAAACTCCATAATACTTTGGCCACCTGATAGGAAGAACTGACTCCTTGGAAAAGACCCTGATGCTGGGAAAGACTGAAGGTAGGAAGAGAGTGGACGACAGAGGGTGAGATGGTTGGATGGCATCACCGACTCTATGGACATGAGTTTGAGCAAATTCCGGGAGTTGGTGATGGACAGGGAAGCCTGGCGTGCTCCAGTCCATGGGGTCACAAAGAGTTGGACATGATTCAGTGACTGAACTGAACTGAACTGCAGAGAATTTGGAAATCTATATTAAATGCGTTAGAAATGTTCATGCCCGTTTCCACACCCACCAGTTCAACCACTGATAATTCATCATAAAGAAATTTTAAGGCAAATGTAATGTATGTACATTGCTGCTGTTTAGTCAAGAAGTTGTGTCTGACTCTTTTGTGATCCCATGGACTGTAGCCTGCCAAGCTCCTTTATCTATGGGATTTCCTAGGCAAGAATATTGGAAGGGATTGCCATTTCTTCTCCAGGGGATCTTCCTGACCCAGGGATGGAACCTGTGTCTCCTGCATTGGCAGGTGGATAAGCAATAATATAGAACATATAAATAACAGAATACTACCATGCCATTGAAATATATGATATGCATACATATATATACATACATACATATATATATATATATATATATATATAATACACATATATACATGTAGAAAACATACATGGAAGACTTCCAACTAAATGTCAATAGTACTTATATCTGAGTGTTGAATTTATTTTTACTTTTTTCTTTTCTGTATTTTATAATTTTTCTCTCAATGAACATGGGCAAATGTGTAATTTAAAAATAAATAAATAAAGAGGCCAGTGTTGAGATAACAAATTAGCAATTTTTTTCTTTGCATTAACAATTTGAAGCTCAGTTCCAGTAACCCACAGTTGAGGGTACTTCGGACTATTTTCTGCAGATGGTGACATGATAATATGTATTATTAGAAAAAGTAATTTCCAGTTATTGTATTGGAATTCAGTAATTACTTTTTCAATAAAGAAAGTGAAAAGTATTAAAAGCCAAAATGTGAAATAAATTAGCTTTATATCCTACATTCAATTAAACTATCATAGCAAGAAGGTAATGAATTATGATAATTTGAGGATAGGAATAAGGCTTAACAAAGCAGAGACTTAACACTCTCTTAAAATCCATTAAGATCCTCCAAAAGGAGATCACAGCAAAGCAGGTAGCCTACAAGATAGTTCAGAAAAAATGCAGTGTGCATACTAAATAGGGAGAGAATTTGCAACCTCAGAAGTCTCAGAGGCTGACACACAAAGGAGCTCAAGCAGGCAAATGGTGATGTGGTGACAGTGGCCCAAAAAGTAAAGCTGAGTTTGCCACTGGCTTCACTACTTTAGAGAACACAAAGGCAGTCCTATTCCCCAGACATGTGTTTTCCCAAGGAATTCATATCATATTTGAGCAGCCAGTGATATGTGAGCATTTAATTTATTACAAAAGTTGAAGTGTTATTTTCTCTCAGTTATGTCCTACTCTCTTTGACAGCATGGATTGTAGCCCGCAAGTCTCCTCTGTCCATGGAATTCTCCAGGCAAGGATACTGGAGGGGGTATCCACTCCTTTCTCCAGGGGATCTTCCTAGCTCAGGGATCAAACCCAGGTTTCCTGCATTGCAGGCAGATTCTATACTGTCTGAGCTACCAGGGAAGGTTCAGTTTATTACAAAGGGAGTGCTCTAAAGTAGTAAACTCTTGTCACTCCCCTGCTAAAAACCCACCCCTGGCATCTTATTGCATTTGAAGTAAATAATAATAGTAATAATAATAATAATAATGATAAGATTCCTTACTGGGATCTAAAGGGCTCTAGAGGCTGCAGATTTGCCTCTGTCTCTTTCACTGTCCATCAATCACAGAGCTTTCTCTCTGTTTCTAGAACATGTCAAACTCTTTCCTGCCCCTATGCCTTTGTGTTTGCAGTTCACTCTATCAGGAACATTCTCCCTCTTGTTCTTTCCAGGGCTCATATTTCACCTCCTTAGAGCTCCCCAACCATTAACAAACAAAAATAACTCCTACTCTCCCTTAGTCATCTTCTGTCACATCACTTTTTCTTTTTAACCTCTAGTTAATTTCACAATGGTTGTGGTGATTTAGTCACTCAGTCGTGTCCAACTCTTTGTGACTCCATGGACTGTAGCCTACCAGGTTCCTCTGGCCATGGAATTTTCCAGGCAAAAATGCTGGAGTGGACTGCCACTTCTTTTTCCAGGGGAACTTCCCAACCTAGGGATTGAACCAGGGACTCCTGTATTGCAGGCAGTCTCCTGCATTGCAGGTGGATTCTTCACTGACTGAGCCATCAGGAAAGCCCCAATTTCACAGTACATATCATCCTCTGACACTGCTTTTCATCTGTAAGCCACATGAGAGAATAGGATGTATCCCCAATTCCTAGAACTATGCCTGGCACATAGATGCTTCAATATAGTGCTGAAAAAATGTCCCAGCCACCACACAGTGGTCTGGAATGTTTCTTTTTTGTGTTTAGAGGCATTGAGAGGAGCAGCTGTGAAAAGATGGGCAGCACATGCATCTCAACTTTCTGCAGAGTTCCAGCCAGAACTGACCCACAGGGCATTCTTGACCAAAACGCCACCCTTCTGTTTGGTTCTTCTACTGTTTTATGGTTACATTTCACTTTGATCTGAACTAAATTGCCAATAACCAGAGGGCTGTTCAACACTGGTTTGCATCAGTTTTCATACAATCAAACATCTGGAGGATTTCCCTGCCTGGGAATTATTGTATTTTTTAACATGCATTTTCAATGATTTTTTAAAATAAAATTTAGTTGTTTTTTTTTTTTTTTTTTCTAAACATGATGATACACTTCAAGATCACTTTAATTCTTTTCAAAATACACTCTGGCCCAGTTTCAACCTGGCTCGCCATCTGGGCAGGTTGCTCCTCCCTCTTTCACCTTGAGAATCACTGAAGCAGAGAAAAGTTTCTCCAACCACTTTCCTCTTACTGTTGAGAGTGCATAGATGTATTATCAAGAGTCCTTGAAAATGTGCTTCCTTTTAAAGAGGTCTGAAGTACCAAACACAAGTTTGAGAATCATCAAGGTAAAAAATTAAATGAAGGAGGACTTATATTTAAAATGCTAATATTTCTAGGAGAACAAAAGTTCCATCAGCCATTCATATTATAGAGTGATTGAACTTAGCTTATGTCCCCCCTAAAACGCAGGTGGGACTAGCAACTATGTGAGAATGGAAGCTTTCCTAGAAAGAGGGACAGTGATTTTATACCAGGAATCTACCACTCTTGCTCTCCAAATAACAGCACCTGTGTAGAGGATATTAGCATAAAAAGAAGGAAGGAGGTAGGTAAAAGAAATGTGGACCTTTGTGTACTGAGACAAACTATAATTTTAAATCTTGGCCTATAGTTCAGGAAAAGAAAATGAAATTACTTTCTTCCACCTCACTATTGCTGCCAGAATCTGGAATTTAGACATAAATTCCCTGTAGTGGTTTATTTAATTTCTTTATAGTTTAAAGCAACTTTTATAGGTTAATATGGAAAAACTAGACCCCAAATCTAATAGTATTATAAAGCAAAATGCATTCTGAAGTTCAAATCCAGCCTAGGAAGTCTTTAACTCTGTAGACACTAATCTCCCAAGGGCAGTACTCCATTTAAATCATTGTTGAACTTTCTGAGCTTTATAAACTGCTTCTAGAGTAAATTCTCAGGGGACACTTCTGAGTACAAGTGTTGGGAATTGGGGACACAAATACTCCTAAGTTGGGACCTATGCTTCAGGTTTTCCAACTTAAGGAGCTATTCGTGTGTCCTAAATTGCCTCAGTCGTGTCCACCTTTTTGCAACCCTATGGATGGTAACCCACCAGGTTTCTCTGTCCATGGGATTCTTTAGGCAAGGATACTGGAGTGGGTTGCCATTCCCTCCTCTAGGGGATCTTCTCAATCCTGGGATTGAACCAGTGTCTCTTATGTCTCCTGAATTGTCAGGTGGGTTCTTTACCACTAACTTCATCTGGGAAGCCCAAGGAGCTGTTTATGTCTGTGCAATTCTTGTGGCTCCAAGATAGGATCTAGCATTCCCATTTCTCAGTGACTGTCCTCAGTTACACTGAACAAGCCCTTTCCATGGTGGAAAAAGAAGGGTCATATAGGGCATCAGCCTCTCAATAGGGGACAATAGGACTTAGGACAGAGGTGCCAGCAACAACTTATGTGATACGAATGCCTACAATAATGAGCCAGTCATTTCTTGCCTCAGATCAGGCAGCGACTTGGTAAAAGAAACTTCAGGGCAAAGAAAAACAAACAAAATTTACCCTATTTTCTTCGCACTGCCAATTGAGCCGCATGCTCTCTGCTTTTATGAATGCTTTTAAAACCATGGGGCACTCTTGGTAGCTCAGTGGTAAAGAATCCTCCTTCCAATGCAGGAGACATGAGTTCAATCCCTGGATTGGGAAGATCCCCTGGAGAAGGAAATGGCAACCCTTTCCAGTATTCTTGCCTGGGAAATCCCATGGACAGGGGAACCTGGCAGGGCTACAGTCCATGGGGTCTCAAAAGACTTAGTGATTAAACAACATAAAACCCACAGCTCCCGAAAACATGACGACATGGGGAGCAGTGAGGTGTAGGTATAAAGCTCAGTTGTGTACTTTCTTCAGTCATTCAGTGACCAGGCAGGAGATGAACCCCACTTTACCTAGAGCAGGGGTCCCCAACCTCCAGGATCTAATGCCTAGTGAGATGAGGCGGAGCTGATTAATAATAATATAAAGTGAATAAAAAATGTAATGTGCTGGAAACATCCAGAAACCAGCCCCCTCCCCGTATGCGGAAATCGTCTTCCATGAAAGTGGTCCCTGGTGCCAAAAATGTTGGGGACCACTGACTTAGAGGATCACCAGCTACAAGGTGATCAGATGTAAGGGAAAACAAATGAAGTCAAAATGAAACATCCAGGGTGGAAAAAGCTTGAAAAAATTTAGTAAGTATCCCCTCCCTTCAAAAAATTACAGGCTTTTCCAGCTTTTTATGCACATTGTAAAGGCAGAAAAGAATAATGTGAATATCTTCCTTTTACAGCTCAGTCTAATTTGGCATGCCATTATAATTTCTGGCTCAGTTAGCAAATGACTGGAAACACTGCTTTCTGCAATTTTCCCTATAGTATAACAGTTCTATAAGTTGTTCTACTGATGTACTTGAAACCATTCCAAGATGGGAGTGACTATTATTCTTAATTTTTTTTTTTTATGACCAAGGAGGTTTTATTACCAGGGAGTTCCTTTGTGGAATTACCTGATTGGCCACTTACATACTGTGATTATGGATTTGGGGAAAGAAAGATATGACAAGTTTCAGGATTGAAGATGCTCAGAATTCTACCATTAGATATTAGCTCCTTTGGATCAAAGCTGTACCCTCTAGAATAATATTGTTCCATCTGACTATGCTTGAGCAGGTTATAATAAGTAAACACTGCTGAAATCCTCACATGAAAAGAGTCAGGAGTCTCTCCAAGTGAATTAAGGGGAGGGAGATGGGAGGGCAGCTTTAAGAAGAGGTAGCAGAAGAAAATTTTTTGAAACTGGTTTACACTTCTGAAGATAGTTAAGACAGGTGATGGTGTTCAAGGGTAACCTTGAGTATATTACTGATACTTAAGCTCTTTAATCCCTGATGATTCTTTTCTGTAAAATGAGTTAGAACTTAGAAGAGGGAGTTGGCAAGGATAGGAAAACAAGCTTAACTAGTACTACATTACCAGGTTGGCTGTCACTATAGGAACTTTCTGATCCCAGTGGGTCTTCTGAGAACCGTGCTCTAATATATCTCAGAATTGCCACATCAGCTCCAGACCACCACTGATCACGTGTGTTCCCACAAGCATCATTTCCCTTGCTCTGCCGCGATACAAGTACAAGGGCAAGGTTCTGTCAGTAGGCACTTGAAAGTATCTGATAGAAGTCTTCCCACAACTGGTCACTACAGCAGTGACTAGCATAACAAGGGGCTTGAGGAATAATTTAAGTTAAGAAGAAATACCAAATGTGTATATTTAATGCTTACATGTTTAGCTATTTAATAACTGTTTCCTCTCTCCATAAAAGTAAGTTTCATAACAGCAGGCAAATTATTTTGACTGACTCATTATACCTGTTCTCAGTCAATATTTGTTGAATTAATGGAAGAACAAAAATCATTGCCTTTGTATTTTAACGATGAATTTTTGGTGGGTGGATTTTAGTTCTGAAATGTTTGTTTCGGTTGTCATTTTGGTGTGCTTTATAATTGTTTTATAAATGAGTTCTCTTAAACACCTTCCCTTTTTTAATTAACTCTGTTTTTACACTTTTTTCTTAGACACAATTTTATACTTTCAATAACTGATTTAAGGGTCTTTTCAAATCTTGTTTACTTTCAGATGCTTTAATATAGCTTTCATGTTATAACATTAAATTTCTTTAAATCCTTACTAAACTAGCTTTTAATTCTAATGGTTTTGTTCATGGATCCTTTTTGTTTCCAATCTGTACTTTAATTTTCCTTGAAATGGAAATAGTTTATCTTTTTGGATTAACACATTTTATCAGTGTTGTCTCATTCAATCATTATAGAGACACTGGTAGAAATGATAGGGGAGAACTACACTCCTTCCTCAGACTAGAAAGCTGAAGAGATTTTCAAACTGAGGTTCACTGGTTCCCACTCTGTGTTCTTGCCACTCCACTGTGTGGAGTGCGTTGTGTGAAATCACTGAAACAAGTTTATTTGAAATGACTGAAATTATTCTCATTTACTTTACAGATGCAGTTAACATAAAATGCTACTATAGTCACTACCCACTTAATTAAACTTACTTTTGCATAATCTGTTTACCATGGCGCTGAAGACTCTAACTCTGGAAATGTGACAATAAAATGAAAAGAGATGTTAATCTGGTCTTGATAGCAACTACACTCAATTGACCGTTTGATTTCCATATTCCTTCAGAAGTCAGTATAATTTTTATTTTTCTCCCCCATTCAAATGGATGCCTTCAGATTCTATCAACCCAATATTTTAATTCTATGGACTATTCACTCTGACCAACTTTTTTTTTTTTTTTGCAAGAATCAAATGTAAATATAAGCCAAATGTAAATGTATATAACTATATACACACAGATATACATTTTGACCTTCATCTCTCCTCATCTACAAAACAAAAGGAGAATACTAGTAATGCTCATAATTAGTAGGAAAACTCCACGGAAAATGTAGAACATATGCACACACACATATGCATGTATGCATGCTAAGTTGCTTCAGGTGTATCTGACTCTGCAACCTTATGGACTGTAGCCTGCCAGGATCCTCTGTCCATAGGATTTTTTCCAGCAAGCGTACTGAGGTGGGTTGCCATTTCCTTCTCCAACACATACATATACACACTGTATTGCAGGACACAGAAGCTCAGCTTCATGAGTTGACTTTGAAAAACTGAATGATTCGGGGTCACTTTATTTTGTTTCGTCAGTTACACCAGGGTAATGCCTATTTTGGACTACTTTTAGTGGAATATTCTAAGGATAAAATACAATTATGCATCTGTGAAAGGGATTTAAAAATAAAAAGTATCATAGGAAATTAAAGTGAAAGTGAAAGTGGCTCAGTCATATCTGACTCTTTGCAACCCCATGGACTACGCAGTCCATGGAATTCTCCAGGCCAGAATACTGGAGTGGGTAGCCTTTCCCTTCTCCATGGGATCTTCCCACCCAGGGATCGAACCTAGGTCTTCCACATTACAGGCATTTTCTTTACCAGCAGAGCCAAAAGGGAAGCCCAAGAATACTGGAGCAGGTGGCCTATCCCTTCTCCAGTGGATCTTCCTGACCCATGAATTGAACCGGGGTCTCCCGCATTGCAGGTAGATTCTTTACAAATTGAGCTATCAGGGAAGCCCGGGGAAATTAAACGTGCCTTGTAAAAACATTATATAATATATATATAATACACATATATATTCTTATTAAGAACGTGGCATGGGATTATGAAAGAGGCAGGTAAGGAGAGTAAATGAGGATGGCTCTCCCTGGACACTTATTCTTTTCTCAATTTCAGCAGTTTTCTAATAGATTTCAGTAGATTTCTTGGATCAGCTGACTCTGTCAATCTGAGATAACTCAATGGATGATCAATCAGATGTCAGAGGCTGAGCCCTTAAGATTTAACTCTTTATAAACAAGATTAATTTCTCTATAAGAATTCTTCCATTATTATATATTTACCGAGCTATGCCTACTTCCCTGTTTCTAGATACGTTGAGTATCACAGTGATGGGGTTCTCTCTACCCAGGTGCTTTTTTTCCTAGCATGTCAAGCTCTGCTGGGTCCAGCATATCTCTCGATGGAAAAACAATATGAGCTTCTGTATCATCTGCTCTGAAATTTCTATCAATGAATCTTTTCATATGCCTGCACTATGTGTCACAAAGAGTGGGTTATATCTACGTCCCTTTGCACAAAAATAATAAATAAATGCATGAGTAAATATTAAATCATGAGTCCCACAATCTATGGATAATCACTTACTGACACTTTTAATAGCATTTTGAACTCAGTTGGAAATGTTCAAGTACTTGGAAATTCACAGCTAAAAACAACCTGCCTCTGTTGAGCTTTTATGATGGTCTAGGTGGCAAATAGATAAACAGTGAGGTGACCAGGAGATTTAGAAAAAACAGAATGTTTTGCCTCTAAACTGTATGTGTAGAGAGGTTTCACTGGTTAAATGGAAGGCTTTTGGCATTATGATGCCCTCTCTATAAAACATTATTTTTTGTTTATTCATGTTTTTTTAATTTTATTCAGCTGTATTTTAACTACAAATATATAGCACATTGTGAGAATCTAAGAACTGAAATGTTCTTGACTTAGAATGTCAAATATCCATTATAAACATATGCAAAATTATCATTCACAATAAAATCAAAATAACAGTTTATTAAAATAATTTAATTAGGTAGTCTACTAATTTAAACAATCTTATGTCAGTAACTTAACCAAGCAGTTCTGCAAACATTTAAGACATCCTATGTAAACACAATTTAACAAAAAATTCAATAATGCCCTTTGAAAGCATCTTTCTTGAGGAATGTAGAATCTAAATAAAGATATTTATAATGTAATGGTGTGCTAAGGTAACAGTAGTTGAATACTGAAAATTTAATGGCAATTATAACTGGATAAATTTTGTTTTAATATATAGAAATATCTTTTAGTATATTTTAAATCCAAATTCTCTCCTGTACCCTAAGGCTGAGGTCCCCAACCTCCAGGGTCCCTGATGATCTGGGGTGGAGCTGATGTAAAATAATAGAAATAAATAAATGTAATGCACTTGAATCATCTCAAAACCACTCCCTGCTCTATGGAACCTGGTGCCAAAAATGTTGGGGACTACTGCCCTAAGGCATTAAAAAATTGTTCAAACTTCTGAAATTAGATTGGCACTTGGGTTGGTGCTTATTTTGACTAACTAGTTTTGTTTGTTTTTTTTTTTTAATTTTCCAAAGAACATACAGTTCACACATAAAAAAGTTTCCGAGGGGGAAAAATAAAGTATAATTCATCACTTGCTTGTTTTCTCAAAGCAAAGCCATAATAATCATTAACGGAGTTAGATGACAAAAACACTCTACATTATCACAATAGTATCATCAGATGTGTATTAGTCACATATGCATTATATACGTGAGTTAGGCAAGGATGATCTTTCTTCCCCCTCTTCCTTCTTCCTTCTCTCCTTCCTTCTTTCCTCTTTCTCACGTTATCCTCATGAAAAAACAGTTTGGGAATTCTTGATAACTATGATGTGAATGGCTCCTGATGAGATAACAGTACTGGAAGATTCTCAAAGATCTATCAGATGATTTAGTGCAACTCTGGGCATCCTTAGTGTCAGAATATGATAAGGGAGGAGTTGTCACAGGTCATGGCATGTCACTAACAGGCCATAGAATCAAATGAAATGTAAGGTCAAGTTAGGCTTATGCTGGGATATAGTGAGTGAACTAATATCAGATTGAACAGCGTCAAACTTAGCAATATGTTTATAAGGATTCAGTTTTTAATTTAAATTTTGTAAAATATGAAAGCAATAGATTCTTTAAAAAAAAAAAAGAGCCCTCTGGTACCTTAGACACGATATAACTAATTAGAAGCTGTTTAGAACCTTGGACAGCCTCCAGGGAAAGGCTCTTACTTTAACTCAAAGTCATGGATCATGGAACATCTTATGTCCATGTTTGTATCTATACATACAGAGTGATCTTCAGAAGAGTCTGGTTGCCTAAATGACTTTTCTTGTGAGTACTTAGCTTAATCTTTATGAAACAATGATTTCTGGATTTACATGAAGAATATTTAGTTGTCACCTGCACATTCAGGAGCGAAGGCCAAGTCTTGTCTAGAAATTCCACAGAGGTTTATACTAATTAGAAGACCATCATCCTGGTTATTGGAGAAGGCAATGGCAACCCACTCCAGTACTCTTGCCTGGAAAATCCCATGGACAGAGGAGCCTGGTGGGCTGCCGTCTATGGGGTTGCCCAGAGTCGGACACAACTGAAGTGACTTAGCAGCAGCAGCAGCAGCAGCATCCTGGTTACAACAGGAAATCTGGATTCTGCTATACTGTGTGTCTCAAGCCCTGAAGTACCAATTCCACTGGACCTAAGATAGAGGTCAGGCATATGCATGGATTCCAAGACAGCTGCTGTCTGCCATTGAATTAAACAAGGTGCTGATAATTTTTACAGTAACATGTCTAAGAAAGGGGAGAATAGATTATACATTATTTTTATAAATACCTTGAGTGTGATGCTATTAAATTGTGCATTTTCTTTTATTCAATTAAAATCATAATTGGTTTTAATATGCTACAACCCTGAGGCAGAAAATGGCAAGACTCATATTTCATTTTATCCTTCACCTGCAGGTGAGCTGTTCGTTCCACTCTCCTTTGGGATTAAATGCTGGCATGTGATCTTGTTTAGAGAAATGGAATTTGCATGCAAGTGTAATATACCTCTTCCAGACCTGGGCTAACATGTTCTCCCATGCCATCTTCCAAGATTTCTTTTTTCACCTCCCAGTTTGATTAACACAGGTTCAGAGGAACACTCCAAGACTCTAAAGCTTAACAAAGTCATAAACAGAATAAGCCCAGAACCCTGAATAACTGTGTGGAGCAGAAACAACCTCCCTCTCTATTCAACATAAATTCACTATAACATGAATAGGAAATAAATCTTTACTGCATTAAGACACCAAAACTTGAGGTTGTTATAGATTTATCCACTGTAACTAAGGTTGTGTAACTGATTAGTTTTGAAAATGATTTATCTGATTCAATCATATTATATGAATGTGAAGGTTCCATTCATGATCAGTGACATTTATATTTCAATAAGCTGAACTTTTTGAATATATAATATGCTTCTGTGATCTGCTGAACCCAAGAATAAGACAGTCCACAGTTGCAAACATAGTCCCTAAATATTAAATATTATGATGATATGAATAATATCTTATTGAATTTATCTTTATAAGTAATGTATTTACTTAAATAATCTTACTCTTAAACATATTCAGGATAAACACTATTATTTCTAATAAAAACCCAGAAAATATGAATAAAGAAACAAAAAAATTCAAATTTAGATCTTCAGATTATTAACCCTAAAGTCCAAGGTTTGCTATTACTCTACATTTTTTTTTAGGCAGGGGACTTTCCTGGTAGTTCAGTGGCCAAAACTCTGTGCTCCCAGTGCAGGGAGTCTGGGTTTAATATCTGGTCAGGGAACTAGATTCCACACATCTCAACTAAAACTCAATACAGCCAAATAGAAATAAATTTAAAAAAAAAATAGGCAGAAACTGTTACCAATATGTGGGTGTGCCTGAGTAAACTTAAAGGGCAGGGAGCGCTTTGTGTGCATGTCACTTGACAGACGTTACTACAAAACATGTTGAAACTGAAGATAAACCACTTTTGTTTAATGATGTCCTCACCATATAACCTGGATTTTTTTGCTGGCTCAGCAGTAAAGAATCTGCCCACCAATGCAGGAAATGCAGGTTCAATTCCTGTGTTGGGAAGATCCCCTGGAGAAGGAAGTGGCAACCCACTCTGGTGTTCTTGCCTGGAAAACCCCAGAGGAGCCTGACGGGTTACACATAGTCCATGGAGTCGCAAGAGTTGAACTTGACTTGGCAAGTAAACAACAATAACAGCCATCCATATAGCCAGGATATTATACTGCATTTAAGAGATGTAAAGTTGTTATTCAAATATTCACTGCTTTTGGCTTCATATTTGTTACTGACAGTAGATTTGAGATTAGGACTTAAACCTTGTTGTTTAGTCACCAAGTTGTGTCCAACTATTTGCACCTCCATGGACTGCAGCACGCCAGGCTTCCCTGTCCTTCACCATCTCCCAGAGTTTCCTCAAACTCATGTTCATTGAGTCATCCAGCCATCTCATCGTCAATCACCCCATTCTCTTCCTGCTGTCAGTATTTCCCAGCATCAGGATATTCTCCAATGAGTCAGCTCTTCAAACCAGGTGGCCAAAGTATTGGAGCTTGAGTTTCAGCATCAGTCCTTCCAATGAATATTCAAGGCTGATTTCCTTGAGGATTGACTGGTCTGATCTCCTTGCAGTTGAAAAGGATTCTCAAAAGTCTTCTCCAGCACCACAATTTGAAAGCATCAATTTTTTGGTGCTCAGGGCATCAGGTCAAAGGAGTTATTCTGGAGCATTAGGATTAAATTTTGTTTGCCCTATTAGGTTTTCAACTTAGAGCCCTTTGCCCCTTTTGTTGTTTCTTTTCTCTCTCTTTTAGAATGGAAGTGTGTATTCTATGCATCTCCCACTATTATACTTTATAATATATCAATTATATTTTAGAACCACATAACTCATGTGGTTTTAGAAATTCACGGTTAGAGATGAATTAGCCTTGGGATAAATTATACATTGAGTTTCATCCATATCTGATTTAATGATGTTTACATGAGACTTTTAATATGATTTTTTAATTAATTAAGTTTCAACTGTGTTTGGTCTTTAATGCTGTGCAGACTCTTCTCTAGTTGCAGTGAGAGGGGGCTACTCTCCAGCTGTGGTGTGCAGGTTTCTCATTGTAGTGGCTTCTCTTGTTGCAGAGCATGGACTCTAGGGTGCACAGGCTTCAGTAGTTGCGATGTGTGGACTCAAGAATTGTGGTTCCTGGGCTCCAAAGCACAGGCTCAACAGTTGTGGTGCATGGCCTTAGTTTTTCCACCGCAGGTGGGATCTTCCTGGATCAGGTATTGAACCCAGTGAATCCTGCACTGGCAGATGGATTCTTTACCACTGAGCCATCAGGGAAGCCCTTAGATGAAACTCTGACCTCAGACTTTATTTTATTTTATCTTTTGTCTGTGCCACAGGACATGTGGGATGTTAGTTCTCCAACCAAGGAGGGATCAAGCCTGAAAGCCCTGCATTGGAAGTTTGGAGTCTTAACCACTGGACTGCCAGGGAAGTCCCAAGATTACACTTTAAAGTTGATGCTAGAATAGGAAAAGAATTTGGGTCTATTAAGTTGCAATGATATATTTTGCATGTGAGAAGAATATGAATTTTTAGAAACCAGGACTACAATGGTCAGTTCAGTTCAATTGCTCAGTCATGTCAGACTCTTTGTGACCCCATGGACTGCAGCATGCCAGGCCTCCCTGTCCATCACCAACTCCCGGAGCTTATGCAAACTCATGTCCATTGAGTCAGTGATGCCATAAAACCATCCCATCCTCTGTCATCCCCTTCTCCTCCTGCCTTCAGTCTTTCCCAGCATCAGGGTCTTTTCCAGTGAGTCAGTACTTCGCATCAGGTGGCCAAAGAATTGGAGCTTCAGCATCCATCCTTCCAATGAATATTCAGGGTTGATTTCCTTCAGGATTGACTGACTGGTTTGGTCTCCTGGCAGTCCAAGGGACTCTCAAGAGTCTTCTGCATCACAACAGTTCAAAAGCATCAGTTATATGGCACTCATCCTTCTTTATAGTCCAACTCTCACATCCATACATGAATACTGTAAAAACCAAAGCCTTGACTAGGTGGACCTTTGTTGGCAAAGTAATGTCTCTGCTTTTTAATAAGCTGTCTAGGTTGGTCATAGCTTTTCTTCCAAGGACCAAGTGCTTTTTAATTTCCTGACCGAAGTCACCATCTGTGCAGTGATTTTGGACCCCAAGAAAAAAAATGTCTATTACTGTTTCCACTGTTTCCCCATCTATTTGCCATGAAGTGATGGGACTGGATGCCATGATCTTCGTTTTCTGAATGTTGAGTTTTAAGTCAACTTTTTCACTCTCCTCTTTCACTTTCATCAAGAGGTTCTTTAGTTCCTCTTTGCTTTCTGCAATTAGGGTGGTGTCATCTGCATATCTGAAGTTATTGATATTTCTCCAAACAATCTTGATTCCAGCTTGTGCTTCATCCAGGCTGGCATTTCACATGATGTACTCTTCATGTAAGTTAAATAAACAGGCTGACAATATACAGCCTTGACCTACTCCTTTCCCAATTCAGAACCAGTCTGTTGTTCCATGTCCGGTTCTAACTGTTGCTTCATGACCTGCATGCAGATTTCTCAGGAGACAGGTAAAGTGGTCTGGTATTCCTATCTCTTGAAGAATTTTCCAGTCTGTTGTGATCCACACAGTCAAAGGCTTTGGCATTGTCAATAAAGCAG
The DNA here is from genome assembly GCA_024291935.2 of Okapia johnstoni. Taxonomy (NCBI): domain Eukaryota; kingdom Metazoa; phylum Chordata; class Mammalia; order Artiodactyla; family Giraffidae; genus Okapia; species Okapia johnstoni. The sequence goes on along the minus strand of CM044319.1, from coordinate 41,650,704 downwards.
AAGTAGATGTTTTTCTGGAACTCTCTTGCTTTTTTGATGATCCAACAGAAGTTGGCAATTTGATCTCTGGCTCCTCTGCTGTTTCTAAATCCAGTTTGAACATCTGGAAGTTCTCGGTTCACATACTGTTGAAGCCTGGCTTGGAGAATTTTGAGCATTACTTTGCTAGCGTCTGAGATGACTGCAATTGTGTGGTAGTTTGAACATTCTTTGGTATTGCCTTTCTTTGGGATTGGAATGAAAACTGACCTTTTCCAGTCCTGTGGCCACTGCTGAATTTTCCAAATTTGCTGGCATATTGAGTGCAGCACTTTCACAGCATCATCTTTTAGGACTTGAAATAACTCAGCTGGAATTTCATCATCTCCACTAGCTTTGTTCATAGTGATGCTTCCTAAGCCCCACTTGACTTTGCATTCCAGAATGTCTGGCTCTAGGTGAGTGATCACCCATCATGGTTATATGGGTCATGAAGATCTTTTTTGTATAATCTTTCATGTAATCTTGCCACCTCTTATTAATATCTTCTGCTTCTGTTAGGTCCATACCATTTCCATCCGTTATCATGTCAATCTTTGCATGAAATATTCCCTTGGTATCTCTAATTCTCTTGAATAGATCTCTAGTCTTTCCCATTCTATTGTTTTCCTCTATTTCTTTGCACTGATCACTGAGGAAGGCTTTCCTATCTCTCCTTGCAATTCTTTGGAACTCTGCATTCAAGCGCATTTATGTTTCCTTTTCTTCTTTGCCTTTTGCTTCTCTTTTCTCAGCTATTTGTAAGGCCATCTCAGACAACCATTTTCCTTTTTGAAACTCTTTTTCTTGGGGATGGTCTTGATCACTGCCTCCTGTACAATGTCATGAACCTCCATCCATAGTTCCTCAGGCACTCTATCAGATCTAATCCCTTGAATCTATTTGTCACTTCCACTGTATAATCATAAGGGGTTTGATTTAGGTCATACCTGAATGGTCTAGTAGTTTCCCCTACTTTCTTCAATTTAAGTCTGAATTTTGCAATAAGGAGTTCATGATCTGAGCCACAGTCAGCTCCCAGTCTTATTTTTGCTGACTGTATAGAGCTTCTCCACCTTTGACTGCAAAGAATATAATCAATCTGATTTCAGTATTGACCATCTGCTGATGTCCACGTGTAGAGTTGTCTCTTGTGTTGTTGGAAGAAGGTGTCTGCTGTGTCCAGTGAATTTTCTTGGCAAAACTCTGTTAGCTTTTGCCCTGCTTCATTTTGTATTCAAAAGCCAAACTTGCCTGTTACTCCAGGTATCTCTTGACTTCCTCCTTTTGCGTCCCCTATGTTGAAAAGGACATCTATTTTAGTTGTTAGTTCTAGAAGGTCTTGTAGGTCTTCACTGAACCTTTCAACTTCAGCTTCTTCCACATTACTGGTCGGGGCATAGACTTGGATTACTGTGATGCTGAATGGTTTGCCTTGGAAACTAATAGAGATCATTCTGTCATTTTTGAGATTGAACACAAGTACTGCATTTTAGATTCTCTTGTTGACTATTTGGGCTACTCCATTTCTTCTAAGGGCTTCTTAACCACAGTAGTAGACATAATGGTCATCTGAATTAAATTAGCCCATTCCAGTCCATTTTATTTCATTGATTCCTAAAATGTCGATGTTCACTCTGGCTATCTCCTGTTTGACCACTTCCAATTTACCTTGATTCATAGATCTAACATTCCAGGTTCCTATGCAATATTGTTCTTTACAGCATCACACTTTACTTCCATCATCAGTTACATCCACAGCTGGGCATTATTTTTGCTTTGGCTTCATCTTTTCATTCTTTCTGTTGCTATTTCTCCACTCTTTTACAGTAGCACATTGGGCACCTACCTACCTGGGGAGTTCATCTTTCAGTGTCATATCTTTTTGCCTTTTCATACTGTTCATGGGGTTCTCAAGGCAATAATACTGAAGTGGTTTGCCATTCCCTTCTCCAGTGGACCACGTTTTTTCAGAACTTTCTCCTATGATCATTCATCTTGGATGACTCTACATGGCATGGCCCAGTTTCGCTGAGTTAGACAAAGCTGTGTTCCACGTGATCAGTTTGATTAGCTTTCTCTGGTTTGTTAGTAGTTGTGGTACATGGGCTCAGTAGTTGCAGCTCCTGAGCTCTAGAGCACAGGCTCAGTAGTTGTGGAACAACTACTTAGTTACTCCATGACATGCAGGATCTTCCTGGACCAGGAATTGAACCCATGTCTCCTGCATTGCCAGGAGGATTCTTTACCACTGAGCCACCAGGGAAGGTAGAATGCTACAGACTGAATATTTGTCTCTTCACCACCACCTTCCCTTCCTAAATTCTGGTGTAGAAACCTAATCCTCAATGTGATAGTATTTGGAGGTTGAGCTTTGGGGAGATGTTTAGGAAGTGAGGGTGGAGCTTGGAAAGGAATTAGAAATCACCTTATAAAGAAACCCCAAGAAGCTCTCTCACTCTATCTGCCATGTGAACACACAGTGAGAAGACAGTTGTATATGCACCAAGAAGAAGTGGGCTCTCACCAGACACATAATCTACTGGCACCTTGATCATGGACTTCCCAGGCATCAGAGCTATGAAATAAATGCTGTTTAAGCCACCTGGTCTATGTTATTTTAATTATAGCAGGCTGAACAGCTGAGACAGAAATCACATTAGAGATGTCTGTTTCTAACAGCCACGATTTGCATGATGCAAAACCCATGAGAAGTCCTACGGAGAGCTGGAACAGGATGAGCACAGCCATTTCTAGCACAGTGCTGCCTATGGCATAGAAAACAGGGCTTAAACATGACTTGTTGATTTTTAACATTAAGAAGTATTTCAAAAAGTAGATGAGAATATGGTCATAAGAAACAACACAATTTACCCAATTCCCAGAGAGTGTGTTCCTTTTGCTTCTGAAACAAAGAACATCTTAACATATTTTATGACCTGTATTAATTGTTTTTAATCCAATAATGCAGTACAGTTATATACTACATTTTATAAGACATTGTGTGTGTATATATATATATATATATATATATATATATATATATATATATGATATTTTGCTTTCACAAAATTTTGATGGTAGAAGATATTACACCTAGCTTTTTAAAAGTTATGTGAAATCTGATCTTTAAAGAGTCTTTTTGGCTACCATAATGTCTTCTATAATTATCACCCTGTCTCCTCTCTGATGACTTAAATTCCTTTTTCAGAACTCACTATGCCCAGAGAGGTTTCTCTACACATATGCCTCTCAACTACTCATGAATCTTATATTTTTGCACAAACTTTGCTTAATATAAATCATTGAAACTTGAATATATCACTTTAAAAGTTTCTCTAATATAAAGTATTTCATTTACCCAACAAACATTATTGAACATTTTCCTTTTTATCATCACAGGTAAGACCCATGAAATAGTTATTGATTGCTAGTAAACTGAAGCTCTAGTGAAAAGAAAAGGTTGTGTTTTGTAGTGTTTGCCAGCTTCTGAGATATAAATACTCCCAACATAGATGATTTCAAGCTGACAAAGATTTAATAAATAGCTCACAGAATTCTTGTATATATAACAGTCTGTTCTCCCAAGCTTATATATGGCAACTCCATCACACCACTGGCAGTGCTAATTCAGATCCAGTGCCAGCTCCCAAGGAATTAAGGAAGACAGGCATTCAATTTAAGAAAGTTACATAAGATTGGGTAATGATTGCTGTAATGAAAGTGTGTACTAGAAACAGAGCCATCACAAGGGAAAGAATGATCAATTATTGGAGGGATGAAAGTCAAGGAAGATTTCTTTGACAAGATACTTGAAGTTCTCTAACTTTAAGTTTAAAGTGTTTTTTTTTTTCCTTCCTCCACATAAGCAGCAAAGATCATTCAAGCAGAAGGAGTGGTGTGCTCAAAGTGTGACCTGCATGGTGTGATTGTTTACCCAGGGTGCAACAGGAAGAATTGCCAAATAAGCCAGGCATCAGATCACAGAGGACTTTCCAAGCTCTCACAAACTGCTGTCTAGACATTCACTCCATTAGATGAACTCTGTGACAACTAAGGTATATCTACAGTTAATTTTTGCTCTAAAACTTTAACTCTTTATCTATATTTACATCCATATGTAAAGTCAGTGTGTTTGCCATCATATTGTTAAAACTCATCTCAACTGACACCCCTCTGGGAAAATATTCCTTATCCCTTCTCCTCTAATGCCCATTCTTTCCTGTATCATGCATCCAATCACAGGGAATATTATTTCCTTTGGGTAATTTCTATATGCCTTTGTGCATTTATTACCAACAATGTGCATTTATTTGCATAGCTGCCTGTTTTTTATCCAAAATGGTAGTTCCTTGAGATCTAGGGTGTCTTTTTTTCATTTTTGTTGCCAGAGCCTAGAACAGTGCCTGATAGTTTGGAGATCCCCAATATTTATGAATTGTATTGAACTGATGGTATGCTTATTGATTGTGATTCAAAAGGTTAAACAAAGCATGCTAGGATTCTAGTTGTTGGAAATATGAATACCTTCTGTCTTCACCTTTCTAATGAAACATGCTATATATTGGTTTGGTTACAAAATTCATTCAGGTTTTTCCATAATAGCTTACAGAAACCCTGAACGAACTCTTTGGTCAACACAGTACTTAGAGGGAATGAGTTCTAAGAGTTCATATTAATAATATTTAGAGAATGAAGACTTATCAATCCTTTTCTGCCTGCTAGAACTTTCATTCTACCTGAAACCCACCCAGTCAGTGTAAACTCAGCTCAAGCAACATTATAGGGAGACTGGTGTGAAGAAGGAAGGTTTCCCATGATGCCCAGAGTGGGATAGAAATTCTGATCCTTAAATTTTTGTGTTTGGCTTAACATTTATAAACTTGGAACACACATAAGTCTACCACAACCATCTATAAAGACCAAAACTTCCTTTTAAAATTAGTGAATTTCAGGGCTGGAAAAAACTTTAAGATACCTACATTGGCACATCTTAGCTTGAGCAATAGCCTCTAGGCTTAGATCCTAGAGGCATATACTCCTGGTATATGCCACTTACTACTAATCTTTCTTCGGACATATTGTGGATTTTAGGTGCTGCATGTATAAAAGTGGGACTATAAGAATACATAGATTATAAAGTTACTCTGAAGAGTAAAGAAGATGCTGCATATATAGTGTCTGCCCACTAGTCATGTCTCTATCCATGCTATTAACTTATCATTGTATCTTACACAATCAAGGGTGAGGATCAGGACCCAGATTGACTGAATTCAAATTCCACCTCTCCTACTTACTGATTGTGTCACTTTAGTTAAGTCACTTGACCTATCTAAGCTTCAGATTTCTCATCCCTGAAATGGAAATAATAGCAGTAACTATGATAAAGGAATGCAGACTGAATTAAATTATATAATATGAAGAGTTTGAAACAGTATCTGGACTGTAATTAATAGGAGATAAATTTAAGAGATAAGTTAGCATTACATCAAAGAACTAGTTGAATTTCATACCTCAGGAAAATAAGCTAACCTCTGTAGGGCTTCTGCTATATTTTAAAAATTCTCTATTATTAATGATATCATTTGTGTGTATGCATGTGTGCATAGTCGTTCAGTTGTCTCTGACTCTTTGTGACCATATGGACTGTAGCCCACCAGGCTCCTCTGTCCATGGGATTTCCCAGCCAAGAATACTGGAGTGGTTGCCATTTCTTTCTCCAGGGGATCTTCCCGGCCCAGGGAATGAACCTGTGTCTCCTGCATTGGCAGGTGGCTTCTTTACACCACCGAGCCACCTGAGAAGTCTGTTACTGATTATTGCTTGGTTATTACTATTGCTAATTCATTAACAGCCCATTGGTGAACATCTCAATGAACTTAGAGAACATATATCATTATTTGCAATCATGATAAACATAGTCATATTTTGCTTCATATTATTTTCTAAATTTTAAAACTATGTTCAGCATTTTATAAAAATATTTTAAATTTTCTTGTAAAAAATGTAAGCTGGTATTAGGGTACAAATTTATTTTCCTTAAAATTATTTGACTATAACACAATCTCCCCAAACCTCCCACCTCTTTATTCAATTTATTTTTCTAATAAGGAAGCATGCCTTGAGATTGCTTTCTCTCGTTTTTCCCTATCAGAAGTCCAAATATGCTGCTCTTTAACAAACATGGTAATAAAAGCAAAGCCTCAAGGCTCCACTTACTATTATGCAAAGACTGGTTATAGAATGCAATTCTTGAAGAACATTTGCTTGCCTAGAAACTATTCAGGGCTCAGGTAAGAGTATCAATTTCATCACACTTGTCTCTTGATCATTATAAAGTATGAACTTCTTGAGGACAGAAATTCTATTTAATCATCCTTGGAACTCTCGTTCCTGGCACAGAATATGACCCACAGTGGGTGTGTTTAATGAATAAATATAAATACTCGATGTTTTTTAGTCACTGAGTAACTGATGTTCAATTTTCATTTGATTTTTTTTTTTTTTTTTTGGTGCACTGGCAGATGACTATTTAAAGAACAAGCAGTAAAAAAATGGGGATTGTATCTATATGAATCACTCTGTGAGTTATTTGTATACGGATTTCAGTACATCTTATAGCTAGGCTCTTGTAGTGATTTTCAAGGGACCTTGGTAAGTTCAAATCCCTAAAATCAGATCACAAGTCTGTATTGCTTTTTTATGGAAATGCAAAGGGCTTAGAAATGTGCTAAGAATGCAAATGCTTCCTTTGGTTTCCAATTATACTTTGCAAGATAAAGGACATTAATTTAAGACCTGTTATGCTTAGCTCCTTTGGGGAGAGGGTGTGGAAAGAACTAATGTTTATTGATCCTGCATTAAGTGCAAAATCTATTACATATGTTCATTTAGAAAAAAAAATCGGGTTTATTGAGCTATAATTTACATAAAGTAAAAGACCATGATGAGTTTTGACAAACGTGTACAGTTCTGCAACTGCCGTGACAACTGAGACAGACAACAAATACATCACTGCCAACTTTTGCTTGTCTCCTTTCTATGAACTTCCTATCTATACTGCCAGTCACTGGCAACCATCCATCTGATCTGTGCCTAAGGTTTTACCTTTTCAGGAATGTCACATTCCTGAAGAAATTATACAGTATATAGTCTTTTGTCTGGCTTCTTTCACCACATGCTATAATATAAGTATTACTAGAATCCTATGAGATAGGTGTTGTTAATCTCATTTTATAGCTAAGAACATGGAGGCTTAGAGAGTTTAAGCAACTCACCCAGGTATTGATCTCACACCTAAAGCTCTGATTGTCATTGTTGTTTAGTTGCTAAGTCATGTCTGGATTATAACCTGCCAGGCTCCTCTGTCCATGGGATTTCCCAGGCAAGAATAACTGGAGTGGGTTGCCATTTTCTTCTCCAAGGGGATCTTCCTGACCTGGGCATTGGACACATGTCTCCTGCAGTGGCAGGTGGATTCTTTACTACTGAGACACCAGGGAAGCCCAAAGTTCTGATACTTTTGGTTAATCAAGTTCCATCATTTAGGTATTTGCTCATTCAGCTGATGCTGATATATTGGAACATACATAAAAAGGCCAATGGATCTGCCTTGTTCTAGGATCTTAGAATCTAGCCTAAAAGGTGCTTAAGAATTGATGAGGAGGGAATTCCCTGGTGATCCAGTAGTTAGGACTCGGTGCTTTCACTGTAGGGGCCTGGGTTTGATTCCTGGCCAGGGAACTAAAATCTCCACAAGTTGTGCAGCACAACCAAAAAAAAAAAAAAAAAGAAGAAGAAGAAGAAGAAAGAAAAAAACTTTAACTGAAGGATAATTGCTCTACAATATTGTGATATCATGTTGGTTTCTGCTATACAGTTTTTTTTTTTCATCAAAAAAATTAATGAGGAAAGCAATGTATGATTAGCCACCTTGAGATGTTCCTAAAGCTCTGGTCTACCCTGATTCTTAAAATGAGATTGAATCAGTACAATAACATTTGATTTCACTTAAAATAAGGTGAAAAACTCGAGAAACACACACACAGATAGTAAAATTAATCTACATAGTATGATATTTACAGGGAAACCTCTAATTATGTCAGTGAGAATGACATAATTGTTTACCAGCCAGGATACACGAATTCCTCTGTCTGATAAAAACCTAAGTAAAATATTAAAATATTTAAAAGCATTAAAGCAAACATATAAATGAGAAAAAGAGACAAAGGTTTGGAGGTAACATATTGATACTATAATGTTTTTTATGGTCCTCTACTCTGAAAGATAATTTCACCTCCTAGCAAAGAAAATTAGAATAATCTTGATGCGATATGAGAATTGGAGAGAAAAAAAAAAGTTCTACCAGGAGAAATTTCCAAGGAAGCAGATTATTTCCTACAGTATTTTCATCCCCAGGCCACTACAGAAGGTCAATGATAGTCATCAAGTAAGATTAACCATTCAGACCTCAGGAGGAAGAGCTCTCTTCAAGAGTTAATCTTACTTGAAAACGATCATTAACTCTTCTATAGTGGCCTGAGGATGAGGCTATTATAAGAAGTAATCTGCTTCCTTGGAAATATCACAAGTATTTCTTATGTGCTATATGCTTAGGCCATGGGACTTACATCTTTTTTTAATTAGACATGTTTAATATTTTATTAGCCTTAAATCAAATTAAGATTATGTATGTCTATGGAATTATGCAATTCTTAGAAATATTTGAGGGATTAAAAATCACATGCTTCACTTTCCATTTCAACTGAGAAGGTCAAGTGGCCGGCATTAAACAAGTGGGTTTCCCCCTGTGCTAGGAAGCTGTCTCCTTTCCTTTACTGACATGTGGGTGCTGTTATTAAATATATAAGGAGATCCTTTCAGAAATACCTTTTTTTTTTTTAAATTCAAGAGAGCATCTTCACGAATTCTATTGCATTCTTTGAAGAAGCAACCACATACTGATCTTGTCTTTCTTAAGTCATTTGTTCTCATGAGGATGAACACTCTGGTGACCCTGGGTGCTGAATGAGGAAGAAGACAACGAACCAGACAGACAAAACAATGAAGGGTATTCAGGTGGTTCAGTCCAGGTGAGCAAGCATTTACCTCTGGGGAGGGACCGATGCCTATCTGAGCACGGCTTGAATCAGCACTCTGCACATTCCTGCAGTTGGACTAATGTGCCCCACAGCCAAAATCTTCATTGCAACAAGTTCGGGTTGTAACAAGTTGTCAGCTTCGCCTTGGTTAATAGCTACGGCATGCAGAGCCAATTCTCTGATAAAAGTTCAAGTTTGATTTTCCTCAATTATCGCTGCTCACAGATTTTTTTTTCTCAACATATTCTAGATGAATAAGCTATGAAGAATGACACAAGCCACAACCACAACATCCTCCGTAAGTGTTTAGAAGGCTACATAAATGAAACATAACATTGATACCCAAAGTTTTCTAGTATAACTGACACTGAAACAGTTTCCCCTTTGCAGTCTTTTTTTTTTTTTCATTTGATTTTAAAACTTTTTCTTGCTAAATCCCATCAAGGAGACAAAGCTGAGACAGAATTTTTCTTTCCGATTTTTTTGATATGTGAGTAGTTCTTTGAAACCCGATTACTACATGTAGAAAAATGACCTACAAGTGGGAAAAACAAACAAACAAACAGAAAAACTTCTATAAGCATGACTCAGGTTGCAAAAGAAATTCAGAGCAAAAGATGGCACTGCTATTTAAGGCCACAATTAAACTTTACTGAAAATATTTTCCTATCTTGTCTAATATACAGACTCTCTCTCCTCTCAACTACATAAACTTGCAAGTACTATCCACCTGCCCCCAGTGCAGGACAGTCAGGAGACTCGGGTTCCGTCCCTGGGTCAGGAAGATCCCCTGGAGAAGGGAACGGCAACCCATTCCGGTATTTTTGCCAGGAAAATCCAATGGACAGAGTAGTCTGGCAGAATATAGTCCAGGGAGTCACAAAGAGTCAGACATGACTGAGCAACTGAGCATGCACTCACTTGCACTCAGGCAAGTATTATGCCTTTCTTTAATGTTTACCTGTTAGATGTAAATTATATTCCTTTATATGAAATTACTAAATCAAGGGGAAACCTTTTTTTTTTGGTTGGTTTCAAATATATGGCTAATTTTCTTCTGCAAAAATTGAAATCAATCCACACTCTTACCAACATTGTGTAAATGATGTACCTTGTATCTCTCATCTGTCCATGAATCATTACTACTAGCCTCTATATACAGTCTTATTTTAATTCAAAATGTAATGTCATCCCTAAAAATAAATTAACATTGTCATACAATAATATTGTTGGGATTTTTTCCTTCCATAATCTATATCACCTCCCTTTTCTCTACTATGAGAGAATCTCCTAGAATTGTGAGATCCCCTCAGCTAAAACCACTGCACCAGAGTCACTCTGGCTCTTTTTCTCTCCCTCTCACTCACTCCTCCCCAGGGAAGGAAAAATGCTTTCCATAGGACTTGCTGACTTTAGGGGAAGAAACCTGGCTTGGGTGTTTAGATATTTTTGACTCTGCCTTTTAGAAGTAAGCTGCTAACAAAGACAGGCTGCTGTTCTCTAAGCGTGGTGGAAGGCTTTTCTCCTCTTAGAACTGCAGTTTTCTAGCATCGCCTACCATTGAGATCAGATGGTTGTTTTGGTCTAATTCAAAGGTCTGTGTCTGTCTATGTGTGTGCCCATTCATGTCAGACTCTGCCACCCCATGGATTGTAACCTGCTGGGCTCCAGTGAGCTAACTCCTTAGGCTGAAGATCTAAAGCCTTATTTTCCAATTGGTTCATCAGAAGAACTCTTGACATTTTAATCTCAATCAATTTTTCTTTTCCAGTCTCTTAATTGCATGTAGAGTTGGAAGATCAAGAGTTTATGTTTCCTTAACCCGCCATATGTGTGTGTGTATGCATGCATGCTGACGCATATATTTTCATATGAGGAAATATGCATCCTTTTACATAGGTATTTATATTTCTATTGGTTACTATCCAAATGAATCATACTCTAGTTATGGGAACACACTTGAGCTACTGAAAATTATTAGTGACATAAAATTTGACCTATGTTCTGCTCACGGGATCCTACAAGTAATACTAATTTTCTCTGACAGCAAAAGCATCAAAATAAAGCTTAGCAACTTGTGCCCACCATGCTTTCTCTTGCAGAATACCTCCTTTTCAACTTGAGCCTTAAAACAATTTTATAGAGGGATGAGCAATATTAGTTTCCCTGTTTAAAAGATGAGTTGTTTTAGGGAAACATGCTGTATTTTTGGTGGGGATAATGTAAGTTGGTGCAGCTACTGTGGAAAAAAGTATGGTGGTTCCTCAGAAAATTAAAAATAAAATTACCATATAATTCAGAAATCCCACTCTTAGACATATATCCAGATAAAGCTATAGTTCAAAAAGATACATGCAGCCCAATGTTCATAGCAACACTATTCACAATAGCGAAGACATGGAGGCAACCTAAAATATACATCAATAGATGAATGGATAAAGATGATATATACACATGCAATGGACTACTACTCAGCCATATAAAAGAACAAAATGATGCCATTTGCAGCAACATGGATACAACTTGAGAATATCATACTAAATGAAGTCAGAAATAGAAAGACAAATACCAAATGATATCATTTATACATGAAATCTAAAATGTGACACAAATGAATCCATCTATAAAACAGAAATAGGATCATGAATGTGGAGAATAGACTCATGGTCGCCAAGTTGGAAGAGGGTTGGGAGAAATATGAAGTGGGAGGTTGGCATTAGCAGTGTATGTGTGCTCAGTCACTCAGTTGTATCTCACTCTTTGCAACCCCCTGATCTGTATGTAAGTTTTTATACCTAGAATGGATAAATAACAAGGTCCTACTATGTAGCACAGAGAACTGTACTCAATATCCTATGATAAACCATAATGGAAAATAATGTATATATATATATACAAGTTTAACCCATGGAAATCTATATATGTTTTTTATTACCATAAGTCTTTCAGTTGTGGTGGTTTCTATCTTCAGTGTTTATTACTTTGCTCTATGCTGTGAACTCAGATTTGGTTAAATCTAATCTGTGTGATTCCTGAGAGCCAAAAATAGAGATTTCTTCCAGAAGGGATTTGGATTGCTCCTGTGGGCCACCAGAGGTCCCTGACCTATGATCACATTAGCCCTCTTTGAGGATTTGAAACAAAGGCAGCTGCCTCAGTTTCACCTCGAGCATTATAAGTGAGACTCTCATGCTAGTTTACTAGACTCAACACTTATAAATACCACAAAGTAAACTAGAGTTTCTAAACTTCTTAACATTTTTATTATTTTTAAGTTTTAACTGATTATTGTTGGTATGGGCATGTTTAGGCCACTGGAGAATTCCCTTTTTCTCTTGAAATTTTAGAAATTTAGTAAAGCATATGTTTGTCAAATTAAGCTAAGATTTTTATTAGCTCTAATAGAGGATCTTTCAGAAGCGTATGGCCTAGACTCCATCTCCCATATTTGTTATCATTCTCCCTTAGTAGTGCTTTGTTATTCACATAACATGTACTTAATAAATGAACAAAGGAATGAATAAGTTAGTAAAACTGTATATAAATGACTCAATTCATAATTTCTTGCGGGTGTATCAGGATCACATTCAAACAGTCTTTTCTTAGAAAACTTCCCTTCAAAAAACTGAGTGAAGCTACAATTATTTAACATCAAAATTCCATACATACTCCCCAACACACATATCTACATTATTTTACCAAAACAACCATAAAATTACTATATGATAAAAACAGATCAAAACTGTAAAGTATCATTTTTTAAAAGCTGATGGTAGTCAGAGGTTAACTTACCTGTGAAACAATGAAAATCAAAAGAAAAAATTGAAAATGTGCCATGTTACAGGCCACTAACTTTTTGAATATATAGAGTTGGTGACTCCTGATTGAAAGACTGACCCAATATAGACCAATCGTTTGAAACGATGTTCATTCAAGAGCTAGAATTATACCTCTGCAATCTAGACAGAGTATTTGTTACATACTAAAGCCTAACCCCCCAGGGTCACAGAAGATAGCATATTTTTTCTTTCAATATTCTTGCTTATTTATTCAGTATAATGAAGTCTGTTCTTCTCTTGAATTATATACATAAATTGAAAATTTAAGTAAAAGAATTGCATTGATAGTTTTCAGATTGGAATACTTTTCAGCTCAATCTAATTGATGATTTATTTAATTGTTGTTTCCTTTCTTAATATACCAAAATGTTATTCATATGTGGCAACAATAGATTTTAAGACAAAGTAAATATAATCTTCTTTATATTTATTTTGGTAATTTTGATGCATGATTGGCCTTCCTGGGGACAAATAGCATTAATTAAATAAACCTTTACATCATAAACAGAAATGCAAGTACTTCTGATCTACTGATCTTGTACACATCATTCAAGTGACAAGTTTAAGCAGTGCTATAGATTCAGTTCTATAAAAGGTCTTAAAAAGTTATTTTTCCTCACTAGGAACAAACTTTACATTTTTTAATTGTATGGCTGAATCTCAATGCTAGTAAAATTCAGATCAAAACTGTGTCTTATTTTTCCCTCGGAGTAACTCGACTAGAAAGAAATCTGAATGTAATAGAACCATGATAAAAAAAAAGGAGCAATTTAAGAGGCTGGAAATTGCAAGAAAATGAAAAATACAGTGAGATATGTCAAGCACAGCAGTACAAATAATATCAAAAGATGCAGTTTTTCAGATTAAACGAACACTGTCCTTTCAGTTTTTGATGTTGACTGCAATACCATTTAGTAATACAGTTTGAGACATCCAAGTGCCTATTTAAGTAGTATTTACCAAAAGGAGTTGCATAAAGATGCGAGTCTTTGATCCTCACAAACAGTTTTTAATATCTGATGTGCTCTGTGGAGTGCTCCAGGTTAAAAAATATATATTTGCATCTTTCTGCAAAGAGTCAGTTCTACAGAGATGATATAAAGTACCCTGGACTCAAATTGCAGGATCCAAGGTCTATTCAGAGAGGTGACAATGCAGAGACACCTGGAAAAATAATCTACAGGAGATAAAGAATGAAGGAGGTGGGAGGGGGGTTCTGGAAGGGGGAAACATGTACACCCATGGTGGATTCATGTCAATGTATGGCAAAACAAATACAAAAAATAAAATTAAGAGGAAATCAAGGTTAAAAAAAAAAAAAAAAAAAGAATGAAGGAAGGCGTTGCCAGGGCTGCATACTCCAGCTTGGATGAAATTCACTACTTTGCCTAAGGCTGAAGTTCACGTATGCCAAATTCTTAGGTATCAGCCTTCTCTTTCCCATTCCCATTGCCACTGGGATTTGTGGCATATAAATGTGCCAAATGAACACAGTCCTTTGGTTTTCAAGATTGTTATAAACACTACCAAATTTCTCCCGATTGAAACATATTAGCATATGTAATTGATCATGATGTCTTCTTTCATTAGTTTTTTAAAATCTTTGTAAAATATAAAACTATGATCCTTACTTCTAGAAACATAATTTGAATATGGAGAAAAACATGAATTAGATCAGGATATAGAAACAATAGGCTTCCCTGGTGGCTCAGTGGTAATGGAATCCACTGGCCAATGCAGGAGATGCAGGTTCAATTCCTGGGTCAGGAAGATCCCCTAGAGGAGGAAATAGCAACCCACTCCAGCATTCTTGCCTGAAAAATCCCATGGACAGAGTAGCTTGGAAGGCTAGAGTCCATGGGGTCACAAAGAGTTGGACACAATTTAGCAACGAAACAACAAACCACAACAGACACAGTACACCCAGAAAAGAATTCATCCAACTTTAGAACTTATTTTATTGGAAGTGCATACTTTGACCTATAAATTCTGAATTGGCCTTTCAACTAACCAGAGTTAGAGCCCCTTGAAGGCCAAAAGAGGGGGGGAAAAAAGGAGAAAAAGAAAGAGAGAGACCTTAGAGCCTGACTATAAATCATGTCAGTGGTTTCTTCTTCACTCTCAGGATGAAATCCAAGTCCCTTAGCATCACACAAAAGACCTTTCATGATTTTGCCTCTTTCTGATCTCCAGATTCATTTCTCAATCTGTCCTCATATGTTTTCAATACTTCAGACTGACCAGCTTGCAGTAACTCCAAAAGCAACAGCCTTTTCATAGCCTGGTGCCCTTGAACTTACCACTTCATCTTTAGAATCTCTATGCTCTGAAATTTTTTACCTGGAAAATTTCTACTAATCCAGAAAGGCTCACTTCAGAACTCAGCCCATATCTGAGTGAATTGCCCTTTTCCCTGATCTCCCAATAGCACACTCTTATATTGATTTAATAACCCTTATTAAACAGTATTGTCTAAACTACTCTACTCATATGTTTCCTCCTCTAGATTTTGGAAAAGTTTATGTCTCACATCTCAGCATCTCTAGTATATATAAGACCATCAGACACATCAGAGATGCTCAGTAAAGGAAAATATTTTGCAGAGTTCTCCTACTATTCTCTCCAGGTCAGAAATAATCTCTTGCACCTGCTAACATTTTTATTCAGACAATGGTTTAGGCTCCACCCAGAATGTTGTGTTGTGGATCTATTTGGATGCTGCCTCATAGCATCTAATTGTTCGATTTGTCTGTCTGGTTATTGGCAGCCTGCAGGGTGTTAGGAGGGAAACTCACAGCTATTTTAAGAGCTACTTATTGAGTCAGCCCTGAAAGTTTTGTTTATCATTTTCTTTATTCTGCTTCCTTTTATATTCCTTGGGACTGCTCAAAAGCATTTAAAGCCATCTTCCAATTTATTTTTCCAATGTATATTTCCAGCTGAGTTCTTTTTTATTACTCGATAGTTCCTCTTGCAGAATTCTCAGACGGGCTTTAAGAAGAGTTCACATCACATTATTTCAGCTTCTTAGTTGTTTATCCCATTATACTGAGGAATGCAACAAGAGGAGAAGAAAGTCAGATTTTCTTTTGGAGGTTAGCTAGGACTGCATAGCAATTAGAGTACTCAGAAGAAAAGATGTAGAAGCAGAGACGTGCAGGTGGATTCTTGATCTAATATTTAGGGTTTCCTCTCGAGCTGCTGTTTAAGAGGAGAGAACTCTCTGTTACAAATTTATCCTTACTTCAAGAGTGTGCCAAGCCATGCAATTAAAGCTAGGAAGGTGGCTGATATGGGAAAAGCAAATGAAAGCAGTGACTCAGAGAAGGCGTAGCATCTGCCACATGAATGCTTCTGTTTGCACTTAGGAAGAGGAGAATCAGCCTTCAAGGGAGACAGAAAAAGTAGCAGGTAGCACAGTGTTGTTTCTGAGCCTGAAACCAGCTCTACTAACTGCTGTTCTGTTGCTGCAAGGTTGCCAACAGGTGAGAGAGGAAAACTCATCCCAGTAGGTAAAATAGAAAATGAATGTGTCTCCTTGTTAGACTTCTTGTGTGCTCAGACACTCAGTCCTGTCCGACTCTTTGCTACCCCATAGACTGTAGCCCACCAAGCTCCTCCGTCCAAGGGATTTCCCAGGCAAGAATACTGGAGTGGATTGCCATTTCCTTCTCCAGGATATCTTCCTGACCCAGGGATGGAACCTGCATCTCTTGCAGTGGCAGGCAGATTCTTTACCGCTGAGGCACACGGGAAGCCCCCCCACCCCGTTTTTCTTTTTTGAATTATGAGTTTCTGTGGGATATTGCCAAGTGGTCACACAGTTCCAAAGCAGCAGTCTGGTGAGAAGATGCTGGGTGGCCTCGCAGACTTCCTCAGACTTGGTGAGTAATGAAACAACAAGCTCAAATGAATGAGACAGTTTAGTATTCCCATCACAGCAGGCACATGACGTCCATGCTTTCCTCAGCTCCCCTAGGCTCTTAAGTTTCATGGATGACAGAAACATGGAGGGCCCATGAATCTGTGTCACATCTGTGGAAAACTGAGCTCAGGAAACCCTGTGTTCTAAGAAGGCAGTTGACAAACTCATCTATCTCCCCTACAGAGAAAGACATTATCTTTATTACTCAGGAATACAAGCAAATCTCTCCAGAGAGTGGAGGGAAGCATTTCTGCTTTACTATCCGGGGATGTCTCCTTATACAAACATTCTTCAATTTACATTCTTAAATTCTTAAAATGCTTTGGCTCAGAGGACTGTATAAAAACATGAGCAATTCAGGGAGAACTGTCTCCCAACAGGGCTGTAATGTGTAATATTTTTCAAATCCACTTAAATCATTAAAATTATCCATCTTCTTTTTTTTTTTTTTTGCCCAATTACTGCTTCTTAAACTTCCCTTTGATATACATCAGTGGCTATCATAGCAATCTATATAGGTATGCATGCTCAGTCACTCAATTGTTGTGTCTGACTCTTTGAGACCCCATGGACTATAGCTCACCAGGCTCCTCTGTCCATGGAATTTTTCAGGTAAGAACACTGGAGTGGATTGCTGTTTCCTTCTCTAGGGAATTACATTGGTTCAGTTCAGTTCAGTCGCCCAGTCGTGTCTGACTCTTTGCGACCCCATGAACCGCAGCACACCAGTCCTCCCTGTCCATCACCAACTCCCGGAGTCCATCCAAACCCATGTCCATTGAGTCAGTGATGCCATCCAATCATCTTATCCTCCATTGCCCCCTTCTCCTCCTGCCCTCAATCTTTCCCAGCATCAGGGTCTTTTCCAATGAGTCAGTTCTTCGCATCAGGTGGCCAAAGAATTGGAGTTTCAGCTTCAACATCAGTCCTTCCAATGAACAGCCAGGACTGATCTCCTTTAGGATGGACTGGTTGGATCTCCTTGCAGTCAAGGGACTCTCAAGAGTCTTCTTCAATACCACAGTTCAAAAGCATCGATTCTTACATTGGTGGAGGATCAGAAAAAAAGGCCTGGAATCAGATACCTCAGTTCAAAAGACAACTTACTAGTTAAATGATCTAGTTAAACATACTAGTTAAGTGATCTTCAGCAAGTTTCTAATGTCATATGAGCCTCAATGTTTTCAGCTGCAGCACAGGTAAAACAATAACAGAAAAGAGGAAATATTATGACTATTTATGCATGTGAATATCCAATTAAGTTAAAGTAGCCAACAAGAATTGTTACTTCCTCTGCTTCACCTCTTAAAAAAAGTGTTCTCCAAATATCTTCTTTTTGTCAGTTTTATATATTTGCTCATTTCAGAGAGTTCCTCACATGTTTTCCAAATACACACAGTAAGAAGCAAGGTAATACTCCACCTCTATGAAGTCAGAAATCGGTTTGTGTCCATTTTTCCTTTTTAATACAAACTGCATTCATTTTAATGATATGAAATGAGAAGAAATATGAAATTTCGCCTCTTCAGAATGAAATTAAAAATACAATTTTGCAAATCATGGCATTATTTCAAGTTAAACAGCTTTACACATTTACTTGTGCTGTCAGTGTATCTCATCAATACATCAGGTTTCCCAGAAGCAGAGCATGAGAAAAAGCGACTTGAGTAAATAGGATAGAGCCCAGAAGAAAAACCTGTAAGGAACTGAGGAAACTGGAATACTGTCAGATTAGAAACTCAAGGAAGACTTGGCCCTCTAGAGTGTGCATAGCATCACAACTTTATCTCACCTCAAGGAAAGGGAGCTGACCTCTTGTATGTGTCAAGTAGATATTGGCTATAGGGTACATTCAGAAGGGAGGCGCCCTCCTCCAGGCATTTCCCTATATGCTGAGGACCATTCTTAGGGAAAGGGTGCTTGGCAGATGCTTACAGCTGTTGGGGGTGGGTACAATTGCCTGGTAAAGAGAATCTGAGTAGGCCAACAACAGCATCTCCTTCACAGGGACACCAGTTAGAGAGACTTGGGTAGTAGGAGACTTTAGGGAAGAGATCCATAGCTCAGGTTAGAGGTGGTGGTGGTGCAGATGGTGAGAAGTGGGTGGATGCAGGATTTAAAAATAATGAATGCTGAAGCTAAGATATAACAAGTGCTTCTCTGTTGGTGTTCTTTTCTTTATATCTGGTTCCAAATATTGTTTCTCCTGTTCAAATTTTCCATCTGTTTCCATTTCCATAAATCTCCTACTTGCTAACTATTTTGCCTGGCACTTTGACTTTTCACTTTGTCCTGACCCTCCAATTCTTGGCAATTCCCCAGGTGCTGTCTAATTTTCCAGCCTTTTGAGATCTCATTTTGTGCTCTCGATCTCAGCTCATTTCCCTGGCCTCTGACACTCCTACCTAAACACATATAAATCTGTGCTCTGCTTTTCTGGCCCAAATTATTTGCCTTGTCCCTACAACCTTCTCACTGTGAAGCAGGACAAGCAGAGCCACTTTCTCAAATAACTCTGTAGAAAAGCTTACTGCAGACCATAGTGGACTCTGAGATAGCAGGAAGCAAAGAGTAAACAGCTTTCTATGTGCGTGTTTTTTTTTCCTGAATATTTAAAGACAACTATTCTGGCACTATTTAGTGTAGAAACAAAGAAATATCAAGTTTTACTGTCTGAGGATGAGAATGTTTTATAGCCTGCTGCTGCTGCTGCTAAGTCGCGTCAGTCGTGTCCAACTCTGTGTGACCCCATAGACGGCACCCCACCAGGCTCTGCCGTCCCTGGGATTCTCCAGGCAAGAACGCTGGAGTGGGCTGTCATGTCCTTCTCCAATGCATGAAAGTGAAAAGTGAAAGTGAAGTCGCTTAGTCGTGTCCGACTGTTCGCAACCCCATGGACTGCAGCCTACCAGGCTCCTCCGTCCATGGGATTTTCCAGGCAAGAGTACTGGAGTGGGTTGCCATTGCCTTCTCCAGTTTTATAGCCTAATTTCTACAATATTAACTGTGCTCTTATGAATGATATCAACACCATTAGGAATATCTGAAGACTGTCATTGTCCTACTTAATCAGACGACAAACAGTTTGATCACAACCAAAATGGTTAATATACAGATGTTTTGGTACTTATTATGGAAAGCATCAATTATATGCAAATTTCACTCTTCTGGGCAGCTTCCTCTTTCTCTTAAATATGATCAATACGTGCAGTTACTGTAATAAAAGTAGATTAAATACACCACTTGGAAAGCAGTCTTTTCGATAACTTCAAAATTAACCCGATTTGTCTCAATGGTGCTGGTGAAAATCCTTTGAAAATGCATTAGTCCATTTCTTGTCCTCCAAATGAAGCCTTTGAAAATAACTTACTTTTTGTTTTATAACTCAAAATCTTGCTGGACCACAAGGTTATCTAAACATCAATTTTCACTTAAGTAGACTATGAATATGGAAGCCATAGGTTACTTTAAATGTTTTTTGAATTTTAAAAAATTTTTCACTGTGACAGTTTTTTTTTCTATCCTTAATATCATTTCCTGACAAGCTAAGTGCAGACAACGTGCAGTTAATTGAGGTTCTTGCTATTTTCCACTGTGATTAATCAAGGTTTTGTTATAAAATAATCTATTTTTCATGCATAGAGACATCTCTAATTTAGCCTTATTTTTTTTTACAGGGTTGGAGGGAAAATGTGAGCTCATACATTTATTTGAAATACAATTAGAATAATGGAAACATCTATATCTTCTTAGCATTAAAGACTGTAGAATGGACAATTAAAAGCTATCCTAGATTAATACTATTAAAATGTCATGAGTAATATAGGTCTGGCCATCTGATTTATCATTCATCATTACTATATAACTTACTCAGAAGCTATGTAATGAGGAGGGAAGCTAAATTAACACAGCTATGAATTCTCAAGTAGAGGAGGAAAAAAACCCTCAGATTAGACTGCTTCTCAGAATAAGGACTTCAACGGTCTCATATGTGATTTATCGGAATGGTAGCTTGAGGATCTGCTCAGCATAGGCTGTGTCTAGCACCTGCAGAAGCGTGAATGGTCAGTCTTGAAGGTTACAATGCCATAAAGAAATTATTTGGTAGAAAGTGTTCAGAGTTAGTTCTGGACCTACTTGTATAGAGGATTGCCAGTTTTTGCTCCTTATCTCTGGGAATACTGTCTCTTAAAATGCAGCTTCCATTAAGAACTGAGATTCTTCAACCCACTGCACCTTGGGAAACCCAAATCATATTGAGAGGCTATGGATAATGAGACTCAATGTTTGGTGAGAAACAAGATGTACAGAGGCTGCGGGTATGTAAGTGAAACCACCATGGAAGAGGTTTCTCCAGCCTGTGCTGCTCCAGAGGAGGCCCCAGGGATCACAGAGGAACCCAGCCAAGCCCTTTGCACACACCTGACCCACCAACACGCAAGAGACTAACAGGCCCTGTGGCTCCTGGATTCATCAGGAAGAAGAGATTTCAGTTGCATCCTTAAACAAATGAGAATTGAATAAACTCCCTTCTAGGATGTGAAATTATGAAGACATGCTCAGAAGACCAATATATGACAAGATGAAAAGAATATGGATCCCTGTGTCACTACCTGGAAGAGAGTGATCAAAAAACTACCTATCCAGAAATATCTACATTGAGTTTTGTTATGGCCAATAAATACATATTTTATTAAGCCCCTAAAAAAAGTGTTCAGGGTTGAACTTGCTGCACATATCCAACTGGTAACCACTTTACCTGTTTTTTGTTTTTTGTTTTCTTTTTAAGACAAAAGTTCTGAGAATTATCATATATGTTGATCTGTGAACTGGCAAAACTCTTGATCTAAAACTAATCAATAGAAATAAATCCTTTTGAAGTACACATACAGAGAACCATGAGAATTCTGGAACCAAATAACACTGAGAATTGTGTTTAACACAGACGGCCACTTAAACCTTTAAGGCAAATTTGTTAGATTTTATTTTATGAGAACCTGGGGACCCCAGACAGAGGGTCCTCACAGAACTGTACTGAGGGTATATGGCTTGGCATGGAGGTTGTCATGGGTTGTCATATATTGACCACCCATGTTTTAGTCAAAATAATTCCACTTGTATTTATGCCAGTGGTTCTGAGCACACAACAGCAACATCAGGAAAAGCTTGTGCTGGGTTCCAGTTCCAGTTCTGCTGATACAATAGATCTAGGGGTTTTTTTGGGAGAATTTGCATATCTATCAAGTTCCTAGATGCTGTGGATCTGGGGATCACACTTTGAAAGTCACACAATTCTATCCTATATCTTGGGTCATCTAGTAAGAGTTTATTTGAAGAAAGCATTCAAAATCTAAAGAGACCAAGTTATAAATTAAAATGTTGAAAGCACTCATACTATTACAAATAAACAGTAAAGTCTCTTTTTTTTCCTTCCTCTGAAGTTCCTGGTACTTGAACACCTCTGGCTGCCAAAGACACCTAGGTATGCAAACAAGTTTCAGTTCAGTCACTCAGTCATGTCTGCCTCTTTGCCACCCCATGGACCACAGCACACCAGGCTTCCCTGTCCATCACAAAGTCCCAACTCCTTGAGCTTGCTCAAACTCATGTCCATAGAGTCGGTGATGCCATCCAACCATCTTATCCTCTGTCATCTCCTTCTCCTGCCTTCAATCTTTCCCAGCACCAGGGTCTTTTCAAATGAGTCAGTTCTTCACATCAGGTGGCCAAAGTATTATGGAGTTTCAGCTTCATCATCCAGTCCTTCCAATGAATATTCAGGACTGATTTCTTTCAGGATTGACTGGGTTGATGTCCTTGCAGTCCAAGGGACTCTCAAGAGTCTTTTCCAATACCACAGTTCAAAAGCATCCATTCTTCAGTGCTCAGCTTTCTTTATAGTCCAACTCTCACATCCATACATGACTACTGAAAAAACCATAGCTTTGACTACACGGAACTTTGTCAGCAAAGTAATGTCTCTCCTTTTTAATATGCTGTCTAGGTTCGTCAGAGCTTTTCTTCCAAGGAGCAAGTGTTTATTGATTTCTTGGCTGCAGTCACCATCTGCAGTGATTTTGGAGCCCAAGAAAATAAAGTCTGTGACTGTTTGCATTGTTTCCCCATCTATTTGCCATGAAGTGATGGGATAAGATGCCATGATCTTTGTTTTTTGAATGCTGAGTTTTAAGCCAACTTTTCGAACTGTGCAAACTAGTTTACACATTCTTATTGACTCGTGTCCTTCTCCCCTCCTCCCTCTTTCCCTTCCTTTTTCCTCCTCTGTGTAGTCCAGACTTAATATACTGTAGACACCAGGCCAGGTGCTGGACATTTTAATAAGACTAAGCCCTTGAGAAGTTATAATATGAAATGTAAAATCAGCACATGATGGCCAGTGTGAGAGGTACTTCAACAGAAATTTCCTTGTACTGTTTGCCAAGGAATAATTAATTTTTCCTAGGAGTATGAGTAAATGTTTCACTTAAGAGATAATATTTGAATTGATTCTTAAAGGATGAGTAGATTTTTTTTCCAGTCAGGAAAAAAAATGGTGTTTCAGGCAAGGAAAATTATTTCAAGAGAACATGCTTAGAAATTTCTGAACATCTGAGGATTCAAGATGGAAGTTGTTAAGGAAAAGTTTGTTTGCTGGAGATATTGTGTTCTTGCTGTTATTGACACAGTGGGTTGACACTTTAGGAAGACCGAAGCCTTGTGAGGTCAGGGATGGTGATTCCTAATTTTTCTTTCCTTTGTTAGTATCTTAAAGTCTCTACTGAGCTTGTTACAATATTGATACTGTTTTATGTTTTGGTTTATTTGGCCGCAAGGCATATGAGATCTTAGCTCCCTGACCAGGGATCGAACCTACACCCCCTGCATTTGAAGTCAAAGTCTCAACCATTGGACTGTCAGGGAAGTCACCATAATCTTTATTAAACATCCAGAGACCACCCCTTGGAAATTCACATTTATATGTCTGCGTTCCTGGATCTTAGCCCCAGGGCTTTAATGAATCTCCTTGGGTTACTCTAACATGCAGCAGAGCTGAGAACCACTATGACATCTCTCTTCATTGTAAGCTATTTTGGAAGCTCTCACATTGGGTGACACATGTGGCGAGCTGAACTAAGTTGGTTCTCCAATTTTCTTAATTTTTTTTTTTTCAGTTTAAATGCTTCTCCCCCTCAATGTCAACTGTTGCTAACCAGACAACCTTGGATCATGACTGTGATTTCCCACAGTCTCCAAGGCCCTTGTCATAGATGAGTGCCTTTCTAATTCTCCAGATCCCCAAGTAATGCTAGACACCTTCCTTTGCCTTTTTTTGAACCAACATACCTTCATTTTGTATATGTAATGCCTCTCCTCTATCATAATTTTTTCCCTACTAATTTTTTTTCTTTCCTCCTTGCATCCTCACAACCTATTTTAACTACTGCCACATGGAAAATACTCAATAATATACATGTCAATCAGTGCTAGAAGATGGGGAAAGGCACACAAAACAAAGAATACAGTCGGAAAATATAAGAAATATTACTGATGCATGTTTGGGACATGTATTTCTTCAGAGCCTTGGGCATCCTAAGTTATTCCTTGCTCATCACCCTCTGCTTCACAGTTCCCCTGTCTGACAATCGTCTCCACCTCACCTTGCCATCTTGGCTCACAAGAGTGGAGAGGACATTGAGATTCTATCACACTGGGGACTCCCCTCCTCCAACCCACACAGTTTTCTCTAGTCACTAAATATTGTTTGTTTACTTCATTGCACTTACTGGAAACTACCATTTGTTTTCTTATTGATAATCTTTTTTTTCCATTAGATTATAAGTATCAAGAGGTCAGAAACCAAATCACAAATATTATAACCATTTCCTAGCCCAATGTTAGGTACCCCACAGGAGGAGATTCAATCAGTATCTATGGAATGAATGAATGGGTAAAGAAGTGAATGAATGGAAGAAAAGAGCCTGGACACTAATACAGATTCATTTTCCAGTCCTGCTAACTCAAATAAGCTTTCTCCAGTGTATTTATTTAAACAATGTAATGCTTTAGCAACAAAAATATGCAATTAGTGAGCTATTTAACATTTACAAAAAGATAAATCTGCATTAAATGACCCAATCCTTACTCAAATAGTTAAATCAATGTTTCTAAGTCTTTTTTCTGTATACCTAATCCCCTTTTTTGCAAAATAACTTGTATAATTTGCTAACATGAAATTTAGCCGTTCATTTAAATATAGTCACTTTGTTTATTGAACCATTTATTTTACACTCAAATCAGAATCCCAGTTTATATTTGAAAAACATGCTTTCATTTGTTACTTTATTTTATAATCCCATAAAGATATTGTTCTTATTTATAGGATGCTGACAGTCTGGTTAATTGCTGTTAATTGTTTCAAAATCAGTCCCGAGAAAAATCAGTGAGAGAAATGCCATCTCTATAAAGGGAGCAGGCTACCTTGGCCTCAAGCAGACTTTTCTAATCCAGGCTACAAATTTGAATCATCTAGGGAGCTTTTAAAAAAAATACAGATTCCAGGCTCCACCCTCTAAGATTTGAATTTCACTGATTTGGGGTAAAGCCAAGGGATTTCTATTATTTGGAATGCTTCTGGGTGATTTTTCTGTGCAGCCAAGGTTGAGAATCAATGATTTAAAGAAAGAAAATAACTATGCTCAAGCCGAGAATGGACTGCTTCCTCTCCAGACTTTAAGAGTCACCCTGACATTCAAATCAATCGAGCCATTATATATAAAAGGCTGAGAAATTACCGTTACTTGTAGTCTAGATGCTGGCAACCTGAATGCGCAATGGATATAAAAACAAAAAACAAAAAAAAAAAAACCCTTGAGATGGGGGCCTGTTAAGTCTGGTGACTGACTCAGGACTGGAATAGGTTGTGATCAGAACAAATGCTCACCCATCCAAGTCTGGCCTCCCGTCTCACTGGTCCTTGACCCTTTCTGCTAAGCCTCTGCCCATGTTCTTCTTCATCTCTAAAAATGTCCTTCCCCTCTCCAGCTATTCATTACCTGTCTTTCCTTCTGGAACCAACCAAATGCACAACACTCCAGTGGAACCGCTACAGGCAGCTCTACTTCCTTCCCCTTTCTATAGTGGCACTAGTGGTAAAGAACCCATCTGCCAACACAGGAGACAAGAGACATGGGCTTGATCCCTGGGTCAGGAAGATCCTCTGGAGAAGGGTATGACAACCCACTCCAGTATTCTTGCCTGGAGAATCCCATGGATGCAGGAGTCTGGAGGGCTGCAGTCCATGTGGTTACAGAGTTGGACATGACTGAAACAACTCAGCACATATAATTGTGTGAGCACGTAAACATTTTTTAAAAATCTTGAACTGAGAAATTAATATGTGCTATGTTCCGTTAATAAGTTCATGCTTTCTGTAGTCCTCATAATAATATATTTTTATCCCATCTATACATTGCTTTATACAGTACTTAACATTTTCACATTTATGCCCTTTTCCTCTAGATTACAAGTTCTTCAAGGCCAACCAAGTACAGTATGAAATACTGGGTTGATCAAAATGTTCATTTCAGTTTTTCTGTAATATCCTATGGAAAAAGCCAAACAATTTTTTTGTTGCCAACCCAACATTTCATTGTATTACGTTACAAGGCTAAGGGATGAAAAAGAAAGGAAGAGAAGCAATATTGCTGTGAGAGAGTCCTTATACGATGTAAAGTAATATCTTATTTATGTGTCATGGTCATCTTTGGAGATTTGATTTATTTTTTCCTCATGTAGATGTAAAACTGAGGCTCAGAGAGGTTACCTAAGTAGCCTAAGGTAGGAAATAATTTGACTCAATTTAGTCATTTAATTAGTCACTCACAGTGAGGGGAATGTTAGCCTAGTGTTTGAGGTGAGAATGGGTTGGCAAACTTAAGCCTTACTGTCTTTTTAGGGAGGGTTACTAATTAATGGGGCTTCCGTGGTGACTCAGTGGTAAAGAATCTTCCTGCCAATGCAAGAAACGGATTCAATCCCTGGGTAGGGAAGATCCCTGGAGAAGAAAATGGCAACCCATTTCAGGGTTCTTGCCTGGGAAACCCCACGGACAGAGAAGCCTTGCAGGCTGCAGTCCATGGGGTCACAGAGTTGGGCACGACTTAGCAACTAAGCAACAGGAACATCTAATTAGCTCATCATCCCTGGTTCTTTACAATGTCCTCATTTCCTGATTTCCTTGGGAGTGAAGACTGATTTACCTGATTGATGGGCTTGACGGAGGAAACTTAGCTGGCTTACCCCTCCCTCTCTCTCCTTTCATCTTTTTCAGAAGCTAGTTTTCTGTAGGGAACATGCATTCTACTCTGCTTCTCCACAGGATCAGTTCTCCAGAGGCAAGTCCCCATTAGGGGATGCTCCTGGAGTTTAACACAGCCTGTGAATGAGTGCACACATCTGTCTAATTCTGGGGCTCAGAAAACCGTAAGAAAACCATAGCTGACTGACACCTATGTCATATCCTTCAATATCCATTTCACCAGTAAAAGTAATATTCTAATTTTCTTTCCTGTCTTTTCTTCTGAGCTAGGTGAGATTGGGCACAGTTAGGGTGGTATGGACATAGACTCTGTCTTTTCTTAATTGGTGGGAAATGTAAGCAAGTAAAATAAGGATGCTCTTTAATTTTATCCCTTAAAACAGTGGCTTTCCAGGTGTGGTTGGGGATCAGCAGCTTTTGTAACATCTGGGAACTTTGTAGAAATGCAAGCTTTCAGTCCCCACCTCAGAACAACAACCCTATGCTTTAATATCCCTATAGAGCAAGGGTCCCCAGTCTTCTCCAGCCATGGACCCATACCTCCTGTCAGATCAGCAGTGGCATTAGATTAGAAATAAAGTGAACAATAAATGTAATGCACTTGAATCATTCCCAAACCCTCTCCCACCTGCACCCTGGTCTGTGGAAAACTGTCTTCCATGAAACTGGTCCCTGGTGTCAAAAAGGTCGGGAACCAGTGCTCTAGAGGATTGTGAGACCTGCAAAAGGATGAAAAGCCCTGCTATGGACAGGCTCTTGAGTCCTGTCTCTTTAAGCTCTGTTTATGGTAAGTAAGAAATCTATGCACCTGGTGTGTACCCCTGAAGGCAGGTACAAGTGGGAATAAGGATGACTGTAGCGTGGGATCTGATGGCAAAGACTGAGAGTTGATTGTAGCTAGGGACAGGCCATCCATCAGTTTTTTCATCCAGGTTCTAATCAGAGTGGTTGCATGATTGTATATTGCTTTGCTTGGTTTTTGTTTTCTTCCTATTTTCGTATCTAAAAGGCTGAGAGGCTTTCTTTTTTCTTTCTACATTGCAGAAGAGATAAAGAAGAGGTGGCAAGAATATGCAGAAGAACTGTACCTAAAATGTCTTAATGACCCGGATAACCAAGGTGGTGTGGTCACTCACCTAGAGCCAGACATCCTAGAGTGTGAAGTCAAATGGGCCTTAGGAGGCATTACTGTGAACAAGTTAGTGGAGGTGATGGAATTACAGCTGAGCCATTTCAAATCCTAAAAGATGATGCTGTTAAAGTGCTGCACTCAATGCATCAGTAAATTTGGAAAACTGAGCAATGACCACAACACTGGAAAAGGTCAGTTTTCATTTCAATCCCAAAGAAGGGCAATGCCGATGAATGTTCAAACTACAGTACAGTTTTGCTCATCTCACACTACAGATAGCTGAACAGTAAGAAGATTCTTATTTGTCCACTGACATCTCTGAAACTGCTAACAGAGGAGGGGGGGCCAGCACACCTACTGGGGAAGGGGTGGCCACCCAGCCTTCAGTCACAGCTGAATTCAGCTGTGAGCACCACAGGCTAAGGTAGTGGCTTCCACCTGTGCATCCCAAACATTAGCATCCTTTGGGAATGTCTTAAAAAGGCAAATCCCTGGCCTTACCCCAGACTACCTAATCACAAATTCTGGAGGTAGGATCCAGCAGCCTTAGTTTTAACAAACCTGCCAGGTATAATAGTTTGAACGCATGCTCATGGTTGAGAACCATTGCTGGGGCCTCATTCCTCCTGGCATGGCCTGGCCCAATGGTACAGGCATCATCTGAAAGCTTGTTAGAAATTCAGATCTCAAGCCCCATGCCAGACCTCCTGACTTACCAACCCTCTGCATTTTAAGCAAACCTCTAGATGACTGGAAAGTGAATGAAGGTTTTAGAAGCAGTGGTATAAAATCCAGGATGCAAAGGCCAAATCATGGAACAGGAGAAGTGATCAGGATTTTAACGTGGTTTTCAGCCTAAGTGCAAATATTGAAGCTACAAAATGAGGAGTGAGGCTGGCATAAGGCTGGGATCATGGGGCACCTGTTTTTATCTGGTTGTTCTCTCCACCTCCTGTTGGCTCATCACTCAACCCTGCTGTGTTAGGTCCTTGCTTGGACCTAGAACACCACAAGGGAATTACTGTATCTTAATCCACTGCATGAACCTCCACTAGCCACTTTTTAAGATCTGAATTAAATTTTCAACCCAGCCTCTTTTGGAATTCTTTTCACAGCAGGGTAGACCTCCCTAGATGTCCACAGAAGGTCATTTCTCAGCCCAAACAGGTAGCAGCCTAGGATCAATAAGGACCAAATCAACGTTGAGCATTTAAGCATGTGGCTGGAGTGTGAATAAGTAGTCAGAGAAATGGGGAAAAGGTCAGATAGCAAGTACTAGCTTTGTAATGAGCAAAAGTGCTTGTTCATATGTGACATTTCACAGAACCTGCAGGCTGCATTTGATTAGTTATTAAAATTATGGTCGGCCAGTAGGGAGAATCATGATAATTGGTATAGGTCATAGATAATCAGAAGTGTCTCTCCCAGTGGGAGGAAACCTATTAAAATTTGTTATTTAAATCTCTTGGCCATTCCCACATTCTGCTCACATGCAAAATGACTTGTCCTGATCTTGGTCTCCAAGGGAGAGAGCAAATATCCTCCATTGTTCTTTGTTTGGTGCTAATTAACATTTCCAGGAGGATTGACTTAGATGCAGCTCTGTGGACCCCAAAGCAATCACTCCATTCAACTTCCAGATCATAGCTTTATCTCACTAAATAATTAGAATGTCGAGATTATTTCAACTGGTGTTTCCAAAACTTGTCATCACACACAAATAATCTTCAGCCATATGGCACTAGCACTGAAGGGAGAAAGTGCTTTTGTGGGAAGGGAATCCCTTATTTATAGCATAAGTTTGTGCTCTTGAATAATACACCTTCTATTCCTGAAAAGCAGCAGGCCACTACAGACTAATTTTGGTGGAACTGGTGAACTGGCCTTGGCCCTAATGGCTCTGAAACCTGATGGCTCATTGGAATCACCCGGGAAGGTATTAACAACAATGCCTGGCTGTCCCTCTAAAATACTTATCAATCTGGTCTGAGGTGGAGCCCAATCTTCTCCTTTTTCAGAAAATTTCTACAATTCTGCTGTCATTGCATAATTATTTTTCTCTTCTTCACTGAGCCCTCCCAGCACTTTGCCTTCATCACATCTATAGCTTGGACTATCTGATTTTTGATCTACTCTCATTCAGTCAATTCGGTTACTCAGTCATGTTGGACTCTTTGTGACCCCATGGACTGTAGCATGCCAGGCATTCTTGTCCTTCACCATCTCCCGGAATTTGCTCAAACTCATGTCCATTGAGTCGGTGATGCCATCCAACCATCTCATCCTCTGTCGTCCCTTTCTCCTCCTGCCTTCAATCTTTCCCAGTATCAGGGTCTCTTCTAATAAGTCAGTTCTTCGCATCAGGTGGCCGAAGTATTGGAACTTCAGCTTCAGCATCAGTTCTTCCAATGAATACTCAGGATTGATTTCCTTTAGGATGGACTGGTTTCATCTCCTTGCAGTCCAAGGGACTCTCAAGAGTCTTCTCCAACACCACAGTTCAAAAGCATCAGTTCTTCAATGCTCAGCATTCTTTGTGATCCAACTCTCACATCCATACATGACTACCGGAAAAGCCATAGCTTTGACTATACAGACCTTTGTCGGCAAAGTAATGTCTCTGCTTTCTCAAGCTTTCTTTGTGGCTCTACTCACGGAATTTCTTTAAAACACTTTAAGCCAAAATGGGGGAAAAAAATGCATTTTTGATACAAAATACAGAAAAGCATAAAGAGAAAAAATAACAATAATTCTACCATGAAGTACAATTATTGAGAACAATTTTATGTATGTTTCTCTCTACATATGTTTTCTTTACTAAAATGTGTCATACTAAATATACTTCTTTGTACCTTATTTTCTTTCCCTAGCAGAACAATATGGAGAGCATTCATGCCAAACAAGGATTCTTTTACCACAAGTATGTTGTTTGGCTGAAGATGTGCCATCATTGTTATTTACCATAGTTTAGTATATTAATTTCTTGTTCTTTGGTGTTTATGTATCTTTGATATGTTTGCTATTAAAAATAGAGCTGAGACCAGTGTCCTTGTTTATCCATCAGCATAAATCTTGTAGTTCTTTTCCACCACTAATGGGTTGGTGGCCTTGAGACAGAGAAGACACAGGTAAAAACAAGCCAATCCATTCTTTCTGGAAGCTGATTCCTCAAAGAAAACATGGTTTGAACGTCAAGGTCTTCTGCTCAGATTGGAAAATTCTCATTGTCCAAACAGGAGAATTTTAAATGTCCAAGATATCTATTTTTCACAGGATCCCCTAGATGAAAAGTGTTTTGGTCCCTTTCTAGCTCTACTTCCCAAACTATTCCAATGAAGGGCCAATTTTTTGATTGTTCCATTTTGTTTTACTTCCAATTTTTCATGGATATATACTTTTTTAAAATAGTATAAAAAAATAATGTCTAGAAAAATGAAATAAAAATGGCATATAAAATGCAAGGCCCATTTTTTTTATTACTAGATTCAAGAGTCATAAAATTTCTTTGACAAACTGACATAAATATTTTAGAAGCTTACTCTCAATCTCTCTACTCAATTTCATAGCAGGCCAGTAACTAACAGTTTACAGCTCGGCACTGATGGACCATAATTTGAGTGGCACTGGTTTAGAGCAAATTCTCCAGGAGATGCATTAGCTAAAGGAGATAATCCAGGGTTTGAGTGGGGAAAAAGGCCTCCTAGCAAAGCTATAATAGGAATGCAAAGTCAAAGTAAGTATTTTCGGTAACAGTGGAAAAACCAAGCACAACAGTGGTAGTCAGGACTCGAACTAAAAATCGTGTGAGGCTGGAAAGTGTGCAACTGACAGTTGCAGTGATCCAGATAAAAGAGAACCAGCTTGCACAAGGATGCACGCAAACTCATAAAGCATTCTACATTTTCCCCAAAAGTGTTCTGTTTCTTGACCTAGCAATGTTTTTACAGGCTTTTGCCTTAGAATCATTTTTTAAAATGCACTTATATACTTTATGTAGCTCTGTCCATATATCCTACAAATTAAAAATGCTACACATAACCAGTATGCTAATACTTGCTGTGAGGCTGCAAATGACAAGTGCTTCTATATCCACACAACTGGATTCAGCTGAGTGATGGAAAATGTACATTGTAGGTGACTTTGGTACATTCATATTTAAAAAGTACAGTATTTGTGTCTAAAATTCCTTTCAACAGCCCGTAAATAAAGGATCTGATACTTATCACCCTTACAAAGGATAAAGGACTGATAAAAACAGAGACAGGCCAAAGAAGCATTCTTACTAGTAAAGGACATAGTTTATTATTCTTAAAGGAAAGTTGTCAGGTAAGACACATCTTAAAGGAATAATACCGGGTGTGTGTGACTAACATCTAAATGCCAGGGAATGGGGATGGTAAAAAATGTTCTTACTACCCTCCTACCATCACTCTTATATTTGTATCTCAGTTGCTTAACGAAAGAAATTGGGATCACTCCTTCATTTAACCTTTACCTTATGATGGCATAGCAAAGCATGCAGAACTATTTAATATTTATTTTTTATACTTAAAAAAAGGAAATTATCTTTTTTTAAAAAATTATTGATTTTTGCACACCTTGCAATGTCTGGGATCTTAGTTCCCCAACCGGGGATAGAACCTACATCCCCTGCAGTGGAAGCACAGTCTTATCCACGGAACTGCCAGGAAAGTCCCCGTGTTTAGTACAATTGGCCTACAACATTGGTAGCTCCAGATGCACAGTGCAGTGGTTTGATATTTCTAAACATCACAGAATGATCAGCATGATAAGTCTAGTTATCCTATGTCACCATACAATAATGATATTATAATATTATTGACTATATTCTCCATGCTGTATATTTCATCTCAGTGACTCTTTTATTTCATACTTATTTGTTTCTTAATTTCCCTCACTATTTCCCTCATTCCTGAGCCCCTCCTCCTGGCAATTACTTGTTTGTTCACTGCATCTATGAGTTTGTTTCTATTATATTTTTTCATTTGTTTTGATTTTTAGATTCCACATATAAATGACATCATATGGAATTTCCCTTTTTTTGTGTGATTTATTTTACTTAGCATAATACCCTCTAGGTTCATCCATCTTGTCTCACATCAAGACATCAATCCTTTCCATGGCCAAGTAATATCCCATTGTGTGTGTGTGTGTGTGTGTGTGTGTGTGTATGTGTGTGTGTGTATATATTATATCTTCTTTATCCATCCAAATATCAGTGGGCACTTAGGTTGCTTCCATATCTTGGTTATTGTAAATAATGCTGCTATGAACATAGGAATTCAAATATCTTTTCAAATTAATGTTTC
This sequence comes from Okapia johnstoni, assembly GCA_024291935.2. Lineage (NCBI taxonomy): Eukaryota > Metazoa > Chordata > Mammalia > Artiodactyla > Giraffidae > Okapia > Okapia johnstoni. Next base: position 41,617,041 of record CM044319.1, on the reverse strand, counting down.
TGTTTCCTTCAGAAAAATACCCAGAAGTGGAATTCCTGGATCATATGGTATTAGAATTAACTATATGTTATTTATAATACATTCTCACTTAGAATACATACAACCTATTATCTATTTTATATATAGTAGTGTGTATATGTCAATTTCATAAAGTAGATAACAAATAAGGACCTACTGTATAGCACAGGGAACTCTACTCAATACATTGTAATGAATTACATGGGAAAAGAATCTTAAAAAGAGTGGATACATGTATATGTACAACTGATTCACTTTGCTATACAGCAGAAAGTAATACAATCTTGTAAATTCACTATACTTCAAAAAAAAATTAAAAAAAAAAACAGGTTAAAAAAAGAATATATACACATGCACAGGGGATGTGGGTTCAATCCCTGGATTTGGAACATCGCCTGGAGGAGGAAATGGAAACCCACTCCACTATTCTTGCCTGGAAAATCCCATGGACAGAGGAGTCTGGTGGGCTACAGTCCATGGCAACACAAAGAATCAGAGAGGACTGAGCCCGTGGTACATATATAAGAACATATCAGTTCAGTTCAGTTTAGTTGCTCAGTCATGTCCGCTCTTTGCAATCCCATGGACTGCAGCAACTGGAATTCCATCACCTCCACTAGCTTTATTCGTAGTGATTCTTCGTAAGGCACATTTGACTTTGCATTCCAGGATGTCAGGCTCTAGGTGAGTGGTCATCACATCATGATTATCTGGGTCATGAAGATATTTTTTGTATAATTCTTCTGTGTATTCTTGCCACATCTTATTAATATCTTCTGCTTCTCGTAGGCCCATACTGTTTCCGTCCTTTATTGTGCCCATCTTTGCATGAAGTGTTCCTTCGGTATCTCTAATTTTCTTGAAGAAGTCTCTAGTCTTCCTCATTCTATTGTTTTCCTCTATTTCTTTGCATTGGTCACTGAGGAAGGCTTTCTTTTCTTATCTCTCCTTGCTATTCTTTGGAACTCTTCATTCAAATGGGTATATCTTTCCTTTTCTCCTTCGCCTTTAGCTTCTCTTCTTTTCTTAGCTATTTGTAAGGCCTCCTCAGACAACCATTTTGCCTTTTTGAAATTCTTTTTCTTGGGGATGGTCTTGATCACTGCCTCCTGTACAATGTCACGAACCTCTGTCCATAGTTCTTCAGGCACTCTGTCTATCAGTTCTAATCCCTTGAATCTATTTGTCACTTCCACTGTATAGTCATAAGGGATTTGATTTAGGTCATACCTGAATGGTCTAATGGTTTTCCCTACTTTCTTCAATTTAAGTCTGAATTTTGCAGTAAGGACGTGGCAAGAGTGATCGTCGACATTTTAGGAATCAGTGAACTAAAATGGACTGGAATGGGCGAATTTAATTCAGATGATCATTATATCTAGACCTCATAGTCAACAAAAGAGTCCAAAATGCAGTACTTGCATGCAGTCTCAAAAAATGAAAGAATGATGTCTGTTAGTTTCCAAGATAATCCATTTAGTATCACAGTAATCCAAACCTATGCCCCAACCAGTAATGCTGAAGAAGTTGAAGTTGAATGGTTCTATTAAGACCTACCAAGACCTTCTAAAACTAACACCCAAAAAAGATGTCTTTTTCATCATATGGTATTAGAATGCAAAGTAGGAAGTCAAGAGATACCTGGAGTAACAGGCAAATTTGGCCTTAGGGTACAAGATGAAGCAGGGCAAAGGTTAACAGAGTTTTGTCAAGGGAACAGACTGGTCATAGCAAACACCATCTTCCAACAACACAAGAGAAACTCTACACATGGACATCACCAGATAGTCAATACTGAAATCAGATTGATTATATTATTTGCAGCCAAAGATGGAAAAGCTCTATACCGTGAGCAAAAACAAGACCAGAAGCTGACTGACTGTGGCTCAGGTCATGAATTCCTTATTGCAAAATAAGCACATACATATTGTTATTAGCCTAAGAAGTCTCTGTCATGTTTCAACTTGAGTTTCAGGAACAATGTTTTATTGGTGAGTTCAGCTTTTCTTTACTGACTGTTACCCATTTTTCTGCTTAAATGATGAGGTGCATGAAGCAGCTGGAGAAATATATGGGTCCTTTTCTTGGGAATCTCATACACGTTTCCATTTTTTTTTTGTCATTGGAAAACTCTTCATGTAGTTTGCTTTGATTCCTTATTTAAGTTTCTAAACAGAAATATCTCTCCTGGCTCCTTCAGGATTTGCTCTTCAAATACAGAGGAGGTTGGAAGAAGCTCTGGCCGGTATCTCTAGCATCACTCTCATGACCACCCTCCACAGCTTTCTGGAAGCATTTGTCATCTTCTCGGCAACCAGCCCAGGCTCCAGAGACAACAAACTGGGTTCCACAGGCTTCTCTATCCTAAGGAGAGATGGTTCATGGCTAAATTCTGTATTAATGGGAAGGCCATTTATCTATTTGGGGCTTTAGTTCTCTCATTTCTTTGACTAACTTTTAAATTCCCTTTTAAAATGGTTAAGTGTATGTTGCTGTTGTTGTTTAGTTGCTAAGTCGGGTCCAATTCTTTCGTGACCCCATGGACTGCAGCCTGCCAGGCTCCTCTGTCTATAGGGATTCTCCAGGCAAGAATACTGGAGTGGGTTGCCATGTTCTCCTCCAGGAGATCTTCCTTACACAGGGATCAAACTCATATCTCCAGTGTCTCCTGCATTACAGGTGGATTCTTTACTGCTGAGCCACCAGAGAGGTACATATATATTATATATATATATGTATTATATATATATATATGTGTGTGTGTGTGTGTGTGTGTGTGTGTGTGTTTATACAGAGAGAGAGAGAGAGAGAGAGATGTATATCAATTTTTATGCCCTAGGAGCAGAGGAAGGAAGAAAAAAAAAAAAAAGAAAGACTGATAATGGGGTCAGAGCAAATGAATGAGTGAAGTCAATATCCTTGGCTCAGCAGAAAGAGAACCCAGTGGATAAAGCCAAAGAGGACTCTGATCTTTGAACCCCTGGGACATCTATTGAGCCATTTTGTCACCATGGTTATTTTTATTGGCATTTCACAAGACATTTGGGTAAGGATCAGAACAAGAGAAAATAGAATGAGAGAGAGGAAAAGAAAAAAGAAATAGAGACTGGGGAGGAGAGACAGTGGTCCAGTTCTCTTTAGTCACTTTCTTTCTGGTGGCAAAAAAGGGAGAGAAATAGAGACAAGTAAAGATGCAGGGAGGGTTAGGGACATGGGACAGAAGTAGCCAAAGACCTGCCAGCAGCACATTCGAGAGCGGGGAGGGCTCCCTTCATTTCTGCTAGTCGCCAGTGAGAAATCCAAAGTGTTTCTTAACCAAGGATTGCAAACACTGGCTTTGAAAGACCAATGGGTAATATAAATAAATGGGACTGGCTCAGCAAGAGACAAGAAGGAATGGTAGGAACTGTGTGAACAGAAAAACATTTTCCGCAGTGAAGAGCTGAGATGGCCACCAACCGACTGCAGGGGCCACCTAAATAGCTATCTAAGCAAGCCCAGTGTTGCCACATTTTCTGATAGTTCAAGAAAAACCCCACTTCAGGATTCTGATTTTAAATGCCCTGATTCCCAAAACATGATTTAGTTTCTGTGGACACTTGCTTTTGCTGCTAACTATAAAGAACAAGGGAAAGCAGGAAAGAAAACTAGAAATTAATCCTCACATTCATTCTCCTACCACAGAGTCAATATCGCCTTCTATTGCTTTCATTGGTTTTTCATATATAGATTTATGAGGATTTTAAATTTCCTAAAGGGCAGCCTGTTGCTGAAGTTGAAGTTTCAGTTCTTTGGCCACCTGATGTGAAGAGCCAACTCACTGGAAAAGACCCTGATGCTGGGAAAGATTGAAGGCAAAAGGAGAAAGCGGATGGCAGAGGATGAGATGGTTAGATAGCATCACTGACTCAATGGACATGAAGTCGAGCAAACTCTGGGAAACAGTGAAGGACAGAGGAGCCCGGCATGCTGCCGTCCGTGTGGTCACAAAGAGTCAGACATGACTTAATGACTGAACAACAACAACAACAAAAGGGCAGTCACCATTCCATGCATTTTTAAAAAATATTCTATATGTACTCACCTACACAGTATAGAGTTCAGGTTCGATTAAAACATTCTGTGGTTGAATTAAAATAATATTTTCATGTGTTCCTTTCCTTTTCCTCTCCCTAGCAGAACAAAACCAAATCCATTATTGCATATTTTTATGTGGCAGTCTTTGGTCCAGAAAGTAGAAAATGCTGGTAAGAAGTAGATATATCCTTCCTCTACATTCTTCTTTGAAAAGTGCAAATTCCTAAGCATCTAATTCAAGTCTTTGAAATTTCAGAAACACCCCAGGAAGTAATAGCTAGGTGAGCAAACTCCATTTCTGAAATTTATCTCAATATTAAATAATTTCGAAGAAGGCTCAGCAAATGTTTTCTGTAAAGGTCCAGAGAGTGACTATTTCAGGTTTTGGAGCCGAGCTACACAACTCTGCCTTTGCAGTACAAAATCAACAACAGAAACAAAATGATGAGAGGGACTCTTCCAAAATAACTCTACAGAAACAGGCATCAGACAGGATTTGGCAAACAGACCAGTTTGCTGATCCCTTTCCTACATGAAAAATCTTTTCTTAGCCTGCATTCTCTGCACAATGGCTTCTATCCTAAATTTATTTTCCAGTGCAGATAGTTCTCTTGAACACGTTTTCCCACTTCTGTACAGAATGTCCCTTTCCTGATCACTACATGCCATCTTAGGCCACTCCCACTACTGATACTTGCAAATCATGACTTCTTCCAACAGCTAATTCAACTACAATTCAGTCTTCATTGATTTTGTCTCTTTTGATTGTTGAAAACTGATGCTCTATTTTCAACAATGGGTCTCTCTTTCTGTGACCTCCCATGTCTCCAATATAGTCTACTGACATCTTTGCAGGTGACCCTGTCACTCTGTCCAAGCATTTTCTATGACTCTCTGTTGCCTATAGAAATAATCATCAGACTTGGAAGCAAGGCTTGACTGTCATTAGACTTGTCTAACTATGTGCACATCCAATAATTGGTCTCTGTGTATCCTGTGACCAGTCAACCCATAATCTTCACACTGTTCTGTGATGGAATTTTGTCAGTCCCTTTATGGATACTAAATTCTGGTTAAACATCAGTTTGCTTCATGATCAATTCAAATGCTATAATCTCCAGGAAGCATCCTAGGTTTCCCTTGGAAAGAGGCAGACTTTCCTCCACCTGTAGTCTAAAACTTTGAGTCTCGCATTGACTACTTATTCCCCTCAGTCTTAACCTGAGGACAGGATCAAAATTCTGTCATCACCACTGCCAAGGCCTAGAACAGTAATCCTATTATAGGAGACATGACTATCAAAAGCTAATATTTATCAAGCACATACTATGTAGTACAAACTTTATGTTTAACACACAAGTATTAAATAATTTAACCCTTACAGCTACATTTTTATAAATGCACAAACCAAATGGATGGCATAGTATTTATTTTATAGATAAGTAAGTGGACACAGAGGGGTCACATGACTAGTTGATCTTAGGGCTGACACCCAAATCTACCAGGAAAGCTTGGGAGCCTGACCTCTTAGCTTCTACACTGGACCGTCTCTCAATACACTTTTACAGAATTTACAGTTTGTGGAATTTGGAATAGATCTTGCTTCTTTTTACTTATAGAGGTTGTAATAATTGCATTTATGCTTTTAGGACATCTCCTTGCTCAGAATTATGATGTTTTGCTATTGGATGCATTTGTTCAGGAAAAAAGAGACAGGAATAGAACTACTGATGAAAACTACAACATACTGTACAGTGTTCTACTGGATTATTACTAAAATAGTTTTTTCCCAAGATTTAAAAATCCCCCCTTGCCTTCCTTTAGCCCTATTCTTAACTTTACGAATTAACTTTTCCCATTTTCATTCAATTTGTAGGTTTAGATATTAAAAAAACTGTTAAATATTAAAGAAAATTCCACTTTGTTGTGGTCCTCTCCTGTTCATCTAAAGACCCACAATATGTAGTTGCTCTTTTCCTGAAGAGGGATACGGAATCACTAGTAAGTATCCAAGAAACCATCTATAAACATTGGTTGGGTTTGGCCATGTTTCTAATATCAAATATGCTGAGGTTTTAGGCAATATTAACTCATCCATTTTTGATGCATCATACTTTGGCATAGACACCGCAAGAGCAAGTTTCTTCTTAAAAATCAGCTTGAAGAAGTAGCATGCTTATCTTAATTTGTGTGTCATTGGACTAAGTCAGGTTCCAGATAACTATTTCAACAGCCAAAAGAAACTTACCCCTTGGGGGTGGCTAGATCTCTTTTTCCTTCCTTTCCCTTTGTCCTTGGCGGCTTATATGTCAGACTCTTCTTTAATACTTCAGTAGGTACAGAGAGGGGTACAGAATTAACAATGGGTGAGAAAGGAATGCTAACAAGGAGTGTATCAGTTTCCTAAGGCTGCTGTAACAAAGGAGCACAGACTAGGTGGCTTAAAACAGCAGAAATTTTTTCTCTCACGATTCTGGAGGAGAGAGTCCAAAATCAAGGTGTCTTCAGGGCCAGGCTCTCCTCAGGCCTCTAGGAGTGGGTCGTTCCTTGTCTCTTCCTCTTTCTGGTGGTCCTTGGCTTGCGGCAGCCTAACTCCCACCTCTGCCTCTGTCTTCACATGACCATCTCCTCCCCATGTGTCTCTCTCTTACCCTGGTGTTCTCCTCTTTCCATGAGGAAACAAGTCATGTTTGATTCAGGTACATCCTAATTAAGTTGAACTTGATTGCTCCTGCAAAGACTCTATTTTCCAATAAGGTCTCATTCACAGGTATTGGGAATTGTGATTTCAACAAACTCTTTATGCATATATTGGGGGGGCACAATTAAACATATGAAAAAAAAAAGGTTTAGACATCTCTATCCATTTTTTCTTGATCTCATAGGCCAACGTGAGGAACAGGCTGGACTGTCCTTCAGAAATTTTAAGCAAGACACCCTAGTCAAGACCTTTCCCTTTGACACTGTTTCTTACAGCCTTTAATGCCAATTCTGCTCTTTACCTCCATTCTTCTCCTGGCCTTTGCTACTGCCCAGAAGTCACTTTGGACTGCAAAAATAATTATGGAAAAGGACTCAGATTATCATTATTCCTTCTGATAACCACAGATACTCATCTCTTGTGCTAGGATCAGTTAAAAAAGGCCACAGATGCCTGGAAGTAGCTTCTGTTAGACAGGCAAGTACAGGCTTTATGATCTAAGAAAATTGGATTCCTATCCAAATCCTCTATTTATAAGCTCAATAATTCTTGCCTATTTGAACTTCAAGTTCTTCATAACATAAAAATAAAGATGAGATCACCTTATAGAATTATTATAATGATAAAAATGTCCCACTATATAAAACACTTGGTGTCCAGATATCCCTTGGCAAATTAACCTTTTAATTTGGAACTCTGAGTAATTTTTTTTTTTTGAAAAATTTGAAACTCTGAACTTTTTTTTTAATTTGAATTATGGAAGATGACCAGATTCCATAGTGTCATGAATTCATATGCAGAACTAGCTCATGAAGGAAATGAGCCTTATGTTTAAATAGCTGACCTAGGATCAAATTTTGGGGAAAAAAAACTTGATTGCTCCTTTGATACAGATTCTAATTAATGTATGGCAAACCCATTGACATAGTCTATCTCTGCTTCTAACATCATGCCTTCAAAAATATGCTGCAATTTCCTTAAATCTATAATTTAACTTATTTGGTTGTAAACAATGGAAATGCATCCCAGTTTAAGGGTGAAAAATAAATTTACTGGAGGGAAGAAGGTAGCCCACAGAATCAGAGGATCTCTTGAACAATGTGACCATAGAAAGGATAAGAACATGATATTGCTAAACATCTGGGCATCAAGAAGAGATGTACATCCAAGCCTTCACAATGATTAAACAACCTGGTGCCATTTTGGCTCAAGACACAATATATTATTTTGAGATGAGATAGTCTGAGCTAGCTCCTCCCACGCCTTATCCAAGGAATGTAGGATCTCAGTTTGACAGTCTCAATAAGACTTCAGGCACTAAGATCCCCAAAAGACAACCTAGCTTCTTCACCACGTTGTCACTGTTGTTTCGTCACTAAGTTGTGTCTGACTCTTTTGCAACCCCATGGATGTAGCCCACCAGGCTCCTCTGTCCCTGGGATCTTCCAGGCAAGAGTACTGGAGTAGCTTACGATTTCCTTCTTCAGGGGTTCTTCCTGACCCAAGGATTGAATCCACATCTATACCAGTAGGCAGATTCTTTACTGCTGAGCCACCAGTGAAGCCTAAGTATTCTCACTGCTGCTGCTGCTAAGTCGCTTCAGTCGTGTCTGACTCTGTGCGACCCCATAGAAGGCAGCCCACCAGGCTCCTTCGTCTCCGGGATTCTCCAGGCAAGAATATTACTAGAGGAAGGTAAATGAATACCTGGCAAGTAAAATGGGTACATGTCTACTATGTTGTCATTTTAAGAACAGAGATTCACCTTGACTTTCAACTGTTATTGACACAGTTAATTATTTGTGTCACTTGGATAAATAATGACTTTTCTTATTCCTAAAAGGATTTATGCACCGGTGGAAAAGGGAATGAAAGGGTTGTTAGGAAAGAGACTCTTACACCGAAATCTGTCAGAGAATTTCTCCTATTTGAAAATGCCTTTATTTTGATGAATGTTCATTTTCCTAAATGAACATACACAAAACTTTTATAGCATGACAACCATTTATCAGATGTCAACAAAGGATTAAATTACTTTGATATTTTAATCACGCTGACACACTGAGATCCTGAAAACCTCAAATTAGGAAACAGGGACACTAAACAGGGGATGAGTTGGCGAGGAGACTGTAGTTGTAAGGATAAGATAAATGTAGGAGACCTGCCTTGCATTGGGATAGCTGAGGGCTTCAGGGGTGAGCTCATGTGTTTCTGAGCATCTTACACATGTGGAGGAAAGACCAGACTTGAAGAGACGAGAAAAAGGACTAGTGGAGTGATTCCAGGCAATTAACACAAGCGTTAATGAGTCCACGCCTCCCCATCAGACATTGTGAAAATGTGGTTCATGGGCATAACAGCCACAGAAGGGGTCAATGGGCAGCTACCCATACTTTTCCTTATCCATCTTAATCCATCTCAAATGTTCTACCAGACATTTCTACCCTCTTCATTTTATGGATAGGGAAACTGAGGTTGAAAAAAAGTGAACTTGGGACTTCCCTGGTGGTGTGCTGGCTAAGACTCTTTGTTCCCAGTGCACGGGACATGGATTCAATCCCTGGTCAGGGAACTGGATCCCACACACTGCAACTATGAGTTTGAATGCTGAAACTAAGAATCCCACCTGCTGTAACTAAGGCAGGGCTCAGCCAAATAAATTAAAAAAAAAAAAGAAAAAAAAAGAACTCACCCCTAATTCTGCACAGCTAGGTAGTAATTGAACAGGGATTCCAGCACAGGTCATTGGCTCAAGTTCCCCTTTTAACCTTGTGCTATATAACCAGACTGTTCCCAGTCTTCTAGTCTTTCACTAGGGGTGGAATACTTTGTCCTTTGTTGAAGCTCCCTGGTGTCTCAGTGGTAGAGAATCCACCTGTCAAAGCAGGAGACTTGGGTTTGATCTCTGGGTTGGGAGATCCCCTGGAGAAGGGAATGGCTACCCACTCCAGTATTCTTGCCTGGAGAATTCCATGGACAGAGGAGTCTGGCAGGCTACAGTCCATGGGGTCACAAAGGGTCAGGCATGGCTTAGGGACTAAACAACAACAACCACCCTTATTTAAACATTTAAGCATTCAGCTGAGAAGCTATGTATTTTAGGGATGTACCATAGCAGTGAGAGTAAAAGCAGTGGGTAAGGGGCTTCCCAGCCTTCTTACAACCATCCAGGCAGGCAGCTTCTCATACAAGAGAAAAAGTCTTTAGTTATGTTTGCTGTTTTCATTTTTATTATGTGCCAAGTACTGTGCTGAGTTCTTTTATATATTTTATGTCATTATATTCTCACAAAAGCTTTTCCAGCTGAATAAAGTAATCTGCATCATCTAGTTAAGGACACAGGCTTAAGTGTCTTGCCCAAGGTCACAAACCTAGTCCTTGACAGATTTGAGAGCAGAACCCATGTCACCTGATTCCTTGTCTCAAGCCTTTAGCACTGCCCCATGCTGTCCTTTGGGGCTTCAGTAATTGCCAGTAACCATGTGAGTTTCTTGGATGCCAGCCTGCTGAAATAAGAACACTGATCTCAGATTTCCTGAGATGGGAATAAGGATGACTCCTATTGATTCTATCTCTCCACTGTTTCTCCTTGAAGTCTTACAGATTTCCTTTTCCATCAAGTTTCCTTTACAAATAGGGATCGAGAAAGGCTAGAGGATGTTTATCTGTCAGGCGGATTTCTCTAGACTGCAGAAAAGTTAGCATTTTCACAGACCACTGCATCCTTCCTTAAAAATGTGTACTAAACTGAAAGATGTCTTCTGGGACCAGACTGATGGAGGAGACGCCTATACATATTCTTCAGTCAGACCTAAGTTGAGATCACAGCTCAAGTCTTTCCATCTAGGTTAGGTGAGGACAAGGTCTTATGAATTCTCCCTGCTCTGTGGAGACTTGTCTGAGTAAATGCCAATTTGTTGAGTCAGATAAGCAGGAAACAATTAACATCAAGCATATTCTAAACACCTGTCTTAGTCACCACTTGAGTAGAAAATAATACTCTTTTGCTTCATATTTTTCAGTCTGCAACGATTCCTAAAGACCATAACCATTTCTTTCCTACTATTTCCAAATTAATTCACATTTCTTGCTCTTGTTAATCAATGAAGATGGAAACAATTAGGAAAGGTACATTCATACATGTTTCTATGTTCTTTGTAATACTTAACATAGTAACTGTGCATTTAGTGAGAGCACAGCAAACACTTCATGATTGAAAGATTGACTCAATAGATAGTCATCCAGCCTAAAATTATAAGTGAGAGTGAAAGTCACTCAGTTGTGTCTGACTCTTTGTGACCCAATGGACTGCAGCTCACCAGGCTATTCTGTCCATGGAATTCTCCAGGCAAGAATACTGAAATGGGTAGCCATTTCCTTCTCTGAGGGATCTTCCCAATCCAAGGATTGAACCTGGATCTCCTGCATTGCAGGTGGATTCTTTACCGTCTGAGCCACCAAAGGAAGTCCTTCATCTACTTGGATATTGTTAAATATAATCCTGAAAATTCTGGGAGAGTCTCTCAAAGCCAGACCGCTTCTAAACTATGACATGAATCTAGCTGAACAGAAATATATACAAACTACATTAAAATATTTAGGCTTTATTTTCTAAGTTTGCACCATGTATTAACATCATGTTAGCCAAAAGCAAGAGAAAAATTGAATGCTCTTTGCAAATCAGTTAAGTCCCCACTTCTGCCCAGGTGAAATGAAGGGGAGAGTAAGCTTGACTCAAATTATCATCTTGGCTGTTTTTGGAAAATTCATTATCAATATAATTAACTACAAATTTCTCTGGCATTAAAGACGTTGTCCTTCAGGATATCAGACATTAAAATTCACTTTATTTTTCTAAATATTAATAGTACCTAATTAATTGGAATCATTAAAACATGTCCAACTGACTATTCAACTTTTGCCTGGATGTTTTGCCCCATAAAATGCTCATTCATTCATTCACTCATTCATTTGTTCATTCGTTTATGCATCAGGTATTTATTGAGGAGCAAAAATAAAAGACCGTGTTAGGCAGCGGAGACACAGGAAAATATAATTTGCACTTGAAATATTCAAAATTTAGTCAGACATGTAGATAGGCTTATTGAATTATGTAATTTGGAGAAGGCATAAGCACGCTGCAGGTAGGAAGGGGAAATCAGTGGAGTGATGCATGTGATGCTACTTAGAGAGGAGATAGTTGAAAATGCAAAATTCTGGAGGAAGTAGAAGACGGTGGAGTTGGGGGAATAGCTGAAAAAAACTTGAGAAGGACCTAAGAGGTTACTTCCCACACTTGTAGTGGAGAAGGAGATGTACAGGTAGAACTAGAAAGGTTTTGGGAGGTAGTTATATATATGGGGTAAACATTGACAAAATTCCCTTTTAAATCTTACATGCATGCGTGCTTCGTCACTTCAATCCAACTCTTTGCAACCCCATGAACTGTAGCCCACCAGGCTCCTCCATTCATAAGATTATCCAGGCAAGAATAATGGAGTGGGTTGCCATATCCTCCTCCAGGGAATCTTGCCGACCCAGGGATCAAACCCACATTTCCTGCAGTTCCTGCGTTGGCAGGTGGATTCTTTACCATGGAGCCAACTAGGAGTCCTAAGAGGCCCTAATAAACTCTCTAGTTAAAGATTTATTATCTATCTTATGAATAAATAATTAACAAACTGTAGCTTTTGAGCAAGATTTGTGTGCTTCTTTCTCAGAAATTCAGAATTTTTTATTTGGCAACTCACGTGTCTGTAGAGTTCGTCTTGGAAGGTGTCATGAAAGATTGCGAAACAGCCAGGATATTTTTCTTTTTGATGATGATGATGTCTATTTATAAGCAAAATCTTCTGTAGCCCTCATGAAAAGCTGATTTGATTGAACATTAATAATATAATAACAATAATAATAAAAACCCCTCATAAGCAGAGGGATGCAACCCACGTTGATGATAATCAGTATGTTTATTACCTCTTAGAATAGAGAAGGAAGAAAGTGAAAATTGAAAGAACTTCACATTTTTTGGCATCTTGAAACTTCTGGATCCTTGCTTATTCTAAGGATTCCAAAATAGGGCTAGCCCAGAAAAAAATTCACCCCTGCCTTTTGTGAGCACTAAAAACTCTCTGGACTCCAAGCTTGCAAATGTTATCAAACTGAATGTCATTATCATAATAGTTCTATATATACGATGTTTTTTTTCTGGATTCTTTCTTTTTCTTTCTCATGGTGTTTTTGGATGGTGGTGGTGGTTTAGTCGCTAAGTCGTGTCCAAATCTTGTGATCCAAGGACTGTAGCCCACCAGGCTCCTCTGTCCATGGGATTCCCCAGGCAAGAATATGGAGTGGGTTGCCATTTTCTTCTCCAGAGGATCTTTCCAACCCAAGGATCAAAACTGTGTCTCCTGAATTGCAGGTGGTCTCATATTGTAGGCAGATTCTTTACCACTGAGCCATCAAGGATTCCTTGTTTTGGGGATAACAATAAAAATAAATACAATGGTGGACTTTTATGGACTGAATTGTGTCTTTTCAAAATCTGTATGTTGAAACCTTAAACTCTAGCACCTCAGAATGTGACTCTACTTGGAGATAGGGCCATTTAAGGGGTAATTAAGCTAAAATGGGGCTTCCCTGGTGGCTCAGATGGTAAAGTGTCGGCCCGCAATGCAGGAGATCTGGGTTCGATCCCTGGGTTGGGAAGATTCCCTGGAGAAGGAAATGGTAATCCACTAGTCAGACACGACTGAGTGACTTCACTTTCACGTAAGTTAAAATGAGAATCTTAGGGTGGGTCCTAATCCAATCTGACTGGTGTCCTTATGAGAAGATGCAGAGGTACCAAGGATGGGAATTCACAAAGAAGAGACCATGTGAGGACAAAAGGAGAAGACAGCCATCTAGAGGTCAAGGAGAGTGGCCACAGAAGAAACTATACCAGCTGACACTGATCTTGGACTTCCATCCTCCACAAATTGAGAACCTATATTTCTGTTGTTTAAGCCACACAGTCTATGACATTTTGTTATGATATTATGACAGCTCTAGCAAAGCAATGCATGTGCCGTGCCACAAAGATTAGTATTTCCATCTGTTTCACATAATAGCAAAAAGTGGAAGGTTAAATATTTTTGAAGACCTTCTTAGGCATTTTCCTGTGATAATATTTCCTGCTCTGAGAAGAGGTTGGCTAAATCAACTAATATCCCTAAAGTGTGGTACCACAAGGCTTTGTCCATTTTATCCATGCATTTAATAATTTACAAAAGTTCTGCCTGTGAAAGGAATTGGAAGCACCCAGATCTTTCTCTGGAATGATGATGTTTGCTACTCTATAGCAATTCTGTTGGGAAAAGAATAAAAGCTAGCCCTTCTGGCCTTAAAAGAGAAAATAAAAGTTATTACCAGATGTCATTACTGTCAATTACCTAAAATATATTGAGGAGAAGCTCAAACAGCCTCTTGAAATTTCTGGAAAAAAGAAGTGACCACATCATATCTGCAAGGTTCTACTGTGGATGCATTTGTTTTTCCCCTGCCTATCTATCCCTCCTGAGGCTGGAAGCCTTATCAGCTCATACATTTGAAACAAAACAACAAAGCCTCTGTGGTAAAAGGCTGAAAAACCATGGCTAGAAATAGGTGCTTTTATTTGATATGCTTAGGAGTAGGAAATAAAGAGATCTTGTTTTTCACTGACTTCCATCTCTTATTATGTTCTGAATGTTTCGATCAAGAACCAGTTAATTAATTTGGACCTGACAAAAAAAGAAGGACATTATCCTCAGTCTTCACCAAAAATCCAAGAAACAAGTAGGAATTGGAAACAACCACTGAGAATGAGGCGAGATGGAACAGCTCAATGTTTGAAGAAGAATGGAGAAGGTTTGAAATGGTTGTTATGATGCAGAAGAGGTGTGGTCAGAAAACAATGAAAAGATTGTCCAACTGAAGAAGGTCCAACTGAAGGTGGGGGCAAAGCTTTTAGTGACCCTGAGTCAACCTTAATACTTCTTAATACTGTCTCCCCTACCCCACCCCACCTCTTACCTTCGACCTTCAAGCAGTCATCAAGAGCTGCCCTTCCTAGTATTTTCACGGCTCACAAATGTGTGGCCTTACCTGTTTTCCAGCTGCCATTTTCTCCTCTAGGGTGGAGGCAGTGGTCCAGCAGGTAAGAGTCAAACTGAGTTCATATTCTGATGGGAATACTTACCACCGGTGTAATCTTGGGCGAGTTACTTCAACTTCTTAAGAGTAATTACGGCAATACTGATCTAATCTACCTTACAGCATTATTATGAAGATTAAATAGAATTGCTGTAAAATGCTTTTCAGATATAAACTTATTATTAGCTATTATTTAGAACTATAGCGAAAAATAATCAAGACAAGAAAAGTTAAGACACTTTTCCTTCTAGCTTTGTCTCTTTTCAATCCATAGTATATCCTGTAGCCAGGATGAGCTTTCTAAATACAGATTATATTGAGACAGTCTTCTACTTAAAACCATTAACTGACTCATCATAAATGTAAATAATGAATTTTGATAGTGTAAACAAAATCCTTCTCGATCTGCCTCCAGCTTAAACCTCCAACATGATCTTTCCCCGTTTCACTCTCCCTAGTCTCTCTATTTTGTGCAGGAGCTATATTAATTCACATGATTCATTGAATGTTTTGTGTTCTTTCTTCCTTTTGTAGGTGAACATCTGCCACTGACTTTGCCTCAAACCCTCTCCTTCTCTCTCCTATTCCCTCAGCTTAGGACTCAGTGTAGAGACTGCTTCCGTGAGGGAGGCTTCCCTGACCTCAGTATTAAGATCAGCTGTCCCTTGGGACTTTCTTGGTGATCCAGTAGTTAAGAATCCGCCTTGCAATGGAGGGGACGTGGGTTAGATCCCTGGTAGGGGAACTAAGATCCTAAAGCCTGCACGCAACTAGAGAGCCCATGCACTGCAACAAAAGATCCTGCATGACACAACGAAGATCCTGATGCAGCCAAATTAATTAATTAATTTAAAAAAGGTTCAACTGTCCCTCTTAGGGACCAGGGCCCGTTCTCTGTCTCCTCACTGCATGCCCCACACAACTGAATCGTGGTCGTCAGTGACACTCGCTGCTTTCTCAGTTGGAATATAAATTTCAGGAGCTCTGGGACCAAGGACTCTGGCATCCCAAGATTCTGGCACTGAAGAACATTTAACCACGACAGCTATTCTTAGGAAAAGTAGCGTTATAGTGCTGTTTGTTGTTGTTGTTTAGTCACAAAGTCGTGTCCAACCCTTTTGCAACCCCAAGGACTGTATCCCTCCAGGCTCCTCTGTCCATGGGAGTTCCCAGGCAAGGGTACCGGAGTGGGTTGTCATTTCCTTCTGCAGGGGATCTTCCTGACCCAGGGATCGAACCAGCATTTCCTGCATTGGCAGGCAGATTCTTAACCACTGAGCCACCAAGGAGTCCCATAGTTATGTTAATAAGCGACAAAACAGGCAGAGGACAAGATGACAAATATTTCATGATTTCACTCATATGTGGAATCTATATGATAGATTATACATAGATGATACATATACACAGATAGAAAATAAAACAAAAGCAAAGTCACAGATACAGAGGTCAGACTAGTGGTTACTGGAGGAGAAGGGAGTTGGGGGATGGGTGAAAAGGAGGAAGGAGGTCATCTCTATGGTAATGGATGGTAACTTGTAGAACTATAGTGGTGATCAGTTGTAGTGTACAAAGATATCAAACTGTAATACAGTACTCCTGAAAATTATATAAGAACATATATAAATAGATGAAGATATTCTTGGAAACTTGACTGTCCTAACCAAATTCCAAGAAATGATATTAAGATGCCTCAAAAAAGAAAGTGTTGACTGAGGGGAGAAATTTAGCATAAGAACATGGAAATCACCAATCAGAGAAGCAGAACAGTTTCTGCTCAGACATAATAACGTTACAACTCAAAAAACCAAAGAGCAGATTTGTCTGACAATCTATCTTCACAGCGGAGATGAGGGCATTTGAATAATAAAATTCCCAGCTGATTTCTTATGATCTGATATTGTGTTCACCAAGCACATTTCTAATTTTAACTTAACTCTCCATTGGGACTCACCAAGAAGACTATGTATGTACATGTGGGTCACGTAACAGAGTCTCTGACTGGCTTTTTACTTCTGCTGCACATAACAAACTGAAAAAAAAAAAAAAAAAAGGCACGGTAGGTAATACGGATGTGAGTCTCTGGTGGATTTGGTTATAAAGAGACCATCTCTGAGGGACTGATCAGACCATGGACTTCATGGATTTACCAAGTTAAGAGGGAACTTTGGAAATTTGTGGCCACACCAGGAGACTATCCCTCGTTGAGGCCCCCTGAGGTGGCCAGCCACAGCTTTGGGTGTTTTGTCTGTGGCCTTCTCTGTGGTTGTGTTATTATATCTAATGGTATAATGTTCCCATTACCCACCATCCATTGTAAAAGCACACAATTAGCTAATAAAACAGTAATGAATTTCTCTGAACTATATTTTAGTCGATGCCTATTAAAAAGGCAGAAATTACTTCTCAAAGTCTTTATGCTTTTTAAGCATACCTGGCCTTTTACCACCAGCTTTGTTCTTTTTTATTTTTTGGATGGTCAGCTTGCATTACATTTTTGTTATGCATTTGTTCTCTCTGAGAACAACAAAACATCATTTTCGAAATTTTCTTTTTCATTGTGTTAAGGAATAAGTTGCAAGCATTTTTGATAGAGAAAATTACTTTAAACGTAGTTAGTTTTCGGAAGATTTCTGTGCTACTGGCAAGTAGGCAAGAATTCAAATGATGTAAGGGAAAAACCTCATTTCTTTCTAAATTTCTCAGATTGTTCGAGTCCATTTTTATGGGATTACTTTCTCTCAGGTTACCCTTTTTTGCCAAACCTTATTATTCAAACTTGTGAAAAGTGAAAGTGTTAGTTGCTCAGTCATGTCTGATTCTTTGCAATCCCATGGACTGTAGCCTACGAGGCTCCTCTGTCCACGGGATTCTCCAGGCAAGAATACTGGAGTGGGTTGCCATTCCCTTCTCCAAGGGATCTTCCTGACCTAGGCTCAAACCAGCATTTCCTGTATTGCAGGTGGATTCTTTACCATCTGAGTCACCATTCAAGCTTATGTATGGCTTAAAGCTACATAAGACCACATAATTTGTAAATCTTACAACAAGGTGTTGTTTGAAGACTTGCTCCACATTTTGAATTACGACTAATAACAGTAGTCTGAACACCTATACCTTCATTTCACAAAGTTGAATGTGCCCCAGAATCACCTAGAAGGCTTAGAAAACCCAGACTTCTGGACCCTACACCTAGAACTTCTAGTCAGTAGGTCTGAGGCAGGGATGGAAAAATAGCATATCTTACAAATCACCAGGTGATCTTGATGCTGCAGGTCTGGGACTATACTTCCCACATTTATTTTTTATTTACGATGGAAAGAAATTTAATCAAAGGCCAAAACCATCCAGAGCCTCCTTCTTTGTTCTCTCAAGCTTTTGATTTCACTGTATCCTTGGAAGTGAATACTAGGTCACTCTTTCAAACCCCCAAAGATGCTTGGAGTTTTCAGGAGTGCATTTTACCAATCATCATTTCATTTTTAGCAACAAACTGCTAGATGCTGCTTATAAACTATAAAATGGCTTATTCTCACTATGGGTTTCCTTGGAGCTGTCATCTGAGTCTATTCAGTAAGCAGTGCTGCCACCTTCTGATTTTCAGTTGAAAACATACAGTAAAAAGTTTTGCTCTTCGAATGAATTCTATACTCAGCAAGTGTTTATTTCAGCATTATTTTCTTCATGAATCCTTTTCCTCCCTTGGGTTCTTATTTCAAATGCCTCTTTTGTTTCCTGTTAGCACATTTCTATGCAAAACCTTTGTGCTGTAATTACAGCCCTGCCATATTTTATAAACTATATTCCACTGAAACTCCCCTCCCTTGATGGGTCTGGAATCACATGCCAAGGGAAAATACTGAAGATTACAAAATTTCTTGTAAGTGAGTTGGTTTCCAAAAACTATTTCAAAAGAGTACTCCAAACTCCAGCACACAAAGTCTTCTTGTAAAACTTAGTTTTTAAAAATCCTTTTGTTTTAGCTATTCATAGCCACCTAACAGAGAATATGCCCCCAAATGCCTCCTCCCATGTCTGATATTTTATAGAACCCACCTGTACTGAATAAAAACTTGGTGTGTATTTTCCTTCAGATAGAGTAATAAACTATTAGAGCTGTTGGAAATAAAGAAAACCTAATCTAATCCAACACCATGATTTTAACCACATATAGAAAGGTCAAATGCTGCTGCTGCTGCTAAGTCGCTTCAGTCGTGTCCGACTCTGTGCGACCCCATAGATGGTAGCCCACCAGGCCCCACCGTCCCTGGGATTCTCCAGGCAAGAACACTGGAGTGGGTTGCCATTTCCTTCTCCAATGCATGAAAGTGAAAAGTGAAAGTGAAGTCGCTCAGTCATGTCCGACTCTTTGTGACCCCATGGACTGCAGCCTACCAGGCTCTTCTGTCCATGGGATTTTCCAGGCAAAGGGTACTGGAGTGGGGTGCCATTGCCTTCTCCCAGTCAAATGCTAACCCAAGGTAATACATATTTAGAGATAGAGCACCTTAAAACACAGCCCACTTCTTTAGACAGGCCTAGAGGACAAGATTGCAAAGGCCATCTCTGGATAATTTTTGGTGAAAGATAATGGGACACGGTAACTAACCAAGCCTGGGTTATATGCCCATACCTGTGACCAAGTGTCAAGATGTCCTAACCAGGTGGGAGAAAAGCCATGTCTTAGAAATAGCTGAGGGCCAGGACAAAGTAGTTCTCCTGGGCTTCCTCACTGGCTCAGCAGATAGAGAATCCACCTGCAATGCAGGAGACATAGGAGACGCAGGTTTGATCCCTGGGTTGGGAAGATCTCTTGGAAGAGGAAATATCAACCCACTCCAATATTCTTGCCTGAAAAATTCCATGGACAGAGAAACCTGGTGGGCTACAGTCCATGGAGTTGCAAAGAGTCAGACATGACAAAGCATGTACACACATGCCTGGGTTCACTAACTAAAAAATGGCATCAGTGGGGCTCAGACTAGGTTTTGATTCAAAAGCCCTGGAGCTTTCAAAACTCTTCCACTGTCCAGGGTTAGGACTATAGGTACATATACACACATGTCCCTGAAGGGAAAGTTCTGAGGTCCTGCTTATTCTCCTCATGAATCTTCTAGTGCGATCAAGGGACCCTGATCTTCCTTGCCACCTGCCTCCTAACTCTCCACGCCTCCATGTTGGTTTCCTGTTAGCCACTAAGTCTATCAAGAAACCACTGAGAGCTAAGCCTGCTCCACATTGTGGTGTCAGACTTTTAAGAAGAGAGTGGAGAAGAGGGAAATGAGGAGACTGAAGATCGAGAGTGACTCCTACTTATATAACTGACACTTCTCTATTAGCACAAACTAGTTCTTTGGTGATGGGCAAATTAAACTCTGTGTCTCAGTTTCACCATCGGAAACTGGACGTTAGATTTTCCTCTTAGCATTGGCTTGATGATTAAATGAGGGTTTTAATCTTTTGAAATTAGGGGGTTTGTTTTCTTTGGATATATGCCCAGGAGTGAAATTGTTAAATCATATGATAGCTATATTTTTAGCTTACTAAGGAACCCCCATACCATATTCCAGAGTGGCTGCATCAATTTACATTTCCAACAAGAGTATACAAATATTCTTTTTTCTCTATATCTTTGCCAACATTTATTATTTGTTGACTTTTGATGATAACCATTTTGATAGGTGTGAGGTATCTCACTGTGGCTTTGATTTGCATTTCTATGATGAATGGATGAAGAAAGAGTATATATACACATGTAAACCTACATACATATACAATGGAATATTACTCAGCCATAAAAAATGTGAAAGTCTGCCGTTTGTAACAACATGAATGGACCTAGAAGTTATCATACTTATGAAAATAAGTCAAACAGAGCAAAACAAATTCTGCATGTTATCATCTATATGCGGAATCTAAAAAACAAAACAAGTGAATAAATATAATACAGACTCAGATATAGAAACCAGACTAGTTGTTACCAGTGGTAAGAATGAAGAGAGTAGGTGAAAAATAAAGGTAGTTATACAAACTGTTATATCTAAAATAAATAAACTATAGGAATTTACTTTACAGCAAAGGGAATATAGCCAGTATTTTATTACAACCTTAGATGAATTATAATATACAAAAATATTGAATCACTATGTTGTATACTTGAAACTAATATAATATTGTGAATCATCTGTACTTCAATCAAACAAAGTACACCTAAAATTTGAAATACCAAAAAAAAACATAAAGAAAGAAAGAAAACATAGATAAATGTTTTACTTGAAGTGCTGGCCACAGTGATAGACAGATAACAGATGATACATAGCAATTCTTACTGCAATTATTTTTTATTAGCATTATCACTTCAAAAAATCAGATGTTCAGAGTCTGACAGATTCTATCTGCAGTACCATCTTACAGCACTTCTGCCCCCTACTTGTAGGAAGACTCTACTACAGAAGCCCTGAAAAATTGGACTAAAAAAGTGGATAGAATTTGTGCAACCATTGGGAAATAATGTCCTGGTTTTCCTAACAGTGAATATTTGATTGAAATCCTCCATCAGGAAAAATACTTTAAAAACTGACCCGTGTCCATTTGCAAAGCCAACTGTGGCCAGTGGTTTGGGCACCACATTGGCATAGGAACATGCTTGCCACTTAACTTATCCCAGGGCTCCTTTTAATTTTATCTTTTAAAAACAACCTGCTGGATCATACATGACATCTAATCCAGCCTTATTAAATAGAAATTAAATGAGCATGTGAGAAATTTAATTGAAAGTGATATTCAGAATGTTAATAAGCCCCTGGCCAGGAGGGAGATTGATGTTCTCAGCTACAAACACAGCCCAGAGGAAGAGTCCCTGAAGACCTTGTCGCTAGAGGAAGGCTAAGCTTCTATTTGCTGATACTGCTGGCCTTGAAGGCTGGTTTCTACCAGCAATCCTAGCCATCCACCTGTTTCCCAGATTCCAGTGTAATCAGTCTTCCCTAGAGAGGATCCTGCCTACCAGCTCTGTAGCAAAGCAAGCACCTGGCCAAAAGCTCACTGTTGCTATTAGGAATGAAAAACAGTTTCTCTCAGTGAGCAAATAAAAAGGATGATGCTGGGAAAATGGGGGTTCACACATTTGAATCCCTTCCTCTTTCTTCCTTGGCTTTCTAGCCAAGAACATCACATATGTCCTCTGCAATAAGAAATAATGTCTTTCTGAAAACACACATAAAGTTAGACTACACACTATTCAAATTATATTTTTATATGCTAAAAAGAGGGTTTCCATTTCCAGAGCTTATGACATTAGAGAATACTAACCATACTTTGTTCTTTGAGCACATTTTCACATGAACTATTTCCAGGAATACGAGCATACTCTTGAATTTTTCTTTTCATAATTCAAAACACAGGTGATCTGCTTGTATCTAAAGTGTGTGTGTGTGTGCGTGCATGCTCAGTCACTTCAGTCGTGTCTGACTCTTTGGGACTCTATGGACTGTAGCCTACCAGGCTCTTCTGTCCATGGGATTCTCCAGGCAAGAATACTGGAGTGGGTTGCCATGCTCTCCTCCAGGGGATCTTCCCAACCCAGGGATCGAACCCTTATCTCCTCATTACAGGGGAATTCTTTACCACTGAGCCATCAAGGAAGACCCAAAGTGTGTCCAGTTGTGGCTAAAATATGACTATTTTAAAAAATTTTATTGAAGTTTACTTGATTTACAATTGTGTTAATTTCTGCTGTATTGCACAGTACAGTGACTCAGTTATATATATATTCTTTTTCATTCTGGTTTATCACAAGATATTTAATAAGCTTCCTATGTGATTCAGTAGGACCTTGCTCTTTATCCATCTTATATATAATAGTTTGCATCTGCTAATCCCAAACTCCCCATCCATCCTTACTCCACCCCCAACCATGGCAACCACAAGTCTGTTCTCTAGATCTGTGAGTCTATTTCTGTTTCATAGATATGTTCATTTGTGTCATATTTTAGATTCCATAGATAACTGATATTATAAGGTATTTGCCTTTCTCTTCCTGACTTTCTTTACTTAATATGATAATCTCTAGGTCCATCCATGTAGGTGCAAATGACATTATTTCATTCTTTTTAATGGCTGAGTAATATTCCATTATATATACATATATATACATATATACCACATCTTCTTTCTCCATTCATCTGTCAACAGGCTTTTAAGTTGTTTCCATCTCTTGGCTATTATTGAAAACAGTACAAAGCATTGCCATTCAGAGGCATAATGATTTCCATTGTTGTTTCTGAAACAAAAATGTCTCAGTATACTCATTTCCCATTTGTCTATAATTGAAATTAAAAATAATTCAGAGCCAAAAATAAAGCAAAGTAAAATTTTCCTGTAGTTGAGGTAACAAATATTTTCATACAGACTAAAGTAGAGATAATGATGAAATACAACTGCTGATTGGAAGGCAGTGCCACCAGGTAGAACTTAAGATGTTTATTTACCACTGACTTTTAGAAACCTGGATTTGGCCTGCAAAGGAGGGGTTGAAAATATCATCCAAAATAGATGAAAGTGTGAATCTTATAAAAAGTTGAAGAACTGAGTATTAAAAAGCACAAACCACTCCTTCATGCTTATTGCCCTGGGGGCCTGAATATTGATTTAAGAAATTTTTGGCTCTTCTGAACCACTTGCCTGGTTGGCTTAGCTTTTCCCTAATGAATTTTATTCTATGGAATTTTTCTGAAACCACGTTTATTTAATTATACACTGGATGTCCTAAAAGATGAAAAGACTATCTTCTTATTTGTCATGTTGGTTTAGGAGAATCAAAACAGTGTTATATAGTAGTTATGAGCACATACTCTGGAGAATGACTGACTTTGGATAAAATCTCTTCTCCAACCTTTACTAGCCAAACAAACAAACCTTGAAAGTAGTTTGTTCTTCTTTAAAAGATAGATGAGCCCAGAATATATTAAAGGATAAGTTAAGTAACACACATCAAAACATCTAGTGCAGTATACTTCAACTACCCATCTTTACTATCTTTACCCATCTTTACTATCTTCATCATCATCTTATCACCCTATCATCAAAGGCTTTAGAAGTCATGGAAAGGAGCTCAGACTCTCTTCTATTAAAGATGTAGAACTACTGAAAGAGCAGTGGCATCAGTAGATGTGGCCTTTGCATCCTGGAAACTGTGTGGAAGGATCCAAAGGGGTGGGAGGGTGGAGGGTGGTGCTATGGGAGACAGGGAGATCACATAGGAGAACGTTGTACTAGTTTGAGCAGGAGAGAGCTTGATGTAAAACAGAAGCTGTGAGGATGGAAAGGAGTGGGAAATGGATACAAGAAAGACTCAAAATGAAAATTGGAAGGACTCGGGACAAGTCTGAATGTGGACAAATGAGGGTGATTGGGGAGTTATAGATAGCTTGGCTTTCCAACTTACATGACTTGGTAGAAAGTAAAGCCATGTATCAACGTAGAGAGTACATCCTATATTTCTCATGCTCTATGGCTATGATCCACTTACACTGTCTAGATTCATCACTTTTGTTGGCCTATCCTTCTATATGAATATTCAGAGGGAGAATTGTCTATGGGCTAAAGTCTGTTGATTCTAGTTTGCAAATAACTACCATGATTGCTGTGAGAAGTGTAGTCATTAGCAATTCATTTATTTGGACATGATATATTAAGTCATTAACTAGTGCCTACTGTAAATGTGCTTGTAGTTCTCTTCCTGAGGCTTTGTAAATTTCTCTTTGGAAAAGATGGAGAAATGAACACATGAAAAAGCAGTCAAAGAAAAGAAAGGCATGGAGAGTTGAAAGAGGGAGGAGTGGTGAGATCAGGTCCCGCTTCTCAACTAGGATCAATAAGACACAGTCATTGCCCCACAAGCCTTCAGCCATGACCACCATCAAATAAGAAAATAGATTATGTGCTTCAATACTCTGGGCCACCTTACTCTGAGCTGATGACTCTTTATTTTTTTCACTTTATATTTTGGAACCAGCGGGGTTGAATGGAACCAAAGTTTCACTGAATTGACTGACAGAAGCCTTGTCTAGCCTTGGTCCAAAAAAAAAAAAAAAAAAAAAAAAAAGAAGTCAATGCAGTTTGTTTTTGGTGCTGGCAAGTGAAGGTGTTAGTCTGTCAGTCATGTCCAACTCTTTGCGACTCCATGCACTGTAGCCCACCAGGCTCCTCTGTCCATGGAATTCTCCAGGCAAGAACACAGGAGTGGGAAGCCATTTCCTTCTCCAGGGAATATTCCTGACCCAAGGATCGAACTTGGGTGTCCTGCATTGTAGGCAAATTATTTACTATCTGAGCCACCAAGGAAGCCCTATCTCTTCAAATATCACCATTCCCTTAAACCTTTTTCTTAACTCCTTACCTCCAGGCCTCCAGCGAGGCTCAATAATCCCCCCAAAGGTGCCAGCTAATAAGATTAAACATGTGCCAGGAACTTGAGTTTTAAAAAGTTCTCTTGAAAATGAAAAAAATTGAAAGGTTCAAAGGAATTTTAAGCTTTGAAGTACAGAATGTTGTCTTGTGGATCTTGCAGATTTGATGGTCAGAAACCCTGCCCACATGGTGGGAAGCTGCCTAACATTAAAATTAGCCTAAAGAACTAGGGGATATCTTTGCCAAGAAGACTTGCTGATTTTCTACCTGTGTCCCACAAACATGCATACAAAACATGCCCACCCCTGATTTAATCACCCATTGTCTGAGTTTGACTAACAAACATTTCTTATCTCCAGTTATGGCATATATCATACTGGACTGAAATTGGTTGTTTAATTTTCTTCCTCATCGGATGTGCATTCATTCTCTGTGTACCTTTTAGTTAACATGACACAGTTCCTAGAAAAAAGTAGGCATGGTCTACTTACTCAATTGTTTTAAAACCTGGGGTTTCCTTTTTGTTAGGATACTAACTAGTTAAACAATAATCAAAAAATTTCCAGACTCGTCAGGCCTGTGTTTAAAATGGGGTGATATTCTTTCCATCGCTCAGATCCTGAGTTCTCCTCTCCTTAAAATGCAATTGAGAAGCGTCTGTAAATATCATCATGCCAATGTAAGAATTTTTAATTACTATTCTTGTTAAAACTGCTGCAGTGCTAATCCAGAGCGATATATCCTTCAGGCTGCTCCTTTCCATGGTCAGAGTCTTCAGGATATCCTCATTCTACAATTCTATCTAGGCCTTTCTCTTGGTGAAGTACCATCTATAGTATTACCTCAGCTTCCTCGTGTAAGAGAAATGAGAGAAACAGCATTTGTAGGTATTGACACCTCAGGCTTCCCAGATAGCTCTGTGGGTAAAGAATCTGCCTACCAATGTAGGAGATGCAGGAGATGTGGGTTTGATCCCTGGTCAGGAAGATCCTCTGGAGGCAGGCATGGCAACCCCCTCCGGTATTCCTGCCTGGAGAATCCCATGGACAGAGGAGCCTGACAGGCTACAGTCCATGGGGCTGCAAAGAGTCAGACATGACTGAAGCAACTGAGCACATATGTGCACATGGAACCATGCATTATTCTTTGTGCTTTGCATAAGCTGTCTTATTTTACTTTCTCAGCTATACTGTGAAGCAGTTGCTGTTAACCCAGTTTTCAAAGGAGAGAGCTGAGGTTTAGCGAAATTAAGTAACTTGCCAAAAGGCACCCAGGTAAGTAGTGACGGATTCCAAAATGGAGCTTTAAATTGTTTTGGATTCAGATCATTGGATATTCTCTCCATCCCACCGTTGTTTTCTAAACTGAGAGTTACTGGATTTCCAAGGTGATATTTTGTTCTTTAGTCTATCTCTCGGATTATCAGGTGCTATTGAGTGGGAAGGAATTGGTAGGTCCTTCCCTATCAAGACCAAATTTGTTTGTTATAATATAAGCATGCTTCTGTAAGTCAAGGCAATGCCTATCTTAGGCACCTCTGAGCAAGGTTTACCAATAGAACCAGAGTCCTAGCCAAGGACACCAGAGGCAAGATTCACACTGGGTGATGGAGAAAAACAGGCTAAGAAGAGCCATATTGAAGCTAGCAGATTTGTTCAGTCAGTTACAGTTCTCTGCATTCTCACAACTGTGCTTTCAAATATTGGCCAAACAAGAGGGGATAAAGTCTGTTCAAATATTTCCAACTGAAAAGGATACAAACTTGCACATACCCAAATTAAAAATTAAAACTGACATCATTCCAAATGCCTAATTCAGAAACAGCAAGATCTGTTTTGGAAGCTGTCAGCTTTGACATCAACATCTTTTGTTTGTAAGAATGTATTAGGAAGGCCCTAGTTCCTTTTTAGGGCATCTTCTCAGTGAATACAGAAGATAAATAAGGCAGGCATCAGAGAAGAATTATGGAATGAACATATGTCCGCTGGAGGCAGTCTAGTCTAACTTTTAGTATATGCATGAAGAAATCAGAGTACAAGGAAAACAGGAACAACTTCACCTAGGACATTGCAAACTATCATAGCTGAATAGGATGGTTTGTGCTGTGTAACATATAACCCCAACAGTGGGTTTAGCCTTAAAAAGTATTCCTTGCTTATACAATTCTGCTGCAATTTGGGCAGCTTGCCAGGGTAGTTCTTTTTCATGGCATGATTTTCTTCTGACACATGACTTTATAGACTTCTATAGTTTTCCATCTTGTGGCTTCATCATCCCCACATGTGCCTCTTGGAATCTCTGTGACAGATAAAGAGAGCTGCTTGTTTGTCAGGGCTAGCTATGACCCTTGCTAAGAAAAGATGTGTAAATTGGTTGGAACTAATAATATGGTATTGAGCAAGGGTCTTTAAATGAAGTATTTAATATATCCAGAAAGTAGATGATAATCAGATGTAGCTAGACAACAGTAATCTCTACCAAATAAGTGGCCCAAAATTCACACTTTCTGATGGTTTCTGTCTATGAGCACATGGCCTCTGGGCACAGTTTGTAATGGATACTGGAAACTGGAGAAGACTAATTGGAAATTTCGGAAAACTCTAATGTCATCTCAATCCTAAACTATTTTTTTAAAAATTAATTTTAGGGAAATAAGTTGTTTGATTTAATCTCATTCCTTTGAAACAGAATACCTTAAAGAATTAGTGAATTTGTAGAGGATGTCATATTTATATCTTCTTTTTAGTCCTTACAATAAGCTATTGGAATTGGTATTACCCCAGACTGAGATAGGAATGCTTTGATTGCAAATTACAGGAAATTAATAAATTGCTTCAAATTAAAACAAACAACTAAAAGGAGAAAACAAATTGAAGAGATTCAGAGTTCACACAGGAAACTTAGATAGGAAATGTCATCAGGAAAACAAACTTCAAACAAAGTAGAATTGGGTCTTATTCAGAATTCATAGCTCCTCAAGGGCTGCCCTGTATCCCACGAGCAACTTTCTGCTTCTCTGAAGTAGCCTCTGCATTTTTTCAATCTCTTTCTATATGCCTGTTCTTCATGCCCTAAAAATGACCAACTTTCTCTGCTTTCACTTTCTGAATGCATTATCATTTTTGCTTATATGTAGCTCAAAATCATTCACCAATCATCTCTGCATTTCAGCAGCCCTCAGTTATGGCCATCCCTCTTTCTACTAACTGATCTTGTCTCTAACCATCCTCATTGAAAATTTCAAAATACCATACACCTGGTATTATTCTTATGAACTAGGTCATGCAAGTCCTATGTCATAGGCCCACGTATGGGTCTGCTTCCTGATTGGATGAGGTCTCCACCTATGTATACACCTATTCACCTGTGCCCCGGTTAAAGACACTGGAGAAGCAGTGAATATGGACAGTCTGACTTAGCAGGAGCAAGGACAGGAGAGTCTAATGCAGTAAAGGAGCAAGCAGGCATAGTAATGAACATGCATAATCTTGTGCAAGGTCATTGCTATGGTCTGAATGTTCATGCCTCCTACCAAAAGCCATGTGCTGAACTGCTACTCTTCAAAAGTGATGGTAAGAATAAGTAGGGCCTTTAGGAGGTTCCTAGGTTGTAAGGGAGGAGCCCTCTTGAATGAGATTAATGGTCTAAAAAAGATTCTACAGAACTCCCTAGCCCCTTCCACCATATAAAGATGCAATAAGTCTGTGACCAGGAACAGAGTCCTCACTTGATCATGCAGGCACCTTGATTTCAGATTTTCAACCTCCCAAACTGTGAGGCTGTTACTTATAAGCCACTCAGACTGTGGTATTTTGTTATAGCAGCCCAATCCTACTAAGCATCATGATGCTAGTAAATGTTAATGTGACATTTAAATGCAAAATTGCCTGACACTGCAGTATCAAGCAGAATGAGGAAACGTGTATAGAAGCAATAGCTAGGCTGGAATTTTGTTGTCTCTTTCATCATTACCTTTCCTTCTGCAATCCTCAACCCAAACCAGTAATAAGTCTAAACAGACACTTCACAAAAGTAAAGTGTTTGGCTAAAGCTGAATAAAGTAGGTCTGTATAGTCAAAGCTATGGCTTTTCCAGTAGTCATGTACAGATGTGAGAGTTGGACCATAAGGAAGGCTGAGTGCCAAAGAATGAATGCTTTTGAATTGTGGTTCTGAAAAAGACTCTAAGAGTCCCTTGGACATCAAGGAGATCAAATCAGTCAATCCTAAAGGAAATCAACACTGATTATTCATTGGAAGGACTGATGCTGAAGCTGAAGCTCCAATACTTTGGCTACCTGACATGAAGAGCCAACCCATTGGAAAAGATCCTAATGCTGGGAAAGACTGAGGGCAGAAGAAGAAGGGGACAACAGAGGATGAGATGGTTGGTTGGCATCACTGACTCAATGGACATGAGTTTGAGCAAACTTTGGGAGATGGTGAAGGACAGGGAGGCCTTGCATACTGTAGTCCACGGGTTCGCAAAGAGTCCAACATGCCTTAGTGACTGAACAACCACCACACCTTGTTTAGAGGGCATTTTTGATTGAATGAACCAAATGCTGGAGTGGTTAGAATGACTGTATGAAAACAATAAATCAACAGTTCTCAGACTGGAATTCTGAATTTGGTCTCTAGGGGATACATTAGCCAGGTTGGGTCTGCTCACATGGGAGCATGACCTAATTTCAGCGCAAGGTTTTATTTTACACACTTTATTTCAAAATTTGTGAATGTGTGTCACTTACCAACACTGATGCCTAACCTTCTCACAAAATCCTAGGTGACATTACACAAAACACTTAAGTTCTTTACACTTCAGTTTCCACAACAGTAAAATAAGAGGAGTTATAGTAAATTGCCTCCCAGGGTCCTCAGAGCTATAAAATTCTATGACTGGCTCACCTTACACATTCAGCATGCAAATGTCTACATTTACTGATTACAAGCTGAGGCAAGATCACTTTCCTCAATATTCATTTTAAATAGCACCCAAGAATCCTGGAAGAGATTTTAACTGAACTGCAGCCCCATCCAGTACAAGTTTCTGTGATGATGAAACTGTCTTATCTTGTCTAATACAGTAGCTTCTAGCCACACAGGCTAATTGCACACTTCAAATGCAGCTAGTGCAGCAGAGGAACTGAAATTTTACTTTCATTTAATTTAAATGTACAGTTCCATGTGACTAGTGGCTACCATGCTGAACACTGAATGAATGGAGATTTATATAATGTGAACTACAAAAGGAAAAGCAAGAGGTAGTGATACTATTTTTATGCAAGCTTAAATTCCAATGGATAGAATGGCCTGGCGGGCTACAGTCCATGGGGTTTCAAAGAGTGGGACATGACTGAGTGAGTAACATTTCCACTTTCACTTTAATATATGAAAACCACTGGCTTTCTTTTCCTGTGGAATTGTGGGCTTTTTAATTTTATTATTCGTTTTAAAAATTTTATTGGAGTATAATTGATCCACAGTGCTGTGTACTTTCTGCTGTACAACATAGTGAATCAGTTATTTGTATACATATACACACTCTTTTTTAAGATTTGTTTCCTACTGATGCTGAAGCTGAGCTCCAATACTTTGGCCACCTGATGCGAAGAGCCAACTCATTGAAAAAGACCCTCATGCTGGTAAAGACTGAGGGCAAGAGGAGAAGGGAGCGACAGAGGATGAGATGGTTGGATGGCATCACTGACTCAGTGGACATGAATTTGAGTCACTTCAGGAAATAGTGAAGGATAAGGAAGAGTGGCATTCTGCAGTTCATGGGGTTGGAAAGAGTCAGACATGACTCAGTGACTGAACAAGGTAAGTCTTTATATTTTATTATATTGTTTATATTGTATATACCCAACTATTTTGCAACCCTGTGAGCTATAGCTCACCAGGCTCCTCTGTCCATGGAATTCTTCAGGCAAGAATACAGGAGTGGGTAACCCTATCCTTCTCCAGGGGATCTTCCCAACCCAGGGATTAAACCTGTGTCTCTTTCATTGCAGGCAGATTCTTTACCTTCTGAGCCACCAAGGAAGTAAAGAGAACAGTACACTATAAGTCATTACAGAGTACCAAAAAGAGTTTCCTGTGCTATACAGTAGGTCTTTATTAGTTATCTATCTTATACATAGCAGTGTGTGTATTTCAATCCTAATCTTTCAATTTATCCCCTCTCTCCTCCCTTTCCCCCCAGTAAATATAGGTTTGTTTCCTACACCTGTGACTCTATTTCTGTTTTCTAAATAAGCTCATTATAACATTTTTTAGATTCTGCCTATAAGTGGTATCATATGATGTTTGTCTTTCTCTGTCTGATGTACTTCACTCAGTATGACAATCTCTAAATCCATCCATGTTGCTGCAAAGATATAGCTCTGAATTTTTAGTTCCATTTTCGTCATAAATCACTATTTTCTTTAATTCTAAATTTCCAGTTAATGTAAATTTTACCATGAATTTTATAATATCTTTGGGAAAGAGAAGGTAGTGGTAGGGAAAAAACCACTTTTTTAGCTAACTTATTATGACGCTCACTACATAAGCTATCCTTTTATTTTCAGTAAAACTTCATAGGGGAAATCTTTTATTCCCCAAACTCAAGATCTTAACTTGTTCAGTCCTTTAGAATTGATGCTGTAAAGTAACAATAACAGACTTTTATCTTCATTTTCTATTTGCTTAACCTTACTTTCACTTATTTTCTTTGATTAAATTATATCTTTCTAAAAGTTTAGTTAAATAGCTTTTCCAGAATAGCAGCAAGATGCTTTTGGCAAATAGATGGTTCATGCCTAAGTGATAGTCTTTTACAACACATGATCAGTCATAAAATGGTCTGTAAGAATTCTCAGACTTACTCTGAAGGGTCAAGCAATTTCTACTGCCTTTAACTGCTCTGCTCAGCATGAGGTATGCTGCCTGCTTCATATGCAATAACTTTTCATTGCAACGTAATCTCCTAATGATTTTTTTTAAAAAGAGATCTTAGTGGGAAGTTAAGAATATAAAAATAAGTTAAGATATAGTTGCCTGTGGTTCTACAAGGAAAATTAACTGTATTGACGATTGGATGAGCCCTCCAGGCATGGCTCATTAACACAGGCCTAGGCCAGCAATGGTTCTGTTGCAACCTCTTTTCTGTTTCTCAGCTGACAGGTGATGGTTATTATGTTTTTGTGTTTTTAAATGTGCCTTATATTTGAATAAACATTGTAGCTGTTATTTTCTGCAAGTCTCTTCCATACAATATACACTGGATCTCCTATAAAATGGGATTAATAATGCTACTTATCACCCTTCCCTAACTAGTGGATCCTCACACTTCTAAAATACTCTAATTTTCAGACATCTTATGCATGATCCACTTTAGACGATTACCTTTCAAATACAGAAGATTAAGCCAGTTTGGAATATAATCAAGATTACAATTTAATTTTTATTCAGTAAGATATTGCTTAATCAGAATGCTCAAGAGAAAGAATATCCGAGTTAGCTGAAATGGCTGCGTAACTGAGGTGTGGTCCATAGTCCTACTTGTATACATTGTATATTTTTCTAAGTCTTGTTTTCTATGTAGAGTTTGGTGTACAGATAAAGTTCATTTGGATGAGGAAAGATAATTTAGGATGTCAGGATTGTTGTCTTGCATTTAGGTGTGGAAGGTTAAGAGGCAATAACCCATTGTGTCACCAGGATTCATTCTAGTTCCATATTTCATGTTGACTGTATTTACTGCTTACATCAAAGAAAATTCCTTCATCATCACACATAACCAAAACATTGGTTCTTATGTCAACACACTTTGTTGTACAATTACAAGCAGCTAGTTTTTTAAAAAAATTATTTTGTTGAAGTATTGTTGATTTACAATGTTATTTTAGTTTCTGGCATACAGTAGTCAGTGATTCAGTTATAAATACACACACACACACACACACACACACACACACACTAGTTGGCATTTGTTAATCCCAAATCCATCCCTCCCTTACCCCCTTACCCCTCTGCCTTGGCAATAATAAATCTGTTCTCTCTGTCTGTACATCTGTTTCTGTTTCATAGATAAGTTCCTTTGTGTCATATTTTAGATTCAACATATGTGATATCATATAGTATTTGTTTTTCTGTTAGTGACTTACTTCACTTAGTATGATAATCTCTAGGTCCATTCATATTGCTGCAAATGACATTATTCCACTATTTTTATGATTGAGTAGTATTCCATTATATATATAAACATATATAATATACGCATTCCATTATATATATATATAGACATATAATATATGTATACAGCATCTTCTTTATCCATTTATCTGCCGATGGATATTATGGTTGTTTCCATGTCTTGGCTATTTATTGTAAATAGCACTGCTATGAACATAGGAGCTCATGTAACTTTTCAAATTATAGTTTTGTCCAGATATATGACCAGGAGTGGGACTGCTGTATTATATGGCAACTCTTTTTTTTTTTTTTTTTTTAAGGAACTTCCATACTGTTTTCCATAGTGGCTATAGCAATTTACATTCCTACCAACAGTGTAGGAGGTTTCCTTTTTCTCCACCCCCTTTCCAGCATTTATTATTTGTAGACTTTTTAATGTTGTTCATTCTGACCAGTGATACCTCATTGTACTTTTGACTTGCATTTCTCTAATAATTAATGATATTGAGCATCTTTTCATGTGCCTTTTGGCCATCTGTACGTCTTCTTTGTAGAAAAATCTGTTTAAGTCTTCTGCCCTTTTTTTTTGATTGGGTAGTTGTTGTTGTTGTTATTATTGAGTTGTATAAGCTGTTTGTATATTTAGGAAATTAAGCCCTTGTCAGTTGTAGCATCAAGCAATAGTTTTAACTTTAGCTTCTTTCCTTAAACATTTTGGAGATTAATTGAGTGATAACACCAAAATTTTAATTTGAATCTTAAGTGATTTTATTGTTTTTTTAAAGACAATCATTTTCATTAGGAATTTTTGCTAATATCAGCATACTTTTTTTAATGTGTATTGAATTCGATATGAGAATCAGACATCTCCACTAATTATTTGGTAATCTGGTAGTATCTTGAATTACTTTCTAGGTATTAGTATGTGTGTGTCTATATGTGTGATTGTATATGTTCACTATTTTTATATCAAAATAAAGCAATTTACTAAATTAATAAAATTTTGTTTAATGCATTCTGATTAATAATAGCTTAACTCTGAAATCAGCTTTAATTTTAATTTTTAACATGCATTTTTTATACTAAAAGATTGAGTGTAAACAAGTGGTTTCTGGGTTCTAACATTTGTCAGATTATTAATAGTTAAAGTTTTAAAATATTTTGCTGGCAGAGTATAATATTTGTCTTTCATGAGACATTCTAATATATTTCAAAGAAATATGGTGAAAAATCTCTAAAATATATCAATATTGAAGTATTTTTGCACTCTCAACCAAGGAAGATGATCCTTTCTTGTTTGAACCTCTTCAATGAATAAAGCATTAATTTTTCTCCCACAGACAACATGGCCATTAAGAGACTATATATTATTCAAAAGAAAGTTGGGAAAGATTATTTATACCAATACAAATTGAATTACTGAGAATTTTCCACTAGAGAACATTTTCTTCTCAATTGTCATCATTATTTTGGTGCTTAATTGCTGTCTTAATTTCAAGTGGGATCATTGTCTCTTGTGATCCCTTTCATAGAGCCATTTTCTGCTCACAGATAACAGAAAGATTTATAGTCCTATATATGTATGTGTGTGTGTGTTGTGTGTGTGTATGTGTATATATATATATATATATATTTTTTTTTTCTGTTGTCATATCTCTACTTGGTCCTCAGGAGCTAGACTGGCAGAGGCTAGAAGATGTACCGTAATATTAATTCTCATAATTTTTAAAGTGAAGAGGATTTTGACATATGACCTCCATCTGCCCAGGAAGACAGTTACCTTCATGGAATAAGAACAATATTTTTACCTTCTTTATTCTTGGTTCCTGTATCCGTGTCTCTTTGACATTTTTTCCTGATTGTCACTGATGGCACAGGCATTATGGAAAGCTCACTATTTCAAACCTTTAGAATCATGTTGCTTTATCACTTTACTTTTGTAATAAGAAACAGAGGCTTACTCAGGCTGCACCGAATAATGGAGGTAATGCCATTCCAAATAATGGAGATTTACCATAATCTAGATCTCAAAGAAACACGGATAATACCTTAAAATTATCCTCAGAAAAATGACCAAACCCCAAATAGGCCTGAACTTTATAAATAATAGAATACAGTTCAAGAGCGTTCCAGGGGTTAAGCAAGGCCTCTGCATGAAGAAAGCTCATCAGCTCCTCCTTAAGGGCATTTTTTGGGCTTTGAGTTGCTTTGGCTCAATCATCAAGATGACTGAATTACTCTCTGGTCTTTTCTGCTTGCCCATTTTGGGTGTCATGAAGTCCAAGGCCCACCTTTAATATCATCAGTTCTAGCTGGGATATCATGGTTACATTATCCAGAACATGATTATCTATTTCTTAGGTGTAGTAAGTATTAACTTAATGAAGCATAAAATTGTGAAACATTGCTTTGAAATTAGCTTCTGTGTTTTAGGAAATGAACTATCCTCTCCTTCTGCCCCCCCAAAATATTGGCTACTATTCTACTGCTGAAGTATCAATATATTTTGGATGTTTGTCATATCCATAGATTTTAAAAGATTTTAGGAAATCCTTGGGAATGGTCTATATCATTACCTTCTCCCAAGATGCGCACACACATACACATACAAAACCTACAAACCTACAGTTTTTCCCTTCAGCATCTACCTTTAACATTTTCAGCTTCTTTTTGGAAATGATAGGTACTAAGCAAATATTTATTAATTGTATGACTCTATCTTGGATTAAACACTTTTAGAAAGTGGGTGGCATGCAGTTCTAGATATTTTTGTATTGTTCAATTCAGTACCAAGCATAACCTGAAAATTAATAAAATTCTTAAAGATCAAGGTGACAAAGCTCTATAGATTTTTCTGTGTTTAAATAGGGCATTAGAAAAATTGGCATTCAGGACATGGAAGCAGCCTAGATGTCCATCAGCAGATAAATGGATAAGGAAGCAGTGGTACATATACACAATGGAATATTACTCAGCCATTAAAAAGAATACATTTGAATCAGTTCTAATGAGGTGGATGAAACTGGAGCCTATTACACAGAGTGAAGTAAGCCAGAAAGAAAAACACCAATACAGTATACTAATACATATATATGGTATTTAGTCAATCGGTAAAGATAACCCTGTATGCGAGACATCAAAAGAGACACAGATAAATAGAACAGTATTATGGACTCTATGGGAGAGAGCGAGGGTGGGATGATACGGGAGAATGGCATGGAAACATGTAAATTATCGTATGTGAAACGAATTGCCAGTCCAGGTTCAATGCATGATACAGGGTGCTCGGGGCTGGTGCACCGGGATGACCCAGAGGGATGGGATGGGGAGGGAGGTGGAAGGGGGGTTCTGGAAGGGGAACACATGTACACCCATGGTGGATTCATGTTAATGTATGGCAAAACAAATACAATATTGTAAAGTTAAAAAATAGAAAATAAACTAATTAAAAAAAAAAGAAAAATTGGCATTGATTTAATTGTTATCTTTCTAGAAGGTGATTTGTCTATACTGATCAGTAATCTTAAAATATTTTTACCCTTTAAGCCAATCATTCTAAGTATTTATTGTAAAAAGTAGCAAACAGAAGGTCAAAGACCAAAATTTCATTAAAAATATTATTGAAAGCATTCAAAGCATCTGGTTAAATGTTTATACTATATATACAAATATACTATGCAGATATTAAAATAATTTTTAAATAGTTATACATAAAACTCAATAACATTAAACTTAAAATTTTGAATTAAGATAGAAAAAAGTAATAAATCATTTCGAAGTTTGTGTGTCTGTATAAAAAGAAAAAGTTTAAACTATATTAATACATATTAATAATGGATATTTCCAGTGGGTAGGATTTTGGCTGAGATATATTCTTCAATAGTTCTTCATAGTTCTTCTTAGAAGAACTTCATAGTTCATCATAGTTCTCTGAATTTTTCAAAATTTTTAAAGTAAATATGTAATGCTTATATGATGATAAATCATGGAAAAATATGATTTGACTTACTAACACCCTATTTTTGAAAGAACATGTTAGGTATTCCAAATGATAGCTTTTCAGTCCATGTGTCCTTGAGACCACTACACATAAGAGAAAGACCACACAATTTGGAGTCAAGTTTTTCTAGGAAGGACTCCTTGTTCCATGTCATACCTTACATGTGACTTGGAAATATCATCTTAGCTATCTGCACACCTGTGC
This sequence comes from Okapia johnstoni, assembly GCA_024291935.2. NCBI lineage: Eukaryota > Metazoa > Chordata > Mammalia > Artiodactyla > Giraffidae > Okapia > Okapia johnstoni. Next base: position 41,579,282 of record CM044319.1, on the reverse strand, counting down.
CTTCTCATTTGAAAATTGGGGATACAAACATTAGCTTTATGGAATTTCTACAAGTAATAAAAAGAGCTAATAATTATTTGAAACCAACATCTATGACTGGTATATTGGAGCCATTTGGTACATGTTAGATGATGTTGATGATTATAATTTGGTTTTGCTATTTTTCATGTTTCAATGGAAAATTGTATATTTCCCAAGAAAACATTTTGAGAACTTTAAAAGCAGCAGTCTTGCATACATGGAGTAAATTATTCCCAATGAAGTAGTGAAAGCAGAGAATGCTAATTCAATTATAACTTCATGCTAGCTTGATTTTCTAACCCTCAAGTACTTTCACTTAAAAATATAAAACACCTCTCTCAGATTTGTTCACTTGTCCCATCAGAAAGGTCCCAAAAGACAAAAATAAAATAAAAATAAAATAACCAAAATGTGGGCAGTTTCAGAGAACAAGCAAACTGGTTGGTTCTCCTCTTAATAAACCCCACAGATCACTCACTATATGCCAGGCACTCACCATTCTAAGCACTTTGCAAACATGTCTTCTTTTAGCCCTTATAACAATCTTATGACAGTTTCCCTTATCATCTCTGCTTTAAAGATAAAAAATCTGAGACCCAGGTATTCTTAAGTTTTTGAAGTTCATATAGCTTGATACAGCACAATGTAAGGCAACCCTAGGCAATTTAAATCCTGAACCCATCTTCAGCTTTCCTGATTATCAACGCTATTATAAATTCTCCTTGTGCCTTGATCTGAAGATCCCCCTAAAGCTTCTAGCGCTTCACTGATGGCTCAGACAGAAAAGAATCCTCTTGTATTGCGGGAGACCTGGGTTTGATCCCTGGATTGGAAAGATCCCCTGGAGAAGGGAACAGCTACTCACTCCAGTATTCTGGCCTGGAGAATCCCCATGGACAGAGTAGCCTGCCAGGATACAGTCAATGGGGTCACAAAGAGTCGGACATGACTGAGTGACTTTCACTAAAGCCTCTAAAGCAGGAGATAGGTGTCTCCCACTATCCAAACCCACTACCTTCCACCCATTGCCACCCAGGGTAAAGCGATAGGAAAGTCATTCCTTGTGGACCTAACTCCAAGAAGAGAATAGCAAGACATTAAGAGAGGAGACTGGGCCCTGCCCAGACCACGTATTTCTCATTCTCCAAGTCAGGAAATCTCCCTGAACACACATGCGCAGAAAGGAGGTTCAAGGGAAGTGGTGCCAAGGGATGTTATACCTAGATGCCTTTTTGGTAGAATCCACCTTGGCTAAGAGATGTGTTCACACACATGGGAGGATCCTGAGATATACCAGATATGGTCTGTGAACCAGGCAAATTAAAAGGATTGGCTAAAGGAAACCTGGAAGAAATGCCCCGTAAAAACAATTCAAACTACCACAAGGGTGTAACTCAGGGACTCTCCCTCTGAGTATGCCCAGGTGTTTTTCCACATGTACTGTACTCTTATTCCTCCTAAAAAATACTTTACTTGTTTCACTACTTCCTGTCTTTATGGAAATTCTTTTCTTTTTTGCAAAGCTAAAGGGCCAGGGTCCTTGTCAATGACCACTGGTCTAGTGGTTAGGATTCAGTGCTCTCACCGACCCAGGCTCAATCTCTGGCTGGGAAAACAAGCCCCGCTTCAAGCCACTGCAGGAAAGGCCGTTTCAGGCGGAGGCTACCAGAAATCACTCCCACTGGATTCATATGGAAATCCTAGCCAGTCTGCTGAGCTAAGGGTGTGTATAATACCTACCCAGAGGAGGAGGCTCAAAAGGGAGGGAGTATATGTATACACTTGGGCTTTCCTGGTAGCTCATGGAAAAGAATCCACCTGCCAGTATAGGAGATGCGGGTTCAATCCCTGAGTTGGAAAGATCCTCTGGAGAAGGAAATGGCAACCCATTCTAGTATTCTTGCCTGGGTAATCCCATAGACAAAAGAGCCTGGCAGGCTATAGTCCATGGAGTCACAAAGAGTTGGACACGACTTAGCGACTAAAACAGCATCAACACATATATACTTATGCCCGATCTGCATTGTTGTATAGCAGAAACCAATACAACCCTGTGAAGCAATTATCCTTCAGTGAAAAATAAATAAATATAAGCTCTCAGGGGAAGGAACCTTCTCTACCATGTTTATCATCTATTTCTAGCACATAGTACAGTGTCTGGAAGAAAGGGCACTCAAATACTGATGAGTAAATCAGTGAATGAATTAGTTAATGTCCCAAATTGCTTTTCCTTGGTTTTAATTATTCTTTATCCTGCTTTCCTTGGAAGTATGTAAGGTTCAACAAACTGAACTTAAAGCACAAGTAACAGTGTTAGATCCTTTGGGTTTTGTTTGTTTCTTTGTTTGCCCAGGAGGTGTTGAGCCTTCTTTTGTTTGAAAAAAAAAAAGTAAAATCTTTATCCCTGGTGTTAGTCCTCTATCCTAGTTGGAAGCAATTTTTTTTTTCTCTTCTGCAACAGTCCCTTTCTGTATCTCTGCTAGCTGTCATTTTACTACCTTGTCTTATCTAAGTGTGCAGGTATAATTTTTCTCCTTCAACCTGATGAATTCCTTAACTGCATTGACTATTTCTTATCTATGCTTTTATTATGCATATACAGAGAGAACCCCTTGCTGCTATAGCTGTTGACTTTCAACAACCCCTGAGGGAGTTCAGGGTGGAGTGAGACACTGCATGCTCCAGGGAATCTGGTCCCACAGGTCTTTAGATAGTTGGATGTTTTTCAGTTCAGTTCAGTTCAGTTCAGTCACTCAGTCATGTCCGACTCTTTGCAATCCCATGGACTGCAGCACACCAGGCCTCCCTGTCCATCGCCAACTCCCAGAGTTTACTCAAACTCATGTCCATTGAGTTGGTGATGCCATCCAACCATCTCATCCTCTGTCATCTCTTTCTCCTCCTGTCTTCAATTTACCCAGCATCAGGGTCTTTTCAAGTGAGTCAGTTCTTCCCATTAGGTGGCCAAAGTATTGGGAGTTTCAGCTTCAACATCAGTCCTTCCAATGAATATTCAGGACTGATTTCCTTTAGGATGGACTGGTTGGATCTCCTTCCAGTCCAAAGGACTCTCGAGAGTCTTCTAAAACACCACAGTTCAAAAGCATCAATTCTTTGGTGCTCAGCTTTCTTTATGGTCCAAATCTCATACCCATACATGACCACTGGAAAAACCATAGCTTTGACTAGACAGAACTTTGCTGGCAAAGTAATGTCTCTGCTTTTTAATATGCTGTCTAAGTGGGTAATAACTTTTCTTCGAAGGAGCAAGCGTCTTTTAATTTTATGGCTGCAGTCACCATCTGAAGTGATTTTGGAGCCTGAATAAATGAAGTCTCTCACTGTTTCCTCTGTTTCCCCATCTTTTTCCCATGAAGTGATGGGACCAGATGCTATGATCTCAGTTTTCTAATTGTTGAGTTTAAGCCAACATTTTCACTCTCCTCTTTCACCTTCATCAAGAGGCTCTTTAGTTCTTCTTCGCTTTCTGCCATAAGGGTGGTGTCATCTGCATATCTGAGGTTATTGATATTTCTCCTAGCAATCTGATTCCAGGTTGTGCTTTATCTAGCCCAGCATTTCTCATGATGTACTCTGCATGCAAGTTAAATAAGCACAGTGACAATATACAGCCTTGGCATACTCCTTTTCCTATTTGGAACCAGTCTGTTGTTCCATGTCCATTTCTAACTGTTGCATACAGATTTCTCAAGAGGCAGGTCAGGTAGTCTGGTATTCCCATCTCTTTCAGAATTTTCCATACTTTGTTGTGATTAACACAGTCAAAGGCTTTGGCATATTCAATAAAGTATAAATAGATGTTTTTCTGGAATTCTCTTGCTTTTTCGATGGTCCAACATATGTTGGCAATTTGATCTCTGGTTTCTCTGCCTTTTCTAAATCCAGATTGAATATCTGGAAGTTCATGGTTCATGTACTGTTGAAGCCTGGCTTGGAGAATTTTGAACTTTACTAAAGTGTGAGATGAGTGCAATTGTGTGGTAGTTTGAGCATTCTTTGGCATTGCCTTTCTTTGGGAGTGGAATGAAAACTGACATTTTCCCGTCCTGTGGCCTCTGCTGAGTTTTCCAAATTTGCTGGCATATTGAGTGCAGCACTTTCACAGCATCATCTTTTAGGATGTGACATACCTCAGCTGGAATTTTATCACCTCCACTAGCTTTGTAAGGCCCACCTGACTTCACATTCCAGGATGTCTGGCTCTAGGTGAGTGATCATATGATCCTAGTTATCTGGGTTGTGAAGATCTTTTTTGTATAATTCTTCTGTGTATTCTTGCCACCTCTTCTTAATATCTTCTGCTTCTGTGAGGTCCATACCATTTCTGTCCTTTACTGTGCCCATCTTTGCATGAAATGTTCCCTTGGTATCTCTAATGTTTTTGATGAGATCTCTAGAATTGATGCTTTTGAACTGTGGTGTTGGAGAAGGCTCTTGAGAGTCCCTTGGAGATTCAACCAGTCCATCCTAAAGGAAATCAGTCCTAAATACTCATTGGAAAGACTGATGCTTAAACTCCAATACTTTTGCCACCTGATGTGCAGAGCTGACTCATTTGAAAAGACCCTGATGCTGGGAAAGATTGAGGGCAGGAGGAGAAGGGGACGACAGAGGATGAGATGGTTGGACGGCATCACCAACTCAATGGACATGGGTTTGGGGGGACTCTGGGAGTTGGTGATGGACAGGGAGGCCTGGCATGCTGCGGTTCATGGCATCACAAAGAGTTGGACACAACTGAGCAACTGAACTGAACTGAACGAGTCTTTCCCATTCTATTGTTTCCCTCTATTTCTTTGCATTGATTACTGAGGAAGGCTTTCTTATTTCTCCTTGCTATTCTTTGGAACTCTGCATTCAGATGGGTATATCTTTCCTTTTCTCCTTTGGATGTTTTTAAGAACAGATTTTATGATCTCAATCCTTACATCTCCTCATATCTAGAGAAGAACTAAATCCCTTCATGATGACATCAGAGCCTCATGACTAACAAAAAAAAACCCTTTTGTAGAATGAATTCTTAATGATATTGAACTCCCCCTTCACCAAAAAATTATATATTGACCTTCCCCCACTGCCACTTTGGAGCAATCTCTCAGAGCTATCTGAGATGCTGCCTCCCAGGCTGCAGTCCTCATTTTGCCCCAAATAAAACTTAACTTTAAACTCTCAAGTTGTACATCTTTTTAAAGTTGACATTGTGTTGCAAAATCTTCTACATATCCTGGCTCCTCCCTTACCTCTTAGAGGTATCTGAGAGTCTACCTGTTGGGCTTAAGTCCTCAGTTTTGACTGCCAAATAAAACATAAGTCTCAACTTTTAGATTCTCTTTTTTTTTTTTCAGTTGACACAGGTCACACTGTCTCTGTTATAAGTACTTAACTCTGCCTTTGCAACATAAAATCAGCTACAGACAATTGGCAAATGAATGAATACAGCTATGTGCTAATAAAACTTTATTTCTAGAACAGTCAGTGGGCTAGATTTGGTCTACAGCCCACAGTGGTTTTTGAACTCCTATTCTTACCACAACGCACCTACAACCCGAGCACATATCAAAAGGTAGTTTTGTCAGGGAGAAAGAATGAATTTATCGATAAAACCATTACTGGCAAAGCTCAGAAGAATGAAGCCTTCAGGAAATAGGTCAGATGTTTCATTTGCATATGCAAAGCCCATACTGTGGTTTATTTTATATATCTTTCTTTGCCTGCATGAAATCTTTTCCTAATCTCATCTTCTTCTCAATTTCCCCTTCAAGCTCTCATCCTTCCAAACCTTTAAAGGATAATAAATAAAATTTTCTTATTAAAGATAATAGGCTTTCAGGGATCTCTCTGCAAAGAGGAAATGAGGGGAAAAAAATCTTATTAGGACCTATCTCTATCATATAGATTGATCTGCAACTCTCCAATTATAAATTTGGATTTTGTTTTATCAATCAATTCTATCTTTTTTCTTATAATATCCCTTTAGGACATCAAAAATGAAATTAGTTCCTGGCAATTTCCTAAAGCAAAGGGGAAAAATGTATAGAAAATAACTTGGCTGAAAATAAAATCATAGGCAGATACAAAACACCATGCAACTAAGTGGTAAAGTATAATAATTCAATAATGATCACCTATTTACTTCTAATTTAAAGGATGTATCAGTGTACAGCCAGGGAAATAGAAAAGTACATGTACTTTTCCAGGTCACACTGATCATCTCCATTTTGGATTCTCTATCAATCACCAGTACTATTAGAGCTACAGTACCTAATCCCATCTTTTTAAATAATTTATTTATTTTATTAGAATGTACTTGCTTCACAATGTTGTGTTAGTTTTTGCTGTACAATGGAGTGGAATCAGCCATATGTATACATATACCACCTCCCTCTTAGACCTCCCTCCCACCTCACCCCATCCCCCCTCTCCAGGTCATCACAGAGCACAGAGCACAGAGCTGAGTTCCCCGTGCTTTATAGCAAGTCCCCTCTAGCTAAATGTCTTACACATTTTAGTATATATACATGTCAAACCCAATTTCCCAATTTGTCCCACCTTCTCCTTCTGTGTACACATGTCAGTTTCTAGGTCTTTGTCTCTATTCCTGTCTTAGAAAGTAGGTTCATCTGTATCATTTTTATAGATTCCACATATATGTGTTATTCTCACCTTTATTTCATACTTATGAACATGAATTATTTTCTTAAATATGTCATTCTGAGTGTCTGTGCTGTATTAGTTATCAGTTGTGTCCAACTCTTTGTGAACCTTTGGACTGCAGCCCACAAGGCTCCTCTGTCCATGGGATCCTATAGTCAAGAATACTGGAGTGGGTTGCCATTTCCTTCTCCAGGGAATCTTCCCAACCCAGGGATCAAACCTGTGTCACCTGTGTCTTCTACACTGCAAGTGGATTCTTTACCTGTTGAGTTATCTGGGAAGCCCATTCTGAGTGTCACCTTATCCCTGATTCTCATCATACCTTAAAAGGACCACGCTTTGACTTCACATTCTCCAGCACTACATGGGGAGTTAACTGAAAATCTGCAAAAACTTGTAGTGGAGCCCCAGCTTGGGATAGCAGTAGGCAAATGACCCAAATCCTTCTTTTGGGATCTCCCACCTTCAAGTTCTCTCCCCTGTGGCTGGTCCCCAGATACTACGTAACTACTCTGATTCACAGCCCAGACAGTGTGATCAAGTCAATTTTCCCTCTTGGCATTGTAAATAATGAAGATTGAGAATTGAAAATGCTCTTATTAACCTGGCATCTAAGCAAGCAGCTCTTGTAATTTAAACATTCCTATTTTTTGGAACCAGACAAATATGCTTTATTAACAATATTGTCTAGAGGACTTTAGGTTCAGGTAAATTTATTGTGCCTATAAAGCCAATCACCATTTCCATTTCCCATGGACATCAAGCTAAACTTTCTATGAACTTTAACAATGAAAGAAAATTGATTAAAATCACATATGCTGAATTACTTTCTCCCAAGCATAGCTAACAATTTTCTGAATAAACTTGACCTTTACTCTTCCATTCATTTTAACATAAAGGTGAATGAAAATCACATTCAAACAAGTATATCAATCCACTTGGGCAAGCCTAGAAACAAATTTATGTCTGTAAAAATGAAAAGTAATTTACTCTTTTTATTAAGATGTAAAGTCACAGTTGTGATCTAATGCATGTTTAGCAGCTCTGTACCTCTATTTATGATTTTCTGCTTTTTTTTTTAATGATTCATTTGCTCCAGAATGAGAATAGCTCTTAAAAAGAAAGAGATTTAGATATGTTTTTTGTTTGTTTGATTTAGAAATGATTCTTTAATGTAAAGCCCCTATATTAGTAAAACCATCTACCTCTAACACAGTTTTCTGAATAGTGTTTTTTCAAAGTGATTGCACATGTATTTTACTCATTTGATCTCACCAGCAATACAATGACATTTTTGTGTGTGTGAAACTTCAGCTTTCAGAAGAAGCTCGTCTCTCAGCCAGTGCACATCCTCATCCCCTTTTCTCACCCTACTCACAAGATTGCAGAGTGACTTAGATACAGTCAAAGGCAAAATAGGCTCCAAATTGCTCAAGGTATAAAGACAGTAGAGACTGTGTTAAGAAGAGCACAGATATAAGCGACTCCATCTTTTTTCTTTTTCTTTTCTGCTGTGCTGTACAGCATTCTGGATCTTAGCCCCCAACCAAGAATCAAACCCAAGCCCCTTGCATTGGAAGCATAGAGTCTTAACAACTGCACCACCAGGGAAATCCCAAGATTCCATCTTCTCTGTTTAGTATTTCTAGGGGTCTCCTTTAGATTGACTTATTTTCTGTCCATTCATGCAGCTGATTGGTCTGGAGCTGTCATCCCAGAGATACATCCTGCTCTTAGGGAGAGAGAATCTATGATGGTTCCAAGGAAATATGAGATGAATCAGGCTATTCCTGTCTGTGAAATACCAGAAGGGGTCCTATGGCTCACAGGTGAGCCGGTAATGTTACCAGACTTAAATATGACAGGAGAATATCAAGGCACAGTTCCAATTAACAAGGAAAAAGACATTTGTCTTGAAGTTGTCACATGACCCAGGGGAAGAGAAGCCAAGTATGTTAAGAAACAGGGTAAGATGTGACCATTCAAGATCAAGGCCAAATACCTTAAACTATATAATAATGCCTATTTTACTATCTTATAATTTGAAGAGCACAGAAATCAAATGGCTTGTCTAGTATCCCATAATCAATCTGCTCAGAAAAGAACATGAGGCTTGATGATTCTTGTAGGGTACTTTCTAGGGGGCCTCATAGCTACCCTGGAGCTGTGATGAGACCCTCGAAAATCCAGGCTTCTTCCTCTCCCCTGTGACAATCTCTGGTGCTTATGCCTTATTTGTAGAGTCTCTCTCAGGTGGTCACCCAGTGGACCACCAGTAGACCAGGAAGATGCTGTGAGCAAAGAGCATCCACTGGGATTCTCCTCTGACACCAAGAGTGGCTCATTTCATCCTATGGGTACAACTTTCCATATTATCATAACCTACCAGGAACTTTTTCTGACTTCAAAATTTGTTTCCTCCATGATGATTTTATTGACCATACTCTCATGGTTAGAATGATGGTAAATTTACACCATAAATCTTTACTGAATATCTACCAAGTACTATAAATTGGGCAAAGTTCAGGGAACAAAAATAGAATACGTGGTTCTTACCTGTACTCAAGTAACTTACAGTCCATTGGGATTGATTCTCAAAGAAACTGGCCATCACATTACATCTCAGTAAGGACACTTACAGACTTTCAGAGGAATGACTTCCTCAACACTAGTGAAGCTTGAGTTCAAATATCTATTACCCAAGTGCCCATATTTATAATTATTCATCCAAGAGAAAATTAATCCCTTCTATCCAGAGGTATCTTTCTAGGCTTGTACTGAATTGTCATTGGCAGTTTTCACTGGTATTTAACTTTTCACATTATTTTTGTAGATGTCCTCAAATTGCCATTTCAACTCTAAGATTTTATAAAACTCTATTTTGCCATCTTGACAGAGCTATAAAATCCCTGCAAGAGAGGGACTTCTTTTTATCACAGCCTCAGCTTTCCAGGCACACTATCAAACAGTTCCTTGGATGTATCTAGTACTCTATTTTTCAGGGTTTTGATTGAAAACTACCTGCATGCACTCAAGAGTCAAGTACATTAGTGTTCAAGAATAGCTCTATCTTTTTCAGATTTTGCTTTTTTGGAATATTTTGTTATCTTCTTTAAACCTGTGTTTCCCCACATTTAAAATGAGAATAATGATTCCTAAAATGAATAATTGTTATAAGCTTTTTTTTAAACATTTAATAATAAATGAGCTGGCACACAAAGAGCCTTAAAGCATGATCTTTAACTAATCTTCAGTGAAATAAAGTGAAAGTGTTAGTTGCTCAGTCGTGTCTGCCTCTGCGACCCCATAGACTGTATCCCATCAGGCTTCTCCATCCATGAAATTCTCCAGGCAAGAATACTGGACTGGGTTACCATTTCATTCCCCAAGGGATATTTCTGACCCAGGGATCAAACCATCTGAGACACCAGGGAAGGGTTTAATTATAGCTAGAGAGATCTGAATTCACATCCTGTCTCTTCTACTTACAGGTACTGTGCATATATTCTCTGTCAACCTAAACATTTTTACAAATAAAATGTAAAGAATCATAATATCCACCTCCTGAGATTTGGAAAGCATCAAATGAAATAACATCTGTAGAGCACTTAGCACAGGGCCCACTATACAGAAAGCACTCAATAAATGTCAACTTTAAGACTGATATTCATTATGTAGATTTAGGGGTATAGTGTGTAAATTCACAAGATCTTAAATAGTTAAATAGGATTCCATCATTTATCCAAAGCTCCAGTTTTACCTTTGTTGTTGTTTAGTCCCTAAGTCCTATTCGACTCTTTTGCGACCCCATGGACTGTAGTCCACCAGGCTCCTCTGTCTATGGGATTTCCCAGGCAAGTATACTAGAGTGAGTTGTCATTTCTTTCTCCAGGGGATCTTCCCGACCCAGGGATCAAACCCCAGTCTGCTACACTGCAGGCAGATTCTATACCATCTTAGCCACCTGTACCCAAGTCTTAGTTGAGGAATGAGAAAATGCTTTCTGAGGTTAACAATAGTAATAGTGAAGCATCACAAAACTCCTGCATGTCTTCTGCTGTGACTTTGATGACAACTAAGCCTGCGATGGTTGCTTGTTCACTGAACAAGGGTTTTACAAGGCAGGAGAGCTAATCTACAGATGAATAAGAGAGACACAAATCTTGAGCTTAAATTGCTTATGATCCCATTTGGGAGTAGGATGTGCACATAAGGGATACCACTGGAGTAGAATATGTATTTACTGATATGAGGCATTTAGGGTACAAATGCAATGGATCAACTCTGTTCATAAATACAGAGCAATAAAGAAAACCTCCACTGGAAAGGTTGTACTTAACAGTTAATGTCATGCTTAAAAGCACAGTGAGAAGAGATAGATGAGGAAATAACATGATCAAAGAACCTGACGCATGGAATGGCCCTGGATGGAGGGCCAAGGATGGAGGGAAAGGATGAAGTTGTTCTTGTGTTGGTAGTGTGGATAACTTAAAGAAACATTCGAAGTGAGAACTGGCTTTTCTAGAAACTTAACTTAAATTTCAGTGATTCTTCACATTTTGAGATCACAAGTTTCTTTCAGTTGCCAGTGAAAGTTTTGCAGCTTCTGTTTGGGAAAAGATGTACACACACATTTTTATAGAACATCCTGGATACTGAGGAAAGATGGAAATAGAACCTCCAGCCTGGAAAAAAAAATGCTTTTAGTTTATCAGACAAGCACAAGGAGTCTCCACAGGACAAAATAGTACTGGAGGTTGTGACTGGTTCTCCAATATCAACAGCTTTGTTTGTTTTCTTTTGGAGACTTGCTCAGTTTTCATCTCAACGGCCACACCTCCACCTATAACATCAAGATGTTTTGAGAGAAATTGACTTAGTCTTTAGGGTCTAGGGGTATGGCATGTGGTTCTAGCTTAAACTAATCATCCAAAGTCTACACTTTGACCACAGTTATTGATTTAGGGGAGGGTACAAAACACATATTTAATCAAGCAATTTACTGAAAAGGCTGGCTGAAGGCTTCTGGAAAACAAACATCCTTGATTTTTCTGGGAGGACTTCCAGAAGCAAATTGCAGAACTTTTCTCTCTTTAGCTATATGGTTCAGGGCAGAGCAGCTGCAGGAGTTACCACTAGCCATATTCTGTGACCATGATGGGGAATCAGGCTTTAGAATTCAGTCTATGCTGTAGAAGGTGGAATGAAGAGGTGGAAAGAAACATGGTTCTTACTGACACTTCTGAGTCACAGAATCAATGTAGCTCTGAAGTTCACCTGCCACCAGATCCTGCTCTTATGGTGGCCACTAAGTCCCTTCTATGGTTAAAGTGAAAGTGAAGTCATTCAGTCGTGTCCAACTCTTTGCGACCCAGTGGACTGTAAGTCTACCAGGCTCCTCCGTCCATGGGATTTTACAGGCAAGAATACTGGAGTGGGTTGCCATTTCCTTCCCCAGGAGATCTTCCCAACCCAGGGACTGAACCTAGGTCTCCAGCATTGTAGGCAGACACTTTACCATCTGAGCCACCAGGGAAGTTCTTTATACGGTTAAATAGATCTGAAGTCACTACCATGTATCAAATAGATAGCTACTGGGAAGCTTCTCTACAGCACAGGGAGCTTGGCTCAGTGCTCTGTGATGACCTAGAGGAGTGGGATCAGGGTTAGGAGGTGGGAGGCTCCAGAAGGAGGGGATATATGTGTACATATAGCTGATTCATGTTGTCAGAAGCAAATAACACAACAGTATAAAGCATTATACTGCAATTTAAAAATTAATTTAAAAATCTGAATTCAATGTTTATTGGTTGTATTCAACAGTACCCTAAATAATGCATAGCAAAAATTATATATACTCTCTTTCTGTCCATAGAGAGTCCAGCACACCACTTTCCTTCCTCTTGGTTCCTTCTGTCTCTCCCTTGTGTTTCCTCTGCACCTCCCACACTGTGTAGTCTCAGTTCTTGTGTACTTAATTCCATCCTCCTTGATGGAGCTGGTAATATCAGGAGGCTTCCAGGCCTTGCCTTTCCTCAGTTGTTGTATTTGCTTGTCTTAATAAATAAATCTTCCTTTTGCTAATATTAATTTCTTTTTAAAACATCACTATCAATTTGCAACTAGTAGACAAAAAAGTTCTGTAGATCTAATGTACAATGTAGTGATTATAATTAACAATACTGTATAATAAAGTTCAAAGTACTGAGACTAGATCTTAATTGTTTTCAACACACAAAAAAAGACATGATAATGATGTGATGTGATAAAGATTTCATGTAGCACTACTATAGTAATCATATTGCAATATGTAAATGTATCCAAATAACACTTTATATATCTCAAGCTTATGTAATGTTATATGTCAACTATCAAAAACAAACAAACAAACAAACCCAATCTCTAGAGATTATAATGTTAAAAGCCTCTGCCTCTTCATTCTGCCTCTCAAGGACTGCTAAGATTTTGTTCTTCGTACTTAGATATGTGCCATCACATCCAGAAAAAGGTAGAAAATTCTCTAATAGGAATGTAGAGATGGGGAGATAAAAACTTCAGTCTACCATCATAGTGTTTTTGCAGTGTGTTCAGAGACTTTCCCAAAGACTATGGAACTTGTAAGGACCCATAATTTCAGAATAGGAATTCTTGATTTATATGTTAGAGAGCTATTGAAGGGTTTTAAGTATAGGCCATGCTAGTCATGTCTAACTCTTATGTGACCCCATGGACGTTAGCCCACCAGGCTCCTCTTTCCATAGAATCCCCCAGGCAAGAATACTGGAGTGGGTAGCTATTCACTTCTCCAGGGGATCTTCCCGATCTAGGGATCAAACCCAGGTCTTCTGAATTTCAGGAGGATTCTTAACTGTCTGAGCTACTAGGGAAGCTCTCATAACATGGTCATATTTGTGTTTTTTGAAGTTCACTATGAAGCAATGTTCTTAATAAGTGGCTAAGTGAAAAGCTTCTAAAGCCACATTCTATTTTCATGCCTGGAATCAATTTATCATAATTTTTTCTTGTGACAGTTTTCTCTCTCTCTTCCTTCCTCTCCTCCCCTTCTCTCTCTCCAGATAGATAGATATCCATACAATGGGCCCATTCCTTCATAGAACACCAATGTCGATACAGTGGGTTCTTCTGAGTTTCACTATGTCTGTAGGACAATTCTCAGAGGATGTTTTAGATTTATCACTATTTAATTATTTTGAAGTTTTGTGTCACCCTACTTAGAGCAACCTACATATTCACAGAATCATAGAACTATAGGTTTAAAGTAGATCATAAGGTTCAGCTCATCTAGTTATTTAAAAAACCCTATTTGTCTACAAAATGCATAATATCTGACATATAAAACCTAGGATTATTGAACACATCATGAGAGCATTTTAAAATGGGAATTGACCATTTCTGACCAATGGAAGTTACATTTTAAGGTAGTATGATATGTAAATCATAAACATGATAAGACAGAAATTAGAAAATTTAGCATATGAGGGACAATTATCATTCTGGAAAATGTCCCTAACTTATGAAAACAGTATTTAGAATATGTTATGGTCATTTTGCCTTCATTCATTTGAACATACTAAGCTCATATTTGCAAAGTCATGTTGAAAACAGAGCTAGGCAGACAGTTGCACTTGGTCTCTGGAAGCAGAAACCAACACATTATTATAAAATAATTATCCTTCAATTAAAAATAAATTAAATAAAAAAATAAATAAAAACATAGGTCACTCTTAATGGCCTTGTTCCCAACTCTCCAAACTTTCACTCCCCTTTCTAAGATTCTTGACTAAGTCTTATTTTCTTGATTTAGATTTAATTGAATCTTCTTTTACAGGAACAGCTATTTACTTTCTGACTTTATGTGTTGTCAGTATAGAAAAAAGCACCTAATCCCTTAATCTCTCTATATTAATTACTTATTGATACATAATAAACTGCTCTAAAAGTTAGCAGCTAGAAATGGCAAACATTTGTTGTACACAATTTCTGAGGCCAGGCATCTAGAAGAGGTTTAGCTGAGTAGTTATAGCTCAGCATCTCTCATGCAGTTGCAGTCGAGATGTTGGATGGAGTTGCACACATCTGCAGGCTGGACTGTGGCTGGATGACCCATTTCTAAGATGGGATACTCAAAGAGCTCTTGGCACAAGGCCTCAGTTCATTCCCATATGGGCTTCTTTTTATGATATGGCAGGTGGTTTCACAAAGGGCAATGAAAGGAGGGGGGTAGCTGTGATATCTTTTAAACCTAATACTGGAAGTAACATACCATCACTTCTGTCACATTCTTTTGATCACACAGAAAAACTTGAGTACAGTGTGGAATGGGAATATATGAGAATGTGGTCACCACAAGTGAGGGTCATTAAAGGACTGTCACATACCCTTAGTGGGTTAAGTGCTTCTTCATACAGGCTTAATCAAACTCCCATTATCCTTGATGAGCTGAGAATGGATAGTTCTAAAAAGTGATTTTCCTGAAACAATATCAAAATATACATGAAAAATGTGTGCATGTTTTCTAAACACAATGGTGCATTTGAGTAAAAAGTTGTTCTCTTCACAGAAGCAATATTTTGAACTTTCAATTATATTATACCAATGAGTAAAAGTAGAGTTGTAATTAAGAAGTCCTCTGAATTGTACTATAAATGACACATCTGAAACACTTTGAAATACAAGATGATTTCTTCTTGAGTTCTGAAATTTTTTCTTTATTTATTTTGATATTTTCCAAATTTGCTTATAATACATCTGTGGAAAAATTAAGTAAATATACATTAATAAAATAATAAATATATAAAGAGTGTTTGTTTGAAAGACAAATATACTAACATTAAGGCTATAAGAAAATCTGCTAGTATTTAGAATTCTTGAATATAAATTATATGACAAAGAAACATAAAAAATCAAAGGCTTAAAGCTAGAAGATGAAAGACTGATATTTATATAATACATACTATAGTCTCCCCTTATATGTCTGTGTGTGCTCAGTTGCTCAGTCATGGCTAACTCTTTGTGAACCTATGGCCTGAAAGCCACCAGGCTCCTCTGTCTATGGAATTTTCCAGACAAGAATAATGGAGCAGGTTGCCATTTCCTACTTCAGGGAATCTTCTGGACCCAGGAATCAAACTCAAGTCTCTTTGAGTCTCTTGCATTGGCAAGTGGATTCTTTACCACTGAGCCACAAGGGAAGCCCTCTCCTCTTATATACAGGGGATATATTTCAAGACCCCCAGTGGATGCCTGAAACCAAGGATAGTATCAAACCCTAAGTATACTATGTATTTTCATATATACATGCATACCTATAATAAAGTTTAATTTATAAGTTAGGCACAGTAAGAAATTAACAACAATAACTGATAATAAAATGAAATATTTTTAACAGTATACTGCAATAAAAGTTGTATAAATGTGGTCTCCCTCTCTCTCTCACAAAGTAACTGTGCTGTACTCATCTGTCTTCATCTTGTGATTATTTGAGATGATAAAATGCCTGCATTATGAGTTGAAGTGAGGTGAATGACAGAGGTACTTGACATAGCCTTAAGCTACTACTGAACTTCTGATAACAGTCAGAAGAAGGATGGTCTACTTCTGGTGATCCCAGATCATCCAGGCATGAGGATGTCAATGGTTGAATGTCTAAGGCAGATTATGTTAGTGGTTGGGTATTCCAAGCAGGACAGAGAACGAATTAGTGAAATTTCTCATCACACTATTCAGAATTGGACAAAATTTAAACTCATGAATTATTTGTTTCTGGAATTTTCCATTTAATATTTTCAAATTGTGGTTGACCTCACATAACTGAAACTACAGAACGCAAACGGGATAACTACAATGTATGTGTGTGTGTGTATATATATATATATATATATATATATGTGTGTGTGTGTGTGTGTGTATAGGTATATATATGTATATGTGTGTGTATATATGTGTGTGTGTGTGTATACATATATGTATGAAGGGAGAGAGAGAGAAAGCTGTCACATCCATATATGTATGGATTGCCTCTCTGGAGGAAAAAAAGAAAGTGGAAGAACACCTAGAGTACCAAAGTGTGTATTAAGAAAGAGGTAGCCCCTCACACTGGTTAGAATGGCCATCATCAAAAAATCTACAACAATAAATACTGGAGAAGGTGTGGAGGAAAGGGAACCCTCCTATACTGTTGGTGGGAATGCAAATTGGTACAGCCACTATGGAGAACAGTATGGAGGTTCCTTAAAAAACTAAAGATATAGCTACCATATGATCTAGCAACCCCACTCCTGGGCATATATCTGGAGAAAATCATAACTCAATAGGATATATGCATTTCGGTGTTCATTGTAGCAGTATTTACAATAGCCAGGACATGGAAGCATGGATGTCAATCAATGGAGGAATAGATAAAGAAGATGTGGTACATATATGCAGTGGAATATTATTCAGCCATAAAAGAATGAAATAATGGCATTTGCAGGCAGAAAGTGAAGAAGAACTAAAGAGCCTCTTGATGAAAGTGAAAGAGGAGAGTGAAAAAGTTGGCTTAAAGCTCAACACTCAGAAAACTTAGATCATGGCCTCCAGTTCCATTACTTCACGGCAAATAGATGGGGAAACAGTGGAAACAGTGGCTGACTTTATTTTTCTGGGCTCCAAAATCCCTGCAGATGTTGATTGCAGGCATGAAATTAAAAGATGTTTACTCCTTGGAAGGAAGGCTATGACCAACCTAGACAGTATATTGAAAAGCAGAGACATACTTTGTTAACAAAGGTCCTTCTAGTCAAGGCTATGGTTTTTCCAGTGGTCATGTATGGATGTGAGAGTTGGACAGTGAAGAAAGCTGAGTGCAAAAGAATTGATGCTTTCGAACTGTGGTGTTGGAGAAGACTCTTGAGAGTCCCTTGGACTGCGAGGAGATCCAACCAGTCCACCCTAAAGGAAATCAGTCCTGAATATTCATTGGTAGGACTGATGCTGAAGCTGAAACTCCAATACTTTGGCCACCTGATGCGAAGAGCTGACTCATTTGAAAAGACCCTGATGCTGGGAAAGATTGAGGGCAGGAGGAGAAGGGGACAACAAAGGATGAGATGGTTGGATGGCATCACCGACTTAATGGACATGGGTGTGGGTGGACTCCGGGAGTTGGTGATGGACAGGGAGGCCTGGTGTGCTGCGATTCATGAGGTCGCAAAGAGTCAGACACGACTGAGTGACTGAACTGAACTGAACTGTGAGTCTATTAGCATAAGCGTGTATTTTTTTCATAGAAGAAATTAACACTTATAAATTAATAAAACACTGGAAAAACCACAGTCCAAACCCTAGCTTGCTACACTCCAAAGCCCCTCATGACACCATGCTGCTTTTTCACACCAAATGACTTTTGCCTCTCCTCTGATGATCTGCCTCACCCCTTCAACTTGGCTTGTGGCACCCTCATACAAACACACACACACACACACACACACACAACTTAGGTAAGTTAAGCATTTTTTTTTCCAGTACCTGTTATTTGATTCTTTGCCAACCAGCCACACAACAAACTGTCTGACTGAAGGTTTCATATTATATCTAGTTTTCTAAATGATAAGAGACATATAGTAATAAAATAACATTCCCAGAGGACATTTTCACACATTACTTTCTGTTTCTCTTTTAAAATTTCCATCATTAAAAGTGCCAAACAGCCATAGGCTCAAGATATAATAGCTTCAGCTGCAAATAAAAGAACCTTCTTTATGGATGAAAGGTGTCAAAAGGATTATTTCATCAGTCTCTCAGCTACCCTCCCACAGAACAGTGTAGTTAGTGTATGAGGACAGCAGTTAAAAAACCAACCTTTAAAATGATATAAGATCTTCCACACCTAGATTTCAGAACATTTTGAAGGCAAGTATTAATTTATTTTCCATTTTGTCCTAACTTTTCATATGGGCAAATTTGGGCACAGAGGGGATAATGAGTTTGGCAGAGAATCAGGAGCAAGACATGGATAGAAAATGGGCACATATTATAGGATGCAGATTTCATTGCTTCTCAATCCATTTCTCATCATGGAAGCACAGTCTTCCTGTTACACTTGTATTTGACGGATCACTGAACAGCCGCAATAACAAATTGTAAATACTTATCAAATGTCATAAAATGTCACTTAATATTTTTTTTTGGTTTGTGAAAGGAAAATGAAAATTGATAAAGTTCATGTATATTTTGTACTAGTTCAATACCCTAAATAACATACTGTAAGACTTTTAACAAATACGTAGCCAATAGTAGTTAGTATGGTCATATTAAATAAAGGAGTGCTACATGTTTTTAAGGGAAAGTAGTCATATTAAAAAAGAGTTATTTTACAATCCTCTAAACAATGTCTTTGGGTGCATCACAGCAAGATTCAGCTGATAATAAAAACTGCCTTTCAATAGACTACTCTAAATTTTTACAAGATTCCAATTCTTCTGTGCAATTATGGAATTTGAAATGTAATTCTCCCTGGAACCATCAAAGAATTAAATCAGAGAAATGCTGTTGAGAATATGGCAAGAAAGAAAAAAAAAAGAACCATTTCAAAGATCTATTTTATTTTGCTATTTCTTGATGTCACATTATATTGTAAGCCACCATGTTGTTATGAAAAAAGACAACTAGAAAAACCACTCTAGACAACTGAATATTTCCAAAATGTTGACTCGGGGATTTTCTTTTTCTTGATAATTATATTTATTCACTATGGCCATCTATCTATGAAATACATAAAGAATTTCTAGAAAAATGAATCTTCAGTCAAGGTACAATTGTTTACCAAATGTTCATTATGAACCCATCACCATTACTCATACAAAGGGTGTATAAACTAGTCCAAAGAACTGAAATGTGTTCATCCAAACTTGACTTCTGTCTTTATTTCACAATCAATTAATCACCAATTCCCATAGTTTTCATCTCCTTTAATGATCTCTCAAATCTCCTCATCCTACTGGATCCCCAACACCAGTACTAAAATTTATTCCAGTAAGTTCCTAACTGTTCTACTTGTCTTCAACTTTGTCAACTTTAATACATTCTGAGAAATATTTTGGAAATAATACTATGATTAGACCACCTCTGCTGTTGAAGCCCAGAATATTTACATCGAAATCCTGAGTCCCAGTACGTCTGTATGATTATGCAGGGTTCTCATGAGTGAGTTCAGTCTTCTTCCCTTTCTCACTTTGATTTTTGCTCCTTCCTCAAACACTTCATCGAAGTCAAACATCATGTAGTTTCCTGAGCCAGAAAGACCATTTCCTCTTCCTCATTCAAGTTCTTTTTAATGTTTCCTCATCCTAGAACATACTCCCCTCACCTTTTGTCTGACCTGCTCCACTAGCCTATTAAGAATTCAGGAATCACATCTTCTATTATGTTTTTCCTCTTCCTCTCCTCCTCTATGAGTTAGATCCTTTTGCTATGTAAATTCTTAGCTAAGGCAGTTATGTCTGATACTGTATTTATATAGTTTTGCAGATTTCCATGAGACATCTGTTAGATCTTTGAATATAAAGATTATGTTTCACTAATCTTTGAGGTGTTTAACCTACACAAAACCCGGCATATGGTTATCAATTCAACAAAGAAATGTTTGTGGAATAAATAAATGAATAAACTCAAAATGGAGAGAATATGTATTCATTTCAACCTAATTTGCAAACTTCTCATGTTATTCTTTACTGCAAATTATACCCAATGTGATAGTTGGTATCTAACTCCATAGTGTTTATTTCTAAAATTTTTAACTAAATGTTTTGTTTCAAACATTAATGATGTATTTAAATGATAAAACTATGATTCATCAACTCTAGATTAGCTATTGTTGTTGTTGTTTAGTGGCTAAGTCATGTTTGATTCTTTTGTGACCCCATGAAGTGTAGCCCACCAGGCTCATCTATACATAGAATTTTCCAGGCAAGAATACTGGAGTGGGTTACCATTTCCTTCTCCAGGGAGTCTTCCTGACCCAGGGATTGAACCCACGTCTCCTGCATTAGCAGATGGATTCTTTACCACTGAGCTACCAGAGAAGCCCAAAATTAACTCTAAGACACCAAAATTGGTAAGACATTGCTCATCTACAGAGATATTAAAATATAGGGAGAAAATGTGCGGCTTATAATCAATGAAATAAAATTCCTTGAAGTCATACCATGTGTTTGGCCCCGTGATGCGTTTTATATTCATAATTCTCTCAATGCTCACAATCTTCCTATGAAGAGGGTGCTTTTATTATTCTCATTTTAAAAATTAACAAGCTGAGTTCAAATAAAGTTAGGTAATTTTCCCAAGGTTGCACAGATTGTAAGTGGCAATGCTAGGATTTAAGTCTCTAACTACAAAGTGCATGTTCCATTGCTTGAAATGCTTCTAATACTCCTTTATTGAGCTTAGCACTGAGAGGAAGACCAAAAAAAAAAGTAATATTGCCTTTAATTTAGAATATAATTTTCTTGACTTCATCATACCCAGACACACATATAGGAATACAAACACACTCAGAATTTCTAAACAATGTGGTTAATATTATGATTTTAACATTTTATGACTTTAACATTTAACATTTCTTTAAATGTTATCTATGAACTATTACAACAGGAAGCAGACTCACATATATAAAGAACAAACTAGGGGTTACCAGTGGCACTATAGGAGGTGGGGAAGTGGGAGGCACAAACCACTGAGTTTAACATAAGCTTCAAGTATGTGTTATACAACACAGGGAATATGGTCAATATTTTATAATAGCTGTTAATGAAAAGTAACCTTTAAAAATCGTATAAAATTTTTAAAAACTAAATGAATAAGTAAACTGATGCTGAAGGAAAAAACATTATCTATAAGCATTAGAAGTAGCTTTGCATGTAAATTATAAAATATTTCCTGAAAAATATGAAAATAACTCAGGAATTGAAAAAAAAACAAACCTTAAAAAAATTTAGAAAAGGAAACAAACAAACAAAAAAATCCCCAAAACAAAGATGGACTGAGGAATAAGTATTATCCTGGAATGTTAATGACATGTTGGGAGGAGGCATCCTCATTTACAGAAAGTTAGGTAAATTTACAGGAGGACAGATACCTTCTACATAAATGCCATCCCATTACAAATATGTTATATAAATATTTTACATATTAAGATGCTAATAGAAAATAAACCCATATGAATATTGATTTATAAATAATGCAAAAATTTTCTAAATTTCAACATGTTGCAGGAGGATTGAAACAATATAGTTTTGAAATCAATGCCATCGGTTATGAAACTAAGTTAACTCTTCCTGATTGTAACTATGGGATTCCAATATGATCCAGGATGCCCAATATTAGAAAAAATATCTGAGCTATTTTTGCACTTCCTAACTTCTCACTATTCCCCATTCCTGTAAAAATGCAGGCCTGTACATGGCAAATGTACACAATCACACAGTTTTTCACACCCACTTACTTTTGTCTGTGTCTTAGTGTCAATTCTATGGAATACTAAGGTAGATGAGGGTAAATTTTGCTTAATTCACTTCTCTTTTATCCTGGTCCCAGGTGATCAACATCACTGGCTATTCCTGGCTGGCCAGGACGTTCTCTTCCTTCAATACATATATCCCCTCTTGTTTGTATTCATTGGGATTGGCATATATATAGGGGCTTCTCTGGTGGCTCGGATGGTAAGGAACCCGCCTGCAATGCAGAGGACCCGGGTTTGATCCCTAGGTTGGGAAGATCCCCTGGAAAAATGAATGGCTACCCACTCCAGTATTCTTGCCTGGAGAATTCCATAGACAGAGGAGCCTTAGCCTGATGGGCTATAGTCCATGGGGTCGCAAGGAGTCAGACACAACTGAGCCACTAATACTTTCACACTTTCATAAAATAGATAACTAATGAAAATCTAATGTATAGCACAGGGAACTATACTCAGTGCTCTGCAGTGACATAAATGGGAAGGAAATCTGGAATATGTTTTTGATGATTCAAAGACCATCCAGGTTTCTGATGTAGCTAAGAATCTTACATACAGAAGAACACATGTTCTCCTAGAATTCTCTTTCTTTACTTCTGTTGATAATGGTATAGCATCCCTTGTTAAACTCAGCCTAGGCATGACTGCCTCTTGGAAACCCTTATGTGATTTCTCCTGTTTGACCCTTAATACCCTGTTCCCAGTTCTGTCACATGTCTTATCTTTCCATATGCACTTGTCAGTTCACCTGGACTGTGAATTATTCAGAGGCAGAGACTAGAGCTTGTTCACTTTCTGTGCCCAGAATATGAGCAGCTCATCGTAAGCCCAACATTTCCCCCCAACTTTCCTCACCAATCCAGTCATTTAGCCTCATGATTCTCAAGTAGAAGGGGAAAGCAGTATTTCCTAGGATCAAGCATTGGAACCCCCAGGAGGCTTTTTCAACCAAGCACAGCCTTGATGATTTTGTTTTATTTCCTGCAAAAGGTTATAGCTTTCTCTGCCTCTCTTAGATGAATCACTACTGTGTGAGTCATCGCACCAGGCAGCAAAAGGGAATCTAATTTCTAATCCTCAGGTGCAGTGATGTAGAAAAAGTAGAGGAGAAACATCGCTCTGATTCTGCAAAATAGTGTGTAGATCTTTTAATGCAGTGTGCCTCTGTGACTTTCAGCATAACGGGTCCCACCCACCGTCTTCTCACTTGACTAGCTCCTATTAGCCCTTTATATTCTAGATCAAATACCACCTCTTCTACAAAGCCTTCCCAGATCTTCCTTTCTCATTTATATAGACACCTCAGGATTCTCTTAGTGGTCTGTGAATTCAGCCAATATTTTTGTTTTACTATATTTTCCCAGTCCATTCTCAATTCCACCCACTAAACTGTAAACACCCTGAGATTTAGTATTGTGTTTCCAATATTTCTATCACAAAGTCCTCTTATAATATCAGGAAAATAATATGTATACAATAAATGGTTCCTGACAGATGGATAAAAATGGAATGAGAGAATTACTATTCAACCTTAAACTGGGTTCTGTTGAAAATAGAATTGCATAATGTGGTTTTTCCTCTGAATTTCTTTGAGGTGATGTGACTCATCCATAGGAACAGAGGGTTGCATAAAATATTGTATGATAAAGCACTAAATGTATCATCTTCGGGTGTTCGAGGAGAGAAAAGAACTCATTTTAGGCAGATTTAGAAAAAAAATGTTTTATTGTCAAAAAATACTTTAACTGGAATTTGAAGTTGTGACAGATTAGAATAAATAGACAAGAGAAGAAAGGACATTCTGTGAAGATGAGAGACTGCATATTCACAGGTGTGGTTGTAGAACAGCTTAGTACAGGTGTTGCAGAGGACATGCAGAAGAAGTGGCAGATGTTTGGGACATGACAACAACCAGAAAAATGGGATGGTTGGAGGTGAAATGGGGTGATAATGAGGAACTTATAATATTTTGTCATATGCTTTATCTGAAAGAGATTATAGTTCCTTCAACTGAAATGGCCAGTTCTCAGGGATTTCTACTGGGTTCAGGCCAATCATTAATTCTGCCTTACCACCCAAATCTAGTTCCCTGATCATTCAGATGGTAAAGAATCTGCATCCAATGCAGGAGATATGGGTTTGATCCCTGGGTTGGGACGATCCCATGGAGAAGGGAATGGCTACCCACTCTAGTATTCTTGCCTGGATAATTCCATGGATAGAGGAGCGTAGCAGTCCCATGGAGTTGCAAAGAGTCAGACACGACTGAGCAACAAACACTATCACTTTCATTGAAACCTAGGATTTTGAATAAGAGTAAGAAATTGCATGTCTTCATAGAAGAAAGGATGGGTTTAATTTTGCACATTTGATTTTGTTGTTCAGTCGCTCACTTGTGTCTGACTCTTTGCAACCTCGTGGAATGAAGCATGCCAGACTTCCCTGTTCTTCACCATCTCCTGGGGCTTGCTCAAATTCATGTCCATTGAATCAGTAATATCATTCAACCATCTCATCCTCTGTCACCCCTTTCTCCTCCTGCCTTCAATCTTTCCCAGCATCAGTGTTTTTTCCAATGAGTTGGCTCTTCACATCAGGCAGCCAAAGTATTGGAGCTTCAGCTTCAGCGTCAGTCCTTCCAATGAATATTCAGGATTGATTTCCTTTAGGATTTACTGGTTTGATCTCCTTGTAGTCCAAGGGACTCTCAAGAGTCTTTTCCAGCACCACAGTTCAAAAGCATTGATTCTTCGGGACTCAGCCTTCAGGACTCAGCCTTCCTTATGGTCCAACTCTCACATCTGTGCATGACTACTGGAAAAACCATAGCTTTGAGTAGTTGGCTGTTTCCAATGGGAAATCCTAGCAAGCAGATAGGTAGTCTGGAGTTCCAAAGAATTGTCTCATGGTCGAGAGATAGAATTTTGGAGCCATCAGTACCAGCCTAAAGAGTGAATCTTCTATTGGTGAAAAATAAATCTTAGTTCTATGTTTTATTTTTAAAGCCAAAATTTACCTGTTAATTATTAGCAAAACAGGGACAGGAGGAACCTAAGAGAGCAGCGACCAGGCAGCAATTTGGGGGTCAATAAGTAAAGTTACAGCAGCACAGGAAATGGCTTAGCATCCAAATCTTGGTTTTATCTTGTGAGATATGAAACTGGGGAAATCAGCAGGCAAATAGGCAGAGTCAAGAGGTAATAAGAGTAATGTGAAGAAGGAAGTTAGTGGATAATAATACTTCAGAACTAAACGGAGGATGAGGGACCCAAGAGAGAGTTTGAGAAAGGGCAATCAGAGATTTAGAAGGAGGAAAGTGAGGATAACTGAAGAAAGGGAATACTGATCTGGCAGACCAGGCAGAAAATTCATGTAAAAACAGAAAAAATAAAATATGCTCTTTCAATTCAACCAGTGAAAAATTCTTATTGACCTAGGCAGGTACATACTTTTTAGTTAGAAGATGTTCACTGAACAGTTAAGAATTCAATGACAATTAACCATGGTCATTTAATAGGTTTCTGTGGACTTCTTTAAGTAGAATCTGCTCAGCTTTACAAACACAATATTCAATATGATGAAAATAGAAATTAGTAAAAAACATACCTATGCACATGAATTAAATATGCCAGCACAGGTGTCTCATAATAAAAGAGAGAGTAGGTTCTCTTTGTTTTTCTCTACTAAAACTGAGTATGGTTTTTCATCCACCAACCTCTTTCCTTTGTGGAATAGGTAACTGAGTGTTGGAAGCAAACTAGACTTCTCTGGCAAAATGTGGTGAATGGGAGAACAGAAACATGGGACCCAACTGTTGAGCAAGACCAAAGACTTGCTGGATGTTTGATGTCTCTTAGTACAGTTGAGTTGCTAACCCAGTCAGAGACCTTTAACAAAGTACTGAAGAAGACAGCCACCCTGGTGTGTCTGCATTGTGAAACCAGCCCAAGAGAGAAAGAAAACACTTTCATGTGCTAAACTCATCCTGTCTTCCCGCTTTTGTCTTTGCCTTTGCCTCTGCCTTTTCTACTTCTCTCTGAACTGCAGGATCCACTTCTTTCTAACCTTTGAATGTCATAGAAATATGTCCCACTGAGAGCCACAGTGAAGTAGAGGCAGAGTGAAATCAAATCCTTTAACTTCCCTTCCTAGTAAAGTGGTCAGAAGGTGAAAGAGAAAGTTCTCTCTCTAAGTAACTGACAGGAGGGGCCACTTGACTTCCAACTCCTACAGGGCTTGACTTAGAGTCACCTGAAAAATAAAATCCATTAAAGTCAACCTAGGCTGGAAATAGCTAAGGAGAATCTTCCCTACCTGGACTGTTATGGATGGCTCACAGGATTCTGAGACAAGGAAGGATTCTCCCTGCCAGGAGAGGTCTGGGGCAGCTGAACCCTCACATAGCTTTGGTCTTTCTCTCCATGTACTATACAGATAAATTTTGTATTTTGTGTTTTTGCCATGTATATTTTATATTTTTGCCATGATATAGAAACAGGCACTGGCCACCTCTTACCTAGATGGTGGCTTTGAAGAGGGGACTTTGGAAAGTGAGAAGATCTGTGAGCTCTAGGAGAGACATTTTGAAAGATAGGCTGTCACTACTACAATGGGTCAATGTTCTGGATTTTCTGCAGGCCAGGGGCAGGGGCAGGGAGTCCAGGACAGGAGAAGAGCTTCATTGTCATCAGAGAGCAGAAGGAAGTCAGTAAAACAAACACTGTGTTAGAACTTATCCTATAGTCATACTCACTGTCCCTAATACATTTTTGTGATGCTGAAGGGGGGAAAAATGAAGGGACACACTGAGTATTGAAGTTGAAGAGTTCGTTGCTGGATTGGGGTGGACCTGGGTAAGGATTTTATTTCTATCATTACTTGTTAAATAGCTCTATGAAATAGGAATCACTTCTATTTTTTGCCCACTCCTATATCCCTAGTGTTTAGCACAGTATCTGGTCCATTATAGGGACTAAATAAGTATTTGCTGAGTAGATGAAACAAAAGAAGCAAAGGAGAAAATCAGATAGGGAGAATATATTACAGGTTTCCCTCATAGCACAGTTGGTAGAGAATCCACCTGCAATGCAGGAGACCCCGGTTGGATTCCGGGGTTGGGAAGATCCCTTGGAGAAGGGAAAGTCTACCCACTCTAGTATTCTGGCCTGGAGAATTCCATGGACTGTATAGTCCATGGGGTCTCATTGAGTCACATTTTAATATCTCAAAATCTCAGTGTCCTCATCTGACAAATGGGAAAAAAATACTGTACCTCAATAAAGAGCATTCGAGATTTGAGGATAAAGAGTATATATAATTGTACTTATCAGCATTTTCAGTCCATAAGACACATTCAATAAGTTAGCTACCAATAAGTGTTAGCTATTGTAGTGATTTAACAAAATCTTAGAAAAAAGGGTCTTTTAGCTTACCAAATAGAATATTTGATTAAAACATTGAGATTAGTTATACATAGTCTGGACAGTGAAGATGGTTTTACTGTAAGCTTGAATAGAGGTAGGGCATAAGTATATACAAGCTTTCCAGGTGGCACCAGTGGTAGAGAACCCACCTAAAAATGCAGGAAAAATAAGAAATGAAGGTTTGATCCCTGGGTCGGGAAGACCCCCTGGAGGAGGGCACAGCAACCCATTCTACTATTCTTGCTTGGAGAATCCCACAGACAGAGGAGCCTGGCAGGTTACAGTCCATAGAGTCGAAAAGAATCGGACACGACAGACGCGGCTAAGCACAGTATATATATACTTTTTGCACTTCAGGAATTTCTACAAGATCTATCTAATTATTAATACTTATCTATCTGTCTATATATCTATACCGGAGAAGGAAATGGCACCCCACTCCAGTACTCTTGCCTAGAAACTCCCATGGACAGAGGAGCCTGGCAGGCTACAGTCCATGGGGTCGCTAAGAGTCGGACACGCCTGAGCGACTTCACTTTCACTTTTCCCTTTCTTGCACTGGAGAAGGAAATGGCAACCCACTCCAGTGTTCTTGCCTGGAGAATCCCAGGGACGGCGGAGCCTGGTGGGCTGCCGTCTATGGGGTCGCACAGAGTCGGACACGACTGAAGCGACTTAGCAGCAGCAGCAGCAACAGCATATATCTATACATCCATCCATTTAACTATCCCCTGAGAAGATAGCATCATAAGACAGGTTAAAGTGACCCAAATTAAATATCTACATAAGTTTTTTTCTTAAAAAAGTAAGACAAAAAGGATACCTAATTTTAAGGGCTTATCTGATACTATTTGAAAGCCTAACAATAATATAACAGTAATAAGCTGACAACTGTCATTCAGAATTAGTTGATTGTTAAACATCTGGGACTGTAAGCTAAAGCAAAGCACAAGAAAATAAAGGTTTACAATTAAACAGTTGATAGTGACTATGGCATACTGGAAGTATTATTGAATTTAAAAGACAAAAATGATCAAGATCAAGATACACTAAAAGATAGTGGAACCACAGAATCTTAGCATTGGAGTTTCTTAAAACCATGCTTCCAAGCTCCAGCTGGCACCTGAATTCTTAAAAGGTGAATGCTGGTTTGAAAATGAAGAGTGATTTGGATTTGGCTAGATGGAAGAACAGTTCTGAAGGGATCTCACTCTTTAGAGAGAGAGAAGGAAAGACAGTAAGAGTGAGAGTAAGAGAGAGAAAAAGAAAGCAAAGAGAGAGAGAGAAAAAACAGTCTAAGAGTCCTGTTGATTGTTCTAGGAAATAGCAATTTAACCATTCTGGAAGTGAGTACAATAAGGTCTAGCACTTGAGCCTTAGTTTTCAGTGTGTTCACTGAAGAAATGGGACTAGACAGTTGATAATGCTTTCATTCATCTCTTCTAAGCTTGTCACCACTCAAAAACCAGGTCAACCGTTTGCTAAATTTCCCAGGCTGTCCACAGTTGGAAATAAAGTCATCTTCCCTAAGCACTGTAGTGCTGTTTATCTCTTCTTATCATTACAACAGCATGCCACAGCTCTGTCACACAGCATAGATTATAACAGGAACATAAAATACAGCAAATTAATTTTCTCACATAATAACAGTGTTAGATGACAAGGAAATAAAAACAGGCCGTCCTCTTCCCAAAGCAATTTTAAAACTCTAACATCAAGTCACACTCACTCTAATCTACTGTAGACTTCATAAAATGCATTCTTTCAAAGTATTTATTTTTTGTTAATGCACAGATATTCTCTAATGTTGCATAATTGAGTCAGCCCACACAAAGCCTCCATTTATTATGTGGGGGGTGTGCTAAATATTGTAAGGGACCTTTTAAAAATCGGGAACATAACTAGAGCAATAAACATCTCTGAACTGGGTATTATTGGGTGAACTATTGGAAAGTAACTGCTGTTGTTCCTCATATAAATTTAGGACTCCATCTGATCTCCATGAAATAGATGATTAGCAATATTTTAAGAGTAGAGCATCAGAGGAAAAGACGTTAGCATACCCATAAGCAAAAACAAATAGAATTTGAAAGCCATTACAGAGTGACCAAATTCCTACTAATGTCAGAGTCTTAGTGGGAAGAATCAAAATAAATTAGAACTGTTGGTAAGGTAGTTGGTATCTATACTTTAAGCTAGCAATGGACTGCACTAGGCAGCATAATGATGTTTTTTTTTTAAGCTGTATCAGAGAAATTCAAAGAAAGCAACATGGTTGGCAGATCTGACTGAACATTGGATAAAGACTTCTGAGAAGAAATATTTAAACTGGGAGTTATAAATTAAGTAGGATCAAAATAATTCAGGTAGGATTGAAATAATGTGGGCAGGGTTGGGATGGGCATTTGGGGGAGAAATAGCTTGATTCATAACTAATATTAGGATCTAAGTATAGAGCAATATGGAATGTAACTTATAATATGAACAATATGGAAAGAGACTGAGTCCTAGAATCAGAAAACATGGAATAGCTTCTTATATGAAAAGAGTCTACCATGTATTGCTGTTGCTGCTGTTAAATTGCTTTAGTCATGTCTGACTCTTTGAGACACTATGGACTGTAGCCTGCCAGGCTCCTCTGTCCATGGGATTCTCCAGGCAAGAATACTAGAATGGGTTGCCATGCCCTCTGCCAGGGGATCTTCCCGACCCAGGCATCAAACTTGCATCTCTTTTGTCTCCTGCATTGGCAGGCAGGCTCTTTATCAGTAGCACCACCTGGGAAGCCCCTACTATGTATTAATAGTGGTCAAAATTCATCTCCTCTCCTAGTAAGTTCTTCTAATGCCAGGACCATGTCTTAGTCATATTTGACTTTTTCTAAGGCCAAAGACAATGCGTGGACTGTGTGCTCAGTCACTCAGTAATGTTCAGCTCTTTGCTACCCAATGGACTGTAGCCTTCCAGGCTCCTCTGTCCATGGAATTTTCCAGGCAAGAATACTGGAACAGGTTGCTATTTCCTACTCCAGGGGATCTTCCCAACCCAGGGATCAAACCTTTGTCTCTTGTGTCTCCCGCACTGCAGGTGGGTTCTTTATCACTGCACCACCTGGGAAGCCCTTAATGAAAATGTAGGTGGATTGAATGGTTCACAAATGTAAATTTGAATAACCTATGTAAATAACCTTGAAGAGGATGGATTTAAGAGATTAAAAAAAAGTCAATTTGCTTTATTTTTTTTTTTCTGAACTATATTCATTGGTACTTTCTACTTTTGTACTCTATACTTAGGGAGAATTATTTCATTGCATTCATGTAACCCCTAAATGGGTTTACATGGTGGCTCAGACAGTAAAGAATCTGCCTGCAATGTAGGAGCCCTGGGTTTTACCCCTGGGTCAGGCAGATCCCCCAGGGAAAGTAATGGCTACCCCCTTCCAGCATTCTTGCCTGGAGAATTCTATGGACAGAAGAGCCTGGCAGTCTGTAGTTTATGGGGTCGCAAGGGTTGGGCATGACTGAGCGACTAACACACACACACATAACCCCTAAACAGCAGATTTGCACTAACATTTTAACACACATTTTTATTCATTTTTGTAACACACATTTATTGAATAAAAATAAAAAAAACACTTATTATAAAGCTTGATGAGATATATAATAAATTTTTCAAAAATAAAGGCAAAACAATTTTTAAACAGCAAAAATTTAGAGAATAAATTTATATATCTAAGACAAAATGAACAATGTGAAATAAGAGTAATGAGAGAACTCATTATTTCAGTCTACTTGTGCAGTTCTTATAATACAGAACCCAGGTTTATAAACTTGAATACAGTGTTTTGATAATAAATATTTAAGATATCAAAAAAGCAAAAAAAAAAAAAAGCAACTCTATAGGATGGAGTGATTACAAAATCATAAAAATCACAAATAATATTGCACAAATTTCCCAGAGAGGAAATCAGCAGCAGAAACATTAAACGTGTTTTTACTAAAACCAGCATGTTAGCACTCTCCCTTGTTTTAAATGCAGGTGCTATTCATAATATTTATTTATTTATTTTTTGCCTGGACAGTGATGTTACATTATTTAGAAGATGTCCTCAAATACAGAAACCTCAAGAGATAAATCCGTGAAAATATAAAGCATGTTTATGCCAACAGATGTATTCTACATAAGACTCTGCAAATTGATTTCCACCAATTATATCCCATTTTAGATATCCTAGGAGAGTTGCTCATTTTAAAACAAAGTACCTCTCAAGAATCGTGTTGTGAAGCGTAGAATTTTTTTCCTATATCCAGCCCTTACTCTATGAAAGACACTACAATAGAGATTTGACTTCTCAGTTCTTAAAAATTTTAAGAAAGCACAATATTAGATTTTGAAGCATTCTTGTAATCAGTTGGAGAATCATACAATGTCATAATTCTTCTTAAAACTGTATTCTAGCAGACATATCTCCAATTAAGTAATTTATAATACATTATTTAAATTCCTATTTTTTTTTCTTTGTAAATTTTATTTATTTATTTATTTTTTAATAAATTTATTTATTTTAGTTGGGGGCTAATTACTTTACAATATTGTAGTGGTTTTTGTCATACATTGACATGAATCAGCCATGGGTTTACATGTGTTCCCCATCCTGAACCCCCCTCCCACCTCCCTCCCCATCCCATCCCTCTGGGTCATCCCATTGCCCCAGCCCTGAGCATTTATTTGTCTCATGCATTGAACCTGGAATGGTGTTCTGTTTCACATACAAGGTGAGGGTGGGATGTTCTGGGAGAATAGAATTCCTCCTATTTTTAATCATCATTGGAAGTGGGATTGACAGCTTACTCTTCTTCACTCCCATATTCTCAGAAATGAAACACACACACACACACACACACACACACACACACACACACACACCCTCACCAACCTATTGGTAAACAGTGTTTTCATTTTTGCAATATTATCTAATAATCTATAATTACTGCCTCTATTACCTAATATATTGCAGGGGTTATGTGCCAAATTTGGAGTTTAGGCTATGCTCATTGTTTAGATAGTATCTAGTCTGCTCTTATACAATTATAATGACAGAGTTGAATAATTGAGTCCATGACCATATAACTCACAAAGTCCAAAATAACTTTCTATCTGTGGTCCTTTATAGACAAAGTTCACTTACCCCTGACTTATAATCTAAGTGTTAAAACGCATCAGAAATTCCTGATCACTTATAGCTGTCAAAATTGAGTATTTCTTAATTAAAAAGATGCAAAAGATTTCTGTAGTAGAAACATCTAGGATTTTATATTTAATCTAATTTTGACAATGAGTTGCAGTAAATATCCCTTAATACCATACCACCAATGGGCTCCCCAGGTGGCTCAGTGTTTAAAGAACCCGCCTGCCAGTGCAGGAGACATAAAAGACATGGGTTCTCTCCCTCGATCAGGAAGATCCCCTGGAAGAGGGCATGGCAATTCACTCCAGTATTCTTGCCTGAAATATCCTAAGAACAGAGGAGCTTGGGGGGAAACAGTCCATGGGGTCACAGAGTCACACATGACTGAAGCGACTTAGCATGCACGCACATCAATGGCATAGTGTTTGGCCATAGAAGAATACATTATGTGTATTACTATTTCAATGTGTCAAGTATGGGTAGGTTGTTTTCAGTGTATACATTTTTAAATCTTTATAAGCCCTTAATGAACTACTACTATCTCCAATTTACAGATAGGTAAACAGGGGTCCAAAGGGTTTGTAAAAATTACCTAATGACATACAGCTAGTATGGGCTTCCCTGATGGCTCCATTAGTAAAGCATCTGCCTGCATTTTGGTCTGGAGAATTCCATGGACTGTATAGTCCATGAGGTCGCAAAGAGTAGAACACAACTGAGCAGCTTTCAGTTTCACTTTCATGCATATAGTATATGGGGTAGCTGTGATTTGATTTCAGATCATTTCTCTTCAAAAACCAGATTCTTCCTAGTATAGAATAAGCCTTATTTTTTATTTATTTAAGCTCTCTAGGAAGCTACCTAGACAAAACATGCAGGCAACTCACATCCTGGATTGCTTCTCTGGCCCAACAGTCCTCTAATGTTTAGTCCTAAGTAAACACTATAATATAAACTAAAGAGACCTAAAGAATACCAGTTAGCACCATTACAATAGCAATAGGGTCTTCTAGAAAACAATTATTCTACTAGCATACTAGGTAGAGAAAGAATCATTCCAAAGACACTTTATGGTTCTCCCAGGAAGTGTTCTCTGCAGTATAAGCCAACGTGTGTTTTCCCATTATAACAAGGGATCTCAGCTCCACCTCCCTGTATTTCAACCAGGGCTCCAAGCAAATAAAATTAAGAAATCTCATTTGAGGTGTTCACAAATAAAATGTTTTGAAACAATTTTCCTGCGTTAGAGTTTCATGAACCACTGGGGTGTAATCAAACCTTGTTTAAAAACCATGTTCCACCTCTGTGTACAATATTAGTATGGCCACTGCTCCACTCAGAAAATCTGTACTCTAAAGCAAATGCAGGTCTCAAATTGAGGACACAAATGGATTGCTAGTTGGCAACAACCTGCTGAGAAAAGACTCAGAGATATATCCATGTGCCTGATCCAAGAAAAAATACAAGGAATTACCTTAAAATGACTTTTATTCTGCAGAGTTAATTTCTTTAGAAATCATAGCATCATGATGAGATATTTGAGAACAAAAGCAGAGAATAAAAGAAAAATTTCCTTTTACTATTTACTATTGGCTAAGTACCTATCTCAAATTAGAGAGTTTGTTAATAATATTCAATCAGTGTTCTGCATGAGTATTTGATACTTTTTAATTCCATCATTATTTACTGAGCTTACTGAATGCTCATCATTGTGTTATGCCAACGTTTCAAATACTTAAAAAAAGATACTGCCCTTGAGGGTTTATATCAAGTAGAGAACTTTTGTAAATAACAATTTCAATATGTGAGCAGAAATGAAATAAAACTGAGGAGGAGGAAAAGGGAAGAGAAAGTACCATCCACTAGCATACATGCTGGAGGCCAGAGCTTTGTAAACTAATCCATCTTTAGTTGGTTAAGGAAGGTGAGCCAGGAATAGGAAAGTTGCAAACTTTTCCTATAGTTGAAACATATAACTCCTTTGGAAATACATGGCAAATGTGCTGAAATATACACTGTTTTATTTAAATCTTCATGGCTACTAGTTGGAACTGAAAACGAATTGTACAATTGGAAGTGTAATTAAACTATTTGTTTAATTCCTACTCTCAGGCATCAAAGTTTAAAAAGTAAAACGAAGACTGACTGCAGCAAAATCCTAGTCAATATAACCTTATTCATTTATCATGTTATGGTTTATTACAAACGTTAAATACAAGAAATAAAACACTTCATATATTTCATTTCAGGAAGCTTTCACTTTGTAAATCACATACAAAAATACTGGTGGTCGGGTGTGCCTTTTGCAAAAATGTTATTTTATCTTCCTCGCATAAATAACCACCCTCATGAATCTCAATTAGGCTAGAGTTACTGCAGTGATCATCAGATTAAACATGCTTTCATTTGTTCTGAAAGAAAAACAGATCTATTTTAGCACAATATATTACAAATTCATCTAATGCATTCTGAATTGTTATCTGCAGTTTATACCGAAACAAATACCACATCTCTTTAACTATATTGATTCACTAAGAAGACAAACATTGCCTTCATCATTTAGCAGCTGTTATCTGAAGGCAAGGTTTTAACCCTTGATTTTCAGTTTCTGCATTTGTAAAATGTAGATGAGAATTGTGTGGCTTGTGAGGACTGAGTGGGGTGATCTATGCATGAAGTAAGTTGCACAGTCTAAGAGATCAGTTTGTATAAGCTATTTTTTCCATTAGATAAATAAATCTGTAAGATCCGTTTTAGCGTCCAAATAACTAATCACCTATTTTTTCTATTTTTTCATCCAAAACTAAAGTACAATGCTATTTTCCTGATAAGAATTCCAAATCCAGTAAGAATAAAAGGACTTGAGTACAGGAGGATAGGTACTACCTAAATGTGCAATAACAATTGCATGTACTCTGTATTTATGTGTGTTATGGTAGCTCAGCTGGTAAAGAGTCCACCTGCAGTGCAGGAGACCTGGGTTCGATTCCTGGACTGGGATGATCCCTTGGAGAAGGGAATGACTACCCACCCCAGTATCACACTTTTGTATTTTTATATAATACTATGTGTGCTATTATTAACTAAGAGTCTTGCCCGGACAGCCATCTTCAAGGCACAATATATTGCTTGTGATTAAGCCAAATATTCATCTTTGATCATTACCAAAAAATACAAAACAAAAACTCAGGAGGTAGGGAGCAGATGAGCCAGAGAAGGACATTGTTCAGCAATAAGATTCTAGACTCTGGATCAAAGGAAGGTGGTCTTCCTTCACACTCTGTGGCCTTGGGCAAAGTAATTTTTCTCTCTGAGCCTCAGTTAAGTAGGTATAATAAATAAGGTCAGGTATTTGATATTTCATATTTAAAATGCTCTGTCCATGGAAAATCATTAATAAATAGTAGAAAAATATATTTTTCAATTGCATTTAATTATAGGGAGGTCAGTTATAAAGGGTCAGTTTCAAAAGAATAATCCATCCTGTGGTCCTCTGAGAAATAAATATATATATATATATATATATATAAAATCTTGGCCTGGAGCCTACTTACTCAAATTTTAGTCCAAAATTTAGCAGCATTAGCAAAAATTGGAAGCTTGTTATGAATGCTGAATCTTAGGCCTTATTGAATCAGAATCTTAATGAGAATTTTAGTGAGAAGCTCAGACTATTTGGATGCCCAACCAAGTTGTAGAAGCACCAATATATAAAAATCACATACCAATGCACCAATACTTGATTGATTGAAATGAAATTCTTTATAACCAATAATGCTTACAATTAAACAGGTAAAGTAGTATGTTAAGTAGTTTTAGTAGTTATATACAGAAGTAGTTATTGTGTTATGAAGAGTTGAAAAAAAGTGTTTAAGATATTAACTGAAAATTGAGTATTGCCATCTCCAATATGAGATGAATCTACCTCTTTATACACCACTATCTGTCTACGTGGATCAGCATTATCTGAAAATGTTTTCCAATACCACTTGTATCACAATCATATAAGGGCTATTTTAAAATGTAGATTCCCAGGCACCAAATACCCAAACATAGTTATTCAGAATTCTTAGGAATTGAGAGTACAGATGATGGGAAATACATATTCATATTCCCCTTTTAAAAAGAATGTTTAAATTCTGATGACTGGGTCCTATCACCAGAAATTCTAATTTGATTTATCTGAGTATGGTTTGAGCATTGGCAATTTTAAATGCTCCTCATGTGATTTTAATATGAAGCCAATTGAGAATCATTGTTCTCAACAGAGCTCAGTCTGATGGTGAGTGTCAAGAATTTCCTGACTGTGAAATGTAAACTCCAACACTAGGTTGGATGGACAGCTAGAACATAAGGGCCAGAACACACATGTGGACTTTTATAATGAAACGTTCATTAGCCTCAATCCTAAGGTCATGATATTGGTTAGGATTCAGAGGACAAAAATACAGCTAATTAAACTGAAAATTTATCAAATCAATTTCTATTCAAACACTTCCCCTTCTTCTCACTGACATCTCTCTCTTCCAATTCTGTTGTGTGTGTGTGATGTTTAAAATACAAGTGCAACTGGGTTGAATCAGGGAACTTCTCACTTCTGAAACGATCCAGGATTTTATACAAGTGATGTTGAAGAACCACATGCAAAGCCATTGACAAAAGACTTTCTGACAGAACCAGACCAAGTAGCAACAATAGAGCAGGGAACTGACATGGGGGGATTAGGAAAAGACAGTTCAAAGGGAAATAATTTGAATTTCAAAACACTAGGAGAGGCCCTCAGGAAAACTGTTGATGTACTGAAAGATTTCTGTAAAAAGTCATCCCTGTTATCAACAGGCTACAAGGGAAGGGTTACACAACTTGGAACTTAGAAGAGTAGGCTGAAAAACTGATTTTTTTGTCAGTTTCCGATAAGCATACATAGTTACAACTGTAACCTAGAGTTTATAGGCTATAAAGTTAAATAAATAAATAATAATAATAATAATAATTTTTAGTTTCATTTTTTTTCTGGAAGGAATTTCAACAAGCACACTATACAATATATAGTCTGAAGTTTGATGCTGCATTTTAAAACTGGATCAACTACCTTAAAATAAAAATGTTTCTATATTTTTCTCTTCCCTGTAGTATTTTTCAAAACAAGAGATCTCAAATGTGCATCTAGCCCAGAATAATGGTCAATGTAAAGTCACTTAAAAACTTGTAAGCTATCAAGATGGGATCTTCATTGCCACCACCCTATACAACTCATTTATTTAAGAAAATAAAGTTGAAAATCTACAGTTCACAGATGTATCTGTTATATTCCCTTGTTTATTTAAAAAGAGGTTTTTTAGTAATAATCTTAAAATAAGTTTAGTTTTGCTCCTAGAATTTAACTTCTAGTAAAATAAAATAATCTAAAACACACTTCTTCATTTATGGAGGCATTGTTAATTGTAGTAAATAAGGGAAATCAATGAAAATACATGGTATTAGGTATGCTTAAGTAAAACAAACATGTTCAGCTGATGAAAAATTATGAATCCATAAAAATAATGGTATGAATAGTTTTCAAATATCGGAGAGTGTTTATGTTTTAATTATAGGTGAAACAAATAGGATATACATTATTTATTCAGTATAATTTTAATTACATTATAGGAACAAAATATAACAAAAATACAACAATGTATGCAAAAATTTTTAGTCAGTACGATAGAATGGCAAAACTCAATTTTCTTCCATTTAAAAATGTTTTCTGTGTTTCTCAAATTTTCTAATATATTCCATTAAAAACTTCAATTATTGGAAAACTAAAAGACTTTCGAGGATAAGTTCAAATGAAAGCAAGACACCTTCTGTTCTCAGTTTAGTAAATCTAATTCATCAAGGTCCCTTGTTTCTTGACATGTTATAATGGAAAATAACTAAGATTCAAGGAGTTCAAATTAAGCCACCCATAGGTTCTAGTATTGATACACAACAAAGTTACTAATGAACTTGCTTTTAATGTGGATTTTAAATATTCCATCTAGACTTATTATAGCTAAAAGAGTATATGTCAAAGAATGGAAAAGTGTTGTATGGATGAAAAGCAGAGTTTTTATGATACTAGGAAATGATAACAAAAATAGAAATCAAATCTTCCCGGTTTGAAGAGTTGCAATTGAAAGGCATCATGATTTTTCTAGTACAGTCAGTTACCATTAGCTGTCAATCTGAATCAATATGTTAGTTAGAAACTGTATGTCCATCCCAAACACTGTATCGAGTTATGGAAGGGACAAGAGTTTAAATCAACAACATACCATAGAGTGTTGGGCAAGTTAGGTTTGGGGTAGAGAGGGTATGTTGACACACAAGAACTTACAAGGTGTAATATGTCAAACAAATTAAATGGCATGCTGAGGAAGAGAAAGTTTAACATCGATCTTCTTACCCTTTGTACCCATCTGATACAATACTTAAATTATAGCACTAAGCCCATAGCAGATGGCTAATAATTCACTGCATAGCAGGTAATAAAATAGGAAGATGTTGCTGGAGCTGGAAGGATGTTGCTGGAGCTAGAACACCAGGAAAGGCTGATCCCATCTTCCTTGACATCACTGTTAGGAATACCCGAGTGTCAGGATTAAGTTTAATCAAAAAAGAAACTGCACATGGAGGAGACAGTATTAACTGTGAGAGTGTGGAGACATTTCACAGAGCATTTAACAACAAGTCCCAATAAATTTTTGTGGGAAGCTGCTATAAATTCCACAAAGTAACATATGCAGTTCTGAGAATCAAATAATCTCACACAAATTCCCATGATAATTTCTGTGTTAGAAGAAAAGGAGTGCAGAAAGTGTAGCAAGAAAGGTCAACTGGGAAAGATGCGCATTCCCACTAGCTTACAAATTGAGTCTTCTGGAAAGCAATCAGCACAGCATCCTTCCCACTCCCTGGCCTCATTTTTCATGTGTTATCTCCTGAAGTGAAGATTGAGTATGCGATTTCAAATTTTACAAATGTAACATAATCAGAAAATGTTGATATAAATATGCAATCACTGGGTATCAGTGCAAACAAGTCACTCATTCAAAGAAGCACTGTCTATCTATCAAACACTTCTTTGTTGAGAAAATGGGAGGGAGAGATAGGGAGGAATAGAGAGAGAATGAGAGAGAAAACATGTGCTCTAGAAAGTAAATATAAGTATATCATTTCCACTAACCTTGTTTTTTCCCAGGTGCTTTTTTTATGTCTTATTTGAATGTGATCCACAATCTCAATAAATGTGAATTACAAAAGGGATCTAATTTTCTATAAATGATATTGAAACAATAAGGTATCTTTGGAAAATAAAAATAAGCTTGAATGTTTTCACTAACCACACACAAAAATACACAAAATTAGAGTGACTTCAGAGAAGTATCAAATAAGATATATCCCCTATGAATGTCAATAATTTGGCATCCATCCACATACAAAAGTGTCTTCCTGGGAGCTTTGGGATCCAGTTAGGCAATTGTGAAAACTTAGGGCTTCCATGGTGGCTGGCTCAGATAGTAAAGAATCATGCCTGCAATGCAGGACACCAGGGTTCGAGCCCTGGGTCAGGGAGTTCCCCTGGAGAATGGAATGGCTACCCACTCCAGTATTCTTGACTGGAGAATTCCAAGGACAGAGGAGTCAGGCAGGCTACATTCATGGTTGCAAAGAGTCAGACTCTCACTTTCAATTCACTTTCACAGTAAAGTTCAAGACCAAGAATTTTGAGGAGGAAAGCTTGTACCCTCATGGCTGGCTTGTTGACCATGGTTGGATACACATGTGCTATACACACAGTGATATACACACTCAGAAATAGTTCCATACCCCTGAGAACTTGGTTACAGCCCCATTTGTCTTGGACCTGACACAAGCACAATATGTGAAGGGACCTGGGAGGAGTCACACTCACCCATGAGTGTGTTGGATAGCAGGCATATGGAACTTGGTCCCAGCTGTAGACCCTAAAGTGGACCCAGCTTCAGTCTCTTGGCTACTGCCCAGTAGCCCAAGAAGGTAAGCTTGACAAACACAGTCATACTGTAGATTCTGAAAGGGCTCCAGCCTGTCCCAGCTTCAGTCTGTGAACACTCCTGCTGGCACAGGGACCTGGCAGGAGACACTCCCACCTGTGACCCTGAAGATCCTGAAAGTACTCCATCCTCAATGCTAGCCCCTCACAGTCAAAGTCTGCCAGTAGACCTGCCAACCCAGGAACCTAGCATTTGCAACCCCAGACATCTAGAAGGGCCCTATGTTCAGTTCAAGCCCCTCTCAGACACAATCTGTGAGCAGTCCTGTTGGCAAAGGGATTCAGAGGGAAACACTCATGTCTATACTTCAAAGGATCCAAAAAGGTCCATATATTCAGTTTCAGTTTCTCCACAGACAGTCATGGAGAAATCCAGCCCACCCAGGAACCCCTGTGCCTCCACTGTTCAGTGTGCAGATTTCAATCTTGGCTGTGGATACTGAAATATTCCTGGGGCTATGTTACAGTCCATTTCACCCATGTTCCAGGGCCATCCTGCTCAATCAAAGACTCATCCAGTGATTGGGCAAGAATCCTCCCAGGGAGCTTCTAGGAGCCACCCCCATTCCCACGCCTGGTAGTAGGTCCACTGACTGAATACCCAACTCTTGACTCTGAAATAGAAACTTGTCCAAGTGCCACCCTACTGAACAAGCTACTGGAGGAAGTCCCATCCATCCACCTGAACTCTTGGTAACAAACATACCAACTGTGGACCCCACTGCAGCCCCAGTGACAGCCTTCAACCTAGCATGACTGAAAATCGCATCAGCCTAGGGAACCAATGGGAGAAGATATTTACCTGCTGAAACAAGTCTTTAAAGACGGGAAAAGATGTTTTCTCATCCAAATACACAGACTACATGAATCATAAAGAATCAAGTAGCAGGATACTACCACAGGTAACTAATAAATCTCCAGTAAATGACCCCAAATAAATGGAGAACATTTGCCTAACACAGAATTCAAAATAATCATCTTAAAGAAACGGAGTGAAATTCAAGAGAACACAAACAACTAAACAAAGTCAGGAAAACAATGCATGAACAAACTGAACAATTTAATAAAGAAACATAAATCATAAGAAAAAAGCTAAAAACAAATACTGGAGCTGAAGAGCAAAACAAGAGACATGAAAAATTCAGTAGAGAGCTTCAACAACAGATCTAATCATGCATGCATGGGGGGAAAAATCAACAAAAATTTGAAGACAGATCATTTGAAAATCATTTTTCTCACAAGGAACAGAATGGGAAAATACAAATAGAGAAAGCTTACATGAATTACAGGACATCACACAAATGAACATCTGCATCATGGGAGTCTCAGAAAGAGAAGAGAGAATGGGGTATGAAACTAATTTAAAGAAGTAATTGCTGAAAAACTTCCCATATCTTGGATAAGAGATAGAGATTCTGGTGTGGAAAGTTTAAAGAACCCCAAGCAAGATCAACACAAAGAAGATAGCTATAAAATATACTATCATCAAAATGGTAAATGGCAAACACAAGACAGTGACAAAGAGATAATTTCAAAAGCAGCAAGAGAAAAATAACTCATTAGATAAAAAGACCCACAACTAGACTATCAACATATTTCTCACCGGCCAGGAGGAAATAGGATGATATAGTCAAAGTGCTTAAAGAAAAAAAATAAAAAAAATAAAAACCTGCCAACAAAGAATATTATATAGAGTAAAAATTTTACATCATAAATGAAGAAGAGATAAAGACATTCTAACAAACAAAAGCTAAGGGAGTTCATCATCACTAGACCTACTTAACAAGAAATGATAAAGGGGGTTCTTCTAGTTGAAATGGAAGGACACTAAGTAACAACATGAAAACATATGCAAGTGTAAAAATCAATGAAAAAATAAATATATAGTCAAATTATGAAAACCCTAGTATTGTAATCATGATGTAGAAAGCACTTTATCTCTAGTACAAGTGTTAAAAAAATGTCAAAAATAGCTATAGCTAAAATAATTTGTTCATGAATGAACAATATAAAAATATATAAAGTATATAACAGCAATAGAATAAAATGTACAACGATAAGTAAATGTAAAATTTTTGTTTGTGATTGAAGATGTTATCAACTTAAAACAGACTGCTGTTTTTATAAGATGTCTTATGTAAGTCTCATGGTAACCACAAAGAAAAAACCTATCGTAGATAAATCAAGACTTAAAGGAAGGAATTAAAGCATAAACACCATAAAAAAAATCACAAAATAAGAAAATAAGAGAGAAAGAAAAAATAAAGGAACTAAGAAAATTCCTCATAAGAAAATGAACCAAATAGCAATAGCTCTTACATATTGATAATTACTTTAGAATAAAAGGATTAAACTTTCCAATTAAAAGACATATTAACAGAAGGAATAAAAAACAACAGCCAGTGATGTGCTCCCTATTAAAACAAACAAAAATCAAAAACTCATTTTAGTTTTAAGGACAAACATAGGCTGAAAGAGAAGGGATGGGAAAAAATGTCCCATTCAAATGGTAACAAAAAGAAGGCAGAAGTGGTTAACCGTATTTCAGAAAAAATAGACTTTCAGTCCAATTCAGTCACAAGAAAAAAAAAAGGTCAGTTTGCTGTGATAAAAGGATCAAATAAATAAAAGAATATAA
Source organism: Okapia johnstoni (assembly GCA_024291935.2). NCBI lineage: Eukaryota > Metazoa > Chordata > Mammalia > Artiodactyla > Giraffidae > Okapia > Okapia johnstoni. Next base: position 41,535,767 of record CM044319.1, on the reverse strand, counting down.
AAGTTATAAATATAAATGTTCTCAACATAGGAGCATTTGGATTTTTAGAGGAAGCATTAACAAAACTTAGAGAAAGAGAAAAAAAAAAAGGGCTCCCTTGGTGCTCAGATGGTAAAAAATCTGCCCACAATGCATGAGGCCTGGGATCAGTCTGTGGGTCAGGAAGACCTCCTGCAGAAGGGAACAGCAACCCACTCCAGTATTCTTTCCTGGAGAATTCCATGGACAGAGGAACCTGGCAGGCTACAGTCCATGGGGTCACAGAGAGTCAGACATGACTGAGTGATTAACAAGGGAAAAAGAAAATAGACACAATACAGTAATACGAGGGGATTTCAACATCCCATTCTCAACATCGGATAAATTATTTAAACAGAAAATGAGTTAGGATACAATGGACTTGAATAACACTACAGAACAAATGAGCCTAACAAATGGTTATAAAACAGTCCATGCAACAGTACCAGAGAACGCATTCTTCTCAAGTGAACATAGAACATTTTCCAGGATAGGTCCTATGTTGGATCACAAAGCAAGTCTTTAAACATTTAAGAAGAACTGAAATCACATCAGGTATCATTATTTCCAACTAGAAATATGAGACTAGAAATTAGTGGTATGAGACTAGAAATTAGTAATAGGAGGCAAGGGGGAATATGGAACTTAGACAACATAATTGTTGTTGGAAGTACATGGGAATTAAACAAGTACATGGAAATTAAACAACATGATTTTTAACAACCAATGGGCCAACGAAGAATCAAAAATGAAATGAAGTATCAAGACAAATAAAAATAAAAATAAACATATCACAACTTATGGAATGCTTGAAAGCAGTTCTAAAGGATAAATTTATAGCAGTAAACACTAATGTTTAGAGAAAAGTAAAATCTGAAATAAATAACATAGTTTTATGCCAAAATATATAGGAAAAAAGAATAATCTAAGCCCAAATATAGTAAAAGTTAGAAAATAATAAATATTAATAATAGAGGAGAAATAAATGAAATAGAGACTGGAAAGATAATAGAAAAAAAATCAACAAAACAACAAAAAAATTTAAATAAACAAAATTCACAAACTTTTAGCCAGACTAACCAAGAGAGAGGACTCAAATAAATCAAATCAGAAATGAGACAGGCTACATTATAATGGACATTAAAGAAATGCAAAGAATTATGAGGTTACTATGAAAAATTATATGCCTATAACCTGTACAATACAAAAGATTTGGATAACTTCCTAGAAACATACAAGTGACCAAGACAGAATTATAAAGAAATAAAAAATCTAAAGAGGTCAATAACAACAAAGGAGATTAAAACAATTATCAAATTCATCTAAAAGAAAAGCCAGGGACCAGATGATTTCTCTGGTGAATTCTACCAAACATTTAAAGAAGAATTAATGTTAATCCTTTTCAAACTCTTTCAAAATATTGAAGAGGACAGAATACTCCCAAACTCATTTTAAAAAGCTAACATTACCCTGGTTCCAAAGTTAGATGAGAATCTCTAAGAAAAGAAAACTACAGGCCAATACTTCTGATAAATATATATGCAAAATTCTCAACAAATACTAATAGACTGAATTAAATAGCTCATTAAAAAGATCATACAACCATGATCAAGTAGGATTTAGCTGTGGCATTCAAGGATGGTTGACATACACCAATCAATAAATGTGATACATTATATTTCCTTACAAAAAAAATTTAAAAGCAATTACTGTATTATTCAGCAATCCCATTATTCTAGGCATGTCTGAAGGTTATGAAATCATTATCTTGAAGAGAGGTCAACACTCCAATGTTCATCGTAGTATTTATCACAACAGAGAAGACATGGAAACTACCTAAGTGTCTATCAGTGGATAAATTGATAAATAACATATATATATATAAAATAAAATATTTAGTCATAAAAAGAAGGAAATCAAGCCATTTGAGACAGATGAATGCACCTTGACAGCATCATGCTAAGTGAAATAAGCGAGACTAAGACAAACAGCATATGATCTTATGTGTGGAATCTAAAAAAAAACAGTGAATTTAAAGAAACAGAGGGTAAAACAGTGATTGCTAGGGAGTGAATAGGAAAATGAAACGTTGGTCAAAGTGTATGAACTTCCAGTTTTAATATGAATAATTTCTAAGGACTAAGTGATGACTGTTAACAATGTTGTATTACATACTTGAAAGTTATTAAGAGAGTAAATCTTAAATAAATCTCACTACAAAAAAAATAGTTATGTGAAATGATGCTATATTAACTGTCCTTATTGTAGTAATCATCTTATGACATATATGTATGTCAAATCATCACACTGTACACCTTAAACTTATACAGTTATATAATTCAGTTATATCTTTATAAAGCTGGTACAGAAATACACAAAAGGAACTGTAAAGAAAAAATTGACAATCAAATTTATGAAATACATATTCTTCCCCAAATCCTATAGATAGATGTTAAAGAAAATCATAGAAAAATGGATGTATGCCTTTAAGAGTAAACAACGTTTTACAATTCAGAAGACAATATCAATATTAGAAAATATAAAGTAAATGTGACTGATAAAGGAATATGGTTAAAAGTTAAGTGAGAAACAGCTGGATCATAGAAAACACTAGAGAATTTCAGAAAAACAACTATTTCTGCTTTACTGACTATGCTAAAGCTTTTGACTGTGTAGACCACAACAAACTGTGGAAAATTCTTAAAGAGATAGGAATACCAGACAACCTTATCTGCCTCCTAAGAAACCTGTATGCAGGCCAAGAAGCAACAGTTAGAACCTGACATGGACAGCCCACTGGTTCCAAATTGACAAAGGAGTACGTCAAGGCCTATATTGTCATCCTGCTTATTTAACTTATATGCAGAGTACATCATGTGAAATGCCAGGCTGGATGAAGCACACTGCTGGAATCAAGATCATGGGGAGAAATATCAATAACCTCAGATATGCAGATGACACCACCCTTATAGCAGAAAGCAAAGAGGAACTAAAGAGACTCATGATAAAGGTGAAAGAGGAGAGTGAAAAAGCTGGCTTAAAACACAACATTCGTTCCCAGGTAGGAAGAATCAATATTGTGAAAATGACTATACTACCAAACACAATCTACAGATTCTATGAGAGCTCTATCAAATTACCAATGGCATTTTTCACAGAACTAGAACTAAAAATTTCACAATTCATACGGAAACACAAAAGACCCCGAATAGCCAATGCAGTCTTGAGAAAGAAGAACGGAGCTGGAGGAATCAACCTTTCTGACTTCAGATTATACTACAAAGCTGAAGTCATCAAGACAGTATGATAATGGCACAAAAACAGAAATATAGACCAACGGAACAAGATAGAAAGCCCAGAAATAAACCCATTCACCTGCGGGTACCTTATTTTTGACAAAGGAGGCAAGAATATACAATGGGGCAAAGACAGCCTCCTCAATAAATGGTGATGGGAAAACCGGACAGCTACATGTAAAAGAATGAAATTGAACACGTCCTAACACCATACACAAAGATAAACTCAAAATGGATTAAAGACCTAAATGTAAGACCAGAAACTATAAAACTCTTAGAGGAAAACATAGGCAGAACACTCAGTGACATAAATCAAAGCAAGATTCTCTATGACCCCCCTTCTAGAGTAACGGAAATAAAAACAAAAGTAAAGAAGTGGGACCTGGTTAAACTTAAAAGCTTTTGCACAGCAAAGGAAACTATAAGCAAGGTGAAAAGACAACCTTCAGAATGGGAGAAAATAATAGCAAATGAAACAACTGACAAAGGATTAATTTCCAAAATATACAAGCAACTCATACAACTCAATGCCAAAAAACAAGCAACCCAATCAAAAAGTGGGGAAAAGACCTAAACAGACATATCTCCAAAGAAGACATACAGATGGCTAAAAAACACATGAAAAGATGCTCAACATCACTCATTGTTAGAGAAATGTAGATCATAACTACAATGAGATATTACTTTACACTGGTCAGAGTGGACATCATCTAAAAGTCTACAAACAATAAGTTCTGGAGAGGGTGTGGAGAAAAGGAAATGCTCTTGCACTGTTGGTGGGAATATAAATTGATACAGCCACTATGGATGACAGTATGGAGGTTTCTTAAAAAACTAGGAATAAAGCCACCTATGACCCAGCAATCCCACTCTTAGGCATATGCCCTGAGGAAACCAAAATTGAAAAAGACACATGTATTCCATTGTTCATTGCAGCACTATTTACAATAGCTAGAATATGGAAGCAACCTAGATGTCCATCAACAGATGAATGGATAAAGAAGACATAGTACATATACACAATGGAATATTACTCAGCCATAAAAAAAGAACACGTTTGAGTCAGTTCTGATGAGGTGGATGAACCTAGAACCTATTATACAGAATGAAGTGAGTCAGAAAGAGAAAGATAAATATCATATTATAACACATATATACAGAATCTAGAAAAATGGTACTGAAGAATTTATTTACAGGGCAGCAATGGAGAAACAGACACAGAGAATAGACTTATGGACATGAGAGAGGGTAGGGGAGGGTGAGATGTATGGAAAGAGTTACATGAAAACTTACATTACCATATGTAAAATAGATAGCCAACGGAATTTCCTGTATAGCTCAGGAAACTCAGACAGGGGCTCTGTATCAATCTAGAGGGGTAGGATGGGGTGAGAGATGGGAGGGAGGTTCAAAAGAGAGGGGATACATGTATACCTATGGCTGATTCTGTGATCAGATTGGCTAGTTTAATCACAGAAAACTAGCCAATCTGATCACACAGACCACAGCTTTGTCTATCTCAATGAAACTAAGCCATGCCCTATGGGGCCATCAAAGACGGACGGGTCATGGTGGAGAGGTCTGACAGAATGTGGTCCACTGGAGAAGGGCATGACAAACCACTTCAGTATTCTTGCTTTGAGAACCCCATGAACAGCATGAAAAGGCAAAAAGATAGGACACTGAAAGATGAACTCCTCAGGTTGGTAGATGCCCAAAATGCTACTGGAGATCAGTGGAGAAATAACTCCAGAAAGAATGATGGGATGGAGGCAAAGCAAAAACAATACCCAGCTGTGGATGTGACTGGTGATAGAAGGAAAGTTTAATGTTGTAAAGAGCAATATTGCATAGGAACCTGGAATGTTAGGTCCATGAATCAAGGCAAATTGGAAGTGGTCAAACAGGAGATGGCAAGAGTGAACGTGGACATTCTAGGAATCAGAGAACTAAGATGGACTGGAATGGGTGAATTTAACTCAGATGGCCATTATATCTACTACTGTGGGCAGGAATCCCTTAGAAGAAAAGGAGTAGCCATCATGGTCAAAAGAAGAGTCCAAAATGCAGTACTTGGATGCAATCTCAAAAACAACAGAATGATCTCTGTTCGTTTCCAAGGCAAACCATTCAATATCATGGTAATCCAAATCTATGCCCCGACCAGTAACGCCGAAGAGGCTGAACTTGAACAGTTCTATGAAGACCTACAAGACCTTTTAGAACTAACACCCAAAAAAGATGTCCTTTTCATTATAGGGGACTGGAATGCAAAAGTAGGAAGTCAGGAAACACCTGGCGTAACAGGAAAATTTGGCCTTGGAGTACAGAATGAAGCAGGGCAAAGGCTAATAGAGTTCTGCCAAGAGAATGCACTGGTCATAGCAAACACCCTCTTCCAACAATACAAGAAGACTCTACACATGGACATCACCAGATGGTCAACACTGAAATCAGATTGATTATATTCTTTGCAGCAAAGATGGAGAAGCTCTATACAGTTAGAGGGGAGTGGACTTAGATAAATAGCTGTGAAAAACCACTAGACCATTCAGTTATGACCTAAATCAAATTCCTTATGAGAAAAACGAAAAGCAAAGGAGAAAAGGAAAGATATTCCCATCTGAATGCAGAGTTCCAAAGAATAGGAAGGAGAGATAGAAAAGGCCTTATCCTCAGTGAAACAATGCAAAGGAAATAGAGGAAAGAACAACAGAATGGGAAAGACTAGAGATCTCTTCAAGAAAATTAGAGTTACCAAGGGAACATTTCATGAAAATATAGGCTCAATATAGGACAGAAATGGTATGGACCTAACAGAAGCAGAAGATATTAAGAAGAGGTGGCAAGAATACACAGAAGAACTGTACAAAAAAGATCTTCACGACCCAGATAATCACAATGGTGTGATCACTCACCTGGAGCCAGACATCCTGGAATGTGAAGTCAAGTGGGCCTTAGAAAGCATTACTACAAACAAAGCTAGTGGAGGTGATGGAATTCCAGTTGAGCTACTTCAAATCCTGAAAGATGATGCTGTGAAAGTGCTGCACTCAATATGCCAGCAAATCTGGAAAACTCAGCAGTGGCCACAGGACTGAAAACAGTCAGTTTTCATTCCAATCCCAAAGAAAGGCAATGCCAAAGAATGCTCAAACTACCACACAATTGCACTCATCTCACACGCTAGTAAAGTAATGCTCAAAATTCTCCCAGCCAGGCTTCAGCAATATGTGAACCGTGAACTTCCAGATGTTCAAGCTGGTTTTAGAAAAGGCAGAGTTACCAAAGATCAAATTGCCAACATCCAATGGATAACTGAAAAAGCAAGAGAGTTCCAGAAAAACATCTATTTCTGCTTTATTGACTATGCCAAAGCCTTTGACTGTGTGGATCACAATAAACTGTGGAAAATTCTGCAAGAGATGGGAATACCAGATCATCTGACCTGTCTCTTGAGAAACCTGTATGCAGGTCAGGAAGCAACAGTCAGAACTGGACATGGAACGACCGCCTGGTTCCAAATAGGAAAAGGAGTATGTCAAAGCTGTATATTGTCACCCTGCTTATTTAACTTATATGCAGAGTACATCATGAGAAACGCTGGGCTGGAAGAAACATAAGCTGGAATCAAGATTGCCGGGAGAAATATCAATAACCTCAGATATGCAGGTGATACCACCCTTATGGCAGAAAGCGAAGAAGAACTAAAGAGCCTCTTGATGACAGTGAAAGTGGAAAGTGAAAAAGTTTGCTTAAAGCTCAACATTCAGAAAACTAAGATCATGGCATCTGGTTCCATCACTTCATGGCAAATAGATGGGGAAACAGCGGAAACAGTGTCAGACTTTATTTTTTGGGGCTCCAAAATCACTGCTGGTGGTGATTGCAGCCATGAAATTAAAAGAAACTTATCCCTTGGAAGGAAGGTTATGGCCAACCTAGATAGCATATTTTAAAGCAGAGACACGACTTTGCCAACAAAGGTCCATCTAGTCAAGGCTATGGTTTTTCCAGTGGTCATGTATGGATGTGAGAGTTGGACGGTGAAGAAAGCTGAGTGCTGCAGAATTGATGCTTTTGAACTGTGGTGTTGGAGAAGACTCTTGAGAGTCCCTTGGACTGCAAGAAGATCCAACCAGTCCATTATAAAGGAGATCAGTCCTGGGTGTTCATTGGAGGGACTGATGTTGAAGCTGAAACTCCAATACTTTGGCCACCTCATGCGAAGAGCTGACTCACTGGAAAAGACCCTGATGCTGGGAAGGATTGAGGGCAGGAGGAGAAGGGGACGACAGAGTAAGAGATGGCTGGATGGCATCACTGACTTGATGGACATGGGTTTGGGTAAACTCCGGGAATTAGTGATGGACAGGGAGGCCTGGCTTGCTGCGGTACATGGGTCGCAGAGAGTCAGCCACAACTGAGCGACTGAACTGAACTGAACTGATGGATGATTCATGTTGAGGTTTGACGAAAAGCAGCAAAATTCTGTAAAGCAATTATCCTTCAATAAAATGATAAATTAAAAAAACTACAAAAAAAAAATAAATCTCAACATTCAAAAAACTAAGATCATGACATCCAGTCCCACCATTTCATTGCAAATAGATGGGGAAACAATGGAAACAGTGACTTTTTTTTCTTGGGATCCAAAACCACTGTGGATGGTGACTGCAGCTATGAAATTAAAAGATACTTGCTCCTTGGAAGAAAAGCTATGATCAACCTAGACAGCATATTAAAAAGCAGAGACATTATTTTGCCTACAAAGGTCTGTATAGTCAAAGCTATGTGTTTTCCTCATTTACAGGTATAAGAGTTGGACAATATAAACGGCTGAACGCCGATGAATTGATTCCTTCAAACCGTGGTGCTGGAGAAGACTCTTGAGAGTCCATTGGACTGCAAGAAGATCAAACCAGTCAATCCTAAAGGAAATCAATCCTGAATATTCATTGGAAGGACTGATACTGAAGGTGAAACTCCAAATCTTTGGCCAGCTGATGCAAAGGACTGACTCATTGGAAAAGACCCAATGCTGGGAAAGATTGAAGGCAGAAGGAGAAGGGGACAACAGATAATGAGATGGTTGGATAGCATCACCGACTCAATGGACATGATTTTGAACAAACTCCAGGAGGTGGTGAAGGACAGGGGAGCCAGGCGTGCTTCAGTCTATGGGGTCACAGAGTCGGACATGACTGAGCAACTGAAGAACCACAAAATTACAAGATTATTATCTAAAAAAAAATTAAGAATTCTTATCAATAATTTAAAAAGACAAGACAGTTCAATTTTAAAAGGCAAAGGATATAAAAGGTCTTCTGATAGAATATGAAATGTAAATCACAAATAAAATATCAAAATGTTTTACGTTTACAGTAACCCAAACATGAAAATCTTTATATATGACATATTTTTATAAAAAATTTACCTATCAGAATGGCAATTTTACAAATCTATGAAAACAAATTTCAAGCAAGTAAGAATGTGCAGAAATAGTTAGCTCTCATATTATGATGGTAAAAGTTTAAATTAACATAGGGAATATGGAGGACAATTTGGTAGTGTCTGTTAACTTTAAATTCTGTACACCCCGTGTCACTGAAATTACACTTCAGCATATCTACCCAAGACAACCATATAACATATGCCCTGGAGCTAGATATAAATTCACTGGGTTAGCAAAATAAATAGCAAAAAAATTAAAAATAAAGAAAAAATAAGAATGCCCATTTATGGAGGAATAATTAAATAAACTATTTTACATTACACTATTGAATACTATGCAGCTGTTAAAAAGATTAGATTTACACTTATACGAATAGAATAACTCTAAGTTCTCTCTCTCTCTCTCTTTTTTTTTTTTTTTTGGTGAAAAAAGCAATCTGCTGAACAAATCTTGCATAAGAATTTAGTTTAAGTAAAAAGGGAGAACAAAACTCAACATAAACCATACCAAGTAATTTCTTTAAGTGAACATGTAAATGAAGGAATCGCACTATTTGATAACAATTAATACCTCTTGAAAGGGTGAATTAAAGGTTAGAGGTGGTGACTAAATGGGACTCTGGACTTGATTGTTTGCCTTTTTTGTTTTTAGCCCCAAAGAGAATGCCTCTAGTTAATCTTGGTTGATTAATTTCAAATATGAGTATTAATTCCATGAAAGAAAGTGGCACCATTGAGTAAATGAATAGAAGGAAGAAAAATGTTAGAGAAATAGGGAGAGAGAATGGATGGAAGAAAAAATGTATGCATGTAGTAAGTGGAGGACAGGAGAAAGATTTGGACTTTATTCAATAGATGTAGACATATCAGAGACTTTTCATACAAGGAGAACTAGATGATAAACACAGTCCTCTGGGAAAGCTGCTTTGTGCAAGATGGAGAAGCATGGGGAATGAATGGAAATAGACAGCAGTAAGTTCTGATAAAGTAGGGATAAGCAATGATAGAGATCTAAGCAAATTCAAATGTTTCAGAGTAGCCGGCTGAGAAGGAGCAGCTGAGAAAGGGGATACCCAATAGCAAAGAGCTCTGAAGAAGACTAGAGAAAATGAGATGCATAAAAGAGTAAAGGTATTATTCTGATATAGAAGAGAGAGCACCTTTTCCATCATAGCAGGAGGGAAAGATGAAAGGGAGCAGATATAGATGCAAGGTGCTTATTATACAGCAATAGTATGAGCACAGTGCAACCACATGGTTTTCCCCAGCAGGGCTCTGCAGGTTAGGTACAGGCAGGAGATAACAGAATTCTAGATTAATCTTGGGTATCTGCCAAAGGGTGAAAACAGTCATGTCTCATGTGATCCTGTATGGGGGACAAAAAGTGAAATGAAGAACAAGAAAGCCTGAACTACTGATAGCAGTAAAGGAAAAAAGGACAAATAATGGGGAGAAAAAAGTGGCTCCTGGAACTAGTTTTTCTTTCTCATTTTCTTTCTGTAGCAAGTATTTAAAGAGAGTTTTCAACATTCTGAGCATTCTTCTAAGGCTGAGTATATTGTGACAGATGAGGCAGAAAATATTCTTGTTTTCATGGACCTTACGGTCTAGTGGGAGGCATAATGAAAGCATGTAAACTAAATATGAAAACAAGAGAAAAATATGTTTTTTATACAATTAAAGCTATGTAGGAAAACAAAACGACTTGTTGGACAGAGGGTGGTTGGTGAGTACTTCAACAGAAGAAGGCATTTGAGCTAGAATCTAAATAATGCAAAAGAGGCAAACACAGAGAGATCTGAGAGAAGACTAAGCAGGAGGAATAAAAAGCACAAAATCCTGATGCTGGACTAAGCTTGACATCTTAAAAAAAAATAAAATAAAATAAAAAGATCCATGTAACTGAAGTGTAGTTATTAAGACAGAGATAGGAAATAGGAAATAAGAGGTGTGAAAGGAATAGACTGTACAAGAGTTTAGGAACAGGAAGCCAATGGCAGGTTGCATTCCTGAAGCAACAGGAACCTAATAAAGGTAACAAAAAGGTTATGATATGATCTGACTTAGTCTCTAAGAAAAGGAAAGGATGGAAAATGAAGCTAGTAGACTAATAAGAGACTATTGCAGTAGTCTGGGTGAGATACAGTGATAACCAGAATGAGCATGTTGGTAGGATAGATGGTGAGAAAGGGTCGAATGCAGCGTAAGTTTTGGAAATGGGACCAATCAGTTCAGTTCAGTCACTCAGTTGTTTCTGATTTTTTGTGACCCCATGGACGGCAGCACACCAGGCCTCCCTGTCTATCACCAACTCCCAGAGCTTGCTCAAACTCATGTCCATAGAGTCGTGATGCCATCCAACCACCTCAATCTCTGTCATCCCCTTCTCCTCCCGCCTTCAATCTTTGCCAGCATCAGGGTTTTTTCAAATGAGTCAGTTCTTCTCATCAAGTGGCCAAAGTCTTGGAATTTCAGCTTCAGCATCAGTCCTTCCAATGAATATTCAGGACTGATTTCCTTTAAGATGGACTGGTTTGATCTCCTCGCAGTCCAAGGGACTCTCAAGAGTCTTCTCTAGCACCATAGTTCAAAAGCATCAATTCTTTGGTGCTCAGCTTTCTTTACAGTCCAACTCTCACATCTATACATGACTACTGGAAAAACTATAGCTTTGACTATATGGACTTTTGTGGGTAAAGTAATGTCTCTGCTTTTCAGTATGCAGTGTAGGTTGGTCACAGCTTTTCTTCTAAGGCACAAGTGTCTTAATTTCATGGCTGCAGTCACCATCTGCACTGATTTTGCAGCCCAAGAAAATAAACTGTCATTGTTTCCATTGTTTTCCCATCTATTTGCCATGAAGTGATGGGACAGGATACCATGATCTTCATTTTTTGAATGTGGAGTTTTAAGCCAGCTTTTTCACTCTACTCTTTCACTTTGATCAAGAGGCTCTTTAGTTCCTCTTCACTTTCTGCCATAAAGGTGGTGTCATCTGCATATCTGAGGTTACTAATATTTCTCCTGGCAATCTTAATTCCAGCTTGTGCTTCATCTAGCCTGGCTTTCGCATGATGTACTCTGCATATAAGTTAAATAAGCAGGGTGACCATATACAGCCTTGACCTACTCCTTTCCCATTTTGGAACCAGTCTGTTGTCCCATGTCTGGTTCTAACTGTTGCTTCTCGACCTACATACAGATTTCTCAGGAGGCAGGTAAGGTGGTCTGGTATTCCCAACTCTTGAAGAATTTTCCACAGTTTGTTACAATCTACACAGTCAAAGGCTATGGTGTAATCAATAAAGCAGAAGAATATGTTCTTTCGAGAACTCTCTTGTTTTTTTAATGACCCAATGGATGTTGGCAATTTGATCTCAGGTTCCTCTGCCTTTTCTAAATCCAGCTTGAACATCTGGAAATTCTCAGTTCATATACTGTTGAAGCCTGGCCTAGAGAATGTTGAGCATTAGTTTGCTAGTTTGTAAGATGACTGCAATTGTGCGGTAGTTTGAACATTCTTTGGCTTTGCCTTTCTTTGGATTGGAATGAAAACTGACCTTTTCTAGTCCTGTGGCCACTGTTGAGTTTTCCAAATTTGCTGGCATATTGAATGCAGCACTTTAACAGCATCGACTTTTAGGATCTGAAATAGATCAGGTGGAATTCCATCACCTCCTCTAGCTTTGTTCGTAGTCATGCTTCCTAAGGTCCACTTGACTTTGCCTTCTAGGATGTCTGGCTCTAGGTGAATGATCATATGATCATGGTTATCTGGGTCATGAATATCTTTTTTGTACAGTTCTCCTGTGTACTCTTGCCACTTCTTAATATTTTCTGCTTCTGTTAGGTCCATACAATTTCTGTCCTTTATTGTACCCCTCTTTGCATGAAACATTCCCTTGGTATCTCTGATGTTCTTGAACAGATCTCTAGTCTTTCCCATTCTATTGTTTTCCTCTATTTCTTTGCATTGATCACTGAGGAAGGCTTTCTTATCTCTCCTTGCTATTCTTTGTAACTCTGCATTCAAATGGTATATCTTTCCTTTTCTCCTTTGCCTTTAGCTTCTCTTCTTTTCTCAGCTATTTGTAAGGCCTCCTCAGACAGCCATTTTGCCTTTTGCATTTCTGTTTCTAGGGGATGGTCTTGATCACTGCCTCCTGTACAATGTCATGAACCTCCATCCATAGTTCTTCAGGCACTCTGTCTATCAGATCTAATCCCTTGATTCTGTTTGTCACTTCCACTGTATAATTGTAAGGGATTTGATTTATGTCATACCTGAATGGTCTAGTGATTTACCCTACTTTCTTCAATTTAAGTCTGAATTTGGCAATAAGGAATTCATGACCTGAGCCACAGTCAGCTCCCAGACTTGTTTTTGCTGACTGTATAACGCTTCTCTGTTTCTGGCTGCAAAGAATATAATCAGTCTGATTTTGGTATTGACCATCTCATGATGTCTATGTGCAGAGTTGTCTCTTATATTGTTGGAAGAGGGTGTTTGCTATGACCAGTGCATTCTCTTGGCAAAACTCTATTAGCCTTTGCCCTGCTTCATTTTGTACTCCAAGGCCAAACTTGCCTGTTACTCCAAGTGTTTCCTGACTTCCTACTTTTGCATTCCAGTCCCTTATAAAGAAAATGACATATTTTTTGGGTGTTAGTTCTAGAATGTCTTGTAGATCTTCATAGAACCATTCAACTTCAGCTTCTTCAGCATTACTGGTCAGGGCATAGACTTGGATTAATGTGATATTGAATGGTTTGCCTTGGAAATGAACAGAGATCATTGTGTCATTTTTGAGATTGCACCCAAGTACTGCATTTCAGACTCTTTTGTTGACTATGAGGGCTACTCCATTTGTTCTAAGAGATTCTTGCTCACAGTAGTAGATATAATGGCCATCTGAGTTAAATTCACCCATTCCAGTCCATCTTAGTTCACTGATTCCTAAAATATTGAGGTTCACTCCTGCCATTCCTGTTTGACCACTTCTAATTTACCTTCATTCATGGATCTAACATTCCAGGTTCCTATGCAATATTGCTCTTTACAGCATCGGACTTTACTTCCATGACCAGTCACATCCACAACTGGGTATTGTTTTCACTTTGGCTCTGTCTCTTCATTATTTCTGGAATTATTTCTCCACTCTTCTCCAGTAGCATATTGGGCACCTAATGACCTGGGGAGTTCATCTTTCAGTGTCATATCTTTTTGCCTTTGTTTAGGAGATCCAATTGAATGGTGTCTTTTATGCTGAGGTAACACACAGAATGGCAGTAAGGCTTGCCATGAAAAGAGGGAAATAATCTACAAAGTGGAATATTCAGTGAATTTAGTGGAGAAGTGGCTGCATGGTAAATGCCAGTGAAGAAAGGAGGTCAGAGATGGTTAGCAGATGATAAAAACCTCAGATTAACAGAATTTTAAAAAAAAAAATTTTTTTTTTTAGTATTTTTGTAATTTTTTATTAAAGTGAAGTAGCTCAGTCGTGTCTGACTCTTTGTGACCCCATGGACTGTAGCCTACCAGTCTCCTCCGTCCATGGGATTTTCCAGGCAAGAATACTGGAGTGGGTTGCTATTTCCTTCTCCAGGTTAACAGAATTTTTTTACATAACTTCGGAATATTCATGAGTCTTGTGTAAGAATGGAGAGTGTATTTTATTTCATTCATTACAGAGGTAAATAGGGTTGGGAACTGAGAAGTGTGAAAAAGCACAGAGAAAGTGAGTCAGCCAGAGGGATTATGGCATAGTCTTGAAGTGGCTGAGAATATAGTGACATCAATTTATGTTGTACCCTGTGTGTTACAACACATAGTATGATGCAGTACCAAAGTGTAGAGTGAGAATGGTAAGAAGTGAGTTTGGTGGAGAACTTTAGAGCATGTGGGAATGTGAATACACAAATGGGTGAATGACCCTTGAGATTTATGTTTTGCAGACTGACCAAGGGTATTAAGAATGGTGAGTTTATTTGGTTATGCTTTTTCTAAAAATCTGAAGTCGGCTCTTAACCAAATGACAGTGCTTTTGCAAGAATAAGGGAAGTAGTGCGTTATGCAAGAGATTGGTTTTCCTGTCCCTACCCTCAAAACAGGGGCATTGTTAGAGAGCCTGGAGGCTAGCATGGGAACAGAGGGACAATGGTTGGGTGAGAAGGTTATCCTTCAGTGATGACTTCTGGGTCCCAGTGGGAGGGAACTTTGTAATATGAACAGGGAAATAGAACATAAGGACAGTGAGGAAGCAGCTCTTGAAAGATAGCACACTTGTTATTAGAGAGGGTAAATCTAAGCATGAAAGACCAGTTGCACTCTAGGGAAGAGACTCAGATCAGCTCAGTTCAGTCGCTCAGTCGTGTCCGACTCTTTGCGACCCCATGAATCGCATCATGCCAGGCCTTTCTGTCCATCACCAACTTCCGGAGTCTACCCAAACCCATGTTCATCGAGTCGGTGATACCATCCAACCATCTCATCCTCTGTCGTCCCCTTCTCCTCCTGCCCCCAATCCTACCCAGCATTAGGGTCTTTTCCAATGAGTCAACTCTTCGCATGAGGTGGCCAAAGTATTGGAGTTTCAGCTTCAACATCAGTCCTTCCAATGAACACCCAGGACTGATCTCCTTTAGGATGGATTGATTGGCTCTCCTTGCAGTCCAAGGGACTCTCAAAAGTCTTCTCCAAAACCACAGTTCAAAAGCATCAATTCTGTGGTGCTCAGCTTTCTTCACCGTCCAAATCTCACATCCATACATGACCACTGGAAAAACCATAGCCTTGACTAGATGGACTTTTGTTGGCAAAGTAATGTCTCTGCTTTTAAATATGCTATTCAGGTTGGCCATAACATTCCTTCCAAGGAGTAAGTGTCTTTTAATTTCATGGCTGCAATCACCACCAGCAGTGATTTTGGAGCCCAAAAAAATTAAGTCCAACACTGTTTCCGCTGTTTCCCCATCTATTTGCCATGAAGTGATGGAACCAGATGCCATGATCTTAGTTTTCTGAATGTTGAGCTTTAGACTAGTTAATAGTTAATAAAAGAATACCGAAAAAAATATCTATAGACAAAAGTGAAAGTGTTAGTCACTCAATCATGGTTGACTCTTTGAGACTAGAGCCTGCCAGACTATAGCCTGCCAGGCTCCTCTGCCCATGGGATTTTCCAGGCAAGAACACCAGAGTGGGTTGCCATTCCCTTCTCCAGGGGATCTTCCTGACCCAGGGCCTGAACCTGCATCTTTTGCATCTCCTACATTGCAGGCATATTCTTTATAGCCTGAGCCACCAGGGAGGTTCAAGATAAAGAAGTGGCTGAGAAAAAATGGATTCAGAACCAGATATTCAGAGAGCAGACTCTGCTATCTCATCAAGGCCCTGATAGCTTAATGTTATTAACTGTTCTGTATACAGAAGACACCTTATAGAAGTTCCAATGGCCAATACTTTGAGTAACCTTTCCTAGTTCCATTCCAGAGAAAGATGGAAGATGTTTGGTTCAGCTACTGATTCCTGCCATGTCCCTTAATCTGCTCAACTGGGAAGAATGAGTTAAAGTAGCATTCATGGTTGATACAAGGTAAAAAGAGAAGAAATTTGAGACTATTTTATTGAAATCACTGATATCCCTATTTGTATGTAAATGATCTGGGGCGGGACCCAGGTTTCAGTCATTTTTAAATGTTCATGGTTTTTAAAATTTTAATGTGCAGACAGGGTTGGAAATCATTGCTATATTTACAGAGAAATATTTACTATTCTTTCTTACAAAATCATAATAATGCCACTAAGAAAAGAAGGTAGGATTCAGGAAGAAATTACAAATATCTCCTCCTTATGAATATGTTAAAAAATTCTAAACAAAATATTCAGTTTCAGTTCAGTTTAGTAGCTCAGTCATGTCTGACTCTTTGTGACACCATGAACCGCAGCATGCTAGGCCTCCCTGTCCATCACCAACTCCCAGAGTCCACCCAAACCCATGTCCATTGAGTCGGTGATGCCATCCAACCATCTCATCCTCTGTCGTCCCCTTCTCCTTCTGCCCTCAATCTTTCCCAGCATCAGGTTCTTTTCAAATGAGTCAGCCCTTCGCATCAGGTGGCCAAAGTATTGGAATTTCAGCTTCAACATCAGTCCTTCCAATGAATATTCAGGACTGATTTCCTTTAGGATGGACTGGTTGGATCTCCTTGCAGTCCAAGGGACTCTCAAGAGTCTTCTCCAACACCACAGTTCAAAAGCATCAATTCTTCTGCTCTCAGCTTTCTTTATAGTCCAACTCTCACATCCATACATGACCACTGGAAAAACCATAGCCTTGACTAGACAGGCCTTTGTTGACAAAGTAATGTCTCTGCTTTTCAATATGCTGTCTAGGTTGGTCATAACTTTCCTTCCAAGGAGTAAGCGTCTTTTAATTTCATGGATGTAATCACCATCTGCAGTGATTTTGTTAGCAAGTTAATTTCAGCAATATATTAAAAGAACAGTAGAATATAACCATTAAAGGTACATCACAAATTTAATTAGAAATTTGGTTATTATCCCCTAAAAGTTATGGGAAAAAAACATATGGAAAGTTGTAATAAATGCTTACTATTTTTTTTAATGTAAGAAATGAGGAGTTGATGAATTGTGTATCTTGATAAAACACATATAACACACCCTACCAGTCCATACATATTCTGTTTACTGGTGAAATCTAAAAGTCTTGCCATCAAAGTTAGGTTTAAGTTACAGTTATCTGCTTTTCCTGATATTCTGGAATTATTTGATAATGTCATTGAATAAAGATATAAAGTATTTAATGCATAATATGTTGAAAACAACAGCAAAAATGAAAAAACTAGGAGAGGCTACTTTAAAAGTTATTAGAAATTAGAAATACTACAGAATTTCAAAATAGTGGCAAAATTAAAAATCAACTTAAAAGTACTTTTATACTAATCAAATAATAACAGACTAGAAAAATCAATTTAAAAAATATCCCACCCACAATAGCAATAGCAAAAATTAATCTAGAAAATCACTTTATGAAAACTATGCAAAATACATATAAATAAATTTGCAAAACTCTGCCAAAGCAAGAAGGTATAAATAAATGGTATTTTTCTTGGATATAGAGATTCAATTTTATATCACATCAGTTCTCCCTAAACTAATCAATAAATTTAGTGTATGCTCAATGAAAATTCCAATGTGTGTGCAAACGTTTGTCTATCTCTCTTTTTGTGTTCAACTTTGCAATGTGTCAAAATATTTTAAAATATAACTAGAAGAAAATTTCAATAGCCAGGAGAATTACACAGGAAAAAAGAATAGTGAAACATACAATAAAACAATCAAAATCACAACAGAATTATGTAAGTGCAAGACTAGAATATATCATTGGAAAATACATTTTCAAAGTTTAAATATACCCAAGACATAAGGACAATTAGACTATAAAAAAGCAAGTACTTTGAATCGACAAGGGGAAAGTATATTGTTCAGTAAGTTTTGGTGTTAACTTGCAGTCATTAGGTAATAAATAAACCAGTGTTCACTGACTTCAATAAAATATATTCCAGAAAAAACAAAGATTTAAATATAAAGACATACATAAAATATTAGAAAGTGAAAGGACATATATATATATGTGTGCGTGTGTGTGTTATAAATCTTTAAAAATATTGACAGATTTCACTACATAAAATTTTAAAATGCTGGCATAGTAAAAAGCAGTACAGAGAAAGGAAAGAACAAAAATGATGAACATTATTTGGGTCACATTGACAGAAAAATATATTTTAAAAGATAACAGATTCCTTACAGTCCAACAGAAAGATGAGCCAAAAAATATGTAGAGAAAATAATATTGACAAAATGTTTAAAAGGCAATAAATGCATGTAAAGATGATTCAACTCCTTAATATTCAATTACTACAAATTAAAAAGCTTTCTTTTACAAGCCAAACTTGCAAATACTCCAGAAATGATTTATGAAGCTTTTTGTAAATATATGGATAAAAGACACTGTTTTGGAGAAAGTATAAATAAATACAACACTTTTAAGAGCAATTTAGCTATATCTGGCTAACTGAAATAAAATGTCTCTTTGGCCTGGCATTTTCAATCCTAAGTTTTCATAGTATATAAAAATTTACCCACATATGAAAACAATATTTGTGCTTGAATATGTAATTGATGAGTGTGTATAAATATAAATATAATATATAAGTATATAAATATATGTAAATTCAAACATTTATATATATATGTGTGTGTGTTACACATACACAAAATATTCATAGCTTCATTGTTCATGAAAGTCGAACATGAGAGATTGATTAGTTTACTTTGATTCATCTGTAGAATGGATCATATATGAAAATAAGAGATTAAAAAGCTCTCTTTGAAATCAATGGAAAGGAATCCATGGGATGTATGTTAGTTTGAAATGCATTCTTCAGAACAGGCTGCCCAGTGTGATCCGATTTATATACATGTGTTCGTTATACACAGCTATTTTTAAGTTCAGTTTGGTTAGAATTTTTTAATGAAAGAAATTATTATTTTTTTAAATTAGTTAGCTACCTACAAAATAATTTTCTTCTTCTGTGGTCCTCAAAATATAGTCTGCATGAATTAGCACTTTAAAAAAGATTATAAAATACTAATACCCATTACACACTTAAATTTTAGTAAATGTATTGCACAGTTTAGAAGGCATCTCTAGGGGTTCCAATGCCTTAAGTCAGCTTGCAGGAACATTATTTTTTGTTGTCTAAGTCATCAGCTAAAGTGGTGAACAGTAATTGAACAGGACAATGCTTTTATTGAACAAAATTCTAATATCTTGTATATTCTTTTTTTATTTATAACTTCCTTTGTTTCTCATTTCTGCTTTATCTCTTAAAATACTTATCATATACTTACTATAAAAGTGCATGTGAAATAACTGAGATCTGTTTTTGACCTGTTAAAAAAAAAATCAATCCCCTATTATTTGATTGGATATATTTTAGGCAAGTGAGATATTTAATCTCCATTATATTCTTATATGATGAGCATTACCAACCCCATTTTGATACACACCAAACACACACATACCATTAAGCAAGATAATTAAACCTCAAAGAATTGATTTCTTTCTGTCTTTATTAAAATACTGAGTTTATTTCATATATATATATTGTTGTCTCCCCACCATTTCCATTTGTCTGACCAAAATAGCAGTGTGGACTACTATTTCATACATACTTAAAAGCAAGCAAAGGGTAGAGTCCCATCTTTAAAAACTAAACAGGCACTTTGGACAACACAGTCTTGCCAATCAAACCTGGAAAACATTTATCAGACATTTATCAGACACCTTAGGGAAAGTTCTCACTCTGTATTATAAAAAGGGCAGCCATATATCAACTTTAAGGAAATGAAATAAGATGGAACAGTTCTACTACTTAAAATACTTCCTTTAAGAGACTTCCTCTACTGCTAGAGATTTTGAATAGTCTCCTGGTCAGTCATTCGGAATCATTTCTTCACATAATTGATAAACTTGTGTTCCACATTAGGAAGAGAGCCACATTGTATATCTGCTTGCATTTTTGATAATGCCTTCTATAGAACTAGGTTCTTTGGGTGTGTTAGGAGTTTTTTTTCTGTTTTTGGATGGATTCTTGACCTTTTGATTTTAGTGTTAATGGTTTTGAATCTTTTTCATTCTGGTTTCATTTTCATGCATTTTGCCTTTGAATAATTCCAGCTCAAGTAAAAGACAAAGATAAGTCTAAATTTTGGAAAAATGGAATGTTTTAAGTATCTGTTGTCTTCTTTATTTTCTCATTTTTTAGATGACTATTTATAACACTGTTGCCAGTTGATGGTTATTTTAATCTCTCTCAAAACCATAATATATATATATATATATATATAGGTAATTAAAACTTACTCTAGAGAATAGCTAGGAAAAACTTAAAAATCAAATCTACTTCAAAGCTTTTTATTCTTCTCATTTCCGGTGAACAAAAATTCCTTAATGTTAGCTCATCTTGTATATTTTCCCTAATGTGACTTTTATTACCTCTATAATGAATTAGAACAGAAATAAATGGTAGTAACTACCTGTGTTTCATGTGATAATTACTATAATCACACCATCATCATTCTCTGTATTGATGTCTTTTTCCTACAACACATCAAGAAAATTATTTACTTCTAAGGTGATGAATGACTTGCAACAACAATTCAGACAGGTATTATGATGATAGGTAATAAGGTAAATACAATTTTCCTTTGAAACAGAAATAAGACATGTTTTCTATGTTTGTGTGTGTATATTTTATGCTTAAAGACATTCTTTAAATTTTGTAGACATTAAATGGGGTGTCTGATTAGAAGAAGCCTAATGTAGTCAAAAGGAGAGGATTTAAGCTTATTTTTCTCCCAAAGTACACTATGTTCTTTACAATTTTTTAAAATGACCCTTTTATGGGAAAAAGTCAGCTTCACTGACCAAAATTATTGATGCTTTAAAGGTGGCCTAAATGGCAAATTACTAAATAATTTTAAATATATTATTTTACACACTTGAATTGTTCTCTCATGCAGGGCGTAAATAGAAAAGAAGAAAGTATTTCATAATATATTTCGTATTGAAATTGCTGTTTGTTATTACAGTGTTATCAACCCAGCACTGAACCTGATGATCTGTAATGAGACAAAGTTTCTGATGATCTGAAAGAGACAAAATTTCTGCAAATAGATGTAACTCCTTTATTGACATAAATCAGTAGTCTCCACCCACATATCAAACGCCCCTTTATAAACAACATATTTATTATCAATTTTCTAGAAACACATGTACAGAGAGAGACGCCAATTACTATAGGATGGACAACTGGTCCTACATGTGTGTACTAACAGCTTTTCAAAAGTACACAAATGCTTTTCACATATACATTTAAAAAAATCATTACTATAATCAAAATAATTTTTGATACTGTTCTTGGATCAAGCTTTGGTTACTAGAAGTCCAACTGTCACACTGGGGCCTATGAAATTTTTGATATCATATGTTAATCTGAATTAAAATGGCAATTGTTATAAATAATTGGTAGAACAGTTATGACCAGAAAGTAGATGCCACCTCAACTATTTTTAATAATGTATTTTTTTCAACATGTCTTGTGATAATTTTGTGTGTTAGTCACTCAGTCGTATCTGACTCTGTGTGACCCCATGGACTGTAGTCCACTAGGCTCCTCTGTACATGGGGATTCTTTTTTTTTTTTCTAATTTATTTATTTTAGTTGGGGGCTAATTACTTTACAATATTGTAGTGGTTTTTGCCATACACTGACATGGGGATTCTCCAGGAAAGAATACTAGAGCGGGTTGCCATTCCCTTCTCCAGGAGTTCTTCCCACCCCAAGGATGGTACTC
The DNA here is from genome assembly GCA_024291935.2 of Okapia johnstoni. Classification (NCBI taxonomy): domain Eukaryota; kingdom Metazoa; phylum Chordata; class Mammalia; order Artiodactyla; family Giraffidae; genus Okapia; species Okapia johnstoni. The sequence continues at coordinate 41,513,555 of CM044319.1, read as the reverse complement.
GGGTCTCCCACATGCAGGCAGATTCTTTACCATCTGAGCCACCAGGATTTTAAATAACACTAAATAGATGTTTGGGGCTTCCCAGGTGGCACTAGTGGTAAAGAACCTACCTGCCAATGCAAAAGACATAAGAGATGTGGGTTTGATCCCTGGGTTGGGAAGGTCCCCTGGAGGAGGGCATGGCAACCCACTCCAGTATTCTTGCCTGGAGAATACCATGGCCAGAGGAGCTTGGCAGGCTACAGTCCATAGGGTCACAAAGAGTCGCACATGACTGAACATGTTTGCACACACAATGTCTTATTAGCCTTCTGCTATCCAGGAAAGGGATGGAAATTAATTTCAGATTAAGCATAAGGACAGAATTGTTACTTAAACTGCAACTCATAAATATATATTTTATTGATATTTACATTCTTATTAAAAATTCCTAATTTTTATGAAAAAACACTGTCAGGTAATTCAAGTGCTTTACTTTTCTTTTCTCTAGGACTCTATAAAGTGTGCATGATTTTTATCCACTATTAGCGATAAAGCAAGACACAGAGATATTTAGTGACATGTCCGAGGTCACAAATCTGGAAGCTTATGATGAAACTCAGATTTCCTTTCTTTGCATTGCTCCTTAGAAACAACACTGTAAAGTGAGTGGTGAGCTCTGACTAGGGAGGGGTTCCCTGACCAAAGATAAACTTGTCAATATGAGAATTATATAAGATGGCAAGCATAAACCATTAAGGAGAAGAAATGTACATATAGCTTCATAGGATCAGCAGGCTGAACCCTCTCTTAATCTCTTTGAAGGGCTCTTAAGCTTGCCTGTCTTTTGAGAATCAGTTGTGCCTCTGAATGCAGGTATTTCTATAATATACTGTACATTTTTTTCAGATTATTTCATGTGGGATAGGAAGGAGTTTTTAGTTTTGTTTTTTTTTTTCTCCCATCTCCCAGTCTCAACTGGAGAACTAGCAAAATTTCTGTGTGGGGTAAAGGAGAGTCATGATCAGCATTCCATAAGCTATATTTCTTTTCTTAAAATTTATTTTGCTGAAGTGTAGTTGACTTGCAACATAGAGCTAATTGCTGCTGTATATATCAAAGTGATTCAGTTATACATATGTACATTATTTTTCATATTCATCCCCATTATAGTTTATCACAGGATACTGAGTAAACTCCTGTGCTATACAGTAGGCTCTTGCTGTCCACCCATTTTACATATAATAGTTTGCATCTGCTCATCCAAAACTCCCAATCCATTTTCCCTTACTTCTCCCCCTTGGCAACCACAAGTCTGTTCTCTGTGTCTGTGACTCTGTTTCCATTTTGTAGATAAGTTAACTTGTGTCCTATTTTAGATTTCACATATCATGATATCATATGGTATATATCTTTCTCTTTCTGATTTCAGTATAAATTATATTTCTAAATTCCCACTGGACCATCTCCTAAGCAAAATATATATTTTCTTCCCTCCCTCCAACTTTAAGAGGTCACTGAGTTAAGGACACAAGAGATAGTGTACACTCAGTGAATATTTTCTAAACTCACATTATATGATAAGAATTTTTGTCAAAGTTCCAGTATGTAGAACATCCTCTGGCAAAGCCATTAGGATGTTTCAGATTTGTACTCATCCTACTTGTACAAGGCCTCCTGATTAAACTTAGATTGCATTCTTATTAGCGCTCACACAATACAGCTCTTTGTAAAAGTGTGCATTTCTGTTTGCGCTCTTCTTTTCTGAAGTCTTATCTCCTCTCCAGCAGCATTTACTCAGTATCCCCTGAGCTCTCTTTGAGCAACAATAGTACACAGAATGGGATTTGCCAAGCATGAATATTCCATAAAGGATCACAAGGATTCCATAATTCACTGACTCTATTGTCTTTGAAAGCAAATTTCAACATAAACACTGAGTCCCCTTCTTCCTTTGCAAGGCTAAGTGATAATATTAACCCCATATTATGAAGGGAATTTATATTCAGTAGGAAATTGTTATTCATAGAGGCTCAAACATATCTGACTCATTTGCATTTCCTCTTTCCCTAAGTTCTTAAGGCACATTAGAAGAAGAAGCTTACCCTTCAGGTTATATGAGTGAGAAAGATGTCAACAACATAAAGAGAAAAATAATTCACAGATGATTTTTTAATTAAAACATAAGGTAATGACCATAGCGTGGACAAAGACATAGTTGGCTGTGAGGATCAAGTCTTATTCACACTTGTATTTAAGTAAATAACAGTGCCTGGAACATAACACTTGTTTAATAAATAAACATTTGTTGAAAGAATGATGTATAGGCAGTTGAACTATGGCCACTGAACTAAGTCTGATCATGCCTTTTTTGCATGGCCACATGCACAGCCATGCCAAAGCATTTATTAATGCCTACGGTTACTGTCATGCTACAAAGGCAGAGTATGTGACTTCTTGAATACAAAGCTGAAATACATGATCTGGCCCTTTATGAAAAATGTTTACTAACTCCTACACAGAAGAATGCTTGAAAATAGAAAAAAAAACATACTTATTTTTTACGAGCATAATTTTGTGTACTTGTAGTTAAAGTGTATACAAAACTTAGTGTTTTATTTTATGCTTCCTGTTGTAAATGTCTTTTTCTGTGATGAACTTCAGTCTTCTTTATTAATTTAATAACTTCAAGAGTACTCTGTTGTGTAGATATATTATGTGACTGCCCCTTTTCAATCTCAGTTTTCACATTTGTGAGGGAGAAGAGAATGGCAATCCACTCCAATATTCTTGATTGGAAAATTCCATGGACAGAGGGGCCTGGAGGGCTACAGTACAAGGGGTCGCAAAGAGTCAGACATGACTAAGTGACTAACACTTTCACTTTTATAACTCAATAAAAAACAAGATGCTTCCAATTCTGACTCTGGTCCTGTCTCCCTTCCACAGTCTTTCAGCATACATTCAACTTTAGATGTTGAAAATATGCTTGTTTACTTAATTCTAACATATCTGAGGACAGTTGAGAGACCAGTTCTAAATTTTCCTCTAGATAAAAATGGAAGACACTGGGTTTTTGCTGATCACACATTTTATGGCTTCTACTGGTGGGTCTAGGTCTCCATGTTTTCACGTTCAAAAGAACTGAGCAGCTGTTCAGCTCTGCTAAAAGAGATAATGTTACCTTTTCTTCATTTAGGTGTTCTTCCTGTGTGTGTTAGTCTCTCAGTCATGTCTGACTCTTCGCGACCCCACAAACTGTAGCCTGCCAGGCTTCTCTGTCCATGGAGTTCTCCAGGCAAGAATACTGGAGTGGATTGCCATTCCCTTCTCCAGAGGATCTTCCTAACCCAGGGATCGAACCCTGGTCTCCTACATTGCAGGCAGATTCTTTACCATTTAGCTACAGGGACGTCCTTGTATTCTTTCTCCTAGAATTCAAATAACACCGACTTTAGAAAACAACAATACGTTTGGCTTTTTTTACTTTTTCATTTTTAATCTGCTCACTGAAAAGTTTTTATAAATAGAACACTAATTTTATATTCATGTATTCATTCGTTCACTTATATTAATAAAACATACTAAATGCCTAATATGTGTCTAGTGCTAGGTTATGCATTAGGAATAGAAATACAAGGGAGATAGATATTAGACTTTAATGATGATGCTCAGTGATGAATAGAATTCTAAATCCTGAAGATAAAAAGTAAGTCTCACACCTGATGCAAACAGCTGACTCATTGAAAAAGATCCTGATGCCGGGAAAGATAGAGGACAGGAGGAGAAGGGGTAACAGGATGAGATGGTTGGTTGGTATCACCAATTCAATGGACATGAACTTGGGCAAATTCTGGGAGATGGTGAGGGACAGGGAAGGCTGGCATGCTGCAGTCCATAGGGTGGCGAAGAGTCAGACATGACTTGGTGACTGAACAACAGCATTCTGATCTGATTAACTGTATAGTAAGATCTCTCATTATGCTCAAACTTAGTGATATATAGAATCTTCGATGTCTAGAACTGTGAATTTGAGTTCACATTATTTCTCTTAGGATACTAAAGCAAAAGTAATTCCCCCAAACTCTGTACCCCATTTATACATTTATTTATATTTTGTATTTATACACTAACTTATACATTTATGTATATATAACATAATACATTTAACAATGTATTACTATATGAACGTGTGTGTGTGCTCAGTCATGTATGACTCTTTACGAACCCATGGATTGTAGCCCGCACAGTAGAATGACTGCAATGAGTGGGGGGGGCTGGGCCACATGGCTCCTGTAATGCATTGGTCTCTCTGATTCTTCTCCACTAAAAGAAGCTCATTCTCTTGGAATTACCTGTGATCACAGGGCTTGGGTTTCTAGGAATTGCAGCTCAAAATAAGAATATCAGTGTTCCTATTATTTAGACAACTTCCAAATTAATTCCCCTAATCAGGTGATAGAAAAGATTTTTCAAAAGGTTTGTCTTACACAATTTTAGTCTTGGCATTCCAAAAGCTGTCCTTACTTTTTTGACACATGTAAAGAAGGCAAAGATCGCCTCCACTCTTACTCAGATACAAAGAAGTAGTAACAAACACAGCAGGTTCACATCTACGAAGAGTCATACTGTCTTTTACAGCAGCCATGGGCAGTTTGGCAAGCAAAAAATGATAAAGAAGAAAATAGTGCATGAAAACAACAAGTTCATTTTCCTTTCTTTTGAGGTTATGTAGCAGTGAAGAAAAGGAAGGGCAGGGAGGTCATGAGGCTGCCCTTGACCAAGCTATTGGGTAGGTGGTTCAAGGATGACACCCCACAGTCATATTACAAGCGAGAGAATAGCCTTCTTGGTGGTGGTTTTTCTGCTTCCTGGGGTCCATTCACAAGGCTAGGTTTGAAGGGGCAAAACAGCACAGATGAACTTAGGGCAGGAATAGAGACACAGACATAGAATGGATGTGTGTACATAGGATGGAGGAGAAGGAGGGATGAATTGATAGATTTGGATAGATAGACATACACTACCATGTGTAAAATAGAGAACTAGTGGGAACCTGCACAGTGCAGGGAGCTCAGCTCAGGGCTCTGTGATGACCTAGAGGGTAGGATGGCTGGGGGGCAGGTGATGGGGGAGGCTCAAGGGGGAGGGCCTATATGTATACATACAACTGATTCACTTCATTATACAGCAGAAACTAACACAGCGTTGTGCAACTAAAGCAACTATATTCCAATAAAAATATCAGAAAATACAACTGAAAAAAAATATGATAACATTTCAACGTACTTTTCCACACACATTTTTCCTTGACCTCTAGGTTAGGATATAAAGTACTTACGAGTTGACAGGAGACCTGTGCTATTTCAGGGGACTCCAGACTCCCTTCTGCAGCACCCATACCATCCATTGTTCAACCTACACTACAGTTCTTCTCCTTCCCCGACTGTGGCCAGAGTTACAGTTACTGCCAATGAGATGACCATGTCCTACTGTATTCTACTCTTGAGTTTCTCAAAGTGGCGATAACCCTCCTAGCTTTATATTTATCCACGTGCTTCTTCACTAAGAGGGAAGAAATGGAGTTCAAAGTTCAACTTCTGTATGATGCCTGAGTAGCATAGATTAGCTCTAGAAGAGCTAGCTGTGAGTGCAAAATACAGGTAATCAAAATTCAAGTTATCATGCTCTGGATTGGTCAGCCAAAATGAGAATCTCAGATTTGGTACCCAAATCTAAAATTATTCCAACTACAAGATCCAACTGTAGAATTTTATACAATAGCTCCTTAGGATGTTTGTAGATGATGCATACTTTTACTCCTTCCCCCAAATTTCCCTTCTAGTTACCCATTTTTAAACTCTCATTAATAATAACAGCTACGATTTATTAAGTGCCCATTATATTAAGGGTACTAGTCTAAGTGCCTTTCATGTATTAGCTCACTCCTCAGAGGAAGGTCCTCTTATCATTCCCATTCTACTTTTATGGCATTTAGTCTACAGAGAGATTAAGTGAATTGTTCAAGGTCACACAGCTAGTAACTGGCAGAGCTGGGTAAATCCAGGTAGTGTGTCTCTAGAGAACCAAAGCTTTAAACAATGAAGTTCCTCTGTTAACCACTGGGCTCTTTATACAGCAGGAATCTTCATTACCATGTCATTATTTCATTTAGTGGGAGATGTTCTCATACTGAATATACCTAGCAAAAATCTTACTACTGTGTACATTTATTTAAAGTACTAGGCAAACACTGTTGAGTGCCAAAGAGTCTACAGTAGATTATAAATGCCCTGCACCTCTCTCTTATTTTTGTTACAATGAAGATGGATTTGCACTATATCTGAGGCAGTAGAATAAAATATACACAGAAAGAAAAGAAGGAGCCCTCAATTACTTAGCTAACAAATGTGGGTGAGGCAGCGAAACTTCCAGGGATATGGCTGCCTTTCTGCCTTATTACACAATGTATGTGATAATATCCCCACTATTTTTGTATTAAAAAATTCAGGTTCTTTTCCATTGATGTTTTCATAACATTAACACATGTTCCAACTTGTGGAGTAATTGTCATGTATACTATGTATATGCATTATAATATTTCAAGCAAAATCAAATTTTGCTATGGGAACCTTATGCTCCATTTCCTTTGATTCTGCTGTGGATAGATTACTCAGTATAGCATGCGATCTGAAAAGAAATAAAAATAGAACAGCTCAAAGTTCTTTACAGACTCCCCAGTAGTTAATCATGTTCTGATGCAAATCTACTAGGAAATTTTCAAATGTCAAGTCAAGCGTGATTGGGCATCAAAGATTATAAACCTTTGAGGGAGAATCCATCTTATCATGGAAGACTAGAGGCCATTTGCATTATTTTAGCATTCTAGAATACTCATCTGACTTAAAGAGAAAGATTTTTTTGTTCCTTGAAAGGAAAGATGAATGGGCATATATCACTTTGGGCAGAATTCTCCGGAAACTATAATCTGCAACTACAGCATTTATTCAAAATTCTGTATTTTATTTTAAAGGTCATGGCTGTATAATTCTGAATTTAGCAAGCAGAAACATTTTCAAAAAAATGTAGCCTAATTTTATTGTTCATCTTTAAATATTCATTTCATATTTGATGGGCTAGAAATTTGCAATTCAAATTACTTCCTTTTCCTTTATTCTTAGTAAAGTCATCTAAGAGAAAGAGGTGCAGTTCATTTATGACAAAATAGCAATAAAATAAACTTCATAATTCAACAAGAACTAATTAAAATTATTTAAAAGGCAGTTTACAGGTGAGTAAACTTCTAATTCCAATTGCATCACTCAGATTCTTTATAATTATTTCAGGAAAGTTATTCATTTACCAAGTCATTGAATCATAGTGTTGAAAAGGACATTAAATTCACCTCCTACAAAACCCTCCTATTACTGATGAAGTCTAGAGAGTTTCCTCAGCAAGTACAAAGTCACTTTTTAAAAAAGTTAAGAAGTAAAGAATCAAATTTAGGCCTATGTCTCTAAGTTCTCTGCACTTTCTAGGAAACACTTGGTTATGCCATACTAGATACTGAGTAAATTTCCCTAGCATCTCAGGTCCAAGATCTCAGCTGGTACTTTGTCTCAAGCCAAAGGTCAGGGGTAGCACGTGATAGTGGGTCTCAAATGTGGTCACTGATTTTTAGTAAAACAGAGTATTCCCATGGGTATCCCTTTCTAGAAGATCTGAGCAAGCCTAATTTTTCTAGAAAACAGTGTCATATGACCCTCAAGCTGACATAAGCAGGCTGTTAATACCAAGCACACTGGATATAATATCTCTTAACATCAATATTCATTTATTGGAGCTAGTGGTCAGGCAAGAAACGGAATTTGGGTTACCATTTCCTTCCCCACTTCTTTGTGTCCCCGTTTCCTAGGACTGCTGTAAAAAGGTACGAAAACTGAGAGAATTAAAAAAAAAAGAAATCTTCCAGTTCTGGAGACAAGAAGTCAGAAACCAAGGTGTCGGTGGGGCAATGTTCTTTCTGAAGGCTGTGACAGATAATCTGTTTCATGCTTCTTTCCTGGCTTCTGGTGGTTGCTGGCAATACTTGGTGTTTCTTGGCTTATAGCTGCATTATTCCAATATTTTCCTTGGTTTCCACATAGCCTTTTTCCCTCTGGATGTGTGTCTCCCATCTTTATAAGGATACCAGTTAAGGGCCCACCTTAATCCAGTATAATCTTATTCTTAGTTAAGTGCATCTGAAAAATTCCTATTACCAAATAAAGTCACGTTCAGAGGTACTAGAAGTTATAACTATAGCATATCATTTTGGGTGATATAATTCAATCCACTATGCCTCGCAAATTGATTATATTTAATAAAGACAGTACTGCTTCAGGAAACAATAGACATCTCCTGGACGATTGGTTTTTGAACTATTTATAAATATTTGGCCAACTCAGAAAAAAGTTTTAATATAGCTAGGTCTGATACCATATCCCATTACCTGGCTTGGTAATACAGCTAGGGATTTTTTTAGAAGTCAGAAGTGACGCATCATCCCTAACATGTCAGGACATGTATGGCCACTGCAGAGATCAGGCAACAGTCTCTGGTGAGGGGATTCTTCCATCAGCCTTTTTACAATTCATTGGAACAGTCACTTCTGAATTTTGTGTTTCCTTTTGACCCAGGGATTTGGGTTACTGCACAAGTGGATTCTTTCCTCTGAGCCACCAGGGATCTTATTTTTATTTTTATTGTGACCCCATTTTATACCCACTAGGTTCCTCTGTCCATGTTCTCCAGTTCTCTACAGTCATATATGTATATATGCATATGAATGATTGAAACTTTATTACAGGAAGAAGTAGAATCCTGATTCATCTTACAGAAGTTAGTTTGATGTCTTGCACAAAACAAGGGTTAAAGAATATTTAGAGAGTAAATAAACTCATGAGTTGTAAAGCCAACAATGATCATATATGAATAAATAAATTTGAATTTATAAAACACCAACAAGTTTAAACAATGCTCCACTTGCTAACATATCTGATCCAGGCATTGCTTAATGAGTTGGTCTCACATATCACACAAAGAAACTAACAAATTTAGTCACATGTTACTGGTAAAAATAAATATGTTGGATAATAATTATACCTTGTCTTCACACAATGGGTTATTCTTAAACTAGGTATAAAGAACAAAGTTATTTCTACTTTATGATTTTAAATTATAGAGAAAAAAACATTGAAAATAATTAGTATATAGTTTTGACAAGCTAGATTTGTTTAAACAAGTATTACAATTCAAATAATACTGACTAATGACTAATATATTAATTTCAAGTTATCAAGATAAATTATGACTATTTTGAAAAGGGTGCAATGAAAGGTTGTCATTTAAAACCTAATAAGGGGGGAAATGCCTATTTCTGGTCATTCCAGATTGAGTTCAAAGCTAACAAAATCCATTCATTCTTAAATGTCTGCTAATGACCACCAGGAATTAAAAGAAAGAACACAGAACTAGAATTGGTTATATTACAAATTTTCAAGTAAACTGTTGGATCTTTGGATCTTAAACGGTGTAAGTCTGGGCCTCTGACAAATTGACAGGAGACTGAACCTACACTTGAACCTTCTAGGTTTGGAGCCCACTGGAAAATCCCTTGGACGGAGGAGCCTGGTAGGCTGCAGTCTACAGGGTCGCTAAGAGTCAGACACGACTGAGCGACTTCATTTTCACTTTTCACCTTCATGCACTGGAGAAGGAAATGGCAACCCACTCCAGTGTTTTTGCCTGGAGAATCCCAGGGACGGGGGAGCCTGGTGGGCTGCCATCTGTGGGGTCGCACAGAGTCAGACATGACTGAAGCGACTTAGCAGCAGCAGCAGCAGCGACACTAAGTTTACGTGCTCTTCAGATGCCGTATGAGCCCAGGTTTGTGATCTTCCCAGGAGCAGAGTCCTTTTTCCAATGCTCTACCCCTAAGATTTGGACATAAAAATGATGCTTATATCTTTGATTTTTTTTTATTTAGTTTTTGTTCTCTGAACTTTGTTTGACCACTACTTTCTCATCTACTCATTCCTCACCATTCTTTTATGTACCTGACCCCACCACCACACACATACACACACAAGCACACTCTACAGTCTTCAACAGAAATTTTGCCTTACTTACTATATATCCCTCTCATCAAGCAAAACACTACATAACAGGTGTTTAATTATATTTGGGTGTCTGTTTCTCCTTTTGAAAATAAGATAGCTGGTATTGGTTACAAGAGTTTACTTCCATGTAAACCATCCATATCCATATGTGTCATAATGTATGCAAACTTTATTTTCTCTTTTTCTCCTCTTTTTTTATTTTCTGAAAATCATTCTTTCTTCTACTCTAAAAATACATGACCCCCTTTTCTTTACATTCCATCAATCATGTTCCAAAAAATATTTCAACAAACTCATCACCCATCTACATTTTAACAATAGATGCATCCTAAAAGTCAGGAAGAAAATGGGGACCAAGTCTTTAGAGTTATCAGATGATTTGACCAATGTTTCTGAAATTGAAAATTTTGGCTAGTTCAGTAGATTCAAGTACTGAGAATGTTTGCTAAAAATTACCCATTTTTCAGAGGAATTTCAAAGACACACAAATAACACTGAATTACAACACATCTAATTATCCCTTCAAAGGAAGCACATCTTCTACATCAAGTAGTTTTCTGAAGCATAGACAAATATATGAGATTGTCTTTACATTTTATAATCTGCAATGCAGACTTTCACCAGAATGCAGGTTTCTGATCACCAAATTTTAACAAGCTTTTCTCGACAGAATTAAGTCCCATTCTCAGCAGAGTCAGAAATAATGGAATTGCTCATTAAAAATAATGAGATGCTGTTGTAATGAATCCTGATCTATAGCTTCTGTCTCTGAAACATCTTTTCAATGGAAAAAAACAATTAGGTTCTATGAAGTGTCTCACCTTGGGATATAAAAGGTAATCACAAAACCATACTTAATTATATAAGTGAGTGAAGGAAAGTCGCTCAGTAGTGTCTGACTCTGTGACCCCACGAACTGTAGCCCACCAGGCTCCTCTGTCCATGGAATTCTTCAGGCAAGAAAACTTGAGTGAATTCTCATTTCCTTTTCCAGGGGATCTTCCTGATGCAAGGATAGAACCTGGGTCTTTTGCATTGTAGGCAGATAGTTTACCTACCTTCTGAGCCACCAGGGAAGCCCTAATTATGTAAACTGAATACTTTAAGAACAGTGTTACCAAAAAGTGTCCATTCCATACCAGGTATGTTGATGAGGAAAAGAAGTTACATTTGATAATGAAATAGACCTGAAGGAGAAAGACAAAAAAGAAACAAGAGGATACTATCACTCTTTTGCTACCATGAGCCCTCATAACTTTCTCTTGAAGAATTGACCTTGACAGAGAAAGGAGTCCAGTCAGTGAATAGTTAATCTCATTTCTCAACCCATCAGACATTTGCACTCTTCAAACTTCTGAATGCACTTTTCTTGCCTTAACTGCCAGGCTGTGAAAAGGGAACATAATTTTTACTGAAGCCATATAGAAGTTTAGCAAGGAATCAAAAGTTATAATTAGGTGAGTCATTTATACTCAAGTAGCTTATCTGCAATCTAGTTAGACTGCCTGCCTGTCTGGAAACCCAAGTAGGAACAGAAACACCTAGACTCTCATGTAAAGCACAGTTTGAGAGAGTGGCAGGTCTTTGTCTAAATTGCAGTGGGATAGTCAGGGAAGGAAAACATAGGCCAGGCAGGAATCAATTTTTCATTAATTGCCAAATAATATTGGAAATATAAAAACTAATGATTCAATAGTGAGACTGAATACCATGAGAAGAGGTCATATTTGACATTAATAACATAGACTAGACTATTGGAAATAGACCTGGAGGGCTATGGATTCCCCTGGGAGATTCAGTATCTTTCTAGCTACCTATTTTGTGAGAGAAAAAGTAACAGCATTCACCACCAAGAGGGCCTAGTGTATGGGGACTCCCACCGAGAATATTCTTTTAAATCTCAGCATTTTATCTAGTCCATAGAAGTCCATTTAATCCTGAAGCGTTTGGCTGAAACCACACAAACACGCAACTCGCCACAACCTACCCGCAGAGAATTCCCTTAGCTTCCTTCAGGTCTCACTGATCTGTATTTAGATTCAAGATCAGGATAAACAGAAACGCTCTGCCTTGTTGAGGATTGCTGATAGCCTGTTGTTGGCAGAGACCAAGTGGAGGGCACAACAAAGGCACAGAAGCAAAGTTCAAACAAAATGACCTTTGAAGACCCTGGGCACTTGTTTTCCTTTTTCTCCTCCTTCCTTTCCTGAGCCTGGGTTATTTGGTAGTGCAGTTGTTTTCTAGGGCTACCCTAACAAACTGGCTCAGCTGGTAAAGAATCTGCCTGCAATGCGGGAGACCTGAGTTCAGTCCCTGGGTTGGGAAGATCCCCTGGAGAAGGGAAAGGCTACCCACTCCAGGATTCTGGCCTAGAGAATTCCATGGACTATCCATGGGGTTGCAAAGGGTCAGACACGACTAAGCAACTTTCCCTCATTCCTAACAAATCACCACAAACTGGAGGGCTTAAAAAAAAAATCAAGAACTTAGTTTGTCAAAGTTCAGAAGAGCATAAATCCAAAAATCAAGGTGTCCACAGGGCTGGAATGCTCCACTGGTTCTAGGAGACAGTCTCTCTAAAATACCTGGTGGCTTCAGGCATTTCTGAACTTGGGACTACATCCCTCCAGTGTCTGCCTCCACCTTCACCTGGTCTCCTCTGTGTCTTCTCCTCTTCTGTGTATTATAGGGACACTTAGCATTGGATTTAGGACCTATCCAGATAATCTAGGATAATCTTATCTCATCTGTGAGTGTGTGCACGTCCTAAATCATGTCTGACTTTTTGTGGCTCCATGGACTGTAGCCCACCAGGGTCCTCTGTCCATGGAGTCTTTCAGGCAAGAATACTGGTGGGGTTGCCATTTCCTTCTACACAGGATCTTCCTGACTAAGGGCATTGAACCCATATCTTTTGAGTCTCCTGCATTGTCAGGTAGTTTCTTTACCAACTGAGCCATGGGGGAAGTCCATCCTTAAATACATTGTATCTGCAAATATCCTTTTTTTTTTTCCCAAATAAGATCATATTCACAGGTTCCAAGATGTGGAAATATATTCTTGGGTGGTCACCACCACAGGGACAACAGACTTAGGCTGAGACTGAAGACTATATAACCTCACCCCTCCCCTCCAACTCTGAACATGAAACTCTTACAAATTCTAAAGAATTAAATTTCTTTCAAATGTTCCATTCTCCATCTAGAGAAATGCATCAGGGAAGAGCCTACTTAGAGAAAACATACTTGACTTTTATAGAGAATGAAGTTCAACAAGCACTATAAACTAGACATCCACTATGACATACCTTCAGATGTGTGTTTTGCAAGTAAAAATCAACCTAAGAAAGCTGAAATATGTGCAGGGTATATGTTTAAACTATTAAGTGAATCTGGTACAACTACTGCTTAGATAATCTTTGCCTACAGTCTTGGTCTCTAAACATACTCTATGGGATGAATTTAATGCCAGCTCCGGGGAATAAAGTGAAATCTTGTTATTTTGCAATGAAAATTACCTTCTCAATTAAAGCAAATAAGAAGACAGAGAAAGCCCACAGGCTTTAATAAAATCTCTCTGGGACTCTGTTAAGATAAACCACTAGAAGCTGCATTTGCCTTTTTACTCACATGTCTGCTTTCTCAATCATGTAGAAATTACATAGTATGGGCCAATCTTGTCAAGATTGGATGCTTTCTCTAAAAAAATCACTTAAAGACTTAAACTTAGAGCTTTTAAGTAATTTCCTGAGCAGAGAAATCCTTCAGTACTTCCTCTTCCTTCCCATGTTTGAAGTCCTAAAGCTTTATTGACTGTGAGTCATCCAGCCTTGTTTCACTTCCCTGATCTCATCCATCCACCTACTTTTCTCATCACTTTCTTTCCATGATCAGATTTCTTCATGGACATCTTCATGGAACTCATTGCTAATCAGAGTGTGGTTCATGGATTGTAATCACTTGGGAGCTTATTAGATTAGCAGCATCTCAACACGCCCTGGGTTTACCATCTGCATCTTAACTTCAGGCACATTAAAGTGTGAGACACATCTGCATCTTAACTTCAGGCACATTAAAGTGTGGGACTCCACGTCCCATTTACTAATTTGGTTATGTTTTAGCCTGGCCTCCCAACAAACATGCTCTCTCTCATTCAAGACTTCAATTCTCACTTGCTATTTATGCAGAATTAATATCACATAGCATCCAGTCCCATCACTTCATGGCAAATAGATGGAGAAACAATGGAAACAGTGACAGACTTTATTTTCTTGGGTTCCAAAATCACTGCAGATGGTGGCTGCAGCCATGAAATTAAAACACGTTTGCTACTTGGAAGAAAAGTTGTGACTAACCTAGACAGCATATTAAAAAGCAGAGACGTTACTTGGCCAACAAAAGTCAATATAGTCAAAGCTATGGTTTTCCAGTGGTCATGTATGGATGTAAGAGTTGGACCATAAGAAGGCTGAGCACCAAAGAATTGATGCTTTTGAACTGTGGTGTTGTAGAAGACTCTTGAGACTCCCTTGGATTGCAAGGAGATCAAACAAGTCAATCCTAAAGGAAATCAGTCCTGAATATTCATTGGAGGGACTGATTGTGAAGCTGAAGCTCCAATACTTTGGCCACCTGATGTGAAGAGATGACTTGGTGGAAAAGACCCTATTGCTTGGAAAGATAGAAGGAGGAGGAGAAAGGACAACAGAAGACAAGATGGTTGGATGGCATCACTGACTCAATGGACATGAGTTTGAGTAAGCTCTGGGAGATAGTGAAGGACAGGAAAGCCTGGCGTGCTGCAGTCCATGGGGTCACGAAGAGTCAGACATGACTGAGCAACTGAACAACAACAACAAAATCACTTGAGTTCCATGGACAGAGGAGCCTGAAAGGTGTCGGGGTTTGGGACACGACTGAGCAACTAACACACACTGAGGCTTTATTTTGTCTAGGGTGGAGCCCAGGCATAGTCTTTTTTTTTTTTTTAAACTTTCCCAGGAGATTCTAATTTGTAACCACATTTGAGAACACTGGCGTAGAAGGATGGTTTTCAATGAAGGGTAAACATTGTATCACCAAAGTGTTAAAAAAAATTACTTTTTCTGAGAGAAAGAGCCCAACAAGCTTGTTTATAAGAAAGAGGCCAAATATTCAGCTGATACAAGTATAAACAATAGGAGGGAGAGGCTGTTTAGGTAACCAAAGTGGTTTATTAAGAGGTGGACTAAAAAAATAAATGGGTGGTAGTCATATTCTGGAAGATCTTGAACATCACTCTAAGCCATCCAGGTATTACTAAAAATACCAAGAAAATATTTTGTGTATGCATTTCAGTTAGCTAGATAAAGGGAAAGAAGAGGACAGAGAAATTCCCAGGTATTGGAAAGAGTGTGTATGAAGGCCCTGAGATAGGAAAAGCATTAGGATCTTCAACATAATCTGCATGGAGCAGTCATTTAGAACGCAGGGTCTGAGTGCCCATCTGTAAGGATGATGTGAGGCTGACTGTACAGGAGACAGATTAATGGGACTTGTGACCTTGAAATTCCAATTTAATTCTCTCTGGTTATACTTAATAGGATTCTTCCAACTTTACAGCCATCTTTCTAAATCCTTTCTTTTAATGTAGACTAATGGGATGCTCTGATTAAGTAAAAAATTGAAAGAATCGAAATTTGATCTTATACACAACTTTGAAGTCACCATAGTAAATGCAGTGTTGAAAAACAAATTTAATCACAGGTGTGTGGCATTTCTTGTTTGTAACCATAGCTTCCTTTTTGGAGAACTGCCATTTAGTATCACACCCTGAGCAGATTCCCAGTGCCATAAAAACCATTTAAGGAAATAAAATGTAGTGGGGACTTGATATTTTTGATATTTTGTATTCATTTCTACCCTTTGATTAACATAATGCTAATTTATCCCTACCCTACAGTCATGACCCCAAACTTTATCTACCAAAATTCTCTCCTTGGATCTCAGGATATGGGCTCAGACATAACACTTCAAGATTAGAACATGGAACTCAGGTCTGGCCAATGCAACTGCTATATTTCCCTGATGACAGGGATGGTCTGGTTCTGCAGGGCACAAGACACTAGATTGTGGAACTCTAGGGGCTTATTCCAAAAGTTTTCCTAAAAAGAACATATCAAACATAGCCAAGAACAGTTTTTAAAGTAATACAACTGAGGCAGAACTTGATGTCCTAACTATCATAATACCCTGTAAATCTTTTGTAATTTTGTGACATTATAAATAGTTAAGAAATAGTCAAATAGATCAATGGAATGGCATAGAGAATTCAGAATAAGACTAAATTTATATTTTTAAAGATATCACTTAAAAATCAGTAAAGAAAGATGTTCAACATCGTTGATCACCAGGGAAGTGCAAATCAAAATCACAATGAGGCATCACCTTACACCTATCAGAATGGCTATCATCAAAAAGAGCACAAATAACAAACATTGGCAAGGATACAATAAAAAGCGGAGAGGGATACCTTGCACTTTGCTGGTGGAAATGTAAATTGGTGCAGCCACTGGAAAAACAGTATGAAAGTTTCTAAAAAAAAAAAAAAAAAAGAACTGCCAAATGACCCAGTCAATTCTACTCCTGAGTGTATATCTGAAAAAAAATGCACTAATTCAAAAAGATATATGCACCTCAATTTATTAGCATTATTTTCAATAGCCAAGGTATGGAAGCAACCCAAGTGTCCATCAACAGATGAATGACTAAAAAGATGTAGCACGCACAGACACACAAACACACACACACACATAAAATGGAATTAACTATTCATTCATAAAAATGAATACTACTTTGTCATTTGCAGCAACATAGATGGACTTGGAGAGTATTATGCAATTTGAAACAAGTCAGACAAAGAAAGACAAATATTGTATCATATCACTCATATGTGAAATCTAAAAAAAAAATGCAACAAACTAGAGAATATAACCAAAAATAAGCTCACAGATACAGAGAACAAACTAGTGGTTACCAGTGGAGGGGGCATTTTAGGGGTGGGAGAGTGAGAGGCATAAACTATCAGGTGTAAGATAGGCTACAAGCATGTATTGTATGACACAGGGAAAATAGTCAATATTTTGTAATAACTGTAAAGCTTTATAAACTCTTAAAGATGTGTAAACATAAAAAATAAATAAAAATTAGAACAAAAACCAGTAAGGAAAATAAAACTAGCTTAAAAACAGGAGATTTCATAAGTAATATTAGAAAAAGTGGCTATTTGGAAATACAAAATAAAAGTTAGACCTACTAAGTCCCAGTCCAAAACTGAATTCTGATAGTTTAAAGTGCAAAATGGAAAATCCCGTAAAAATAGTTCCTTTCAAATTGTTGCTATATATTACACAATATGTAATAGGGTGTCAAAGGATGAGATGGCTGGATGGCATCACTGATGCCACACTAGATAGTGGAACTTGAGGGTTTTATTCCAAAAGTTTTCTTCAGCAGAATATGTAAAACATAGCCAAGAACAGTTTTTAAAATAATACAACTGAGGCAGAACTTGATCACCTAACTATCAATACCCTATTGTGTTTTTTCCAGTCTTAAAACTAGTCAGAAGGATTTCAATCACTTGGCCATGGAGGAGTTAGGAAAGGATTATAGAGAACTCAGCACATTTATCCTCTGTAAGTAGCCATAGTAGTTATCTATTTGTATGGACAGCAGCTTTGCCATGATTATAAATAGCCCTGGGCTTCCCTCATAGCTCAGCTGGTAAAGAATCTGCCTGCAATGCAGGAGATCCCAGTTCAATTCCTGGGTCAGGGAAGATCCCCTGGAGAAGGGATAGGCTATCCACTCCAGTATTCTGGCCTGGAGAATTTCATGGACTGTATAGTCCATGGGGTCACAAAGAGCAACTTTCACTCACTCACTCACTCAATGTTATATGCATGTACTGCTCTTTTCACCAGTTTTCCATGTCATTCAGCACTGGGCAGCCTGAAACCACAGTCTTGACATAGAACTTTTAGGCTTCAAGTATCTAGACCATTTCTTCTTCCCAGTCTTAAGAATCATGCAATCTTTCCACCATGAGCTTAAACATAACTTCTGAATCTTTCTATCATCAGCTTCAGGCTGTCACTTTCAAATCGTTAGAATTGACATATAAGTTGAAATAGGCCTACAGGAATTTTCTATTTCATTGTGAACATAGAGAGGAAGCCACACTTAGAGAAGTAACCTAGTGGAAAAGATACCAGAAATACAGGCTGAACCCCTGAGACAGAGGAAGAAATCTGGGGTGAAAATTGTGTAGCAATTATTAATAATTTATATTTACAAGTTTCCAGAAAGTAGAAACCAAGTGTCACTAACTGTGGAGAGTTTGAGATTTACCAATCTGAGATTTACAAATTAACTTGCTAGTTTCATAGATGCTCAAAGATCAGAGATTCCTAAATCAGAGACAAAGGACTCTGCTACTGACAGCACAGGAAGCAGCATGAGTTTTATGTTTCACCAGTTGCTTTTGACCCTGAGTTCCACAGGGAGGGTGAGTAGGGGTCATGCAGAGCTGGCTGGGGGATGCTGCACATATAGTAGGTTTGTGCTATAGCCGAGGAGCCCTGAGATTAGAAAATGCTCAATCTTTGATGGAGGTTGCAAGCAGCCCCCTCCAACATTTTCCCTAAGGAAGGCATTATCATTATTATAATGTCCTCAGTCCTGAAGGAAGATAATACCTCTGTCTTCTAAGAATGTGTGCTATATAAACATTCTTAAAAATAGTAAAAAGAGGTACAAAATTCCATAGCAAATTACTTCCAGCTCAAGGAAAATGGGGATAGCAGAAAGGAACCCAGAATATAGCTGGAATAAGTCTAGGATACAAAAATAATTAATCACAGTAAATAAAGTTAGCAGCCCACATTACAATCACAGCTTTCCAAGACAGGTGACTAAGGAATTGGGTCCCCAGTTAGAGAGATACTGCATGAATCTAGAATTTAACAAGAATTTCCAATGCCAATATTAATCTAACGTCCACACCCTACAACCAGACTCATGAGTCTCTGAGGATAA
Source organism: Okapia johnstoni (assembly GCA_024291935.2). Classification (NCBI taxonomy): domain Eukaryota; kingdom Metazoa; phylum Chordata; class Mammalia; order Artiodactyla; family Giraffidae; genus Okapia; species Okapia johnstoni. Next base: position 41,494,339 of record CM044319.1, on the reverse strand, counting down.
GACCAAAGTTAAGGCATTACAGAAGCTGCCACATTTTTATCTGCTGCACAGAAATTCAGTGGATTTGCTTCCCAAATATACTTCCACTTTCCTTTTCATTATAGGTTTCATTATAGGTATATAACCCACCAAGAATATAGCCAAAGGATATCATTACTATCTGATGCCTTACAACTCCAATTAAATTAGTCACTTTAAGAATATTGAAGCCATTAGGGAAATACCTTGACACTAAGTGGCTCTGCATTTTCAGCAGTCTTGGTTAGTTTGGTTTCACACAGAGAACAGCTTGAGAGGTAAGGGTACAAAGATGTGCCGATTGCAAGTTAAGGAGCCTGAAGAAAATCTAAATTAAACATATTTGAATTTTGCTCATGCCAAGGGATCACCAGTGGGAAATGGACCTCCTGAGACAGAGAAAGTGATAGCAAGATGAGAGTAAAAAGATAGACACCTCACATAAGTTTCCCATGAACTTTCTTCTCACAGCGACCCTTGCTGTTTGGAAATGTGTTCATCTTTCTTCCTTCGGGATGCTATTGAATATGCTGTGAGGCAATGATCACAGCTAACTGAAAGATGATGCCATGCCGATACAGGTGAACTGCACTTGGAATCCAGTATGTGAATCGCAGCTAACTGTGTGTGAGAACTTAGGCAAGAGCCTCTTCTACTTTGAATCTCAGCTTCTTCTTTCATAAAATGAGGAGGCATCCACTAGGTTTAAACTGCTTACAACATCTTTCCGGGAACTGGTACAATTCCAAGGACAAGCTTTAAGGATAACTTGATGGAGGGTAGGGTAATAGGTTGAAAGAAAGACCAAGAAACCAGAACTTACTTTTCTCTTCAACCAGCCAGGATGGCATCATTTCATATATTTAACTGTAAGATTCAATTTTAGGTAAGGGTCCTCTGCCAAATGAATTTAATAAAACAAAATGAATTTAATAAACCTCAGAATAAAAATCTCTATAGTCCCTTCTCCTACTAATAGTCTATTAAATTTTCATAAATTTCTTCTAGTGGAAAACCAATAATCACACATGCACAAACACACATACATACACACACACACACACAAGTGGGGGCTATAAGTCTTCAGAGAGTCAGAATTTAATTTCATATAATGAAGGAAAATTCCCTTGGGGTCCTAAATAGACTTACTCAAAGACTCACACACAGAATCCTAAAAGGAAGTCTACCCAAAGCATGCTGGGAAATGGCATGTACTTAGTTGCTCAGTCGTGTCCGACTCTTTGCAACCCCCCATGGATTGCATCCCATCAGGCTCTTCAGTCCATGGGAATTCTCCAGGCAAGAACACTGGAGTGGGTTGCCATTCTCTTCTCCAGTGGATCTCCCCAACCCAGAGATGGAACTCAGGTCTTCCGCATGGCAGGTGGATTCTTTACCATCTGAGCCACCAGGGGAAATAACATATGTAGTGTTTAATTAGAAATGAATAGTTTTTAGTGCCATATCTTACTCATTTGGGGCTTCCCCCATGGCTTAGTGGTAAAGCCTTAATGCAGGAGATACAGGTTTGATCCCTGGGTCAGGAAGATCCCCTAGAGTATGAAATTGCAACCCACTCTAGTACTCTTGCCTAGGAAATCCCTTAAACAGAGATGCCTAGTGGGCTACAGTTCTCGGGGTTGCAAAGATTTGGACACGACTAAGCTATGGAGCACTTTTCCCTTATCTCTTTTAGGAGGGAACTGAGGGACAGATAATATAGGGATAGAGTCATGTCTAGGGAAGAATCCTTCAGATTGACTTGTTCTTGGGGAGCTCTTCTGGATTACAAATGTAGGGAGATGGTTAACCAAGACAAAGAAGAGAAAGCAGCTATAAAAATGCGCCAGGACTCAATCCTGTACTGTCTGCCTTCAGTCACTTCACCACTAAGGTAAACAGGTGAAATGTCTTTCCTCATTCATATACTCCTGCCATGTTGACCTGTTTTTCTGTTCTAAATCTTCATTTTAGGTAAGTTTTCTCCATTCAATTAATCTCATCCTTTTATTCAATTAATCTTGTCCATATGAAAAAGGAAGGGAGGATGGGAAACACACCTGGTTTGACTGGAGGGCCCGGAGCTACGAAAGGCCACCTGGACACTCCACTGTCCACGCATGGCTCTGAAGGGATGGAGAACCGGAGTTGTTCATCTTCCTTTAATTCCTTCTTCAGCTTTTTCTGAGAAGGCCTGGCTTTTGAATTAAGAAGATACTTTGTGGGACTTCTCTGGTGATCCAGTGGCTAAGCTCCACGCTTCTAATGCAGGGGGCCTGGGTTCCACCCCTGGCCAAGGGAAGTAGATCCCACATGTCACAACTAAGAATTCACATACAACAACCAAAGATCCCATGTGCCACAATGAGGACCGAAGATTCGGTGTGATGCAACTAAGATCAGCATAGCCAAATAAATAAAGTAATATTAAAAACAGAAGATGCTTTGATTTGCTCCACAGATGCCATAGAAGTTGGGGATAGGGTTTTGGAAAGGGAAGAATTTCTGTGTTAGGAGCTCTGCTGGTGAACATTAGTGTGAAGATCAGTTCTAGACCAGTAAACAGGAAGGGACATACAGAATCTTCAGGAGCACCTACAGAGTAGAGTCTACTGCTCCTCATGCCATACACTGGTGAGGACATCAAACTCAGACACAATAACTAGCAATAATAAATACAAAATGTAGAAGACAACCTGAAAATAAAACTGGAAACCTAATGGGATTCTACAGAGAAAAGGTGCAGTCAGAATCATGCTGCTCACCCAATAAGAGAGTTGTGATGTACTTTCAGTTCTCGTGCTATAACCAGTGTAAGAAACACTGATGGAGGAAAAGTTCAAGGAACAGGGCTGTGCTATTCAGTAGGTTCTCGCGAATTATCTATTGTATACACAGTAGTGTGAGTGAGTCAGAAAGAGAAAGACTGGCTCTTTCGTCACTGTGCTACCATAGGGTACCAATATTATTGCTATTCTAAGAGTCCTTACTTCATAGTTACCATCCTGGAGGGTCCTTCGACCTCCTTGATGATAGTCAGGAGAAAGAATGTACTCCACGATGCCAGCTGACAGTCTTCAATTGCTAAAATCTGTTATCCGCTCTGCCATAAAGCAGTGTCACCTGATAGAACAAATGGGGTGATATAGATGCACACTTAGTTTATTCACCCTGGTAATATCTCTGACAGGGTAAGATAGGGCAGGCTGCTACTGCTCCTAACACTCTCTCAAACATGCAGGATGCTGATAAGCTTTTTAATTTATGACCTAAGGTGTAGCCTGTGTGCACTTATACTTTATCTTCTGCTTAAGTCTTCTAAAGCCCCATCATAAGCCTTCCTCCAGGAGAAGTTCACCAAACAATGCATCATTCCTTCTCTGACAACTATTTCTTTCATTTGCTGAGTAGTAAGTAGATCCTCTGTTTTTGGTTGAATTGCCTCTGGATTCTGGCTTTTATTTTCTCTCTTTTTGACAGAGCCATACACTTTGCTCTTCTTTTTAGCATCTTGCTTAGATCTTACTAACCAAAGCCACTTCTTATAAACTCATTTGGTATATTCTTTTTTTTTTCTTAAATTGGAGTATAATTGCTTTACAATGCTGTGTTAATTTCTGTTGTACAACAGTGTGAATCAGCTGTAAGTATATATTTGTATTCATTTAGTATATTCTATATCAACTTACATTATATGCAGAATTTTTCCTAGCATATGTACGTATGTATATAACTGGTGATTTGCCAAGAGTTATATGTGTCTTTCCAGATACCCTATTTTCCTAAAAAAAAAGCTCCTCTTCTCCTAATTGTTATACCCCATAACTTGGAAGCTCAAGTCCCTTGAATTAGAACCAGTGATTAATTTGTTGTCAATAGATCTAAGTCAGTGAATCAGTGTTTCCTCGATCTTATCAAAATGTCTGGTACAGGGCACTGAAATCAATAGCTCCTAAAAACTGCATGGATAACTTTAATGTGAAGCCAGGTTTATGCTTTCAGCCTCTGAAAAGACACATAGATTTGACTGAGAGAACACTTGGTTCAAAAACTTGCCTGCTTTCTTCATTTATTCAGTCAATATGTATCAGCAACAATTATTTGATAAGCAACTTCAATTAGATGTCCTGCCTAATGTGCAGTCACAGTGGTAGCTTTGAAGGTCATGGACATGTTACTCATTTTATCATTTCAGATCTTCCTGACTGAGTAGATAGAAAACAGGGCAGTCATTTTATTTGCTCTCTTTCTGATCCTGTAACTATAGGCATGCATGCTTGTGCTCAGCTGCTTTGTCATGTCCAACTCTTTGCGACCCTATGGACTATAGCCCACCGGGTTCCTTTGTCCATGGTATTTTCCAGGCAAGAATACTGGAGTGGCTTGCCATTTCCTATTCCAGAGTATCTTCCTAACCCAGGGATTCAACCTGTGTCTCCTTTATCTTCTGCATTGGCAGGCGGATTCTTTACCACTGTGCCACATTGTGAACATACAAAGCTCCCTTTCAGCCTATTATTTTCTGTTGGTGAAATCCAGTCATTACCAATGCAAATTAAGGCCCTAACATATGCTGGAAAAAAAAGTTCTTTGGTAAAGTAGTAAAAATAAGAGATAGACCCCATCTTACCAAATTATGAGATTCAAAAAATATAGTTAAGTGTGATAAATGATGTGAAGGAGTTTAGGATACTCCACCCATCTCATTGGTGAACTAAATTGGTTTTGCATGTGCCAGAGTACCTTCTTCTTTCCATCAAAGTGAATTATTCCAGTGTAATCTGAGTTAAAAACCTTCTTAAAAATTCAAAGCCTTGGTTTTTAACCAAGATTACAGTGATTGTTCCTGCTGCACAGCTTTTAGGAGCTACTGATTTCAGAGCCCTGTACTGAGAGACTTTGATATGATCAAGGAAACAATGATTTGCTGACTTAGATCTATTGGCAAAAAATTAATCACTGGTTCTACTTCAAGGGACTTGAGATTCCAAGTTATCAGATGTAACAATTAGGAGAAGAGATGCTGTTTATAGTGACATAGGATATTTGGAGAATACAACTGTTGGCAAATTCCCAGCTATATACATATATATGTATGCTGGGAAAAATTCTGCATATAATGTAAGTTGATATATAATATACTAAATGAATACATACTTATAGTTGATTCACACTGTTGTACAACAGAAATTAACACAGCATTGTAAAGCAATTATACTTCAATTTAATAGGAAAAAAAAAAAGAACATACCAAATGAGTTTAGAAGAAGTGGCTTTGGTTAGTAAGATATAAGCAAGATGCTAAAAAGAAGAATAAAGCATATGGCTCCATCAAAAAGAGAGAAAATAAAAGCCAGAATCCAGAGGCAATTCAACCAAAAACAGAGGATCTATTTACTACTCAGCAAATGAAAGAAATAGTTGTCAGAGAAGGAATGATACATTGTTTGGTGAACTTCTCCTGGAGGAAGGCTTATGATGGGGCTTTAGAAGACTTAAGCAGAAGATAAAGTATAAGTGCACATAGGCTACACCTTAGGTCATAAATTAAAAAGCTTATCAGCATCCTGCATGTTTGAGAGAGTGTTAGGAGCAGTAGCAGCCTGCCCTATCTTACACTGTCAGAGATATTACCAGGGTGAATAAACTAAGTGTGCATCTATATCACCCCATTTGTTCTATCAGGTGACACTGCTTTATGGGAGAGCGGATAACAGATTTTAGCAATTGAGGACTGTGTCAGCTGGCATCGTGGAGTACATTCTTTCTCCTGACTATCATCAAGGAGGTCGAAGGACCCTCCAGGATGGTAACTAGGAAGTAAGGACTCTTAGAATAGCAACAAGATTGGTACCCTATGGTAGCACCGTGAAGAAAGAGTGGGTCTTTCTCTTTCTTACTTATACTACATATACAATGTATACACTGTGTACAATGTATACTCTATGTATAGCTATGTATACAATAGATAACTAACGAGAACCTACTGTATAGCACGGGGAGTGGCGAGGGGGAAGAAGGTGCAATCTGTTTGTAGGACATATATTAAGTTAACCTTAACACAGCAGCGGCAGAGAAATACTGTGTGATTCCACTTATATGATATACCTAGATTAGTCAAATTCATAGAGTCAGAAAGTACCCTGGTAGATACCAGGGGCCAGGGTAGGGTGGGAACAGGGAATGGGGACGTAGTGTTTAATGGGACAGGGTTTCAGTTTAGGAAGGTGAAAAATTTAGGAGATGACTGATAGTTTTCACAACAATGTGAAAGTACTTTGTACCACTCAAACGTACAGTTAAATATGGTTAAAGTAGTATGTTTTTGTTTTTTACCACACACAAGTCATTCCAAAAAAGAAAGAATGGATCTCTCCTTCCCTGAGTTTCATGTGTTCTAGAACCAACTCAATGTTTTGAAATAAGAGTAGAGTTAGACTCAAAGTTTTGGGTTTCCTATTATAGCGTGTCTTCACAGACTCATTGCCTTTGCAGGAAGAAGTACTGGTGACTCAGATGGTAAAGAATCTTCCTACAATGCAGGAGACCTGGGTTCTATTCTTGGGTCAGGAAGATACCCTGGAGAAGGGAATGGCTACCTACTACAATATTCTTGCCTGGAGAATTCCATGGACAGAGGCAGGCTATATAGTCCATATGGTCACAAAGAGTTGGACATGACTGACTGACTAACACTTTAGACTAGAAGTCTTGTGGTTCCTACTCTAGCTTGTCTTCACAGATTTATTGCTTTTGCAGGAAGAAATATAAAATCCCATGTAAGGCTCCCAGTGACCAGTGGGCCTCCTGACTGCACCGAAAGCAAGATAAATCAAGAGGGATATGAAAACATGATTAGCTCATTTTGATTATATCTACAGGTGATCCAAGCAAAATACTTGCTTGGACTCCAGAGATTTGGGTTCTGTTTCCAGCTTCACACTCACAAATGTTGGTGTCTACAACAAAGCAGTGATGGTTTCAATCTGTGTTAAGTATTAATAGTTGATTGATTGGGAAACACACTGGAAGAGAGGAAGTGCTTTTTTCTTAGGCTAGGTGGATTCCTGAAGGTAAGGCTTTTTACTTCCTCACTGTGTGGCCCCGGTGTGTTCCTGCTGCTCTCATGACAATCATTTATTTGACTGTGGTTTCCATAGCTTCTGAGATGCCTACAGCCAAAGAGCACATGCAGTATCTTACTCACCTGCCTGCACAGTGCATCCTGGGAGTGGTGCTGGTACCTGGTAGCTGCTTAATGATGTAAAAAACACATGCTTGCAAATATAATCCTACTTAGTTATTGGCTTAATTTGGTTTTGTTTAATTCAACTCATGGAAAGTGTTGCAGTTTCAGTAAAAACATTTGGGCTTTGAAGTCAATTCATCTGGATCTGAATTTCAGTTCCTTCAAAATCTTTAGTCGAGGAATTAGGAAAATCACTCCACTTTTTTGATCCTGAATTTCCTCTCTTACAAAATGGGGATGATACTACCTAAACTAGCTTCCTATCACAACTGCTTAATGATAAAAGTGGTCTGGAAGGTTAAGGAGTTCAATAAATTAAGAGATCTCTGAGAGCATTTTTAAAATCTCAATATATAGGTAAAATTATTTTATAGACATCCAAATATTGCCTTCATTCAACAAGATAGTTGAACTCTCAACTACAAAAATGTTTTGGTTCTGGCTGCAGTGCCATGTCTGATGCCACAGCAAGCAAAGGCTTAATATTAGCCTGAACAAAAAGAGTAACTACATTTAGTGATAATTAAGAGAAAAATACTTTTTTTAAAAAATGCATTAAGGTTTTTTAAGTGAAAAAAGGATCTGTTTAGTTACTCTTAAGCTAAAAAATGATATCTACTTTATTTCCACACCTGGTGATTGATAAGGTCGGTTTTATACTTCTGAGCCACTACAAATTAATGACGACCTAGAAGTGGTACCAAGAAAGACAAAATGTAATTTTATACATTTTAATATTTATTTTTTATCCATTCCTTTTTTAATCATTTGCTTCACTGAACATTTACATGGTTAATTTCACTGAATTATTCTAAGTTTTAAATTGTTAGCTTTTATTGGGACTTTATAAATTTCCTTATTGGAGAATACTAGTCAGTTTAAAATAGACTTTAGCTGTGGCCAGAAATCCTTATCAAACAGTTAAATGTTATTGACTTCATGTTAAAAAGCAAGACCTTGAGACCATTTAAAAATTTAGGATAATATTTTTAAAAATAATTTTAAGTGGCGCCCACTTTGGAAGCCTCTACCAGATCATTTCATCTGCTGTTAAGCTAACTGTGGATCCCTTGGAGGTGGCCTCTGTGCACAGGACCATCAGTGATTTTTCTCCTGGGAAATCCCATAAGAGAAAGCTCTTCATTGTCTCACACAGCTGGGACGGTCACTACTGGTCATGAATATGGAAAGCAGGGCCAAGAACAATGTCATTTATCAGGGAATAAAAGCAAGTTCTGCATTGAAAAGCAATTGAGAAATGAGGAAATACAGTAGTTGAAAAATAGCATGATATATAAAGAAGGATGAAAATAAAATTTGGATTTAGACAGAATTGCTAGGAATTAAATCTTGGAAAATGACCTACCTTCTCTGAGCCACTATTTTGTTATTAAATAGAATAATAGCAACTATCTTCTACGATTGTTATGAGAATTAAATAAGCTGACTTACGTGAAACATAGTGGGTGCTTATGACCTATTTAATCTCTTCTGGCTTTCACTCCTTCAAGACAGGCAGAAAATTAAAGTCAGAGAATGAAAGAAACCTGGGTAGAGTTGTGGAAAGTGCCACACAGATCCTGCCAGTTGAGGATTTTGCAATGCTTGGCTCTTCTGGGGTATTATAATATTAAAACAGAGGACTACCTCCTTCTCCATCATTCTAAGATCAAGTTGAATTGATACTTTGTCTTCTGCCTCCCTCTCTCCTGTGACATACCAAGAAGAGAGGTTCAGGTGATGAAAAGAGCTAGGGAGCCAAGAGATTCGCAAAGATAAGCTCTTTTCCTTATTCTCTGTGTGGCTGACTGGTGGAAACACCTTCGAGGCTGCAGTTACCATATATGTCCATGATACAGTGGAGAAAGAGGTCACACTGAAGGTGAAGGGACAGCGGGGACCGAGATAAAAGGTACCAGGGAATGGCAACCACAAATGAATGGTCATTAGGGGTTTAGATGAAGCTAGGTTGCTGAATTTGGACATGGGGGAATATGCCCTCTTTAGTTCTCTTCAAATGCACTATAGAAGAATCAGAGATAGTGCTTCACACGCTGGAGCTGATGCAGGTTATTTCTGAATCATAGGAAGTCATTAATTAGAGGTTAATAAATTAGGGAATCATTTGTCTGTTATTTTTCTAAAATCCACATATGGTCACTATGTTCTACTGACAGAAATGACAGCAGAATCCATGTCCTATGCTATACAATCTGGTACTACATGGTGTTTGTCCCATTTCTCTCTGCCATTTATTCTCATTCTTTCCATAATTCCTTTAGAAACAGTGGAGAAAAAGATTGTCCAAAATCTTTGGAAGACTGAATCATAATACCTTCAGCAATGTTTTTATACTGATGTTAACTGATTTCAGTACAAATCCATTTAGAATCTCATTTTTCCTCAAGGAGAAATATTTTGGATTTATAATTATTTTGCAAGTAGGAAAACAAGGATACAGCAATAAATTGAAAACAGAAGAAAAAAAAAATCCAATATCTTTAGAAAAGCCCAAAACAGAATAAAGACCTTAGACCTGAAATGTTCTTTGCTAGTTAACCAATTACTTAGTTGTTTTATGAAATAAATCTGACATGCGGTTTCTGTGGACTGTTAAGCACTGATCTTTCCCTTGACAACCTGCTCTGATGCTTAACCAACTCCTGTACTGATTGGAGGACAGTAACGAGATAATAGATCAGATGGTCTTCTCAATGACTTTAACGTTATAAGAAGTTTGCCTGAGTAAAAATTTCCTTTCACCCAGTAACCATTGCCTATGTGACAAACCCCATGAAAGTCATGATTATCAATATTGTGTGTTTGACTGCTTTTTATTTCAAGGTTAAATAAATTTATTTCAAGGCTAAATAAATATTTTAAATAAAAGCTTCTTGCTAGTTTAAGGATTTTGACCTACAAAAAAATATTAAAATTTCACTCCTCGGCAAACACCTTTTCTAAACTAGTCAAACAAAACAACATTCTTTAAACAATGAATAATAAAAACCAAGAATTTAAGCAAAGTACAATATATATATTAATTTTCTAATGGTTCTTTACCCATATTCATCTCCTGTCATTATTTCCAAGTATGCGGCAAAAGCAAAAGTTTTACCACTGATGATCTGAACTTCTCAAATTTTTTTATTCACCTGCCCTTTTTCATGCTCCAAATTTTTGAAGTGAGGTCCTCTTTTTGGACTTTTGTTGACTCAAATCTTATATCAAAAGTCAACAAAGGATGTATGTTGTATATATTTGGAGCTATTAATAGAAAAATTTTTGGTCTTCCGCTGAAGCTCATGTTAATCCCACAGTTCTCAAGGAACATGGAAAGTAATTTGTATTTCTAATTTATGTCTAGGTAATATGTAGTTCTGGGCTTCCCAGGTGCCTCAGTGGTAAAGAATTTGTCTGCCATTTCAGGAGATGCAGGACATGTGGGTTCAATCCCTGGGTCAGGAAGATCATCTGGAGGAAGAAACGGCAAGCCACTCCAGGATTCTTGCCTGGAAAATCCCATGGGCAAAGAAGCCTGGGAAGATACAGTCCACAGGTCACAGAGTTAGACAGGACTGAGCAGAAGCACAACTATGTAGTTTTAATAGTCTTTTGAAAATAAGAATGGAAGACTGAGATTCAGGTTTTAATGGCTGCAGAACACTTTGTTTCTACCTTAAGTGAATGAGTCATTTCTCAGCAAGACAGCAGGATTACTTGATATGTTTTCATTGCAACCCCAAACTGTACTGTTCTCGCCTGGGTACCTAGGATACTGGAACTGGAAATAATTGTCAATAGCAATGCCCTTTTAAAGACAGCTCTTTGAAACAGAGTTGATGACACCTGTGTTAAGTTTTTTTCTTTTTTTTTAATAAATTTATTTATTTTAGTTGGGGGCTAATTACTTTACAATATTGTAGTGGTTTTTGCCATACATTGACATGAATCAGCCATGGGTTTACATGTGTTCCCCATCCTGATCCTCCCTCCCACCTCCCTCCCCATCCCATCCCTCTGGGTCATCCCATTGCCCCAGCCCTGAGCATTTGTCTCATGCATCGAACATGGAATGGTGTTCTGTTTCACATATGATAATATACATGTTCCAATGCTATTCTCTCAGAAAGTTCCACCCTCACCTTCTCCCTCAGAGCCCATAAGACTGTTCTATGCATCTGTGTCTCTTATTCTGTCTCACATATAGGGTTATCATTACCATCTTTCAAATTCCATATATATGCATTAGTATACTGTATTGGTGTTTTTCTTTCTGGCTTACTTCACTCTGTATAATGGGCTCCAGTTTCATCCATCTCAATAGAACTGATTCAAATGTATTCTTTTTAATGGCTGAGTAATATTCCATTGTGTTTATGTACCACAGCTTCCTTATCCATTCGTCTGCTGATGGACGTCTAGGTTGCTTCCATGTCCTGGCTATTGTAAACAGTGCTGCGATGAACATTGGGGTACTGTGTTAAGTTTTAAAGAATATAGCCTGGGGTCCACCACTTCCAGAGAGCTGAGACTAGTACACTCAATCACTCAATTCAGCTTCATCTGAATATCTACTCAAAAGAGCATTCACTTGTTCTAAATTTAAAAAAAAAAAAAGTTGTCATCTATTGCAGTTTACCCACCCACCCCAATAATCTGGAAAAGTATTTTATTTAGACTTTCTCTGTTGTATTTATTCATTTATTCATTTGGTGGCAGTTGAAGTATGGAGGTTTGAGTGGAGAGGAGGAAAAGGTCCTGAAACAGGAAAGGACTGATGTTCCTAGATGCCCAGAGAACTCACGGTGGGGACATCATCACATCTGTGGGCCCAACTTTCACTGTAAATGTTATCTCTGCCCTGATTCTAAGGGGATCCAGACATACTATAGTGTTCTTAAAGCACTGTCCACAGACACTTGGGATGTCCGATATCCTTTCTGATGGCTCTCAAGCTCAAAACTGGTTCCATAATAATTCTAAGACATTATTTCGCTTTTTCATTGTGTTGAAATTTGTATTAATGATGTAAAAGAAATTCTTGGTAATAAAAAAACTACTGGTGTCTTAGTTTGAGTCAAGATATGGCACCAGACTGTACTGGTAATTGTGTTTTTCAAAGCCACTCACTTGCAGGGGAAAAATTCTAATTATATTTAAGAATATCTGTGTATTTGAAACTGTAATGATTGTTAATTTTATTGACAACCTTTGATTACACATCTGTTTATTGTCTTCTGTGAAGTTTATAGAAAACAAGTCTACTGCATATTGAAGCATACACAGTTATTTCAAGGAAAAGAAGTTGTGCAATTTTTTGAGTTGCAAGACTAACTGGATCCTTTTATCTCATTTAACATGATTCTCACTTGAAAGAATTATCGAAAACATAATCGTTAGACTAGGGTACTTAGTAGCGATACTGAATCTGTCACTTCAAAGAAAACAACTGACAGCTTTTAAGTAAAAATTCAAATTCTAGAAAAAATGTATCTGCCACCCAGACAGCGTTCCAGTACTTAAAGACTTTCCTCATGAGAACAGTGTGATATTTAACAAATGCAATTTTCTTCCATTTTATAATTAAAATTTGTTGGCCTCTGGAAGATCTACATAACTTAGTAAACCAGTATTTTTTAAATGACCAAATGCATGGTCATTTTCAAGATCATACATGAATAAAGACCATGTTCAGAATGTAACTGAGTGTGAAAAGTTCCGTGAAATGATTTCGGTTATCACACTCCAACTGTTGTTTTTGTTGTTATTGCTGTTTTAATAAAGCACCACTTGTAGAGTTTGGATAATGCATCAAAGAAAAATATCCACAAATTATCTGTAAAGGTTACTAAAATACCCCTCACTTTCCAACTACATACCTAAGTAATGCTGTATGTTCTTCATATATTTCAACCAAGACAAACAATCATAACATGTTTAATGCAGAGAAAGAATGTAGAAACTGAATGTCTTCTATGAAGCTAGACTTTAGAGAGGTTTGGAAAAAGTAAACTAGGGCCCCTTTTTGAAGATTTTTTTGAGAAATATGTTTTATAGACATATATGGTCTTATTATTATTGTAAATGAATTAATAAATGGTTTTTTGTTTTCCAATTTCAATTATTCATTTCCAGTGATAAATGTAACAGGCATAAACCTACATCAGTGAAAGCTATTTGAAGTCCTGGATAAGTTTTAAGAGTGCAAAGAGTCTTTAAATTAAAAAGTTTAAAATTTGCTGCTTTAACATAAGTCAGTGGGCTCATCTACCATTATAAAGTTCAATAATACAGCAAATCTCTAAGGCAGGGGACAAGGCATTTACTAATGTCAGGAAAAAAAAAAAACGTTGAATGACCTTTGTCTTTATTTTTTTTTTGACCTTTGTCTTTAGAAAAGCAGTCACTAACGGTTTTCTTCAGGTTTTCATATAAATTATGCTAGCAAACCTAGTAAGCTGAGTATGTCTCATTCTGTAAAAAAATTATTTCCATCAAGATAAAGCAGTCATGATTTTTATTCATGTAATATTTCTGATAACAATATCCCATTAACACATTCATTTTATGTCCACTGCATTAATTTTATGTTAAAAGAAATCCAATAGTGCTCAATTACATTTGCCTCCAAATTAAATTAGCATTACATGAATTTAATGGGTATCTTAATTAGACCATGCCAGTAAGAGGATTTTATACAAATTAAATTCCACCTCTGCATGGTTCAAACTTCTCTGTGTTAAACACAGAATGAAAATTCTTTAAAACATAAGGAGCAGAAAAATATTTCATATTGCAAACAGAGAAGGAAAACAATGAGGAAATTAACAAAAAATGTAAAGACTTACTTCAGCCAGAAATTACTTACTGTTTCTATGCATCTTATAGTGGTAGTAGAACTTTCCTTTCCACTAAAATATTAGAATCTTTATATTGTAAAAGGAAGCAATGTCAGCACAATCCTCTGAGATTCTTTTAACTATCAATTTTTGAGGCTTGTTTATACTTTTTATTTTTTTGAGCCAAATAATCCAACTGCACTAATCCTAAGGAAATTTTAATTTTATTAAATAGAACTGGCATGTAATCAGACCATAATACATTTCATGAACTCAACAGCAAAATTGTCCAGTGCTCTTCTGTATGGCTTACTGTGGTTTCACTATTTACAACATTAATGAATACTACTTGTCTGGCAATCTGCTAATTACTTTGTATGAATTATCTCTAAACTTTGTTACATTTCTGAAAAGTAGGCATTATTGTTCCTGATTCATAACTGGGAAAAATGAAGCTCAGAGACGTTAAGGAGCTTGCTTCAAGTCACACAGATAGTAATAGAACCCGAAGATTTCAAATGCTTTTTCCAGAACGTTACCTCACTAGGGCCTTTGCTAACTAGCTGAGTGCTCTGTCTCTGTGGGTAGAATACCTCAGTTTGATTCATGGCTCCATCACTCTATGCCCAATGTATCTAGACAAATAAATCATCTGCCACAGTAACCAATCCATGATGGGTTAATAGGGATGAACAAATAAGAAAGTAAAGAAAATGAATAAAGGTAGTGGAGTGAGTTTTTATTGCTTTAACATTGAACCATATAAAGGTTTAGTATATTTGAAAAATCATATAAAAAGTAGCAGATGCTAAAATTCAACAAAGTATTAGTAAAAAAGAATTTAGTTGATAATGAAGCCACGTAGATTGAAGAATTGCTTCAAGTAGCTGTTGAACAGAGCATTACTTCTGTATTTTCTTAGTGGGGTATTTTCTTAAGTTTATTTGCAAAGTATATATAACAAGTAGAAGTTGCATCTAAATTCCATTCAATAAATTTAATAATAATATGCACTCATACGCACACAATTTGTTGTTGCTGCTTAGTTGCTAAGTAGTGTCCAACTCTTTTGCGGCCCCGTGGGCTGAAGCTCACCAGGCTCTCCTGTCCATGGGATTTTCCAGGCAAGAATACTGGGGTGGGTAGCCATTCCCTTCTCCAGGAGATATTCCTGACCCAGGGATCAAACCTGCGTCTCTGGCATTGGCAGGTAGATTCTTTACCACTGAACCACCAGGGAAGCACCATCCCCCCCCACACACATACGCAATTAGGATGAAGTAAATTATAACCCATTAATGTAAAATAAAAACGCACAAAAAATGAGTCAATATTTTCAGTGTAAAAAAAAGAAATGAAATATAAAATAAGTTACAAAAGAAAATTTATACAGTTGAATTTGTAGTGGAAAATATCAGTGCAAAGTACATAGCTTCCTTTTCAATATGACTTTTGTCTCTGTCACTGAAAAGAGCCAGAAGCAATGATATCTCAATAGCAACAAGCACACACAGCCCTTATATTTTGCTTTCTAGTTACCATCTCCCACAGAAAAGAACCAGAGATATTCAGAGAAATGACTGATTCAGGTCTGGAGGCTTGGGAAATATTAAGACACCCTGGTGGGATTCAAGGATGGCTCAGTGGTAAAGAATCTGCCTGCCAATGCAGGAGACACAATTCAATCCCTGGCTCGGGAAGATCCCCTGGAGAAGGAAATGGAACCCACTCTAGTATTCTTGCCTGGGAAATTCCATGAACAGAGGGGCCTGGCGGGCTACAGTCCATGGGATCACAAAGTGTCCGACACGACTGAGCACAGCACACAGCACAACACAAGGCATCCTGGCACAGGGAAGTGATCAAGTATCAATAAGAATTATGTCAGAAACGGACAGGTGAGTCATTGCAGCTTGAAAGAGCATCCACTGTCAAGTTTGGAATAAATGTAACAGAAAAAAAAGTCATTACGGTAATAAATTGGAACCGATTAATATAAATTAAAGTCACTAAGTCTAGTGATGCTTAAGCAAAAGAAAAATAGAGAACATTTTAAAAATCTTTTCTTTAACAGAAAAATATAGCTATTAAGCCTAGAAGGAAAAATGTATTTGTAAAATTATAATTTTGTAAATTGTAACATTGTCATTGATTACAAAATATATCACTAATGAATGCTAAAACCATAAACTGAGAAGTGATTGGGGCATAGAGGATTCATGGATTTCTTACTAATTACAAAGGGAAAGTAGAACATCACAGTGGGACAGTCACTATATTAGCCAAGTGATTAAATTCAGAATCTCTAACAGTAGGCCAATCTTTTATGGCATAATAGGAAATACTCAGTGCCAACGATGAACTTACCCTGAGAGAGCGAGAGCGAGAAAGGGAAAACTCAGTTCAGTTTACCTCCCGTGCAGAGAAAAAACCCAACGTTTTCCTCCTCTTTCCTTTTTGAGTGTCTCCTCCACTAATCACACACACTTCACTTCCAACACTTCTGATAAAATAATGAAGCTGTTCCCCCACACCAGCAAGAAATTAACTGACCCCAGATGGATGTTCTATCACTCTGACTCAATGGACATGAGTTTGAGTAAACTCCAGGAGTTGGAGATGGACAGGGAGGCCTGGAGTGCTACAGGTCCATGGGGTCGCAAAGAGTCGGACATGACTGAGCCACTGAACTGAACTCAACACTGTCCACCTGGAAATACCACTGGTTAAAGTCTCAGTCCCAACAGACTGCTCCCACCGCACTTTAGATGCCAATTATAAGCAGTCTAGTCTCTGAACTTCAATCTTATTTGGCTACAATCAAAGTTTCCCATGAACTTCCCTTGTAGCTCAGCTGGTAAAGAATCCACTTGCAATGTGGGAGACCTGGGTTCCATCCCTTGATTGGGAAGATCCCCTGGAGAATGGAAATGGAGAATTCCATGGAGAATTCTGTATAGTCCACAGGGTCGCAAAAAGTCTCCCATGACCTCCTCCTCAGGTCTGATTAATTTTCTAGAGCAGGTCACAGAACTCAGGGAAACACTTAATTTATATTTACCAATTTATTAAAGTTTATTAAAGGGTACATAAAGAAAACAAATAATTAGACGAAAATCCCCTGGGGGAACAAATGGCAATCCACTCCAATGTTCTTGCCTAGGAAATCTCATGGACAGAGGAGCCTGGCCGGCCACAGTCCATGGGGTCACAAAGAGTCAGACACGACTGAGTGACTGAGCAACTACGCAAATACAAATAATTAGATGAAGAGATATGTAAGGCCTGCTTCGGGAGGATCCTAAATGCAGAAACTTCTGTTTCCATGTAGCTGGGCTGTGTCACCCTCCATATAGATGTTTTCACCCACCTGGAAGCTCTCAGAAACTCTATTACTGGGATTGTATGGGGCTCCCTCACATAGGCACCATCAATTATTAATTCCATTTCCAGCCCCTCTCCCCTCTCTGAAAAATGTGGAGTGGGGCTTCTCCATGTCAAGCTCCTCATCATAGCCTGATGTTTCTGCTGACCAGTCCCCATCCTGGAGCCCACCCAGAGTCACCTCATTTGAACAAGAGATGTTCCTAGTGATCTTATTATTCAGGAAATTAAAGGGTTCTAGGAGCTCTGTACTGGAAACTCTGTGTGTGTATGTGTGTGTGTGTGTGTGTGTTATACTTTTATCTTATAGAGAGAGAGAGGGAGAAGGAAAGAAAGAGAGAGAAAGAAGAAACGGTTAACCTGAAGCTAATCTTTCAACCTCCCAGAAAATACAGAGAACAGAGGAAAACATTGAAATGCAGGAAGATGAAACAATCAGCCACATCTAGATTGGAAGACTATCTCTAAAATAATATCCTAGATTCTTCAAAAATGTAGTGATTAAAAAGTAGTAGAAGAAATATTCTACTAAAAGAAACTAAAGAGATACAATCACCAATGTATAAACCAGATTGAAAATAGGTTTAAAAAGACAAAACTGCTGCAAAACATTCCTGCAACATTTGGGAAACTCTCTCTGCACACAAAGTAGATATTAGATATTATGGAATTATTTATAATTAATTTCTTAGTCCTGAGAGTGGTAATATGGTCCTAGAAGCAGTTGTTTTTAATATTAGGAAATGAGCATAATATGTTTTTGGAAAGGAAGTGTCAATGTTGTCTTCAGTTTATTTAAGTTAAAAAGTGAAATAGGAGAAACATATAGAGAAAAGATATGGCAAATGTTGCTAGTCTTTTTAAAATTCATTGTAAATTTTTGTTGAGGTATAGTTGATAAACAATATTACGTAAGTTTCAAGTGTACAGCATAGTGAGTCACGTTTTTTAAAGGACATACTGCATTTATAGTTATTATAAAGCACTGGCTATATTTCCTGTGTTATACAACATATTCTTGTGGCTTATTTATTTTATACATAGTCCTTTGTATGTCTCAATACTCTACCCCTATTTTTTCCTTCCCAACTTCCCTCTTACCACTGTTAACCATTAATTTATTCTCTCTGAGTCTGTTTCTTCTTTGCTATGTCCACTAGTTTGTTTTATGTTTTTTTTATTCCACATATAAGAGATATCATACAGTATCTGTCTTTTTTGGTCCACCTTATTTCTCTTAGCATAATGTCCTCCAAGTCAGTCCATGTTGTTGGTAATGACAAATTTTTGTTCTTTTCATGGCTGAGTAGAATTACATTTCACACACACACACATATATAAACATCATATATCATATAACTTCTTTATTCACATATATATCCATTCATATATATGTATCACATCTTAATACATTCTGTCATGGGACACTTGCTTGCATTACTTGGCAGTTATAAATAAAGCTACTATCAACATTAGGGAACATGCATTTTTTTTTTCAAATTATGTTTTCGTTTTTTTCAGATATACCCAGGAGTAGAATTGAGGGGTCAGGGCTAGTCTTCTTTCTGACACTGTATGAACACTCAGGCTGGCCCTGTGAGTTTTTGGTAAATTTCCAATAATAAAAAGTCTTTCAGTTACTTTAGTCTCAAAGATACACTTAATTCAGTTAACAGCTGGAGTAATCAAAACTTTCTATGCATTAATATGTTAAGGTAAAAACTTCCCCCCTTCTCTTGCTCAGACTAGCATCAGACACAAAAAAGGAGAGTGTAAGGAAATAGTTATTTCTCATTTTCCTATTCAACTCCTCCTTCATTCACAGTTTATCTAGGATAGAGGTTGGGGGCAGACAGGAGATAAGGATGAGGCAGTGGAGAAAAGACTGCCTTTCAATGAGTGGTAACATCTTTGAGCATGTCAAGTTTTTAAAGTTAACTCAGTGAGTGCACACATGTGGGTTTGTCAAAAACTCTAGATCTTATTTGCAATTTTGTCCTTGATGGAAAATGCATCTCTCTGGAAAATACATCTGGATTCTCACTCATCCCTCAGTCCTTGTCATTCAGCACATTTCCCTCTTTATATTAAGATTTTCTTGTGCCTTCTATAAGGTAATTCCTGGATTTCTCTCTCTCTCCCAGTCCCCTACCCCATTTTCTTTGTTTCTCTCCCTTAACCTGCCCACATTTAGTCTCTGGAAAACATAAACAATGTCCTGACACACTCTGGATATTCAAGCAGTTTTAGTTGCAGCAAATCCGTGTTCTACATGTGAGCAATTAGCCAACCACTATCTCTGGCTTTTCTATTAATCTCTCTCAGGCATCAACTTGATACCAATGCACCAGTGTCTCAGCCCTAGAGAACATGAGTGAAGCTTTCAAAATAAACGCATGGAAACCTCTTTCTTAAGACTTGAAATTAGGGAAAAGCTCCCCCATCTCTCCTCCATGGTAGGGAAGGATAGACATTTGGTAAAGGAAGCACACAGTAGGCTGCCAAACCTTCTCTAAAAACTCTGTTTTTAAGGATTGTTTTCTCATCTGTATGCTTCACAAACTTGGATATGACAAAGTGTTTATGATGAATTGTGCCAGTGTATTCACAACATCTTCAGTTGGAGCTCCATAAGAGGTGTGACACTTAAATTACTTTGATCAAAAGCGAAAACAGCACTTGAAGAAAAGAAGGTGGCAAAGAAAGGGATTTAAACACTGAAACTTTAAATACAGAAACATAAAACGGATGGAACAACTGATGATGAAGGAAAAAAAAGAAGCTGAAATGATGAATCCATATTTGTTTCATAATCACTAATTTTAAACCAATTGTTCTTTAATTCACCAGTCTTGCACTGTACAGTGCTCAACTGTTATATCAGACTCATTTATTTACCAAGCTAGAAATATAGTATGTAGTTTCACTTTTTTAAATGCAACAATTGTACTTCAACTTTTTTAAACAATTAATATTTGAATAAAATGGGCTTCATTTATTTTAAAAAAAATTCAAAAATAAATAAAAACCCTGTTTCAATCTACAGCAAATTCTCTTAACCTCTCAAATCTCTTTAATACATCAGAGGTGGCTCTTGGTCATCTTATCTATCCGGCTGCTCCAGTTCTTGATTGTGGCATGTGGGATTTAGTCTCCTGATCAGGGATTGAGTCCGGGCACCCTGCACTAGGAGCATAGAATCTTGGCCCCTGGACCACCAGGGAAGTCCCCCCTGTTCACCTTATTGGGATTCCTGTTTTGGTGACCTGGCCTCACATGTCACTCTTTGGTTTAAAGCAAGGCTGAGACAGGAAGATTATTAATAACACCATTTTCATAATAATACATTTTCCTCTCACTTAACTGTAAATTACCAAATGAAAATGGGATGAGAAGAGGAGACAGGAAAATGGACATATGTTTTCATTTAAGAAGCTGAACTTTCCAACTCAGATGCTGCATACCATGCGATTCTGGGATTATTTTAGTTTTGTAAATAATGGCCTGAACTGGACAGAATAAAAAAAATCCTGCCTCAGCCAGTAGTTCCAATGGTCTTTATGAGATGTTCGAAGAGTTTGAGATAAACCTTTAAGAAGTCACCAGCACATTTTGAAATAGTATACTTTCCCAGTGCTATGCTGTGCTGTGCTTAGTCATGTCCAACTCTTTGTGACCCATGGACTATAGTCTGCTAGGCTCCTCTGTCCACAGGGATTCTCAAGGCAAGAATAGTGGAGGGAGTTGCCATGCCCTCCTTCAGGGGATCTTCCCAACCCAGAGATTGAACTGGGGTCTCCTGCACTGCAGGCATATTGTTTACCAGGTGAGCTACCAGGGAAGCCCCATACTTTCCTAGCATGTTTGCCTAAATTAGAGCAATTGTGAATTAATAAAAATTTAATTACCAACACACTTTAAAATTTTAGAACCCAATTATAAAATACAGAGAATCAAAGAAGAAATATAGCATCAACCTGGAAAGAATTACCGCCAAAGTGTTCATTTATAATCTTCCAACTTTCATAAGTTATTTATGTATGTACCTATGTATGTATATATATATATGTACATATAATCATTTATAGCATTTTAACTTAATGCTGTATATCAAACATCTATTTTTATAGATAAATATATACCTACATCATTATTTTTCAAGGTCAAAGTCTTTTGAAAGGATATTTTAACATTTATTCATTGATGACCACTGGTGTTATTTTTAGATTCTGAATATTATAAACAATATTACTATGAATGTCCTTGTATAAACATCTTTGAATATTGACTGCTTATTTTCTCACTCTAATTCTTAGAAATTAGTGAGAGTTGGACTCTCATAAAGAAAGTTGAGCACTGAAGAATTGACGCTTTTGAACTGTAGTATTGGAGAAGACTCTTGAGAGTCCCTTGGGCTGCAGGAGATCAAACCAGTCCATCCTAAAGGAGATCAGTCCTGAATACTCATTGAGAGGACTGATGCTAAAGCTGAAGCTCCATTACGTTGGCCACCTCATGCAAAGAACTGACTCACTGGAAAAGACCCTGATGCTGGGAAAGATTGAAGGCAGGAGGAGAAGGGGACTACAGAGGATGAGATGAGATGGTTGGATGGCACGACTCGATGGACAAGAGTTTGAGCAAGCTCTGGGAGTTGGTGACGGACAGGGAAGCCTGGCGTGCTGCTGTCCATGGGGTTGCAAAGAGTCAGGCATGACTAAGCAACTGAACTGAACCGAATTCTTAGAAACGTAGGCTCAGTGGGTTTGCACACTTTTAAGCATTTAAGTTCATGTCATATCCTTGAATTCTCCCTCATGGTGGCTGTAATAATTAATACGATTCTTTTACTTTAGCCAGCATAATCAGATCCAGCACACAATGGTATTTTGTTATTATTTCCAAATAAATTATATTTATTTTATTAACAGGATTGAACTTCTTTTCAAATGTTATTATCCATTATCATTTCTTTATAAATTTTCCATTCATGACTCAAGCCCATTTTGTGTCCAGTTTATAAGAGTCCTTTGTATCTTGAAAACTTTAACCAACCTTTCATTAGAGCCTTTGTTAAGAGTATATAATAGGCATGTTTTCAAATATGTTATCACTTGGATTTTGAATGATCTAAACATTTTTCTATAATCCATCAGGCCCAGTTAACCACTGACAGGGTATTACATAATTCAGCAAGAGCACAGAGGCAGGCTGATGATTGATTTTAGAGGAAAGAGAAACAGAATTTGTTAGGGAGAAAAAATAAACATCAGTAACCTTTTACTGTAAAGCTTTTATCTTATAAATGAGGATATGTGAATTTGAGGAGGTGAGGTTTTATGGTCTCAGATGGCATAGTTTTTTTGTTGCCAGTGCCAGAGCTTATGACTCTGTGCCATCTCTTGCCACCAGCCAGTTTTTCTCAAATTTGGCTGCAAATTCAAAACACCTGAGGAGTTATTTAAAATAATTCATGGGAGGAGATAGCACATGACCTACCATACATTTGTATGCCATTATAAAAGAATTGTAAGTCACTATCCTAAATAAACTCTTAGTTTTCTTTCTTTCTTTTTTTTTTTATTAGCTTTCCTTCTTAGGGGTTTTGGAAAAAGTGAAAAGTGATATTTGTCACAAAGAGAAGGAAATAAGAAGACCCAAGGGAAGGGATAGTTAGGGATTTGGAGATTGACATGGACACAGTGCTATATTTAAAATGGATAACCAAGAAGGACATACTGTATAGCACAAAGAACTCTGCCCAATGTTAGGTAGCAGCTTGGATGGAATGGGAGTTTGGGGGAGAATGGATACTTGTATATGTATGGCTGAGTCACTCTGCTGTGCACCTGAAACCTTTGCAACATTGTTTAATCAACTATACTCAAATACAAAATAAAAAGTAAAAATAAAAAAAAAATTAAAAAGAAGACCCCAAGTCTCCACTCTTCATTTCATCAACTTTCCCATGGATTCCAAAACATGGAGTTAAGAGATGGCTCCACAGAAGGATTAGATGGTTACCTAAGCTTCCAGAGTTAGTGAAGGACACCCCACCATTCATCTCTCAACATATCATAATATCATCGCTACTCTTTGTGTCTAAGATTTTGCCTGCAGCTCAGATGGTTTAAGAGGCAATGCACAGATGATCTCAAGGAAGGAGAATTTGAAGAGTTGAGCTGTCAGTAAGAAGACACACATTGTTAAAGGCCAGGTCAATGATTAAGGCTGACAAAAGACCTCACATGAAAATTTCTAGTTAATTATTTTAGCTGATTTGCCCTTTATTTCTTTATGTCTTAATGAAGTTAGTAAAATTTTAAATGAAATCATATTCTGATCAAATGATGGCACAATTAGACATTTCATGCTTCATGTGACTAGGATCCTACCCACTTAAATCTCAGCAGGAACTGTCTCTGGGGAAAAACCGACTCCTGCATCGTATGAATATCTAGTTCAAAATATAGACGTTTTTCCAATTTATAAAGAAATTAATCTGACAGAATTAAGACTCAGAAGCATAAAATATCGAAAATCCACAGTCTTGGATTTTAGAAAAAAAAATCAGCTTTTGCACATCTGAAATCATAGTTGTTTATTTAACCTAAGATAGTTAAAGGCCTAACGTAAGAAAACTGATGTGACCTGTCACAGACTTGCATTATAACTCCCTGGAACCTCAAAAGTGCCTCTCTGACTTTAAATGATAGACATAACCAACAAGCTTTATATTCTGCCTTACTCATTTAAATCTTCAAAATTCCTTTCACTAGTGATGAGCAAAATCCAAGCTCTAATCCACCATGGCAACATTTCCAGGGGGTTGAAAAGCACCAAATTCCAGATAATGCTCAAACTACCCAAAACTAACTCTCTGAACCCATCATGCCCCGTCTTCTGACAGGCATTCACCATCACAGCTCTGCGTGTGTTTCACCACTGCCATTTCCAAAATATTCTTAGTTCTGATCCCTAACAGTCCTAAGTTTGCACAAATGCTGGAATCTGACTTAAATCACATACTGGATACCACTTAGGAAGATCCAAGGGCTTGATCACTCAAGGATCCTACAATACTGCAAACCTTCTACTCAGTGTTCTTTGGGGTATCTGGCTTCTACCCAATCAGCCATATTATCCCATGCTTTCTTCTGTCTGTACCCTTATTTCCATCTCCCAAACACCCCTAGCTTATTCACTTTCTTGTTTGTTATAAAGTTATTACATGAGACCACAGAGGTCCCTTGGGGTTCAGTGGTGTGACTGATATTATAGAAGCATGATTGGCAGGTTATGTTGACCCTAGTGGAAGCCTAGATATTCAGCAATATTAGTTAAATTTTACTTCTCTGGCATGAGAAGTAGCACAAAATATGATCTGCTAAAGGACAGAGTTACAGAATCATATTTTTTACAGAGCAGGGAAACACATACAAAACCTATCTTGAGTGCAGACTGACATGGTCACAGAGGGCAACTTCAGGTCAGTGTTTCAGATACTTCTGAATTCTATCTGCTCTCTTGGCAGCTAGTTAAAAATAAGTAGTTAATGGTTTGTTCTCCTTTACATTCTAATTAGCAAATATTTCATCTAATTGGTGAACAAGACCTGCTAAAATATTAAGCACCCAGATGATCAAAAATATTACTTGTTACTGCTGACAGCTGAAGACAAAGCTTAGGTTATTTTTACAAAGTATCATGTGTTCACTGAAAGATTATTAGAACAACAAAACAACTGGAGCCTGCCTAAGTGTTCTACAATGGTGCAGGAGCTAATCAAATAAAGGTCCATCCACTTGATGGAATAATGTGAAGCCATTACAATGATAATAGGGAGAATATGCTACAACCTGGAAAATATTTATGATAGAAGGTCAAATAAAAGGGCCAAATGGCAAGTAATGGGCATCTCTCAATGTCAAGTCTATAAAACAGATACATAAAATATCCACAAAGGTAGAAGGAGATTGTGACTGACATTTTTTATTTAATTTCCAAAACTTTCAAAATATTACTTGAATCTTAGTGTCCTTTTTTTAAGCAACAGAAATCTCAGCTCTTTCATAAATGTTTTCCTATTGCTAGTCTTTGCCAGCCAACTCCTTTGATTCCAGATGAGACATGGCTCTAGGTGGATGACCCCTATGTCTTTTCTAAAACTATTAATAGAAATTTCAAAGAAGTATACATCTAGCAACACCACACTCCCAATTCCTCTAGCAAAGAGGCTGCTCAAACAACATATCTTAGTCTCAGTAGCCCGGGTTTTTTTTTTAATACACTTTGCTTGTAGATTTGATTTTTGAAGCCATTTTCATAGTCTACCTAATTATAAAATATAACTTATATTTAAAAAGAAATCTACACATTTTTAAAGTAAAAGGAAACTGATAAACCTGATGGCTTATCCAACCGGTGGCATGACTACAGAAAGAAAAACTACTCCAAACAACCGTAAAACACAGTGTTTTCACTGTACGTCTGTAACGAGATATGTCCTAAGGGCAAAATGAACTTTGAAAGCAATCAATTATAAACTGGCTTTGGGCAATCATATTGGTGGTGGTAGTTTTCTAGTGTGCATTTTATATGTAGTATGTGTTGAAGCAAATGAGTAACTACAATCATGGTGAGAACCAGAAATTCTGACATGGAGTAAGAAAATGAAGGATTGGTGAGAGTAAATCAAAATTCTATAGCTCTGAACTTGGAGTCATCAGTATAAACTCATATGTATTTTTAAAAATCTCTTTTGTTCTGTCAGTGAAATGATCTAGAAACAATGATCAACACTAAAAGCCTTAAGCATTCTTAATTCCTAAATCTTAGTCACTAGAGAAATTCTACTGAAGGAACAAGGGCTGCTTGGGGAACTGGCAAATTACAGGTCTGTAGCAGGAAAGACGAGAAGGCAATGGCACCCCACTCCAGTACTCTTGCCTGGAAAATCCCATGGATGGAGGAGCCTGGTGGGCTACAGTCCATGAGGTCACTAAGAGTCGGACATGACTGAGCGACTTCACTTCCACTTTTCCCTTTCATGCACTGGAGAAGGAAATGGCAACCCACTCCAGTGTTCTTGCCTGGAGAATCCCAGGGACAGCGGAGCCTGGTGGGCTGCCGTCTGTGGGGTCGCACAGAGTTGGACACGACTGAAGCGACTTAGCAGCAGCAGCAGGAAAGACATAGGATGAGCCTGGAGTAGCATATAGCAGCAGAAAGAAAGCCCTCAAAAGTGTTGCAGTGCCAACTGGAATTTACTTTCACTGTCCAAAGTTGGGAAAACCTGAGCCTCAGCGCTGTTAGCAAGTGCAGTGATATGAAACACATCAAATGTTTCTCAACCCATTATAATGATATTTTTAAAAATCCAGCCATTATCTTTGGAGACAATTAAGCTATCAACTCAGGACTTTCAAAGATGAAAAATAAAAAGTACCAGGCATTTATTTATCCTATTATCTCTCAGGGTATCTAAACAGTTGATAAGGAGAGGTTTCTTTTAATAAAATCATCTCAGCTTAAATAAAGAAGAAATATAGAAATAAACTACTACCACTTCACAAGTTGTAAATGAAAGTGGAAAAGTGAAAGTATTAGTCGCTCAATCATGTGCAATTCTTTGTGACACCCCCCATGGGCTGTAGCCTGCCAAGCTCCTCTGTCCATGGGATTCTCCATGCAAGGATACTGGAGTGAGTAGCTAATTTCTTCTCCAAGATATCTTCCCAACCCAGGGATTGAAACCAGGTCTCCTGTATTGCAGGTGGATTCTTTAATGTCTGGGTCTCAAGGGAAGTTGCAAATAATGGTTACCAAAAGCTGATATCACAAAATGGGAGGCAAAACAACATAACATACCTCATGATAATGTACTGCTTATGAAGCAATCTATCTAAAAGGCATGTCTAAATCTGGTGCAGCTTCTAGATCTAAGGAAATCAAACCAGTCAATCCTAAAGGAAATCTACTGTGATTATTCATGAGAAGGACTGATCCTGAAGCTGAAGAGCTCCAATACTTTGGCCACCTGATACAAAGAGCTGACTCATTGGAAAAGACCCTGATGCTGGGAAAAATTGAAGGCCAGGAGGAGAAGGGGATGTCAGAGGATGAGATGGTTGGATGGCATCACCGACTCAATGGCATGTGTTTGAGCAAACTCCGGGGGACAGTGAAAGACAGGGAAACCTGGTGTGCTGCAGTCCATGGGGTTGCAACAAGTTGGACATGATTTAGCAGCTAAACAACAGCTAGATCTAAACAACAATTGACAGAAAATACTGGAGTCAGAAGATCCTGTTACAGATACCTCAAAGATGCAATAAGCAAAATCTATAAAGTGGAAAACTGTAGCACACACACAACCAGGTATTTTCAACAAAACAACAAAATAACAATTGCATAGAAATAGAAAGAGATGATCAGATCAAAAGCATGTGAGAAAAATTTTTAAAATACAACATATGCCTTATTTGAATCCTGATGAAAACAAGCTGAACATAATTGTGAGCATAAACTGGATACTTGAAAATATTACAGAATTACTATCAATTATCTTTTATACATAATGAAAGTATCAGGATTTTTTTCTCTCCCCAAGGAGTTCTTAACTCTTAGAGATGCATGTTTAATTATTTACAAATGAAATTCCATTTCTTTGAAATTTGCTTCAAACTATTTCAGGGAGCAAGGGAAGTTAGTGGGAGTATGGATGAAATAAAATGGGCATGAGCTAACAATGAAGATAAATGTTGGAAGTTCATTATACTATTTTTATACTACTCTATTTTGGTTATGCTCAAAATTTACTCTTGTTAAAGAGTTCAAAAAGGTCTCATATTTATTAATCAGGCTAACAACTTTTAAAATGGGGACCAAAGTATTAGTGTATACTAATATACATAGTAGTGTATACTACTATACAATATATTGTATAATGTTTTTATAATGTATATATCTTATTTACTTGTCACAATGTGTATAGGAAAGCACCACATAGTACTTAATATACATATAAGTCTATGTCTTTTTAAATTAATTCTCTGAGATAAAAATCACTAGTCACATTTTCAAAAGGAGAAATCATTTAATGGCATCAGTTCAGTTCAGTCACTCAGTAGTGTCTGACTCTTTGTGATCCCATGGACTGCAGCACGCCAGGCTTCCCTGTCCATTACCAACTCCTGGAGCTTGCTCAAACTCTTGTCCATCAAGTCGGTGATGCCATCCAACCATCTCATCCTCTGACATCCCCTTCTCCTCCTGCCTTCAATCCTTCCCAGCATCAGGGTCTTTTCCAGTGAGTCAGTTCTTCACATCAGGTGGCCAAAGTATTGGAGTTTCAGCTTCAGCATCAGTCCTTCACCAGACAATTGTGACTCCATATCATGCTACTCTTATAGCTAATATTTACCTGATAATTCAGGGGCAATTCTGAAACTAAGCCATATTATACCACTAGTCTGTAAAAAATAATTTCAATTTCCCCCCTTTCTCCAGTCAATGAAATTTAAGTACCCTTCAGACCTAATATCGGAGAAGGCAATGGCACCTCTCTCCAGTACTCTTGCCTGGAAAATCCCATGGATGGAGGAGCCTGGTAAGCTGCAGTCCATGGGGTCGCGAAGAGTCAGACGTGACTGAGCAACTTCACTTTCACTTTTCACTTTCCTGCATCGGAGAAGGACATAGCAACCCACTCCAGTGTTCTTGCCTGGAGAAACCCAGGGACGGGGAAGCCTGGTG
The DNA here is from genome assembly GCA_024291935.2 of Okapia johnstoni. NCBI lineage: Eukaryota > Metazoa > Chordata > Mammalia > Artiodactyla > Giraffidae > Okapia > Okapia johnstoni. Next base: position 41,465,089 of record CM044319.1, on the reverse strand, counting down.
GGCTGCCGTCTATGGGGTTGCACAGAGTCGGACACAACTGAAGCGACTTAGCAGCAGCAGCAGCAGCAGACCTAATATGGCCAACTTATCATTCCTAAAACGTACCAAGCTCTTCTAACGCTCGAGAATTTTGACCCATCAGTCTCTCCCTAGAAATCCTACCTACATTTTTCCATTTAGTGAACTTCTATTAATCATCTATCTAAAAGTAGCCCTTCTTGATGAAGACTTCCCTAGTCCTAGGATAGAGAAAGTCATTCCCTTTTCAGTGTGCCCATAACAAATAGACATAGTCATAGAATATACATTCACAGAATATAACTACTACTATTTACAAAATATTTATCAGTCACTGTTCCAAGTGTTTTATCTATACTAAATTAATTTACTTATCCCAATAATCCTGTGAAGTAAATACCACTACCATCCCCATTTGGCAGATGAGGAAACTAAGGCTTTTCCTTGATGGATTGAATCAGTTGTTTTGTTTTGTTTTCCTTTGTATTTAAAATACCAAATAGTGCAAGGCACATAGAAATTGTTTGGTAAATATTTGTTGATTTGGATTGGTTTGGAGATTTTAATAATTTATTTAAAGCAAAGCCATTTTTCAACAGTAATTTTTAGATAAAGCAGGAAAAAAATTGGATGAAATAAACTCTTCTAATGTAGATCATGTGTTGGAATAGATTGAAACTGTGATTGACTTTTCTCAGAAGAAAACAAAAGTAATTATCTGTGCAATGGAGTTCTTTTTTCAAACTATTTGCTTGGCTATTTTTGCTGTTGTGAGGCGTTTTACAAAAGATTTCTTTTTTTTTTTTTAATTGCCACTACTTTTTGGTGATATAAGGCCATGAAAGACCTTGACCAGCCCTGGTATCTCAAAATCTCAACTGAAAATCAGCTTTATAAAACACCTCAAATTGCAAGGGTTGGGAGTGTATCTCAGCTGACCTCAGAATACAGTTGAACAAAGTGTTTTCTAAATCATCTGTTTTATTTTTAGAACGCATTTGTCTCTTAAAATGAACAATGGTGCTCCTGGCAATGGTATCATTTGGAAAATGTTTTAATATACATAAACAATCGCATGTCTCTGTAAGTATATTTCTCAAGATATTTTCTATTTGTGATAGTGTGACTACAGTTTTATCTTCCTTTTTTTTTTATCACAGATGATATTATTTCTAGAGTGCATCTTAACATTCAGTACATTTTTACTGTGTTGTCTTAAATGTCAGCCTAAGTCAGTCAAACTTTTCTGTGAGAGGCAGAGGCTCATGAAAAGGGTCTTGATATATGTCTCCTATGTAACACCTTCAACACATTTCAGCCTTATGCTGTATTCTGAATGCCTTTATTTAAAACATGCCACTTTCCCCATTCTAAACTTGTTTCATCCTGCCACCTCAAAATTGTCAACCACTGTTGTAATACCTTCCATTTATGTATGGGTTCATCTGATTTTATACAACAAAACTTCAAACTCAATTGGTTGAAACAAAAACAAAAAACTAATCTACACTTGCCCAGGCAAGCAAATTCTGATGCCCAAATCTTTTATGTCGTTTTCTTTTTCTTTTGAGAGGGTACTTCTCAAATACCCTCTCACTTTTAGTAGTAAGATGGCAACTGAAAACCATGAACTCCTAACTTCAGAGGTTCAATCCCTAAGAGAAAGTATCCCTTTCTATCCAATACATGTACCTAATATCACCAGAACCCGTTAATGTGGCTGGGGAAACTGATTTTTCTTTTCTTTTTTAAAACTTTTTATTTTGTATTGGAGCTGTTGTTTAGTCATTAAGTCATGTCCAATGCTTTGCAATCCCATGGACTATATGTAGCCCACCAGGTTCCTCTGTCCATGGGATTTCCTGGGCAAGAATACTAGACTGGGTTGCCATGTCCTTCTCCAGTATTGGGGTATAGCCAATTAACAAACAATGTTGTGACAGTTTCAGGTGAACAGTGATGAGATTCAACTATACATATATATGGTCCAATTCTCCCCCAAATTCTCTTCCCATGCAGGCTGTCATATAACATTGAGCCATATTCCATGTGCTATTCAGTAGGTCCTTGTTGGTTATCCACTTTAAACAGAGCTGTGTGTACATATCCATCCCAAACTCCCTAACTATCCCTTTCCCCCAATGTCCGCCCCCTGGAAACCATAAGTTCATTCTCTAAGTCTGTGCGTCTGGGAAACTGACTTTTTTGATTGTCCAAACTTGGGTCATATGCTCAACCCTATTATCAATGAAAAGAGGCCAGCACTACCTGAAGGACACACATTGAGAGTATGAGGTTGTCTCTCTCAAAGAAATATAGAAGGGCTATCACCAAAAAGGTAATGTATTTGGGGTAACAAATATAAGATATAGCAATCATTCAGACAACTATTCGGTAGTGAGAAAAGCAGTATCGATGCAGATTACTCGGGAATAATGTCCAATTCAAAACCTTAGTATGGTTTTAGCCAGTCAAATTCTTTTGGACTTCAGTTTCCTTCTCTGTAAAATGTGAAAATAATGCCTATTTTATGAAGCTCAGATGAGTAACAATAAGTAAATTACCTGCCATATACCATGTTGCTTGCCAAAGAGTAGACACCCAACAAAAGCTAGCTTTCTTCAAGACCAAGAAAACGTTCATCTTGGAAAGCATCTTCCACTATTCCTGTCTTTTCATCTGTACCCTCTGAAATCTTAGTTAAATTAGAATCCATTATACAATTTATCACTTAATTGTAAACGAGCGATACCACCTCTGTTAGATATGCAAATGCCTTGTCTTATCAACTAATTTTCAAGCTCTTTATGGGCTTAGATCATTTCTTGGTACTCTGTCCCAGCAGTCAGCCTGGGACTAGTTACTCGCTCGGCACAGAGTAAGAGATGCCCTGCATCTTTGAACTGACTATGGGGTCAAATCACATTTTGAGTACATTGGGTGATACCTATGGAAGCACGCACAAGCAAAAGAGGTAATAAATATTGAAATGATAAACTGGGGAAAGCAGTGCCTATAAAATGAAAGAGCTGTATGCATTTACTTATTTACTTAAAGAGTAGAGAAAAGTTTAAGAGGTACAGGGAGAGATGTTCAGTGTCATTCTGCTGAAATTATAAGGATGGTTCAAATGCCTTTTGAAAACCCCTTCTAATCCCAGTGGATTTTGTCATATGCAGTAGGATTACTTGCATCAGGAAAAACATTAGAATTGTAAATACTTGAGTTAATGACTAGTAGGTAAAATAAACACTATGAGGTTAGATTTTGGAAACAGATGTAGATTTGAGCTCCATATCTAGCATTTAGAATCTGTGTGAACTCTGGCAGATTACTACAGAAGGACCTGTATGGAAATATGAGACTTGACTAAGATGGTGCAGGTAAAAGACTTCTTCCCACATAGTTGAGAAAACAATAAAGAACAGCAAAGATAAAATTTACTACTATGTTATTGGGAAATGTAAAAACCATAAAGGAGGGTTAGGTCTGATTTAGTGAAGTTAACACCTAATTATTGCAACTGTTGCCTTACCTTTGGGAACACTACATACAATAAGCATTTGCCCGATATCCAACTGGGTGAATCCTGTGCTGATACTTATTTCATTTTAAATCGTATTTCCATTGGTTTCATTCTCATTGGAGAACAAGTCAGATGACAGTTGCAACCAGGTTCATCTTTCTTTTCTTAGAACCCCACAGGGTTTTTTCTCTGTTTCCACATTTTGGCTTGACTTTATGTGGGACCTTAATAATGACTTAAAATTGAAAATAAAATTCAGTCACTGATACTCTCTTGGTAGAGATATTATATTTTCATTTTACCAATTCCATCAAATTTGGGGAACATCGTGTAGTTATTGTCAAGTCCAAATCTTCTAAAATATACATTGATACATAGAGACAGAAGAATGAAGAGGTCATGTATAAGCCACCAAGGTACCAAGTCATTGTTTGGCTTGATGAAGAGTCCATTGTAAGAATAGATACAAGAGGTTTTTGCAGTAGATGAGAGGGGCAGGGACAAAATCTAAAATTTTCACGTTGCTTATTAATTGGCCCAGCGCTTTCCTTTGAAACCTCCTCAATTTGCTCATTAAAACACAGAAATAGAACTAAATTGATACTGTAGAAAAAAATGGGTTTTGCTCTATCATTTGGAAAGGGATCTTTCAGGTGATTTTGGTGGTGGCTGGCATATTGTTGTTGTTGTTTTTTTAATACTCTATGATAGTTTATTTTTACCTCTAATTAAATACTAGATTCCACTGTTTAAATTCATAACATCACTCCAAGATGATCAACTAAATTAATGTTCTGAAGAGGAAAATGAAGATTTTAAATAAGACCATAATTAACAGCCTATAGCATCATCCTAACAGCAACCTCAACTCTCATCTTCCTACATGCTAATTCAGAGGTTTCATTTTACACCAACTAGTCACTCACTGTTACTCTCTGAAAATGGCATGCTGAAGTCCATTGTGTTCCTTTATTTTCCTTGCCTCGAGTTTCTTCCTTATTTCTTACTCTAGCTGATTCTCAAATTGTCCTGCAAGGTGAGGGCCTCCTTCCTTCCTGACTCCCGTAAATATAGGAGGAAAGTCCTGCTCTTTGGCACACAACCAATTATTTTGCCTTTCTGGGAATAAATGCTGCTTTTCTTCCACTGCATTGAAAAATCTCTGAAGGCAGAGGTTATATCTTCTATCTTTACTTTCAAGATTTTTCATATAAATAGTTGTTGATGACTTGTCCATTTATATAACACACTTTCTTAAGTATCAGCTGAGAACTGAGGAAGAAAAATTATCAAAACATAATTTCCACCACCGAAATGTCACAGCCTAAAAGAAAAATAAGTGCATTGACACCTAAACTTAATGTGATATTGTAGAAACAGAAACAGATTCACAGACGTAGGAAACAGACTTCTGGTTACCAAAGGAGAAAGGGGAGGGAAATAAATCTAGGAGTTTGGGATTAATAGATACATACTACCATATATAAAATAGAAAAACAGCAAGGATTTACTGTATAACATTGTGTGTGTGTGTGTGTGTGTGTGTGTGTGTATATACATATACATATATATATGTATATATATATATGTGTGTATATATAAGATATACAATTATATACAAAATATTATAGAAGGAGTCCCAACTTGAACTTAGAAAATAAGGCATTTCAAAATAACTGGTAAATAGCCCTATGACCCTTTGCATTTCTATGGTGTCAGTTATAACTTCTCTTTCATTTCTGGTTTTATTTATTTGGGCCCTCTTTACGTCTCTCTTCATTTTTTTTTTTTTTTGATGAATGCGGTTAAAGATTCATTAACTTTATTTATATCTTCAAAGAACCAGCTCTTAGTTTCTTGATATCTTTAATTGCAGTTTTAGTCTCTATTTTATTTATTTTCACTCTAATCTGTATTTCTTTTCCCTTCTACTAATTTTGGATTTTATTTGTTCTTCTTTCTGCTTCCTTTTTCGTCAGGTTAATTGTTTGAGATTTTTCTTATTTTCTGAGATATGCTTGCATGGTTATAAACTTTCCTCTTAAAACAAATTTTGCAGTGTCCCATAGATTTTCAGATAGTTGTGCTTCCATTTTCATTTGTCTCAAGGTATTTTCTATTTTTATTTTTTATATGACCCATTGGTTATGTACAGTAGCATGGTATTTAGACTCCCTGTATTTGTGTTTTTTGAAGTTTTTGTCTTGTAGTTGATTTCTAGTTTCAAACTGCTGTGGATAGAAAAATAAATGCTTGATATGATTTCAATCTTCTTAAATTTAACAGGATTTGTTATATGGTAAAGCATGTGATGTATTTTGGAGAATGTTCCATCTGAACTTGAAAGGAATGTGAATTCTGTTATTTTGGATGAAATGTTACATACATATATAATGTTTTGCATTTATATGTGTGTGTATATATAGATATATACATCTATATATACATATATACATGGCTTCCCAAGTGGTGCTAGTGGTAAAGAATCTGCCTGCCAGTGCAGGAAATGCAAGAGACACAGATTTGATCCCTGGGTTGGTAAGATCCCCTGGAGTAGGAAATGGCAACACACTCTAGTATTCTTGCCTGGAAAATTCCATGGACAGAGGAGCCTGGCAGGCTGCAGTCCATGGGGCCACAGAGAGTCAGACATGACTGAGTGACCAAACACAGAACACACACACACACACACACACACACACACATACATATAATATGTATATAAAATTCCAATTTATCTAATGTATTATTTACAGCCAGTGTTCACTTATTGATTTTCTGTCTGGTTGATCAGTCCATTAATGTAAACGGGGTGTTAAAGTATCCTACTATTTTTATATTCGTCAATTTCCCCCTTTATGTTTTTAAATATTTGTTTTATGTATTAGGTGCTCCTGTATTAGCTTCATATATATTTATAGCTGGGTCTTTTCTACTTAGAGATGTTCCTTCAACATTTCTTATAAAGCCAGTTTAGTGATACTGAACTAAGTTAGCTTTTGCTAGTCTTTAAAACTATGTACCTCTTTTTCAAGTCTGGATGATAATCCTGCTGGGTAGAGTATTCTTGCTGTAAGATTTCTTTTTGCCTTCCATCATTTTAAATATATCACGCCACTGCCTACTTGTCTAAAGTGTTGCTCCTCAAAAGTCAGCTGATAACCTTATGGGAATCTCCTTGTATGTGACTAGTTGCTTTTCCTCTGGTGCCTTTAAGATTCTCCTTTTATCAATAATTTTTGCCATTTCAGTTGTAATGTGTCCTGGTGTGGACCTCTGTGAGTCAATCTCATTTAGAACTCTGTGATTCCTGGGCCTGGATGTCTGTTTCCTTTCTCAGGTATCAAAAGTTTTATTATTCCTTCAAATAATTTATTGACCCTTTTCATTCTCTCTTCTCCTTGTACCTTTGTAAAGTGAATGTTAGTGTATCTGATGTTATCCCAGAGGGCTTTTAGATGATTCTCATTTTTTTTTCTTTTTTCTATTTAGTTTGAGTGATTTCCATTATTCTGTCTTCCAGTTCACTCATCTCTGTATCATCTAATCTACTGTGAATTTCTTATTTTTTTTTTTGATTTCAGTTACTGTATTCTCTAACTCTATTTTGTTTTTACTTTTTTATTTTCAAACTTTGTTGAAATTGTCACTGTGTTTATCCAATTCTCTTCCCAAGTTCGTTTAACATCTTTAAGATCATTACTTTGAACTCTTTATCAGATATATTGCTTATCTTCACTTCACTTACTTCTTTTTCAGAGGTTGTCTTGTCCTTTCACCTAGAACATATTCTTCTGTCACCTCATTTGGCCTGATTCTCTGTTTTATTTCTATGTGTTAGGTAGGTGAGTTATGTTTCCTGATCTTGGTGAAGAACCCTTACGTAGGAAATGCCGTGTAATATCCAGCAGCATACACCTCCCTTGTGACCAAATCCATGTGATTTAGGGTTTCCCCAATGTGGGCTGTATATGCCCTTGTGTTGTGACTGAGCTAACTACTGTGGACATGCTGGTAGGCATCACTGGCCCCTGGACCATTTGGCTGCAAGGCTGTGCCTGATTCAGTGGTTGCAGGCCCTCTGGAGGGTGGACTAGACTCCCCATGTGATTGGCTATGTGACCCAGTGGGGCATGGGGCTGGTGTTGGTCTGCTGGCAGATGGGGCTGGGTCCCCACATGGCTGTCTGCATGATCCCCATCCCAAGATTCTTTAGTTTGAGCCCCATGCAGAGGGACTGCAATTAGAAACTGAAGAAAATGTATTTGCATGGTGTTTAAAAGAATCATATATTGACAAGCATACTGGAGCATTGTCTCAACTGGCAGCCATAGACCTGATGTTAATATTATTTTTTTTTAAAGCAACTTTAAAAAAATTTGTGAGTAACCTGATGAAAGCAGTTCTTTGTAAGGTCAATTCATTCAGGATATAAAGTTGGAGTTGAAGAGAGAAAATAGCATTCTTATTTTCTATGGATGTGGCAAATTGTTCAAATACTTTGTTGTTTGAAAAAAATGGCAAGAATATTCTGGTGTTTGCAGTTTTATTTAGCTATTTGAAAATCACATTGTTGCCTCATTCTTTAAAATACATTTGAGCTTGTATTAAACATTACCATGCTTACTGCTAACTACACTTACATGTTTTCAACTGTTTCTAAACTGCAACAAGAGATTTTAATTTCTTCTAGTCTTCTTCAAATTTGCTCTCATTATCCACATGTGGATAAACATATATTCTGAAACCTTTCATGTTATTTATCACAATCCATACTGTTCACCAGGGAAGGCAATGGTACCCCACTCCAGTACTCTTGCCTGGGAAACCCCATGGACGGAGGAGCCTGACAGGCTGCAGCCCATGGGGTCGCGAAGAGTCGGACATGACTGAGCGACTTTAATTTCACTTTTCCCTTTCATGCACTGGAGGAGGAAAAGGCAACCCACTCCAGTATTCTTGCCTGGAGAATCCCAGGGACGGAGGAGCCTGGTGGGCTGCCGTCTATGGGGTCGCACAGAGTCGGACACGACTGACGCGACTTAGCAGCAGCATACTGTTCACAGTTCCCATAAAGTTCTTATCTCATTCCTATCTACAACATCTAAGCCATTCAGCCAATTATACTGACAACCAATAAATGCCTGCCAACATTCCACAACACTCTTTTCCCTCCATTGTTAAGATACATTGTTTCCTTGTTATATTCTTTCTAATCAGTATCAGTGATTCCTGATAATGCCAAGTCTGAGCTTCCAAGCTTGAATCTATACTTTAAAAATGATGTAGAAACTGTGACCTTTATGCAGACAGTTGAAAAAATAATCCTACTCTCTTTATCTCACGTATACAGAGTACTACCTTTGGCTTGAAGTATCAGAGAATTTGTTCAATAATCCACTTTATTTTATACTAATTATATTTCTCCGGAGCTAAATATACCTAATGCAACATTTAGTCTTTCATGTGAAGCTTCAGTCTATATAATTTATTTTTGTTTGTTTTTTGTTATGCTTTAATCTGCATCAGAACTACTGTTAGCTAAAATAATAATATTGCAAACATACAAGACTTTTGGTCAAAATCCTCCCTAACCATTACTTTTTTAAAAAATCCTTTTTAAAGAGACTATCTAGAGCAGTGGGTCAAACACACTGTCTAGATTCAAGGAAACCTGAGGTCAGGTTCTGACTAAGCTTTATATTAACTGATGACCTTTCAGAAATCGTTTTCTATTCAACTTTAGTTTTCTCATCTATAGAAAAGAAAAAGGAAATGGTTTATTGATCTGGAAGGGTTTTAATGAGAAAATTATAGATAATATGCCTAGAAAATCTCATGTGTTCCCTGCGACATGGCTGGCTCAAAATGAAGGATTGCACCATCACTTTCATTACTAATATTTTGAAAGAGAATATAACCACCACTTTTCATCTTTTTCAAGAAAATCTACCTTTTCTGAGCTCTGTGTTGCTATAAGTACAAAGAGAGAAACCTGCATACTTGACATTGATGGTTGAATATTTATAGTATCATTGTATTGAAATTACAATGTATTTCCTTTAAAAAATGATGCTTTAGGCATATACAATACCTGTCAATCAATTTCAGTATCTTGCCAATTACACGGCAAGTATGGGATAATTTAGAGGATTTTTTAAAGTGGAACAACTAATCAATTGATATTAATGTGATGGAGGCTTTTATTACAGAAATGTTGATGTCATATTTCTCCTTTCAAAACATGCATGACCCATGATAGAGACCTTGGGAAAGAAACTGAGCAGCCCCATTTGATGTTTAAATACATCATCTGTTCCCACGCTGTCTGTATCACCTGACACTTAGAGCAACATCAAAGAGATGCGGTTTTCTAACTAGCTCTAACAATCTGGTTAACTGGCTTCATTGGCAGTTCACTGTTTACACTGATTTAATCAACTAAATCCTAGGGCAGGAAGCTATACAACCATAGACTATGCTTCCACTGATAAGGACAAAGGAGGGCAATACACAGCCACTAATGTAATAGGCGATAATGAAAAGAAAGTTCTTTATATCATCTTTAATGAAATGGCTAGCGTGTATTTATGCAAATAGCCACAAAGTGCTTTGACTAAGTGAAAACAAGTGTGAAATGTGGTACTGATCTTCATGTAGCTTACTGACCTATTTTGGATATAGGCAGTAAGCAGATAAAATAAATTAGAGAACACTAAAAACACTAAATTTAGAAACAGATTGCATAGAAAATGACATCCTAAATGCTTTTACACTGGGTCTTAAGTGCATTGTCATTTTAGATGTGAGGGAGGTTCAAATGGGAGAGGATATATGTATACCTAGGGCTGATTCATGTTGAGGTTTGACAGAAAACAACAAAATTCTGTAAAGAAATTATCCTTCAATAAAAAAAAAAAAAATACACACAAAAAAGCCCTAACCATTAAAAAAAATCTCAAATATATGGAAATTTTAAAAATTGTAATAGATTAATGCCTTATCATTCATTGATGACTACTTCCTCAATCAATAATTTAATTCAAGCTTACAAAAATGTGTTTTATTAGCCAGTTATTTGCTTAATCATGATAATGCTTTATAACAAATGAACCCCAAGTCTCCAAAGCTTACATCAACATTTATTTTCTGTTCATAGGTGTATATGAAGTTAGGCTGGTCTAGACTGAAATCAGCTGGTGGGACTGGAATCCAGGCTTTGATGCAGTTAAGTCTAGTCCACTTTGCTTTCTTGTTGGCATAGACTAAAGAGAAACAGTTACTGGGGAACAAGGTCTTTTCCTAGCAAAGAGTAGAAAATCTAAACAACCTGGCAGTAACTTTCCCATGACCCTTCAAGCCTCAGTCTAGAACTGGCACAATGACTCTTCTGTCCATATTCCATTTCTCAAGGCAAGTCACCTCACCAAAACCAGCCAATGGAGAAGGCATGCACACTGCTGACTTCAATGGGAGACACTACAAAATCACGTGGAAGAGGCAATTAGTGTGTAGTTCTTCCACAGTAGAATGTAATAAGTTGCAAACAATAATCCCATCTACCAAAATAAACTTATTATTATTTATTCACTGTCTTTCTTCAATGTATTAGTAGACACTGTTGTTACTTTATTGTCACAAAGTCATGCCTTTTTTTAGTCACAAAGTCATGTCTGACTCTTTTGTGAACCCATGGACTGCAGCCCACCAGGTTCCTCTGCCCATGGGATTTCCCAGGCAAGAATACTAGAATGGGTTGCCTTTTCCTCCTCTAGGGGATCTTCCCAATCTGAGGATGAAACCCACGCCTCCTGCATTGGCAGCTGGATTCTTTACAACTGATCCACCAGGAAACTCCCATTTGTAGACATACAATTATCCTTCTAGTGTAATTCATTTGGATTTAAGATAAGATTCCAGACAATCTTTCAAACAAATTTGAATCCAGATCTCTCTTTCACCTCCTGTCACCTAATGAGCAGCAATGGAACGTCCAACTTATCTTTGTATCTCTGGTGCTCAGCACAATCTTTAGAACATGGAAAAAGTGAAAGTCTCTCAGTCATGTCTGACTCTTTGTGACCCCATGGACTATACAGTCCATGGAATTCTCCCGGCCAGAACATTGGAGTGGGTAGCCTTTCCCTTCTCCAGGGGATCTTCCCAACCCAGGGATCACACTCAGGTCTCCCATATTGCAGGCTATTTCTTTACCAGCTGAGCCACAAGGAAGCCCAAGAATATTGGAGTGGGTAGCCTATCCCTTCTCCAGCAGATCTTCCATACCCAGGAATTGAACCGGGGTCTCCTGAATTGCAGGTGGATTCTTTATCAACTGAGCTATCAGGGATGCCCTTTAGAACATGGAAGATGCCCAAGAAATGTGGGATGGGTTACATTTCAGAGTAATCTTTTGAATTTTGTAAATAATTTCCATCAAAAGAAATGAATAGCATACTTTCCTTTTCCTCAGCTTACAAGGAAAGTTATCTTTGTACCTCGATGGAAAGAATAAGACACTAAGAGGTTTTAGAGGAATGATGAGCCCAAGGCTAAACCGTAAGTCAAAGATAGCGTAGAGAATGAAACCCAATACTTTTGATTCCTTTACTGTGCATCAGACAGCATGCCTCCATGGCTCTCATTCTGTACCATATGGTTGTTTCCATATATAAGGCAATTGCCACTGAACATTTTGACTATTACTGATAAATTGAGCTCTGTGCTAATCAGTAGATCTTTTATATCTCAGAAGGATATATATATATATATATATATAAAGAGAGAGAGAGAGCTTGAAATAAGTCAAACTGCTCACTCTATTTTAAATTCAAGGGGAAAGAGACAAAGAACGTAAGATCTTGGGGAAGCTAAGGGAAACTATTCTTGTTGTTGTTTGGTCACTAGGTCATGTCCAACTCTTTTTCAACTCCATGGACTGTAGCATGCCAGGCTCATCTGTCCATGGGATTTCACAGGCAATAATACTGGAGTGGGTTGTCATCTCCTTCTCCAGATCTTCCAAACCCAGGGACTGAATCTGTGTTTCCTGCATTGGCAAGCAGATTTTTCACCACTCAGCCACCTCAGACCACAAGGGAAACTAAAGTCACAGTTAATGTTAGAGAAAACCACACTGTTTTTATAAGGACAAACTTAAATTGCATTCATATTAATTTTCAGTGATTACAAAGTTCATTGACTAAGAACAATAACATATGAACATGAAAATTATATGACTGAAAGCAAGTTTACTGTTCATTTGGAAATAAAACTGGCATGTAAAAATAATAATAATAAAAAGATCAGTGGTAAGGGATCAGATTTGCACATCTAACTGATTAAGTTAAATCCTAACCATTCATTGACAGACACACTTAATTATAATCCATAGATTTCAGTAACAAATTATATTCCCATGGCTATAGAACCTGATCCATAAATATGTACATATTCATTAGTTTGCCCTAAGTTGAAGTATTTTGAGAGTTTTTTCACTATCCCCTTTGTTTCAGAATATCAACTCTGTCACTCTGCAGGCTTATTAGACAGAGACACGACTGATTAAACTTGACTAGCTGTGCTGATAATTTATGCACAATTAATAGAAAGGCTTTTGCCATCATTATGGCATTTCATAGACTACTTATACACTCTAGTGGGAAAAATTGGTCAAAGCACTTTTTATGGAAAGAAAAATCAAACAAATAGCAAGTAGATATATAGCACTTAAGGATTACAAACATATTGGAACTCCCCAGTGTCCTGAAATTGTGTAAGCAAACTGATATAATAAAATCTGACATAAAAAGCCACTTAAACCCCACTAATTAGATGGATAATAAAAATCAAGAAAGTATTGAACTGTGAGGCAGTCAGGAAGATAATCAAAGGTTAATTAGATGCATGATACAGGATCTCCTGCCCTGGGATTTATTCCTCAGAGGCTTCAGACAGATTCAAAAGGAAGTTTGACATATAACATAAAAATTCACTATGATTTGCTTATATGAAAAAAGTTATTTTTTTTTAAAAAAGACCAGGCTTTAGGAATTGTAGTAGGATAGGGTTCAATAGGAGGATAGAGGGGAACAGAAAAAATTAATAACAATGAAATTACTTTGGAAAGGTTATCAATGCTTAATACAAATTTAAATTTATTTCCAAGTGGTGCAGTTGTAAAGAACCCATCTGCCAATGCAGGACATGAAGGAGACTCAGTTTCAATCCCTGGGCCAGAAAAAGCCCCTGGAATAGAAGGGGAGATTCCCTTGAGTAGGAAACGGCAACCCACTCTAGTATTCTTGCTTGGAAAATCCCATGAACAGAGGAGCCTGGTGGGCTACAGTCCATAGGGTCACACAAAGTTGGACAGGACTGAGCATGCAGGTAGATGCATAAATAGAACTTTAAATGACCCAGAAAGTTCCACTGATGAGAGTAAGTGAGGCATACTGTAAGGTATGAAGAAACCCTGTGTGAGGTAGTGAGACAAAGCCTGAGGTTTGGCTTCTAATCCCACCCTGTGCTTCTCAAAGTCTATGTGCTAGCATTTCATGAAATGTTTTTAGTCCATAGTTCCTCCTCCTTTCAAAAGTTGAAATCTTATCTAGGCTCTTGGATCGTTCACATCACTTTCATAGGCCCATAACCAAATCATTTTTATCTCCAATATTTTCACTGTCATACAAAAATGCTAATGTGTGTGTAGGATGGATTGGATGCTTAAAAATGAAATGTAAAAGCCTCTAAAAATTTATTCCACCATAAATTCAACTCAACATTGTTTTCTGGGAATGAAACATGTGCCAGAAACTGTGCCCAGTGCCTGAATTTGGAGATATATGTCATGATTCCCAGTCTCTCTTTAATTATTAATAGTAACTGTAGTGATTACTTTGGTGTGAGTATCAAATATCAGTAACTAACAAATGAGTATTACATGGCTTAAAGGTTCACTAAAGGCCACATAGTTCATATGAGACTGAGCTGAGAATTGAACTCAGGGTTTATTTTACCAACTACCCTTTGTGGGCATGTACTATAAGGCTATTTGGTTCGTTGGTTGGTCATTTAATATTATGGATCAAGTCTCACAGATTCATTCATACTCCCTCAATAGATATTGTAGACACATCAGGTTTGGAATAGACTGCCATTTAAGGGAACTCCTATCATCTGACCATGTGTAGCTGGAAAAAAATAGCTAAAGGCATAAATGAGGAAAAGGGAAAGGATTAATGTGAGTGAAATTTTGGAAAAAATAATGAGGAAAAAAAGTCACAAGTATTCAAATTCAGAAAGTTTGAGCTAGAGTTTCTCTGTCACTTAGAGTAATATGGTTTCAGGCTATGGAATCATCAGGGTTTAGGGCTGGGAAATGCTCCAGAGGAGTTAAGCTAGAGATGACTTCTCAAACGTGAGGAAGGCCTGGACAAAAAGGGAGGTGGAAATGTGAGGAGCGGGTTCCAGGAAAGGGACAGACCCACATCAGAGCTGGAGAAGCAGAACAAGTGCAGGGAGACGTTGTACAGGATTCTTCAGATGTGATCTTACTATTAATCAAGTTTAAAAAAAAAAGGCATGTGTGTTCAGTTGCAAGGCTGGAGAAGCAGTGTAAGCAAGAGTGTGAGAGATAAAGAGTAACTAACATAGGTGGTATGCACTAGAGAAAGGAGGGAGAAAAACTGGGAAAATAAGCCAGGCAGTTAGCATGAGCCCCATTTTACAGATGAGAAAACTTTCCAAGCTAGTGTTGGAACTGGGATTCAAACTAAGTTTTTCTGTTCCCAAAATCTGTGCACCATCCTCACACTGTGCTGTCATTAATATTCATCTACACATAAGATGAACTTGATCAATTATCTTGGGTGATAAGTTGATTTATAAGGAATCAGCAAAGGATAGGGAATAATTTCAATATCCAACAATAGGAAAATGAGGCGAGACAAATGAGGGCATGACCATAACATGAAATATTATAAAACAATTAGCCATTTTTAGTGTATTCAATGGCATGAATAAATGTTACTCTCATAATATAAACCAAAAAATGAAAATATAAAGCTGCTGTAATATAACCTTAAATATTTTGTTTGTGTATGTGTGAATGAATAAGAGATTGGATGGAAATGTATAAAAATGTTAATAAGAGCTATGGAGTCATCAATTGTAAATCGTTATGAATTGCTATATTTTCCATATTTTCTGAATTTATTACTCATGGAATGAGAAAAAATAAACTTTACAAAGGAACAATAAGGGGAAAAATGACAGTGACTGAAGTGCAGACAATATTCTAAACCAATTCCATTCCCAGTGTGCACAAGAAATCAGGCCATCAACATTCTCAGCTTTTTTTAACGATATGAAAAAAATGTAAATCCTGGGCGAGTAGATAATTAAAAGTTGCACACGCCTATCAAAGCAAGGACACTCCAACTCCCATTCCTACTTGGTGCCTGAACCTTGTGGTGCCTACGGGTTTTCTTTCAAAAGATTTAATAGAGATGAGAGGCCATCCCTCCCTGGAAAGTACAGTGTAGATAAGTAGAGGGTACTAGGACAGCCTTCATAATTATACCTGAGGCTGCAGGAGGAGTGGAAATGTGTGGTCGGGAAATTGTATCTGATTATGATGGCTCATTGCCCAATGTCAGAAAATGGTTGCCCTGCTGAAAAAAAAAAGCCTGCATGTGTGGAAGGGTGGTGGGAGTTGCAGGCAGCTAGTGACTCGGCAGTGGAGGAAGAGGTACAACCCGGACACAGAGGGAGCTGATGGTGAAACAGCAGAGAATCTTTTAGAAACCATGTCAACTGTCTGCTGCCAAGAACACAGAGACCCAGCTGGGATAAGCTGTTTGCTTGTTAGCATGTTGGTGGGTCTGTTAGTGGAAGGTGCATGAGAGAATCGCCCTCATCAGGCTTCCCCAACGGCCAGGCTCTTGGACTGCGTCTGGCTTTGTCTTGAGTCAACTGGACACAGTCCCTGATCCCTGGCACATTTTTTCCTAAGTGAAAGTGATAATCTCTCAGTTGTGTCTGACTCTTTGTGACCCCATGGACTGGAGCCTGCCAAACTCTGTCCATGGGATCCTCCAGGTAAGAATACTGGAGTGGGTTGCCATTTCCTACTCCAGGGGATCTTCCCAACCCAGGAATTGAACCCTCTTGCACTGGCAGGCAGCTTCTTTACCACTGTGGCACCTGGGAAGCTACTCCAAATATAAAACACTTTTGATATGATTTGTACAAAGAAGAGCAGGACTATCTTCTCTCAAAACTTTTGTTATGAATATTGAATATTTATTTCATGCAGTTTAAGAACATTTCACTCCTTTCAATCTGCCCTAGAGGGGTGGGATGGGAGGGAGGCTTAACAGGGAGGGACTATATATATATATATATGGCTGATTCACCGTGTTGTATGGCAGAAACCAATACAACATTGTAAAGCAACTATCCTCCAATGAAAAAACAAACAGACAAACAAAAAACTACCCTTTTAAGGGTCAACCTTGACTTCCCATCAGATCCCCTGTGAAATGTGATCACATTACAGAGAACAGGTCCTCTAGCTATGGAAGGACTAATGCAGCAGATTTGAGGTGGAGCCTGGGGAACTTATAATTTTAATAAGTTTCTTAGATCATTGGCTTCCCTGGTGGCTCAGACAGTAAAAGCATCTGCCTACAATGCGGGAGACCCAGGTTCAATCCCTGGGTTGGGAAGATCCCTAGAGAAGGAAATGGCAACCCACTCCAGTACTCTTGCTTGGAAAATCCCATGGATGGAGGAGCCTGATAGGCTATAGTCCATGGGGTCGCAAAGAGTCAGACACAACTGAGTGACTTCACTCACTTAGATTATTGTGGTGTCCATCCAGGGCTTACCATTCCTCTACATTATTACTATAGAAGATGAATACCAATGAAAATCCAAATGTGCAGTTGTTATGTACACAATAGGGACAATGTAGTATAAGGAAAGAGTACTCTTTTCCCTATGTGAGCCTCAGTTTTGTCATCTGTAAAATGGAGACATGATTACCTATTACTTCAGTGTTGTTCATGTGAGACATTTAGCACAGTCTCTTGCACAAAGCAGGTTACTTAACAAATACAAGCACTGCCTTCTCTTTCTTCTGGAATATGGTCAGGTGCATTTAAGAATGCCAACATGCAGCTCAGATCTCTAATGCATCAGAGACATTTGGGATTAAAGGGTGCCTTGTCCTGGTTGAGTGTGTTCAGGTTCAAACATGCCTTCTACTTCCCACTGCCCTGTTGTAACTTGGTAAGTGTTTCCCATTCATGGATTTCCTAAAATTATTCTTGACACCCTGAAATTTAGCCTCTGTCACCTCATCGGTTAATTTCTGAACATTTTCTACAGGGGTCATCTGTCAGTAGTTGGGAGTTTAGAGAAAGTAGTTGAGAATCTGTGTTTTAAATTTTTCTGTCTATTACTTACTAGATTTTAACTTTGGACCTTTTATCTGGCTTTCTTTCTGAACCTATAAAATGGAGAAAATTAAGAAACTAATCATATTTTTGCCTCACTCTCTGAGCCCCACCACCCCTGAGGGGGTTTAGGCCAACTTCACACAGACACAGGCTATGAGACCCGCCCCCCCTGCCCACACAGTGGGCCTCTTACCTGCCATACTGAGGCTTTCCTACCAGCAGTCATGACTGTGAGATACCAGAGACTAGAATAACTATTATTGGAAACACAGAAGCAATGGATGAATCCATTCTCCTTCCCCTCCCACAAAGAAAGTTCTGAGACACAAGTTAGATGCCTTCCTGGGGGACTGTACTGTTGATCAAGTATTCTGTAATACTTGGTCATGACCACTTTGATAAAGCATCCTCATCTTGATCCTTCCTCCTTCTCTGCTTCATTTTCTTGCATCTTCTCTCCTGTCCCCAGAGTCGTCTTCTCAATTAAAGTAACGGTCCATAAAATCTCTGCAATTCTACATTCTGGGTAACTTTATGTTAAGACACATAATATTTACATCTTAGAATTGATGTGGAGATAAAATTAGATAGTTCACGAAAATGAGTTAGAAATAGAATTCAATACATGATAAATTATCATGATCACATATCCTGATTTGTATTTCTCAAGCTTCAGAATGTACTTGAGTGTCATCCCCACTAACTCTTCTAACCCCTCTCGTACACCTGTCTTTTCTGGCCACCATTTATGGTTGCTGGTGGCGGGGCATGGGTGGGGGGGTGGTCCTTTTTTATCTAAATTCAGAGAACAAGTCTGTGCTTAGAATATCTGTGACAAGTATGACTACTTTGAGCAAAGATTTAAATAGCACTAATTATCTCAACTAGGGCTTCGCTGATGGCTCAGATGATAAAGAATCTGCCTGCAGTGCAGAAGACCTGGGTTTGATCCCTGGGTCAGAAAGATCCCCTGGAGAGGGGAATGTCTAGCCACTCCAGTATTCTTGCCTGGAGAATTCTATGGAAGGAGGAGCTTGATGGGCTAGAGTCCATGGGATCACAAAGAATTGGATACAACTGAGCAATTAGCACTTTCACTTTTTTTTTCACTTTCAGTTATCTAAACTACCTGGTAATTCTTTATTAGTTTCTTATTGTTCCTTGAGTATTTGCTCAAAAGATTGTAACCCACGATGGATAAGGGTTATCACCTCACTTGGATCCTTCACAAGCCAGCTCCCTTGGAGCCAGTAAATACTTTTATTGAGAGAGTTTCAAAGTAACAACCTGGGTTTTAGAGACAATGATGTTATTTGCCTCATGAGATGGATGGTGAATGGAGACCTTGGAGAATCTAATCAGCTCTCAAGCTTGTGGGTCCATAAACTATCACAGAGTAAGGTCTTTCCTTAATCCCGCAATTAGTGCACTGGATGGACAGAATTTTTCCTTGAAAGAAAAGATCATGACAGGTTCAAGAACAATAGTTTGTGGGTTGAGTTGGCACTCAGACTGTTCAAATCATCTAGGAAGAGTTTAGAAGTGTCTATTAAGAAACAAAATCAAACGAAAGCACATTACAGCCCCTTCTCAGAAGAGAACACAAAGCAAAGAAAGAAAGATATTCCCCCAGTCAAGGCTGATGTGTTTGGGAGTGGTCTATGTTGCTTAATAGAAAGTGCCTTGCTCATGTGAACTCCCAGCACCTTGCAGAGTTCTTGGCTTGTTAGCTGCTCTATAGGATTTTGTTGACTAATAGGGTGACACGATGAAGAGAGGCTCAGAGAGGCAGTAAATTCAGCAAGGGAATTAATGATGACAACAATAAGAAATATACAAGGGGGCACTGCATGAATAAGCTGGAATTTCTTATCATCGAGGGCAAGCTTTAAGGTTCATGGATAGACAGTTTAATAGAAACAGGCAGCCAAGGTTCCTTTTGTCACACAATCACATACACAATGTGGCTTCTCCTTTCAAATTGTTTCTTCCCTCATCTGTATTCATTCATAAAAACAGAAAGAGCAGTTTATTCTTTGGTCCACACTTTGTCTTTCCTTTTTGCTATCTTCTCCTTCAAGCAAGGATAGCTGGGGGAGTCCTTGGACCTGTCATTCCAAGGGTTATTTTGTCTCCTTTTAAGAGCTGCTGAGAACTCTGTTCTTTATTTGACCCATTTTAGGGTATTTATACTGACTTGGTGAAAAAGTTTGTTTGAGTTTTCCATAAGTGAAATTGCTCAGTAGTGTCCAACTCGTTGCAACCCTATGAACTGTAGCCCACCAGGCTCCCCTGTTCATGGGATTTTCCAGGCAAGAATACTAGGGTGGGATGTTATGAAAAAATCTAAATGAAACTTTTGGCCAATTCAATATTTTGCAGGAAAGGCAAAGTTTTAGCAGATTTTAAATTAAAAGACCTCATTATCGAAACCACCCATGAAACCTCCATTATTCTGATGCTATTCCGTTATTATTCTTCATTATTCTGTTAGGGCTCATGCATGCTCAGTCACTAAGTCCTGTCTGATTCTTTATGACTCCAAGGACGGTAGCTTGCAAGGCTCCTGTAATTCCAGGCAAGAATACTATAGCATATTGTCATTTCCTTCTCCAGGGGATCTTCCTGATCCAGGGATTGAACCCACATCTCCTGCATAGCTGGAAGACTCTTTACCAGAGAACCACCTGGGAAGTCCCTTTGTTAAGGCAACTCCATAGATATTATGGTTCTTTGCATTTTAGGACCACTTCCTTGGATGTTGCAGGCTGGGAAACACAAAAGCCCATGGCCATTCTCAGGATTTGTAGACTACGGCACCATCTTTCCAACAAATTACCTGGATTGAGTTCCTTAGCCAGACTAACTCTTAATTACCTGAGAATACTTTGTGTCCTTTCCAGCCATGACACTGAGATGAGAGAGTCCAGGTTTAATTGAACATTAAAAATTCCTCTACTGCTGCTTCTAAGTCACTTCAATTGTGCCCGATTCTGTGCGACCCCATAGACAGCAGCCCGTCAGGCTCCGCTGTCCCTGGGATTCTCCAGGCAAGAACACTGGAGTGGGTTGCAATTTCCTCCTCCAATGCATGAAAGTGAAAAGCGAAAGTGAAGTCACTCAGTCGTGTCCAACTCTTCGCGACCCCATGGACTACAGCCTACCAGGCTCCTCCGTCCATGGGAGTTTACAGGCAAGAGTACTGGAGTGGGTTACTGTTGCCTCTGGAAAGGGACAAAATTTATAATGTGTAGCATGCCTCCTGAAAGGTATGTGAAGAGGAGAAATAAACGAGAGAGGCTAGGCTTCCCACTGTGTTGCTAATATGGGAGTTTTGTTTCTCATTATATGTAAGAAATTTTTTATTTGTTTGTTTTCTGGGAGACAGCTGACATTATGTCTACGTTCTTCTCTTCCAGATCACCATTTCCTATACTCTAGACCGGTTCAAATGTATGAGTTGATGGGTGAGATCTTTCTTCATAAGAAATAAAAAATCAGAAACTTAACAAATGAGTCCCAAAATATTGTTAAATCCTGATCTGGTAGATGAGATGGCCTTGGGCAGGCAAATCTTTCAGGCAGGACGCAGACGCTAAAATCCTAGTGGCATGAGAGCATCAGGCAACTGAAGAAACATCTTGCATGTAGCAAAGATGGTAAAAAAAAAAAAAAAGAGAGAGAGAGAGATGTCAGCAGGAAAGACCTTTGCTAACTCCACAGTGTTGCCAAGGGCCAGTCAGAATCCTAATCATCAAGCTCATAAAAGTGCAAACATAAAATAGAAACAAAGACAGCTGGCCCTTCAAGTATATCCTGTTTCATTATTTAAAGGTTTATTAAGTGCATAGATCATGGAACCAGTGTCTCAGATTTCCAATGAGACCTGAATCAATATATTAAGATACAACATTAAAGTAAAGGACTGCAAGCTTTATTGAATACTAAATATCTTTTATAGTGAAATGTCTCTATAAAACTAACTCTTCTGCCCAAATGGTTATTTCAACATTTTTAAGAAAGAGAATGAAACTTGAATGAAGTTAAACCTTATTCAAGGTAAACAGTGGCTTTGAAATAGACAAGCCACTCCCTTACTAGACAACTTACATCCAAATGAGAGGAAAATCTTTATTGTAATAAGTGTGCTTAGATATGAAAAGTAGAGATCCAAGCCCAGTTCTTAGCAAAATAATTAGACCTCTGTCTTTGTTTTAGAATCTGTCCCTTACTGGCTGCTTCATTCTTGAATATATTCATCTTATTTATACCTTGAGTTCTTCTACCTTTTTCCTCACTCATGCATTTTTACTTGATGACTACAGTTTCTTGAGTCTTGATCATTTGTACAGGTTTGTACTTATCTCTAGACATTGCTGGCTTAGCGTAGTTGGCCATCCTGACCAACCTAGCTCAGGCCTCTGAAATCCAACTATGGTAGGGATCCTCTTGATTAGATCTCCACTCTTATCACTACAGCTTCAAGGGGTCATAAAAGGAAGGACTATCTGTCATTGGACTGAGACTGCCTATCTCTTATGACTGTTTCCATGAGCTTACTTTTACGATATTAAGTTGATTCTACAAGACGTCAGTTCAAGATAGAAAATCTGTGTTCTGGCCTAAGTCTTTCCAACAAATGTTCCTAATATGGTTACTTAATTACACTGAGCTTAACTACTCTAAGCTAATAAAGAGAATCATTGGTCAGTTTCCCTTCTCTGCACTAAAGCCAGAGTGAACACTGTCCAGGTCAACATTAATTACACTTATAGAGGTAGGTCCCAGGCATGGAAGAAGGAGGGGATCAATATTTATAAACGCCCTCCTATGTCCTAGGTACTATGTATGGGGTTTCATATACACAGTGAATGATCATAAAGGGAGTCAGTTGCAATCCTTTAGTATGCTTTAAGAATATAGGATGCAGAGAGGTTAAGTAATTTTCCCTAGATCACACAGTATGTTAAAGCACAACTTGAAACTGATTCCTATATGTGTCTATCTGATTCCAAATCATATGTTCTTTCTCTTATATTACATTGCCCACATTTTCAAATTTTTCGAATTTCTTTATTCTGAAAATTGCAGCTAACTATCTGTTTATTAAAATAAAGTAAGAAATGTATGCTAAGTATGTAGTACAGGATCTAGTGTGTAGTAAACTTGAAACAAATAAGAATCATTTCTTGTTACTATGATTATGATTACACTTTCAACAGAAATTTGTCTGTCTCAGGACTCCTGTGACTTCTCTGCCCAGGGCGCCAAGAACTGAGGATGGCAAGACAGACAACAAGGACTATCTAGGACATACTAGTCTGACTTTATTTTTCATACGTAAACTATAGCACACTAACAGTTATATATCTTATTAAATATTCATCAGATTAGTGCTGAAATTTTTATTTGAATCCACTCCAAACTCATATGTATACAAATCTGAATTTTTTGTATACATAAATATTCTAGCTTCAGACAAGAGCTTAGGTAGTTTCTGAGGTCAATTCATTAATATTTTACAGTTTAATAACCGCTGGTGCTGATTCAGTGGCTAAGCCGTGTCCAATCCTTGCAACCTCATGGACTATAGCCTGCCAGGCTCCTCTGTCCATGAGATTTTCTAGGCAAGAATACTGGAGTGGGTTGCCATTTCCTTCTCCAGGGGATCTTCCTGACCCAGGGATCAAACCCTGGTCTCCTGCATTGCAGGCAGATTCTTTACCAGCTGAGCTATCAGGGAAGCCTACACACAAACATATATACACATATCACACATACACCTCCCCAACACACACACATGAAGTCATATTAAGTGTACTGAGCCTATATCATTGCCTATATCATTGAAATTTTTTGAAGAAATTCAACTTTCATAGCACTACTTATATTAACTACCACCAAACATACAGTGTGTATTCTCCTATTGAAATATACTTAATATTTTATATGATTACTTTTAAGCTCCACATTAATCAACTTAGCCCAAACAACAGAAAAAAAAAATCTTTAAAAATAAATATAGCCCATTCTATTTCCATGCGACATGTATTATTGCTATTGATTTTCTAGTCATTTACTTTTAAAGCCAGGTTGAAAATGATTTTTAAGTGCACAATCTCATTTATTAAAACCTTGAAAGTTGATTGCTTTAATTTTCCTCCAATCAACAAAATAACTCTTAATTTTAAGGTCTGGATTGGTGGCACTCCCAACAATGAAGTAATGATTCCATTTATTTACATTAGAATCAACACAAGTTTATAACTTAAAGCCCTCATCAATTTTCCAAATAAAACTGCAGCTGTAGTGTGGAACAGATGAAATGAGGTCTGTATTTCTCAGATGTAACAGAGCCAAGAGCTTAACCCAGTCTTCATGAAGTTTAAAAGCAATAAAGCCAAAGTTATTTCAGCCCTGCAGGATACTTATTTAAAGAGATGGATGTTATTGGCTGTCTTTCTATGTACTGCTTATGCTATCATTAAGACTTGAAAATGGAATCTACACTATTATATGTGTGGACTACCATAATCTGGTAAGGCCCACCCTTTTCCCCAATCTCTATGAAACAAGATAAAACAATTGTAAGCTACATCCAGAGTACTATGATATTTACAGAATTCTATCTCCATTCTCATTCCTTGCAGAAAAAGCATTAGATTGTGAGATTATGGACTATCAAGTGTAAGAACCAGATATATATCTGTCAGAAGCTTTGGTCTAAGAGTCAGGAATTTAAGGTGGCTTGTTAGAGCACTCAGTGGCACCTACAAAACTGCCAATTTAACAGCATAGAGGAATATACTAACTAATGTCTAAACTCTGTGAAGGAACAAACCATGTCTCTAGCTGTAACACTGGCCACTGGGGTAGCCATATCAGTTAGGAAGTGAATGCTGAATGACTTAATGAGCAAATGATACATAGAAATGGCCAAGTCCCTCCAAGGTGATTAGCTGTTATAAAAAAGTTTCCATCCATGAAGAAAATCTGAGTTATTTGCTACAGCACGAAGTCTAAAAGTCTAAGTTTGAAAGGTAAGTTGGAACTGGGAGAGAGCAGAGAAAAGCATTTCATCTTCTTTGCTTGGGTATCTATCTTGGGTAGAAATGCTTTTAAAGTGTCCTACTTCTTCCTCCCTTCTAAACAAACAAGTTCAACAAGTTCTGTCAAAGTAGAATTTATTCAGTGTGGTACTACTCTTTTAACGTCAGCAATCTCAGTTTAATAAGAAAAAGCAGAGTTTAAATGCAAATAACTAGGCCTCTTTGATTTTCATGATCATTATCAGATGTAATCATATTTCTCTATCTCCCTGCATAATAGCTGATGTTTGTATTCTACACCAAGTTGTGCTAGATGTATTATCACTAGTATATTAAACAGTATATTGGAATAAATTAATGATACTGAGGCATATCAAGTTGCTTATGACTGTGCCAAGTCAAACCAAGACAATATTTACATTATGATTCCTATGACAATAAAATTCTTTGGATTCTCTCAAAAGAAAAAGAAAAAATAACTAACAGAAATAGATCTAGACAAATCACAGATATTAGAATTATCAGGGAAGCACTTTAAAGCAGCTATGATAAATACGTTCAAGGATTCTGAAAATGATAAAAATAATGAATGAGCAGATAGTGGTTCTCAGAAAATTAATGGAGTTCATATAAATTAATCCAGCGGGAGTGGGAATTCTAGAACTGAAAAATATGAAATCTGAAATGTAAAATTATCTTACGAGCTTAACAGAAAATAGGTAACTGAATAAGGAATCTCAAGAGAGGAAAATATAAATTATAAAATTAAAGAACAGAGAAGAAAAGAAAAAAGTTTAAAAATGAACAGAGCCTAAGTGAGTTGAGGGACATTATACAGTCTAACAGATATATAATTGGAGTTTCAGAAGGAATAGAAAAAGATTGGAAGAAAAACAAATATCTAAAAAATGGTGGGTTAGATTTCTTTTCCAATTTTGATTTAAAGAATCAATCCCTGGAGGATGCTGAATAAAACCCCTTCAGGATAAATATAAAGAAAATGACATCTAGATACATCATAGTCAGTTTCCTGAAAATCAAAGAAAGAGAGAAAAATCTTAGAGTAAATTCAATGGAGAATAAAGACTTTTCATATATTATACTGAGAACCACATGGTATCCATATAGAAAAAAAAATGAACCTCTACAATTAAATGTAGCTACACACAATGATTGAATCTTTGATGAATAAAAAACATAAGCATAAAGTTTTAACTATAAAGCTTCTTTTAAAAATAGGAAAACTTCTACACGCTTTGGGTATGTAAAGATTTGTTACGAAACAAGCCTTTTACAAGACTGTTCATAAAAGCTTTACCCATAATAGCCTAAAGCTGGAAACAAACAAAAAAACGGTCATGAATAGATAGACTTAAAGACAGCAAACAAATGAATGAAACCTGTGGTAGATTCGATGCATTTAAATCTAACTATTAAAAAAAAGTACCAGTGCAAAAACTGCATAAATAAATTCCAAAAACTTCATGCTAAAAGAAGCCAGAGACAAAAAGATGTATGTACTGTCTGACTCCAGACATTTTAGAATGAGAAAAAATAATCTGTGTTTATAGAAATCAAACAGTAGTTGCCTCTGAATGACAGAAAGACTGCAAAGGAAGATGAGGGAACTTTCTTAAGCAGCAGAAGTAGCCTATATCTTTAAAGGTTTTGAATTACATAAATGTAAGCATTTGTCAAAACTTGCACAATTGAAAAATATATGTGCATTTTACTGTGTGTGTATTTTATGTCAAATTTTACAAAGGAAAGAATTACAAATCAAATTCATCTCCTTTAAGCCACATTATCTTCTGACTTCTTCCATTTATTTTAATGGCAACTTTACTCTCAGTACTCTGCAATTTTTTGGAGTAGTTTCAAAAGAATAGGTATTAACTCTTCTCTAAATGTTTGGTAGAATTTGCCTGTGAAGCCACCTTGTCCTAACGTTTGTTTGCTGGTAGTTTTTAAAATCACAGGTTCAACTTCAGGACTTGTAATTGGTCTGTTCATAGTTTCTATTTCTTCTTGTTTCATTCTCTGGAGAGTGCACCTTTCTAAGAATTTGTCCATTTCTTCTAGGTTGTCCATTTTCTTGGCATATAGTTGCTTAGAGCAGTCTCTAATGGTCCTTGTATGTCTGTGGTGTCTATTGTAACTTCCCCTTTTTCACTTCTAATTTATTGATTTGGCCCCTCTCCCTTTATTTTTCTCTTGATGAGTCTAGCTAAAAACATATGGATGGCCAAAAAGTACATGAAAATATGCTCAACACTGATAATATTAGAGAAAATCAAATCAAAACTACAATGAGGTATCATCTCACACAGTCAGAATGGCCATTATGAGAATGTCTACAAATAACAAATGCTGCAGAGGGTGTAGAGAAAAAGGAACCCTTTGACACTATTGGTAGGAATATAAATTGATACAGCCACTGTGTAAAAGATTATGGACGTTTCTTTAAAAAATTAAAAACAGAGCTACCTACCATACGACCCTGCAATCCCACTCCTGGGCATATATCTGGGGAAAACCGTAATTCTAAAAGATACATGCATCCCAATATTCAATGAAGCTCTATTTACAATAGCTAAGACATGGAAGCAACCTGAATGTCCATTGACAGATGAGTGGATAAAGATGTGGTATATTTATACAATAGAATATCACTCAGCCATAAAAAAGAATGAAACAATGCCACTTGTAGCAACATGAATGGACCTAGAGATTATCATACTAAGTGAAGTAAGTCAGACAAAGAAACGTATATCAATTATATATAGAATCTAAAAAAATGTTACAAATGAACCTATATATAAAACAGAAATAGACACAGAGACATAGACAACAAATTTATGGTTACCAAAGGGGAAAGTGGGTAGGGATAAATTAGGAGATTGAGATTAACATATACACACTACTACATTTAAAATAGATAACCAATAAGGATCTACAATATAGCACAAGGAACTATACTCACTATTATGTAATAATCCATAAGGGAAAATAATCTTAAAAAAAGATATATGTGTATGTATATATAACTGAATCACCTTGTTGTATACCTGAAACTAAAAAATTTAAAACTTTTAAATTTTAAACTTTGTTGTACACCTGAAACTAACACAATGTTATAAATCAACTATGCTTCAATAATAATAAAAACACTTTTTAAAAATTAATTTATTTATTTTAGTTGGAGGCTAATTACTTTACAATACTGTAGTGGTTTTTGCCCTACATTGACATGAATCAGCCATGGGTGTACATGTGTTCCTCATCCTGAACCCCCCTCCACCTCCCTCTCCATCCCATCCCTCAGGGTCATCCCAGTTCACCAGCCCTGAGCACCCTGTCTCATGCATCGAACCTGGACTGGTTATCTATTTCACATATGATAATATACATTTTTCACTGCTATTCTCTCAAAGCATCCCACCCTCGCCTTCTCCCACAGAGTCCAAAAGTCTGTTCTTTACATCTATGTCTCTTTTGCTGTCTTGCACATAGGGTCATTGTTACCATCTTTCTAAATTCCATATATATGCATTAGTATACTGTATTGGTGTTTTTCTTTCCGACTTACTTCACTCTGTATAATAGGCTCCAGTTTCATCCACCTCATTAGAACTGATTCAAACGCATTCTTTTTAATAGCTGAGTAATATTCCATTGACCATATGTACCACAGCTTCCTTATCCATTCATCTGCCGATGGACATCTAGGTTGCTTCCATGTCCTGGCTATTGTAAACAGTGCTGCAATGAACATTGGGGTACACATGTCTCTTTCAATTCCGGTTTCCTCAGTGTGTATGCCCAGCAGTGGGATTGCTGGGTCATATGGCAGTTCTATTCCCAGTTTTCTAAGGAATCTCCACACTGTTCTCCATAGTAGCTGTACTAGTTTGCATTCCCACCAACAGTGTAAGAGGGTTCCCTTTTCTCTGCACCCTCTACAGCATTTATTGTTTGTAGACGTTTTATAACAGCCATTCTGACCGGTGTGAGATGGTACCTCATTGTGGTTTTGATTTGCATTTCTCTGATAATGAGTGATGTTGAGCACCTTTTCATGTGTTTGTTAGCCATCTCTATGTCTTCTTTGGAGAAATGTCTGTTTAATTATTTAGCCCATTTTTTGATTGGGTCGTTTATTTTTCTGGAGTTGAGCTGCAGGAGCTTCTTGTTTTTTTTTGAGATTAATTCTTTGTCAGTTGCTACGCTTGCTATTATTTTCTCCCATTCTGAAGGCTTGCTTCAGTTTCACCTTGCTTATAGTTTCCTTTGTTGTGAAAAATCTTTTAAGCTTAATTAGGTCCCATTTGTTTATTTTTGCTTTTATTTCCATTACTCTGGGAGGTGGGTCATAGAGGATCCTGCTGTGATTTATGTCAGAGAGTGTTTTGCCTATGTTTTCCTCTAGGAGTTTTATAGTTTCCAGTCTCACGTTTAGATCTTTAATCCATTTTGAGTTTATTTTTGTGTATGGTGTTAGAAAGTGTTCTAGTTTCATTCTTTTCCAAGTGGTTGACCAGTTTTCCCAGCACCACTTATTAAAGATTGTCTTTTCTCCATTGTATATCCTCGCCTCCTTTGTCAAAGACAAGGTGTCCACTGGTGTGTGGATTTATCTCTGGGCTTTCTATTTTGTTCCATTGATCTATATTTCTGTCTTTGTGCCAGTACCATACTGTCTTGATGACTTTAGCTTTTAAAAACACTATTAAGTTATTTTTACACCTGCTACCCTTTTTTCCAATATTTCACTATTTTCTAAATTCAAATAAACTACACTTTTCACCATTTTTGAGGACTTTGTCCAAGCACAGGTAAAGCACTTTTAATTCAATAATTCACTTATAATCTCATTTATATTGTGTATAAACCCTTTGGTCTTTATTTCCTTAGCTACTGTGAGGAAGCTAAGATTCAGGGCAATCAAGTTGCAAATAGTTTGTAGAAAATCAGCATTTGAATTCATGCCTGCCTCCAGATTTCAACCAACATTACTTATTACAAACTCCCCTAATGTCTGTCCCATTTTGAAGCAGTACTAGTAACCAAACTTAACCTGGATTTTTGCCCTCAAAGTGGCAATCAAATAAGCAAATAACTAGCTATAACTTTCAATGACCCCCATGTTACCAAAACTGTAGTTATGCTCTAGCCCATATCTTATTTGACCTCTAGCCTTCATTTAGCACTATTGATTTTTATTCTCTACCCTTAGGGTGTGCTTTTAGCAAACTCTCTTTACACTTTTTCCTATACAAAAGATCTTTGATTTCCCTTCTTCTCTAGCCACTCCTTCCCAAGTTCATTTGAGCATTTTTCCAAGCCTATTCAGTAACTTAACATCCTCGAAGAGCAGTTACAGATACTGTGCTCCTGCTATTTTATGCTCCCTCTCCCTAGATAATCTTAGTCATACATTGGTTAGCAAAACAAAAGGGCTTATGCTTCTCTCCATCCTCTTTCGCACCCTAAATAAAGATGATTTCTTTAAAGCAGAGTTTGATCATTTTACTTCTTTTCTCAAACATCTTCGACCCTCCCTCTCCCACTGCCATCCAAATGATTCCTCCTCTTGATATCAAAACAAGATCTTCACTCTATGACAGTCTCTAGGTCCATTCACAGAGTGAAGTGAGTAAGAAAGAAAAAAAAAACAAATATCATATATTAATGCATATATGTGGAATCTAGAAAAATAGTACAGATAAACCTATTTTCAGGGCAGCAATAGAAATGCAGATGTAAAGAAGGGACTTGTGGACATGAGGCAGGGAGGAGGGTAGGGTGAATTGGGAGAATGAGATTGACATATATGCATACTATGTATTCAATAGATATTAATAGCTAGTGGAAACCTGTTATATAGCACAGGGAGCTCAGCTTGGTGCTCTGTAGTGACCTAAAGGGGTGAGAAGGACATCCAAGAGGGAGCAGATATATGTATACATATAGTGAATTCACTTCATTGTACAGTAGAAGCTGACACAACATTTTAAAGCAACTATACCCCAATAATAATAATAATAATAATTAATAATAAATCTTCAAAAACGTAGAAACAGCCTCTTTGCCCTGTATTACACTGCTCCTGTTTTCTATCATCTGTGGTTCAGTCACACAGGTTTCTGTGCCTCTCTGTTATTCTTTTTACATTGTGCCGTGACTTGTGCTGTTTCTTGTTTTTGATCATTACACTTTTACTTACACTTGCAAGAGCAGAGTGACATGACATATCTTCCTTGAAACTCTCCCATATTCCCAAGTCAGAAGTATCACTTTCCTCTGCAAACTCTCAGACCACTATATAGTATTGGTTGTACAAAAAGATATTGAAGTGTCAAAAATCACAGTGGGAATTGAGGTGGAAAAAAAGAGTCACTGCCCGAGTTCTAGAGTCTTCTCTAACTATTGGGTAATAACTGGGATGAGGATGAGTGAAGAAGACATTGAAGGAAACAGTGGATTAACTTGAGAGCCATGAACTTCAAAAGGAGATAAATATATGGTTTCCCTGAGAATATAAATGTTTTCCTCTGTCTTGAAAATACCAGTAGTACAGAAGAATGGAAACTAGTCAAAAGGGCTTCAGAGGAAGTGGTATTTCTGGGGAGGAACCAAATTTCCATAATTTAAGTAATAGGTATGTTGAACAAAAACTCTAGTCAGGCAGAATATCTTCATCATATTTTTTTTTTAATTCAGATAGCACTTTTCATTCCTAATATCTAAACAGATATCAACTAAAATTAAAAAAAAAAGTCTCTACTGAAAGTCTTGTCAGTAAAACTAAGTAAAACAAAAACTGCTAAATATCTTCTTAAGAAACTATTAGCTGCCCTATAATTTTTCTGGGTATGACTTGTTCTAATTGTTCCCTGGTTTAAAATTCCTCATACGGGTCTTTTTAACCACAGGAGTGAATCCAAACTTGCACGCTTAAAGGATGAGCCTTTTCCTTTTCTGTTACCTAATCATGTTCTAGCCTCATCCCCATCATAAGAATCCCTACGTATTCTTCACGGTCCAACAGTAGCATTACTCTTCTTTTTATGCCATGCAATTTCCTCATTAGGTGCCACTGCTAATGCTTTTCCCTTTTTTTCTGGACTATCAGTGCCCGCATTCTTTTTTGCCAGTTCAACACAGAGAACATTCTGGGTACCATATGTGATTGATCTGTGCCTGAACCGAGCCACTTGTCTTAACTGCTATTCAATTGTTTATTGCCTGCACTGTTCTATATTGCATTCCTTTGCTCACTTTTCTGAGCTGCTTTCTAGAATATGAACTCATGTATCGCAGCCCTGATTACCCTGTAATCCTAGCGACTAGGACAATGGCTACATACAGCAAATGCTCAATAAGAATTACATTGAGGGGGGACTTCCCTGACAGTCTGGTGGTTAAGACTTAACCTTCCAATGCAGGAGGTGAAGGTTCAGTCTCTACCTATACCAAGGTTGTAATTGTTTGAGCAAACTCTGAGAGATGGTAAGGGACAGGAAAGCCTGGAGCACTGCAATCCAAAAGTTTGCAAATAGTCAGACACAACTGAGTGACTGAACAACAACAATGTTGTAACAAATTCAATAAAGACTTTAAAAATGGCCCACATATAAAGTATTAAGAAAAAAATTAATTGAGCGACTGCTCTGGTGGCTCAGTGGTAAAGAGCTCCCCTGCCCATGCAGGAGACATGGGATCTGTGATCTGGGAACAACCCCAATGCTGCAAGGCAAACTAAGCCCTGTGCTACTACTGAGCCTGTGCTCTAGAGCCCCAGAGCCACAACCACTGAATCCAACATGCCCTAGGGGCAGTGCTCCGCAGCAAGAGAAGTCACTGCAATGAGAACCCTGCACACTGCAACAAAGAGTAGCCCCCGGCTGACTGCAACTATAGAAAGCCCTTGAAGCAACGCAGACCAGACCCGGAACAGCCAAAACTAACTAACTAAATAAATATTTTCAGAAAAGTATTTCATTGAAATAATATGACCCACAGGTTCAAGAAAGCCTGGTAATAGCATAGAAAAGCGGCTAAAGGCCCCAATTAATAGCTTTGTATGTTTGTATTAAACCATGACTGACTGATTTTGTGACTCTGGAAAGTTATTCAACTTCCCTTACCCTCAATTTTATCATTTGGGGAAGAAAAGCCAAATGGAGATAATAATACTCTGTGGAATAACAGTTAAGACACCAGATGATTTGTATAAAATGCATAGCGTGTTTTCTGTCATATAGTGAACACTCAAACTATAAGTGTTATTATTTGCACTACTACAAAATTAACACCCCAAAATAGGAATCCAAGAGGATTCATGTTGCACTCATGGAAAAAGATCTATGTGTTTTTCTTATTACTGAGCTCTCAATGCTCACGTATTTATGTTTATTTGAGGTTGTTACGGTAAATTTAGTGGCTACCCAAGCCTCTAAAAACTTCTAGGATGCCTAGTTATTTTTTTCTTTCAAAGACTGGAAATTTTCATTTCCTTTAGACAACCCAAACTTGAAGGCCGCCATCATGTCACCATGAATATACACAAGTTTGAGAGATCTAGCTATGGAACGGCTTGTAGGAGAGAGAACAGACAAATATGAAATAGATATAAAAACATACATCATTCATGTAAATGGCCCAATAAAAAGCAGCAATTTCTCCACAATTTTCAAGAAATAGTTCAGAGAGGAAGAGTTGCACATTTTCAAGCTGGGTTTGATTCACAAGTGATTTTTATATGTATGCCTCAAAAATGCAGGAGAAACTGAGTGACTTGGGAGCTGTTTCTGAAGGACTGGTAGTAGAACGCCTTAGTTTTGTAAATCAGCACAAGAACACCAAGGAGTTTCATTCTCAAATGACACTTCTGAATTGATTTCCTACTAATGGCAATACTTGGTGAACTGTTGTGGACCTCTGCACTGATTAAGCCTCCTCTTATCACACTCTAGTTGAAAGTACAGATAATGATCAAGGATCATGGGGAGGACATGCAGGTCATCCATCACACTAGGTGTCTAAGGTAGTATACCTGATTCTTCTTGGGTCATAGAAAAGCTATTTATTTAGGCTACAATGTCTCTGCTCTGTCCAGAAGTGCTTTCACTGAGATTCATTTGGAATGCATGCCCCAGGAACTATCTCAACTGTGACTATTTGAAAGGTCACTAGATGAATGGCTTATTCCTTCTCACCCTTTACCTCAGACCTTCTGGGCTGGCTTTGTACCTTTTGTGATGACAAATATATTACTAAAAATCAAAGCCATCTGTCAGTAAAATAATCAAGATTAATCAGAACAGAATATAGTTAAGGTAAAAATGCCCTTCCTGAGGTAACAGTTGTTTGAGTGCCCTCATCACAGGCTCTTCAAGCCTCTCTTTTTTTAATTATTTAAATTTAATTTTTATTTATTCATTTTTTATTTTCTAGTTTTGTTAGTAAGGCATGCAGGATGTTAGTTCCCTCACCAGGGATCAAACCCTTGCCCCCTGCAGTAGAAGTATGGAATCTTAACCACTGGACTGCCAGGGAAGTCCCAAATCTCTCTCTCTTTTTTTAAAATAATTTACCATTTTCCTTCCTTTCAGTGACAGCTTTTTGATAAGGTTGGTCGGATGGCTTGTTTCAACTGTAAATCTGATTTCTACAACGTTGCTCAGCTCCTGAACCATATTCCTCATGAAATCTTGCAACTGGGGAGCATAGCTTTATTAAGACTAAGAACTGGATTCTGTTATTTTCAACTCAAGCCTGATTTTCTTGTTTTCATTGTATCATGTAGATACTGAAATTATCTAGAAATGCTGACCTGCCCCAAATAAATTCAGGTGACCAAGCAGTTTCCCCAAATACCAGTGATGCATATTCCCTTATGTAAAGGGAAAACAAGAGGGGACAGATGTTTGAGCACAGACAAGGACCCAGCACCCTCAAGTCATAATCTGGAAAGTGTCCCAGAAACAGCGCTGCTTGCATTTCCCTTTCTGTCACCAGAAGTCACATGTCCTTGACTTCTAGTTTCAATGTCTATAAAGAAAGCAAGGGCCTGGCACTCTGAAAAGAAAACTCATCCTATTACAAAAGGTGAGTATAGTTTTCCCTACATACGTGCATGCTCAGTCGCTCAGTTGTGTCTGACTCTTTAAGATCCCATGGACTGTAGCCTGACAGGCTCCTCTGTCCATGGAATTCTCCAGGCAAGCCCACTTTTTCCCTACATACATCACAAATAATTAAATTTTCTATCATCCTCTGATTAGGTTTCTCAACACTGTCCACCTGCATGACTGTTATCATTGAGGGGGGTATGTTTAAAGTCTCTAGGATCACTTTCCCTAATAACGTCAACAAATGTAGCCTGAGTTGAGTTATCTTTCTAATCTATAGGCAAAGTGATGTTTTAGTTAACAACTTCTTTGGCCATAGTTCTCTAAAGTCAGCATAGATTTAAAAAGTTTGTTATTATTTTGGTCTGGATGGGGAAACAAACAAAAAAAAAACTTATTTGTTCAGGATTAGATCAGGGGCATGCTGAGGGGATAATCAAACTTGAAAGAGACACTAAAAGGAAAAGATGGGCTGCTGACCAAAGACAAGTATAAGGGTCCCAACTCATAGAGGTTTGAGTAGGTGTTTTCAAGCTTATGATGGCACAAAGGCCATACACATTCAGGAGAAAGTGTACTCAAATTGTGATTCTTTTCTGGACTAGTAATATGCACTATGACATTCTCTGCAACTCCCATTAAGCCATGTGATCTCAAAGTAAACAACAGATACACTTACAGCCATTCTGTACCCAGACAACCATTCCGTTCTCAATTTTAGTAACAGCATTCAATAAATTACATGAAGTATTCAATACTTTATCATAAAATAACCTTGGTGTTAGATGATTTTGCTCAACTGTAGGCTAATAGAAGTTTTCTGAGCATGTTTAAGGTGGCTGAGTAGTAAAGAATCCACCTGCAATGCCAGAGCTTCAGGAGATGTGGGTTTGATCCCTGGTTGGGAAAGATCCCTTGAAGGAGGAAATGGTAACCCACTCCAGGATTCTTGCCTGGGAAATCCCATGGACAGAGGAACCTGGTGGGCTGGAGCCCATTGGTTCACAAGAGTCAGCCATAACTGAGCACACGTGCATGCATGATGCAAGGTAGGTTAGGTGAAGCCATGATACTCAGCAGGTTAGGTATGCTAAATGCATTTCAATTGATGATATTTTCAACTTATAACGGGTTTAGCAGGACATATCCTACTGCAAATCGAGGAAGATCTGAACAAGAATCAACATCAGCATTGAGGGTCCAGCTACGATGGGGGCAACTTGCCTCCCTGTCTTATGACTTTGCCTCTGATCCTGTATATTCTCCACATTGCCACTGTAACCATTGTTCCAAAAGGAAAGTCTGAAACATCATCTTTAAAAACTGTCAATCACAAGCAAGAGAATATTCTGACTCCTCACTGGGTTTTATAAGCTCCCTCTCAATCTGGCCTCTGTAGACCTCACCCCATTCCAATTATGAGAGACTTGGGCAGGTCCAAACATTGATGCTTCATGCCACTGACCATTCTACTTCCTTAGCATGGAATACCTCCTCATTGCATGCCACAATCATTTATCCTTCAGAACTTATTTCCTGACATCTCCCAATAGAGATGACTATTTTGTGTGTGTTCCCCTCTTTCTTTAGTACCTGACATAGCTCTAGCTGTGTGCTAGAACTGACCCATGTAGGCTCATAGGAGCTGATCCTTAAACTTACAGGAACTTTCAGACCCACTTGTTAAACACACTATTATTAAAAAGTAAATTCTATAAAATTACATTTAAATTAGTTATTTTAAAAACTACATTGAGAAATATTCAAAGCTCATCACTTCCTAGATATTTTACTACATTTTACAATCACATATTCTTTGAAGGTCTTTATTTCTATTTTATATGTATGTTGGATATACTATAAATGACATGCCACTGTGAATCTCTTTTCCTGATCAGTGACATCCTGTTGGTGTTTGAGATTATCCATGATGGGAGTATTGATAAACCATGGAAACTGACAAATACTACACATCAGGGCCTTCATGTTGTCACATGGATTGTCTAGCCTTAAGAAAATGTTTGACAAAATGTTAATAATACAAATTAAATTTAAAACTTACTGTGTTTCTAGATGCTGCATTATGAATAACACAAAAAAATTGAAAATAGTCTTTCAGAATTTGAAAATTGTTATCCAACTGACAAAAAAAAGCTGCTCTGTCATTGATGACTAAGGGGAGTGCTGATATGCATCTTTGTGGTTTCCCTTTCATCTTACATGTTTATGTAAACTGAAACAACAGATGTTGTTTATTTCTTCTGGAACTCTGTCAATTGCAACCATTAGTTGGCTGTAGATACAAAAGGTCAGCCTAAAACCAACGTAGGCATTTCCTACATTTAAAATTTAAAATAAAGAGCATTGTATATTTCATTATTATTTGTAAATTATTTGCTATGCTTTTTTTCCTATGCTTTCTGTAAATCAGTAGTATTTATAATACACTTGTGTACAGGCTTTCATTATATTTGTTTCCTCCCAGAAGGCTAGTTGTTCAACATTTACTAGTATACCACTTCATGTGCCTATCTCCTCCAAGAGCCTGGAAGTTTCTGTTTTTCATTTGTTTTTTAACAGTTAGGATTCTATCTGAAGCATCATCAAGTCTTCAGCACTGATTGGACACCCAGTAGGTACTTGATAAATGCTTGTTGACTTGCATGAAAATGAGGATGGTATTCCTGACTACTCAGATTTGTAGGACCTCTCCAACCTCACGGAGACTGGCATGTTTCTCAGCTGGGCCAAGGTGACTGGGGAGCAATAGACTAATTATCCTGTCTAAACAGAAAGGAACAGAGGAAGAGAAGAGGTGCCTGGCAAAGCATCAGTGTTACAGAATATGTTCCTCTAATTCTTTTACTAGTCTCACATTCTAAAACTCTTATCATCAGAAGACACACTGAATATAATGTATTGGTCTGCTCAATTAAAATTATTTTTAGAGTCTGTAACATGTGCTAAGTTGCTTCAGTCGTGTCTGACTCTTTCTGATAGACTGTCTGACTCTTTGCTATAGACTGTAATCCGCCAGGCTCCTCTGTCCATGGGAATCTCCAGGCAAGAATACTGATGTGGGTTGTCATGCCCTCCTTCAGGGGATCTTCCCAACCCTGGAATGGAACCTGGGTCTCTTATGTCTCCTGTCTTTGCAGGCGGGTTCTTTACCACTAGCACCACCTGGGAAGTCCAGAGTCTGTAATAAGTACAGCTCTATCATACTC
Source organism: Okapia johnstoni (assembly GCA_024291935.2). Lineage (NCBI taxonomy): Eukaryota > Metazoa > Chordata > Mammalia > Artiodactyla > Giraffidae > Okapia > Okapia johnstoni. Next base: position 41,426,668 of record CM044319.1, on the reverse strand, counting down.
AAACACATTCTGTACCTATTCTCCAACACCCATAGATTTACATACTACATATACTTAATATTAACATTTATGAAGGGGAAAGAATTGAAAATATATACATGCCAAAATATAATCAATAAAGTTACTTGAAACTGTAAAATAATCCTTTTAATTGCTGAATTCACATTGGAACTTTGTCCTCACTTGGCTTAGAACAGAAAATAGAAATCACCCTTGGTATTTTAGTAGAAAGAGTTAACAGAGAGCTTCAGGCCCTTATAGCATGGTTGAGGCACAGAGCAGCAATATTCTATAGGCTGGGACTACAGGAATGATCCAGAACTTTGTAGAACTGGCCTATTCAAAGGGCTTTCCTCTGCTACAAGCCACCACTTGGATGCAGACTTATAAGGATGCTTGGATCAAGAAACTGCCACCACTCTGAAAACCCACAAACATTTACAGAATGTGCACTAGAAAGGGCTACTATAAAATTTTATATCCCCAGTTTCCATAAACAGGCAAAAGAGGAAGGGAAACGACCTCTGCCTTACTTCCAAACAGCGTAGATGTATATCTAACTGGCAGACTCTAATTCACATCCAGTCATACATAGCTTCAAGAGAGAATAGGAAATGTGAGTTTTAGATTTCCTACTTCTATGGAATAGGAAGACACAACGGAAAAGAGATGGGTTGGATGCTGAGTGTAAAACAACAGTAAACAATGAAAATCCCTAACTGGTCAGTTTTTGTTCTCAGATGGCTATAGGACTACATTCTTAAAATTGTACCAGAACTCAATTGACCACTACACCAGTTCTTCCAAAGTGAGGTTTGGCTAACACAAAGTAACTAATAGCCTCTCTACCTAGAAAAAAGTCTTAAAACATGATTGTGATAATTGAAAATGTGGCATGTGTTTGTACTCTGCTTTTATTTTCACTTAAAATTATTTATATACCAATAAAAATTTCATAAACATTTGCAAAGGATACTTAATATGCCATTTGTGACTGTCCTGTATTATACTTAACCATTTGTCTTTTGCTAGTCATATAGGTAAGTTATGATCTTCCACAAATGCTAACGATTCTGTAAGCAACACCTCTGTATATAAATATCTGTCATCCTCTCCAGTTAGGATAGATTATCAACCTTCTCTTAAAAAATGGGTATTATTTACTGGCTCACCAAATCTAGACCTCTTTATTTGTTCTGTAAATGAGATATAAGTAGAACCACATTATTTTAGAAGGAACAGGGGATAAAGTCAGCAGTATATCTGTGCTAAAATAGCACAACTTCTAAAGCACCTGGGGCCTTGTTTAGAGGCATTACATAAAAGCATAGATTGCAGTAAATAATGATGCATTCTGATGTGTTTTAGGCCCATAATCTAATGTACTATATCAACATGTTTCTTATTTAAAATGATACTTTATCATTAGAAACTAGCACTGGCAAATATTATTGCTTATTTTCCTAAAGAAGACAACATCTGTTTCTAACATTTTTAGTTTAAATCAACTCACTAAGTATGTGATTCCCCATCATGCCAAATTCTGAGGCTATCAAAAATGTGCAAAATAATGTCCCTAAACTCCAAGAGCTTACAGTGTTTTAGAGGAGGGAGAAAATTGCTTTATTGCTCTATTTTAAAACTGAATTTTGTTCTAAAATTTTCTTTAAATCTGAGTAAGAATGGAGTTGGGTGATAGCACAAATGATTCTCTTTAGAATCTCTAGACTGTAAAGTCCTCAAGGACTGGAGATTTATTTCTCATTTAAATTGGTATCACCATTACTTAGTTTGCAACTTGATAAATATAGATTGGATAACTGAATTAAAAATTGGATATTAAATGAATGACTCCACTTGGACTGTATTCTCTATGATGGAAAATTAGTTCAAACAATGGCCAAAGACCTATGTGGCTTAGTAACCAGACAAATTATACTGAACCTAGAGAACGTTTATCAAGAATTTAACTGAAGTCTGTTATAAACCCTTTACATGCTGTACATTATTTACTATTTACAACTACTTTACATGGTCAGGACAATTATGTTTCCCAACTTATATATAAGAAAACTAAGGCTTAGAATTGATTTGCCCAAATCATGCAGTAAGAAGTGAAGTGGGGATTTCAAATCCCACCGTATTCTTGACCATTATACTAGGTTGCCTCCTCAATTCAGTTCAGTTCAGTCGCTCAGTCATGTCCGACTCCTTGCGACCCCATGAATCGCAGCACGCCAGGCCTCCCTGTCTATCACCAACTCAAGGAGTTTACCCAAACCCATGTCCATCGAATCGGTGATGCCATCCAACCATCTCATCCTCTGTCATCTCCTTCTCCTCCTGCCCACAATCCTTCCCAGCATTAGGGTCTTTTCCAATGAGTCAACTCTTCACATGAGGTGCCCAAAGTATTGGAGTTTCAACTTCAACATCAGTCCTTCCAATGAACACCCAGGACTGATCTCCTTTAGGATGGACTGGTTGGATCTTCTTGCAGTCCAAGGCACTCTCAAGAGTCTTCTCCAACACCACAGTTCAAAAGCATCAATTCTTTGGTGCTCAGCTTTCTTCACTGTCCAACTCTCACATCCATACATGACTACTAGAAAAACCATAGCCTTAACTAGACAGACCTTTGTTGGTAAAGTAATATCTCTGCTTTTAAAAATGCTATTTAGGTTGGTCATAACTTTCCTTCCAAGGAGAAAGTGTCTTTTAATTTCATGGCTGCAATCACCATCGGCAGTGATTCTGGAGCCCAAAAAATAAAGTCTGACACTGTTTCCACTGTTCCCCCATCTATTTCCCATGAAGTGATGGGACCAGATGCCATGATCTTAGTTTTCTGAACGTTGAGCTTTAAGCCAACTTTTTCACTCTCCTCTTTCACCTTCATTAAGAGTCTCTTTAGTTCTTCTTTGCTTTCTGCCATAAGTGTGGTGTCATCTGCATATCTGAGGTTATTGATATTGATATTGAAATAGATGTTTTTCTGGAACTCTCTTTTTTGATGATCCAGCAGATGTTGGCAATTTGATCTCTGGTTTCTCTGCCTCTTCTAAAACCAGTTTGAACATCTGGAAGTTCACAGTTCACGTATTGCTGAAGCCTGGCTTGGAGAATTTTGAGCATAACTTTACTAGTGTGTGAGATGAGTGCAACTGTGCAGTAGCTTGAGCATTCTTTGGCATTGCCTTTCTTTGGGACTGGAATGAAACTTGACCTTTTCCAGTCCTGTGGCCACTGCTGAGTTTTCCAGATTTTCTGGCATATTGAGTGCAGCACTTTCACAGCATCATCTTTCAGGATTTGAAATAGCTCAACTGGAATTCCATCACCTCCACTAGCTTTGTTCGTAGCGATGCTTTCTAAGGCCCACTTGACTTCACATTCCAGGATGTCTGGCTCTAGGTGAGTGATCACACCATTGTGATTATCTGGGCCGTGAAGATCTTTTTTGTACAGTTCTTCTGTGTATTCTTGACACCTCTTCTTAATATCTTCTGCTTCTGTCAGGTCCATACCATTTCTGTCCTTTATTGAGCTCATCTTTGCATGAAATGTTCCCTTGGTATCTCTAATTTTCTTGAAGAGATCTCTAGTCTTCCCCATTCTGTTGCTTTCCTCTATTTCTTTGCATTGATCACTGAGGAAGGCTTTCTTATCTCTCCTTGCTATTCTTTGGAACTCTGCATTCAGATGGTAATATCTTTCTTTTTCTCCTTTGCTTTTTGCTTCTCTTCTTTTCCCAGCTATTTGTAAGGCCTCCTCTGACAGCCATTTTGCTTTTTTGCATTTCTTTTCCATGGGGATGGTCTTGATCCCTGTCTCCTGTAAAATGTCGCAAACCTCTGTCTATAGTTCATCAGACACTGTCTATCAGATCTAGCTCCTTAAATCTATTCATCACTTCCACTGTATAGTCATAAGAGATTTGATTTAGGTCATACCTGAATGGTCTAATGGTTTTCCCTACTTTCTTCAATTTAAATCTGAATTTGGCAGTAAGGAGTTCATGATCTGAGCCACAGTCTGCTCCCAGTCTTGTTTTTGCTGACTGTATAGAGCTTCTCCATCTTTGGCTGCAAAGAATATAATCAATCTGATTTCAATGTTGACCATCCAATAGATTATAAAACAAATACCAACAGTAGATAAGGGGAAAAATAGTACAGCAAGTCAACAAAACATTGTTCAAATGCCTTGACCTCCTGCATGTGTTTTCATGACAAGTAGAGTCACATCATTGTCAAGTTTCTACGTGTCTTTTTGGTAGGAAGTCTACTACTGCCTCTTAAGCTCCTACCAACTTTGAACTCCCGCAAAGGTTGAACGCATACTCTGTCCCAAAGTGTTCTGAACTTAAAGGAACACAAAGCCAAGAGTAAATCCAATTCCGTTGTAAATACTGCCTTTGTCTCTTAACTGGCATGCCACATTGCTGTTGACATGGTATAATTTTCTATCTGTCCATGAATGTCCACTCTACAGTGATGCTTTATTGATCTGTGACTTGCCAGCTTTACAGGGTTGCCTCTTGCTTGAGTGAGAGCTTATATCTCAGTGGGAGGCAGAATTCTAAATGGTTCCCCATATGTCTGGCCCCTGATGCACTTATGCCTACTCCTAGTTATTCAATTAACACTAGTCAAGGTGTTGCTGTAAAGGGATTTTGCAGATGTAATTAAGGTCCCCAAACAATTGACTTAAAGATTGAAAGATTATCTGGGTGGAGCTGGAATTAACATTTGAGTAATAAATTTGAGTAAAGTTGAGTCTACTGGTCAGAGATATTATTGAGTCAAAGAGATGAGAAGAATGAGAGATTTAATAGGAGTGAGATAGGTGGAAAGACAGAGGGTATAGAATTGAGGAACCCTCTAGAAGCTGAGAGCAGCCTGTGCTGCTGATGGCAGGGAACTAGGGACAGTCCTATAGTCCCAAGAACCTCGATTCTGTCAGACACTGAATGGATTTCGGTGTGACCTCCTCTCCAGAGCCTGCAGAGAAGCCAGCATCCTGATTTTAACAATGGTATACCCTAAACAGAGAACCCAACTATTCAATACCAAACTGTGAGCTCTTAAACACACATTATTTCAAGCAGCTGTGTAGTATTTGTTATACAGAGATAGAATTATGGTCCATGGGGTCACAAAGAGCTAGACCCAACTTAGCAACTAAACAACACTAACAACAGAAAACCAATATGAGTTCTATTGTTCACACTCTAAGGTCGAGGATTTTTCTCCTCAGTTCAAATGTTTGGTCCGAGGTGCTTCTATCATGATTCACACGGAATTACAGAATCTCCCATATCCTATAAAACTTCAGGTTTTTGCTCTGGGGCCAGGGTTCTTTCCGTGTTTTTGTTGAGTTTCCATTTTTCATTCACAAAAGCAAACTGCTCTTCAGTTCAACAGATAAAGACTTGCTGTCAAGCCACAACAAGTTCCAATGCAGTCTCCTTACTCAAGTCACTGGCTGCTTACTGTAGATATTTAAAATTGACCTTTCAATTTTAAAGGTCATTTTTTTCTATTAAAAAAACACCCCAAAACTATTGGTACTTCCCTGGTGGTCCAGTGGTTAAGACTCTACACTTCCATTGCAAGGGGTGTGGGTTTGATCCCTAGTTGGGGAACTAATTCCCACAATCCAAGTGGCCAAAGATTAAAAAAAAAAAAGAAAATTAAAAAATAAATAAATAAATAAATATCATGTGACCTGATATTGTCAACTCTAGGGAAAGTATAATTCTACCCCTCAGTAATGCCTACATTTAAGTTTGGTTTGAAAAGGTATACCATTACCTGTGAATTCTTTTAGCTAACCAGAAAAGAAAAAAAACGCATACACGTACACATACCTACACGTTTCCTTTTCAGGTTTTATGTCAAAACAAACTTAAAGTAACATGCAAAAGAAGCAAATGTACACTCAGAATACTAACTGGGAGTGCAAAGGTGGTAACTTGATGCTTTTCAACGTAAATAAATACAGAATGTTCCTTGGACTCCTTCATGATTGCCTTCTCTGTTTTTGTTTGGTATTTGCCCTTATTTTCTCTTTATCAGACAAATATCCTAAAGTCTCAAGCCACTAGCACTTTTATATATCTTTTATATATTTGTGCACTTCAGGATAATATTTGCTTTCAAAACATTTTTATAGTGAGATAAAAGAAAAGCCTGGAAGGAGAAGGTGAATTATATTAAACAGTGATTCATAAGAGTTGAACGTCAAATGAGAAGCGAGCCAAATATTATCTGGAGGTTATTCCACATCTCATCATCTTTTGAAATATGCGACCCTATATAAGAGAAAATAGACTTTATTCAGCTTTGCAGATCCATTGTTTTGGATTTATTTAAAATAGCAGATAATTTCCTCCTCCAAAGCAAGGACTCAAAGAGTTATGGTCTAATAAACCCACCTTTAATATTGGCAACTTCTCCTTCACAGGAGTCCAATTTATAATCAAGGGTTCATTTAAATATCCCCAGATTTCTCTGCAAGAGGTTGACTTTAAAATTTAGTAAAAGGCAGACTCATCTACATTTCAGGTTAGGCATACCTAAGTTCATTTTAAAATCTTACTATATGCATATTTTATTCTATGTGTAATAAATAGACTAAAACCCAGTAGGTAAATCTGATCCTTTGTTGAAGTTTGTTTGTATCCAAGTGTTTTAACAAAAAGTTCTATTGAAAAGGATAATAATAAAACTGAGTGGAAATGTTGAGTTTTATCTTCTTAGTTAAGCTTTTGGAAGACTAATATTAAAGATCACAAGGTTGCAACTCAGGCATCACTGTTCATCTGGTAGAAGTTTAATAGCAAAAATATAAAGCATGAAATACATCAAGAAATAAACATCTTTTGAAAACTAATCTATAAAACACTATTTCAAATCATGATTATAAGCACATACATTTAAATAAGAAATTGTAAACAATACATAAAACTAAAACTGAAATGTGAAAGTAGGGTGATATAAGGAAAGAAGAGGTCTTCCAGGGCTTTTGTTTGAACTCGTTGATCTAGAGTCAAGAGGTAAATTATATCTTTATTGTTTGAAAGTGCTAATATACAGCCAAGATTGAAAACTCTGAGTTAAAAACTAAAAATTAGGTAGATATCAAAACTCAACCAGAAGAAAATGAAAACCTTATTAAAAACTGGCAAAAGATCTATCTAAACAGACATTTCATCAAAGAAAATATACAGATGGTAAATAAACATACGAAAAGATGCTCCACATGGTATGTCATGAGGGAATTGCAAATTAAAACAATGAGAGACCCTACACATCTATTAGAATGGTTACAATCTAGAACACAGATGATACCAATATCAACAAGAACACTCATTCATTGCTTGTAAGAACACAGAACAGTACAGCCATTCTGGAAGACAGGTTGGCATTTTCTTACTGAAGTAAACAATCTCTTACCATATGATTCTAGTGTTGTGCTCATTGGTATTTATCAAATGAATAAAAAAAAAAAGTCCACCTAAAACCTGCCGTTGGATGTTTAGAGCAACTTTATTTAGAACTGCCAAAAGTTTGAAGCAAGCAAAATATCATTTAATAGGTAAATGAATAAGTAAACTGTGATATATCCTTATAATTAGTTATCAAGAAATGATACCAAGCCATGAAAAGATGTGGAAGAGGCTTAAATGCATATTACTAAGTGAGAGAAGCTAATATAAAAAACATGCACACTGTGTGATTTCAATTATATGACATTCTAGGAAAGGCAAAACTATGAAGACAGTAATAGATTGGTAGTGATAGCAGTTAGAAGGCAGGAAGGGATGAATAAGAAGAACACAGAGGACTTTCAAGGAAGTGAATTTATTCTTTCGTATTTTAATTTTTTTAACTGTGGTTAAAACACACATATGAAAGTTTCGTGTGTGCATGCTAAGTTGCTTCAGTAATGTCCAACTTTTTGTGATCCTATCAACTGTAGCCCACCAGACTGTCTGTGGGATTCTCCAGGCAAGAACACTGGAGTGGGTTGCCATGCTCTCCTCCAGGGGATCTTTCCAACCCAGGGATCAAACCCGTGTCTCTTATGTCTCCTGTATTGTCAGGCGGGTTCTTTACCACCATCACCACCTGAGAAGCCCACGTATTACAGGACATGGTACTAAATTGGTGAATTCATATCATCACACATTTGTCAAATCTACAGAATATATAAAACCAAAACTGAACCCTAATATAAACTATAGACATAGGGTTATTATTATACATGAATGTTCATCAATTGAAAAAAAAATGTACCCCTCAGGCACTAGATGTTTATAGTGGGGGAGACTGTACTTGTATAGGGGTGGGGGTTGGGAGGATATGGAAACTCTCTGTAATTAATATTTAATCTTAGTGCAAACCTGAAACATCTAAAAGTCTATTAAAACATGGCATATCGCATTAAAGGATAAATTTCATAAAAGATAAATCACATATAAAAATATTTAAAAAAATGACAAAAATTTTATTTGACTCATCAGCTGGTAAGGCTGCTAGAAACAAATGTTACAGTAAGCTCAAAGGAGAATCCAAAGACCAAATATGCATGGCCATTAGGAATGCTGAAATGAACTTCCTTAATGGAGGCAAAACAGGATTTTTCTCAACAATGTATAAGGACAATTGATTAAAGCTCCAGTGGACAGAGTTTATCTCCATTTATATAGAGAGGAATCATTTGTATTACTTTCTGCTTTTTACAAGTTAAATTCTAACTCTACAAAGTTATATAATAGCTCCAAGACAATGAAATACACAGACCCTCCAGAATCAGATAATTCAGATGGAGTGCTCCAAACAATACATAGTTCTCTATGGATGGAGCCTTATAATCTTTTGGGTCATATTACAGTTGTGTACAATTTTTCCTTACAGTTAAAAACAGATGGAAAAAAGGGCAAGGCAAAGCTTGGCCCCTTAATAACACGGACAGTTGAGATAACTAGGAGGCAATAAGCCTTGAAAAAGCAGAGGGTTGGAATTAGAACCAGGTTCAACAGAGTGTTTGACCTTTTTCAAAGGGTGTCAGGTGTCATGCTGATGATTTTGTTATTCCTATTATGGTAATGTGAAGTCATCCTCAGTTTCTGGGAAAAGATACGTATGATTAATGCTGTGCTTTAGGGATACGAGTCTAAAGCAATCTCTAAAATGGATTAAATGCCACAAATGATGGGGAAGACCAGGATGAAGCTGGTAAGATCATTCAGGATTAAGGTAAAATTTCAAGCTTTCTTATCCAGAGATTTCCTAAGAATTTCTTTGGAGACAGACACTTTTCCAAATTCATCTTATTCTACCAAACTCACAAAACCAGTGTGTACTCTCTCTCATAGCCTTGCACTACAGTAATATGTTGAAAATAGAGACCCATTTTTCTTTCTAGACAGGGTGGATAGTTATCTGGAGTGAAAAGTTTCATTTTCTAGCATTTTCATTGAAACCACCACCTGATAATTATACTGAATAGAAAGTAACCATTAATCACATCTTTAATATATCAATTCATCACTGTCTACCTTGTGTGAAGTAGAAGAACTAAAATTAATCAGTCAAAACAAACTCCACCACAACCAAATGCCTGGGGAGGGTGGGGGCCAGAAGAGAATCCTTTTAAATGGAGAAAATACATTTGCTTCCACTGGCAGAAGGATTGAGGCCTCAGTGGTAACACTACTTTCTGTCATCATAGGTGATTTTAATCTCCTCCCTTTGCCCCATTTGAACAACTTTAAGTTTGTAAGAAATTCAATAGCTGTTAAATGTTATCTTATCTACAAGGGAAGGAAGTAGGTGAGTTCTGACATTGCCCTTTCATTGCACAAAATCTTTGTTAATGAAAACCTTTTACGAAACAAATTCACATTTCAAATTGCAACTGCTGCCTCTGTCCTTGTCACCCTGTTTCTCAACTGATAAGTTCACTCTGTCAGGTGACCCACTTAGAGCTTCCTAGCTCTAAAGCTCTAGGAAAGAAGGTGTCTTTGTGGTGGTGATTAAATGTACAAGCTGGCTCTAAAGGTTCCTGGTAATGAATAAGGTGCATGGGGAACTATTCATTTGTTGCTTATCATCGCCTGCTTTCTTGACTTGTGATGGTGCCATGAAAAGAAACCTGAAAACTCCTTATAAACTCCTTGAAAATAAAAGCCAGGTCTTATATTTTTTGTCACTTTCCTAGTATGGCAGCTCCTGCATAACTGCTTGATAAGTAATTGAATATTTGGTTGGTTATAAACCATAGATTCTCTAGAAATTTTAGGAGGAAAAAAAGAAAAAAGGATTCTCTTAGGGGCTAAAAATGTCAAGGCATTTATTTCTAAACTCCTAATCTAGCTTATAAATCATTATTATATTATACATAGAGTGAGGGAATTTGGCATTTCTGAGAGAAATGCTTTAAGACTTTCCATGATTGCCATGACAGTACATTACCAGCTCCCCATAAAATTCAGGAAATTAAAAGCTGATGAGAGGCAAGGCTCTGGCAAAATGAAAACAATCAAGCCACTGAGTTTGAGTCCTGAGCAGCCAAATCCTCTCCCTCACCAGAAAAAGGCGCCCACTAAGCCCAGAGGGGCACATGTCACATCGTGTGTGTGTGCTAAGTTGCCTTAGTCATGTCTGACTATGTGCAACCCTATGAATTGCAGACTGCCAGACCCCTCTGTCCATGGGATTCTCCAGGCAAGAATACTCGAGTGGGTTTCCATGTCCTCCTCCTTTAAGGCATCTTCCCAACCCAGGGATCAAACCTATGTCTCTCACCTCTACCTGCATTGGAAGGCAGGGTCTTTACCACTAGCACCATCTGGGAAGTCCACATGCCACACCCAAGCCTCCTCAAAACTGCAAAGTACATGACGGAAACCTGTGGGCTTGGTCATTGATCAAGACAATAACTTTAAATTCAACACATTTTCAACTTACCAAGTATCTTCATCTTCACTACAGCTCCCAGCACACTATAAGAAAAATGATAGGCATCTGAACATCATCAAAAAAAAAATCTCCAAACAATAAATGCTAGAGAGTTTGTGGAGAAAGGGGAACTCTCTTACACTGTTGGTCAGAATACAAACTGGTACAACCACTATGGAGAACAGTATGGAGTTTCCTTAAAAAAATAAAAATAAAAACTAAAAATAGTTCTTCCCTGGTGGCATAGTGATTAAGAATCAGCCTGAAAATGCAGGGGACACAGGTTCTATCGTTTCACTGAGTTAGACATCATTGTACTCATCTCATACGCTATCAAAGTAGTGCTCAAAATTCTCCAAGCCAGGCTTCAGCAATACATGAACCGTGAACTTCCAGATGTTCAAGCTGGTTTTAGACAAGGCAGAGGAACCAGAGATCAAATTGCCAACATCTGCTGGATCATCGAAAAAGCAAGAGAGTTCCAGAAAAACATCTATTTCTGCTTTGTTGAATATGCCAAAGCCTTTGACTGTATGGATCACAATAAACTGTGGAAAATTCTGAAAGAGCTGGGAATACCAGACCACCTGACCTGCCTCTTGAGAAACCTGTAAGCAGGTCAGGAAGCAACAGTTAGAACTGGACATGGAACAACAGACTATTTCCAAATTGGGAAAGGAGTATGTCAAGGCTGTATATTGTGTATATTGTCACCCTGCTTATTTAACTTATATGCAGGCACATCATGAGAAATGCTGGGCTGGAGGAAGCACAAGCTGGAATCAAGATCGCTGGGAGAAATATAAATAACCTCAGATACGGAGATGACGCTACCCTTATGGCAAAAAGTGAAGAAGAACTAAAGACCCTCTTGATGAAAGTGAAAGAGGAGAGTGAAAATGTTGGCTTAAAGCTCAGCATTCAGAAAACTAAGATCATGGCATCCGGTCCCATCACTTCATGGCAAATAGATGGGGAAACAATGGAAACAGTGACAGACTTTATTTTGGGGGGCTCCAAAATCAGTGCAGATGATGAAATTAAAAGACACTTTACTCCTTGGAAGGAAAGTTATGACCAACCTAGATAGCATATTAAAAAGCAGAGATATTACTTTGCCAACAAAGTCCATCCAATCAAGGCTATGGTTTTTCCAGTGGTCATGTATGGATGTGAGAGTTGGACTATAAAGAAAGTTGAGCACCGAATTGATGCTTTTGAACTGTGGTGTTGGAGAAGACTCTTGAGAGTCCCTTGGACTGCAAGGAGGTCCAACCAGTCCATCCTAAAGGAGATCAGCCCTGGGTGTTCATTGGAAGGACTGACATCGAAACTGAAACTCCAATACTTTGGATAGGAAAAAACAAAATAATGCCATTTGCAGCAACAAGGATAGACCTAGAGGTTGTCATACTGAGTGAAGTTGTCAGACACAGAAAGACAAATATCATATATTGCTTACATGTGGAATCTAAAAAATGGGGGTATAAAAGAACTTATTTACAAAACAGAAATAGCATCACAGATGTAGTCATAGAAGACAAATTTATGGTTACCAGGGGATAAGGGGGAAGGGATAATTTGGGAGATTGAAATTGATATATATACAGTACTATATATAAAATAGACAGCTAATAAGAACCTGCTGTATAGCACAGGCAACTCTACTCAGTACTCTGTAATGGCCTATATGGAAAAATAACTTTGGTGTACACCTGTAACTACTACAACATTGTAAATCAACTATACTCCAACAAAAATTTTAGAAAATAAAATTTTAAAGACATTAACATTTATTAATAAATGTAAGAAAAAGAAAAAATGATGGAGGCTCAATACATTTTGGTTGGATGAACTAACTTGTAGATCATTAGTCTTCAGGGCAGAGTGTCTACATTTCAGAATAACAAAGAGGGGAAATTCAGGGTCAAAGAAAGCAGAGACAATGATGCCTATGCCAGAAACAGTTTTCATTTTCACGTAAATCGAAGGAATGCTTTAATATTTGAGTTCTGACTTAGACATAGACTCAAAACACATGTAGTTTTATTTTATGCAAAAGAAAAGAGAGATAATAAAACAGAAGGATATCGTATATGTCTCGGCCTGGGTGCCAGTTACAATTGCAGAGGACAATTCATACTTTCATGCTAGCAGCCAGAGAATGAAGGAGCCAGTGGTCACCGGGGATACCAGCCAAATCTTACTGGAGTGTCCATAACATTGTCTGTTTCTGATTGATGGCTATGCAAACTGGTTTGCAGTCAGTGTGCTGACCGTGCTGGCAATTTAAGTTCCTTTTTGTTAGTGAGCTGTTTAGCTGGAGCTGGTGACCTGACCAACCCAGTGTTAAGAAGATTTTGCCTTTAAATGAGAGTTGGGAAATATATTTCAGAAAAAAAAAATAATAAAGTGGAAGGGCTCAGTTTCATGAGAGGAAATAGACATATATGCTACTAATCCAGGATTTAATGAAGTGAAAAGAAATGGACCATATAAATGAGAAATGTTCAATATAACAATAAAAAGAATCTACCTATACAAATAAAGACTTGTGATGACAATAAAATTCATGCCTTAATTTGAATAGCACACAGCTTGCAAAATGCCATCACATATGGTATCTCATTAGATCCTCAGTGAAAGCGAAAGTTGCTCAGTCGTGTCCAACTATTTGCAAACCCATGGCTCATACAGTCTATGGAATTCTCCTGGTCAGAATACTGGAGTGGGTAGCTGTTCCCTTCTTCAGGGGATCTTCCCAACCCAGGGATCGAATCCAGGTCTCCCTCATTGTGGGAGGATTCTTTACCAGCTGAGCCACCAGGGAGCCCTAGATCCTCAGAGGTTATTTTAAAATGTATTTGCACATTATCCATATATTGACTTTTAGGCACCAAAGCCAACTATTGGACATTTGGACAGAATCAGATGCTCATAGTTCTTATGAGCAATCTTCTAAATGCCCATTGTTTTCCTTTTATTTATATCTTCTTTCCTAGATATTTCACCTTATGAAGCCCTATGAACCAATTCTTCTTATAACCCACTGACAAATTTATAAGTTGCTATTATGAGTTGCACTGTGTCCCTCACAAATGCATATGTTGAAATCCTAAGCCCCCAGCACTTCAGAAGGTCATGCTATTTGAAATTACGGTCATTGCCTATATAAGTAGTTAAGGTGACATGATTAAGTGGATCTTAACCCCGTATGATCCCCATCCTTATAGAAAGGAGAAATGTGGACATAGAGATAGGCACACAGAGAGAACACCACATGAAGACAAAGGCAGCGATCAGGGTTATGCTTCTGAAAGTCAAGGAATGCCAAAGATTGTCAGCAAACCACTAGAAACTGGGGAAAGCCATGAAATACATTCTCCCTCTCAGCCCTTAGAAAGAATCAACACTGCTAATACCTCTATCTACCTCTACAGAACTTTTCTAGCTTTTCTAGCCTACAGAACTGAGAATAATGCATCTCTGTTGTTTAAGCCACCCTATTCATGGTACATTTTTACAACAGCTCTACCTCTAGCTTTTCTAGCCTACAGAACTGAGAATAATGCATCTCTGTTGTTTAAGCCACCCTATTCATGGTACATTTTTACAACAGCTCTACCTCTAGCTTTTCTAGCCTACAGAACTGAGAATAATGCATCTCTGTTGTTTAAGGCACCCTATTTATGGTACATTTTTACAACAGCCCCAGCAAATTAATACAATACCATCATGCTTATTACTATAAAAATGGAGACATGTCTAAGAGTGTAGGGTTATATGTCTTTAGGACAATATACCAAAGAAAATCCTTCATCATCCAATAGCAATAGCTCAGATGTTCTAAACTCTTTCAACCGGCAGTAAGAAAGAGTAACTTGTGGAAAGCAGAGGTGTCCAGTTAGTTCCTTGGGTGTGTGATATAGACGACGCCCACTCACTCTGTTTTCAACCCATATTCTGTGCTGAGACCTCCTCTCAGTATTATCTGCAGGAAAGCTTGCTGGCCAGGAGAGTTGGTAGAAAGAAGGATGGTTTCTAACTTTATCTACTACCAGGTACATGTTCTTGTACAAGTTATTTAACTTCCCCATTTATAAAGTGAGGATAAGGAAACTTATCTTACTAGGTTATTGTGAGGTGTAAATGAGTTAATGCCCATCATTTTTTCCACGACATTTTCTCCTGCCTCAGTGTTGAAAGCTATCGAAGAAACCAGGGGAAAAATATAAACACCACTTTTTCTAGCCCCAGAGACTAAAAATTCTTAGCTGTTTCTTTGTTTCTTTCTTCTTAATAAAACACCATAAATTTGCTTCTGTAATATCCATTTGCTTGCTATTTCTCTTAATTTATATATCTCTTTTACCATGTCATCCCCATCAACTTTGTCCCCCTGACTTTCTCTTATCTGAGGCAAGCAACTACTTGCATTGTTTTTGCTTTACTCATTCTTCTCTAGGAAAAGCACCTTTCCCTTCTCTTTTGGTAGCTGAAGAATTTCTATTAGGATGGCTTAGGGGCAGTAATTTTGTTGGAAAGTTGTGCCCAAGGACAGATCTTGAGTCCACATTTGCAGAGCAGGTGCTGTGTTTTTGTTTAGTGTTTTTTTACTTGGGGTGGTTTGAGAAGAGTAGATGTGCCAACGGACTTATGAATGATCTAATATTCTGGCTTTCCACCCCACATTTCTTCTCCACTCTCTCCACCCTGCTCTGTGCCCTGAGAGGGAAAACTCTATGGAATGTTTACCCAAACTCTCTTGTCCTCCTGCCAGGATATCCTATGGTTGGACCAGAGAGAAATAGGGGTACTGATGCATGCCATCTCCAGGTCCCTCCATGCAAGGCTCTGATTTTGACAGCAGCTGCATTCCTACTAAGACTGTAGCTTCTTTCCAGCAGCTCTTCTCCTAATGCTATAGCTCAGTAATACCATTCCCTCCCCTCCCTCTTCAAGAACAGGGATAGTAACATAAACAACTATCATAGCCATTCTTCAATACATTTATCCCTTAAAAAATTGGAAGACTTGCACTATTGCCCCCTGGGGGTTTTATTATTCTTTAACACCTCCCACACCTTTGTAGATAATCCATTCATTAAAATTCTCTTCACTTACACCCACTGAGGTGCCATTTCTTTACTGTCAGGACTTTGGTCACCCTGGCAATGCCATCTCCCCAGCACTTTCATCTCTCTTCCTAAAAACATCATACAACTGTAACCAGCACATCATTCATAAGGAACTTCTACTTTATTCCAGCTCATCTATAGCCTGAAGAACTTTAGTGATGCTTTTAATGATGCTTTTAATCACAATCATCAAGTATATGTTACTAGGTTATCATGTATTCTTTATATTCTTGGACTTTTCCTTTTTACTGTCTTCATCTTTAAACATCTTCACCTGTGAAGGTAGTCTGGGCCAGTGGAAAGAGTAGGGACCATAGTGGGCCAACTGGTCAGACTTGGAATCCAACATTTAGCTATTATGATATTAGGAGTTTGTGAGTACATGTCTGTGAGTACATGTCTGTGAGTACATGTCTGTGAGTACGTGTAAGGAGTCTGTGAGTACATGTGAGTCATGTTTTGAACAAAACATGAATCTTCCATCAATCTTAACGTGTGTTACACCTCCAAGTTAATAGTAAAGAAGAAATAATGAAAGTGAAGGAAATAGCACATACTAGTGAATTAACAGTTATCATCACCTTCCATATAGATAGATAAATAGATCCATTTTGTCTGATGTTTGTTAGATACTGCTATCCTCAGCCCAAAAACACCCTGAGATTTTCATTTTCTTCCCCATTTATGTATTCAGCATTCAGTTCAGGGTCTACTTGGTATAAAATGCCACACTTCTACAATCAGTTTTTCTGCTCCACCATCTCATGGCATTAGTCATGATTTCCTTTTCACTACTACATAATCAAAAGTAATAATCACAATTTGATGTTTCCTTCCCTTGGTGAAGTGGAGATTTCCCAGCAAATGATCATCTCTTTCTAACCACTCTGTTTGAATTGCACTGGTCTTGTAAGCAACCCCTGGAACAAACAATGAAATTACCTACTTTAAAAAATATTTATTTATCTATTTATTGGGCTGCATCAGGTCCTAGTTGTGGCATATAGGCTCAGTAGTTATGGCACAGCATGTGGGATCTTAGTTTCCCCAAGCAGGGATCATACCTGTACCCCCTGCATTGGAAAGCAGATTTTTTTTTTTTTTTTTTTTTTTTTTTTACAATATGTTCTTTATTTTATTTTATTTTTTTTTTTAGTTGGGGGCTAATTACTTTACAATATTGTAGTAGTTTTTTGCCATACATCAACATGAATCAGCCATTCAGATTCAGCATGTGCTCCCCCTCCCCAAACCCTCCTCCCACCTCCCTCCCCCTCCCATCCCTCAGTGTCATCCCAACGCTCCAGAGCATCCGTCCCATGCATAGAACATGGAATGGTGTTCTGCTTCACATATGACAATATACATGTTTCAATGTTATTGTCCCAGAACGTCCAACCCTCACCTTCTCCCTCAGAGTCCACAGGACTGTTCTATGCATCTGTGTCTCTTATTCTGTCTCACATATAGGGTTACCATTACCATCTTTCAAATTCCATATACATGCATTAGTATACTGTATTGGTGCTTTTCTTTCTGGCTCACTTCACTCTGTATAATGGGCTCCAGTTTCATCCATCTCAATAGAACGGATTCAAATGTATTCTTTTTAATGGCTGAGTAATATTCCTTTGTGTATATGTACCACAGCTTCCTTATCCATTTGTCTGCCGATGGACATCTAGGTTGCTTCCATGTCCTGGCTATTGTAAACAGTGCTGCGATGAACATTGGGGTACACGCGTCTCTTTCAGTTCTGGTTTCCTCGGTTATATGCCTAGCAGTGGGATTGCTGGGTCATATGGCAGTTCTATTCCCAGTTTTTTTAAGGAATCTCCACACTGTTCTCCATAGTGGCTGTACTAGTTTGCATTCCCACCAACAGTGTAAGAGGGTTCCCTTTTCTCCACACCCTCTCCAGCATTTATTGCTTGTAGACTTTTGGATAGCGGCCATTCTGACTGGTGTGTAATGGTACCTCATTGTGGTTTTGATTTGCATTTCTCTAATAATGAGTGATGTTGAGCATCTTTTCATGTGTTTGTTAGCCATCTGTATGTCTTCTTTGGAGAAATGTCTGTTTAGTTCTTTGGCCCATTTTTTGATTGGGTCGTTTATTTTTCTGGAATTCAGCTGCAGGAGTTGCTTGTATATTTTTGAGATTAATTGTTTGTCTGTTGCTTTGTTTGCTATTATTTTCTCCCATTCTGAAGGCTGTCTTTTCACCTTGCTTATAGTTTCCTTTGTTGTGCAAAAGCTTTTAATTTTGATTAGGTCCCATTTGTTTATTTTTGCTTTTATTTTCCAATATTCTGGGGGGTGGGTCATGGAGGATCCTGCTGTGATTTATGTCGGAGAGTGTTTTGCCTATGTTTTCCTCTAGGAGTTTTATAGTTTCCTTACATTTAGATCTTTAATCCATTTTGAGTTTATTTTTGTGTATGGTGTTAGGAAGTGTTCTAGTTTCATTCTTTTACAAGTGGTTGACCAGTTTTCCCCAGCACCACTTGTTAAAGAGATTGTCTTTTCTCCATTGTATACTCTTGCCTCCTTTGTCGAAGATAAGGTGCCCATAGGTGCGTGGGTTTATCTCTGTTTCTATTTTGTTCCATTGATCTATATTTCTATCCTTGTGCCAGTACCACACTGTCTTGATGATTGTGGCTTTGTAGTAGAGCTTGAAGTCAGGCAGGTTGATTCCTCCAGTTCCATTCTTCTTTCTCAAGATTGTGGAAAGCAGATTCTTAACCACTGGACCACAGGGAAGCCCCTGAAATTCCTTTTTTAGTTACTATCAGTGACTGTTCACCCTCTTTCTCATCACTGTTGGCCCAATCACTCGTCAGTCAAGAACTATTCTTTGGAAAAAAAATTATTCTTTGCATTCTTTCCACATGTGAGTTGGTTTTCTCCCCCAGATAGTGGTCTAGGAGGAAAATAATTTTTTCAGAGGTTCTCAAAACTTTCTTAGAATTCAGGAACTAGGTCAGCAAACCCCAAAACAGCTTCCCATTTCAAGGTATTGTTCATGCTCTTGGTTTCCTGAGCTGAGAAGCCTGCTTTGGGATTATTTTCTCCTTTTCTCTTTAATAGCTTTTGACCTTGCACTTGCTCCTTTGTCATGCACTTTTCCTGTTCCCCAAACTGACCTATAAAGAACTCTTCCATTAGCCACAATTTTTCTTTTGGGATCATCTTTCTAGATCATTTTTTATTATATAAGCCTGTTAGTGCATTTTTTTATTTTCTTCCTCCACACTCTAAAATGCTTACAAGTCATGACTGTATATGAGGTTGGCATCATTGTTCATTGATTAAATTTTTTCTCAGATCTCCTTAATTTCTAACATATAAATTCATTTATCTGCTCCTTGAATTTTCATAATTTTCACTTTTCTATTTTCAGCTCCTTTTTATATTCTCCAGGAAAGCAGAAAGAAGCAGCACAGGCTTTGTATCTAGCAGAACATGATATTAATCTCAGCTTGACCACAGAAGTAGTTTCTTCATCAGTAAGAGGAGATAACATTATCCACTGCATTTTTAAGGATGATCACACTTTAAAAGCCTGTCACAATACCTGGCACATTGTGTCCTGTCAACAAATGTTTGTTTTCATACTTCTTCTTCTTCATTAAACTCAAATATCAGGAGATATTTATCTTTCATTGTGGTTTTACTCTTTTCCCTGAAAACTCATGCTTAGATGTAATTTAGCACATGTCACCATTTGGAAAGATTGAATGAAGTGGAGATATCTTGCCCTTCTGATGATTTTTCTTATATTTCTAAATCTTTCATGTTCTAGTAGGAATGTATTTATCTTCTTCTGGCCATGAAAAACTCTTTGAGATTTTGAAGAATTAATTTTGGTTATTATTATAGATCCCTGGGTCAGGAAGATCCCCTGGAGAAGGGAATGACAGCCCATTCCAGTATTCTTCCCTGGATAATTCCATGGACAGAAGAGCCTAGTGGGGTCCACAGGGTTGTAAAAAGTCAGACATGACTGAGCAACTAACACACACTATTACAGAATAATAGATATCATTCTGACTCCTATATCACTGTCTATTTTCATTCCAAAAGACAAAGTACCTAATGTCTACTGGTCCACATCATTTTTTGTCAAGTTTGTTCCAGACTGTTATCATATTTATCTAAATAAGCTTCTTAAATAATATATGAGCTGATGAATTCAGGGTGTTTATCCAAAGAGTAACAATTTGGTTATTTCCAAATCCATTAGTTTAATAAAATTATTTACGAAGCATATGTTTCTTTTTGTAATGTGAGAGGTTCCCTACTCTTTAATAGAGTGGATCACCTTCCTCTCATGCATGTGCCTGTATGTATGTCTGTGTGTGTTATGCACAGGAGATAGCTGAGTGGTAATGGTCATCCATTTAAATGTCACAATATGATATATATATATATATATATATATATATATATATATATATATATACAGTATTTATATTATATATATATCATTATATAATGTTATAATATAATGTAAATGATCTAATGCTTATTATGATTCATCATCCAATTAAGATTGCCCTTTATTTTTAAAATCTACAGGATGAGTGTTAAATGGAAATTCTGTTTCTGGATTCTTTTTCTATAGACGCAGCTCTTTGACAGCTATCCGTGTCCCTAATGTACTCACCATAGTTACCTGCAAAAAAAATTACACTTGAGCTCTTCTCTCTTAGAACCTCATACTAAAGCAACATTTTAATAAATGTCTGAGATGAAAGACTAAGGCATGTGACTCTCTGGGGAATAAATGTTCTAGGCAGAGTCAAGAAAAAGTACAAGTGCCCTAAGTGGAGAGTATGCCCAGTAAGTTTAAGAAACAACCAGAATGTCAGTTTTTCTGAAGCATACAAAGTGCAAGGAAGAGAAGTATGAAATGAGAATAATATGACAGGGATGTTGGGATTTAGAGAAGGATGAAGATGCTGCAGGGTCTTGTAGGTCACTATAAGGATTTTGGTTTATGCGGTGTGAGATGAAAGCCACTGGGGCGTAATGAGCAGAGACAGTTCATGAACCATGATCTGACCTTGTTTTAACAGTTCTATTATGGCTGCTAGGTGAATTGTTCATAGAGACAAAGTGTGGAAGCAGGGAGAATTGTTAGAAAGACCTTGTAATGATGTGTGTGAGAGGTAAGGCTGGCTGCAACTTAGGTGGGAGGGGTGGGAGTGGTGAAAAGTATTCAGGCCACAGGACCATGTTGAGGACAGAGCCAGTGGGATTTGCAGACAGGCTGTCTGTTAGATGTAAGGGACAGATAACTCCAGATGTTTGAGGAGTTGCCATAAACTGAGTGAAGATGTAAGAATACATTTGAGGTGCATGACTTAGATGTTTGAGGGGAGGAGAGAAGGTGGCAGAATGTCGGAGACTGGGGAAAGATAAAAGGTGGTGATTGGTACTGGAGTCATGGCTTCTAGACGGTACTGAAAGCCATGAGAACGAGATTTGAGAGAAAAGGAGAAACCAACAACTGAAACTGAGACTGAGTAATCAATGAAGTTAAAGACCAAAAGGAAAGGGTGTCCTGGAAGTAAAATGGGGGAAATAAAGTGTTTTAAGAAGGAAGCAATTGATCCACTGAACCAAATGTTGCTGACAAATTAAATGTGGCAAGGGTTAAGAATTGTCATTAAAGTTAACTGTGGAGGTTATTGGTATCCTTGAGGAGATATTTTTGATGAGAGTAGCAGAAGGGAAGCCCTGATGAATTTGGTACTACCAGATAGTGAGAGATGTGGTGGAAGGAAAGAGAGAAAACAGAAGAAATTTTCTTCAAGTAGATTTCCTATGAGGAAAGCTGATAAAGGATGAAGATAGGACTTTTTTAAGATGGAAAAAACTGCAGAATAGTGATTCTAATAATGCAGAGAAGAAACAGGATAATTACTGGAGTGAGCAATCTGAGTAGCAAAAAGTAAACAGACTCAGTGCTCAGGTAGCAGGCTGGCCTCAGAGAGCAGCTCATTCCACCTTCACCTTGTAAGAATCACCATGAAGAGGGCATGCACACATGTAGGTGTAATGGTGCAAGGCTGCAGGAGTTCTCTTCCTATTGTCTGCAGTGTCCCAGCAAAATAGGCAGCTGGGCCACAAGCTGTGTAAGACAGTAAGGGAAGAGGTGTTGGAGAGTGAGTAGGTTTAAAATGTCACCTGGGAGAGGGAGAGTGAATGGCCAACAGAAATGTTGTATGATTGCTTGTTAGTGCTGTAGGCCAAGTTAAGGACAGGAGTTTAGTCATCATGAATTTAAGGTGCAACCAGTAATGGTGGGCTTTATTCTCTGCTCATGTTTGGCTGCAAAGCCTCAGGCATAAAGAAGTGAAGGGCTGGATGTTTGCACAGAGGTGGGTTGCCTAGGAAGTATGATGAGGTAAAAAGGGCTCAGGAGTTGAGGTGTCAGGAATGGAGTGATTATATAGGAGGGCTCTGGGGGCCAGGAACAAACATGAAATATAAGATAGATGGGTTTTAGGGTCAGTAGGGTTTGATAAACTGTTTGAATCAGGGCATCTCAGACTAGCCTAGTTTTTCTGAAGTAAATAGACTTGTGTTTCCTTCTGTTTTTTTCTCTTTGAGGACTATTTCCTGCATTTGTCCTGCTCACCATCCTTCTTTTTCTCCTGGTGTATTTTAGCACATGGGCTTCCCCAATGGCTCAGCAGTAAAGAATCTGCCTGCAGTGCAGGAGACCCAGGTTTGATCCCTGGGTCAGGAAGATCCCATGGAGGAGAGTCTGGCAGCCCACTGCAGTATCCTTGCCTGGAGATTCCATGGACACAGGAGCCTTGTGGGTGACAGCCCATAGGGTTGCAAAGAGTCAGACATGACTTGAAGCGACTGAGCATGCACATACATATTTTAGCACACACAGAATATTTTATTCTTTAGCACACATAGAGTATATTTTTTTTCTTAAGGAGAATTAAAATGTCTCCTTATTTCTTCTGAAATACTTCACTACATTTTTGTTCTTTTTAAATACTATCCTATAGAATTTTCCATGCTAATGAAAATGTTCTATATTTGTACTATTCAATAAAATAGCCAATGGCCACCTGTGACTGTTAATCACTTGAAATGTGAATAGTGTGACTAAGGAAATAAACATTCAATATTATATAATTAGCATTAATGTAAATTTAAACAGCCACTTGTGGCTAGTTGCCAATCTATTGCACAGGTCAGTGAGACTAAGAGCCATCTTTACATTATTGATGACACAAATGTCATTGGAATTAAAATCATCTTTCTGGTTTCCCAGAAATTTCCTTCATTTCTGCCTTCTAAATTTGGTTCTAGTGCATCTACCTCTCTATTTCCAAAAGATTCCAGTTCAGTTCAGTTGCTCAGTCGTGTCCAGCTCTTTGCAACACCATGAATCGCAGCACACCAGACCTCCCTGTCCATCACCAACTCCCGGAGCTTATCTAAACTCATGTCCATCGAGTCAGTGATGCCATCCAGTCATTTCATCCTCTGTTGTCCCCTTCGCCTCCTGCCCCCAATCCTTCCCAGCATCATGGTCTTTTCCAATAAGTCAACTCTTCACATGAGGTGGCCAAAGTATTGGAATTTCAGCTTCAACATCAGTCCTTCCAATGAACACCCAGGACTGATCTCCTCTAGAATGGACTGGTTGGATCTCCTTGCAGTCCAAGGGACTCTCAAGAGTCTTCTCCAACACCACAGTTCAAAAGCACCAATTCTTCGGTGCTCAGCTTTCTTCACCGTTCAACTCTCACATCCATACATGACCACTGGAAAAACCATAGCCTTCACTAGACAGACCTTTGTTGGCAAAGTAATGTCTCTGCTTTTTAATATGCTATCTAGGTTGGTCATAACTTTCCTTCCAAAGAGTAAGTGTCTTTTAATTTCATGGCTGCAGTCACCATCTGCAGTGATTTTGGAGCCCAAATAAATAAAGTCTGACACTGTTTCCACTGTTTCCCCATCTATTTCCCATGAAGTGATGTGACCAGATGCCATGATCTTAGTTTTCTGAATGCTGAGCTTTAAGCCAACTTTTTCACTCTCCTCTTTCACTTTCATCAAGAGGCTCTTTAGTTCTTCTTCACTTTCTGCCATAAGGGTGGTATCACCTGCATATCTGAGGTTACTGATATTTCTCCCAGCTATCTTGATTCTAGCTTGTGCTTCTTCCAGCCCAGCGTTTCTCATGATGTACTCTGCATATAAGTTAAATAAGCAGGGTGACAATATAGAGCCATGATGTACTTCTTTTCCTATTTGGAACTAGTCTGTTGTTCCATGTCCAGTTCTAACTGTTGCTTCCTGACCTGCAAACAGGTTTCTCCAGAGACAGGTCAGGTGGTCTGATACCCCATCTCTTTCAGAATTTTCCACAGTTTATTGTGATCCACACAGTCAAAGGATTTGGCATAGTCAATAAAGCAGAAATAGATGTTTTTCTGGAACTCTCTTGCTTTTTTGATGATCCAGCAGATGTTGGCTGGATCTCTGGTTCCTCTGCCTTTTCTAAAACCAGCTTGAACATCTGGAAGTTCATGGTTCACGTATTGCTGAAGCCTGGCTTGGAGAATTTTGAGCATTACTTTACTAGTGTGTGAGATGAGTGCAAGTGTGCAGTAGTTTGAGTATTCTTTGGCATTGCCTTTCTTTGGAGCACCAACTGTATGCTGGGACTAGTGAGGAGTATTGGTGATTTAAGAATGCTTGTGCTCAAGTAAGGAAGAGATGGGTAAAGAAATCAATGACAATAATGGAGGTTCCTCAAAAAAATAAAAATACAGTTGTCATATGATCCTGCAATCCCACTCTTAGGCACATATTCAGATAAAACTATAATTTGAAAAGATACATGAACCCAATACTCATTGCAGCACTGTTCACAATAGTCAAGACACATAAGCAATCTAAAGGTCCACTGACAGATTAATGGATAAAGAAGATGTACATATACACAAAGGAATACTACTCAGGCATAAAAAAGAATGAACAATACCATTTGCAACAATATGGATGGACCTAGAGATTATAATACTAAGTGAAGTAAGTCACACAGAGAAAGGCAAATGCCATACGATATCTCTTATACATGAAATCTAAAATATAACACAAATGAACGTATCTACAAAACAGAAACAGACTCATGGACATAGAGAACACACTGGTGGTTACCAAGAGAAAGGGGGATAAGGAAGGGAAGGACTGGGAGTTTGGGATAAGTAGATGCAAACTATATTATATATAGGATGGATAAACAACAGGTCCTACTGTACAGCACAGGGAATTATATTCAGTATCCTGTGATAAAGCATAATGGAAAATAATAGAAAAGGAATATATATTCATGGAAAAGAATATATATATATATATATATATATATTATATATATATATATATATAAAACTGACTCACTTTGCTGAATAGCAGAAATTAGCACATTATAAATCAACTATATTTCAATAGAATAAACTTTAAAAAATCAATGACAATGTAAAATTATAGTACAATGTTCCACAAGCTATGGTCAGTGAAAATGTGAAGAGTGGTAGGTGCCCCAAGGGGAAAGGACAAAGGGAATGTATTTTTCAGCAACCTATTGACTGAGGTGTGAATCCTGGCTTTTACCCTTCTTTAGGGAATAATCCATCTCACGGTGCATCCCCTTAGACTTTCTTGGCAGATTCACCTTCTTTGACAAAAGAAACACAGAATTTGTTTTCCTATCTTGATCTGCTTTAGTTCAAATATGCCATTCTTTTTTCTGCCCCCTCCATGGATAGGTCCATGAAGAGGTCCATAGATAGATAAACAATCAACATATAAATGATGGACAATTGATAATTAATTGGTAGATCGATAGATGATTGCTTGATAGATATGAATGTGTGTGATTATCACTCCTGTTCTAATTCTCTTGTTCTTGTTTCATTTTGCAGCTTTTTTTTCTCTTCCACTTAGGGTTCTTTCTATGTCCCTATTCCTTTGTTTGGCCACCCACTTTATCTTTCCCATTACACAGCTTTAAAATGGCCACATCTTTAAGGGGAGCAGTAATACCCAGCGCAATGCAAGGCGTATTTCCCGGGGTACAACAATAACTTGACGGGCCTCATTGTGGGCTGAGGTCTGGAGAGACATGAGGTAATTTGCATTCCAGCAAATATCAGTCTGTCAGGTCCTTGCTATTGTCTTAAAAATAGCTCCCACATATCAGGACATATTTTAGAGCTAAGTTAAAAGCACATTTGCTTGTTCAGAGCATCTCTTATGAGGCTGAAAATGCTGAGCTTGTGGAAAGCAAAGTTGGAAGTATTTATTTGTAACTTGCAGTTACTCAAGAATTCCCTCTGGGAATGACTTTGCAGCAATTTAAGCTCAAATGTAGAGCAAATAGAAAAGTACCTGCTTTTTCTCCACTCTCATAAGATTTGTCTTGTACCACCTCCTCACATGGATAACAAGTAGAAAAGAACATGATTTAGAAACCAAGATCTGCACACTTATCTTCAGTAACTCTAGGAGACTTTCTTAGTCCGTGTTACAGGCCACACTTCTAAATCAAGCTTCTGCCCCTAAATTACTCTACTCTCAACCATCCTTCTCTCCTTGGAGGTACTTTTTATACCCGGATTATTAATGTATTACATGAGAAAAAACTGTTGAATGTCACATTTCAAAAAACAACTTAGTTGTGCTTGTTTGTTCAGAGTTTTAAGAAACATGTAGTACCTTCTACTGCTCTGATGCTTACAGCAAAAACACATAAATTCTATTGATACATCAAGTGACAATAAACATTACAGCTTTGCTTTGGCTTCTGCAAAAGCAAGAAAAGACTGGAATGGAGAGAGAGACATAGGCTTGGTGATACAGAGATAGGCACTTAAGAATGAGCAGAATACAAAGGCAGATGAGAGACCAGGTGAAGAGAGAGAGGGACAGACACCCCACAGCCCTCTTTACCTCACTCTCAAGGTATTAGATTTAAAATGGGAGGGAGGTTCAAGAGGGAGGGGATATATGTATACGTATGCTTATGGCTGATTCATGCTGAGGTTTGATAGAAAACAACAAAATTCTGTAAAGCAATTATCCTTCAATAATAAATAAATAAATTAAAAAAATAAACATAAGCAAATCCTCCTAAGCAATATTGAATGGTGTAAGTTGCTATTCAATTGCATGAGGATATTTTATCCTTACTGTGATTGTTTAGGAGTCATATAGGTCAGATCTGCACATGAAGGTGCTGGACTCAAGTTTGAAGTGGGTCAGGGATGGGTGTGGAGTGTGGCAGGATGGAGATGCAATGAGTGAATTGGCACTGCAGATCGTTGTGTTCATGAAATAATGATATTGGACAATCTGTATGTACTGAGCAGCGTATTCACCACTCAGCTCCTAAGACTTCAGAAGAAACCTACAGGGACAACCCTTTCACCTCAATGAAGCCCTATGACCTAGTGACTATAAATGCAGGTTATGGAGACAAACCTTGGTTGAAATCTGAATTGTGCCACTTACCAGCTACGCAATTCTGGACACATTTTTAAACCTCCACGGGTATGTTAGTTCTCTCTATTGCCCACGTCCACTGTCATAGTGACCCTGAAATACCAACCCCCCCTCACCGCCTTGACCTCTGTGGTCAACTTCCTTCATCAGTTAAGTAAAGAAAATATTTATTTCTCTGCTATGATGGAAATCAATTTAATGTGGTATATAAGGTGACCTTGCATAATCTAGAGATGGGGCTCAGTGTATGCTGCCTCCTGATAGAATTCAAGCAGAGAATTTACATTTTTAACTAGGAAGATAAGACTCAAAAAATGCTAGTAAAATACCAGCTCACGCCAGAGCATCACTTCAAAACTGGTCACCTCACTTAAGGGCTTCCCACGTGGCACAGTGGCAAAGAATCCGCCTGTCAGTGCAGGAGATGCAAGAGACCTGGGTTACTCCAGAGTCTGGAAGATCTCCTGGAGCAGGAAATGGCAACCCACTTCAGTATTCTTGCGTGGAGAATTCCATGGACAGAGAAGCCTGATGGGCTACAGTCCAATGGAGTCTGTTGGATATGACGTAGCTATTGAGCATGCACACGTACCTCATGCAATCCCCATGGCACCACTGAACCTATTTTATACATATGGAAAAGCTGAAGCACAGAGAGGTAAAATGCTTCAAGTCATATGACAACTTGATGGCAAACCTCAGGCTTGGCATTTCAAACCATTTCTCCTTTGATCCCACAGTGGATCTCCTGAGAGCTGTATCCAAACAGCAAACTGACAGACAGAGGCTTCAAGAACACAGCAAACACACAAATGTAGGGAAGGCACATGTGGACACAGTGGGGGAAGAGTAAAGTGGAACGAATTGAGAGAACAAGATTGACATATATACACTACCATGAGGAAAATAGATAGCTAGTGGGAATCTGTTGTAGAACACAGGGGGAGATTTGTGATGATGTAAAGGGGTGGGGTGGGGGGGGTTGGAAGAGGGAGGGGATGCATGTATACAAACAGTTGATTCACTTCATTGTACAGCAGAAACTAACACAACATTGTAAAGCATCTATACTCCAATAAAAAAATACATTCAAAACAAACAAACAAACAGAAAACCCTGCACACACACAGCAAAGAGATTTATACATGGAAGAGAGGGCAGAAGAAAAGTATTGTGTGAAATGGGCAAAGAGAAAAGTGGATAATTCCCAAGATGCACTGCATTTCTTCATTCTGTCCCTCTGACTTTCATGCTGGCTAATATCCAGATTAACTTGTTTAGTTTCCAGTCTTATCAAGTGTGCCATTTCAAAGCAAACTAAAAATAGGAATAAATGAATGAAGCTAGGGCTCCACAGCCAGGAAAAAACAAACTGTCTCCTCAGAAAGTAATGAAGTAAGACTCGGGGTTGCAACTCTTCTTAATCATTTAATGGCCAAATTGCTAAGGTGGGGAAGAAATAGCAGAGACTAACGTGACATTGTTTGTATTTGCTTATCCCTCTAACAATTATTTTCCAATAATAAAGATAGTGGTAGACATTTCACTTAAATTTTTGGGAATGTGGATAGATTCAAGGCATATGCATGCCTTGGTCCATTTTTTTAGAAGTATAAATCCATCCTTCAGAGTTGAGTGACTGTTAATGTATATTTAATACTTAATTGAAACTTTTTTGTATTCTTAACATGCAAACATTTTAATTTGAAAGAGAAACAGCAATGTTAATTGTGATGTAACTCATTCATTTTTAGGAAGCCCTGCAAATGTTACTGCATATTTCTGAGAATTCAACTCAAAACAAAATTTAATATGATTAAGTATCCATGGAGCATTTTAAAGACATAAAAGTATAGCAGGGAAATAAAAAATTCCAAACATACCAAATGCTCCATAACAATTTTTCCTTCATATTAAATCAGCTCAATTTGGAAAGGTTACATATAGTCAACCATATGATGTCATATAATACATCAAGATAAATGGAAAATATATAATTCCTTTTTACAGAGTATGATTTCAATACTTAATTCATCAACCACCATTTTGACAGAGAGCTTCAATATGCATCTTAGCTCCAATCCACAATGCATGCATTATAGCTATTTATTACAATGTTGTGCCATTTGTCACTTTTATGGAATTCAGTGTATTTTGCAGGCTGTAAAATGGGCTAGAGTGATCCAAAAATGATCTATGTCATCATTATTTCTCATTCCTAGTGCTTCAAATGCATCTACTCTCCCCAACAGTCTTGATTTATTAGGTGAGTAAATAACAATATGCTTCAATAATGTATATCTACTGAGACTTCATTAGCTGCCCAGGAGATACTATCCTGATTTTAAATAATTGAAACAGACATGTGATGGAGTCCAATGGACTTGAGATGACTGGGGTATAAATATTTACTAAAGCAGAGTGGTGGAAGGAAGAGGCTTTCAGGCTAGATAGGAATTGAAGGGACACTTCAGTGTTTCAGAAATTTCTAGAACAGTTTCTGTCAGAAGCCATTCGTAACAGGTGCAGCTTAGCTAGTTAAGAAAGATAAACCTAATACAATTTCTAAACTACTCCAGCTGGCATATTTTGGCTAAAAATGCATTTTGGGGGGGAGAATATTTATTTCTTCTCTAAAATAGACTTAGAAGTTCCTTCCCTCTAATCAGAGAAAAAAGTTGCTTCACAAGTGGTAAATAGATGCTAAAGAAAAATGTTTAGTTCTGCTTTAAAAGAAAACTGGAAAACTCTTCTCCCTAATTGGAAGGGGAGACATAGTCTCAAATGTGAGAAAGAGTTGCTAAAGGAATAGCATATCTACAGAAAAAAAAAAAAGTATGTGTGTGTGTGTGTGTGTGTTTCTTTCTCTTCTTTAAAAAGGAAATAAACAAGCCCCCCTCCTCTTGTTCCAACAGCATATGGATGGCAAGAGATGTCCTGCAGCCGCAGGAACCAGGCATCTATTTAGAGAGGTCAGTAATGTGATTGAGGACAGAGTCTCAGGTGGCAGCAGGGAGGCAGATTCTAAGTATCTGATGAAGAATATTCCAGACCAGAAGAATTAAATAGAGCTGGTTGAGGCAGGAGGGAAACCCCAAGGCAGGAGAAAAAAGGTGCTGAGGGTCTCCTCCTTTAAGTAAGGGAAGGGTGGGGGGATACAAGACTGTGTGACCACAGATGTTATTCATAAAGAAAAGAGTATCGGAGGAGGGCAGCTCATGAATGGTAACATTACCTAAAGTGAGAGGCTCCCCACCAAAGAGTCAGTGAGGATAACTAGTAAAATAGGGTGATTCAAACAGATGTTTTCCAACACTCAACGCATTTATGGGATTGTTATCAGAGAGACTGTGTTAACATATGATCACATGTACATATAAATAAATATATATATATATATTTCTCCCCTTTCTAGAAGCCTTAGAGAATTTCTGCATTCTATAAGTACCCTGTTTCTGTAACCTAGTGAAAATACAATGCAATCAGTCATGCTTTGTGATCTGAGGACTGGCTCGAGAGAAACGGTAGCGGGAAAGAGAACACATGGGTGTGAAGGTGAGCATCACTGTGAGATCCTGGCCCTGACTCATCACTGGGCCCTACTCTCTTCTCCTCCTGGACCAGTGTAAGCCTATGTAGATAAAGGGTGTGTCCTTCTTTTTATTTCCATATTCTCTGTGCTATACAGTATGTATATATAATTATTTATCTATTTTATTTTAGTCATATGGCATATGGGATCTTAGTTCTCTGACCAGGGACCAAACCCATGTCACCTGCATTGGAAGTGTGAAATCTTAACTAGTGGACCACCAGGAAAGTCCTACAGGGGGTACCTTTCTCCCAGCAAATGTCTTCCTATCTGAGACTAGACTAAATCTACTCTTTCCCTCAAATCTTTAGTTCTGATTGATCTGATATCCTAGGTCCTGCCATGGAAATCCTGGGCATGGGTTACCCTGGGAACCCTGAATAGCATGCATCATACCCTAATTCTGGGGTTTCCAGGTGACTTAGGGGTAAAGAATCCACTTGCCAATGCAGGAGATGTGGGTTCAATTCCAGAGTCAGGAAGATCCCCTGAAGAAGGAAATAACAACACACTCCAGTATTCTTGCCTAGGAAATCCCATGGACAGAGGAGCCGGGTGTGCTCGAGTCCGGCTCTCGCAAGGAGACGGACACGACTTAACAACTAAGCAAGAGCATGACTCTAATTCTGCCCCAGGCAAGTCGCTTAGCCTCAGGAACCCATCTCCTCCTGTGATTTTGTTGGTTGCCTCCAAATATATTATGTTTATTTCTGTATTTTCAAGTCCAAATTCTTTCTAACTTCCTATATATCCAAATGCTACTACACGTTGCTACCTGAATATTCTCAAAATGCATGTCTAAATATTTCATACCTGTGTGTTTGAGCTCCTATATACCAAGAATTATTATTAAATTAACATATATATTTATGTTTATTTTTATTTAGGTTTATAACATAACATATATGTTATATATGTTAAATAAATATATATTTAACATATATGTTAAATTATTTACATATATTATTTATAATCCTCACAGCACAGCAGCCCTCTGAGGTAGGTAGCAGTTTATTTGAGAAGAATCTATTGAATGTCTACAAAGCACCAATAATCCTGCTAGGTACTGGAGCGTCACAATGAAAATATTAAGGCCTTGTTCTCACTGACCTTAAATTCTGATAGAATTAATCTTATTTTATTGGTGAGGAACTGAAACTCAGAGGGTCTGATGGGCAACCAGTGGTCCCAGACTTAGTGAGTGAAAGATTTATGATCTGTTCTCATGCACTTCACACTGTACCACACCGACCAACATGTACTAGGCTCCTCTAGGTCAAGTATTGGCACTATTTCTGTAAAGGGGCAGACAGGAAACACTTTAGGCTTTATGGGCCATAGTGTCTCTGTCACAGCTGTTCAACTCTGCCTTTGGAGCAGAAAGACAGTCACAGACACTATGTAAATAAATATGCAAGGCTGTGTTTTCACGAAGCTTTATTTATGACTGGAGGGCCATAGCTTGCTGACATGTGTTCTCGGTGATTCCTTTCATCCCTGAGATTATGCTTTTTCTGTTAACAACACTATATCCTCTAGTGATGCATGTGAGAGCTTTGGATTCATCTACACATGCTCCTCTTCTTTCACTGCCCACTTTTTCCTTCCAACTCACACAAAATATCCCGCGGTTCATCAATAACAGCTCTTTCATAATGTCAATTGCAATATTAATTAGATGACTTCTAAGGTTAACTGCATATAATTCTAAATCACTGGGACCAAAGTTTAGCCTAAAAAGAAAACCAGTGATGGTAGAATAAAATAAGGTTAGCATTAAAAGAGACCATGGAGGAAATTACCCTATGGCATTTGAACGTGGTATATAAAGTAAGTACAGACTTGGAGAAGCCAGGGTTATATATCAGAGAAAGACATAATATAAGCATAACCTTCTCCTTCTTGCTTCCCTTTCTTCCTTCCTCTATTTTTTTTTTCCTCTGTAATCCATGACAATACCTGTGATGCTCCAGAAACAAGTGTGTTCTTCACCAAACTGGGAAAAACATAAATTCTCACCCTCTAGGCTCCATCCTCTCTTATTACCAGCCCTAGTCACTAATGGTCTTCCATAACCTCTAATCTAGCGCCTCATAATCCATGGAGGTCAGTAAAACCATCCCACAATCCAGAATCCCCTTTCTTGAGATAACCACGTGTCAGTTATGGAATCTACCTAGTAGGGGACAGAGATGAAGCAAGCTAGAGTGGGTGGGTTTGATGTGAGAATAAGAATATTTGTTTTCTATTGCTGCTGTGTAAATGATCATAAACTTAGTGACTTAACACAAATATATTCTCTATGGTTCTGGAGGTCAGAAGTTCAAAACGTATTTCACTGTGCTAAAATCAAGTGTTGCTAAGACTGCATTCTTTCTGGAGGCTCTAAGAGAGAATGCATTTCCTTGCCTTTTCCAACGCGTTTGGCTCTCACATTATTTCTCTTGTGGTTCCCAACCAGCAATTACATGATTCTGACCTCTGCTTCTACCATCACATCTCCTCTCTCTCTGTCCTTCCTGCTTCCCTCACTCCCCTTGTGATTACAAGGGTTCTAAATGTGTATCCAGGAGAATCTCCATTTCTTGAGATCCTTACCCCTTAATCACATATGCAAAATTCCCTGTGCTATGCAAGTAAATACACACAGGTTTCAGAGGTTAGGGCATGGACGTCTTAAGGGTAAAGGACATTATTCTGTCTTCCATTCTAAGCTGTATGCACGGGAACATGCTTATTTCTGCACATGAGATGTACTTCTGACTATATTGAAATACCAAATACAGATTAATTTTGAATCACTCGTTGATGCCACAAATAGTTCTTAAGTATCCATTTTATGTTAGACACTATGATGCAGAGAGGAATGAGAAGTCAGCTCTTCGCATCAGATGGCTAAAATAATGGAGCTTCAGCTTCAGCACCAGTCCTTCCAATGAATATTCAGGGTTGGTTTCCTTTAGGTTTGATCTCCTTGCTGTCCAAGGGATTCTCAAGAGGCTTCTCCAACACACACCACACTTCAAAAGCATCAATTCTTTGGTGCTCAGCTTTCATTATCATCCAACTCTCACATCCATACATGACTATGGAAAAACTATAGCTTTGACTATACAGACCTTTGTTGGCAAAGTAATGGACACTTTATGAAATGCTTTATTTATATTATGCTCGGGCCTACCTTCTTCAACTCTGTAAGGCTGCCAAGAAGGAGCTGTCAGGAAAGCTGAGTTTTACCTTAGGAACACCAACTTGCTTACCCACTGTGACCATAAGATGAGCTAGGAAAGTTTCAGCTCATTGGTATTCTGATGGAAACCTTCTCCTGTCTCCTACTGGCTAAATAAAATTCATTGCAGACTAATTAGAGACCTGCTCTAGACAGAAAAAAGCCTCAGAACACACCCTCACTTTTCTCATCACTACATATATCTTGCAGGATCTATTTTCATTCTAGACCTTGAGTAGAGATCAAATAAATAACTCTTGTCAGTAACTATCAGTAAATTTTTCAAAGGAAAAGAAATCTGTTTATACTTCATTGACAATATTTGTCAACATTTGTTGACAATATTATTTGCATTTTTCCTGTCCCCATTCACACACACACACACACACACACACACACACACACACACTCTTTAATGCCACCAATAATCATATATCCCTGCTCTAGAAAAATATCTAGTTCCCTGTCATCTGATTTAAATTCTCAGCATTATTTCTTATGGATCTAGAATGTTACTATGCTATACACATTGTCTTTCTTCTAGGCTCAAAGCCACTCTTCTCTCCCCAGCTTGCTGGGACTCATCTAGACCTCCAGATCCAAAAATGCTCTTCTCTTCCTATTTATACACTTTCTTTCCCTGATTGCATGCTTATTATCTTGACATTGATGCCTCCCAAAAGCTCCTCTCCTTGAAATTCTAGTCTCTATTAACTTCACACCCTCATTTGTACATTGTAAAAATAAAATTAAAAGGTGGATAGATGAAACCATTTTTTTTTAAATCTCTCTCCACTAGCCCACCCAGGGACACTTCTCTCTTTGGGCTTCCCAGGTGTTGCTAGTGGTAAAGAACCCTACTGCCAACGCAGGAGACATACGAGATGCAAGTTCAATCCCTGGGTTTGGAAGATCCCCTGGAGGAGGGCATGGCAACCCACTCCTAGGCAGGTATTCTTGCCTAGAGAATCCCATGGACAGACGAGTCTGGCGGGCTACAGTCTATGGGGTCACAAAGAGTCCGCACGACTTAGCAAGCACACTAACTTTTTGCTAACTCAGTAAATCATATCTTTCAGAGTACTCATTGATATCTGAAATTACCTATTGATTTATTTGCTTTAATTTGCCTATATGTTTGTTTGCCAAAGGACTTTGCATATGGTAACTAGAAGTACTTTTCCTAGCAATAGGGACTCAGTGATGAATAAGACCAGGGAAACTCCCTGCCTTCAAGGGGCTTGAATTCTGGTCAGGGAAATGGCAAACAAATACAACTTTTTGGCCAACCCAATAGATAATGGGTATCTTTGTTGCTTTTAATCTCTGAAGGGTAGTATATTTAAGTTCATTCATTCAACACAGATTATTAAATATTTCCTACGTTCAAACTGTGGTACTAGAGAAGACTCTTGAGTATGCCTTGGACAACAAAGAGATCAAGCCAGTCAACCGTAAAGGAAATCAACCCTAAATATTCATTGGAAGGACAGATGCTGAAGTTGAAGTTCCAATACTTTGGCCACCTGATACAAACAGCAAACTTACTGGAAAAGATCCTGATGCTGGGAAAGTTTGAGGGCAAGAGGAGAAGGGGGAGACAGAAGATGAGACGGTTGGATGGCATCACTGACTCAATAGACATGAGTTTGAGCAAACTCAGGGAGATAGTGAAGGACAGGGAAGCCTGGCGGGCTACAGTCCATAGGGGTCACAAAGAGTTGGACACGACTGAGCAACTGAACAACAACTTCTCAATGCATACTTTGCATCTGACCAATCTTGATGACTGATACAACCAAGTAAAGCTGACATGCGCAGTGGGAGATGCTTCAGGAAATCCAGGGCTGGAGTTCTCTGCATGTAGAATCCCACTGCTTCTACATTCTGAGTGTATACACTGCACATACTATAGTCTAGGTGAGGGAGGAATTGGCTGAGTCTCTATTCTGCACCCAGGACCAATCTCAGGAGATATTTACAATGACTGAATTTGTCATTGTCACTTCTTTCCTTTCTTCACAGTCTCTCAGAACTGAGACCCAGGTCCAACATGTCTGTTGACTGACTGACTACGGACAGTGACTATGGACACCAGCTGTGCTCCTCATCCCACATCTCCGCTCTTTGTTAATACTTACCTCACTGAGAATTTTTTTCCTACCTGTACTGCTTTCACCTGAGAGTGACAGAAAAGTGGTAAATCATAAAAGCAAATTTATGTGAATTTTCCAGTGTGTCCAAGGGAGCAGAGGACATCTAGCCCATGAGGCAGATTTAAAACCTTTGAAGAGCCAAGGTAATGGCAGGGTGTGGGGCAGGGGACAGGGGAAAGGAAGATTTTAAAACCCCGAGGTGGACAAAAAACAAGGTAATTTGAGGATATGTCGTTATGCTACTTATTTGATGGCATATTCCATGTAAGAGACTGTGACCATACATACTCACCAGGTCACAGGTGAGGGATTTTGATCCCTCACGCCAACTTCTGGTTCCTTTTGTCTCCCATATGGACTATTTGTTTAGATGGATATTGTCCTAATATTTACGGAGCTACATAAAGCATTTCATACAATTGACCACACAAACAGGGAGCTAAGATCTAGAAAAGGCACAAACCTGTTCAAGATGATGCAGCATTTGAGTGGACCAGACACTGGAAGCCAGATTTCCTTGCAGCTCAGAACTCAACTCTCATCATGCTCTACATGTGAGCCAGTTCTGACACCTTTTATTGAGACCTCAATGGATATTGTTGACATTTTAAGGAGAAAGTCCCCTGGGCTTCCTGATCTCAAGATGGTTACTGAGGGTTGGAGTGGGTCAGAGAAGAAAGAAACAGGGATGTGGACAAACTTGGACCCAATTCAAGATTCATTAAATTACTCAAATATCCTTCTGTAATTATGGACTCACAAGCAACCCTCCAATAAGAAGTTTTTGTGACCATCAAACACAAGATGGCCTAATATTTTCCTATTTTATTTTCTTCCTAGTACATTGAAAACCATCTAATTTATCTGTTTTCTAGTTATTATCAGTCTCGTTAATTAAAAGGCCGGCTCCATGAGGATGGGATCTTGTGTATTCTGTTGACCTTGTATTCCAAATCCTGGTGTACTGATAGTCAATAATAAATATATGTGTCAATGAATTCTGATTAAGTCAAAGGTACGGCATAAACTTTGATACCATGGGATCTTCAAATATGTGCTTTCTGAATTAAAAATATATTATTTGATCTTCTGTTATTTCTACTGTTTGAATCTAAGAAATCAAGTGTCTGTAATTTGGTTAAAGGAGTCCCTAAATTTCAGAGAGTTGACAGCCTCAATGCTGGTCAGCTGTTTACAATTCATTTGTTGCCCCATCACATTATCACTTTATCCAACTCATCTCTCATTAAACGACAAAAAAACTACTGAAAACCACTCTCGTCTCATGAATTCCCCTGATATAGACCCAGAGGGGAAAAATACAAATATTGTTCTCCCAGGGAAAAGCAATGCCCAATTTAGTTACTGCTGGATGGATGACATGATTCGTAGGCATAGGAGATCTATCATCTTCAACTTTTCTATCCAGCCAGGATCAGACTGTGGTAATAAGTCTAAGGAGCAGCATTTCAACTCCAGGTGTGGATCCAATTTCCACTTATATGATTTAACCTGGAAATTACCAGTGACAATCGCAGGGGGAAAATGAACAGCTGATTTGGGAGATACAGTGGGAAAAGCCGGCTCAGCCTTACAAGAAGAAAAGACAAATGATATACATGGCAAACTGGGATAAAGGATGTCTTTGTGGAAATGAAATGTAATATACAGTCATTCCAACTGTGAAGCCACCAAACAGCCTATTAAGGAATGAGTGGCTTGATGGGATTATAGGTAAGACAAGTGAAATTAAAGAACATTGCATGCATCTGGGAGCTTTGATTGAGAGGTAGTGAGAGGTCTAAGCAGCGGGAGGAAATGAAGACTGGATCATGTTTTGAATGAAAAAATAAAAGGAAAAGAAAGGTAGTATATGGGCAAAAGTCTATTTAATAGGGGTGCAGATATAGGGGGAAATCAGTCTCCAGCTCTAAAATATATAAAGGCTAAGAATTATAAAAAATGTAATGAAAACTCAAATAGTGTCAGCATCTTTAGTTATAGGCATCCCATGTGTTCAATGAACATTGTTAAAATCCTAAGAGCCAGGCACTGTGCACATCTATAGATTATAAAGATATCATCTCTTCCCTGCAAAAGATTAAGATTAGGGCACAGAAAAGGCAGCTGAAAAATACAGGAACAAACTTTGTAATAGGAATCAATATTCCCAGGAAAGCTACCCTCTTTTCATTTCAAGAACAAGAACCCCTCCATTAATTGACCTTCCATATACTCTGCCACTCAGTCTCCACACACCCTCTCCCCCAGTGCTCTGGCAATAAAAACCGAGGATCTGAGATATTTACACACATCACAGAGACAAAGATCAAAGAAGCTGGGGTTTGAACCCAGCATTTGCTCCCAAATTGCTTCCACAACATCATATCATCTCTGCAGATATTTAACCAAAACAATGCCTGGCAAATCTATAAAGTACACAGCCTCCCCCTTTCTTGTGACTTATGTCCCACTGAAGTGACCCCATTTTACCTTCTCTGAGAACAACTGGCTTTCAAATCTTTCCTGGTAAGATTAGAAATGTGTTGACAAGTTCCCCTGGGTATCCAGGGGAAAAAAACATGTTTTATTTTTCTCAAAAGTATCTGAATGTTAGCATGTGCTTCCCTGCAGCCTTAAGGCTGAAAATGATTAATAATAATTAAAAAAAAAAAAACCTTCAAAAAACAATCAAGTCAGGGAACGAAAAATGAGGGAAGGAGAGAGGTGTCTGAGGTCATAAAAGAAGTCTCTAGAAATTCGCCACAGACATCCACAAATAGCACAGGCATAAAACACAGGATCTGCCATATGGAACCAAGTCTAGGAGGCAGAATGGCAAGCCTCTGTTTGTTTCAGCACAATAGCATCTAAAGACTCCCCAACTAAAGTAAATAAATTAATAAAAAAATAAAATAGAATTGCAACACAAAAAAATAGATAAATAAATAAAGACTCCTCAGCAGCAGTCAGCTGTTCTAGATCTATTGTCTGCAACAATTTTCTCCAATCAGGAGGCTGCTGATGGAGCTGGAGCTCAGAGGGAACTTCTCAGAGCCCAGAGCCTGGCCACAACACTAGGAGGCAGCAAAGTACCTGGTAAGGGAACTCTTTTCAAAAAACTGTAGTTCTCAGACCTATTTATGATTTGGTGAACATGTGTCCTGCTGCTGAACTTGGAAATACAGTAAAGAGCCAAAAATCATCGCCTTGACCACTTAAGGTATACGGTCTCATGAAGGATATAAGCAAAATAAATCCAGTGAGTTTTTAAAGGGAACTGAGGAGTGTTCCAGAGATGGTGACGCCGAGAGTATGTTTTAAGAAGCAAAGACCAAATCAAGCTACTTAGTTGAGGAAAACTTCATGGAATAAGTGGACTTTGAGACAATTATAAATGAGAAAAGGGATGACCTTTGCTGAATAACAAGCATCTCCATGGAAAAATGAGCTTAGGAAAGATGGAGGTGGGGGAGATGGCATCGCAAAGATATCAGACCAACTCAGAGAGGTGTATCTACTACCTAACAGCCTGGGACTGCGAGTTTACAAGTGCCACTTACCCTGACTCTCGCAATAACTCTGTTAAAGGCAGTGCTTTGTTTATCCCTATTATAAACAGAATCTCAGAAATAAGTGGTTCCTCTAACAAGCAGGCCAATAATTAAAAGATCATTCACAACACTCTCTATTCAAGTGCCTACAGGGGTCAGATGCAAGTGAGACAAAGAGAGACATTTTCCCTGAACTCAAGGAGCACACAGCTTGGCAGTGGGGGACACAGACAAATTCATCAGAGATTTTAATCTGCTATAATGTATCATGGCAACAATTTGGTTAGGGTCTTGGTTTATAAAAGACGGTGTGGTACTTGAAATGAGTCTTAAAAAATAAACAGAAGACAAGCCATAGACTGGGAGAAAATATCGGAAAAGGCACAACTGATGAGGGGCTATCATTCAAAACACACATAAACTTCTAAAAATTAAGAAAATAATCTAATAAAAAATGAACCAAAAAATCCTAACGGATACCTCACCAAAAAAGACATACCTATAGTAAATACGCACATGAAAAGGTGCTCCACATCGTATGTCATCAAGGTTACAAATTAAAACAATAAGATACTACTACACCTATTATAGGGCTCCCCAGTGGTTCAGGCAGTAAACAATCTGTCTGCAATGGGGGAAACCCAGATTTGATCCCTGTGTTGGGAAGATCCTCTGGAGAAGGGCTTGGCTACCACTCCAGTATTCTTGCCTGGAGAATCCTACGGACAGAGGAGCCTGGTGGCCTACAGTCCATGGGGTTGCAAAGAGTCAGACATGACTGAGTGACTAACACTTCCACTTTTCACACCTATTAAATGACCAAAATCCAGAACACAGACAAAACCAAATGTCAGCCAGGATGTAGAGCAATAGGAACTTTCCATACATTTCTGCCACAAATACAACATGGTACAGCCACTTTGGAGGCCACTTTGGCAATTTCTTGCAAAACGTGTTATCTTCATACAATCTGGCATAATGCAGACTTACACAAAGCAGTTGAATACATGTCTACACAAAGACCTACATGTAAATATTTACAGCAGCTTTTTTCATAATTGCTAAAAATTAGAAGCAACCAAGATGTCCTTCAGTAGTTAATGTATGAATAAATTGTGATACAACCAGACAACGAAATATTACTCAGTACTAAAAAGAAATGAGCTATCAAGCCATGAAAAGATGTGGGGGATGCTTCAATGTTTATTACTTTGTGAAAGAAGCCAATGTGGAATGACTACACACTACATGATTCTACTCATGTGAAACTCTGGAAAAGGCAGAGACATAAAAAAAAATAAATAAAAAAACAGGGTTTTCCAGGGATTAGTGGGGCATGCGTGAATGCATGCTAAGTCACTTCAGTTGTGTCCAACTCTTTGCAACGCTATGAACTGTAGCCTCCCAGGCTCCTCTGTCCTTGGGATTCTCCAAACAAGAATACTATAATGGATTGCTGTGCCCTCCTCCAGGGAATATTCCTGACCCAGGGATCGAGCCTGTGTCTCTCATGTCTCCTGAATTGGTAAGCAGGTTCTTTACCACTAGTGCCACCTGGAAGCCCAGTTAATGGGGAAAGCAGGATAAACAGGCAGAGCACAGAGGACTTTAAGGGCAGTGAAACCTTTTGTAGGATACTTTTGGATTGGGAAAAATTTTATTTTGGGTTTTTCTATAGTATGTTATGGAAAAACTTGAATGAGCTTTCTGGCCAACCCAATATAATGATGGATGCATGTCATTACATTATATATTTATCCAAACCCATAAAATGTATAAAACCAAGAGTGAACTCTAAAGTAAACTATAGACTTCAGATAATAAGAATAGCCGTGTGAGT
Source organism: Okapia johnstoni (assembly GCA_024291935.2). NCBI lineage: Eukaryota > Metazoa > Chordata > Mammalia > Artiodactyla > Giraffidae > Okapia > Okapia johnstoni. The sequence goes on along the minus strand of CM044319.1, from coordinate 41,384,636 downwards.
TTCCTAGGTGGTGCTGGTGGTAAAGAACCCGCCTGCCAATGCAGGAGATGTAAGAGACACGGGTTCGATCCCTGAGTAGGGAAGATCCCCTGAAGGAGGGCATGGCAACCCACTCCAGTATTCTTGCCTGGAGAATCCCATGGAAAGAGCAGCCTGGCGGGCTACAGTCCATAGGGTCGTAAAAAGTCAGACACAATTGAAGTGACTTAGCATGAAATGTAGGTGGGGATGCTGATAATGGAGGAGACTCTGCATGTGTGGAGGCAGAGGCATATGGAAATCAGTACCTCTGCTTAATTCTGTTGTGGATCTAAAACTACCCTAAAAATAAAAGTCTATTAAAAATAAGAAATGAATGGAAGATATGCAAATAAGGAAAGAGCAGGGCTGCTTCAGGATGAAGAAATCACCTGCATATAACCCTAGAGGTGAGAAGGACCTGGCTGATCCAGCAGCAGGTCCTACAGGCTAAGGGCAGAGACTGAAAGCAGATGTCTTGTCTAAGTCTTGTTAGCTATAAGACCTTGGAAAAGTCATTTAACCTCTCTGGCCTCAGTTTCCTCATCTGAAAAATAAGGACAATAATAACACATGTCTCCTGGGGTGGTTATAAGCATTAAATGAGCCAACATTTGTAAGAAACTTAGGATGGTACCTGGAAAATACATCATGTGGTTTGACTGGAGTCTTAAAAACAAGTCTGATCATGGGTTTCCTTGTGTGTTATGCTAAAGAACCTGGAATTTGTCTTCAGAATGGGGCAGGGATGTTGAAGGGGTTTAATCTCTAGACAGTAAAACATCTGACCCAGCATTTTAGTAAGCTGGGAGTGGAAACTTGGAGCAATTTAAGTGAGCAATGGGGAAAGCCAGAAACTAAGACAACGGCAATTGAAAAGGACAGAATGCAGTGAGTCTGAAAGATACTGAGAGTGGGATATACAGAAGAGGTGACTGAATGAATAAAGGCAGAGATTTTCTCTAGGTTTTAGGTTTGGTGATGTGATCATTTCTAAAGGAGGTAAAATGCTTTCCTGTGATCCTTGGCCTTCCCTTCCACCCCTCACCACTCCCTGACTGCTTTCCTATGGGTAAGATGAGAGCTGTCTGGGATATTATCTCTAATTGACCCTTTCAGCTCTGAGAGCCCTTGTGTAGCATGAGTGATTTCAAGCACAGGAATCAATCCAGTTTTCTCTCGGACCAGAATCATGGCAGCCAGCCTTGCCCTCTCACTTCCTGGTTATACAGACTCATTTTCAATGGTTTGCTTAGAAATGAGGCTTTTAAGTAGATGTCTCTTCCCAAGCTAACACGTGAAGTACCTAGAGATGGGGCAGAAGCGTTGCTCACAGCTTCATCCCACGCTGTGGATTCCCTCCTTGTCACGAAGAGTCAGTGAGTGAATCTGGGCCAACAAGAATGATCTGTTCCCCACCGCCGAATCCATCACCCTTTTTAAGCATGTGTACGCTGCTAAGTGAATGTTACGGGGAGGCCAAAAAAATGACCCAAATGAGAACTTAATGCTTTCCCAATCCTCCTTCCGCTGCTAACACAAGATACGAGTCAGCGAGAAAAGTAAATGTTACTTGGTTTGATTTATGTTTCTATATTTTAATGTCCTTCTGCTTAATAGCCATTCCCCTGCCCCCTTTAAAGCCACATATCAAAGTATTTTGGACACATCTGTCTTTAACTAAAACTAAACAAGACACTATACACTGCAACTTCCCTCTCTTAAAGTCACCTCTCACGCACGTGCCACAGGAGAAATGAGTTCAGTATTCCTGCATTCTATTATGAACACATGGTACCGCTGAATGGTCAGGCATGGAGAGAAGCAATGTCGTTTCATCCTACTTCTTGGCAGTCACTGCGCTGACAAGTCCCAGAATTCAAAGATGTCACAGCCATCAATTTTATGCTTTCAGCAGCTCTTGAAACACAGCTCCAAAAGTGGAGTAGGTAATGAGAAACAACCCACTACTTCAGAGATTCAACAACCTAGAATCTCCAGCCTGGTTTCATGAAAGGAAGTATGTGTATGAAAGCAGTTTCTTGGGACTTCCCTGGTCATCCAGTGGTTATGACTCCCAGGTCTCACTGCAGAGGGCCTGGGTTCAATCCCTGGTTGGGGAACAAAGATCCCATAAGTCATCTGGTGTGGCCACAAAGTAAATAAAGTTAAGAAAAAAAAAGAAAGCAATTTCTTGATACTCATACTAAGTCTGCTATTAGTATTCTCATCTCAAGGATGAGTAAGGGGAGGATTAGAGGTAAGTGGCCTGTTCAGTTTTCTGACAGAAATATGTCAGGGCCAGGATTAGAATCCAAAAATCCCCACCACCTTGATCTCTGTATTACTGAATAGTGAGTATGTCAGTGGAATCTTGGCTTGTATCCTATAAAATATCACCACCTCTGAGCATGGTGGTGTGACAGAATCAAGAATGTGGCAAGACTTTCCTCAGGCTACAAACACCACTGCATGAATTCTTACTTGTTCTGGCTTCTCCAGACAGATAAAACATGCAAAGATGGATAATAAAGACGTCTGGCTGGATTCAACAGTACTTGACAGTTACAGTATTGCATACGCTTTATCTCATGTAACCCTCAGAGCAATTTACTGAAGTCCAGCTAGGTGTTCCCATTTGCCCCCATCTCACCTCCCCTGCCACCCAGCTTTGGCTCTGGGAGGCAAGTCTCTAGACCATATTGCAGTGGTCCCTGCAGTGTGGATTCTGGTCTGTGTCTGCAAGAGGAAGACACCAACAGGAGATAAGGGGACAGGAGGAGAGAGGGGGTCAGTGAAGGTGGTCACCAGCTCCTTCACCCAGCTAATTGAGCATGACTGTCTATGCTTCTCCCAAAGAGGTGGCATCTTCTGTCCAGAGGCCCACTTCTATCCTCTTCAGTGGGAAGCAAACAACCCCTAAAGGTTAGTATCTTTGTTATCTATGTATGTATCAAACTCACATGCATATACCTGTATATTTATATGTAGTAGTAGTAGTGAAATTCACTTGGTCATGTCCAGCTCTTTGTGACCCCATGAACTTCTGACAGGGTCCTCTGTCCATGGAATTCCCCAGGCAAGAATACTGGAGTGGGTAGCCATTCCCTTCTCTAGGGGATCTTCCTGACCCAGGGATTGAACCTGGGTCTCCTGCACAGCAGGCAGATTCTTTATCGTCTGAGGGACCAGGGAAGCCCCCATATTTATATGTGTATGTATATATAAGTATGTGTGTATGTATACATGTATCATAAACGTGTGCACATGTGCACGTGTGCATGCTCAGTCGCTCAGTCATGTCCGACTGTGGGACCCCATGGACTGTAGCCCATCAAGCTCCTCTTTTCATGGAATTTTCCAGGTGAGAATACAGGAATGGGTTGCCATTTCCTATTCCAGGGGATCTTCCTGACCCAAGGATCAAACCTGTGTCTCTTGGGTCTCCTGCACTGGCAGAAGGATTCTTTACTACTGCACCACCTGGAAAGCCCCAAGTGTACAAATGTGTACTCAGAAATACCAACACCCACACACTACTAATGTTTTTCTTATTGAATCATGATCCTGACTGATACACAGAGGATCAATTGGCTAAGGAACTTTTCCAAAGTCACAGTCAGAGTCAGCTACAAAGTTTGCAAAGTCCAATGAAAAATGAAAATGCAGATCCCTTCATCAAAAAGTAGAGGGGGAAAGCTCTTTCCTTTCTTCTATGGTCTCTTTCGTGACCTGTCTCAGTGTTTATTTTTACTATTTAATGTTGCAGTCTCTGGGTATAGGTGCAACCCCTCAAGGAACCTGAGGCTCAGCCCCAGCGTTGGCATACCAGGCACATCCTTTCAACTTCAGTTCTCCCCACACCTGCCTCTGGGCCACTGAGGTAGCAGTCACTGAGTAGGAACAGGGAAGTGGCAAACTAGTACCCTAGGGAGGTGGGAAGTGGCAGGAAGCTAAAAGCCCAGCAAGTTGCAGAGTTCACTTACAAAACACAAATCCAAAGATAAAATGATGAAGAATTCCAAGATGGCAACTACCGGGCAAAAATCCCAAGAGGAGGGCGCCCTTGGGATGGAGCTCTGCACTCCTGTACACCCCAGATCCTGGCCCCACACGGATAGTGTCTGATAGACTCAGAACTTGAAGCACATCTGAATCTTAAACCCAAACCCATGCTTTTCCCGTGGAATCACATTGCCTTTGAAAGCCAACAGAGGATGTCTCATATGTAATGTGAGTGTAAGGATAAGAATGAACAAGCACCCGAAAATATCCCATTCTTAATTTCTCAATCCTAGAGCCCACCTACATCTCCATTTTGTTAGCCAAGTAACAGCAATATTCAGTTTTCCTTTATAATTAAGAAACTAAAATTGATTGACGCAACATTTCTAATGACATTTCTACTTCTCATCTCAGCATCAGATGCACACTGAGCCTCCATTAAGTGTACAAGCCGAGCAAAGGCATCAAATTTTAGGAGATATGGAGTCACCAACCGCTTTAAAATTGAATCATGCACTTGACTGTTCTTGCTGGAGGTGGAAGTACTGGTGAAGGGAAAATTCAAAATCAACAGACTGGAAAAACATTTCAGGGCTTTAGGCACAGTGCAGGGAGATTGAATGAGAGGGTCTTTGGCTGACTGGGTAACACTAATTCTTTCTCTCATGAATAGAAACAGAACTCCTCCCCAGTAAAGAAAGAAAGACCACCAATGTGAATTTGCAAGCCATGGATACTTCTCAAGGTAGAATTTCATTTGGAGTTTTTCATACATAACACAAGGCACAGGTGTCCAGGTAATGAAATGGCAGCGCAGGAGCAAAACACTTAACAAGACTCTTGCATGTGTAAGATTTGCTCCATGGGTTGAAGTACAAAGAAATCCAAGATGGGACTGAGTTTTCTTGCAGGTGAGACCAGAACTATTTCACAGAAATAAACAGCAGCTGTGCTTCACATGTGTTGAATGATAAATGAATGCTAGGAGAGGGTGAAGAAGAGAAAATGTACTTTACAGAGTAGGAAAAACTTGAAACTTTTTTTTTCTGCAACAAGAACGAAGAGTCACATAAATGCATCTCCTTGCCAAGAGATCACACAAAAAGAAAACCTTTCTAAAAAAAAATCTAAATTTCCTGCACTCAATCAATTAATAAGTTAAATCCGGATGGCTCAGATGGTAAAAAAATCTTCCTGTAATGTGGGAGACCCTGGTTCGATCCCTGGGTTGGGAAGATCCCCTGGAGAAGGGAATGGCTACCCACTCCAGTATTCTTGCCTGGAGAATTCAATGGACAAAGAAGCCTGGCAGGCTATAGTCCATGGGATTGCCAAGTGTTGGATAGGACTGAGCTACTAACACTTTCACTTTACTTTTCAAGACAGTTTAGGACATTTTCTCTTGATCCCAATGAACCCAGCTTTTTCTCAATGGTTTCCATCATGGGTGTGGGGGTATACCAGTCAGGTGGAACCCAGGGCTCTCTCTGTTGGTAAAAACCTGTCATGATTGAGTTGCCCTAAAACCTGAGGTTGAATATTTCCTTACCTGGTTCCAGAATGGAAGTCTACTGTAGACTAATTCAAACGGGCATTCTAGGAGCTAAAGAGCCATGAAATCAGACATCCAGCTGAGTGAATCTAGACCAGTGCTATGCATTGAAAATACAATGTGAGCCAAATGTGTAATTTAAATGTTTTTAGTAGCCAGATTTTAAAAAGTTAAAATAAAGGGTTTGAATTAATTTTATAATATATTTCAACTTACATCTGAACTACTATCATTTTAACATGTAATAAAATTGTTGAATTATTAATATTTTTCATTATTTTTATTAAGTCTTCAAAATCAGTATGTGTTTTATATTTCACAGCACATCTGAGTTCAGATAGGTCACATTTCAAGGGCTCAATAGCCACATTTGGTTAACGGCTGTCAAACTGAATAATATAGGTTAAACTCTTTGTTAAGCACTAAAGTCTATTCCATCAATCAACAAGAATTTAGGTAGTCTCTCCTCTGCTTAGTCATGGATAGATTCCAAGGTAGCTCTTTGTGTCTGGAAGCTTGTGAAGAAGAAAGAGTTATTTTTTTCTTGTCTGATCAGTGACCTGGCCAGCGCAATGCATTTACTTTTTAATGTGATGAATAAGTGAATGAATGAACAAATGCATGACTAAGTGTCATTATGAACTACTTACTAGCAAGACTGAGAGGGACTAAAAAGCAGGACAGTAGAGAAGAAGCATGCAGTATCACAAGTTTAAACTGTCTGGTATTCAAGACAATTCACATTTTCTTTCTTATCCCCAGTGTTAACCCTATACATTTCCTAATGAATCCTATAGCAAAAGCTAATAAAAACTAATCTCATAAAGGAGTTACTCTGTACAAATAAAATAAAAGAGGATTATACCAATCACCAAATTACACATACACACACATTGTAGTCCCTACTTAGAGATTCTCAATAAACACCAGCACTATGAAGAACAAAGCTGCAAGAATTTCTTTTCAGCAAGCCTTTGCAGAGACTTTAATACACTGATATTTAATCGTTCTCATTCTCTACCATGTCTGTCCACATAAATGGTGGGCTTGTTGAGGCCAAAGATCACATTCTTTGTTCTTTTATAACTATCACATGACCTTTTATTCCAGCTCGGACTCTTTCCCCTACAATCCAGTCCCCAAATACAGTTAGTGTGGCCTTTTACAACATGATCCGGTCACACTGGTTGTTGCTATTTAGTCTCTAAGTCATGTCCAATTCTTTTGTAACCTTATGGAATGTACCCCACCAGGCTCCTCTGTCCACGGGATTCTCCAGGCAAGAATACTGGGGTGAGACGCCATTTCCTTCTCCACCAGTCACACTACTACATTGATAAAAACCTTCTGAAAATCCTCCTTATGCTTGAATGAAATAGGAGCTCCTTCCTCTAATTCTCTCACTATGTGGTTCTACATGATCTGATCACTATCAATCACCTAAAGCCTGATGTCCTGCCCCAGGAATCTGCAAACTAAGGCTCTGTAACTGATCCAGTGAGTTTTGTGAATAAGGTTTTGTCTAAACACACCCACACAAGTTCTTTAAGTTCTGTGTCTGCTTTGGCTTCAGTGACAGAGTTGAGTAGTTGCCAGAAACACAAGTGTGGCCCATAGACCCTCACCTATTCACTGTCTGGTCCTTTACAGAAAAGTTTGCCAAGTCCTGGCAGACCCATTCACCTCTGTCCACTGCCTTCTTTCTATGCTGACTTTCTTTCTGAACTTGAAGCACATCACTCTTTTCACTATAGGTATTTTTGGCATCCATCCTCTCCTCTGCCTGGAAGACTGACCACATACTGCATGACTAGTTCCTTTTATTTCTCAGGCCTCAGCTCAGCTCCCTCCCCTCACTGTCCAATCTAACACAGGTCTTCTCACCCTCAATTACTCTCCCTCCCACTCCCGTGTGTTTTGTTGCTGATTCTTCCTGGTACCTATCACTCCCTGAAATTTCCTTACAGATATGTTTATACTTTCATTATCTGTCTCCCTTAATAGACTGTACACCCCCAAAGGGGCACTGTCCATAGCTTTCACTGTTGTAACATCAGAATCTAGAACTCGGCACAGCCCATAGTAGCTACTCAATGCATACTTCTGGAATAAAAGTTATGGAATAAGTCAGTCTATACCGGGACTGTCATATGGCCTCAAGAAAAGAATTCAATGGACTCAATCTGATCGAGCACCATGATTTTTTTAAAGACCATTTAAGACAAACTTCTCATTTTATGGATGAAGAAAATGAGGAATGAAGATAGGATGTATTCGGGTTGAATTCAGGTTGACTCTTATCTCAGGCTCAGGTTGCCCTGCCGTCTGACTCAGCACTACCATGAATGACTGTCTACATGGAGCTTGATTTAGAGACGACTTTCCCAAGGATTCCATTGATTAATAACCTTTGGAAGATCACAAAGCTAAGTGAAATCATTTCTTTACTGAGAATTTCTCAGATCCTTCAGTAAACTATTTTTTATCAGAGAAGTTACAAAAATGGGATGTTTTATACAGACCTTCCTAAACTAGTTTGAATACTTCTCATCAGAAAAAGTACTATATTTTTCTGTGATTAGTCTATACTCTATCCAATCTTGTTTATAAAATGCTACAAAGAGAAACAATTAGCAGAGTTACCTTCTTCAAATCTCTCTTATGCTCCTATAGCATTCTTATAGCATCCTACAAGGATGCTATACCACCCCTAGCATCTTTAGCTTTATGCTTTATCAACAATTATGATATATTGAAATTGTCTATTTTGGATCCTATACCAGTTTATAAACATTCTTGAAAGCAAGAAACATACTTGATTCATCTCTGACTTCCCAATGATTAATACTGCCAAAAATATTAATTTTTTTAAATAAGTGCATCTTGATTCTTCCCACCACAAGACTTTTGCCCCGGCCTGGAAAATTATTTCCCCAAATGGATTTCTGGCTCACTTTGTCACCTTCTTCAAATCTTGACTCATCTGCCATTTCTCAATAGGCTCTACACTGACCACCTTATCTAATACTGTAAACCTTTCCACTTGAACTTTCTGATCTCCATCACTCTGTTCTATCGTCTTCCCAAAGCACTTATCACTTTCAAATATACTATATCTAGCAATGTGTACAGTATACCTATTCTCCATCCCCTCCCCTCGCTAGATAATACACTCCATAAAGGTGAAGTTTTTTTTTTTTTACTTGCTACATTCACTAAAATATCTCTAGCACCTAGAGCGGTTGATACTAGGTGGTTAAAATAAATTTGTTGGATTGGGAAAATGAATTTATGAATGAATGAGGCCAAAAGGAGGAAGCTACATGTCAAGGTGCATCTGAGATGGGCCAGGAGACTATAAGACCCTGCTGTAATCATAGCAGATGCCAGGTCCTCTCTTCTCAATCCAGAAAGAAGCTAGAGTTCAGGCAAGCCATATTTAAGAGCAGCATTGGACAAATAAAAGTTAACAACCCATATGACAGAGGAGTTTGCCTTGCTTAATGGCTTGGCAGCAGATTGAGCATGGGGAGTGTTTGAAGAGATTTGAGACCTTATCTTTTGTAGACTCTCTGCTTCTACAGCCCACAGGAGCCATGAGCAATATTTCCAAGGGACAGGAAAAAAAAAAAAAATCTAGTGTTGTTCAACCACCAGGAGGCAGAGTGAAGCACCAGTGTGAAAAGAAAAAAATGATAGTCCTCTCAACTAATTTCTATGAAGAAATAAATCTACTTTGAAAGAAATGGAGTAAGTTACCTTTTACCTCAGGCTATCTTCTATGTATTTGTCAACTTTGGCTCAGGCGCTCAGGGAGATTGAGGATGCTATCAATATGGGGCTTGACCCAGCTTGAGAATAATAGAAATAAGCTACCCTGCAAAAGGCTTTAGATGAGATTTGTATTTAATACTGAAACAAAATGGCACCAAGCTTAGAGATGGCAAAAAAAAAAAAAAAAAAAAACACAAGAGGAGCTATGTGATTTAAATTAATTCTTTTCAAGAAAAAAAATGATAATGGTAAGAAAATAAGAACTTTGTTTTCCTAACAAATGGATTTAAACAGTTAGTACTGTTATTAACAGTCATGGTCTCCTTAGGTACCATCAGGAAATGGGAAAAGCCTCTAGCAGAATTAAGTTAGTCTTTGTGGAGAAAACACATTTGAAGTTTTTTATTCTATTAACTTGGAAAAGAAAACCCACTATTCTCCTGAGAAAAACCACGGCTTATTTGAATAAAGCTGGGACTTTGTTTATTCAAGAGTTTGGGCATATTTAGTGGAACCAAAAAGACTCCTAAGAAATAAAAAAAAAAAACAAAACTCCATCCTAAGAAATAAGAGGCCAGCTCCACTCTTCAAAAAATCCTCACTATCAGGATGCTTGATTTTGGAAGCATGGTACAATTATAAGATAAAAGAAATAAAGTGACTCTCCATTTTTGAGAACTTGTGCTAAGGTTTTTTTCACATGGGTCTCCTCATTTTTATCCTACAAGAACAAGACAGTGTTCTTTACTATTTAACAGATGAGAAAGCCGTTGCTTACTGACTGAGGTAGATAGCCAGGGGTCATGCCACTAGCTATCAGGGGAGTCCACTGCAACTGAAGTCAATTTGATGCCAAAGCTCTTTTTCCTCTATGTGGAGAGAAAAGAGGGCCAAAAACTGCATTCCTCGGCAATACAGAGGATGCTAGGGAGGCTGAAATCCAAAGGGTTCCATGTGTTAGTAAGGTAAGACTTACATAAATCCAGTTCTAAACCTCTGAGCGCTTTAGCCAGAGCCAACTTTGTGGAAAGGCAAAGCAAACCTTCCCCAGTCATGGCTTGTGGAAAACTTGCAACCTTTCCTACCAAATAAACAGTGTAGGTGGAAATAGATAAACATAGCTGGATATACATACACATACACACACACACAGAGGCAGAAACTGGTTGTAAAAATCCCCCATTGGCAATCTGTTCCTTTCTTCTTTTTACACTTATATTATGTTTTCCTCACAGCAAAAATCATAGAGGACTAGTTCAGTAATTAAAATAAAAACCATAATCTCATCACACAAAGGCAAATATTCACTTCCAGTCTTTTTCTGTGATATTTTACTTTTTTTCCAGCTTTATTGAGATATAATTCACAAACCACAAAATTTCCCCCTTTTATACAATTCAGTGGTATTTATTATATGCAGAGTTGTGCAACCATCACCATTATCATTTCTGGAAATTTCATCACCCCTAAAGAAACCCTGTACCCATTAGCAAGCACCCCCCATTCTTCAACTCCAAGCCCCTGCCAGCCCCTGTAAAACCACTAATTTATTTTTTATTTCTGTGAGTTTGTCGATTCTGGACATTTCCTACAAATGGAATCATATGGCATGTGGTCTTTTGTGATGGCCACTTTCACTTAGTATGTTCATCCATGTTGGAGCATGCATAAGTGCTACACTCCTTTCATGGCTGAATGTTACCTCTTTGTATGGATGGACCACATTTTCTTCTATTCACCAGTAGATGGACATATGGGTTATCTTTGTCTTTTGTCTATTATGAATAATGTTGCTATGAATATTTGTGTCCAACTTCTTTTAAGGACATGTTTTCAATTCTCATTGGCAAATATTGGGGAGTGGAACTACTGGATCATGGTAACTCTATTTTTTACCTTTTGAGGACAGTCAGACTGTTTCCCAAAGCAGCTGGACCATTTTACATTCCTACCAGCAACGTGTGATGGTTCCAATTCTCTACATCCTCACCGACATTCGTTATTGTCCATCCTTTTGATTACAGCCATCCTAGTGGGTTCTGGCAGCATGTTTATAAAAAACAGCAGCAGTTAATATACTCTGGGCAAGTGTATTCTTTGACCAACCATAGGACTCACAGGACCCAATCACCATGGGAGAGAGAACAAGGATAATACTGATCGTATTCCCTGTCTACTGCCTGGACTGCCTGCCTGACAGGTAAGGACACTGGTTCTCAAAATGTGGTTCTCAGACTGGCAGCGCTGGGTGTATCACCAGGGATCCAGTGAGAAATACAAAGACTCTACCCAGACACAGTCTGAGACTTCCGGGTGGGGTGGGGCTAGCTCTCTGTAATTCTGGTGACCAGGAGGCTTGTGCATAGCGTTTCTGCCCCCAGTGCCAGCTTTAACCCCCTTATTGATAATAAGGTTATTATAACCTTAAGGTTATTGATAATCCCCTTATTGATGAATGTGCACCACATCCTTCCTCCCCTGCAAACGAAGATGACAGGAACCAAGGAAAGAGCTTTCTGAAGGATTCAATCAAGTGATTCAAGTGGAAGGGCTCTGTGCCTTCCAGTAATGAGTGAGTGACAGACACTGTTGGTGTAAAATGTTCACAATAATTAATGTTGAACACAGAATAAATATCCAGCTGGAAGGTAAAGAGGAATTTCACAAGCACCATTCAAGGCAGTAGTAACAGCGATGTGATTTCCATCATACACAATATTTTTTTTTCATACGCAATATTTTAAAGTTCCTTATTCACTCAAGGTTTCAGAAAGCATGCTAGCTTGCTGAGGTGTGGATGACACAGACCTGTCCCTGAGCAGCCACTTGAAACACAGTGACGTCTCCTCGGTACCGTGAAGTACACTGCAGATACTCACCTGACAAAGGGAGAAGTACCGCTTGTGTCTTCCACACACTGCCACTTAAAAACCCCTCTATACACATTGCTTACAAGCTTACAGATTTAGTTGTTAGAAACACCTTTTTGTAGCTCCATTTTTGTTACTTCCTTCAGATACTGGTCAGACTCACTGCTTCTCTTCACCTTTGCTTGCAGCCAGGTTCACGTCAAGCCCATGTGCTCTTGCTTAGCAACGCCCCTCAAGCGGTCAGGAGAAGAAGAACCCGGGGCAGAACCACTAACAGGTTACATCAGGGAAAAACCGGTGCAACTCTTCCAGCTGTTCCCTGATTCCCACCCCTCAACAGCCATACTCGGAGAGGGAAATGGCACCCCACTCCAGTACTCTTGCCTGGAGGGTCCCATGAATGGAGAAGCCTGATGGGCTGCAGTCCATGGGGTTGCAAAGAGTCGGATACAACTGAGCAACTTCACTTCCACTTTTCACTTTCATGCATTGGAGAAGGAAATGCCAACCCACTCCAGTGTTCTTGCCTGGAGAATCCCAGGGACGGGGGAGCCTGGTAGGCTGCTGTCTATGGGGTCACACAGAGGCGGACACGACTGAAGCGACTTAGCAGCAGCAGCAGCAGCAACGACTGTAGTACTGGCTTTTACAGCATCTCTCTTGTCTGAGATGTCGAGGTGTCTCTGGGTAGATTCAGAACCTTCTGTTAAATGTCCAGGACGTTCTGAGCAGTGGATTTCTCTGCAGACTCCTGGCTCTTACATGCCTTGTGAATATCAAACAAGTGGAATCGGACCATGTCGCTCCCTTCCACGTGCCCCAGAAGGAAACTGGAGACGTCTGGAATCTTCCAGATGTTGCTCTTCTTGTCATAGATGGGCATGAGGTCGTCCTGGAAGGTCTTCCTCTCCGAAGGGCCACAGCTGCTCTGGGGCCAAGAAGTCCCCATGGAGCTCCTGGTGGCCACACTTCACCAAGGTCTAGCTGTGGTTCACCAGGGGCAAGGTGTCCAGGTCATTGAGCACGATGCTGAAGTTGGCGGTCAGCAGGTACTGGGACAGTGTCTTGGACAGGTCGCTGGAGTCGCACATGACCAGAATGCCCAGGGGGCAGGAAGTCAAGGATGGCCACGTCGCCCAGGGCCAGCTGCAGCCTGTACTGCCACAGGCTGCAGTACTTGGAGAGATTCAGCGTTGCCTCCAGGTTGCCCAGGGAGCTTAAGGGGTGGTACTCGGTAAGGATGATGTTATCATTCTCGCAGCAGCCCAGTAGTGTGACCACATGCTTGCTCTGTGGTGCCTGCAGAATCCACAGCCCGTGCAGGAAGTCATCTCTCACCTCCAGCCTGGTGAACCTCGACAGGGCCACCTTGCGTTCCTTCCACTCGGACAGAAACAGTCTTTTCTCGGCTCCTTCCCTGACACGCTTCAGCTGCCTCACGTCTGTCCTCAGCAGCTCCGAGGACAGCCGGGGTGAGCAGTTGGTCATCTGCCCCAAGCTGAAGTGGCCGGCGGGTGGAGGCAGGGGTGGGCAGTGGCCAGGGTCCTCCGCGGAGCGCCAGGGCCTGATGAAGAGCTGGTCGAGGCAGAGGTAGAGGAGGACGTTCATGAGGGCCATGGAGAGCAGCAGCCCCACCGCCGGGGGCATGTCCCTGGGCCGGGGGCTCCTTCCTGCCTTCCTGGAGCCTCGTGTCCATGGCACTGTGCTCTGCCAGCTCCTTCCGGGAGGGCATTCCTTCCCACTCAGGTTTCTGGCCAGACTCCCGGGTCCGTCAAGGTTCTGGCCGGCCCCACACACTGGTTTGAAAGCACTCTTCCTCAAGATTGCAGGCCCACATCTTTCCAGTCCTCTCCCTCCGGGCGTCTCACAGGACTCCTGTGGACTTGACAATGATATTCACCACTCTGGCCTCACAGTCTCCTGAGCTTCTTCCACCAATGCCTGATTCTTAGAAGGTGACCTGGGCTGTTGCAACACTTTCCCAAGAGCTCTACCACTGCTTTGTCTTTTCCAATCCATTTCCCACAGCAAATAGGATCTCTTTTCTTTCCTGCGGACCCCTCCCCCAGCCTGGCCGTTGCCTCCTCCTCTCCTGTGATATTTTAAATAGCTTTTTATCTTACTGAACTATTTCCTGTTGTTTGCTTAATACATGATATAAGCATTTTCTTGCCATTAAAATTCTACAAGTTTAAAATATTTATATTAAAAAGTGGAACCATCTTGTAAATGTAATTTTAATATGTAGTAACATAACATCATGTGCATGTCATTTACTTAATTCCCTATATGTGAGTATTTTAAATTGTTTTCATTTTTTCTGATTGTAAATGACAAAGATTAATTCTTTTGACTTAAAGTTTAGAGTTCTGCCATTACTAAAATGCCTTAGGTAGGCTGGAATATAAAATCTGACGATCTGTCTGTATATTGAGAGGGAATTTGCCATGTGTTTTCTTGAAAGTACATTTAATAAATAGTGTAGGTCTGAACCAGGAGGGTGTGGAGTGCCTGGTAGCTCCAGGTGGGCCCCCCACTGATGGAGTGGGTGTCACCGAAGAGAGAGGATGGGCCAGCAACCCCCCACCCCCACCAGTGGGGACCACCTGACTGCACCCTCACACAAACTACTGAGCAGAACACAAGTGATACAATGCCCCAGACAGCCAGAAATCTTAAACATGGCCAGAGAGTACAAGGATAATTCTAAGTTTTAGAAGAGGTGACTGTTAGATTTCTGTATATTAAAAAAAAAAAAAATACAGTGGTTGGGAGAAACTGTCACTCAGTCTCCATTAGAAGCCATATCATCCACTAGAGAAGGTATTCTCCAAATGGGCAAACAGCTCCTTTCAGAAGGTTCCGAGTTCTAATTTGAAACATTCTTGATGGACATATTCACCTCTTAAAGACCTAGAGGAGCCGCAGTATTTAAAAAACTGAAGGGAATTCCCTGGTGGTCCAATGGTGAAGACTCCATGCTCTCACTGACGAAGACCCAGGTTCTATCCCTGGTCAGGGAATTAAAATTCCATAAGCTACACAACAGGGCCAAGGGCAAAAAAAAAAAAAAAAAAAAAACAGATTGGGGTTAATTTGTGACTGAGAGGGTTTGTTATCTTCAGAAGCAAATTTTTGAGAACAGCCCACAGCATTTTCTGAAGATAGGATTAAGAATAGATTACACATTCATTCACACACACACACACAGAATAGACTGCACAATACAATTTTATGTCTGGTTTTAGAAGTGGGGAAGCAGGTGGAAGCAGAGGCAGAGACAAGGGGAAAGATGCCCTTTCACAGAACTGTACTATAACCAAGTGTCTGTGACCCTCTCAGGTTATGTGCCTTTTCTTTTAAACTCCAATGTAATTAAATCAAAGTCAGCAATGATAAAACATCATAAATAATTTTAGCGTATAATATATGCTGACAAATGTTATCAAGGAGATGGCTGTAATAGACAGGGAAATATTTAGTATGACTTCATCTGAAAGTTACATTGCTAAGAAAACTCAGTAATGAGTTTTACTTTAATTATTCCAATGAAATGACTTCTCTAAATGATTTTAAAATCATGGCGAATGGTACTTAAAGAATTTCCAAAAGGCTTTTAGGGAGGACTTGTTAACTTGATCAAGTTTATACAAAATATTCCAGGTTTAAAATAAATATATGTGCATAGAATTCTTACTATGACTGATGCATTCTTCACTGGTAACCTTTTAAAATAGGCTTACCAAACTTCCAAAGACTTTTTATTCTGTTTAGTTCTAACTAGGTGATAACCATCTGTCTCGGAATTTCCACTCGAGTTCTAATTACATATATTCCATGTCATTGTCCTTCCAAACCATCGAATTGGCCTAGATATGTCAATACAATGGTGTCAAAACTCCTCTTATTAGATGTTTCTCTACTTTTAAAAATGACACAAAAATCATTTGACAGACTATATTTGATGTTTTTATTTGAAAATATTATCATTCCATCATTTTTATGAAAAAAGCTGAATCGATGGCATCTGCCTTAAAAATATGTTCTACATTCTATCACTCAAAGCTTAGGTTTCCACTTCTATTGTGTACTTTAATATTCAAAAAGATAAAAATATATTATTCATTGACAATGTGCAGTAGGCAGGTGATGAGTTAGAAATGCTTGGAATTATCATTACCTACAAAATAGCCATCATTATCACAATAACATTACTAAAGAACTTATTATGCACAGTTCCTATCCTAAGTGATTTAGCTGCTATGCCTACATCACTGTGCTTTTGAAGACAAAGTATAGTATTGTATGTGAGATACGTACAATATCTGTTCATTCACTCTTGTGTGTAATCATTTTATAATATTTGTTGAGTATCTTCTTTCTGCCAGGTCTTGCATGATGTACTAAATATATAATGAGAACAAAACAGCCACAATCTCTATGAACAGGTAATAGGGACAGAATGAGGGGATGAAATAGGTGATTAAATAGTTAATCCCACTCGAGAATTGTAAGTAGAAAAATACGGGAGACCTGTAAGTTAATGAATACTTGAGAAAGTAGGTCCGCTTAACCACAAAACCAAACAGTCTTGCTTAGCAACAAAACCATGCAACAGAAGCACAGGACATGCCCCAAAACAATAAAACAATGGTGGCATGAGACCCACATCCTGCAAATATGGGAGACCTGTAAGTTAATGAATACTTGAGAAAGTAGGTCCGCTTAACCACAAAACCAAACAGTCTTGCTTAGCAACAAAACCATGCAACAGAAGCACAGGACATGCCCCAAAACAATAAAACAATGGTGGCATGAGACCCACATCCTGCCCAGTGAACTCAGTAAGTTAATGATCCCTAGGACATGCTCCCTGCACACATTAAAAATAATCATTTGTGGACCTAGTTTGACCACGCAGAGACAAGAAAACTCCCCTGCACAACCTAGAAAAGGACCTAATGATGAAAACATGGTGTCTACTCAAGAAAATCAAAAGTAGATCTTCTCCCCCTGCCCACTTTTCCTTTGACTATAAAATCACAGCTAATATGTTCTGGGGGGATGGCATTCCTCACCTGCCCACTTATAAACCTCAGAAGCATTCTATTCTAATAAATCACTTCTCATCTACTACTTTGCTCTTGCTGAATTCTTCTCTGCACTGAGGCATAAAGGACTATGGTACCAGAGCTCTTCAGAACCCCCCTGAAATGACAATAGTTGGTTTCACAGAGAACTTACAGGTGGTCAAAGATGACACTGATGCTGAAACATGAACAATACAAGAGAATGAGCCAAGCAGAGGGAAAGTACAGGGACAAGGGAGAAGAGGGAACAGCATATAGAAAGATCCTGAGCCAAGGAAGTGCTTGACAATAGTCAAGGACTTTCAGCACATGTGATGAAGTAACATGAGTTTGTGGATAGTGGCCTGGGGATGGAAAGCGCCAGATTAAATAAGGTCAAAGGTATTATGCAGCAGCTTGGTTTTAGCTTAAGGTGATAGAAAGGAAGTAGTATTTCCATCAGAGTTGTGAAGTAACAAGATGTATATTTTAGAAACATCACTCTGGCTACTCTGTGGAGACTGACTGGTCCATATGACTGATTTGGAGGAGAAGCCAGGAACCAAAGTGATGTGACACTCTTATGAGCCCAAGTACAGAGCTGGGTAAGAGTTCTCTGTGTGTCCCCCTCCTACTCCAACAAACATGGAAGTGTGTGCTTCATGTGGGTCATCTATTGGAAGTTGAAAACTCTCTCATTCTGGGTCTTTAGTGACTATAAGAAGAGAGAGTGCCCATCCATCCCACCTGTCACCCACTAATCCACACCAGACTGTAGCAGAAACAAGATATAAATTTGTTATGTTAAGGACTCAGATTTCAGACAAAAACATGGGAATAAGAGCCTTCAATTTTGAGGCATGAGAGTCAATATAGTTACAGATATCTAAGTACATATCACAGTAGCAAGGACACAGTAGATGTTAAGAAAAGGGTAGCTAGAGACTATTATGCCTGTTGATTCTAGTCTCATCTCTGATGTTAATGAACTCTCTTGACTTTGGGTGACTCTAGCTTTCTGAATCTCAATTCCCTGCCCTTTTCAATGAAGGATTCATACTATATCTCCAAAACTGATGAACCTGGATTCTAAGCTGATAGTATAAACATGCAGGGGAATTCATGGTAATTTAAAAAATTGGACAACACTTCCTCTTCTTTCATCCAGTAGAATAAGCAGATTCTTTGGATACCAGGTCAAGAACACCAGGTAATACCCCCAGGAGCCAGGCCACTGATGCTCTTCTTTGCACAAAGAAAGAAGTGAAACTATTTGGAATTCCTCTAAGTCCATCAAACAAATATTTAATTTCTCCCTGTAAATTGACAAGCCCAGCAGCTAACATAGGAAAAGAAAGGCACTGATTCTTCTAGCTAAGACAGGTCACAGGTGTTGATAAACTACTGCCATGGAATTTCCCAGTTTGCACTGCTGTCCTTTTTTGAGAACTTCCAGGTGAATCTGAACATCTCCAGAGCCACTGGCTTGAACTCCCAAATGAGAGGCAGGTTTGGGCTTACTCCATGTCCTGGACATTTCTGTGTGCAGGCAGTGCAGATACTCTATTTATGTGACAACATTTCTCAGAAAATCTGGACTCTGGCTCCAAAGCTGCTACTAACTAGCTCTGTGATTCTGCACAAAGAACCCTACCCCCTCCATATCTTAGGATTCTCATGTGTAAAATACTGATAGTAATACTCACTGTGTATACCTCCTGGGGTTGTCATAATGATCAGATGAGAAGAAATAGAAGTGAATGTCCTTTATAAAGCATATTCTGTCTCACAGATGCATTTGAGAATCACTGATGCATTGTTGTTATTATTGCTAGTATGATCTTCCCTGCTCCAAGATCATTTATCTCAAGGGACCTTCCTTGTGCACATCAGGGACCAAAAAAAAAGAAAGAAAAATCAAGAGCCTCCCTTCTCCCTTCTCAGTTTGATGCATGATGTGGCTGTGAAGGAAGTTTGCTGACTTGAAAATGTGAACAATCTCTTTCCACTGAGATGTTTCCCCTTTACAGAAAAAAGACAACTGCTTATTTTTTTTCTTTCTCAATGCATATAAATGTCTGTTCTCCTAAAATATCCTAACTGCTTTATCTCTGTAAAAAGTTCACCTTTCTAGGTGTTTGCTATTCACGGAATAAGCTCACGAAAGTAAGTCTGTATTCTTCAGATCTCATGGGAGGCAAGTTGACCATTTTTACCCAGTTTTCATCCCCAGGGACACTGGTTGACATAAAATTTTGAAACAAGCAACAGGAATTTGAGACAATAGTTTACAACCCATGCATACACCTAAGACATGCTATAAGGTCAATTAGGTGATGAGGGGAGGGGTACCTGGTGGAGTATTTTTGTCCAAAACCTAACAGGCATTATAAAATCCTCCTTCCATAGGAAGCTTCAACCTTTGGGATTTATCATACTTTTAAGACATCCAAAGTTCTGTCTAGTCTATTAATGCAAATACATATGAGAGTATATCTGAAATTATTAGCTAAAATCTTGAATGGAGTTGCTGACAGCTTTCTGAGAGTAAGTTTTAGTTTGGAAACACCAGAAAAGTGGGAACATAGGTGGAAAGGGGGAGAAAAGGGCAGAGAGATTATAAAGAAAATAGAATTCTTAGAGTTGAATTATAGCGATCTAATCAAATACCTATAAAAATGATATAATTGCAGCCCAAAGAGGTTAAAGAGTTAATTAGCAAAAAACAAACAAAAAACAAAAAAAACAAGGTTACTTCAGTCCCAGGCCAGCAAGTGAATGTCAAATCGAAATGGCTCAAATAATTATAGAAGTGGGTAAAATAGCCCCGTAAGGGAAAAAATATATATATGATTTTGGTTGGTGGCCCTCAGTTTCAATATTATCATAGCAGGAAACATTTTACTAAGTGTCAGATAGTATACAGGACATGCAGAATAGAAAAACAGGACAGTTCTAATAGGGTATGGAAATGTAGGCAATTAATGGCAATGCAGGTTGGTATCTTGGAATGGGGCAGAGTGCTTGGAAGTTTGGAAAAGGAACTCCAAGCCCAAATTTGGGAGGGTTGGTGAGAGATTCCTGGAGGTACTGAAGCAGGTCTTGAAGGATGTCTCCAAGAAAAGAATGGACATAAATATGTAAACACAAAAATGTGTGTGAACTCACCATAGTGCCTGGTGCCAGAAAGGCCACAATGGAAAGTAAGGTTGAAGAGACTTATGGGAATGTTCTTTCAGCTTTCACCATGCTGCTCTTAAGTTTGGACTTGAGTAAGCAATAACAATCCATTTGGGAGTTTTACAGAAGAATGTGACATGATCATATTTGTATTTGAGAAAATTCAGCCTGGCAGAAAGGCAGTGAATGAATTTGAGGGGTGTGTGGCAGTGAATATACAGAAGGAACTGATAACATTAATTTATACATTGGGGCCCACAAAGTGGAGCCCAACCCAGTGGCCTGTCTGTGTCACAAATCCAAACCCAAATCAAGCTGCACTTAAGGGAAATACCTCATTGTCAAGGAAACCTCACAAGTCTCCAACAAGTCACATACAAGTCTCCATACAAGTCACAAGTCTCCAACTCAGCTTTAGCTAACAGAAAATAGGACCTGATAACCTTACAGTGAGGTCCCTGACTGCTTAGCCAATCATTCTGTGTCCATATTGCTTCCTCTCACAGTCTATAAAACTCACTTGTGCCAAAATCCATCAGAAGAAGTGCTCCACTACTCATGAGGCCCTGTACTCCCCAGCCCATGGATTGATTTTCTCTGAATAAAGAACATCAGACTCATTACTAAATCATTTTAGTTCATTTTTCATTTGACAGAACAGATGCAAGAGATATTCAGAAGGTAAAATAATCTAAATTTAGTGAATGCTTGGATTGGGGAGTGTGAGATAGGGAGTGATTAAGGACAAGTCCTTTTAACATTGGAGGAAAGAACACTTAGTGTAGAAAATATTTTAATTTCTTTATATCATACTCGACTACTGCAGTTGAAGGGGAAGCTACTAAGATATGAATGGAATTAAGAGGTAAAGAGGTTTTTCTCTGTCTGACTTACTTCACTCTGTATGACAGACTCTAGGTCCATCCATATCTCTGCAAATGACCCATGTTGTTCCTTTTTTATGGCCAAGTAATATTCCGTTGCATATATGTACCACAACTTCTTTATCCATTCATCTGTTGATGGTCATTTAGGTTGCTTCCATATCCTAGATATTGTAAATAATGCTGCTATGAACATTGGGATGCAAGTGTCTTTTTATGGTGTCTTCTTTACTCTTTTTTTAAATTTATTAATTTTTAATTGAGTATAATTGTTTTATAATACTGTGTTGGTTTTTGTCATATATCAACATGAATCAGCCATAGGTATATGTATGTCCCCTCCCTCTTCAACTTCCCCCTCATCTCCCATCCATCCCACTCCTCTAGGTTATCAAAGAGCACTGGATTTGAGTTCCCTGTGTCATACAGTAAATTTCTTCTGGCTATCTAATCTTACATATGGTAGTATATTTTAGTGCTACTCTCAATTCATCCCACTTCCCCCCGACTGTATCCAAAAGTCTGTTCTCAATGTCTGCATCACAACCGCTGCCCTGCAGATAGGTTCATCAGTACCATTTTTCTAGATTCCATATATATTAGTTAATATATGATATCTGTCTTTCTCTTCCTGACTTAAGTCTGTAAAATAGGCTCTAGGTTCATCTACCTCATTATAACTGAGTCAAGTGCATTCCTTTTTATGGCTGAGTAATAATCCATTGTGTATATGTATGACAGCTTCTTAATCTATTCATCTGTCAAGGACATCTAGGTTGCTTCTGTGTCCTAACTATTGTAAATAGTTCTGTGATGAACACTGGGGGGTGTGTGTGTCATTTTCAATTATGGTTTCCTCAGGGTATATGCCCAACAATGGAATTGCTGGGTCATACCTTTAGTTCTATGTGGCATAAGAAATGTTGTACAGATGAACCTGTTTGCAGGTCAGGAATAGAGACACAGATATAGAGAACAGATGTGTGGACACAAGGGGCAGAGGGGATGAATTGGAAGATTGAGACTGATGTAAGTGCACTGCTATGTATAAAATACATAACTAAGTGGGAACCTGCTTTATAGCACAGGGAGCTCAGCTAAGTGTTCTGTGATGACCTTGATGGGTGGAATTGGGGAGTGGGAGGAAGGCTCAAGAGGGAGGGGATATATGTATACATATAGCTGATTCACTTTCTTATACCACATTGTAAAGCGACTATATCCCAATTAAAAAAAAAAAAGAGATGAGAATTGACCTACTTTTCCCAATTTATCAAGTATTCCCCATTTTTGCCTAGTAGTTTTACTGCTAGAAAAATTTACTATCTTAAATATAAAAAGGAAAGTGTATCTTAATGGTACAAAAAATTATCTTAGATTTATGGAAGCAAGATGATGTTACTCCTTACTTAATAGAAATCAGGAGATATTTGTTGAATGGGTAAAGGCTTAACATTAAAACTACATCAGTTGAACTATGAGTCAAGATGGCAGGTTAAACACATGCATTTAATGCTGTTCCCTCATGAAGTCCACTACATTTATAGTAAATGAATTTTGTGTGTAAAGCCACACACATGGGCACAACAGAAAAGGAGATGATAGAAACACAATTCTGGAAGCTAAAAAGCTAATGAGGAAAAGAAAACTTAGCAGAACTGAGAAAGCTAACTCCTAAGTCAGTATTGAAGAAAAACTGAAAACCAACACAAGTTACATCATGGGATCCTCAAGAAAATCAAAAAAATGGCAGTCCCACCCAGGCAATTTTGGAACTGCAGGGTTGGGAGAGGGACAGTGAGGAAGCAAGAAGAGGCTAAAGTAAGGGAAGGTATAGCTGAAGTAGTTTGAGAATCCAATGAATCACAACTTCTCATTCATCCCAGCCCCGTGATCCTGGGAGACTTCTGCCACACCATAAAATTCTGGAAGCTTATTCCCTTCAAGAAAGTAAAACACAGGTTCTCTGGAGTTGGAAGTACAATGAGAGTGTGGATACTATCCTAAAAACAAAGGACATAAATAACTATGCACAAGAATGCTGACTGTTGCAATCCCAAGTCAGTTTCCAGAAGAGCCCTGGCAGTCAGATTTCCACGGCTCTGGGAGAACTGTGGGCAAAGACTTCCTAGGGAAATCTTACCAGCACAAGAAGGAAGTCCCGAAAATACTGACTATCCTGGGCAAGAGCTCAGAGTTGATGACCTGTTGGTCAACCAGATTCACATACATAACCTTCTTTTTCTATTCGCAACCACGAAGAGGAAACCACATTCACCAGACACCAGAATTAAAGGAAGACTTCTAAGTTAGAGAAGTCCCTCTCATATGAAATACAGAGATCACAGTGATAAACAATATAAAAGCAGCTTGGAGAAAATAGAGACCATAATAAAAGCAAAAGAAAAGGAAATATTTATAGTCTTAGAAAGATAATACAGATGTGAAAGAAGTACAGAGATAAAATACAAGAAAAAACATTCATATAAGTTAAAAGGAGTTCTTAGTAATACAAAACATAAACAGAAAATAAAATGGAAATCGCAACATTAAAATTGTAAGATAAAGTAAAGGGAATATACTGTAAAGCTAGAGGAAAAGAGATCTAAAATAGAAAAGTAGAAAATTGGTTGATTACATTCAAATAATAGATGTTCTAGGGGAAAAAAAGATAATAAAAAAAGAAGGGAGAAAATCATTAAGAAAATAATTCAAGAAAAATTCCTGGAAATGGATGACAAGAATTTTTAGATGTAAAGATTGCATGAGTGCCCCCACAGTGGAATGATCAATTTGTATAACCTTCAAAAGAGGGGGAAAGAATAAACTTGGACAAAGAATAGAGGCTGGAGATGACTGCAGGTTTCTCAGCGATCACTCTGAAAGCAAACACCTTTGGAAAAATTCCTGTAACATTCTGAAGGAAATTTATTTCTATCTAATCCAGTAGAAATTACTATGATGCTATACTAAAGATATTTTCAAACATGCAAGGTTAAAAAATATACTTCCCTCTCATTCTTTTTCATTGAATTACTGCAGTATGAGTTACACCTTGTGCAAAAAAAAAAAAAAAAAGAAGAAGAGAGAGAAAGAAAATAAACCAAAAAGAAGATGACATGCAAAATAGGTCATCCAACACAGGAGAAAGGATAAGAGAATCAAAGCATGTAATTAATACCTCCATAGGACTGCTATGTGATAGATCTGGAGGACAATCAGTAGGGCTTATACCAATGTACCCCAAAAGACAGACACCCTAAGGACTGTCATCTCTAAGATGCCAATGCCATCCTTCTACTTTTTACAAGAGAATAAAATGCCCAGGTAAGTCTGATCCTTATTTGTAGCTGGTCTTGGTTTACCTTGACACTGTGCTGATAAATTTTCTGCTCTTCCAACTGCCATGCATCCTAGATCAGTTGAAGACACTCATTTTGCTTCACAGAAATGTCCTTTTTTTATCCACTCCTGAGAGCTGTAGGTAGGGCATGATTCAATCAGGAGTAGAAAATAATACAGAGTCACCAACTCCCCTCGTCATGTTCCTGCAGGATGTCCAGTACCTTGTCTACACTTTAATCCTGACACATGCCCTGAAGAGGAGATTCATGTCACCTTTACTCCAGTAAAGGTGAAGCCAAGTGATTGCTCAGATTCAGTTCTGTTTGTCTTCTCCTGAGAACCTTCAAGGAAGAGTGGCAATTTGTCCTTTTCTCACACAGCTACTCAAATTTCAAAAATAATCTGCATTTTATTTGCAGATATTTATATTGGTGATATTATGATAAATGAAGCAAGAAATAGTTAACAAAAGTCAGGGTAAAAAGTACTTCTGGAGGGTCAACAAGAAGATGCAATCAAGAAAGCTTCTAAAACACTTGCCATATTGTAATTTTTAAGTTCGGTAGTGGTTAGCTAAGTGGTTGCTTTATTATTCATAAACTGTGTATATATTTCATACACTATACAACATATATCATAATCTGTAAAAGTAAAAATAAACATCATATATTTTTCAAAGCTCTTTGCGTTTGGATCCACTGATCCTCTATGAACCTCTATTTGCTCATATTTTACGTAATATAGTAAATACTTATTTTCTCATCATTGTCAAAAAAGAGGTTATTTGTGACAAATGCAGTATGTTGTAGAAGTCTTCATACAGGTTCTTGAAGAGAGGAGTATTTAGGGAAGGCTTCCAAGAGTAAATGGAGCCATGAAGGAAGGTAGGATGTGGTTGCCTTCTCTGTGTAAGTATCACAGTTTATTTTTTAAATTAATTTTATTGGAATATAGCTGCTTAACAGTATCACAGTTTATTCCTCTCCCTGCTCCTGCCCTAGTGATAAGCACAGTGCTTAGCATACAGCAGGAGATCAATAAATATTGAGTGACTGGATGTATATTCAAGGAAAAGGCATTCTAATCTCTAGCAGGAAGGCAATTTGCTCTCATAGTATAGCTGAATTCTTTTTTCCCCTACAGACTATCTTTGTCCCCCACTTCCCAGAATTACTGAATGAAAGAGTTTCTATAATGAGGTTTCAATTAAATTGTATCTTCTTTTTATTCATTGACATGAGTAAATTACTCAGGAACAGATGTTCACATTATATAAAATGTGAAAAAAAAAGTGAATAATACAGATTTTACAGTAGCTTTCACTATCAGTGGTTTTCTCACCATACAGCTAAACTGGATGATTCAAAAGAATATTTTTCTTGTTTTGTTGATTCTACAAAACTTAAAAATTAATACTATAATTATGCCCTTGATTGTTTTTTTTAATTATCTATGGAAGATAGAACTTCCATGGATGCTTCTGCTGCAATCATTAATGAAAGTGATGAGCTGAGGTCAGCAGAGTGACTTGGAAGAAACCCTGGAGGGGATTTGAGTAGTTGAGTTATTGGCTTGTGCTCTGTGGTTTTATTGTGGATACTCATGAAAAATGGAATTCAAGACCTGCCATTGACCTGAGAGCAGCTAAATGTTTTTGAATGAGACCCTTTTCTTTGACTATGGGCTATGTTTATTCTCAAATTCCTCAAATAACTCTTCAGTTTACCTCACAACAGAATATTTAGATAATAATCATAGAAGGCTTCTCTCACTGTTGTTACTACCTCATTCATTTGGACTTTGTTTTACTTCTGTTTTTGTCATTCTGGTTGGCTTTAGCTAGAGATACTTTGCCTTATTATTCTGCATCCAGTAGATATTTATAAAATGGCAATCATGTGCCATGAATTGTGCAAAGTTCTATGAATCAAATTATGAGAACAAATGCATTAAACACTTTCCCCAAATACAAACTTATTTTACATAAAACAATTATACAAATATATTATACTCCATGGTAAGTGTTTATTTTAAAGAATTTTTTTTTGAGGTGAGTTATTTTTAAAGTCTTTATTGAATTTATTACAATATTCCTTCTGTTTTACGTTTCAGGTTTTTTGGCCGTGAGACATGTGGGATCTCAGCTCCCCAACCAGAGATTGAATCTGCACCCCTTACGTTGGAAAGTGAAGTCTTAACCGCTGGACTACCAGGGAAGTCTCAACGGTAAGTGCTTTGAGACAAACATATAAACCCATGTTCTAAATGTGTCATATTAACTGGAGAATAAAATTTCTCTAGCAAAAATGGAATGCAGTTTCAAGAATACCTTCCCCTGTGATCGAACACTTAGAGTAAACTTGCAGAAGAGATAGGATAAGGCAAGAAAAGAGAGAGGAAATTCTTAGGAGAGGAGAGAATTCAGGAAGATGCTCAAAGCAGGAAGTCACCTGGCAATTTCAAGGACCTGAAAAAAAATATATATATATACATATGTATATAACTGGAGCTGAATGAGTGAGCTAAAGTGAAAAAGGAGACATAGGTAGGGGCTGGATCATATAGGCCATGGGATATTATTTGAGTTACTTTTCTCTAAAGGGCAACAAGAAGTCTTTGAAGAGTTTAAATCAGAAAAGCAACTTGGTCACATTTGCACTTAGAGATCACTGTGCTGTGATACAGAGAAGGTCTGAAGTGGGCAAGAATGAATGTAACAGGAACAGTGGATCATTCAATGTTCTGTAACAAAACAGACAAAAAAAAAGGGGGGGTGGCTTTCTCAATTAAGTTTGCATTAAGAAAATGTAGCGAAAGATTCATTTATACCTACAGGAGCAAAGTTAAGGAGCCAAATAGGGAGTTGCAAGCCATTGGCATCCCTCAGCCTGAGAAGGTAAGGGGAGCCGAGTTTGGCAGAGCCTGAGAAGGGTCAGAGGAAGAAGTGGGACCAGCTGAAAGGGCAGGGGATGGACACAAACACTCTGACCTTTCCCCTGCCTGATATTGCTCTATTGCCAATGCATCCCCATCCAGATCCACCTGAAGAGCATGGATGTCAGTTACAAGGGGAGATGGAGGAGAGAACATGGATGTATTACAACATGCCCTGTGCCGACCTTCACCTCAGAGTTTGGAATAATCATCCAGCTAGGTTTAGGTAGCCTTTTCTCTCACCTAGAACCAGGAAAATAGTAGCTAGACCCTGTGGCAATAACACTTCCACAAAGTGATTGAAAGTTGATTTTCTAAGGTATTTTGCCTGAGGATAGCATCCCAGTTCAGTTCAGTTGCTCATGTTCGACTCTGCAACCCCATGGACTATAGCACACCAGACTTCCTTGTCCATAACCAACTCCCAGAGCTTGCTCAAACTCATGTCCATCAAGTCAGTGATGCCATCCAATCATCTCATGCTCTGTTGTTCCCTTATCCTCCTGCCTTCAATCTTGCCCAGCATCACGGTCTTCCTTTTCCAATGAGTGAGGTCTTCTAATCAGGCAGCCAAAGTATTGAAGCTTCAGCATCCCATGCCCTTCTAACTGACTTGTTGTTTAGTTGCTAAGCTGTGTCCGACTCTTTGTGACCCCATGGACTCCTCTGTCCATGGAATTTCCCAGGCAAGAATACTGGAGTGGGTTGCCATGCCCTCCTCCAGGGGATCTTCCTGACTTAATGATCGAACCCACATTTCTTATGTCTCCTGCACTGGCAAACAGGTTCTTTTCCAATGAGCTACCTATTGGATATTAAACACAATGACAGTGTATTAAAAAGCAGAGATATCATTTTGCCAATAAAGGTCCGAATAGTCAAAGCTATGATTTTTTTCAGTAGTCATGTATGAAAATGAGAATTGGACCATGAAGAAGGCTGAGCACCGAAGAATTGATGCTTTCAAACTACGGTACTGGAGAAGACTCTTGAGAGTCCCTTGGACAGCAAGGGACAGTCAATCCTAAAGGAAATCAACCCTGAATATTCATTGGAAGGACTGATGCTGAAGTTTCAATACATTGGCCACCAGATGCAAAGAGCTGACTCATTGGAAAAGACCCTGATGCTGGGAAAGATAGGGGGCAGGAAGAGAAGAAGTTGACAGAGGATGAGATGGTTGGATGGCATCACCTACTCAAGGGACATGAGTCTGAGCAAGCTCTGTGAGATAGCAAAGACAGGGAAGTCTGGAGTGCTGCAGTACATGGGGGTCTCAAAGTGGACATCACTGAGAAACTGAACAACAACTCTCCCATTACCTGTGAAACTCACTGACTTGTCCTTCCACAGAGCTCCAGAAGCACCCAAAATGGATCCCTTAGCTGGTATCTACTCTGTAGCTACATCTGTGTAGTGCCTGGGTTGTGTGAGTATGGGAGGTGGCCATTACATTGCTCATGCCTTGGGCTGAGAGTGATCCAATGATGCTGGATGTGTTCTTCCTTTCCCAAGATCATCTTCAAGGAAGCTCCTGATAAAATCTCATTTCGCATTGACACTTCACTTTCCATTTCTGAACACTTTACCTCTTTACTGTTTGAGATTAATTTCTAATTTTTGACCTGCTGGAACCCCATATGTTTCTAAAATTCTTGTTAATATCTAATTCCTCTGGCTCCAGGATCGAATGTCTTTATTTCTTTGTGCAGCATGATGTCAGCATCAGAAAGCCTGATACAGTAACTTCTTGATCATATTTTAAAGATTAAATTACCATGACTGAGAAAATAAAACCAATCACACCAGACAGTAGTCTTTCTCTTGGTACCAAGGTAGGACATTAGGGAATATTCCTATTTGGATTGAGATTTTGATAAAAGGTGGATTGATGGAACGTGATAGGTTTTGAGCCATCATGTTCTGTAAACCATCTGGGCTTTCAGAAACTTTTTTTTTTATTGAGAGAGAAACAGGACATTATTGAAAAGTCACCTGGTTGAAAAACTGCTTCCAGGATTTAGTGACCCCACATTTTACACAGAGATAGTCCTAGAGTAGACAATCAATAAACTCTTATCTAAAGATTGATTTCACAACCATAACTATATCTCATTCCACATAGTTAAGACCTATGATAGAACTAATCACAGAGTCCAAAGGAAACCCTGAAGAAGGGTCCCCAACTCAAACTAGAGAAAGGGGAGTGCAGCTGTGGACTATTTCTCAAAGTAAATATTATAAAGGGTAAGCAAATTATACAACATCAAAGGGGGAGAGTCATAGAAAAGGGAACAGCCATTTACATCTTGGGAAAGATGACTTCATCAGTATAAGTGAAAATCATGCCCACCCATCAGTGAGACACAAAGGCACAAAGTCTTTTCCATGGGATATCTTAGACTGCCATAGTTATACCTCATTCAGAGAAATCATGCTCGTGGCAGCAAATTTCAAATTGTATAAAACAGATAACTAATGAGAACCTACTGTATAGAACAAGGAACTCTACTCAGTGCTCTTCTGTGACCAAAATGGGAAGGAAATATGAGGGGATATATGTATATGTATGGATGATTATGGAGAAGGCAATGGCATCCCACTCCAGTACTCTTGCCTGGAGAATCCCATGGATGGAGGAGCCTGGTGGGCTGCAGTCCATGGGGTCTCTAGGAGTTGGAGACGACTGAGCGACTTCACTTTCACTTTTCACTTGCATGCATTGGAGAAGGACATGGCAACTCACTCCAGTGTTCTTGCCTGGAAAATCCCAGGGACGAGGGAGCCTGGTGGGCTGCCGTCTATGGGGTCGCACAGAGTCGGACACGACTGAAGCGACTTAGCAGCAGCAGCAGCATGGATGATTAACTTTGCTGTACAGCTGAAACTGACATAGCAGCATAAAGCAACTCTATTCCAGTAAAATAAAATGAACATGAAAAAAAATTGTCTTGTGATGTTTTATCCTCTCTATTCTCTCCCTAACTTTAGAAACCCAAGCAGTGATTGCTAAAACAAAACAAGGTCGTATAAAAGTGAAAGAAGAATTGACCCTCTTGGCTATCACCGTGCAGCCTCTCCCTCAATTGCCGATGGAAACAAGGGAAGACAAGGGAGGAACCCATATTTTCTGGTTGACCAATGTAAACTTCCCTTGCTTCAGTGATTTTACACAATACAACTGATGTCGATGGATGCAACTCAAGGCATTTTGTTAGGTCAGCTGTGTTCTCTTGGCTGGCACACCAACTAGAGCCCCACAGATGATGAATAAGCATCGTTCACAAAGCAGATTGCTATCCCGGTTTGCCAAAGAGCACTC
This sequence comes from Okapia johnstoni, assembly GCA_024291935.2. Taxonomy (NCBI): domain Eukaryota; kingdom Metazoa; phylum Chordata; class Mammalia; order Artiodactyla; family Giraffidae; genus Okapia; species Okapia johnstoni. The sequence goes on along the minus strand of CM044319.1, from coordinate 41,353,683 downwards.
CTTTTAGGCAATAAAATATGACTTTGTTTTCAGTGTCAGACATGATTAAGTTAAATGTGTGAAGATTCCTAACCTTATTGATTTCTTTGTATTATGCTCATATTTCTCATGCTTTTCAGCACCTTATCCATGCTCAAAATAGAGGAAGACATTTGAAAGAACAGCTGCTGCTTAAGAGTCAAAGAGATTATAGGCAGGGAGATGTGGCAAGGTAGCTGGATGGCATCACTGACTCAATGCACATGAGTTGAGCATGTAACTTGGAGATGGTGAGGGACAGGGAAGCCTGGCATACTGCAGTCCATGGGGTGGCAAAGAGTCAGACATGACTGAGAGACCAAAAAACAACACAGACATAAGATGCTAAAGATTTAGAGAAAGACTAGTGATTTTGCCTTTTTCTCAGATTTGACTATTTACTAAATAAGAACACTTTCATGGAGATGAACATAAAATCACACAGCAGGAAGAGACCTGAGAAAAAGTTTAGTTAACTTCCTTCATTTTACAGATGGTACAAAGATAAAGAGCTTTCAATGTAATGACATGAGCTACCCAAAAATCACATAGAAGCTAATAAAATCACAACTCAAATCTAAGCTTATTGGTTCTGAAACAAGGTCACTTTCACATACTCTAGTGCAATCTTCAACAACTGTAAGTCTCAGTTTCCTCATCTGTTAAGTGGGGATGATAGCATATAACTCATGGGGTTGTTCTGGAATTGAATGATCATAATACAGGTAACATTTCTAAGCATAATGTAGTACCCAATCAATAGTTGCTGTTATTTTTATATTACAGCCTTAACACATGCTTTTTAAAAATATTTTTCTTATGATCTGGTCTCCTGAGAGGCCAACAATCAAATGTATAAGGACTCAAATATACTTTAAAAGTGCTAATTTATTTTCCAGTAAGTAGGTATTTTCCACTAAGATGCCTAAAATCCTTCCCTAAAGGGATGTTTCTCTGGGTTAAGCATTAATCTCTCCAAAAAATGCATTTTTATTATTACAATGTGAATGTGCTTGAATTAATGCACCAATATCTGTGTGTCTAAATTGAACTGATTCTTTTGTTTTAGTACATTATGGAACAAGATGGAATAAGATTTCTAGAGAGTTAACTTATAATGTAGAACTAAAAATAGTAAGATGAAACACTGCTAATAGATCAGCAAACTCTCCACACACACATGCTACGTAGGTATATTGCCCCTTCCCAGTGGACTACAATGCTCTTATACATGAGCCTCATCAGAGCACAACCGAGGCAATGGGCAATTCTGAAAGGACACAATTGGAAGAAAATTACTAGAGAGCAACAAAATCTCCAGAGAAGGAAGGAATGGGATTAAAGAATTGAGAAGTTATGTAATATGGGAACAAGTTAAAGCACTGGGGGATATTTAGGAAGAAAGGGGCAAAAGGGTAGAAAAGACATGATTGCTTCTCTCCAGTGTATAAAGGATTCCATGAAGGTATCATGCATCCTCTCAGGATGCCAGACCAGTCATTCAGCCTTTCTTCTAAATTCCCTGTTTTTCTCTTTGCAAAAGAAACCTGATTGTTTATGTCTTTCTTTCTCTCATTATGTTTTAAGCTCCTTGAAAGCTGAGACCATGTCTGCTTTACCTTTGGAATCTCATTTTTAAGACAGCGTTTGGCGTATAAAACTTTTTTTTATTGAATGAACAAATAAACTATGCTGCATAACTTCAAAGAGCAGAATTAAGACCATGGGTATAATTCTCAGAGAGATATTTAGATTCCAAAGCAAAGAAAAACACCATTAATGCTTCGAATGGCACATCAGTCTCCATTAGCAGTTCATGAAGAAAGAAACATCCATGGCTCTTCCATAAGGAATGTGGGATCCTGCACTAGGATTGCTGAGAGGTTGCATTAATGGCTGTTAAGATTAGTTTAGGCTTTTACATTTTTAATTGGAATAAATACCCCTAACTGGCCTCCCTGACATTTTCTTTCCTCTCTGATCCATCTTCCACATTTCTTTAGAAAGTATTAAGCTACAGCACAAATGCCATCTTCACCCATATTTCTTGAAAAATCACTGAGTATCCTTGCAAGTACCAGCATTTGTCAAAGAATGTTTTTGTAAATTGCTGATCCCATGAGATGGTCAACAATGAATCCCCAATGAACGTGCAAAATGCCACATTCTAGTCCTCTCTTCAAGACTGGAGACTATGGCACTCCTTTGTATTTATGTTACAGAGACGTTATTATTGTTGTTTAGTCCCATCTGACTCTTATAAGACCCCATGGACTGTAGCCCACAAGGCTTCTCTGTCCATGGGATTTTCCAGGAAAGAATATAGAGTGGGCCATTTCCCTCTCCAGGGGATATTGCTGACCCAGAGATCGAACCCGTGTTTCCTGCATTGCAGGTGGATTCTTTACCACTGAGCCACCTGAGAGATATTTACAGAGACATTGGTATGTCCCAAATAGGGGACAAATTCAAACTGGCTCTTTCTAGGCTTGTCTTAATCCAAGAAATTTCTTTCCATTTCAACATCATCCCCCAAGTGGTCATATTTCTCATCTATTGTTCTTGGGGGTTAAAAGTTTTCAAACTGTGATATGAGATATGGCATCTCAGTTGAGTTGGACCATTGAGAAGAGTGGGGAGGAGAGGATGGGATGAACTGTGTAGATTCCCTGAAGGATAATAAGCAACACTTAATGGACTAATAGACCATCTGAGTTTTTTTGTGACTTCACTTCTGGCATCATGAATAAATAACCTGATGCTAAGACCACTCCCCCAAAGTTCAACACAACAGCACATTTTCTAGCCTTCTTTACCCTTCCTGTTCTCTCCACAGAGAGGTTCTTTCCTCTCCTCTCCTTGGTAAAATCCAGCTCCTAGGCACTGTTATCTGTAAGCCAGAGTAAAAGATAATAAAGGACTGATCAGTGACAGGGAGAGCTAACATCATGTACAGCTATCAATACCAACATGTGACACTCTTGAGACCCTGTTCAAATGCCCTTCATCAGGCATATGCACCCAGACCTGAGCTGCTGTAGGTGTTTGCTAACAGCCCATAACGTCTTTTTTTTTTCCCAGAGAATCACCCTCTCTGGAACTAGTGCCACCAAGCCCCAGAGTCATGCCCCTCTTTATCCCTTCCTCTATGTAGCCAATGACTGACTGACAAAAGTGGTACAAAAGACCAGGCCCTGTCTCAAGGTGGCACCAAGCCTGTGGTTCAGTATATGCTCCAGAATTCCATGTAGGCTCAGATTGAAGCCAAACTCAAGCTGTGACTACACCTTTGTTTAATTTCCCAGTCTTTCTTCTCTTACTCTTCCTCTTAAGAGCACTCACTCAATCAGTTCAGTTCAGTTCAGTTGCTCAGTCGTGTCCAACTCTTTGCGACCCCATAAATCACAGCACGCCAGGCCTCCCTATCTATCACCAACTCCTGGAGTCTACCCAAACCCATGTCCATTGAGTCGTTGATGCCATCCAGCTATCTCATCCTCTGTCATTCCCTTCTCCTCCTGCCCCCAATCCTTCCCAGCATCAGGGTCTTTTCCAATGAGTCAACTCTTCGCATGAGGTGGCCAAAGTATTGGGAGCTTCAGCTTCAACATCAGTCCTTCCAATGAACCCCCAGGTCTGATCTCCTTTAGGATGGACTGGTTGGATCTCCTTGCAGTCCAAGGGACTCTCAAGACTCTTCTCCAACACTCATTCAATAAATCAGGCCAAATTCTGGTAGCAGGCTCTGCTTCTAAAATATCCAACCTAAGACAGCCACAAAAGACCAATCACAGGGCTCAATGCTCTCCAAATATTCCAAATCCTTAAAAAACATTTTTCATGGCTTTCCCTTTCTTCCTTATTTAGTTATTTATCTGCCTTTATAGCTATCATGAGGCTCCCCTGGTGGTTCAGACAGTAAAGAGTCTGCCTGCAGTGCAGGAGACCGGGTTTGATCCCTGGGTCAAGAAGATCCCCTGGAGAAGGGAATGGTAACCCACTCCAGTGTTCTTGCCTGGAGAATTCCATGGACAGAGGAGCCTGGTAGGCTACAGACCATAGAGCTGCAAAGAGTTGGACACAACTGAGCAACTTTCACTTTCACGTAGCCATCATATCTTACAGGGGAGCAGTAACATTCTTTATGTATTTCCATAAAGAAGAGACATGCCTAGCAGCTCAAAATAGAACCATTTTTACAGAGCATCTTCCCACTCACTGCTTCTCCCAATTGCTGATGAATATACAATTATTTGAAATTAAAGCACAATATCAAATATAGCAGTACATTTATAACAATTATATTTACTTCTATAATTATAAGTCCCAGGTGTTTTTTAGGCCTATGTATAAATGTATACATTTTATCCATTATATGTAAATAGATTCAATACTAGTATACTGATTTATCTAAATCAAAGTATTTTATCTGATTTATCTTGCACAGTTAAGTTCTTATATCAAGTTTTAATTTTTTTTTAAAGAAAAGCTATAGATATTATAATCTTTGAGTCCTCATTGGAATGGAAGCATGCTCAGTCACTCAGTCATGTCCAACTCTTTGCAACCTCATGGACTGCAGCCAACTAGGTTCCTCTGTCCTTGGGATTTTCCTGGCAAGAATACTGGAGTGGGTTGCCATTTCCTCCTCCAGGCTTTATGGGATATGACCTTTATATTTACCAACAGTTTGGCTGGGTGTAAAAATCTTGGATAACAATTTCTTTACTTTATATAGTTTCTCTCCTGTGTTCTGCTATTAAATTGTACCAGGAAGAATTTTAGAACAGCTTCCTTTTTTCTGGTCTGGGCTCTCATAGAAATTTGGTTTTATTCACCAGGATATGTTTCACATCAACTGTTCCCAAAACACAAATAGCTTTTTCTTCTTAACATTAAAATTCAGGTTTTAATTGTTTTCAGCAAATGTTCCTTTAGTGGATATTTTAATTTTTTTCTGCATTATATTATTCTCTTTTCCTGTATATCCTTTATTGGAATTTACATCTCCTTTGTCAGACCTCCATATTTATACACTTATTCATAAACATTTTAGTTTCTAATATTTTGTATTCTATTTTTTCTATGATTGTCTCAAACCTTCTTTCTATGCCATGGATGCTGTTTTCAGCATTATCTTTTAAACTCATGTGTGTTTAATGCAGTCACAATTTTTGATAGATATTTTTCTTCCATTCTATTTCTTTCCTAAGGTCCGCCTACCTGTTTTTCCTCTCAATGTGATATGTGTGTATCTTTTAATTATTTTCTTAATATCTTTTTTCAAACAGTTTGCATTCACTTTATCTTAAAATATGAAGTATATTTATCTAATTTCTTCTTCACGGCTTTTTTTCTGTTATCAGATTTGCCTTTTGTTTTCTATATTCCTCTCTATAGATCTTATGTTAGTTTATTTCTGCTTATTATGCTTCTTGGAATGAGGAAATTTCTATCTGAACAAGTGATTTGCTGAATGATGTGGTGAAAGCGTGACCTGGAGAAGCCAGGGTTTCCACTTGGGTATGTTGTCTCAGAAAAGTTTTATGTCAAATAATCCAAATTTTCTTTCATGATTGGTTCTCCTGAGGTTTCAGTACTCATCTTTGGTTATTAGTCAAATCCCATATCTCACACATTCCCTCTTTCATAATCTGTAGTTAGTTTTTTTTTCTCCCCCAAAGATATGGATAAGCAGGTTTGTGTGTGTGTGTTAGTTGCTCAGTCATGTCCAACTCTTTTGCAACCCCTTGAACTATAGCCCGCCAGGCTCCTTTGTCCATGGAATTCTCCAGGCAAGAATACTGGAGTGGATTGCCATTCCCTTCTCCAAAGCAGGAGTAGAGGATCTCTAATATTTTTCAAGGTTAGAAGAAGGGACTGGCTTTTGGCCCACTGTTATGGAGAAGATGAAGTTTCTTCTCCTCTTTTTCTTCCCATCAATGGATACTTTCAAAAAATAAGTATCGTATTTATATAATCATCTTTAACTAGAGTCCCATTTCCTATACATGTACCCATGCTTCATCCTGCTGCTCTTTCACCATTACATTCCTTTTTTATTACCCAATGAAACTCTGTATTGTCTTTTGGCCTTTCTTACTTTGTCTGCTGTCACTTTCCAAAACTTCTTATACACAAAAGCAGCAGCATTCTTGCAGTAAGTGCTTTGCCTTTCAGTAATTTCCTTTATGAAGCAGCCTCTAGGAAGGCATCATGTACAAATTACAGGTCATCTGTATTTTACTTTATTAATTTACTCACACCTTATTCATTTACCAAATATTGAGTACCTCTGATGTACACTGGCCCAAATAGAAACTGAGGGGAAAAGAAAATCACTTACCACCACTTCATAAATCTCCTTCAGATAAACAAAAAAGTTTTAAGGAATTTGATAATAGTTTTAGAGGGCAATTTTATTTAGCCTGCATTTCTCACATCCATAAATATTATTAAGTGATGATTATCTGCTTTGCTCCTGACCGGGGAAATTGAATTTCACGAGCTACTGATGAGATTGATTTTTCTAAGAAAAGAACATTGGTCAGTTATTTCAGGAGACCTTTCTTTTTTCTTGGTGGTTGTAGTTCGAATATGTACTCCTGAGAAGATCTGAAGATGCGACTATTTTTATAATAACCCGACCACAATACATGAAGGGGAAAGTAAAATGACTTCATGTAAATCCCATATTTGAATTAGTAAGGATATAGTTTGTAGACATCTAAAACAAATCCTTCCATTACCCGAGTTCTTTGGAGGAAGTATACCAAGAAACATATAATTAAGTAATAGACTAATACACCAATCAGATGGAAAAAATAAAAAGTGGATGATGGCTCAACACTATGAATTGGGAAAAACATCTGCTGCTGTTTTGAAGAAAGAAGGAACCATATTTATAACTGGCTATGAAGTTTCCCTCTTTTTTAGCAGAATGCAGAGGAATCTGATCAGGAACTATGGTTATAACTATAGCTCTACTCTGACTCTGAGATTCAGTTGTAGGTAATGTGTCAACAGAAAATGAACTGGGCAGTTTGGCCCTCTTTTTCTCACCAGGGTGTACAGGATTGGAAGTTGCTTTGCAAAGTGTAGGATATAACTCGGTGTCTCAGACCTTTGAATCCTTTTTAGATAAATGTATGCAAAGTCAATGGCACTAGCCAATTGATATCTAAGGCAGTGGTCCCCAACTTTTTGTTACCAGGGACCAGTTTTGTGGAAGACAGTATCCATGAACTGAGGGGTTTGGGGGGATGGTTTCAGAATAGATTAATTCAAGTACATTACATTTTATTATGCCATTGCTGATCTGATAGGAGGCAGAGCTCAGGTGGTAATGTGAGTCATGGGGAGTGGCTGTAAATACAGATGAAGCTTCCCTCACTCTCCAAGCCACTCTCTTCCTGCTGTGTGGCCCTCTTTCTAACAGACCACAGATCTGTACCAGGCTATGGCCTGGGGGTTTGTGACCCCTGATCTAAGATCAGAGGTGACCAAATAACCAATGCTGATTCTAAAAAATGATTGAACAGAAGTTTGTATCATGTAGTTGTTGTCCAGTCTCTAAGCTGTGTCCAACCCTGCGACCTGGTGAACTGCAGCACTTGGAGTAAGCCAGCCTTCCCTGTCCTTCAATATCTCCCAGAGCTTGCTCAATCTTCTCCATTGAGTCGGTGATGCCATCCAATCATCTCATCCTCTGTGATCCCCTTCTCCTGTCCTCAGTGTTTCCCAGCATCAGGGTCTTTTTCAATGAGTCAGCTCTTTGAATCAGGTGGCCAAATTACTGGACCTTCAGCATCAGCCCTTCCAATGAATATTCAGGATTGATTTCCTTTAGGATTGACTATGTTGGTCTCCTTGCTGTCTCAAGAGTCTTCTCCAGTTCCACAGTTTGAAAGCATCAGTTCTTCAGTGCTCAACCTTCTTTATGGTCCAACTCTCACATCTGTACGTGACTACTGGAAAAACTATAGCTTTAATTATACAGATCTTTGTTGGAAAAGTGATGTTTCTGCTTTTCAATATCATGAGGAGAAGGCAATGGCACTCCACTCCAGTACTTTTGCCTGGAGAATCCCATAGACAGAGGAGCCTGGTGGGCTGCAGTCCATGGGGTCGTGGAGAGTCGGACACGACTGAGCGACTTCACTTTCACTTTTCACTTTCATGCATTGCAGAAGGAAATGGCAACCCACTCCCGTGTTCTTGCCAGGAGAATCCCAGGGACGGTGGAGCCTGGTAGGCTGCCATCTATGGGGTTGCACAGAGTCGGACACGACTGATGCGACTTAGCAGCAGCAGCATAAACAATTCTCTTACACTGTCAAAGAGGATAAATTTGGGACACTGTATGACTAAAATTGAGATAAATAGTGGGAATTTTAGTGACAGGAAACCTGAGTTTCTCTATCCTACTCATGGAACCTTCTGGAAGCATGAAACCCCTGGCCTCAGTACCTGACAAGTGTACATAAACAAAGAGATATTTCCCTTAAATTTTCATATCAACGAACAGTATTATAATTATACAAACTTTATCTCCACAAGTGACTATAGCACTCCTCCGAGTAAGCTTCAAATCTCTTTCACAAACATTTTCTCATGTTGGACTAGTGACTAAAAGGGCTACCCAGGTGGAACTAGTGGTAAGGAACCCATCTGCCAATTCAGAAGACATAAGCAATGCAGGTTTGATCCCTAGGTCAGGAAGATACCCTGGAGGAGAGTGTGGGAATCCACTCCGGTATTCTTGCCTAGAGAAACCCATGGACAGAGAAGCCTGGTGGGCTACAGTTCAGTGGGTCACAAAGAGTCAGATATGACTGAAATGACTTAGCACATACAGTGATTAAATGCCAATAAAACTAGAGTTTCTTAGGGCTCAGGGGAGAGCCCTTGACCTCACTTCTCAGGCTTCAAGTAATCATAACTGAACAGATAAACATCCTAGGAACACAATTTGAAAATCTGAGCTGATTGGTACAGGGTTCCATAGCTAGACAGTGGCAGAGTGAGGATTAGAAGCTGGATAACCAGGTTCAATGCCAGTACTCCTCACCAATGCTTTTCAAATTTCAGTGAACACATGGATCACTTAGAACTCTTATTAAAATACAGATTCAATCCAATGATTCTGAGGGGGTCTTGAAACACTGTACTGCTAACTGCTTCCAGGTGACATCAATGCTGCTTGTCCAAGGAGCACATTTGAAACAGCAAGGCTTTATACTAAACCACATTGCCCACAATGAACAAGCATACTGGAAAGAAACTTAATCTAAGCTAAAAACTACCTTTTTAAAAAATAATTCACTCAGACCTTCCATTTAAACAATCTTGACTAACCTCCACTTAACACTCCAAAGGGATAATAAGCAGAGTAAAAAGAAGAAACAATTTTTTTGTTTTAAAGTGGCCCACCAACTGATCCTTAAAGAATTAATATGCATGCAGAAAATGGCTCATGTCAGGCCTGATTATTTTTGAAAGTATAAAACCAAGTTTGAAAATGTTGACTTTAAAATATATATACATACACATTTGAGGGAGGATACACAGATGAAATGAGTACAGAAGATGTAAAGCTGACAGCCATAGAAACATTGCCCAGGATATGAAGTTCATCCTCAGGGGTCCTCCACATTCCTTTTGTGGCCTCATCCTTCTGAGGACTCATAACCCCTGAACCTTCCTTTTGAAGCCTAACACTCACCTCACAAACCTAGACTGTGTATTAAAGAACAAAGACATCGTTTTGCTGGCAAAGGTCCATGTTGTCAAGGTTATGGTCTTTCCAGAAGTCATGTACAGAAGTGAGGGTTGTACCATAAAGAAGGCTGAGCACCGAAGAATTGATGCTTTCTAATTGTGGTGCTGAAGAAGACTTCAGATACTCTTAGAAAGCAAGGTGATCAAACCAGTCAATCCTGGAAATCAACCGTGAATACTCTCTGGAAGGACTGATGCTGAAGCTGAACCTCAAATACTTTGGCCACCTGATGCAAAGAGCCAACTCATCGGAAAAGACCTCAATGCTGGGAAAGATTGAAGGCAGGAGAACAGGGCAACAGAGGATTAGTTGGTTGGATGTCATCACTGATTCAATGGACATGAACTTGGGCAAACTCTGAGAGATGGCAAGGGACAGGGAGGCCTGGTGTGCCACAGTCCACAGAATCACAAAGAGTTGGACGTGACTTAGCGACTAAACAATAAGAACTCACTTCACCACGTAGGGTAGCACCAAGCTTTCCTATCAACCATTATCTGTTCTTTCCCCTACAGTCATACTCCATACATTTGAGGCAACTGATCAAATAATTTGCAGGTTAAAAATAATGATGTGCTTTCATTTTAAGACAGCATTTCAATTTATATAAGGACCTTAGAAACATTCATGAAAATTAGTGATAAAAATATAGGTTAAATGTTTCACATGCTTTCTTATAGTCTTTATTATATCATGAAGACAGCTGATTTTTTAGCAATGTAAACTCTATGAAACAGATAGGTCCTTTAAAGACAGGTTATACTCCTTGAATCCTAACAGTCTGGTTATTATTTGTAGTATATCATCGCCCTTCTTATTTAACTTACATGCAGAGTACATCAAGTGAAATGATATACTGGATGAAGCACAAGCTGCAATCAAGATTGCCAGGAGAAATATCAATAACCTCAGATATGCAGATGACACCATCCTTATGGCAGAAAGTGAAGAACTAAAGAGCCTCTTGATGAAAGTGAAAGTGGAGAGTGAAAAAGTTGGCTTAAGTTGAGTTTTCAGAAAACTAAGATCATGGCATCTGGTCCCATCACTTCATGGGAAATAGATGGGGAAACAGTAGAAATAGTGAGAGATTTTAGTTTTTTGGATGGCATCACCGACTCAATGGACATGAGTTTGCGTAAGCTCCAGGAGTTGGTGATGAACAGGGAGGCCTGGCGTGCTGCAGTCCACGGGGTCACAAAGGTCAGACATGACTGAACGACTGAACTGAACTGAACTGTAGTATTGAATCCTCAATGGGAACTAAAGTGAATTTCCATGTAAAGAAGTTCTCACTAAATCAGTAACAAGGATATAGAATGCCTTCAAGTTAGTTGGGAAAAGAGCCACATTTTAACAAGCTGATGGCAAATTGATTATATTGATCTTTACCCATCATAGTTACTGAGAATACAACATAAGAACAGTCTTTTGTACCCTTTGCAATATCTGGATACAAATCCTTGACTTGGCCTTCAAAAATTCCTATAAGAAACTCTACCTAAAGATTTAGCTTCTTTGGGTACAAAACAGCATTACTTCATGAACACAAAAGCAGAATTTTTTTTTTTAAGTCCAATAATTTATTCTCACAAAACCGTTCTGTTCCATTTACATTTTAAATAAAGTGCTCTCTTCTGAGTTTAATGTGGTAAATGAGTTTAAACTCTTTAGAAACATACATTGGTATTGCTTTCTTGTAATTTGGTAAAGTACAGGCAAGGCATTTGAATAATGAAAAAAGAGACATTTCTCCTCAATACTACATTAAGTAAAAGCAAATCACTAACTTATAATCCTGTTTCCATGGGAACCTAAGTATAGAGTCAGTCTGATATAAGGCTTTTCTCCTGGTATACATATTTTCCCCCTGCTTGAAATATACTTTTGATTGCTGTCCAAAGGCTAAAGAGTAGTGCTGAGAACCAAATGATCATCTTTGGTCCTTTTACCAGGTTAATAGAGCTGTATAAATAGCTAAAACAGACAACAGCACAGCCTCATCATGGCAGGACTATAGGAAGGACTGGCTGGAAGAATGGACTTTGAGGGGGGAAAACTTGCCTTAATGAATCTGCTTGCCTTAGTTGAGATTTTGAGATTAAATCTGAACTTCTCAACTCCATCTCCATTATTTCCTAAGCTGTATGCATTGCATGTCTCTGCCTGGGCAGCAGCCTGTTACAAGACAGTGTTCTCTGCCACCCCCATAATCTATAACCAGAGTAGAATCATATAAATGATTTTTTTTTTCCTGAAACAGTTGTTCTCAAGTGTTGTTATGGGACCAGCAATATCAGTAGCACCTGAGAGTATGTTAAAAAATGCCAATTCTTGGGCTCCACCTCAAGTCTCCTGAACCAGAGACTCAGGAGAGGCCCAGCAGTACATTTTAACAAGCCTTCTGGGTGGTTCTAATGTATGTTTGCAGAATCAAAAGTTACACACCTGTATAAACAGGGACTTGTGGGAAGACATGGACTTTGACTTGGAGTTAAGTTACCCTCAGCACACAGGGAAGAGTGGCTAGGATTCATATCTCATCTATAGTACCTGCCCTAAGAGAGATCCCTAAGGAAACTAAATATCCTGGGGATATTTGATATTCAAAGTTAGAAAAAGGATGGCAGGATGACAGGAGGGGTGAGGTTATATGGGATAGTGGATTAAGCTCAAGTTTTTTTTTAAAAAAGAAGAGGCAGCAAGCTATTTCTTATATCATACTGAACTTTCTCTTACTTGGAGACCACCCCTGACTCCAAATGGTAACTAACTAAACAAACATATGGATAAAGAATATTTGAATTTAGACTTTTCAAGGTGCATACTGTACTATTTCCTATCCATCTGGAAACAGTTTTTTATTTGCATCTAAATCAGCATTTTATTTTTAGGAAAAAAAAATAACTATCAGAATGCACTGCATCAAAAACTCTTTTTGTAAATTAAATCTTCAATAAGCTGCCTACCTTCCTAAGGTACCCTAGTCTTCTTGTCAGCTCTTGTTGGAACACCACATTAGGTTAGATGCCCACTGAAGAGATGCTGAAAAGGGAATCTGAGGACCTTAAAAACTCCTTCCAACACTAAAATTCTCTACTCATATGACAGATTGGGTTCTGGGAAGACACAGTGGTTATCAGTCTCAACATTCACTCTGAACACCAATGTCAAAAAGAAAAAGTATAGTAGAATGTGGAATGTTGGAAAGCAAAGCCTCAGTTCAGTTCAGTTAAAGTCGCTCGGTCGTGTCCGATTCTTTGTGACCCTATGGACTACAACATGCTAGGATTCCCTGTCCATCACCAACTCCTGGAGCTTGCTCAAACTCACGTCCTCGAGTCGGTAATGTCATTCAACCAACTCATCCTCTGCCGACCCCTTCTCCTCCTGCCTTCAATCTTTCCCAGCATCAGGGTCTTTTCCAATGAAGTCAGCTCTTTGCATCAGGTGGCCAAAGTATCGGAGCTTCAGCTTCAGCATCAGTCCTTCCAATGAATATTCAGGACTGATTTCCTTTAGGATGGACTGGTTGGATCTCCTTGCAGTCCAGGGGACTCTCAAGAGTCTTCAACACCACAGTTCAAAAGCATCAATTCTTTGGCACTCATCTTTCTTTATAGCCCAACTCTCACATCCATACATAACTACTGGAAAAACCATATCTCTGATTATATCGACCTTTGTAAAGCCTATCCTAGAATAAAATCAGAAACTCTTAGGGCTACATCTTCACTCCAAGCATGTTTCTTTATCTCTTGGCTCTTTCTCTTAAAAGAGCATACATAAAAAGTTCTAATTATTTGAAGAGACTTGTATCTACAGTCCAATTTAATCAAATATCTGCTATACACTGTAGCATGCTATATAGTATTACCCATGCATAATGTGCTTTTCCTTATTACTAGAAATGAGTGAATACACTGAGTATTGTTTGGGAGTAAGGCCATGATACTTGGTAACTCCTATTACTGTTGTAGGGAATTGGGGAAAATACTATGAGAACCCAAACCAGCTTTTCTCCGGCCTCCATTTTGGAGTAATGTACACCTTCTATGGCAATAGAAAATACAAAGTTATTGTAGCTATTTCATCTAGAAAAATCACTGCATTTTTTTCATGTTCTATATCACCTCTTTGACCTGAGGGACAATGAGTAACATAGACAAACCCCAAGTCTTTTCCAGGGATCCTGCAACCTTTCCCTATAGAATGTAAGTATCACTAAGAGTTTATCCTTTTATTTAAGACTATGCCCTTTTAAGCAATTCGTAATGGGATTAAGACCTATAGAAGCTTCAGTATATGTCATAATCATATCCATTCTCTGTTCCCTCAACCCAGGGATGGGAAGAAAACATCTCCATCACTGGCTGGAGATGACAGCTTGGAAATTCCCTGAAGGTACTTGGCTGACAGCTGTGGGCACACTCTCCTACTACATTCCCCTAAAAGTGGCAAATGTCAAGGAAACAGGACCATGTAGACAACTGACGTTTTCCACCTTCGAGCAAAGACTTGAAATTAATGCAGGTAATGTCAAATTACCACTTGGGTACTGTATTTAATTGAGAATTCACAAGACTGTGTAGCAGGTTTGTCTGTCTTGGTGTTTGACTAACATGATCAAGGTGTGCAAGTCATATCTAATCTGGTCAAAATAATATTGGTTTCCCTCTCCTTTTTCTTTGCTTTAAAAGGCATCATAGGCAGTGATGCGGCCCCTAGAAAAGGCAGATGTTCAGTGACCTGCTGTTTACATTATACTATCTCTAACCTCTCTCCATAATGATGCTCAAGGTGGGTCAAAGTAAAGGCACTACTCAGCAAGGAAGTGTGACCAATCAGTTCCTGTTCCCATGCTGAGGACAACACCTGCACAGATCTGCTTCTAGTACCTGGAGAGTTGGCATGTCTCCAGCGGAATTCATAACCCACCTCTAAAAACAGGCATGCTTTGCTAGTTGGGAATTAATATTCTCAGAGTCATGTATCAAGGAGAATACCCTGGCTAACTTATGATACGTAAGGGGAAGTAACATACTGGTGGATGTGCCTAACATTGTGCTGCAAAGAGAGAATGAAATTTACTCTTCTCAGTGCCTGTGGCCTTCCTGGGACCATAGTCAACACTTTCTTACACAATAAGGCAATGAATCCTGAGCCATTCTCTCAATTTTACAGATGCAAAAGCTAAGGCCACAGTTTGTGCATACTGCCAGGCTTATGTGAAGCATGGAAGTCTCTGCCAAAAGGATGAATAAAAGCATAAGGTGTAGTTTCTGTGTCAAGTAAGTGAGACAAATTAACATGAAATTGTTCAGTTCTAAGGTGTGTGGAAATGTTGGTGGGAAGAGATACTTTATGAACAGTGAGGACTCAAAATGTTACAGGAAGAAAAAGTCAGGTAGGTTTTTCACAGAAAGACCTTTCCCTTTCCCAGGTTACCAAACTAACATCAGAGTTCACTAACTCAGAATAAGATCATCGGGATTTTGTTTTACAAAGGACAAAAGGACAAAGTTTTACAAAAGGTGGGACCAGTCTCTCTCTGGGATCTGCTATTTCTATACTGCTTCCGAAATAAAAATATCTCTACAGCATTGACATTTTCAAAGACAGCGATCCCTTGAGAGGAATCATGTTCATCATTTCCACAGGTGCCTGGAGATCTTTATGGACAGCCCTTTTAATTGCTGCTTTTAAAAGCAGATGAAAAAAAAATAAAAGCAGATGATGGAATAAAACACTCTTTAACAAGGGAGAGAATGTATGGAAAACTTATCATCTGGAAATAATACAGAGCAAGAAGCAATTTGAAACTCACACACAGTGTGTGCCTAGAGGAAAATTCCTGTGCCGGGGGTGATGCCATCACACCTAGGCTCCCTTGGTAGTTCAGGATCACTTTGTGGATCAAACTCATAGCAGAACTTTGAATTATTTTGTGGTTTGGGAGCCAATGTGCATTAAGAGCTGATGTAGGCTAATCCTCCTTGTCTTCACTTACTACCAATCATTACATAGCGTTTATACCAATAATTGAGTTCAATTAGCCTGGGAGTGCTCCAGAAGCTGAACTTAAGTCCTGAGACATAAACTCGAAGGTTTATGTCTTCCCTGACATCACCTTTAGACAGTTATATATACTTATTTTTTTCTGCTGCACTTTCAGAGAACTATCTTCAGAAACAGTCAGTCATTCCTTTCTGAACGTCTTTAAACCGTTTGTTTTAGTGCCAGAATACATGGACAGATGTTGAAAGCCTGCTCTGACGGTTCTGTTTGTCTTTAGCACAACAGTGCTTCCCTTGTGGCTCAGCTGATAAAGAATCCGCCTGCAATGAGGGAGACCTGGGTTCAGTCCCTGGGTTGGGAAGATCACCTGGAGAAAGAAAAGGCTACCCACTTCAGTATTCTGGCCTGGAGAATTCCATGGACTGTATAGTCCATGAAGTTGCAAAGAATCGGACATGACTGAGCGACTTTCACTTCACCTTCTAGGTCTTGCTATGAAACTTCTTACTGTGTTCCATAAGCATGTTTTCATCAAGGCCCAAGTTCACACTAACATTTTCTTGGAGACACATTGAGTTTATGAGATCTATTTGTACAGAAGAATGTTTAAGGCTAAATGCAGAAACTAATTATTAATTGTTTGCAAAGTACCATGTACTATAAATAAATCCATATATATAAATATATCCACATCTTGGAGAAAATTATATATATATATATATATATCCTGTTTTTTAATTTTTGGTATAAGATAAAATTCAATCACTAGTTTCTATTCCCACCCACTCTGTATCTTCCATAGAAGGGATCATTCACCAAGCCTTAGAATCTAGGCACACCCATCATTCCTGAACTATAGAAAGATTTAAAGCTCTTTGTGTCCAGAGTTTTAAATGACATACTCAACTCCTTTGGCACCCATAATTAAGAAGAAGCTTTGATAAATTTAAATTAATAACTACACAGAAGTCCCTGAACTATTTTTATTTAAATACTCTAAGTAATATCTAAATACTCTAATTTAGGACTTCTCTGGTGGTCCAGTGGTTAAGACTCTTTGCTCCCAATGCAGGGGGCCGGGCTTTGATCCCTGGTTAGGAATTAAGATCCCACATGCTGCTTGGTATGGCTAAAATATAATAACAATATATAAATAAATAGTATAATTTGAGTAGTATCTAATTACTCCAATGAGAATAGAATGGTCATTCCACTACTGTCCATGAAATAATATTCTCCACTGTACACTTCTTTGATTATCTGTACCAGAGAAGAGCTGAAAACTAATGAAAGTCTCAGTGAAGACAGAATAAGAGACACAGATGCAAAGAACAGTCTTATGGACTCTGAGGGAGAAGGTGAGGGTGGGACGTTCTGGGACAATAGCATTGAAACATGTATATTATCATATGTGAAACAAAACACCATTCCATGTTCTATGCATGAAACAAATGCTCAGGGCTGGAGCAATGGGATGACCCAGAGGGATGGGATGGGGAGGGAAGTGGGAGGGGGATTCAGGATGGGGAACACATGTAAACCCATGGCTGATTCATGTCAATGTATGGCAAAAAAAAAAAAAGCACATCAGAATCTAGGCTCTAGCTCTGATACTCTCCAACCTTGTAAAAACCATTTAATTTCTTTGAATTTCAATTTCTTCATTGTAAAATATGGGGGAAAAAAAAGAAAAACCCTTTCTCATAGGGTTATTGTGGTGGTAAAATTTCAGAAAGCAATTAAGGCTTTATTATTAAAGTATCTGGTTTATAGTTGATAGGTTTATAGTTAGAACTCAGTCAATCTTCATAACAATTATGATTTGTCTCAGACAGGGATTATTTGGCTGAGATGTATGGCAGAAACAAAAGCCCATTGCACCTAATTAAAACCAAAATGACTGTTCATTGGAGTACTATCTGGGCATCTGAAGAAGTCCAGAAAGAATTATCCAACATCTTGGAACACTGGAATTGGGAGGAACAGCTGTAGGTCCATCTTATTACTTAATCTCTAATTTCTGTGCCTTACTGCTTACCTCCCTTCCTCCATTCCTGTCTTTCTCTCTCTTATTCTCTTTCTCTCTGTCTTTTCTCAGTACTTAACTCTAATGGGCTATACCAGTCCTGTCCACCTTACCTCTAATTCAAGCATACACAATCAATTAAACAAAGCCACTGGTTCTGAAAGCCCCTATTTCTGGACTTCACAGCCTCAGGGGAGAAAATCCATTTGGTTCATCTTGAGCCAGGTGCCCACTCCAGTGCAATGAACCATGGCTGGGGGGGAGCGGGGGGGGGGGGGTAAGGGTAATAGGTTCAGGGAGGACAGTGGAGCAACTACTCTGAAAAGAGGATAAAAATGGTCAGACAAAAGGAAGGGCCTGCCTGCTTCTTTATGAGCATCACCATGATCCTCCAGCATCACTGGAGGCAAAGAGAGGGCCAGGACAAAAATGTTCCAATTCTGATACAGTGTGTATGCTTTCCATTATGACCCAGTATCCTCCTTCTGGATATACTAAGCCCTGTGAGGGAGTCAGTCCACCCAAATTCTTATGTTCAAATGCTTATAGTAATATTCTTTATAAAGCCCAAACTGAAACAACCCTAATGCCTGTTGACTGGTGAATGGATAGACAATTTGTGATGTATTCATACTATGGAACACCACTAGGCCATAAATGAATAAAATGTTATTACATGCAACAACATGAGTGAATCTCAAAAACATTATGCTAAGTGAAAGAGATCAAATGCAAAAGACTACATATTGCATGGTTCTATTCATATAGAATTCTAGAAATGGGAAAACCATAGTAACAGAAAGCAGATTAGTCTTTGCCTGAGGTTTGTGATGGGGTTAGACTGTAAACAAATGTGAAACAACTTTTTGGAGCATTGCAACTATTTTATGGGCTTCCCAGGTCGCTCAGTGGTAAGGAATTTGTCTGCCAATGCAGGTCACAGGTTTGATCCATGGGTTGGGAAGATCCCTAGAGAAGAAAATGACAACCCACTGCAGTATTCTTGCCTGGGAAATTCTATGACAGAGGACCCTAGTGGGCTACAGTCCATGGGGTTTCAAAGAGTCAGGCATGGCTGAATGACTAAACAACAAACTATTGATATTTTATATCTTAACATGATAGAGTTCATCTGATGGTGTACAATTACCAACATCCTTCAAACTGTGCATTAAAAGTGGGTACATTTTATTGTGAATAAATTATGCCTCAGTAAAGCTTTTTTTTTTTTTTTAAAGCTAAGAGAAAGAAAGAGGAAGACGAGACAGAAGGAGGGGAGGAAAGAAAGGGATTGAAAGACAGTTATCTCCAAATTCTATGATATATGCCATTTTTTTTTTCATCTGAGTCAGCATATATCATTACTACATTTAAAACATCTATTATTATTACTAATAAAGATTTATTAAGCAATTACCATATGGCAAAAAGTATGCTAAGAAGTTCCTTTATATGCATTACTGAACTGAATTCTCACAGAAACCCTGCAGTGTAGGTGTTATTATCCCCGTTTTAGATATCAAGAAGTATTTGTTCAAATAAACTAATTTTCTTGCCCAGCTAGTCAGTGTCACAGATGGGATTCAAATTCAGTCTGTCTGATTCCCAAGCCTCTATTTCAGCAACCGTCCTTTGAGACTGAACCCAATATTAAAGCCAGAAATGCCCTCAAACTATGCTCATCACATTGGTTAGAGGAAAAAAATCAGCCAAAACAAAATGAAATTGAATACCCTAGGCAATATCTGTGTTTTTGGAAACATGCACTTTCTGATGCCCTTTAAAAAGCATCCAAGGTAATTTAATAGTGTTTCCTTTTATGTAGAATATGTCCATGAGTGTGTGTGTGTGTGTATATATATATATATGTGTATATATATATATATATATATATATATGACTGTGTATATCATATATATAATCATAAATGGTGTGATTTTTTGGTTCGTGTGATGTGATTTTTACATGAGTATTTTTTTAATTCCTTCAGAAAAATGTCAAATGAAAACTGGATAATTCAGATCCATCAGAGCCCAACTTAGAAAGCATGGTCAAATGCTGGTCAACTGACACCTCAGCTAAGATCCACTTTGTAGATGCTATGCATGGACTTTATAACACTTTCTAGTGTATCCTAGACTTGAAGGTACTGGGTCTAAACAATCAGAGTGAATTATAAGATCAAGATAATTATTTTATAATTGAAGGGGAGGAAAGTTACCTTCACACTATCTATCAACAACAAACAAGTACTAAATGAGCTCCTCCGTGAACTGGGACCCTATACTATTTTAGAAAGAAAGTAGAATGAGGGCTTGAGAATCCCTTGGACAGCAAGGAGATCCAACCAGTCCATCCTAAAGGAAATCATTCCTGAATATTCACTGGAAGGACTGATGCTGAAGCTGAAACTCCAATACTTTGGCCACCTGATGGGAAGAATTGACTCATTGGAAAAGACCCTGATGCTGGGAAAGATTGAAGGCAGGAGGAGAAGGGGACGACAGAGGATGAGATGGTTGGATGGCATCACCAACTCAATGGACATGAGTTTGAGTAAGCTCCGGGAGTTGGTGATGGACAGGGAGGCCTGGTGTGCTGCAGTCCGTGGGGTCCCAGAGTCGGATACGACTGAGTGACTGAACTGAACTGAACTGAACTGAGAATGAGGCATGGAACGCTTTTTAAGACATCTTGCTATATAATTCGGAGAAGGCAATGGCACCCCACTCCAGTACTCTTGCCTGGAAAATCCCATGGACAGAGGAGCCTGGTAGGCTACAGTCCATGGGGTCGCTAGGAGTCGGACACAACTGAGCAACTTCACTTTCACTTTTCCCTTTCATGCACTGGAGAAGGAAATGGCAACCCACTCCAGTATTCTTGCCTGGAGAATCCCAGGGATGGCAGAGCCTGGTGGGCTGCCGTCTATGGGGTCGCACAGAGTCGGACACGACTGAAGCGACTTAGCAGCAGCAGCTATATAATTGTCCAGGGGAATAAAGGCATGAAACAGGCAAAATGAAATGATACACTGTATGGCTCTGAACACAGCTTCCATACATGTTCATAATGGAGGAGGTCAGTATGAACTGGAAGACAGAGTGGAGACTGTGAAGGGGAGAGGCAGAGGGTGGCAGAAGGTGCAGCAGTAGAGAGAGGAGGATGAGGAGGCAGGCAGCCTGACAGTGTATCCCAGTTGAGTGACTCAACAGCTGTGTTACTAGGCAAGTCACTCCTCTGTGCCTCAGTTTCCTCATCTGTAAAATGGGGAAGTAGAACTACCTTACAGCCTTACAAGGTTGTTATAAAAATTCAATAGCATTTGGGACTTCCTGGTGATTCAGTGGTTAAGAATCTGCCTTATAATGCAGGAGATATGGGTTTGATCCCTGGTCAGGGAAATAAGATCTCACATGCTGCTGGGCAACTAAGCCTGTATGTGACAGCCAAAAAGCCCATGCATCGCAACAAAAGATCCCATGTGCTGCAACTAAGACCCAAAGCATCCAAATAAATAAATATTTTTTAAAAACTTAAATAGCACAATGCATGACATGTGCTTAGAACAGTGACTGGGACATTGGCAAGTTTCAGTGCATGTTCCCTATTCTGTTATCACATAGGTAGGTATGAAGATGAAACTTAAAAACTCAGATTTATGCAGGGAAAAGAATAAGATCGGGTGGGTGCTCTTGGGAAAAGTAGAAACAAAAGGAATGGCATGCAGACTATGTGTGACAGTGAGGAAAGGCCTTTAATGGGGAGGAAACATACATATTGAGTAGAGGAGGGGCAGGAAATCAAGGTGAGATCAAACAGAACGAAATTGAGGATGACTTTGAAACCTGGGAAGGAAAATTCAGATTACCTGAAGCAACAGTATGCTGATTAAGTTCTTCAACAAGAAAGGACTCAAAAAAAAAAGTAGTGTTTAAAGAACATTTGTCTCATAGCAACAAATGAGTTATAAACAGGAAGTGACAAAGGAAAGGAGAATTAAATAGCAGTTTACTGAATAATTCTGTACATTTCAGCAAAATTCTAATTTTAAGCCTGAACTGAGAAAGTCAGAAATCCAGACAATAAAGAACAACCACACTAGTTCTAAGTTATAGACAGACTCTAACTACTTACTGTGACAGTGAGGAGGGAGCAGTACCTGAGTCTGTGACAAATGACAGAGAAAATAGAGAATTCACTTTACTACACTTGGTTAAAACATATCTATTCTAACAATCAAAGTAAATTCTTCCCTGCTTGTCACTCTCTTCCTCCTCATAGGCATTCTAAAATGCATTAGGGTTATTCCACAGTCCCCTAAAGCTATATAAAAATAGAAACTGATGAATAATTGCTTTAAAAAAAAAACCTTGCTAGTGTCTTATATTTCATAGTGCAAAAACTCTGACAATATCCAGCATAAAGGAAAAGGACAGGTTAGTCCAACTTATCTCAGCAAGGTTTACAATTGCCTGTAGCATTCTGAGACGATTCCAATGAGAATTTATGTTTCCATATGATGGTTTCACTTGCCTTTACCTTATACCCACTTTTAGTTCCTTTCCCACAGCCATGCTAATAGAACAATATGTTACTTGAGCCTCCAGCTCCTTCTCCCCCGTTCAGAGTACCCTCTTTTTCTCAAACTCAGGGCATTCACTCCAGTATCAGCGTATCTTCCATAGAGGGAACATTCTAAAACTCAAAAAGTGCCTCTTCTGAAGTATAATATTGTATCAGTGTCAAGCTATTTGAATTTCTCAAGATTTTAAGAGAAATCAAATGAATTATTATAATCTACAATCTATCAAAACTCCCAGCCAGTAAACTCTGGTTATAAAATACAAAATTAGATATGAACGATCAGATTAAGCCACTTTTTCACAGTTATTGTTAGGACAAACCCTGCCCTATGTCAAAGAAAGCCACTGTCATAGAGATTTTTTTTTTTAAATCCCAAACAAATGTCACCAAGTGTACTAAATTGTGCACATCCCTCTTTTAATAAAGTTGGACATGTCACAACACTTAGAGTCTTTATGTGTGTGAGGCAGCATGTTACTGGTGATTTTCCAAAGTCACTGCAAAAAGTATCTACAGCATCTTAAACATAAGAGCGATGCCAGCTGAATTCATTGCTGAAGCTCTCACACATCTATTTCTAGAGCCCTCTTTGTCCTGTTTATACTTCACACACACGCATATGCACACACAAATATAAACACCCTTTCTTGTTGTCTTCTGTCTACCCAAAACTCCACACGGTGACAGGGACCCTGGCCTGGCCTGTCCCATGGTGTTCCAAAATCCTAATGGGGGTCTGTTGCCTCTATCTTGAGCAAAATTCACTTCTCTGTCTGATTTCAATTTGGAAAGAAACTATGCATTTAACATTTTTAAAAATTCACACTGAAGAATGAGTCACCAGATGATGGGTTTAACCCTTTCAAGTGTGTCTGAATTATAGTAAGGGCCTCTTTTAATCCAAATGAGTTTCCACTTGGTAGAATGTGCAGAGATATTTTGACTGGAGTGTGTTCTGGGTGTCTCTAGGAAAGCACTCACGTGAGAAAGAGAAGGAGCAGTCACCTGAATTACAATTCTGAAGGAAAACAACTCAAAACATAGGCTATTTAGCTAACTCACTAGTTTTGTTTAGAATCACAGCAACCAGTGTGTTACTTACTCATGGCTGCTTTGGGATCTCCCTTTAGCTTTGCCACAGCCTCAAACTGAATGTTTTTTTGGTTTTTTAATTCTTAACAAAAAGAAAGCACATGTCTACATACCAATACTTCTCCTTATATAATAGATAGACTCCTAAATTGGCTTTATCTATATCAATATTTCATACACAGAAATCTAGTTTAAATGCTGAAAAATGCTTTTAAAAGAATTCTCTTGAGAACAGAATACACACAGACATAGACAGACAGACAGACACACACACACACACACAGACACACACACACACTCTCTCATAAGGATTCACCAAAAAGTTTCCTAGTATGTTGGTCTCACTTTTTTCTCATATCAATTGTATCCTCACTTTAATGGTGTTTGATCATATGGAAAGACACCTTCTTCATCAATTATTTCCCACTCTGCTTTAGGAGTGAATATGTACTTCTGAGCAATATTTTATCGTATGACGCCTGAACTACAGCTTCATAGGCATGAGAGTTGCAAAATGAAATTGAACTGCTCTAGCACCAAAGCCATAAGCAAGATGACAGATATTGATTGTGCCCTAAGATGTAATGTAGGCACCTAATGGGGCGTAGTAATGTACAATGAATCATTAGAATATTATTTTAAATTTTCCAGTCACCTGGGGGATTGCTAACAGGGTATTTCACCTTCAAGTCACTCCCCTGCCTCCCCAGACTAGGACAGCACTTGATAAAGGTCATTTAGAATATGGTAGATGTTTAGCAGCTTTGGGAAAATTAGTGATTATTTCCTAGGTCCCAGGAATCAGACGTTCATAATACTGAGAATTAGGAATCTTTCAAAATGTATGTGTGTGTGTGCTAAGTCATTTAAGTTGTGTCTCTTTGTGACCCAATGGACTGTAGCCCCCCAGGCTCCTCTGTCTATGGGATTCTTTAGGCAAGAACACTGGAGTGGGTTGCCATGCCCTTCTCCAGGGTATCTTCCCAACCCAGGGATTGATTCCATGTTACTTATGTCTCCTGCATTGGCAGGCAGGTTCTTTACAAGTATCACCACCTGTGAAGCCCTTCAAAATGTGTGTGTGTGTGTGTGTGTGTGTGTGTGTGTGTGTATACAGCTGTGTGTTAAATCCCTCAGTTGTTGCTGACTCTTTGGGACCTCATGAACTGTATCCTTCCAGGCTCCTCTGTCCATGAAATTCTCTAGGCAAGAATACTAGAGTGGGTAGCCATTCCCTTCTCTAGGAGATCTTCTCCACCTGGAGATCGAACCCAGGTTGAAGAATGCAGGGATTGAACTCAGGCAGATTCTTTACAGTCTGAACCAGTAGGGAAGCTATTTTTGTTATTCAAAACACAAAGATGAAGGATGTACCTGCAAGAACTGGAAACTAATAATCACAACATGTTAAACTGTAAGCCTTAACTGAACACTCACCATTACTCCTGGGATAAGTGTTGTTGTGGTTTAGTTGCTGAATCATGTCCAGCTCTTTGTGACCCCATGGATTGAAGCCTGCCAGGCTCCTCTGTCTATAGCATTTTCCAGGCACAGATACTGGAGTGGGTGGCATTTCCTTCTCCATCTTCCTGGTCCCCATGGGATAAGTGCTGCCCATGTATTATTTCCTTATTGTTGACAATAATCCTTTGAAGGAAATGCTATCATTGTCTTCATTTTTAGACATAAATCCTGAAGCAGATGGACCAGATTCAAATGGTCACGAAGTTCATAAATGGTAGAGCCAAGGTAAAACATATTTTTTTAGATATATGTACAGACCTCCCACACTTAACTACTATATAATCCTGTGAAAAGAAATGTTAGGAGACCTGAAGTCATTCATTAGAAAGTTAAGTGACTGATCATCTTGTAACCACAGCTCTTTCTATAAGCCAACTGCCTGGTCATAGTTATGGTGTGTATGAAAAATCTTTCCAATTCCCTGTCTGTGGTCCCCAGTTACAAACCATTCATTATGGCCCTTTGCTGCCCTTATCCCTGCCATGATATTCCTCCCTGTCAAATTACTTTCCTGGGCTCCTTTCAGTTGGATAATCCAAAGACCAAAAGTGTTTCAGAGTCACTGTTGTTGTTTCAACTGCATTAAGTCTATTCTCCTTTCTATCTTTCTCTCACTCTTTATTCTTTCGCTTTTCCTAGATCATGGAGACCAATCAATATCCTATTTTTCTTTTGAGGCACTTGTTATCTGAATAAAACTGTGAGGCAGAGTGGGCAGGTCTTTCTTAGATTTTTAGTGTTAAGCTGTCAAGGTTCAAATCTGGTTTCCATTTAGCATAAAATTGGGAGACTCATCTAATCTGATATATTGGTATGACTGTTTCAAGTTGGTGTTTTTTCAGGGCTTTCAAAAACTTAACCCAAACAATTAAGTGGTGGGGAGTTGTGAATATGGCAGAGATAAACATTTTAATACTATGGAACTTCTGCTGCCATCAAAGTTCATCATACAGGCACATGTATATTACACTCACACAGAATGTAAGCCTGATTTAGCAATTTTTTCCTAGGATGTGTTCAATAGGGTAATTAAAATATTTGGGAACTTGATCAGTGTTCCTCATGAATCCTTCAATTCTGTCAATGGAGTCAACAAATATTGATTAAGTGCCTGCTGTGTGTCAGGTTTCTATTAGTGTCTAGAAATCCAGCAATAACCAATGAATAGTTTCTGCTCTCATCTCTCCATTTTGAGCAGAAGTAGAATAATTTATGCCATAACTGAAATTTTCAAAGGCTTAAAAACAGAGACAAGTGTGCCGGATGGTCTCAAAAGTTTGGCCAAAAGGAGAGGAGCTCGAAAACTCTTCCCAGAGCGGGTGACAAGAGATGAGTCAGAAATTCTGAGTGGGATTTGGCTCTTTAGAGAATACGGGATTGTATGAACACTGGCAGAAGTTTGATTGACAACAGAAAAGTTCCACAGTGATAGAGCATTATTACAGGAGACTTCATTTCAGGAAATTTATTTTGATTTATCAGCACAGAAAACTGATCTGCAGGATGACAAGCTTTTATTCCATAAAGGCAGGAAATGTCAGATCTATCTTCACTTCTCCCCCAGAAATCCTCTCTTTATCTTGTTTTAACTACTTACAGCTTCCACCTAATTGCCTAAAATGATAAATATTGAGGATCTCTTTCAGGAACACACACACACACACACACACACACACACACACACACACACACACAAGTCCATCATATTGTCTTAACCTGGCATGATGACATCGCTTAAATCCTCTGAGCATGTATTTTTTTTTCCATTTGTAATAAATCACTAATTCCATGTCCTTAAAAAAAGTTATTAGGATTATTAAACGAGGTGATATCTCTGAAGGACTAAACAAATTTCTTGAGCCATCATGGGTTGAGAAAGACATTTGTTTTCTCCTTAAATCATTTCCATTATCCTAGTTTATAGTTTACCACTCACCCTATTCTTAGACACTTCACTTATATATATATATATATATATATATATATGCTCATTCCTGGTGCTAGAGGCCTCACACACTTCTATAAGAAATACTTTGTAATAGTAAAACTTGGTGAAAAGATTTTTGCTGTAACTAACCTATTGTCTCTTAGATCAACACCCAGCATTCTATACCTGCTTGGTTATGCTGAGGCTGGGATTCAGCAAATCTCTCTCTCCTTTGCCAGGCATTTCCCTGTCAGACTCTGCCAAGGGTACTAAGAGGCCAGAAGGCAGGAGGAGAAACAAGAGACTCGCTTCTTGCATTTTTTCTTATTGTTCCCTCAGGTGTCACTCCAACAATGACCCTTTGCCATGATGGTAACAGCTGGCTTCAGTTCTTCCTTTTCTTTAGCTCATCTCAAGCCAGCTTCATTGGGCCCCTTCAGAGACAGGAGAAATGGTGGCAATGCATGTACTTAGAAGTCTAGGTACCAGTTCTACAATGTTCCTTCTTTGAGTTTCTATTATAATTTAGTACCACCAACCGAACAAAACCTCTTTCCTGCAGAGATTCGGATCTCAACTTCATACCTCCTTCCTCCAAGCTTCTTGGTTCTAATAATACCAAACCTTCCCCTATCTACCCTCTTGATCATAGAGGTGGTAGCTGCTTTCTGCAGGCATCAGTCTGATAGAATTTAAGAGCTAGTCTTTCAACGTTTCTTTAACCAATGTCCTTATAAAAAAATTATCTTTTTAGAAATATCTGTATGGTTTCTATTTTCACTGCATGATATTGATACAAGGGATATCAAGATAAGTCCTGCCCAAACAGGGGAAGAACTTATCAGAGGACAATATGAATTTTTGAAAAGAGAAAAGGTAAAAAAAAAAAAAAAAAAACACTTGCATATCACACACACACATACACACACACAGAGAGTTGGCATTTGCTTCTCAGCTAATAGGGAAACCACTAAAATGGTGACTCCATCTACTTCATCCAACAGCCCTTAATATATCTTGACACCCAAGATGCTTATCCACTGTTAATCACCCAGCTGCCAACTTACCTAATTCTTTTGAGTCAATCATTTATGGCTCCATCTTTTAATGACCTATCACTGTTGACCTCCAACATCAATACCCGAGGCCAAGTCTATTATTTTGGGATATTTTACAGAGAATAAAATCTCCCTTCACAGTTCCTTGTAAAAGAACATTCTATATCTTAGTTATCAAATTGTGATATGTCCAAAGTCATTATTTTATCATAGGTGGAATTTTCCAAAAAATAAGTTTTTCATGGATGATATTTCCTAAGATGATGGGCAGTGAGTGAATAAGGAGAAGAAAGATTACATGTTTTAAAATGCTTACAAATGGTTTTCCAGAGCTAGAGCAATATTTACAGATATTTGTTCCCTTCAGATATAAAAGAAAACTTTAATCAACTGGAGTGGCAAACACAAAGGCAGATAAGATGAGTTGAATGTACTTGAATTCTTACAGGCACTCTTTAAAGAATTCTGAATTAATGGACCTAGAGTAAAATAATGACTCAATGACTGTTCAAATGCAAGCACTACAAAGGTGTTATGCTGGTGCTGTGCTATGGAGCAACAAAAATGTATAGCAAAGATATATGCATAATAACCCATGAAGAATTTTACACATCTATTTTTAAATATGTCTATAATTTCAACAAATAAAAGTAAAACTTTAAAAAATGAGATTAACTAATTATTCTTCTTCCAAATTACCTGATTACCATTTGATCTAGAAACACAGATTTTTTTTTAAAGACCTACAAAGCTTCACAAAAGCTCTGATAGAAAACTTCTCTACACAAAGCAGGCCATTTAGTTATAAAACTAACCCTCTCCAGTGACCAACATCACTTACCTGTGATTTACATGAGAAAACCCAAAGGGAAGGTTTTCCTTTTCATGACCCAAACCTTGAACCACTCTACCACTAGTTTTGAACATTTTGAAGGAAACCTGAACTACAGTTTCTCTAAAATACCCATGATCTTTTTACCTTTCTTTTGCAAAAACTGGACAAGGTGCATCAATAAATGTTGATTCAACCAGAATATCGCTGTTAGCTTCAGCTTCCCCAAAAGTCACGCCTATTATGCCATTCCATTTAAAGAGCCTCCAACATTTTTTCATTCACTGCTGTCACAGAACTAGGCACAATGTGCTCAGTAGGCATGAGAGAATTCCTAAACTTTCTAGTAGGAATCTCTATGTGCTTAGTTGATCAGTCATGTCCCACTCTTTGCGACCCGTAGGACTGAAGCCAGCCAGGCTGCTCTGTCCATTGGGGTACTCCAGGCAAGAATGCTGGAGTGGGTTGCCATGCACTCCTCCAGGAGATCTTCTCAACCCAGGTGTTGAACTGGAGTCTCCTTCATTGCAGGCAGATTCTTTACCAGCTGAGCTACCAGAGAAGCCCTAGGAAATCTCTATACTAGAAACAAATAGCTTAAAAAAGAAGAGAAACTAAAGGCAAGGGAGAAACGGAAAGATATACCATTTGAATGCAGAGGTTCCAAAGAAAAGCAAGGAGAGATAAGAAAGTCTTCTTCAGTGATCAATGCAAAGAAATAGAGGAAAACAATAGAATGGGAAAGACTAGAGATCTTTTCAAGAAACTTAGAGATACCAAGGGAACATTCCATGCAAAGATGGGCACAATAAGGGACAGAAATGGTGTGGACCTAACAGAAGCAGAAGATATTAAGAAGAGGTGGCAAGAATACACAGAAGAACTATACAAAAAGATCATGACCAAGATAACCACGATGGTGTGATCACTCACCTAGAGCCAGACATCCTGAAATGCGAAGTCATGTGGGCCATAGGAAGCATCACTACGCACAAAGCTAGTGGAGGTGGTGGAATTCCAGTTGAGCTCTTTCAAATCCTAAAAGATGATGCTGTGAAAGTGCTGCGCTCAATATGCCAGCAAATTTGGAAAACTCAGCAGTGGCCACAGGACTGGAAAAGGTCAGTTTTCATTCCAATCCCAAAGAAAGGCAACGCCAAAGAATGTTCAAACTACTGTACAGTTGCACTCATCTCACATGCTAGTAAAGTAATGCTCAAAATTCTCCCAGCCAGGCTTCAACAATATGTAAACTGTGAACTTCCAGATGTTCAAGCTGGATTTAGAAAAGGCAGAGAAACCAGAGATCAAATTGCCAACATCCGATGGATCGTTAGAAAAGTAAGAGAGTTCCAGAAAAACATCTACTTTTTTTTTTTGACTAGGTGAAAGGCTTTGACTCTGTGGATCACAACAAACTGTGGAAAATTCTTCAAGAGATGAGAATACCAGATCGCCTGACCTGTCTCCTGAGAAATCTGTATGCAAGTCAAGAAGCAACAGTAGGAATTGGACATGGAACAACAGACTGTAAAGTGGAAGAGTGTTTACCTTTCCAATCTCTTGTAATTCAGAATTCCACCTACTGGCTGTACCCTAACACAAAGCCACATCCATGTGTGTTCAATGCTGCAGCTGTAACTGTGTGTGCCAGTAACTGTATTTAACTACATATTTTTAATAGAATTAATTGTCGTTGTAAAGCAACCAAATTTAGCTTATATTTAAGACAGCTTCTATTAAGTTTTATATGAAGAAAATAATTTACTGAAATGCAAAGTCTTTGCATTTCTAGGAGTTCTAGAAAATGAGCATGTGTATTGTATATAAACATTATTTCTCTTATCCTCTGAAATCAAAAGACATTTTTAATACTAAATGATGTTGGTCAAAAGATTATTATTTTCCAGTTACCTCTGTGTGTGTGTGTGTGTGTGTGTGTGTGTGTGTGTGTGTGATTACCATTGTGGCTACTGTTGTGTAATTATAAGCAAATAAGAGTATTTTGGTTAGTTGATCACTGCTAACATTCATTTCACAACCCCTGCTAGGGACTTTTAGCATTTCATAAACATAGTCTGAACTTCTCCAGAGGCTCAGCTGTAAAGAATACACCAGAAGTGCAGGAGACACAGGAGACATGGGTTAGATCCCTGGGTGGGGAAGATCCCTTGAAGGAGGATATGGCTACAGTCAAAGGGTCACAAAGAGTTGGACACAACTGAAGTGACAGGACACACACAAATGTGGTTTAAAATGGCAAATTAGCTTTGGGAATAAAATTATATAATACATCACCATGTCAGAATAAAGAATTTCTGATATGATAGCTCCTATTAAATAAAAAAGACACTGAATAAATAATTTATTAATTCCATGTCCATTCTCAGTCGTGTCTGACTCCTTGTGGCCTCATTGACTATAGCCCACCAGATTACTCTGTCCATGGAATTTTCCAGGCAAGAATACTGGAGTAGGTTGCCATTTCTTACTCCAGGGGAGCTTCCTGACCCAGGAATCAAACTCTCGTCTCTTTTACACCTCCTGCATTGGCAGGTGGATTCTTTACCACTAGTATCACCTGAAGAGCCAAATAATCTTCTGGATAAGAGTGCACAAACCAATTTATTTGTAACAACTATCCTTAACTTTTTTGTAATCAAGATAAAGATTAAAAATATATAACCCTATACAAAGTACCTGAAACCTATTTAAAAGAAATGTTAATTCTTCCTAATTTATGATCAAAATCTTATTTTCATTCATTATTTTATATTCCTGAGACTTTTCAACTGTCTTCCAAGAATGCTAGAAATAGTCAGGAAAAAAAAGAATCTGAATTAAAGACATCGACATGTTCATCAGTTCTTAGGAAAATCCTTTTTTTCTCATGAACACCCAATCTGAGAGCATTGATTAAATCCATCTTCAAGGCAACCTAATTAAATTCTTGAATTAAAAATCTAAAAATTAATTCTTCCAAAACTTAGCTAGCATCCTTTGGTCTGATGGTGTATTTTTTCCTTCAGTGTGTAAAATCTTTTCAGAAAAATCGATAAAACTTTCCTAAGGAAATGCCATATTTGGTTTATTAGGTCCCATTTAGGTTGCCAATAGAAATGAATCAGTTCCACAAGCATGTAAGGAAAATAGTACTTTTTATTAACAGAAAAGATTTCTTTTCAACAAACTGAGGGTCAAGTTGGTGTTTTATATCTATAAATATAGGAGATATATTCTTTAAAGGTTCAAATAAATAGAGTCACTATGGATATTGGTTTTTACCCAAAGATATTCACTGCAGGTTTAATTACAACAGTGAAAATGGTACAACTAAACATTCACCATTCAAAGAATAGCAAAATAAATTACACAGTGTCTATACTTTAGGATAATATCAAACAGTTAATAATGATATTTTCAAAGAATACATCATGAAGGAAAATGTGAAGCAGAAAAAAAGGTTATTTGTGATTTTTCACTCTTTTGTTGCATTTTTTCCCCAAATTATAAACAAATTGGACTTTAAAAAATTAGTGTGTTATGGTACTCAGAAATATGTTAACATAATTTTAAATGCAAGTAATTATGTATGCAGAAGTCTATCAGGTATAGTAGGTTTCTGGAAAATACCTTTAAATAGTCTTCATATAAATCAGATATAAGAAACAGGACAAAATGCTGTGTTCCTGAGCTTTCCAGGACATAGTAGGCACCTGAAAATTGCTTAATATTATGGGTTAGAATTGATGCTTATTTTATATCCAGATTCTACTACATTTTCAAGCACTCAAAGCTTGGCACAATCAATAATATCAAAATTAAAACTTACAAATACATATGTCTTCCAAATTCTCATCTATAAAATTCTGTTCAACTAATGTCTATTAAATACCTTCTCACAGAAGTTTTCTGAGTTCCACATCAGTTCAGTTCAGTCGTTCAGTCATGTCTGACTCTTTGTGACCCCATGGACTGCATGCAGCATGCCAGGTTTACCTGTCCATCACCAACTCCCGGAGTTTACTCAAAATCATGTCCATTGAGTCGGTGATGCCATCCAACCATCTCATCCTCAGTCATCCCCTTCTCCTCCTGCCTTCAATCTTTCCAAGCAACAGGGTCTTTTCCAATGAGTCAGTTCTTCCCATCAGGTGGCCAAAGTATCGGAGTTTCAGCTTCAGAATCAGTCCTTGCAATGAATATTCAGGACGGATTTCCTTTAGGATGGACTGGCTGGATCTCCTTGCAGTCCAAAGGACTCTCAAGAGTCTTCTCCAATACCACAGTTCAAAAGCATCAATTCTTTGGCACTAAGTTTTCCTTATAGTCCAATTCTCATATCCATACATGACAACTGAAAAACCATAGCTTTGACCAGACAGATCTTTGTTGGCAAATTAATGTCTCTTGTTTTTAATATGCTGTCTAGATTGGTCATAACTTTTCTTCCAAGGAGCAAGCATCTTTTAATTTTGTAGCTGCAGTCACAATCTTCAGTGATTTTGGAGCCTCAAAAAATAAAGTCTGTCACTGTTTCCACTGTTTCCCCATTTATTTGCCATGAAGTGATGGGACCGGATGCCATGATCTTAGTTTTCTGAATGTTGAGTTTTAAGCCAACTTTTTCACTATCTTCTTTCACTTTCATCAAGAGGTTCTTTAGTTCTTCATTTTCTGCCATGAGTGTGGTGTCATATGCATATCTGAAGTTATTGATATTTCTGCCAGAAATCTGATTCCAGCTTGTGCTTCATCCAGTCCAGGATTTCACTTGATGTACTCTGCATATAAGTTAACTAGCCCATATTTACACCATGGATTAACTAAGGCTTAGAGTTTTTAAATATTTGTCTGAGATTGCACTGTTAGAAAAGAAAAACAATGAATCAAACCTATATATTAAAGTTTCCAATCAAGGCTTTTCCCAATACTCTGTAGATCTCCTCAGCACCCTTCCCTTCTTCCCTCTCACTTCTCCACTTAGCCAGATTCTATCAGTTCTTCAACTTTTGCCTCCTCCGAAAGCTGTTCTTGGCTGTGCTCAAATCACAGTGTTGGTTTTCTGAATGTCTGTCAAGTCTCCTTGAATTCACTATGGCCTTGAAGCTCTTGGAAGTGGGCACCTTCTCAAGGACGCCTTGTCTAAGAGGTTTTATTCTCCCTCTCCCTTCCCTTAAGCTTTTATTCTCTGCAAAACTGTTGGTACAATGGAAAGAGCCCTGTGCAGTTATGAAGGCAAGAAAGAGTAGAACAAAGCTCACCCACAGGAGGAAACTCATTTTGCAAGAAGTGTGCAAAAACAGTGAGCGAATGTGGAGAATTGACTGAATGCAGAATCGGACCATGAGAACAGGCGATTCTCTCAGCAGGGAGTGGCTAGACGTTGAGAAATTAACCTTCCAGCAAATACATGTCCTGAAATGCTATTGCTGCAATAGAGACCATTCAAAAGGCATTCACTGATAATCAGTTTCTGGTGGAGAAGTCATGGTGATCTTATAAAAAAATAAAACTCTAGTAGATAGTTATAGTGTAATAATAACATTTATTGAACTTTCACTGTGTTCAGACGTTTGTTAAGGATTTTACATGCATTATTTCTTTCAGTCCTGACAACGGGTGATGTTACATTTGAGAGAAATAAGGCTTTAAAGGGTTAACAAAACTTGTTCAAGGATACTGCAAATAAATGCTGGAGCTTATTCAGAACCAGGTTTATGTGCCCTTATGAGCTTGCATATTTTACTACACAAATTGTTGCTTTAAAAATAATCATTTTCTGTGTATGGTCTGTGGTGCTTTTATCTCCAGGAGCTTGTCCAACCAACCTTATGTGCACCCAAATTCAGATAATTGTTCCCAAACCAAGGTGGGGGGTGGGGGAAGACAGTTCTCTTGCCAGGCCACTGACTGAGTGAGAAGCTAAAATGTAATGTTTCTGAGCACTGTGATAATGAGATGTGCTCACTCAGTTGTGTCCGACTCTTTATGAACCCATGGATGGTAGCCCACCAGGCTCCTCTGTCCATGGGATTTCCCAGGCAAGAATACTGGAGTGGGTTGCCATCCCCTCCTCCAGGGGATCTTCCCAACCTGACCCAGGGATCAAACTCATGTCTCCTGCATTGGCAGGTGGATTCATTACCACTGAGCCATCTGGGAAGCCCAGTAATGAGATACATGTTCATATAGGGATTAGTTGCTATGCCCCACTCCTGGAATTAATGGTATTTTGGAGAAAAAAATTTCATTTTCCCTTTAAGTGTACTTGGTATTAACAAGGATTGGATGCCAGGACACAAGATACAGCAAATGCAGCCCTCTCTGCTCATCTGGATATGATCCGGAAACTTCTGTCATTTGCCTCCTGACTATGGCTATTAGACACAGAAGAACTTGTCCCACAGGCTATGCAGCTATTGGCAAGTCCCCAGGGAGACTCTCTCAGTGTTTAATATTGGTTGCACTCCTTCCTGGAGAGAAGAATGCAATGGATGTGTGAAAAATAAAGGTGTGGGAAAGAAAGATACAGCAGGGACATTATGAATACATCAGGGATCTGGGCATGGATGACATTTCACAAAGCCATCTGAGAGGATTTTGGACTCTGGTCAAACATTTCAAGCAGCTTCTGATCACGCTTTATTTTGAAAACACATTCAAATAGGATGGAAATATTCACATGTAACCCAAAAAGTGTCTGAAGGAACAAATGTTCCAAATGTTCTCACTGGCAGAGGTCTTCAAAGAACCAAGAAATATCTGAGACTGTGTTAATGTGTTAGGTGATACAAAATTAGTTAGCGTGATCGATAAGCATATTATATGTCTACCATGATTTACCATCTGCTAAACCTGCCTTGACAAAGAGCACAAGGCTATGGTTCCAGACATGGAGGTATGTAGATCAGAGCTGGGACTGAGCTTCTGGAAGGATCTGCTTAATGAAACAATGTTGCAGAGGCTCCTTTAGTCCTGCAGATGCCACTAGGTGGCTGTTTTCCAAACTGTGCTCTGCAGGGCAGTGTCCACTTGGGATTTCTGGGCCAAATTAGCATTTTATGGTTATATAAATTTAGCAAACACTATAAACTGTGCCCTCACCTTAGAGATGGTGTGTGTATGAGTGTGTGTATGAGCTCAGCCATGTCCAACTCTTTGTGACCCCACAGACTGCAGCCCACCAGGCTCCTCCGTTCATGGGATTTTCCAGGCAATAAAAATGGAGTGGGTTGTCATTTCCTCCTTCAGGGGATTTTTCTGACCCAGAGATAGAATGTGAGTTTCCCCTCTCCTGCACTGGGAGGTGGATTCTTTACCACTGAGCCATTAAGCCCCCTTACAGATTATACAATGAATATTAAAGGTTTATTAAGAGCTATAGTAGAGGAGGGGGGAGGGAGGGATGTTCAAGACAGAGGGGCATAGGTTTACCTATGACTGATTCAGGTTGATGTTTGGCAGAAACCAACTCAACACTGTAAAGCAATTATCTTTCAATTAAAAATAAAAAAAAATTAATTAAAAAAAAAAAAGAGCTATGGTGCCTCAGTAGGTAAAGAATCTGCCTGCAGTACAGGAGATGCAGGTTCAATCCCTGTGTCAGAGAAGGAAATGGCAGCTCCCTCTAATATTCTTTCCTGGGAAATCCCATGGATAGAGGAGCCTGGTGGGCTACAGTCCATGGGATCACAGCGACTTAGTGACTAACTACATCACCAATACATGAAAATTCTGTAATTAAGACAGTTGCTTGATTGCACCCTATTTTTTTTTTTGGCCCCACTGTGTGGCTTGTAGGATCTTATTTCCCCAACCAGTGATTGAACCTTGGCCCCTGCAGTGAAAGTGTGAGTCCTAACCACTGGATCACTAAGGAATTCCTTTAATTCAATACTTATCTTTTGATCATGGGTCTCTTTTTCATACACTACTATTACTACTATTAGTTTTAGTAGTAATAAAAGTGAATAATACTAACTGAGTACCTATTCTGTGTTAGGCATTGGTTGGAAATGAAATAAATATGTAAACTCATTTATTCCTCATGTCAGTCAACATGTATTAATAGTAGTCATTGCCACTACCATCATTTTACAGGTAAGGAAATTGGGGCACAGAGGAATTGACCCAAGATCACATAACAACTCTGTGCTGGAGCCTGGCTTAAAATCCAGATGGTCCCAAACTCTGTTCCATCATTTCACCAGCAAGCCAAAGTCACTCAGCCAATGTCAACAAATGAGACACAGTTCAGCTGAGACATACTGATGACAAAATCTGTCAAGTATAATAAAAATTTAAAGCCATGTTTTCAGCCATTCCAAAATTTGAGGACCTGAAATGACACTTGAATACCATTTGTGTTTAACATTTTGAATTGTCATTATTACTTCAGTAAATGACATAATGGGGATAATACCTTGCATATTCCTTTGGAATAACCCTAATCGGTCTATAATTTATTTATAAGAATAAGGCTCTCCCTTTTGCTAGTGTATAGAAATCATTTCCTGTTATTTCTTTAATGCTTTACTTTCATGATTTCTCACTAATCTATAAGTTACATATGGTTGCTGCTGTTTTCACTTTTTCTTATTAGATACTGACTTTTTTTTTAAATGTTAGTTTTCAAGATTTCTAACTCTTGAGTTATTTATATCTTATATTTTGATGTGTAAAATCAGTCAGAGTCTCAGGAAATTTCATAATAACTATTGTTTAACAAATTTTTATTTCCAATAAATATAATTGGACCTAATTAGTTTAAGTTGGTTTATTAAAGAAACTGTAGGTCTTGAACACTTAAAAGTCACATTTTAAAAAGTTCTGGAATTGAATAATGGTGATGATGCACAGCACTGTGAATATACTTAATGCCACTGAATTATAAACTAAAAAGTGATTAAAATGTTTAAAAAAGATAAATGTTTAAAAAATAAATGAATGCTGAAAAGAAAAAAATAAGTCACATTTTATAAAATTTAATTTTTTTAATTATTAAATAAAATTAAACATAATAGCCCAACAACCAGAAAATCATTTTGTGAAACTATAAAGATCCCCATCTCCCTGGATAACTTTATATTTACATGGATTTAATTTTTACTTGACACTTGCTTTCTCACCAAAATGGAATTTTTTTTTTTATTAAAGCTGAAGCTTTCATATTTACAAGACAAACAAATAATTCATCATGAAAAAAGCTGACCTGAATAATTAGACAACATGAGGATTGTCTCAAATTTCTACTTCTGTGCTCCAATATAAATTTTCTTTAATACTTAAGACATATTTGCATAGAAAGTTACTAAACAAATTGCCACGAATTGCACTAGCACCTAGTCCCAAGACAGGAAAATATTTGAAACTTATGTGAGGTCAAGGACAAAATATGGATCAATGTTTTCTGTATGGTTTTCTATAAAATATTTTTTCTTTTTTTTACAATATTATTAGGTGGAGCTCAAGAAACTATTAATAGTTGTAAGAGCACACCATTATCACTAAATCCAAAGCATTTTTAAATTTTTGTTTCAAAAAGTAAGTTGCTTCAAAAAATTAAAAATAGAACTATCATATTATGCAGCAATTGCACTTCTGGGTATATTGCCAAAGAAAATGAAATTCGTCCTCAAAGAGATAGCTTCACTCTCATGTTCACTGCAACATTATTTACAATATGGAAACAGCTTGAGCATTTTTCAACAGATAAACAGATTAAAAATATGTAATTTATATGTACAATAGAGTATTATTCAATCACAAAATGGAAAGAAATCCTGCTATTTGTGAAACATGGGTGAAACTGAAGGACATTATGCTAAGTGATAAAGTCGGACTCTTTGGAGATCCCATGGAGTATAGCCCTCCAGGCTCCTCTGTCCACAGAATTCTCCAGAAAGAATACTGGAGTAGGTTACCATTCTTTTCTCCAGGGGTTATTCCCACCCCAGGGATGGAACCGGGTCTCCTGCATTGCAGGCAGATTCTTTACTCTCTAGCCACCAGGGAAGCCCATAAGCCAAACAGAAGAAGACAAATGCTATGATCTTGCTTATGCTTGAAATCTACAAATTTTAAACTCATAGAACCAGATGGCTTGCCAAGGGCTGGGGTTTGGCGGGGGTGAGAAAACAGCAAGGTGTTGGTCAAAGGGTAAATATTTCTAGTGATATATACATAAATTCTATGGATCTAAGTTGCATGAGTGCGTGCTAAGTCACTTGAGTCGTATATGACTCTTTGCGACCCCATAGACTGTAGCCCGCCAGGCTCCTCTGTTCATGAGGATTCTCCAGGCGAGAATATAGGGATGGGTTGCATGCCTGCCTCCAGGGGATCTTCCCAACCCAGGGATCCAACCCAGTCTCCCACACTGCAAGTGGATTCTTTACCGTCTGATCTACCAGGGAAGCCCCAGCCTGGTAATAATAGTTAGTAATACCACATAGATAAGCTGGTAAAGTATTGGCCTGCAATGCAGGAGTCTGCCTGCAATGCAGGAGGCCCGGGTTTGATCCCTGGGTCAGCAAGATCCCCTGGAGAAGGAAATGGCAACCCACTCCAGGACTTTTGCCTGGAAAATCTCATCGACAGAGGAGCCTGGCGGGCTACAGTCCATGAGGTCACAACAGTCAGACACGACTTAGCAACTAAACCACAACCCACAACCATTGTGTACTTGAAATTTGCTAAGAAAGTAGATCTTGCATTCTCACCACAGAATATTGCAAAAAGGTAACCATGTGAGGTGGTGGATTTATTTAACTTGTCATTTAATTGTGGTAATCATTTTTATAATATATGTATATAAAACATAATGTTGTATACTGTTAAAATATCATATAGTACAATGTAAATATGTTTTTTAATGCAATTTTTATTTGTCTATCATACTTCAGTAAAGCTAAGAAAAAAAGTGGCTTTACTTCTCTCACATTTTTGAGCACCAGAATAAATTTAGTTAAATATTGAAAAAATCATATAAAAATATATTATTTCCGGACAAAACTTGTGGATTTAAACAATAACTCAACTTTGAAAAACTGAAGTGGGGAAGACTCATCAAAAATGCTTAATAAGAATTTTATTGGTCTCCTGAACGAGAATTTTTAACACTAGTAGAACAGTATCTATGTGTGCTTGAATAAAATTTTCATCATTATTTTAAAATAGTTGATATTTTAAAAAGTCAACAAAAATCCATATGCATGCATTATCACAAGTATTTTTAACATTATATTTTCACTTGGAAGAAAAAAAACAAATCAAAATAATTAGAACTAGAGAATTACAAGTCCCTTGATGTATAATTTAAAGAAACTAAATTTTGGTCAATGGCAAGAAAAAGAGTTGTAGTCAAATGGAGAAAATAGTGATGCACACACTTCTGATATCTGATACCATCTACTTGTGATGATAAAGAACTGAGGGATCATCATTAAATAGTCTTCCTCAAAAATCACTCGCAGCTATTTCAAACATAAATACCTGATATAAAGCATTATGTTCTTGAAAGGAAATTTATTAAATATATTTAATACATTTCATGTGAATGTTTATACAAATACAATATTTAATATTCTACCTAAAGCTTCATATTTTATTTTTCTTGTAATCTGAAAAAAGGTGATTTCTTTCCATAAGCTGCATCTGAATACCCATAAATGTTATGAAAAATATTGGAATGTCATGTACAATGCTGTATTCTATTAATATCACACACAATAAAAGATGTATTTTTGGAAACCCTCACCTAGTCATTCGGATCTACCCAGAATGCCTAGCCATGATCACTTCAGTTTCCAGAATACTTTAACATGGATAAAAACTAACCTATTAATATCAAGATCCTATTTCTTTTGTGCTTAACCTTGTGAGTAAATGTCACCCTAATGGATCTTCCAGGCAGTTCAAAGCTCTCTCAAATGGTATCAGAGAGTATAAGCAACATTTTCAATTCAGAGTGTGTTGTGTGAGTAGGGTAGAATGGGAAAGGAGTGGTGTACCCTAGGCCCAACCCTTCTTCTGTACACAACGGCATTTAACTCTCATCTCAGGGATGCATCCCACTTCTAACCAAAAACAGTCATGTTTTCTGTGCTGAAAGACCAGATAATCTTGGATTATCAGAATCAGCAAATCAGTCAAACATGCAGGATATTGACAGTCAAGTATAGATATGGGCAACAGCAACAAAAATACAGCAAGGGAGGAGAAAAGAAGGAAAGCTGGGAGACAACTAAAGGGAAGAAGAAAAAGAAATATTCATCATTCTAGAAAACATGTCACAACAACCACAATAATGCAAGTTCCTTCAGATTAAAGTTATAATTCCAATTCCACATGGTGACCAGCTGTGCCTCTCAATATCCATCAACATATCATTCAAATTTACCATCTTACTCTACAGAACTTTGCCTAGTGAATCCCACCTTATTCCTCTATTTTCTCTACTCAGATTAAGGTACAAAAAGTGATTTCCTTTGTTATGGACTTTTTTAACCTCTGCAACCCTCTCTTCAAACAAAATCTTAGGAGGAACTCAATGAATAAAACAGAAAAATCACATACTCCTCTGTGTTGAAGCCAGGAGGGATCTCCGTGAAATTCTTGTAATGAAAGCATAGAATTTTTAGCTACATTGTTTTGTGATCAGCCTATATTATGATCCATTTTTATTTGAGAGAGCTCTGTGTAAACAGCAGTGCCTCTCAAACTCTAATGAGCATTGTATGAATCATCTAGGGGTCTTGTTGAAATACAGATTCTGATTCAAGAGGTCTGGAGAGGAACCAGAGGGTCTTTATTTCTAACAAGCTCTCAGATTTTGCCAATGCTGCTGGATTTGGACCACAGGCTGCACAGTAAGGTCCTGTGTTACTAGCTGTACGCTAAACCTGGGGCAGAAAAAAGAAAGTACAAATGCTCGCTTCCTACCATTAAAGATCTTAAAACTAAAAGTAATCTATAGGAACTGATTATTGACCAATAAAGCTTACTGCCTAACTTCTCCACTCAGAACTTGGCCATGTCAGGAACATCCTCAAGATCTCTACACCTCAGTTTTCTTCCATATTCAGGTTCATTTTGGTTCCATGAATCTAAAGGCAAAGTGATATAAATCTAACTGCAAGTGCAGAGTGGGTTGAGGGATCCCAGGAGAGTCAGAGTAGTTGGGGACACTTCAAGTTAGATCCAGGCTGTGAGCTGGGATCAGGCATCAGGCAAGTTCGTAGCCTTGGCATGGCATTATTGGAGACTATGGGCTCCAAAGCTGAAGTCACTCACTTGAGTTCTGCAATGCCGTGCCCCTCATGGTATTTGCCCTGGATGAAAGGAATGAGAAAGAACAACAGTCTGATAGTGACACAAATGATTCAGACACACAAGTCTCCAGGGACTAGGCAGATAAGGTAAATGAGTGACACTGTCCCCAGGCCAACAGGGTCTAATGTCACAGGAGTGTGACGAAATGAAGGTGCTGCTACAGGGATCCAGACAATTTTGCAATATAGAAATACAGATGTGTGGATTGCCCAGAAGTAGATATTCAGATTTTTCAGACGAAGTAGAAATCTTAATTGTTTATGAGAATCTTATTTAAAATACGGTGTGTGCTGCGTAACAAAACCTGTGTGAGGATCTCTAGTTTATAATCTTCCAAAGAACTGGATTCCATGTGCAGCCATCATGGCCTCCAAAGAAACCTAAGTTCCCCCAAGAGTGAGAATTCCCTTTCTTTAATAATCAAAAAGGAATTATTATTAATACATAGCAACCTGCAATAATCTTAGTATTTTTTTTCTTTTTCTTTTGGAAAGTTCTTGCTCACTGCAAGGTCCTTGTAGTTAACGATAGGCTAAAAGTACTTCAAGTGTAAACTGTTCTGTTCTGTCAGAGGCTGCCTATTGTCTGAGGGCTGTACATGGTTACTGGTTAGCACCTTGCTCTTTTAGGGGAAAAAAAGTTCAGTGATTTTGCTATTTATGAAGTCTTCACGGCACTTATTTTTAAAGTAGTAGCCAGATGCTAGATAGACTCATTGCACGTTTCAAACATGTCCAAATGATACAGGAAGGAAATATAAACAGATGCCCACTGAGGTCTCTCTTTTTTTTTTAACAGAAATGAACTTGTCTTCTCTCTTATCTTCTATCCTCCCATCAAATTCAACACACTGAAGAATGGTGGGGAAAATAAAAACAAACAAGCAAACCAACTGACCCAATCAAAAGGTCCTAATATCTTCCAGTTAAAGATTTTTAGATTTAGACAAGGTCTGGCAATAACAAAACATTCAGTCAACTTAGCTATCATTTCATGTAAACAATTTATCCAACTCCTGTGTCATGTTTATGAAAAAAATGAAAAAAACTAGTAAAATACATTGCTTGTTACACTGCCTTATAAGCACAATAATTTGTTTAATTAACTTACTAAGTTGTCAGAGTGAATGGAGAGAGTTAACTTTACTGGGCCGTAGATTTATACTTGTGGAGTTTGCTCACTCAAGGAGTGAACCTGATGACTGAAGTTATGAGATTTAAGATC
This sequence comes from Okapia johnstoni, assembly GCA_024291935.2. Lineage (NCBI taxonomy): Eukaryota > Metazoa > Chordata > Mammalia > Artiodactyla > Giraffidae > Okapia > Okapia johnstoni. The sequence continues at coordinate 41,310,261 of CM044319.1, read as the reverse complement.
CAGGATGCTAAGCAGGAGGCTTATTTTTCCAGATCTTCAAAACAAAGTCAACAAGAAACTTTCCAGTAATCATATAAGTATTAAATGTGCGTTGGATAACGGGTAATCTCTGACAAAATACAACTGAATAGTCCCTTGTTTGAAACATTTAAATAAGAAAAGACATAGCAATAAATAAGACTCTTACCAAAACAAAATAGTTCACTAATATCCTTTGTTGGCATCAGGTCCACCCACCAATCTGTTTAGATATGACAGCAGATGTATGCAAACCCAGCCCAGATCTGCTGACCCCCAGGCCTGAACTGCCCCACCAAACTTCACTGATGTAAAGTAATAAATGATTGTTTCAAGCCACAGAGTTTTGAGGTAGTTACACAGCAATAGATTACTGATATGTTTGGCTTTCATAATTTTTATTTCTAAGATGGAATTCACAGAGCTTATAAATCATACGAATCTATCTTTACTGTATTTTTTAAGCAGATAAAAATAGATTCAATTAAATCCATAGCTTATAGTGAAAGGCCTATTTTGAAAAGCCTGTTTTTTTTTTTTAAGTAGTGTTCTATAAGAAACAGGGCAAAAAGTTAAACTGAATTAAGTAGCAGATATATGTTTAGATCTTAGCAAGAAAAAGAGATATATTCAGAATTTTCTGTAAAATATGATCCCCTCTGAAAATGCTGCATACATATTAAACCAATATTGTTCTAGTTATCAGCACTTATATATCAATTGTGCACAATAGCTGCAATGGATTTCAACAACTGCTTGAGGTTTACCGTTTGGTTCCATGTATTTTTCATTAGCACCCTCCTGAAGCATCCATTATACATTATACACGCTCCGTGCTTCTACTGCCTTAGATTCAGCAGAGAAATACTGCCTCAAATAGGCCTTGAATGTGGTTCCAAGAAAGTTGAGTATGTTAGGAATTTGCTAACAAGTTGTGTTGTTTTTTTTTTGCTAAGGTATGTTCTACCATTTCCATTTGCTTTATCAATATATGTCTGTATTTAATTCCTAAGAGTATTAGAAAAAATGTGTATTTACTATAAAATTCTATTTATATGTTCCATGATAGATCTTTGTGATGTTTTAAGAAAGAGGTAGGAAAACTTTTCCTGTAAAGGGCCAAATAGTAAATATTTTAGAGTTTGCTGGTCCTAAAGTTTCTGCCACAATTCTCAACTCTATCACTGCAGAGTGAAAGCAGCCATTGACAGTATGTAAATAAATGGGTGTGCCTGTGTTCCTATACAAATATATTTTAAAAAATAGAAGACAGGTCTGAATTTGGCCTGGAGGCTGTAGTTTGGGGCCTCTGTTTAAGGTATTCACTATACTTCAGTTAACTAAGTCACAAAGGATTATAGAGGGTTGAAAGAAGATTGCAAATGGTCTGTGGGGGTCCAGGTAAGAGACAGCATGAAACTACCTAGTCTGCTGATAAATTTAAAACTAGTCACTGGAGAATAGAAAGAAAAAGGAGAGGTAAGAAGTATGCAGACAAAGCTTCAAAGAGGTCCCTTCCTTAAGAGTATTCCTTTCCCCTACATCAAACACTCTCTTGTTTTTAAATTTAATTTTGCATAGCCACTTTGCAAAACTGCTTTGCCGTATCCAATAGAGCTGAACATATATGAACCCTGAAACCCAATAATTACACTCCTCGGTGTGCAACCAACAGAAATACATACATACACGCACTAAAAAGACAAGGCAGAGGCGACATGTGTACACCTATGGTTGATTCATCTTGATGTATGGCAGAAACCATCACAATATTGTAAAGTAATTATCCTCCATTTTTTAATTTTTAAAAAAAATATACATACTGTTTAGAGTGATTTTTAAAATTAAACTCTTTATTCAGAGATAATTGTAGATTCACGTGTAATTGAGAGAAATAACACAGAAAGATCCCATGTCCCCTTTAACCAATACTTGCCATGTAACATCTTGCAAAACTATAGAACAATATCATAACCAGTATACTGACATTGTTGTAATTCACTGACCTTACTTGGATTTCCTCTTTTACTTGTACTTCAGTGTGTGTGTATGTGTGTGTTGGTGTGTTTGTGTATTTAGGTCTGTGCAGTCTCATCATGTGTAGCTTCATATATTCAATCAAAATATAAAGCAGTTCCATCGACACAAGTATCCTTCATGCTGACCATTTATCACCACACCCACCTCTTCTTTCCCCCCTGTTATTCCCATAAGTGCTCATCTGCTCTCCATTTCCAAAATTTTGTCATTTAAAAAACGTTATGCAAATAGAATCATCCAGTATATATCCTTCAGGGATTGGCTTATATTATGAAGTATAATTCCCAGGAGATTCATCTAAGGTGTTGCATATCCATTTCTTCTAATTGCTTCTGATTCAGGATATGGAGCCACCACCATTAAATCCTTCATTCATTGAAACATATTGAGTTGTTTCCAGTTAGGGGTTATTATGGATACAGCTGCTAGAATATTTGCAGGTACATTGTGTGTGAACATAGGTTGTGATGTATCCAGGAAGACAAGAGACAATTGTGGGTCATAAGATGCTTTTTGTTTTTAAGCAACTGACAAAAAGGGTGGCTATACCTTTTAACATTCCCACCAGCAATGATACAGTTCCTCCACATCCTTACCAGCATTTGACATTGCCTCTATTTTTACTTTAGCCATTCTGATAGCTATATGGTGATATTTTGTTGTGGTGTTAATTAACATTTAGCTAATCCCAATAATGTTAAAGATTTTCTCATGTGTTTATTTGTTCTCTGCATGTACTCCTGTTTGAAATGCCTCTTTGTTTCTTTTGTGGACTTGAATTGTTTTGTACCTGGATGCTGGAGAGGTACTAGTTACTAGCTGGCTATGTGGTTTGTAAATTTTTTCCCAAGTCTGTAGTCTGTTTTTGATCTTTTACACAAGGGTATTAGAACCAATTTTTTTGTTGTTTTTTTTCTATTTTGATGAGGCCCAACTTGTCATTTATTCCTTACATAGATCAGTTTTGGTCTGAAATCTAAGAACTCCTTACCCTAAATCCTAAAGATTTTCTCTTTTCTTTCCTCCTAAAGCCTTTATGTTTTATATTTAAGTTCATGGTCTATTTTAAGTTAATTTTTATAAAAGATGAGAGGTTTAGGGAGAGCTTCACTTTTGTTTTTTTGCTTACAAATTGTCTAATTTCTGAAGTATCATTTGTTGCAAAGGCAATCTTTCCTTCATTGAGTTTTTTGCAGCTTTGTTAAAAATCAGTTTGGCAATTTGTGCAGTTCCTTTTCTAGGTTTTCTACTCTATTTTATTGATCTATCGATCTATCAGTCATACACATTGATCTGTGTATCTATGTTTCAATTCATACACATTAATTTATGTATCTGTCTATGTCTATGTATCAATTCATATATATTGATCTATGTATCTATCACTTCCAATGAATAGTCATTGGAAGGACTGATGCTGAAGCTCCAATACTTTGGCCACCTGATTCAAGGAGCTGACTCATTAGAAAAGACCTTGATGCTGGGAAAGATTGAAGGCAGGAGAAGGGGATGACAGAGGAAGAGATGGTTGGATGGCATCCCCGACTCAATGGACATGAGTTTGAGCAAGCTCTGGGAGATATTGAAGGACAGGGAAGCCTGGCGTGCTGCAGTCCATGGGGTCGCAAAGAGTTGGACACGACTGAGTGACTGAACAGCAGCAATAAAATCTATCACCCTGCCAATATCACACTCTCTTGATTTTTGTAGCTATGTAGTAAGCCTTGACATCAGACAGAATGACCCCTTAAATGTTATTCTTCCATCTCAAGATTGTTTTAGCTATTCCAGAGCTTATGCCTTTCCATATATACTGTAGAATAAGTGTTTGTATGTGTTATAAAAAATTTGCTAGGATTTTAATAATAATTGCATTAAACCTAGAGATCAGTTTAGGAAAAATTAACATCTTTATTATTTTGAACCCTTTAATCCAAGAAAATTATATGTATCTCCATTTATCTCAATTTTCTTTTATTTCTTTCAACAATATTTGATAGTTTTCAGTATGCAAACTTTGCATATGTTTTGCTTTGTGCACACCTATATGCTAAATTTTCTTTGGAGTGATGGTAATTGGTATGGTGTCTTTAATATCAATTTCTACATATCCATTAATACTATATAGAAACTTCTGAGTGTTAGGATCTTGCATCCCATGATTTCCTAACCTCACTTATTAGTTCTTTAAGTTTTTTTTGTAAATCCCTTCAGATTTTCTATGTAAGCAATCATATATTTACAAATAAGGACAATTTTCTTTCCAATCTGTATAGTTTTTCTTTCTTCTCTCCTTTCCTTCCTTCCCTTTTTTTTTTTTTTTTTTTTTTTTTTTAGTTTTTGCCTTATAGCAGTGGCTAGAAGTTCCAGTACTACATTGAATAAGCCTGGTTATTCTTTCTGTGTTACCAATCTTATGGGGAAAGCATTGAGTTTTTCATCATTAAGTAAGATGCTAGTTTTAGGGTTTTTGTAGATACTCTTTATCACATTACCTTCTATTCTAACTTGTGGAAATTATTTGCAAAATATGGGTGTTAGATCTTGCCAAATTGTTTTCTTGGGTTACTTTATATAATAATATAATTTTTTTAAAAAGTAGAATTTTTCTTCTTTGTTGTTTGTTGTTCAGTCGCTAAGTCATGTCTGACTATTTGCGACTCCATGAGCTATAGCACACCAGGCTTCACTGTCCTCCACTATCTCCCTGAGTTTGCTCAGATTCATATCCATTGAGTAAGTGATACTACCAACCATCTAATCCTCTGCTGCTCTCTTCTCCTTTTGCCTTCAATCTTTCCCAGCATCAAGATCTTTTTCAATGAGTTGGCACTTCATATCAGGTGGCCAAAGCGTTGATACCATAGATTATATTAATTGAGTTTCAAATGGTGAACTAGGCTTTCATAACTGGAATAAATCTCACATGTTCATACTGTATAATTATTCTTACAAATTTTCCTTCAACTTCCTAATATTTTGTTACATATTTTAGGTCTAAGATCAATGAAGGATACCGATGTTTAGTTTTCTTTTTTGTACTGTCTTTGCCTGATTCGAGCATCAGGCAATACTGGCCTCATTGAGTAGTAGTATTATTTTTAGTTGTCCAAGTTTAGATGCTATTCAATTGTTCATAACCAATAGAAAGGATTTGTACGTTGTGGTATTTCATAAAATGTAACAGTATAAAGAAATCAGAAAAAAACAAGCCACAACTATACACAAAAATATACATTTATCTCACAAATGCTATCCTGAGCAAAAGAGCCAGTCAAAAAAATTTATATTCAATATGACTCCATTTATCAAGAGAATCAAATAAGAGAAAACTAATGTATGATGTTAGAAGTCAGGATAATGATTATCTTTATGAGAAGTAGTTCCTTAAAAAAAGGACATAGAGTGTGGCTTCCGGGTTCCAGTCATGTTCTATTTCTAGTTATACAGATGTGGGCATTCCTGAACAATTCATTGAGCTGTGTACTTACCTACCCATTTCTGTATGTTTGCTATATCTTGATTTGTTGGGGGAAAAAGCAACATCCACAACCTCAACCTAAGCCATGGAGGAGCTCCCCTCTCACACACCTTCTGTCTACCTTTTGTTTGAATTCCCAGGAACCAGAGTCACATGACTCAAAGTTCATGTAAATGCAAAGATGAAAACAGCTTTTTATAGTATGTTTGACTAGAAAGACACAAATTTCATTGTTTGCAAAACAGAACCACTATCTATTTTTGTTTCCTTTTAGGCCTTATGTTTGAACAGCCTCAACCAATGGATAATCTATCTGAAAAGTTTGAGAGCCATTCATACTTTTAGCAGAGAAGAAATGTATTAAAAGGTGGTTCTGCCAACAACTTTCACTCACTGTGCACTCTCTCCTGCCTGTTTGTGATTGAAGAGACTGCTATCATATCATATTCTTTATAACAATACCCAGTTAATTGAAACTAAATTATCCTAATAGCATCTGTGATTGCAGATATCCTTTCTTTAGCATTCTGTACTTAAGACTAATAAATGAATAGAGATTTATTAAATACATATTAGAAAATGAAAGCCTTGATTACTAAGTACATCAAGAATCTGAGAATATTTTAGCTTCAAAACAATAAGCAGAAATAGTACATTCCAGTGGTTAGTGGTACTGTATCAGCGGAAGAGTTCACTGAAAACTACTTCCACCCAAAAGATTTTAAGTTCTTAAGATTTCCTATGCATAGAAAGATCCCTGGCCCTTCTAAATGCCTTCTGAAACAGCACACTTCAAGAAGTCTGCAAAAAAAAATTCACTGAACACTCTGAAGAACAGGAAAACTCCTTTGAACAAAATCAATGCACTACAACATATAGTCACTATCAAGTTACCCTGACAAGAAACAGAGTTCCTATTGATCCACCACCCTTATCACCCTCACCCTTCACTTCTTTATTTTATTTTTCAATCTTCAGGAGATAAAAATTGCTTTAAAAAGTTCCCAGAGAAAAATCATAATTCCAAAAGATACATACACTTCAGTGTTCATTCATTGTAGGACTATTTACAACAGCCAGGACATGGAAGCAACCTAAATGCCCATCAACAGAGGAATGGATAAAGAAGATGTGGTACATATATACAATGAATATTACTCAGCCCTAAAAAGGAACAAAACTGTGCCATTTGCAGAAACATGGATGGACCTAGAGACTGTGATACAGAGTGAAGTAAGCCAGAAAAACCAAAAATTTATTAATGCATATATATAGAATCTGGAAAAATTGTACAGATAAACCTAATTGCAAAGTTGAAGTAGATACAGAGATGTAGAGAACAAACATATGGACACCCAGGGGGAAAAGGGAGGTGGGATGGATTGGGAGATTAGGATTGAGATATATATATATATGTGTGTGTGTGTGTGTGTGTGTGTACACTACTATGTATAAAATAGATAACTAATGATAACCTGCTGTATAGCAACATGGAACTCTACTCATTGCTCTGTGATGACCTAAATGGGGAGGAAATACAAAAAAGACAGGACACATGCATACTTGGGCTTTTCTGGTGGCTCAGCGTTAAAGAACCTGCCTGCCAATGCAGGAAACACAGGTTCAATCCCTGAGTCAGGAAGATCTCTTGGAGAAGGAAATGGCAACCCACTCCAGTATTATTGCCTGGGAGATCCCATGGACAGAGGATCTTGTTGGGGTACAGTCCATGGAGTCAGAGTCGGGTACAACTTAGTGACTAAACAATAAGAACATATGTACACATAAGGCTGGTTCACTGTAATGTACGGCAGAAACTAACACCACGTTGCAAAGTAACTATACTCCAATGATTTTTTTTTAAAAAAGTTACTAGATGATAACATTTTCACACAAAACTGTGATTTGAATATAATTAAACATATTAGCAATGCTTCTCAAGCTTTAGGATCCATCAGAATCATCTGAAAAGGCATTAAAAATACAGATACTCAGATCCTAGATTCATAATTTATGATAGACCCTTGGATTCTGCATTTTTAACCATCTTCCAAGATGATTCTGATACATAGGACTTGGGAGACAGAGCAAGAGACAAAGAGACAGAATGACAGACAGAGCTAGAACCAGGCTGGATAAATGAAAATTCCAAGATTGAAGAGTACATTTGCAAGAAAATCAAACTTGTTTCTTTTGAATGCGAATGGCAATAACAACTGAGTATAAATAATGCTGCCATGAACCAGTAATATGAGGTCTGATTTATACATGTAAGATATCAGTAAATATAATATATTGTCCTCATTGATTCATTCAATGGCTATTTATTAAACACCATTGTGCCAAGCCTGAAGAATGCAGTAGTGAAACATTCCTTCAAAAACTGACAGTGTAATAGAAAGAAAAGCAAAATAAGTAGGCATGCTGGTGGCTGAATTGTGTTGTATGGCTGACTTTATTTATTTAACTTTGTTTCTTTAGAACAAACTAACCACTGCAAAGATCAAGAATCCACATCAAAGAGAGTCTTGAATGCAACCACCACCCCCATTAGCCTGGACTCTGGCACTATCTGTGTCCCTGGGGATGCTCATCTTGAATGCTGCAGACTCCTTTCTGCCTCTATCAAACTGAGACTTTTTAAGCTGACAAGGAATCTTCGAGACAAAACAGCCAGGGAGAACAATGATGGAGAGGGATAGTTACGGAATTTGGAATGGATATGTACACACTGCCATCTTTAAAATGGATTAACCAACAAGGACCTACTGTACAGCACATGGAACTCTGCTCAGTGTTATGTGGCAGCCTGGATAGAAGGCGAGTTTAGGGGAGAATGGATACATATATCTATAGGACTGAGTCCCTTCACTGTTCACCTGAAACTATCACAACATTGTTAATCAGCTATACCTCAATACAAAAGTAAAAATTAAGAAAAAACAAATAACCTAAAAATATAAATTTCAGAAGTATGAATAGGAAAATATCAAAGCTTACTTTTCTATCCACCTAGAATCTGTCTTCTCTTTAGAACTCAAGATTTTAAAAGAATTTAAGATTTTAAAAAATAAATTAGATTTGGATTGTGAAGTGAAGTGAAGTCACTCAGTCATGTCCGACTCTTTGCGACCCCGTGGACTGTAGCCTACCAGGTTCCTCTGTCCATGGGATTCTTCAGGCTGGAATACTGGAGTGGGTAGCCATTTCCTTCTCCAGGGGATCTTCCTGACCTAGGGATCGAACCCGGGTCTCCTGCACTGCAGGCAGACACTTTACCCTCTGAGCCCCACCAGGGGAGCCCTAGATTACTTGTGACCATATTGATTTCTGCTAAGGGTGTAGTATACAAAATAAATGCATTTGGAATGTGGTATTTTGCTGCTAACTATGGAGTCAATTCTTCTGTGTTAAAAACAAACAAAAAGCGAAACAAACACAAAAAACAAAAGTCCTGCACTGTGCATGGCAAGTCCTCCAGGCAACCACTCTTTCTGCTAACCCTCAAAAGGCCTAGTGTGGATGAGCCATCCCTCAGGGTCTGCAACCCTTCCGAAACACAGCCCCTCCAAGACTCTCAGAGAGGTCCTGAGTTCCTGCTCTCCCTGTCAGATACCAAGGAGATACCTTCTAAGTGGAGGGGAAAACTACATCAGCAATTGGACTGTTTTTTTTGTCTTCCATACCAACACCATTGTTGTATCCCAAAGCAAAATGCAGTATTTACCTTTGGTCTTTTCCTCATCTTAGGGTGAACTTCCTCCTCTTGGAGGACTCATCCTCATTCCAAATCAGAAGTCAGACTGATTATGCACCCCCTTCTCTCTCTCTCTTGTTTAAATTGAAGTTTAATTGACTACCCTTCAATTTGAGGATTGGGTATCCAGTGAAGAGTTCTTCCAGTGTAGCCTAGAGTCTTTTGTTTACTTGGTTCTCCGAGCAAGACTCTGCAGTGATCAAGTGCCAACAAAATCTTGTTTCCATGCTTCTAGTTTCAAGCACTATTAGTTTCTCCAGTTATCACAATTAGATAAAGGGTTGATCTGGCCCTAAACCAGCTGAGAGGCCAGTGTGGTTACCCAAGGTTTTGTTGCCATAGTGGGTGAGAAAAGAGAATTGTGATTTTACGTTCCTCATTCTTTTTATTTTGGTCACTATACCATTAGCATAGACTTTTAGACAAAAAATAATTATAAAATAGTGAAATTCACACAAAATCACAAATCATCCTCAGACTTTTACCTAGGCAAATGAATATATGTATGAGTATTCATTTGAATGTGTATGTATATATGCATGTGTCTCTGTGTACATAATATATATGTATATTTTAACAATTAAATTTCAGTGTCATATTAATTTTAAAACTGATTATTTTATTGAACAATGTATTATAGCACCTTTCCTTTTTTAAAAAAATAATAGAGCTACCATAAATTTAAGACTATATTGGGTCTATTGAATAGATTACTATATTGTATCTAACAAGTCCACTAATGTTCGGTATCTGGGGCTGTTCACAGTTTTTCACTGTTATAAACAACTCTACATATTCTTACTACATTTCTGCCTTTCTCACACCAATTATCTTATCCATACCTCAATACTCCAACATGTACCACTATCTCCTGTCATAAAGATACAGGAAGTTTGTTTTTCCCCTGGATAAGGGCCAATTAACAAACCTAGATGGCCTAGTCATAAAGATCAAATTCCTCCTGAACACCCTCCATTGCATTCTGTCTAACATACCCAGCATTTCAAAGTCCTACCTTTTGTTTTTTTGGCAGTGAACTCAGGTTACACTGAAATCTCTCCTCTCTCACAGTAGTTAGGGCTGAATGAAATCTGACTTCACTACTTTTACAAGTATCTGGCTTTGTTCCTTGCCACAGTTCTGACTGTTACTGCTCTGACAAGTTTCAGATCCTACTCATCGTGATCTATAGTACAAATCACCCTTTGTGATTTTAGCCTAACAGCATCCGTGTCTTCTTGTATCAGTTCTGGTCTCCACTAATTGATCCCCAGTACTTTACTTCCTTGTCTGAACCTTCAATTTCTCATCTTTCTGGGCCTTAAAATATGCCTCTTGATCTCTGCTCAATCTCTTCTAATGGGTCTGGCAATAAATAGGCTGTGCATGGAAACATTTAAACAGACAATAAGAGATATATAAGGTACTGAAATGGATAAGAAATGTATATCTAATTCGTATAGTTAAAACCTGTATCATTTTTTCTTATCCTTTTTGACATTCTATTTCATTCTATTTTTTTCATTTATATCTATCCATATCACATTCATCAACTACTAAATTTAAAACAATATTACTGTTTATCCTCAAGAAAATATCTCATTTTCCTTGCTTATTTCTTTTGGTTCTTGAAATTGAACTAACAAAAAAGTTGTAGATGTGAAGTTAGGCAGAAACGCTGAGGAGGTGGGCGGTTCAATTTTGTTCCTAGCTCTCTGATTATCTATGTTACAGCATAGCAATGTTGGAATTTCCTCTGTTCTAATTCCTCAACACCTTTTAGACTGCCTAGAGGAAACAAATGGTCTCTTGACTTTGCCAGGAAAATGATCCAAATCTCTCAAATTTAAACTACCTCCCATTTTGATTTGATAGCATTTTCTCACTAACCAGGAGGGAAGAAGATAACCATGGAATAGCTGTTATTGCCAGTATCATATTCTTATTTCTATTCATTAATCAATAGTACTGTGGAAGCATATCAAGTCTTAAGAATGTGATATGTGCTGCAAAGAACATATAATTAGGCTGTGAAATAATGGTGTAGATTTCAGAGGCTTCAAGTTAATCCAGAAGATATTGTCTTTCTCCTTCTCTTATCCCCCTCCCATATTTGACTAATTGCTAACTATTAAATATTTATTGAGTAACTACTCAGTTCCTACAAAGTGCTAAACAGTGAGAAAAGACTCAAACTGTTCACCATTACAGCAAAACAAAATCCCAACTAACGATGTGCTTAAATTCTATGGTGAGATAAAACTTGAAAGGGTAAGGCAATTAGCAAGTAGAACAGTGTATATAAGTGAAAATGGTTGAAACATTTTACACTCCTCTTTTTTGTACGAGATCCTAACTTCTGTCAATGGAGAAGAAAAGTGTGAGAAGTAGAACACATTTCCCTTATTTAAAGAGATCGGGGAAAAAGGATAATACACATATTAACATAGCCAGCTTTTGCTAAGGTTCTAGAACACATAGTGTTGGTCGCTCAGTCATCTCCAGCTCCTTGCAACCCCATGGACTTAACCCACCAGGCTCTTCTGTCCATGAAGTTCTCCAGGCAAGAATACTGGAGTAGGTTGCCATTCCCTTCTCCAACATATACTGAATAATCAAATGTGTAGTAAATTAAAAAAGAACCATGGTGAAGATGGAATTATAGTTATTTTCAGCATACTCTTTCTCATTTCTCACCACCCAAAGGAATATCTCTATATCCATGAAACTTAGTGAAGAATTAGCATTCGCAGGTCCCAGAAGCATTATGTGATAATTTTTTAAAGCCCTATATTGTTCTGTCTGTATATAAATAAATATACTTACTTTGTATTTGGCAATTAAAATCAACTGAACTAAAAACTGGCAAGATTAGGGTTCCTTAGACCAAGATAATTGGGTATCTCAACCGAATTGTGACTATCTGAGACAAATTTGTATGTTTTCCATATATGTCGTAATTTCTTCTATTTTTGCTAGAACTCTAATCTTGCCACTTTTTAATTCAGTTGATTTTAATTATCAAATACAAAGTAAGTATATATATTTATATACAGACAGAATAATATAGGACTTTAAAAAGTACTTTATTTCTAACTTTATCTTGAACGTTTTAAAAATAATCACTTCAGTAAAAATACGTCTCTTCAAAACTATATTTTAACTATTCTTGCTGGTTTAAAGGTGATTTGAAACTGCAACTTTAAATGAGAAATGAATAAAAATGGATTTTAACTTCACTTTCTGAAAAGAACATAATCTTTCACTTGGGGTATGTGGTAACTCTCAGAGGCCAGAGACTATTGATTCATTTTTATCATTAGTAAAATTTGTAATAAGAAACCCTAATGAACACCAGAATCTCAAATTCAAGTCTACAGTCCATGGGGCCGCAAACAGTCAAGACATGACTGAGCAAATTCACGTTGTGCTGCATGACTCCCACATCAATTCCTGATGCCCATTTGTTTTGTATTATTAGTTTTCAGTTTCTTCATCCTGGTTTGTTTTTGTCCTGTTACCATGATGACCTTGCTTTTTCTCTTATATCCTTTTAGGTAAAGCAGTGTTTGGCAGAAAGAATCTCTGCTCTATCAATGTAACTTGTACTGTTGTTGGCATTGTGTATGTTATGTTGCCAAACACACCATGGAAATGTCAGCAGATTGTTCATTCTTTCTCAAGTTCCCGTTGACACATTTGGCCATCTGAAAAATATAGACAACCTCTACCTTTCACACTCTTGGCCAGAAGTTAAACAATTCAGAAGATAAAATCTAAGCACTCAAATACTGAATGGATTTCTAACTGAGGTTGAGCCCCTCCCTTGTTTAATAAATATTCAGGATCCTAAATATTTAGTGCATTTGAACAGTGTTTTGTACTCTTGATTTCAACTCTGTATCATTGCTGTATTTCCTATGGCTTATGACCAAGATACTTTGAGATGATGGAATCAAACAGTAACAGTCTCAGGAATTTCTCAGAGAAAAGTTTCTCAAACTTTAGCATTCTCCCATGAGAAGTCAAAGGAGTCTCTCTTTCCACTGCCGTAGTTTATAGCTCTGCTCACCACTTTCATAGTTATGGAAACACAGACATGGTTTTTAAGTTTCTTTCTTTTGCTGTATCTCTCAACTTCTGCATTATTTAAAAGAAAACTTCCATTTATCTTCTCCTTTTTTATTATCTTTCATGTCTTTTATGTCAACTAAAATGGACACTAGAAATACCACTTAATCATGGGAAGATTAGTGTTCAAAAACCTAGAGGTCATGAAAAATGAAATCAGGTATTTCAAGCACATAATTCCATTAGTTTTTCAAGTGCTTCAGTAGTGTCCAGAAATGACTCCCCCTAAATACAAGCAAAATTATTTTCCAAGTTCTATATTTTTCTCTGGATAAATCCTCCATCAGTATTCAGACTATATTTTAAAGTTCTCATTGAAATTTACTGTTTTCTTTTTTATTTAATTGCTAGAATTACAAGAGTTCTATTTTCTAAACATTTTCATGGCAAATGTACACTATTTCCGATACATTAAGGCTAAATAGCCTTCTGTGGACAAGCCTCAAGGGAAACATAACTGCATTTGTAACTGTTTGTGCAAGGAAATGGATTCTGAGTTCCAAATAACTGATCTACAAATGAACATTTGGAAAGCTATCTATTGTAAGGAGCAGACTTCTTTAACCTATGTTTTCTGCACTTTAACCAGTAATCTTGACAAAATCATCCAGTAGAATGACTGTAGAAAAAGTTTTTCCAGATGGACAAGATGTGGTCGGCAACTCCAGTTAGCTGATGCCTGGACAATGTTATTCCCAGGAGAGATTTGAATGGTTCATTACCTAATTTGAACTCTAGCTCATTTGAAAGGGCAGACCCAGACAAAATGCTGTTAAGTCTACACTGGTAGCAAGCCTTTGATCTTAGACAAGTAATTGAGCCTTCTAGTTTTCTTATCTATATCATGAGAAAAACAACTTGATGGAATGTTTTAACAATCTGATTGTTATATTAGAGGGGTTTATGTAGAATCCCTAATAGCACCCTACATTTAACATAAACAGCTACAATGGACATTTGTTAATGATTCAAAGGATTGATTTGAATGAGAAAAACTCAGGAGGAAAATCAAATTGAGTCAACAAAAAACAAGTATTAAGCTGTACTATCTAGGTAGCACTGTAAAAGGTATAAGAGGGATATGCAAGCTGGAAGAAACACAGGTTAGTGTAGCCTAAAGATTATAGGTCTCAGTGGCAAGCAAACAGTTTGAACCAGCTACTAGCCATAGATATACTTTGTCGCTCACAATATTTTATTTATTTTTTTAAAATTAGTTTATTTATCTATTTTTTAACTTTATAATATTGTATTGGTTTTGCCATGCATTGACATGAATCCACCATGGGTGTACATGTGTTCCCCTTCCAGAACCCGCCTCCCACCTCCCTCCCCATTCCATCACTCCAGGTCATCCCGGTGCACCAGCCCCGAGCACCCTGTATCATGCATCGAACCGGGACTGGAGATTCGTTTCACATATATTTTAAAAATTGAACTAGTTTTCAACATTAAGAAATAGAAGTTTTCAGATTCTCTTGAAAAGTGTATTCTGCATGAGTAATCAGATGGAGTTGGAAAACAGTTGTCTTTCTAATATGGGCTGTGGGGCCTCCATTTTTATGTATTCTCCATTCAGGCTACTTCAGTGATTTACCTACTGGACTTCTATGCAAATAAGTTTGTGATCCTTGTTGCAGATAATGTGTTAACAAAGATATCCCCTTAAAGAGTCTTTCACCACTGTTTTCATAATAAAGCTTAAAATTTTCTCTTTATTTTAAACTTTCTGATATCTCAAGAAATAGTGACTATAATGTTAGTTTTCTTTTTTTTCTTTTAAATTAGTTTATTTATCTATTTTTTAACTTTACAATATTGTATTTGTTTTGCCATACACTGACATGAATCCACCATGGGTGTACATGTTTTCCCCTTCCAGAACCCCCCTCCCACCTCCCGCCCCATCCCATCCCTCTGGGTCACCCCGGTGCACCAGCCCCGAGCACCCTGTATCATGCGTCGAACCTGGACTGGCGATTCATTTAGAACAGTATTATGGACTCTATGGGAGAGGGCGAGGGTGGGATGATATGGGAGAATGGCATTGAAGCATGTAAATTATCATATGTGATACAATGTTAGTTTTCAAAATTTAAGTAGACAATAGATTTAAACCTATGTTTTATATTGGGTTGGCCAAAAAGTGGTTCCTATCTACAGGTGATCAGGGCCAAGGCCTATCCTAAGGTTGTTACCTACACTAACTTATTTAACCTTCACAACTACATCTTGATATAGGTACTAGATTTTTCCCAATTTAGCACAGAAGGAAATTGAGGTAATATCCCAACAAGTTAAAGCCTAAGGTCACACAGCTGGGAAATGACAGAACCAAGACTCAAACCAGATGGTCTGTTTCCGGGACAAGTGCTCATAATTATCATGCAGTATAAACCTTTCAGTATGGTCCAAACTCTCCCTGATAGCTAGAAAAACTATGTGTATATGTGTAGATAGATAGATACAGATATAGATATATAGGGCTTCCCTGGTGGCTCAGATGGCAAAGAATCCACCTGCAATGCCTGAGACCTGGGTTTGATCCCTGGGTTGGGCAGATGCCCTGGAGGAGGACATGGCAACTCACTCCAGTATTCTTGCCTGAAGAATCCCCATGACAGAGAAGCCTGGCAGGCTACAGTCCATGGGGTCACAAAGAGTCAGACATGACTGAGTGACTAAGCACATAGATATATATAGTAAATATATACCCTTATATATCTTTATAATAATGTGTATACATATATATATATAAACATACACATATATACACAAAAATACACATACAAATATGAATGAATGAACCATATTTGTATACTATTATTTTCTATTGACAAAATACATGTAGCCAATATTAGACTTCTTTAATTATTGTGATTTTATAGAATGCTTTGATATATTTCTTAAGTAACCTCAAATACATTCTCCCCCAAATAAATTTTAAGATAAGCTTGTTTGGTCCATAAGAATTCATAGTTGGATCTTTATTAATATTACATTAAAGTTATGGGTTAATCTTGATCAAATTATCAACTTAATATCAAGTCTTCCTATCCAATCACAGAATAGAAAACAACAGAGAAGAAAATCTTTATATAGTTGAACTGACAGAGCTTGGTAATAGATTAGAAATGAGTGATGGAGAAAGGAGAGATTGAAGATTTTTTTTTTTTTTAAACAAATACTCCCCTGATCTGTTCAAGAAACATGATACAGATATTAGGAAGACAACGAGCAGCCATTTGCTGGAAACAAGAAAATCTCCTCAAAAAGATGAGCCATTTGCAGTATAAAGGAATAGAAAAGCTCCTCAAAGTTGCATATTCTGAGTTGTAATAAAAATGGTGGATGAAAATTAGTAACAGAGTAAGGAGTTACACTAGGGCAAATCAGGAGAGGCTGAAAAATATATATATATGAAACAAAGCAGAGGAAAAAAAAAGTGAGAACTAATACTTATTGTGTGCTTACTCTGTGCAAGGCCCTGTGTTAAGTACTATATATATTTTCTTTCAATAGTACCTTAAGACAGGTGGATAATATTGTCTAAATTTTATAGATGAGTAAGCCAAATTTCAGAAATGTTAACTTGAACAATTTCACACAACCAGAAAATATGAAGAGCAGAATTTGAACCAAGGGCCCTGAGTGCAATGCCCATGGCTGCTGTACCCAATGGAGAATATGATACATTTTCTCCAGTCCCAGGCCCTCGCCCCTGATTTCTCAATGATTCCAGAGGCTCTGTTTAGAAGCTTTGACAGACACAGCTGTAACTGCATGCAGAATTGGAAAAACCAAGATTACAATTTAAACCACCCCATATACAGCAGTCCTTTTGGATATAATATCCAGTTATGCAAAGCAACAGAAACTTATGTAATGTAGTCTAAAAGTACTGTGAGCAGTTCCGTATAGTAGGAGATCTAGCTGTGGATAAAAAGGGGATACAAACAATTTTTTTTTAATTTAAAAAAAATACTTTTGTTCTGAGAAGAACACAGATAAGAGAATGAAAAGTCAAAGATTGTGAGTAAATATTTATAAATTACGTATATAATAAAGGACTTACATCCAAAGTAGGCAAAAAAGTAATTAAATCTCAACAAGAAAACAAACAACTCAATTAAAAATGGGCAAAAGAACTGAACAGACATTCACCAGAGAAGATATACAGACAACAAATAAGTATATGAAAAGGTTGAAGGAGGGCATGGCAACCCACTCCAATATTCTTGCCTAGAGAATCTCATGGACAGAGGAGCCTGGCGGGTTACAGTTCATGGGGTAGCAGAGTCAGACAATGGCAACCCACTCCAGTGTTCTTGCCTGGAGAATCCCAGGGACGGGGGAGCCTGGTGGGCTGCCGTCTATGGGGTTGCACAGAGTCGGACACAACTGAAGCGACTTAGCAGCAGCAGCAGCAGAGTCAGAAATGACTTAAGAAACTTACTTGCATGCATATGAAAGGTGCTCAGTGTCATTTGTCATTAGGGAGTTGCACATAAAGCATCAATATGTCATCCCATGCCTGTTAGAATGGTTAGAATCCAAAAAAACTAACAATATCAACATGGCTGGTAAAACATTCTCATTCTTTACTAGTTAGGATGTAAAATAACATAGAAATTTTGCAAGACAGTTTTTCAGTTTCTTAAAAAGCCAAATACTGACTTACCATATGCCCTACCAGTTTCACTCATAGGTATTCAGAAAACTTACTTGAATTTATGTCCACAGAAAAATCTTCACATGAATGCTTATGGTAGCTTTTTTCACCAAAAAATCATGAAAAACTAGAAGCAACCAAGATGTCCTCCAAAAGATAAATGGATAAATACAGTATTATATTTCCACAGAGAGTACTACTCAGAAAGGAAATGGAATGAGCTAGTAGCCCATGCTATATATAATATGGATGAATTTTAAGTGCATCTTACTAAGTGGAAGAAGCCTGTTTGAGAAGGCTATGTACTGGAAAAGGCAAAAGTGTAGAGACAAAAAATTATCAGAGATTGCAAGTGATTAGAGAGAAAGACTATTGACCAGGTGAAGAAAAGATTTTTAAGGGTGGTAAAAATATTTTTCATGGGACTGTAGTGGCAGATACATGATGCTGTGAATTTGTCAAAACTGACAGAACTTTACAGAACAGAGTTAATCTTAATGTACGCAAATTTTAAAACTTACTCGTAGGTTAGGGGATACCAGGGTGGAATGTATACTTTGACAAAATAATCTAACTGTATTATAAAAAAGTGAATACAATGTAACCTCACTGAAAAGTGTGGGTTAAAAAGGCATCCACAGAAGTAACTTTGTAAGTTACTGGAAAGTATTCAGTTCAGTTCAGTGGCTCAGTCATGTCTGACTCTGTGACCCCATGGACTGCAGCACACTAGGCTTCCCTGTCCAACACCGACTCCCGGAGCTTGCTCAAAATCATGTCCATCGAGTTGGTGATGCCATCCAACTATCTCATCCTCTGTCGTCCCCTTCTCCTCCTGCCTTCAATCTTTCCCAGCATCAGAGTCTTTTCAAATGAGTCAGTTCTTCGCATCAGGTGGCCAAAGTATTGGAGTTTCAGCTTCAGCATCAGTCCTTCCAATGAATATTCAGGGCTGATTTCCTTTAGGATGGACTGGTTGGATTTCCTTGCTGTCCAAGGGACTCTCACAGTTCAAAAGCATCAATTCTTCAGCACCCAGCTTTCTTTATAGTCCAACTCTCACATCCATACATGACTACTGAAAAACCATAGCTTTGACTAGACGGACATTTGTTAGCAAAGTAATGTCTTTGGTTTTTAATATGCTGTCTAGGTTGGTCATAACTTTTCTTCCAAGGAGCAAATGTCTTTTAATTTCATGGCTGCAGTCACCATCTGCAGTGATTTTGGAGCCCCCCCCCAAAAAAAAATAAAATCTGTCGCTGTTTCCACATCATGAACATACTCAGCACCCAGATCTTGGTTTCTTCTACTGTTCTCCAATAAGAGGAACCAGGGGTCCTTGGAGAATTGGCTCATTCTGTGGTTAGAGCATGGGATATACAAGATCAGCCTGAAACAGAGCATCAGAACATAAGAAAACAATCAAGAAGACAAAGCGATGAGGGCATGTCAAAAGGACACAGGAGCAAATTTGTGCTCCCAATGACCAAAGCTAAAGCAATCTTAGCAATAAAATGTGTTGGATTATAAGTGTTAGTCACTCAGCTGTGTCCGACTCTTTGAGACTCCATGGACTGTTGGATTATAATCCAAATATAAAGTAAATATCCATGAGTTCATATGGATAAAAATAAATGAATAATAAGTAAACAAGGAAAGAGAGATAAATCTCTGAATAAAAGAATTTCAGGAATTTCTCTTGTGGTCCAGTGGTCAGGCCCAGCGGTTATATCCAATGGTTAGTCCGTCTGCCAATGCCAGGGACACATGTTTCAACCCTGGTCCTGTAAGATCCCACATGCCACAGGGCAATTCAGCCTGTGTGCCACAAGTACTGACCCTGCAGACAAAAATAAATAAATAAGTAAATTTAAAAAATAATTTTAAATAGTTTATGTAGATACCTCCCCCTCAAGAAGATGGAGCACAACTACCTGTCTCTTAAGTGAAGGCTGTATGTAACTTGCTGCCAAGAGCAAAGTCAGAAGAAGCAGGAGAATGCATTTTCACAACGAAGAAGTCTTACGCACTCCCTTAGCCAGGTCATCAAAGTTGCCATCATCAATGAGAAGTCGTGTTGCTAGCACATGCCCTTGGTATAATAAGAACTGAAGAGCAAATCATTCTGGGGATTTCCTTCCCCAAAACCATAACCCCAGTGTAACTAAGAGAAAAACATCAGACAAATCTAACTTAATGGACATTCTTCAAAATAAGAACCTCCCCAAATTGTCTAAGTCATCAAAAACAAGTTTGAAAAACTGTCACAGACTGGAAGAGAAGACATATGACTAAGTGCTATGCAGTATGATAAATAATATTCTGGAGCAGAAGAAAGGACATTAGGGAAAAACTAATGAAACAGAATAAAGTAGGGAATTTAGCTAACAGGAACATACTGACATTGGCTCCTTAGTTCTGATGAATGGATCACACTGATGCAAAATGTTAACAAGAAGGGAAACTGGGTTGGGGTATACGAACACTCTTAGTACTGTCTCTACAATTTGTCTGCAGATATAAATCTATTCTATAATGAAAAAGAATTTTTAAAAGAGGAAAATTGCCTTGCAGTGCAGGATAATGTTCTATTCTAATAAAGCTCCACATGTGTTTGCTTTGATCACCCTGCTCCAGCCTATTCCTGACATCAGCACAGTCTGTTCCAGTTATTTCTCAAGTGATAAATTTGGATGAATATCACAGTGCTTCTCCCTTTTCATTCACAGGGAGGTCCACCATGTATTACTAAGTCCAGGTCTCATTATGTCCTCATCATCCACCAGCCTCCACATGGCTCTCATCTCCCTCCCTCCTTCCTTCTTCTTGTTTCTTTCCCGCTTTCCATTCTTCTTGTAGCTAAAGGTTGAAGCTATAGTCTATCAAATTCAATATATACCAGGTGCATCCTTATGTGGTTTCTAATTCTCTTGGAGATGAGGAAACTGCATCCTAGAATCTTTGAATAACTTGCTCAAGTGTAGATATGACCAAAATGAAAAGCCAGCATTTGTCTCCCCAGGCACAGACCCCTTGCACCAGTAGGACATCGCTGTGTCTTTCCTAAAGCATTCTAGATTTTCTTTCTTCAAGCATGTGATGCACGTGAAAAAGAATTGTACTACTGGCTTTTAAAAGAACCTTATCATTAATGGAAGTAAGGGGGCATGAGGGAGAGGGGAACTGGGAAGGGAAGCAAGGAATCACATCCCGAGAAAAGACAATCTTCAGAAAACACAACCACAATAAAGAAAGATGTTCTCTCCTAGCAAATCAATGGACAAGGAGAGATTTGTAAGCCTGGCACTTCTCACCATCTTCTCCCTCCTACATAGGTTGCTCAAAAGGAGAGCTTTTTGTGTTCTGCTCACTCAGCAAACCCTGTGGACGCTGAAGGTGCTTGCTACCAGCTGATCCTTCAAAGAAAGCTCTAGGTGAGTGCATAAAGAGTCCTTGCTTTGCAGGCTTCGCCAATCAGGGGAGAATACACGCCCCCTAACTTCACCAGAGCTCACCTGCAAAAATCCTAAGAAATCCAAATGTTAAATGAGAATTCATTCAGATGGAACTTTAAATTGATGCATTTAAAGAGACTTGAATAAACTATGTTACAATCTGGCATGAGCTTTTAATATTAACTACTACATATTTTATAGACAGTATTTGTTGCCAAACACTAAAACAAACATTAACATGCTTTTGCCTCAACTGGTACTCTGAATGCTTCCAAAACAGTTGTATAAAAAGCCACATAAAACACATCATAATCATGGAAATCATCTGCATTAAACTCACATTCTCCATAAAAGTGGCACTTATTTTTCATCTACAAACAATTATATACCAATTACTTATTCTCTGTTAGGGAACATTTCATCAAAAACTCTCATTTAATTGATATAAGGATACATTTAGTTTGGGGAGAAATATAATCTCTAATTTGGATTAATTAAAGAAATAGGCATTTTTAATTAGTGAAAGGCTGATGTCTATTGAAAAATATGCAGTTGTGTTACTTTAATATATAGAGAATAACACAAAATAAGCTGTGAAACTGACATTAAGACAAGAAGGACCTAAAAGAGAACTGGTCTTTAATGAACAGGTAAGGGTAATGCTAACAGGATCTGTATTTCCCATAATATGGAGAGCTTCAAAAAGTCTTTTATATAAGAAGTTGAAATGTACACCCTGTGTTATCCTGTTTAAAATTTGAATTTCCCCAGCAGTTATTTTCTTTTTAACTATGCAGTTATAATAGGCACATCTAAATTATTACATATTCAGAATTATTGCAGTTCGGACAATTGAGCTGCTTTTCTAGAAGGAGTGGTTTAATTAAATCTAGATATGCCAACTAATCTTAACTGATATGCAAATGTATAGATTGTAAACAATCAGTGAAAGTGTAAAGTCATGTCTGACTCTTTGCAATCACATGGACTGTAGCCCACCAGGCTCCTCTGTCCATGGGATTCTCCAGGCAAGAATATTAGAGTGGGTAGCCATTCCCTTCCCCAGAGGATCTTTCTGACCCAGGGATCGAACTCAGATCTCCGGCATTGCAGGCAGACTTTTTACCACCTGAACCACCAGAGAAGACCCAAACAATCAGTAGTATACCAAAATACAAGAAAGGATGGAGGTTCACTAGCATGGAACCATTTGCTTGTAAGTTTCCAATTTTTTTAACTCAGAAATTATTCAACACAAGCATGTACTCTTAGAATTAAAAAGAAAAAGGAACCATCTGAAAATGTATTGGGTGGCAATGGAATGATTTCTCGGAAAACAAGGTAGTCTAGTTTCTCTTCTGTCCAGTTCTGTTATCGTCCCAGCATACTGCTGTTTATAATCTTTGGGAGAAAATAGAAGACATTTTCCTTGGCTTAATACACCTGGGCATATGGTTTGTAAGAGGATTTCAGGTGATAAGAATGCTTTAATCCCACTGTGTTTTATGTCCACCTAGGAATAACCTGTCAATACACTGGCCATGGCAGCCAAAAATGGCAGGGGTAAGTCATAGTGAGAGTACAATGTGACTCTCTTTACTACAACTCAAGAAAAGAAGAAGAAAAAATCAGCAATATTAAGGTAATGGTATAAAGCCTTGCACTCAGTGACATAAAATGAGAAAACATTAACTTAGACATTTCATAGCAAAATATAGGAATGGCAATGTTTTGTGATAAACTAAGTGATTATCTATCACTATTTAATCTAAATTGCTCGTATCCTTTTGAAATGAAAGAGAGCTTGTTTTGAGACCTCTTGTGATACAGAAGAGATTCTGACCCAATTCCACTGACTGCACATATCAGGGAAGCCTAGGGAATAAAAAAGGAAAAACTGTATGATTCTTCCAGGTCTCATAGAAAGTCTTGACACCAGTCTCTGCCAGTAGATCTATACATGGATCTTTCTAGATCTACATAAATTCTGCTTCTTACATCAAATATTGTCACATGCCATGTAATATATACTACAAGGTAATAAAATCAGTGACATGAGATTAATAATTTAGGCTCCTAAAGCAAAATCCTGTACAATGTCACGAACCTCTGTCCATAGTTCATCAGGCACTCTGTCTATCAGGTCTAGTCCCTTAAATCTATTTGTAACTTCCACTGTATACTCATAAGGGATTTGATCTAGGTCATACCTGAATGGACTAGTGGTTTTCCCTAACTTTCTTCAATTTAAGTCTGAATTTGGCAATAAGCAGTTCATGATCTGAGCCACAGTCTGCTCCCGTCTTGTTTTTGCTGACTGCATAGAGCTTCTCCATCTTTGGCTGCAAAGAATATAATCAAATCTGATTTCGGTGTTGACCATCTGGTGATGTCCACATGTAGAGTCTTCTCTTGTGTTGTTGGAATAGAGTGTTTGCTATTACCAGTGCATTCTCGTGGCAAAACTCTATTAGCCTCTGCCCTGCTTCATTCTGTACTCCAAGGCCAAACTTGCCTGTTACGCCAGGTGTTTCTTGACTTCCTACTTTTGCATTCCAGTCCCCTGGATGTGAGAGTTGGACACTGAAGAAGGCTGAGCGCCGAAGAATTGATGCTTTTGAACTGTGGTGTTGGAGAAGACTCTTGAGAGTCCCTTGGACTGCAAGGAGATCCAATCAATCCATCCTAAAAGGGATCAATCCTGGGTGTTCATTGGAAGGTCTGATGTTGAAGCTGAAACTTCAATACTTTGGCCACCTCATGCGAAGGGTTGACTCATTGGAAAAGACCCTAATGCTGGGAAGGATTGGGGGCGGGAGGAGAAGGGGACAACAGAGGATGAGATGGTTGGATGGCATCACCGACTCAATGGACATGGGTTTGGGTAGACTCCGGGAGTTGGTGATGGACAGAGAGGCCTGGCGTGCTGCAATTCATGGGGTCACAAAGAGTCGGACACGACTGAGCGACTGAACTGAACTGAACTGAAAGCAAAATCTGGCTTGGAATAATGGCCAGATCACTGGTTACATTACCCAGTGGTACATGTCACATGTTGTATGATGGTGTTCAATTGGCTAACAGAAAAGGTCATAACAACAGTAAGAGCATGCATGGTAGAAGGGATGGTAACAATTAAGAGCCAAAAGTTGGGACTTCCCTGGTGGTTCAGTGGTTAAGAATCCTCCTTCCAATGCAGGGAGTGTGGGTTCAATCCATGGTCAGAGAACTAAGATCCTAAATGCAACTAAGCCCATGTGCTCTGGAGCCCACATGCCATAGCCAGAGAAGGTTGAGCACTGCAACAAAGAGCCCTCATGCCACAGCAAAGACCCAGAGCAAGCAAGTTAATAACAATAACAAAATAATGATAGTAAACATTCAACATTCAATCAGCAAACATTTATTCAGGCTCTGCATTATACTTTTCTCATTTACTCAATCAGTGAAAGTAATAGTGATTTGACCACACTGTTCTTTTCTAAGATCCAGATTAAGAATAGGATAAAGGAGTCAAGAGGACTTATTTGGGCAAATATGTTGTCTAGTTTTTCTAAAGCTTTTTTAAAATATCTAAAATATTAAATACTTGATACAATGTCTAGTGACATTAACACGTCTTCCTTAAAATTCTCTTTAATATATAAGGCAGAATCCACCCTTTCAGAAACCCTCAGTTCTCTGGAAGGAAACATCAAAGACAGTAGAAATTTCTTTAGAAGCCTACAAATTCAGTTAAGACAGAGTATATAATAGGAAGACAAGTTACCACATTTTAAAATGTCTAATACAGGGACTCAACTAGTTTAATACAGCAAGAATTTCTTATTGGGGTGATTTAATATATTATAATTCATTTAATATCATTTTCCTTGGTGTAGTTATGTTTTTATTGATCTATTCACTATAACCCCTATTTTCTGATAACTCAGAAGACTGTGAAATTGTCGAGATAACCTTCAATATCATTTTTATCAATTATTTCTTTAATTGATAGCATGTATGCAGGATGGCCCCAGGAATAAAGTAGTAATAACAGTGGAACTAGCTATTATGTATTTAGTATTTTTTAAATGTTTTACGTACAGTAAGTATGCCACTCAGTTGTGTTTGACTCTTTGTGACCACATGGACTACACAGTCCATGGAATTCTCCAGACCAGAATACTGGAGTGGGTAGCCATTCCCTTCTCCAGGGGATCTTCCCAAACCAGGGATCGAATCCAAGTCTCCCACATTGCAGGCATATTCTTTACCAGCTGAGCCACCAGGAAAGCCCAAGAATACTGGAATGGGGAGCCTATCCCTTTTCCAGCAGATCTTCCTGACCCAGCAATCAAATCAGGGTCTCCTACCTTGCAGGTGGATTCTTTACCAACTGAGCTATCAGGGAAGCTTACATACATTATCTCATTTAATTCCAACAATTCCAATATAGAGAATGTTATCACCCCAACTTATAGATGAGGAAAAGAGATTCATAAAAATTTAGAAAACTTCTCTGAGATAATATTGCTAAAAGTGGCAACCTGGAATATGAACTGAGAAAGCACACTTTCCAAAGCAGACAATTCACAAGTATGCAATATTGCCTCCAGAAATAGATGGTTTGTCTTTGGCTGACAAAATATACATATGTCAGAATTTTCAAGTTCATCTGCTTTTAAGAAAAATGATAACTGGAGAAATCAACCTCTTTATTTAACAAACTCAGTCTCTAAATGTAGACCTTCAGATACCACGACAGGGAGATAAGGGAAATGTGAGTGGTCAAGCTGTATTTCTCTCACCCTGAGATGACCCTTATTTTATGAAAAATGAGAAGTTAGAAATTCCTGGATTCATATAGAATTTGAAGACTGCCAAGCAAGATGTTAGCAGGATGAGAATTTAGACTCTCAAGAATGGGGTAAAATTTCTCAAGGTTCTGCCAGAAGAAAACTCTGGCAGAATAGCTCAGGATAGCCTGGAAGAGTAAAATAGGAAGACAAGATGACTTTTTCTGGAAAAAAATCAAGACTGGATAATGAAATGGCCTTTATGGGTCCCAGTCCCTATTAAATTTCCACCTTGCAGGTTAGCAAACTTAATACCCCTGCAGCCTTAGCTTGCTTTACTCTTGAAAACAGTAACACATAAATATCATTGAGCTTCTCTCTGTGTAAAAGATAATGCAAAGAATTTTACCTTTTATTACTTTGGCAGAAACATAAACCATTATCAACACAGAATGGTGATAGTCATGCTGCTGTGGCCAACAGCAGGGATGGGTAGAAGCACAGGAGAACCCAAGATCCTACCTATTTCCCCTTTCCCTCAATACTTAAGGTTGGGGGAATCTGCAAAATCTGGGATAAAAACCACTTGCTATAGAAAAAAAAGGGATGCGGTGTAGAGTGTTATGATTGGGTTTCAAGTTTCAGTTCCTCCATGTGACTTGCGGACAGATCTCTAGCTCTCTGACTGAATCCCTTCATCTATAAACCCCAGATGACAATGATTCAATATTCTGAGTATGGTTTGGGTTGCTCAATCATCCTCAGTGTCAGAAAGGCCCAGGGATACAGTGTCACAGTAACTCTGAATCCAAAAAAGCCGCAAAACTAGAATGAGCCACTTCTACTCCCAGCCCCATGCCCTTTTATCTGTAGCATGGGCTACTAGTTAGGCCAATGGTTCTCAACCAGGAACAATTTTGCTTCCCAGGGAATATTTAGCAATATCTAGAAACCTCTTGGTAATAACTGGGGAGAGTGCTATTGACAGGTAGAGGCCAGGAATGCTGTTAAAACATCCTACACTGCACAGTTCAGTTCTTATAGCAGAGAATAATCTGGTCCAACATGTCAAAGTTGCTGAGGTTGAGAAATTTGGAGTTAGAGCAAGTGAGATCGAATGAGACCAGGTAGACATGGAAGTCTTAAATTTCTTTGTATGGACTGACAGAGTGGAAACTACAACAAGAGACATGGTCTCTAATATCATCTGAACTTCAGTGTTGATTTATTTACCCAAGACTACCCTCCTAGGTCTACGCCACAAACTCATTTCAAATGCTTTCTCGAATCTTCCCCCAAGATGGAGTTGGATAGGATATGGACAGCTCCACTTCCACCACTGCGTTCTATAACCACCCTTGGCTTTCTTGGCTTTTCTTATTGCTAATGGGCTTGTACCATCAGCAGCAGAACTTGGGGTCTATAACCACAGTGCCAAGAACAGAGCATGTATACTGTGATATATTTGTTGCTAACTTTCCCCAGCTTAGTCTGAGCCTCAGTTGTCCTTAGCCTATCACATTCCAGTGGTCTCTAGAACACAAGTTGCTGCTTTTACCTATTAATATTTTGCTGATCAGGAATAATTTTGCCAAGTACTTTAAATGTTCCAAATAATTGTCTAATAATCACAACTACACTCCTCAGTAGCTGCTTTCCCAAAATCCGTTGTAATTTATGAAACTGTGTAGTATGTTTATACTTCATTATATACTGCTATTTTTCTTATTCCAACACCACATAGTCCCTTATTTATTTTGTCATATCCTACTGATAAGTATGTGCTTCACAGCATTGCAGTTGACATGGAATAAGAAGTTATCTAAAAATGTTTTGCATGGAGAAGGAAATGGCAACCCACTCCAGGATTCTTGCCTGGAAAATCCCATGGACCCAGGAGTCTGGTAGGCTGTAGTCCATGGGGTCACAAAGAGTTGGACACGACTGAGGGACTTCACCTTCTTTCACCTATATTGAAAACAACTGATTATGTGAACTCCCTGCCTTTGTTGGTAAGTTACTTTATGCTCCTCACAAAAGCTCAAAGTCGTTTATTCCAAAGTTTCATCTGTTCGAGGAAACTCAAGATAAAATCATCAGTTAACCGCTCCCCCAAAAAAATTAATTAATTAATTAAAGAAAATTAAAAAGGTTTTGCAAATACTTAGAACACACACTTTCTGTCATGGTTGCTGTTGCTAATATTCTTATTCTGGCTCTAGTTAAGTCCAAATTGCTACAGATGCCTCTGCTTGGGTCTCTAATTGTAAGAAACCATTTGTCTAAATGAACTTAAAATCATGATTCATCCTGCTCTTTATTCCTGAATGTTCACTCTCTCCCAGGCCCTAAGCTGTCTTTTGAAAGTAGTTGATGGTGCTATGGCCTATTCAGTGTTCCTTTCAAACACATATTTTGGACTCCGCATTGTTTCTCCTGCCTTGAATCTTGGGTTCTCAATTCTTCTATTTCCAGGTAAGGCCCATTCGTTAGTGATACGTGAAAAGGATGTAAAATGGTGGTGACTGTGAAAATGTGAGATTTCGCAAAGACAAATCTGTCAGCATGCAAATGATTATCTGGAGAATCAAGTGCTTATATGTTTTAAAATGAAGACTCCTTAAAATGTGTGTTTTCCATGAGTAATATTATCACATGGTATAACAGAAAGAGCTTGAACTATGAAATCAAGGCAGGACTGGGGAGAAGGCTCAGTTCTATCTTTTCCTCACTCAGATCCTTAAGTCTTTAATATGTTTTGGTAGAATAACGATCATATCTTCCCTGGAATTTAAAAGATATACTGAATGTAGGGGGCTTGACTAAGAACCTAATTAAAATATAGGTTCCCACTACTTTCCTAGCAAGGAAAAGAGTTAAAAAATAAATGAATTTGTTGGTAAAAAGAAGTCCTAGCACAGAATAGGTGCTTGGAAAATATTTTCTTCTTATGAAAAATCCCATTCTTAAAAAAATAATTTCTCCACATTTTAAATGACTTTAAAATATATTAATTTAAACACTAATGAAATAACTTAGCAATAAGCCAATTTCAGCAGTATTTACATTTTTAAAACTCAACTCTCATACTGTCTGTGTGTCTCTCACACACATACACACGCATACACACATACACACAGTGGCGAGGGGAGACAAATTCTTTGAAAAACCACAAATACAATTGGTTTCTTTTCTCACACTTACATTTCTCCCAGAACAAGAGCCATGTGACTCTATATCAAGTGAAAGGAAACATAAATATTATAAAGAATATTCTGAAGCTGTGACATATCATTTGCCACATTAGATGGCCTTTGCTTATTCATTCATTCAGCAAGCCCTTTTTGAGCATTTGCTTCATATCAGGAATGGTACTAAACACCAAAGACATAATAACAAATGAGATATCACCTCTGCCTCAAGGACCCTGCAGTCCAGCTTCAGACAGGACGTGTGGTGGAGGGTAGATAGGATGAGGAACAGGGTGAAGAGAGAGGATAAGAAGATAAATATACACAAAGACGATGGTATGCAGCAGGCTCAGTAGAATACAAAACCAACAGTCTTTCCCTGGGCTGGAAAGGAGCAAGTAAGGAAGAGGCAAGCTTCAAACAGAAGGTGAATTATCTACAAGGCAGGTGAAAAGGAGGGACAGAGGGCATCCCTGTGGGGAAAACAGGACACTTTGACTTAGAGGCATAAAACAGCCAAGAAGCCTGGGTAATAGCAAACATTTCCGTAGAGGATTTGGAAGCATGGGAGAGCAGAGAGAACAGTACTAAAACAGAAGCCAGGAAACCCACTGCCAGCTTGAGTTGTGAAACAAACCTAATGGGGTTCAAATATGAGCTCCACTTCTTACCGTCTGGGAAACTTGGGACAAAATAATGTCCTTACTTATAAAATAAGAATAATAAGCCTTTCCATGAATAGCCACTGTGGGAATTAGAGATACCCCATAAAAGCACCTAGAGCTGTGTGTGTGTCTTGGTATGGTCAGTTAACAACAGTAATGATGAGACAGAGATGACAGTGATCACACAGTGATGGTGGTGGTGGGAGTGGGGCTCTCCTTACCTGGGTACCTTCACACATTCTACCATCTAAGATGTCCCTTTCCATCAGATTCTTCACCATGATTACTATTACTTGCCCATCAACTATAAGTTCGAAGTTCACTCCTTCACACAAGTTGGAGTAAGGTGTACTTTCTCTGATCTCTGATTTGAATCCACATGCTAATACAGGAGATGCAAGAGATGCAGGTTCAACCCCGGGGCTCAGGAAGATTCCCTGGAGTAGGAAATGGTACCCCATTCCAGAATTCTTGCCTGGAAAATTCTATGGGCAGAGGAGCCTCATAGGCTAAAAGCCCACGGGGTTGCAAAGAATCAGACACAATTGAGCGTACACACACACGCCTCTGATTTCCCAGAGAATATTCACACTCTATTGTCATTAGGAACTTAATTTTCCATGTCCTCCACCTTCACCCCAGGAAAAAGGAAAGGAGAAAAGGAGCCAGACTGTATGGTTCTATGCCTTATGCCTTTTGGTATCCTCATCTGTGCAACACATGCAACACATATGTTCACTAAATATTCACTGAATTAACATAGTGATCAGGAAAGAACTGGAAACTAGAATCCAGAAAGTTTCTTTTATAAAATAAAACCATTTTTACAAGGGTTGTGATAGGGCATAAAACAAAGATTAAAGGCCTTCAGAGAAGGAAGAGTCCCCCACTCCCCTGTGGATTGGAGCCTTTGGGAGCAGCACTATGGTCATAACACAAGATAATCACCACCCTTGGTTATGAGCTTCTTCAGCACCAACATAGAGGTGAACACAACCTAGACGGGCAGAGTTTATCAGAAGAGGCCTGAGTTGAAACTATAAAGGTGCTGTGGGAAGTGGCAGGAAAAAAGTTCTTAGACAATGAGAACAAGCACAGAGACCATGGCATGGTAAAGAGCTGACAATGGTTTAGCCTCAGAAAGGCGGCCCATTTTTGTTGGAGAAGGGTCATGGGGTAGGATTGCGGGAGAAAGAATGGACACCATATAGTCAAAGGGTAGAACAGGGGCCAGATCAGTGCAGGATCATCAGAGTAAAGTCAAGGATTAGGACTGTTTTCTAAAAGTGATGTTAAGATCTAAACCAGGTGTGCGAATGATTAGCATTGCATTTTAAAACCATCACTCACCTAGGGAGTCGAGAATGTTGGTAAGATCTCCATTACCTTAGGGAAGACAGAGTTCTCTCAAGTAGCTTCCATAATACAGATGAAATGTGCATGTACACAGAGTTTGGGTGATTGTTGGTGGAGGCAGAGCAAGGAAATTAGACTGGACATACATTTAACAGGTAGAATGGGCAGGATTTTTGATGGATTGGATGGTGGATTGAAGAGAAGAAACTGTAGCCCACCAGACTCCTCTGTTCATGGAATTCTCCAGGCAAGAATACTGGAGTGGGTTGCCATTCCCTTCCCCAGGGAATCTTCCTGACCCAGGGATCAAACCCAGGTTTTCTGCCTTGCAGGCAGTTTCTTTACCATCTGAGACACCAGGGTAATCCCTGGAAGACAAGAGAGGAAAAGACAAAATTTAAGCTTTTAGTTTGAATCTCTGCAAAGAAGACAGTGGTACCATGTAATGATGTTAGGTGAAAGAAGCATAGGTAGCAAGTAAAAAAGTTCTGATTTTCATGTAATAAGTCTACAGTGTCTATTAGACATCTACATGACAATATTGAGGAAAGAACAACATCTGAGGATAGAGATCAAGAGAGCAGCCTGGGTTCCAGATACAAGTCTATCGGTGTTCAGCATCCAGTAATGAAATCCACAGTATTTTTCTACATCACAAGCCAGAGTCACAAGCCAGAGGTACAGAATCTCCCTAAAAATTATTTTTGGTGTGATCACGTGTAGTCTTATTGCCCTGTAATAAATGCCCCTCCAAGATATTTTGTGGGAAAGGGGAGTGGACTTTGTTCTGGTGTGTCTTTACATGGGACATGTTGTCTCCAGCTACCACAGTTTCAATTGCACATTTAACCTTAATTATTATGTAACCTCTCAACTTTGAAAGCATTTAGGTCTTTAAATGCTCCTGAGGGCATAAGGGCTCCAAGTCCTTAGAGCTAACAGAGAAGAGGTCACTGCAGTTGGCCTTGAGCAATCAAAATTGTTTGATAAAGAATATCACCATTTCCCCTCATCTTCATCAAAGAGATAAGAGCCCAATGATGTGTGGAAAATGAAAACACAATGCACTGGGATTGGCTACTAAGACATTTGGTATCAAAGGAGACCAGGCTGCTTGAATGAGACAAACTTGGGACCCTCTCCTCCCACATTTTTGTTCCAAAGTTATGGAAAACATCTCTGTCATGAAGCAATCAGAGACAATATTATGTTTTAGTTTGTTACATCTTTGTTGAAACAGTTCTTAGACCATGGTATTACCTGTCTTTCACAGTATGATATACATTGTATGTCCATTCTAAAATCATTCTTGTTGATCTCTGTGGCACATAACTTTTTCTTTTTTAAAACCATCTAACATCCCTGACTGTTTCTAAACAGAACCCCATGTTTAGTTGGTTAGCTACCTCCTATACTTTCTCAACTTAACCATACGCATCTTCATCCACAATGGATATGCCAGTTCCTTAACTGGCATGAGACAATTCAAGGCAACAAAAGTTGACAGGAAATATGTGCAGGACATTTTCTTAAAAGAAACTCAAAGGAAGAAACTTTTCTTTGTACACTGAACATGGTCAGCTCTCAGGTCTGCATACCAATTATGGAACTGAAGCTGCTAGTCTGAAAAAGACAAAGTGTGATGGTGCAAAGAACCTGCGTCCTAGGACACACTATTTGGGCACCAAATTAAACAACTCTTGAAGTGCTCTACCAAGGGACTTTTTATTTTGTGAAACTACTATTTTTTCCTGATTCTTCTAACCAAGTCATTTAGAATTTTCTGTTGTTTTCTGATACTGTCAGCTAAAAGCACGTTGATTAATAAAACCTCTATATTCTCTAACTTACCCCAGACCTCAAAGGACAATAGCCAACACACACACACACACACACACACAACCATCTCAGGGTATTACTATCATGAGATAATTGTGCAGGATGGTTTTGTGTGCACACGCGCATGTGCATGCTTCTTGTTCAAAATGATGCAAGGGGCAAAACTCACCTTATCTAACTTCCTTTTTTAACCATCAGCTTGTTTGTCTGCAAAGTGAGAATCTGGAGAAGATCATCTCTAAGAAAACTTTCAAATTTTATGGTTGTGGAAGTGTAGCACATCAAATGTACTTTAATCTTCCCTGTAGTCTCTGAAAAATGGAATGAGCCTTTGAGAGAGACCCTTGGAGCTAATCCTTCAAGAAACCTAAGGTATCTGTATTAAAGACAACACATGGTTTATGTAATTACAAGACTACAAAGAAAAGAATATCCGTACCTTTACCTCTAAAATTTCCAGGAATTGTTTATACTAAAGCCTGAAGCCCCTAACAGAGGTCGTCTGTGGGTATCGTTGAAAAGACAAATAGCAAACAATATACCAGGAAAATGATTATCTGTATATGACAATCAGATATTAAAGAAAAGCTTCTGGTATAGTCCGATTGTCATTAGTCAAAACAGACTTTCGAATTCAAAAGTGAAAGTGAAGTCGCTCAGTTGTATCTGACCCTTTGCAACCCCATGGACTATAGCCTACCAGGCTCCTCCGTCCATGGGATTTTCCAGGCAAGAGTACTGGAGTGGGGTGCCATTGCCTTCTCCAGGGGATCTCCCCGACCCAGTGATCAAACCCGGGTCTCCTGCATTGTAGGCAGTCACTTTACCATCTGAGCCACCAGGGAAGTCAAAAGTTACCAGTTTTGAATTCAAAAGTTACCAGTAAATTAAAGCCTTTAAAGACCAGCTATTATTAAAGTTGGTGGTACTAAATCAAACTAATGAATAAATCTTTTGTTCTTACTAAGATTTGCTTTCAGTAACCCTTGTCTGGCTAATAATATCTTATACTTGGATTATCCTGAAAGATGGACCAGGAATCTGTCAGTCTTCACTTTCTAACTAACTCCTCAGGAATGCTTCCCAAGGTCACAGAATTTAAATCTCATGATCTTATCTTTGTACTCTCTGCCCTTAAGCTTCACCCTCAGGATACAGTCACATTCTGAAAAATAGCACTGTCAGCCCCCCATTTTACACTTGCAACATCACTTTTCACCCCTTCCAATTATTTGCACATTATAGTCAGTTTCAACTCAGCAATGCTGTCATATCATTTGCTTTGCTTCTTCATCTTTTGCACATGTTTTCTCTGTGGCTGGACTATTCTCTTCTCTGTATCAATCTAAGAACTCCTCTGTGGAATTCTGTTTTGAGCTTTGTGAATGCCCCTCTGAAACCTTACCTGTGCTTCACCTAGCAGTTATCATTTTAGATTGCAACTGTATTAATTTGCATCCTAGACTGTGTTTTTTTTTTAAAAAAAAAAAAAAACAAGCATTATCACCCTCTTAAACACTGAAATCCTCTTTCACTAAATGTTGAATGACTGAAACAATGAAACAGTGAGTCCTGGTCTCTACCCATCACATCATACTATGCTCACCAATCATTGTCATCATTTCTTGAGTATGTCCCTTCAATGGATTTTATTTCCTTCAGAGGACATATATAAAGGAAAAAATTTAACCATAGGTCCCCTTCCTTGATTAGGAATATCTGTCTTGCATAGTCTCTCTGCCCTATTTCTTTCACTGTCTCAAAAAATGTATTGAAGTAAAGGGCCCATCTATTAAATACAATAATACTTTTGTGCTATTTAATTTCCATTAAAACAAAGCGGAGTCCATTTTTCTTTAGGCCAAATCTTGGAATCCAAAGTTGTGAGAAATGGTGTTTTTCAATCCAGCAGCAGTGATTCATCTTGAAAATTAAGGTTTGTGATGAGAAAAAGCCTCACTAAAGTGCCAGAGTCAATAGTCCCCCTACATAACCCCATCAATTAAAATCAGCAGCAACTAGTGTTTGCTATGCTAACAAGAGCCCCAAAGAGGGACAGAGATAGTCTCTGTTTGGACACAGACTTTTCTTAACCCTGATGTAGAAAGATACTCATAACAGAAAACCTATTTTTGGCTTAGAGTAACCACTCAACCTCGAGAGGATTAGCATATCTGTTGTCACAAGACATGAGGCCCCTTTGTCATCTCTCCAAATGTTGTTTATATATTTTAAAGTAAAACAATTCATTATTCAAAGATCAAGGAGGACTAGCATGATTCTGAACTCAGAAGTCAGACTGCATCTCTTGAGATAAATGAGTTTATAGCCTTCTTTGAACATTCTTTCATTCAAAGAATCTTAATTGAACACCTGCTAGGCACCAGATATTGGGCTAAACATTGGAATTAACAAAAATAAAAGACAGAGACCTCTTAAGAGTTCTTTAATTGCTGGTGGGGAGACATATAGTAACATTTAATTATAACTCAGAAGATGAATTGTTATTAATCAGATATAGACAAGATTGGGCTTCCTTGGTGGCTCAATGGTAAAGAATCTGCCTG
Source organism: Okapia johnstoni (assembly GCA_024291935.2). Classification (NCBI taxonomy): domain Eukaryota; kingdom Metazoa; phylum Chordata; class Mammalia; order Artiodactyla; family Giraffidae; genus Okapia; species Okapia johnstoni. The sequence continues at coordinate 41,274,308 of CM044319.1, read as the reverse complement.
CTAATGCAGGAGATGCAGATTTGATGCCTGGGTCAGGAAGATCCCCTAGAGAAAGGAATGGGTACCCACTCCATTATTCTTGTCTGGAAAATCCCATGGACAGAAGAGCCTGGTGGACTACAGTCCATGAGGTCATAAAGGAGTCAGACATGACTTAGTTACTGAACAACAACAGAGGAGATTATGTGAGAACACAGATGATTAGTTGAGACTATGACTGGTTTGCCTAGGGGAGTCTGAGAACTTTCACTTAGAAAATTCTGTATGAGGTTTCAAGTGAGAATATGGTTTTTTTAAAGGACCATTGGGTGGAAGGATAAATGAAACAAAGGAAACAGTGAGCCCTGAGGTGGTAATAAGGCTGTATCCATATTATGATGAAACATCTCCCCAGTTCACCCACATGGGCAATCCATGCAGCTACCCTTGTTCTCTTCCATTTTCTGTAGCATAGCACCAGAATGAGTAACTGCATTTTTTATTAAATTAATCAGTCCTTTAGATGGCATTTAAACTCAATCTCCTTTTCTCCCTACTTTTCTGGTACAGGTTCATGATGAAATCTTGCAGATGTTACTACAATATTAGGAGATATTTTTCAGCTCCCTGGTGACTCAAAAATGAGTTTTATCATCATTATAGTTACTAATAATTGCAAATAAAATTCTCAGCTTTTATGTCATAAAAATTGATTCTCACTATACACCTCTCTATGAAAATGTCATATCTATTAAAAATTGCTGCTAGAACAAATTATAATACAAAGCACTTACGTAGCATTTTTGTTTGGGGAGGTAATTTCAGTTTTTTGCCCTCTGTTAGTGGGAAAAAACGCCTTGACAGGGTTAATTGCCTTCCCTAAGATCACATGGTTCATGGTAATATTGAGGAAGTGAGAACTCAAATTGAGGATGACACTCCAAAGGAAAACCCAACCAATCTGCCTTACATTTCATTCACAGCTGGTAGGGTAGGTTGTGCACATTTGATCTTTCTTCCAAGTGGAAACTGTAAAAACTAACCAAAATTCTGAAGAATTTCCAAGAAATAATTCTGTTCAGAAGGTAAGTTTTCTTTATTTTAGAGCTTATCACCCAGCTTAAATCTAATTCTGCTATTGGAACACCATGTTAGGTCTGTTAATGGGAGGTCAGGTTTGAAGATGATAATTAATTTTGGTATACTGTTGCCAATTATATCCTACCAATGTGGCCTATATCCAAGAGCTAAAGAACATTCATAAAGAGGAGGGAAAGGCTATAGTGATAGTCCTGCCTACCACTGTTCTGCCAAGTTTCAGAGGAAGCTGGCAAAAAAGGGAGACATTTATCCAGCACACTTTCTGCTTAGTGTGACTATGGATCTCCCTAGTTACCAAAAAATGTTGATTATCAGATGACCTCAAACCAAAATCAGAAAACAGAATCATCAAAAGCCAAAGAAAATGTAAATACACATTTATTAGAGAAACTTGCTATGAATTTCAGAGACCATCAAGGCTTCCAACCTGGCTATCTATTAAACAAGATTTTAAAAATTGACTTAGCTCATCTGAGACCAGATAGACCTGAGCAGTCATTTTGTTGTTGTTGTTCAGTTGCTAAGCTATGTTCAACTCCTTGCAACTCCATGGACTGCAGCACACCAGGATTCCCTGTCCTTCACCATCTCCCAGAGTTTGCTCAAACTTATGTCCATTGAGTCAGTGATGCCATTCAACCATCTCATCTCCATTTAATAATCATTTAATCAATCATTTAATAATCAGCAATTATATATTTGATGTCTAGTGTATGCAGGGTTTTGTATCAAATAAACTGCGAGCAATAGCCTTGTATTTGTATCAAATAAGACCTGTGAGCAATAGAAGAGATGAACCTGATGAGATCTCAGCTCTCATAGAATTCATGTTAGTTAATGACCCTGAGTATCATTCTGAAGTTCTTCAGGTTCCATCTGTGATACTCAGTCAAATCTTACAGGTGAATCATAGCACAAATGTGTCTTATTTGCTAGTCTTAGTAGTCATTTAGCTCCGTTTCTGAAATTTTAATACACATCTGAGCACACAGAGGACTTGTTAAAAGACAGATTGTTGTATCCTACTCCCAGAGTTTCTAATTGACTAGGTCTGGGTTGATTTGGTCTAACTGATTAGGCCCAAGAATGTGCATTTTTACCAAATTCACAAGAATGCTGATGTTGTTGGCTCAGGAATGCCACTTTAAGAAGCATTACTTTAACTTATTTATTCTGTGCTACAGTTGTAGAACCATACCTTTTCGGTGACAGACAGTGGTTTGTCATCACAAATTTATCATCAAGAATGTCTTTACTACCTGGCCATAACATAAGTTTCTAGAAAATGAAGTAATATTAAGTATTTTCTAAAATCGTTCAAATTTACCTCAAACATTCTATGACAATACTTCTTTGAAGCAGGAGTTGCCATTTAAACGCATAAATAACAAATAAAAAGAAACTTTCTATTTCTTCTATTTTATTAAGAAAAAAGGCCAGCAAAATACAAAAATGGGCCAATTATTATAACACTGTCACTCTTTACTAAAGGGAAAATAGAAACCTTAGTACTTTCTTATAAAACAGTTTAATTGACATTTATTTAAGATAAAAGTATCCTATAATCTTTTAAATTTTAAATACTTGGCAATAAATTCAACCTGCTTATCAACAGAATTTCTAACTTGTGGTCCAACTCGTGTTTATCACAGTCTGTGATTTTTGTCTAAGCATATGAGGAAGCTGTGTCAGAATAATTAAAAAGAGGTAGAACATTTCTAACAGTGATGAAAAAAATTCTCACACACAATATCCTTCATTCAAATTTTCTGTAGGTCTTCTCCTCTGGCTTCTTCAAATATCATCACTTAAGACAATGACCCATTCTCCTAACGGTGAATAAAAATATGTTCCTTGCCAAGTGGAACTGTAGGGTTCACTAAATACAGATGATAACTTCTTCTTTAGTGTGTCTAAGTCTGTGTTGAGAACATAATTTAATAAACTTTCTTTCTTTTTCTCCCTTATGACTAAAGTCCTTAGGGTTAAGGCCAAAATTGATCTCAAAGACAAGATACAATTCAGAAGTCTGTTATAATCTTTGCACTTAGAATTACACATAATAGTAAAATAGGGAGGCTACATTTTGCATATTGTGATGACATAAAGAAGATTTTTTTCTAGATGCTTTTGAATTTTTAACAATTTAAAAATTCAAATAATTTAGATATTTAATCATGAAATGTTCTTTAAGACTAAATTACAATACCAATTCAAGTACCATGTGAAATAGGGATGAGGTGTCCATCCTTGAAGCACAGGGTATGGAATTAACAACCATAAAGATGCCAGTTGGTACCATTCCAAGCCAGATGAACCATGCTAACTCATCACAATGTCACACTCCAAAATTTTCAATTTACTAAAGACAGAAATCATTTTCTAACCACATATATCCTTAAGTCTACAGATTTAACAACAAAAGAAATTTGTGATTAAATTTTCATTCTGTCCTACTTTATTTTATACCCTGTTTCTTATGGCATAATTTTAACTGGGGCTGTGGTTTACAGGTAGTAGGGGAGAAAGTATTTACTAGCATAATAACATTTTAAGATTAAAGTATAACAAGACAGCCAAAATTATGAAAAGAGTTTACCTGTTCATAGATGTTCTACCCCCAAGGCAATGAAAATCCTAAATACTCATTCAAGTGTATTTTGTAAAACGTTTCAGCTACTCCAGCAGGAATAAAATAAAATTAAGATTTTTAGGCCTTGAGATCCTTTTCTATGTATGACTAGGAACCTGGGTTTGAAGGTATCAGTAGAATAAACCAGGCAAGTCTTAAAGAGAGGAAAGGGAAAGAGAAAGACTGATATGAAAGGCTCACGGATGGGAAAAATAAGATAATATTGTGTACTGTATTTGGAAGTTACCATAATAAAACATATATGATTCTTGACCTGGGAATCACCAACCCTAGATAATTTATGCACAACTTTTAACTTTTAAAGAAGGATGGAGGATTTCCTTTACTACCCTTAGACATATATGAATGTTAGATTTCTATTAAAATATAAAAGAATTTTTAAAATTTCTCACACTTTTTTAGGCAAAGTTCTAAATTTACTATTCCACTGCAGGGGGGAAAGGTGAATCAAGTCCAGAGATTTTGCTGGGAGATTTGATTTGCTTTCAGTGTAGTCCAGAGAAGGCAACATAAGGAAGAAAAAAAACAAGTTTGTTGTCCAAGGTGGGGTCAATTCTTCAGAAATCAAGTTTATAATAAGCCAAGATTAAATCTGTATTTAGCATTCCCAGATAGTCCTTGAAACTTTCCATTACAAATCTCACAATGAAAGATCTTTTTAGAGTGCTGCTATACAGACGGTAAGATTTGCAATCATTTTAGGAAAAGCTTTACTGCTTTGCAAGTTCTAAAATGGGAGAGGACTTTATGAGTGCATTGTATTCAACATTCCATCCAAAGTGATCTGAGAACATGTCTAGCCCCTTTATTTGATTTCCTCTGTTCTATTCTCTCTTATCTGCTTTGACTATAAGAAAACACCTGCTCAAGCACATCAGGAAAACTATGTTGACTGGTTGAGTTGGAGAGTGGCCAGAATGGCAAAGACAAATGTCAAGGCACCTGAATAACACTGACCATTTTATCTCACTGTGACCCCTCCTAATCCCCTTTTCTCCAACTCTGTTACTACCATGACCACAAATAGCTTTCACTAGCAATAGTTGCCGGATTTGACTCATTGCACATATCATAGTTTTTTAAATACTTCTAGTAGGGAAAAATACACACACATAAACACACATATACACCTGTTCTTTCTCCACATACACATTTTGGACTTTAAAGCTATTTTTAGCCAATTCAATTCATTTTTGTTCATTCCTACTGCATTCTTTTTAGAAATGGTTAAACCACCAAGAGAAGGAACAGCCAGCATTTACTGTACTGACAATGAGGAACAATTGCCTACAGGTTTATTACACTGAACTATGGGGGGACAGTTCCTAGAGGTTTTAGAATTTCAAAGTGCAACAGTTTACAAATTCTTAAGTATCTGGATATTTCTAGAGCCCCAACTGGGTCATGTATCATTATCTACAGGCCAGTTAGATTTCATGAGGGAGTTTTATTGCAAAGTTTCAGACAGTAACTTTAAAAGCGAGCAAAAACTAACTCTAAAAAACCATGCTGTAAACAAAACAAGATAGATTCCAGAAGTTCAGAGTCCTATGAGCCTCAATATCTCAAAACTTCCCCAAAACCTCTCCTCTTATGGTTTCTCTTTAGGTTGTTACTGACTTTTGTTCATAGGCTAATGCATTACCTAAATATAGATAGTCATTTTAGTATAAATTCCAAAAGCCATAAATGTTTCATAATTGAGTATATAATTTGAAGTAAGAGAGCTCTTCCACTCATCCACTTTTACTGTTGCAAATTGGGAAATACTCAAGTAATTACTCCCTTAATAGTTCAACGCTTGTAAATATATATATACTTTAGGAACATCACAAGCATCTTTTGCTCCCCAGAGTAATATCAAGGGGGGAGAGGCACAAAACAACTTCACTTATCCAATTAACCAAATCACCCAAAGGTTTGATTCAAGATTCCTTAATGAATTCAAGATTCATTAAGCCATTAATATAATACACTGCTAAGTGGTGGGTTGTCCAGTTTTTATGATGCCTTTCATTTCAATTCAATGGCTGCAGTTAGAATGAAAAACCAGCATCTGCAAGATCAGCAAGATGATGCAAAACCTTACACTAGATACATTTATTTTTTTCTGTCTCCACAGTTTGTCTGAGGGCAGTCAATGCCAGAACACCAATAGGGAAGTGATTTTCAGTCTCAGAAAGTAGCATTCACTTGTCCTTATTCAATACATAAAAGGGCAAACAAAACACTTGATTCCTATGACCTCAAACACTTAAACAGAAAGCCACCAGCCATTTTATGGCTTTCTAAACATACTCAAAGGTAGATTGCCAGATTGTAACTCTACCACACTTTAGACTACAGCATGTATTTCCCACCAGAGTTTATATATCACAAATTTGGAGTATCGTATATACTGTTTGGGCATTTTTCAGTAATGGTAGTCATATGATTGACATATGTGGGAATCTCACAAGCAGAGAAAAACTTATCCTAAAGCTCAACATTTTATTTCTAAACTTGGACACAGTGCAGAAAATCCAATGCTGAAAAATATTATACTTTTTCAATTAGAGGTGGTATAAATTATCCTGATAATTTGGGTTCTTAATTATTTTAGTTAACTCTATATGTTTATTATGATGGGAGTCTATGCATCATTTGATATATCCTGGAGACTTCATTGCTTTTAAAAATAATTGCAGATAAATGGAAGAAAGTGCTCAGTTTATGGCCTATTTATCACTGGAGGACTCTGACAGAGGGTAGGTAAGTTCACAAGAAAGAGACTTATTGCTGAAAATTATATTCCTTTTATGATTGCAGTCTATGCAGTATTTTCAAAGGCCTTAAACATAACTCCCAAATAGTATAATCATAAATGAATCTTCTCAAATTTTGGAATCTCAATAAAAGGTATGCATTGTATGGAAATCAAAGACCACAATAATTAATTTTGATCCATCAGGCTGCCAGTTGCTTCTATAAAAGAGTTCCAGAGGAACCCATTACTCTCCCCCTACACAAATGCAAAGTACTTATACAGATAGTAATCTAATAAAGATAAATGGCAAGATAAGAGTAAATTCTTCAGTAGAAACCTGGTTATTTATAAGTCCTTATGACCATTCCAAATAAGAACAAGGAGAATGACATAAACATTAATAATGAAACAGAACAGTAAAATTCTGAGTTGACCCTTTTCATTTAACCATGTCAGAAAAAGACTCAAATTTAAAACAAGCACCTGTCTTAAACAGTGTCTCCAGTCACCTTACTGTTTCTGAGTTGTCTGGTGGCATATATAAGGACATACATTTTTACACTTCCTCTAAACTCTTTTACACCCTTTATAGTCACTTTAGTATAACTACCAGTTCAACGCTCAAATGAAGAATGCACTTTTCTTTGAAAAGAATGAGAAGTTCCAAATCCATATGACAATGAAACACTGTAATAAAGTCTGTTTTCAATTTAATATCATATGTTTCCAGCAGTTTGCAAATTCTACACCAGTTCCATCAAGAAAAACTGACATAGATCAGAAACTCTTCTAGAGGCTCACTAAACTTTGTTTCTGAAATACACCGTTGACAGATTCTAAGTCAAAAAAAGCCAAAGTCATCAAGGCAAAACAGTTATTTAGTGCAAACTACTCTTTCTATCCTACATACATATGCAAACGAACCAACTACTCAGATCCACCTTCAATTCAAACTCAAACCAACTAGGTATCGCCACTGTCAGTGCTCTGCCATACCAATGCCCATGTTTGAGGTAAATGAATAAATATATATTCGCAGACGCAGAGAGAAGAAAGAAAACCTGGGTCCTACCTTGATTGTTTTCGAGGGCTGACACTTGATGTGATGGGACACGCTGGCAGTTTGGTTCATGTTTCAGGACCCTGGACAGTGCACGATCCCAGGTGGAGTTCCAGGATGAACTGGAGATCAGGTCTCCTTTATTGGACTTCAGCTGGGGCTGCTGCTGTTGCTGTTGCTACTGCTGTTGCTTCTGATGCTGCTGCTTCTGCTGCTTTCTCACTCCGGAGGCTGAAACGCTGTCAGATTGGAGGGATCTGTATCTCACTTAGCCCTAAAAAAAGCATTCACTTGGTTCATCAGTCTCAAAGCTCTTGGCGATATGGAATAGAAAACCAAAGACTGTTTCAATTCACTTGCACTGTACCTTTTCAGTACTGAGATGTGACAGCTTCACAGTACAGCCAATGATCTTGGCTCTCATTCTCTTTTCAAAGGGATGAATACCAGAAAACGTACAGAGATCAATTGCAGTACCACAGTTTAAAGGGATATTCTCAACTCCCCTAATTCTAACCAGTTAATACTTTTTTTCAGCATGAAATAAATCTCTCTCCTTTTCTTTTCTCTGTATCCCTCTCCTGATTTTTTAAACCATAATTTATTCTCATTCTGATACTAAATCTTATTTCTTCCAGGGTAGCATGTGAAATCAAAACACCAGTAAGTGCTGAAAAGGACCTGTTGCCTAATTTAAGATTGCAGGTTTATATATCTGTATGGTAAAGGACTGGCATTCTCCACCCATATTTAAGAAATTCTTCAGTAACAGTCAGCCAAGATACTGAATCTTCTGTAAGCAGGAAGAAAGCCTATCATATATAAGAAAAGTTTTCAAATACAATAGCTATTGGATGTCACACAAAGCAAAAAAATGGTTTCTTTTTTCTTTTTTTTTTTATGTTTAACCATCTATTTCCCTGATGCCATATTTGTTTTTATTTCTTGGGACAGACTAGTATTGAACTCATGCCTGTCTAACTTCCCACATAGTTACCTTTCTGTTCCAAAGAACACTCTAGGCAAATATAAATAGTTATGGAAAAAAGTTTCTCTAGAGTCACCAGTCTCAACTGTCACATCAGTGCTAAGATGAATTTATCCTAGTTAGAAATGAGAGATCCAGCAAGGTTGACTTAATGGAGGAAATTATTTTCCAACATGTATTATAAAGTATTAGATGTGACCTAGGATGAGTCTGTATGTCTCATGTATTTTTGAAGACCAACACTTTTACTCATCAAAAATATATCCTGCTGGTAGAATGCCAAGTTTATAAAACTGAACTGCATGAAGCTTTCAAGAAGCTTTATGAGTAGGCCCAGAACATTACAGATAAACTCTAGTATGAAATAAATAAAAAGTTTTGTGACAAATTATTTAATTTATAATTGATTTAAAAATACATTTATTGCTCTGAAATGGAAAAGGGATCTAAATATTCTGTACAGGAGTCTGTACAGAATGTTTGTACAAAGTCTGTACAGATGTTTGAAGATGCCCAAGTTGCAGAGACTGATAGCTCTTGAAGCACAGTGGAGATAAAAGATTTGACTTTATCAAGATCAGACACTAAATCAGAAAGGTTCGTGGCAGGAGTATTAGAGAAATTAATGAAATATTGGGCAAAATTATGGAGCCTATAGGAAACAGGCCAAGGCCATGTCCAAGAATCTGGGGTACCAGTATCGAGGCATCACAATGATCACAACCAAAGGACCCAGAAATCTTGTGATTCACAATTCAATATTTTAAATCATAAGTTTGGCCATCTTTGTGGCTTACATTATATTTTTATTGCATAGGATGTTTTAATAACCCATAAATTAAAGAATTTATGTTAAAACTTTCAAACATTTTGAATTTGAAAATAATTTTAAAATATATCATATTTGTGGGATATAGCCAAATCAGTATTTAGAAGGAATTGTGTAATTTAGAAATGCAAAAGGGCACAAAATTAACAATTAATAAGTTAAATGATCTCAAGGAGTTAAAGAATGGTAAAAAATAAGATCAAATACAGTATAGGGGAGAAAATAATGGAAAGAAGGGAAGAAGTTAATGAAGTAAAGAACAATACAAAGTGTATGACCAGTGGACAAACCCACAAACCCTTAAACGTGTAGTTAGCAGGGCTGACAATCTTTGAAGAATTGACCATCCCATACAAGTAGGGTTGACAGCTCCTCTTTCTTAGATGGTACTTGGTAACTAGATATCTGAGGAAACTTTGAGCCTAATTATCTAGGTAGTTCAGGGAGAATGGGAGTTGGGGTGATGGAGGCATCTGGAAGGGCAGGGTGTAAATTCAGACAAAGTTTTTCATCCACAATGGAGAACTATACAGTATGGGAAGAACCATCAATACCCCAAGGACTCTTAATCAAGAACAATGAGAGAGTCAACACTTACACGTTTACCAAAAAGAAGACACGGGAAGCTCAATTACAACCACTATAGTCACATAAGACTCCACTCCTTTCCCTCCTTTCTTCAAAACTGTCTTCCATCCCCACATAGATGGAAGTTAGAATATAAAAAAATACACTGGCATTACCATCTACAGGTAAACGGCCAGGACCCACCTTAAATCCTTTTCCAATGTCAAATTTCACAAATAAAAGAAAACAACTCACATTAAGAGAAAAGGGTGACTAGTATATATCACACACTCCCTTTCCATTTCTCCCAGCCTACACTGTATCAAACATCAAGTCCAAAGAAAAATCAATCGCTCTGAACAAAATATATGACTGAAGTCTCATTCGGGTATAGTTTTCCCTTTCAGTAACATTTTTTTTTTCATGAATTAAAAAAACTAAAACCATTATAATTTTTTAAATTTCTATTTAAAATGTATAGATTTTTAATAATTCTGTGAAATCTTCTATCTTAATATGTTCAATTGGAATTACTACCTGAGAAAATAAAGATTTTTAAAAATTTAGCCAAGTGCTAGAAAACTATTAGTACTGATTAATAAAGATAAAATTCATATATAATTATTCTAATTGGGACATATATGGTTAAATAAGTTCAGTGTGAAAACAGCTATAAAGTTTCATAAGTTTTTCACATGGTAGGATTTATTTTTATGTTTAGATCTATTCAGAAAACACTACATACTGAATCATAGTGAACTAGAAACTTCAGGAAATTTAATCCAAAAGACAAATTTCAAATTTAACACTAGCAATAATCATATAAAAATATGCTATTTCCAGATTCCACAGTTCATAGAAAAGTAGAAGTGAATCCCTTCCACCCTCCTCACCAAATAATAAGGGAGATGGCCAATAATTTTAGAAAATATAACCCATGATAGTCCTTGAACAGCTATTGTTTGATCTGGGAAACAGAAATCTAGAACTGACCTAAGGGAAATATCCCTTTAGAAAAAACATTATCATACTATCAGGTAGATTTCACTGCCTTCTCTCTCTGGTTCAGGCCCTGTCTTATCTATTCCTAACCAGCTGGTCACAATGATGATCTACTAATTGAAAACTTAGGCAATATCAAGTCTTTATCAAGGAGAATGGTATCCAAAAGTATGTGAAACTGTCTCTTTGATATTTGGATTTCACTACAGGGGCTTCCCTGGTGGCTCAGACAGTAAAAAATCTACCTGCAATGCAGGAAACCCAAGTTCAATCTCTGGGTCAGGAAGATCCCCTGGAGAAGAGAATGGCTACCCACTCCAGTATTCTTCCTGGGAGATTCCATGGACAGAGGAGCCTGGCAGGCTACAGTCCATGGGGTTGCAAGAGTCAGCCATGACTGAGTGACTAACGGTTTCACTTTCACTTTTCATAGAAAATCCAAGTTTCTAAATAACCATAAAGGAAATCACCTCTTCGTCTTAACACCTACTCTGTTATGTCCCAGACTTCTGCTTACCTGTCCACAGACTGATTTGCATTGCTTGCTAGAATCAGAATGCAATTTCAAATCGTCAGCTTCGTTGGCCTGGAACGTAAAGTTACCTAATTTCAGCTTGCTTCTTCTTTCTTTATAAATGCAATCTGCTTCTTATATCTGATCAACTTCAGATTGTTTCCTAAATTCATTCAGGTTGAAGTCAGTGGCCTCATTCTGGCCTTTAAGAATTGATCTTTCCCAGAAACCAGAGAATCAGTCAAGATAGGCAAGGTTATACTGCAATAATAAATAATCTCAAAATCTTAGGGGCTTAAAATAATGAAGGCTAATTTCTTATGATGCTGTATGTCAATAGAAGATTGGCAGAGAGGTTCTTTCCAAATTAAGATAATTCAGGGTGATGGAGAGTCATCTTGTTATGAACTTTCCATAATCAACAGGGCAGAAGGAAAAAAACATGGCAAATCATGCTTTCACTTAAACTTTTGCCTAATAATGAATAGCACATATTATTTCTTGCATTAAGGTGGCCAAAGTGAATCCACATCACATTGAAGTTGAGATAATAAGGAAGTAAACTTCCACTATATGACTGAAGAAAAGAGGGATCCGAAGTGAACAACCCTAATGACAAACCACAAGCCTTTTTACTGCTCTTTCTTCCACACTCAGAACCCATATATGCAGCTGGTCTCAAGATGCCAGCCCATTCATATTTAAGGCTGCCTATGACATCTCTTCATTTGGAAGAGATGATGTGGATACAAGACAGAATTTCCTTATCCTGCACGTCCTGCTATGAACAGAGCTTTCACAGAATCTTTTCCCTGGTTTTTCAGGAGTAAGGCACAGACCTATAATAGTCTTTGTCTGCAGAAAAATACCACAGTTGAATGTGAGGGAAGTGGTTTGATTTTCCCTGTGCTAGTAGATATCTACAAAGGCCAGGGATGATGGTCAGTGGCAGAGGAGGTAGGTCTGACTACGTTTCAGAATGCATACTCATCCATTATGCTGTATCAGTCAAAGACAGTTTTTATTCTTATAAGCATGGTAAGTCCACTAATACAACAGTATGTGAAACTCACAATTTTTATCCTTTCAATAGGAATCATTTCAAGAACTGCTTGAAAGAGCCCAATGATAGTACTATGCACTCCCAAGTAGCAATAAAATGCAAATTTATGGGGAAAAGTAACATAAATATCTAAACTTTACTTTTATTTTAGATAGCCAACTTTTATGACTGTGAAAGTATTAGTCGCTCAGTCGTGTCTGACTCTTTTGTCACCCCATGGACTGTGGCCTGCCAGGCTCCTCTGTTCATGGAATTCTCTTCGCAAGAATACTGGAGTGGGCAGCCGTTTCCTTTTCCAGGGGGTCTTCCCAACACAGGGATCAAACCTGGGTCTTCTGCATGGCAGGCGGATTCTTTACCATCTGAGTCACCAGGGAAGCCCCCATATGTCCACAATCTACCTGTCTAGAATCAAGTCACATCACATTACAACTAAACAATATGTTGAAGAAATTATGAAGGTAATTTAGAAAGTCATGTATGTATGTCAGTCTCATCTGAGAAGCACTTGCCTTACATTTTTGATGTATTAATGTCTTCCAATTTAAATAATGAAGCATTTTATTGTTCTAATTCAGGACAGGAGGTATTGCCTAAAGCCAGATAGATGTGAGGAGAGATTAGAACTCTTAAGTGAGATTATAGTCTAGTCTATGCCACTGAATCTCTCAAGCTGACTCCCCATTCCCCTATCCAATAAGAACCATCACAACAGTCACTGTTTTTGTTGTTCATTTAGTCAGTCACATCTGACTGTTTGGGATGCCATGGACTGCAGCATGCCAGGCTTCCCTGTCCTTCACTATCTCCTGGAATTTGCTCAAACTCAAGTCCATTGAGTCGTTGATGCCATCCAATAATCTCATCCTCTGTCACCCCCTTCTCCTCATGCCTTCAATCTTTCCCAGCATTGGGGTCTTTTCCAATGAGTCAGCTCTTCACATCAGGCCGCCAAAGGATTGGAACTTCAGCTTCCAGCATCAGTCCTTCCAATGAATATTCAGGGTTGTTTTCCTCTAGGGTTGACTGGTCTGATTTCTCACAGTTCAAGGAACTCTCAAGAGTCTTCTCTGGCACCACATTTCAAAAGGATCAGTTTATCAGTGCTCAGACTTATTTATGGTCCAGCTCTCACATCCATATTTGACTACTGGAAAAACCATAGTTTTGACTATATGGACCTTTGTCAGCAAAGTGATGTCTCTGCTTATGAATGTGAATTGTCCCTCATTGCATCTGCTTTTATTCACATTAGTTTCCTAATGTTTTTCACTCTTTACTTCTTGTTAACCATCTCTTGACCATCACCACGAACTCCTCAGGATGGACATTTGTCTGACCCTTGACTTTCTCTCAGAACAATAACTTGTATATAACCTAAAGACTACTTATTTCTAAGTACATAATACAAATATCAGATTGACTTACATTCTTGACAGCTTTCAGCCCCCCATCCTTCCTCAACCAGAAACAAACACGAACATCTCAGAAGCTACTTCTTACCCAAAGTAGAGTTCCACAGCAACGAAAAGACCTAACGCTATCTCTGCTAATGTTACTCAGTCCTTTGCTTTCATTTTCAGTCATGACATTTATGTTTTGTAGAAGAATTCTCTTTGCAAAACTGCCAGCTGAAAATATGATGCAAACCCTAAATTTATACAGTACCAAAACAAATAGCCGCGATTCCCTCATGAGAGATTTCTGTAGCTCTCCTCACCCTTAGTTCTTTTGTTGAAATCATTCAGCAAATAGGAACCCCAAAAGTACCATAGAAATGTCCAGTTCTATATACAGATGCTTCCCTGAATAAATAGAATACATAGAAATAAACACTGGAGGTAACTCTTCATGTAAGCGTAACAATTTCTGCTTCTCAATTGCTGACAAATGCCTTCAATAAATTCTCTCCATGACCAAAGTCACAAATCACTGTGAAGACAGAAATGCATACATAAAACTCACTGTATTATAGTTCCCCGGACACCCGGAAACAGACTTCTTCATCCAGTTCAGCTATTAGTGACAGTAGTCCCCCAAGCCACACTACTATTCTAAAGTTCCAGGACCTGACTATTTGAAGCTTGACTACAGCTCCCTGGTCACCCATTTGTCCTTTTTCTCAATCCTTCCTGTTCTGAGGGCTATCCCAACTTGTATGACTTGCAAGGAGTTCACGTTTAAGACAGATAATCAATGGACACAATAAAGCAGTCATTATTATTATATAGAGAGCTTTGGCAAGCATTCAGACCTGGACCCCACTGTATGTCCTACACTTCTAACAAAATAGGGTGGAGCCATGGATTTCCAGGACATTGTACCCTTTCTCTCATACTGTAAACATACAGGGAACAGATATTCAATTCAGGCGACTAACTTCTATGTTTGTAGCAAGAAACAGATGCCATCACAGCTGTATTTCACTGTTTCACCTATTATATAAGAGAACAAAGTAGTCACATGAAAATTTTGTTCTGGTTCGACAAAATTATTGTTTAGAAGACAAGTCTTTCATAATATATCCAAGCAGAAGTCTCAAACAAGTTAAATGCTTCTAATCTTTGGGAAGTACAATTACAGGTCCAAATTAAAACTATCTCCTCTTCCATCCTGGCCAATGTGCCACTCCAGGAGGATCCTAAAATCAAAGTTAAAATGACTATGCTTGAACTTCTGCAAAAAGATTGGGAAAATGCTGATATTATCCCCTTCCTGCCATTCCCAATCATTACACATCCTTCCATGGTTGTTTAAGATGCTCTCTTTCCTCTATTTTTTTTCCTGATTTGCCCAAATAAAGCTGAGCTCTTCCTCCTCACATCTTCTCGTTACCACTTTTATGATATTAATCTACCTTCTGATTTTTTTCAGTAACTTAGTTCTGAATTATTTTTATGGCATTAATTTGCCCATAAGTTCCTTGAGGGATATGATTACAACTCAAAATTCCTCATACACCATAAAATAAATACTTCAGTGAAGATTATGTACATGGAAGATTGATAATTGACTGTTATTTAATTAATAATAAAGCCTGTTCATTAAGTTTAGCAAAAAATAAGTCACATTTAACTTGGCTCAGAGCACTTTTGTGAAATGATAGAAGAGACATGAGATTTCAGTAGGTCAAAAGGTGAATAAAAGGTGAGAAAATAGACATGGAGAATATAAACCATTCTTATGAAACTCAGCTGTAAAGAGAAATATGTACATGGGCAAGGTAATAGCACCATATAAATAAAAATTATTACTATTAAACCATAAAGTCTACATTCACTACTAAATTTTTCTCTTCTCTAAAAATATTACTAAATCTTTCTATCCTCTCCCCCTAACAAATGTATCAGATATGAGTCAGCATGAGAACCAAACAGCAGATCAGAAGATGTGGTACTGAGCTTATTAGAAAATTTAAGCAAAATACACAGTGTCTGCAGTAACAGCTAAAAGGGTGCAGCAACACCAAAGAAGCCGCGTTTTATTCTAAATTTTGCAAAAAAAAAAAAAATCCACAAGTTCTTCTACAGGATTCTTGCTTTTATTGTAATTAGGTGCTAAGCTGGCTCAAAATTACTGTTAGTTCCTTTTTGTGTCATAAAAAGATCCTAGAATGATGTTTCCCATTGAGAAATTTTTATACAAGGACTGCTTGAACTCTAACAGTTTCCAACACAATAGTTAAAGCATTAATTGATTGACAGAGAAAATGTGTACCTACTATGGTCTAACAACATGCTAGGCACTAGCAGTTCAAAAGTGAGAAACAGCAATCCTCTTCATTGAACTCATCTTCAAATACGGGGAAGACAAGGCCAAATGGTAGTGTC
The DNA here is from genome assembly GCA_024291935.2 of Okapia johnstoni. Classification (NCBI taxonomy): domain Eukaryota; kingdom Metazoa; phylum Chordata; class Mammalia; order Artiodactyla; family Giraffidae; genus Okapia; species Okapia johnstoni. The sequence goes on along the minus strand of CM044319.1, from coordinate 41,257,976 downwards.
AAATATGATGCAACTACCTCTGAGGTTGTGGGGGCAGAAAAACCTTCTGGGAGAACGTGCCACATAAGCTGAGTCATAAAAGTTGAGACACGAGAGTTCACCAGGTAAGGAAGTCAAAAGAAACAGGAAACAACAATGCAGCAATTTTCAGAGGAAATCTGAGGGGATGGGGTGAAGATTACTGGTGGCAAGATCATTCTATATGAGGATGAGCTTTCTATTTCCAATGAGATTGGAAAGAAAGAGGCTCATGTGAAATCAGTTGCAAGTCTTTCTCTGTATCAAGATGGGCATTTGAGTACAGGAACAGATTCTATGCTAAACAGGAGTTAGCATATTCTGCTGAGAATAAATGAGGCAGGGGACCTGGGCTAGAGAAGAGTAACAAAAGGTTTAAAGAGCTACAGAGAAGAATTGAGCGCAAGTAGACCAAGGATAAACAAAAAGAAGGTAGGATGGGGTGGGAGATGGAAGCAGGGGTTCAGGAGGGTGGGGACATATGTATTTCTGTGGCTGATTCATATTGATGTATGGCAGGAACCAACACAATATTGTAAAGCAATTATCCTCCCATAAAAAATATATTTAAAAGATATACTAGAGAAATGCCTATTATTCAGGTCTTCTGTCCATTTTATAATTGAGTTGTTGATATCAAATCACTATGTTATACACCTGAAACTAATATTGTAAGTTGATTATACTGCAGTTTGAAAAAAAAAAAAAAGGAAAAGAAAATAAATAGTCCAATCTTTTGGCTAGGAAGTAAAATGAAATAGAGACCTGTTTGTCGAAATAGGGGGGAAATAGTTATAATAGAGGAATAAGGGTCCAGTTGAAAAAGCCATAGCAGTGATTCCAGAGTGGTTTTGGATGAGTACCAAGGCCATCTTCATAGCGGACCAGCACCCTGTGTGGCATGGGTTAAAGGTCACCAGAGCTTCACGTTATTACTCCATTTTCACTGGTGGCCTGAAATGTCTATACTACTTATTTAGGTGTTTAAGGCATTTCAGGTCTCTCTTCAACATAAAGAAGAGCAAACACAGAAAAATATATCAACCTGAATATATGAATTTCATTTTGCTGCCTCCAGAAAATCCACCCAATAAATAAAGAGATATTTTTAATTACAGTTACTTCTCATAAAATTATGCTACTTACATTAATACATACTGGTATGTTATTTTGACTCTTCAGTAAATTAACAAATATTACTTTTTTAATATCTCAGTTTTAATTTCCAATTAATCAACATCAATAGATATAATAATACATCTACATTATAAACAATAAATAATTGTTGTTTGGCTTCTCAAGTTCAAAAAAAAATGTTAAGATTAAAGAGTTCTGTTCTTCAACCAAAATGTTTAAGAGCCACTAGTTTAGGAACTTCCCTGGTGGTCCAGTGGCTAAAACTCCACACTCCCAATACAGGGAACCCAGATTCAACCCCTGGTGAGGGAAGTAGATCCCACAAGCCTCAACTAAAAGATCCTTCATGCTGCAACAAAAAGTGAAGATCCTGCATGCCACAGCTAAGACCCAGTACAGCCAACTAAATAATTAAAAAATATATATTAAACAAAAGAATCACTGGTTTAGGGTTAGAAGCAAAGTAGATGTGCAGCTCATTCAGGTTTCTTTTTTTTTTTTTTTTTTTTTTGGTAATGTCAGGGGTTATATAAGTGCATAACCTACTACTCATTCAGCCCCCTAGTTTATAGATGAGAAAGTTGAAATTTAAAGACAGTAAGGCAACTAGTTAGGGGTGAAGCCTGAGATGATACCAGCAATTAGTGGCAAAGTCAGTTTAAGAGCCTGTGTCTCTTGTCCTCTCCCCTCAAGACCAAAGCTGCTGTTTCTGTGCCATAAAGAATCCTCAACCTCAGTTTCCCAAACTACATGACATTTTTTATGAATGGATATTATAATGGACATGGGGTGTGTGTGTGTGCACGCACATGCAAAATTTTTCTAGAAACAGCCATCTTTGCCTTCCAGTTTTCACTCCTCAGAAAATTTGTCCTCATAAGCCTCTAACAAGGACAAAAAAACCCAGGTGCCCATTCCTCCTGGTTATAGCTAAAGAGGCTCGAGGTAGACATACAAACAAAACACACTTCTCTTTATGGGATTTAGAACTGGAAAGTAGAAAATATAGTCACTGTCTACTGGGAACTTAAATCAGAAAAACTAAACAGTAGGAATTGGGGCCAGGGCAACCATATCTGGCTGAGACTTGTCAAGCCCAAGAAAATGTGAATGGAAGCAGAGGACATGCAGAAAAACACAGGGGAATAAAATGGTTCCCAATTCTCCAATTTCTGATTCCAGGACCCTGTAAGACCCAACAACGCTTCTTTATTTTGGTTTCATAAGATTTTCTTTGATTTGTCAATATTGCTTTATCTATTTCAATTAGGTCTTCATTACTTGCAACTCTGTGACCTTATGTGAGGACAAATGTGCACACTGACATATACCCTACCTTGGTCATGATGAAGGGCAGCTTAGGAGTGTGTGGTGAGAGCAGGCAGAGCATAGATCAAGAGCAGTGGCTAAAGCCTCTGCAGAGAGAACAGAAATATATGTTCATAGTTGGCAATATGAGAAATCACATCAGAGATCTGTAATTTGGACCTAAAATGTAGTGGCCACTTTCACTGAAAAACTGGATTTAGATATACTGATAACACATTACAAGGTCTTCATAAACAATTGTTAAATTAAAAACTTAAAGTATGACCCACTTGTTGCCAACTCTGACTAAATGTTAACACCATCTGGAAAGCCCCTTATCCAAAACTTCTTATTCAGTTGGCCTAAGGTGAGATCCATGTAAAGTTTTCTTTTTAAGAGCCTCTCCTCACCCCCCACCACCAACTGATGTTGGTGTGAGATGGTGAAAGCACACAAGGACCCGAGAGGAGGAACTCTGTAGGAAAAAAAAAAAAAAAAAAACTTTGCAGAAATTTCTAGCTACCTGTTGTAATTCAGAAACAGAAGGTAAAAGTGGTATAAAAGAGAAAAAGACATTTTCCTAGATAAACACCTTTTTCCAACAACACAAGAGATGACTCTACACATGGACATCACCAGATGGTCAATACCAAAATCAGATTGATTATATTCTTTGCAGCCAAAGATGGAGAAGCTCTATACAGACAGCAGAAACAAGACTTGGAGCTGACTATGGCTCAGATCATCAGCTCCTTACTGCAAACTTCAGGCTTAAACTGAAGAAAGTAGGGAAAACCACTAGGCCATTCAGGTGTGACCTTTATCAAATCCCTTATGGTTATACAGTGAAGGTGATGAATAGACTCAAGGGTTTAGATCTGGTAGACAGAATGCCTAAAGGACTATGGATGTAGGTTCATAACATTGTACATGAGGCAGTGACCAAAACCATCCCAAGGAAAAAGAAATGCAAGAAGGCAAAGTGGTTGTTTGAGGAGGCTTTACAAATACCTGAGGAAAGAAGAAAAACAAAAGGTAAGGGCAAAAGGGAAAGCTATAACCAACTAAGTCCTAGATTTATTTTTTTAGAAGGAGCTTAAAGACTGGAGCAGTCAACCAGCAAAAAGCGAAGAAAGAGTGTCAAATCAATGAGAAATCCAAAACAGGAAAACACTGGAAAGAATGGAGGAAGTAGCTGTGCTAGCAACTCAAGTAATATCAGGTAATAAAGTATTTTCATCAGGATATGGCTGAAATGTCAGAAACAATGTAACCTCCCTTACAGACTAGTGTTTATTGTTTCTGAAAGCTCCTTCTAAAGCATTATGTTAAATGTGCTTGAAAATAGCAAGGGAATCATATGGGATGTGGCTCTGAGTCCTGGTTTATAGGGACTCAAACCCTAGTAAATGTAAAATTATATTTTAAAATATGGTTCTGATATGACGGGGCCTTCTCAAACATAAGAATTTTACATGCACCCACACACACAAAGGCACAAGACTTTGGACAGTCGTTACTGGTATCAACTAAAAGTCATCTTATTTACAAAGCAGAAATACAGACACAGAGGTAGAGAACAAAGGTGTGGGTACCAAGAGGGAAAGCGGGGGTGGGATGAATTGGGAGATTGAGATTGACACACAGACACTATTGATGCTGTGTATAAAATAGATAACTAATGAGAACCTACTACATAATTCAGGGAACTCTACTCAGTGCACTGTGGTGACCTAAATGGGAAGGATATCCAAAGAGGGGATAAATGTATACATACAGCTGATTCATTTTGCTGTGCAGTGGAAAACTTAACACAACGATGTAAAGCAACTATATCCCAATTAAAAAAATTTAATAAAATTAAAAAATAAAAGCTTTGTCTTCATCCACAAGAAGGTGTGGCACTTAAAGTCTATGAAACAGTGATTAAAATGTCTACCCCTACCCAGCCAGGGATAAGAGGGGTCTTAGATTCCAGGCAAATCTCTTCACTATCTTTGGCTCACCAGACAAAGTCTGCAGAATGATACAGAGTCTGCAGTTCACCTTTTTTATACCTAAAGACATAGAATATGACGGGGCTCCGAAGTAAACCTCCAAACACACTGATTCTGTATTTATGGGGCCAAGGAGATAGGGAACATTAAGTGGACTTAAAACAGCATATTGTGATCAGATTTTCAGTTGTTCTGTGTCACTGGGAGTGGCAGAGTAAAAAGAACAGCCCTGATATAAATAATGAATGTCTACCCGAGAACTCCAGTAAGCTATAAGGATTAAACAACACTAAGGAAGAAAGGCAAAGTCTAGAAGACACTTTCTCTCTTGCTCTCTCTCTGGCAGAATGCCCAGGCCATTGGCTTTTCTTTGCTTCACTGTCATGTTTGCCAGCCTACCCCTACCTCCATAGAAATTTGTTCAAATGGCAAGGTATTTGAGATCTTATAGGAGTTAAAAAAAATTATTTCAAGTCTTTGAATTTCTCTCTGGCCAAAATACATAACTTTAAATTTGATGAATCTATCCTTTATGCCATTTCACATCCTTATTGATTAGAAAATAGCAGAAAATGAAATAAACTTCCATGGTGTCACAACTATGAATCTCCCAGTACATACAGCACTTTGTACATGTGACTTATAGGAACCGTACAAGATCTGCCAAGTAAAACTGTTCTCATTTTACAAATGAATAATTCGAGACTCGGAGAGGTTAATGTGCCTGAGGATTTGTAAACATCAGAGCTGCTAAACTCTGGAGAAAGTATTGCAACCCAGTTCTGTTTGGCACCAAAATCTTCTCCATTACTCAGGTTTTTTATCAGTAGACAGCAAATCAGAGTGAATTTCCCAGCATCACCTACCCCTCACCATTGTTTGGTGGCTGACATCTGATAGAAGATCAATCTAGGCTGGTTGAATGAAAGCATCAGTGAATGTTCTACAGGGGCCCTTGACACTGAGATGTGACCCCAAAAAGCAGGTAAGTTGTAGGAGGAAGACAATCACAAGACCACAGGGTGAAGAACTCTAAGACTTTCATGAATGGTTTTGCTTGAATGCCAGCCCACCTGGTTGAAGTGCTGCACCAGTCACTTTGGCAGGTTTCCTGCAGTTTGTCTCAGCTGTCTTTTGGCTTTTTGAGACAGCAGATAATGGTGCTTTTAACTTGAAAATCTGCTACCAATAAATAAGTGCTGGTTGAGAAATGTAGCTATTCAACTACTGCTGTTGTTGGATTACAAAATTTTAGAACAGATTTGGTTGTGGTCTGTGCCTACAATTTATCTAACAAGGACAGAGAAACTGCAGAGGGAGCTTTGGTTGAATGTTTCAGAGCATTTTAATCCACAAAGCTTAATTTCCACACCGCTCCCAGCACAGAGAAGCCTCTGCAACCCTGATATATTCAGCAGTAGCAGTTTGTCCGGCCCCTGCTCTCAATCTTTGGGGTTTTCTCTTTCTTTTCTTTTGAACATTTGATTTTGTATTAGGTTATAACTGATTAACAATGCTGTGAACAGGTGAATGATGCTTAATTTCAGGTGAACAGTGAAGGAACTCAGCCATACATATACATGCATCCATTCTCCCCCAAACTCCCCTCCCCTCCAGGCCACTACATAACACTGAGCAGAGTTCCCCATGCCACAGAGAAGGTACTTGTTGAAAGGATGGAGTGAACGGATAGTCTGGCAGTCTGGAATGGGCATGTACATACTGTTATATTTAAAATGGATAACTAACAAGGACCTACTCTTACTCTTTCTTTACATCCATCCACTTGTCCCAATCCTCTCAGCCTAGGTGCTGGAACGTTTTTCCCCTTTCAAGAGGAAAATAGTCAAAAAACTTAACAATGGGTTTAATGTCTCTTCCCTTTGTCTAGCACTAGCTAGGTGTTCTCTTTGCCCCAGGACCTCTTCCTGTTCAGACAGATGCAATCACCAGAGGCAAAGCCATAGGGAAATGTCCTTCAAGTAGAGAACTATTTCAATAATGGGAACCTCATTATAACGCATACTGGCTGAATATCAGTCCTGTCTTTTCCAAAACTGGATAGAGGCTGCCACTATCTATGTGGATCTATTCTGTCATCACTTTTCCTTTTTTGCTATTCCTCTTTTTCCAAAACTGAACTTGTTAAGAATATATCACTCCTCTGCTTTCTTTATACAGAAGCTAGAGTGCTTTTATATCATACAATCCTTGGACCAAGGAAGGTACTCAGAATGAACCGGTGTTATGGGAATTGGAGGCATAAGCTCCGGTGAGGTTATACACTTTTGTGCAGGATAACCTGGATGAATATGTCAGGAACTGATCTTCATTTACCCTTTTCCTACCCTTGCAAGGAATTACCGTGTTTCAGCTATCTATAGAAACTGGCAACATTCTTGATAGAAATAAGCAATGTGGATCCACAGTGATGAATTTAGAAGTAAAACCAGAACTTAAGAAAGCTTGTGCCATATCCAGATGCAAACAATGTTGTTGGAGGTGCATTTATGCACCAAACACTGTTGGAGGATTTCAAATCTCAAAATTATATAATTTTTAGAACATGATTAAGGTCAATAGAAATGATGATTAAAGATGTTTAGAAGTGAACCTTTGAGGAAGATACAAGATGTATAGCCATGTCCCAAGTCTCCATTTTCAATCTCAATGATCAGCAGCAAAGTGTGAAGGCCTCTATAACCAAAGGCAAACAGAAACAGGAGAAGGAGGCACAAAATCTCATATTAAAATCTCTAAAACCTTTGCCACCCCAGCTTCTGATAATGCATGTGTGCTAAGTCATTTCAGTCATGGCCAACTCTTTGTTACCCTATGGACTGTAGCCCACAGAGCTCCTCTGTCCATGGGATTCTCCAGGCAAGAATACTGGAGTGGGTTGCCCTGCCCTCCTCCAGGGGATCGTCCCAACCCAGGGATCGAACCCACATCTCTTCTGTCTCCTGCATTGGCAGGTGGGCTCTTTACCACTAGGGCCACCTGGGAAGCCCAGCTTCAGATAATGTTGGGACATAAACTTCTAAAATTGTTACAATTTAAGCAAACTGTAGCTGTACTTACAAAAGCAGGAAATTGACCTCTACAAAAAACAGCAAAATGTGTAAAAATAATGAAACATACTGGATTTTTTTCATTGATTAAAGTTTACATTTCCCCAAAAATGTAAAATCTACCTTTCTAGATCTCAGCTCTTTTTTAAAAAGTGTTACTTTATTTTTTATTTTTGACCACACACTTTGCAGGGTCTTAGTTCTCCGACCAGGGACCAAACTTGGCTCTTGGCAATGTGAGCATGGAATCTTAACCACTGACTGTCAAGGAATCCCCCTCAATTCTGTTTCAGTAACTATGCCAAATACCCAATCCAAGGGGCATCCAGCCCATCTTATTGATAGTTGAACAACTTTATTATTTAAAGTCAGTTCAGTTCAGTTCAGTTCAGTCACTCAGTCGTGTCCAACTCTTTGTGACCCCATGAACCGCAGCACGCCAGGCCCGCCTATCCATCACTAACTCCCAGAGTTTACCCAAACTCATGTCCATTGAGTCAGTGATCCCATCTAGCCATCTCATCCTCTGTCGTCCCCTTCTCTTCCTGCCTTCAATCTTTCCCAGAATCAGGGTCTTTTCATATGAGTCAGCTCTTTGCACCAGGTGGCCAAAGTATTGGAGTTTCCGCATCATCATCAGTTCTTCCAGTGAACACTCAGGACTGATCTCCTTTAGGATGGACTGGTTGGATCTCCTTGCAGTCCAAGGGACTCTCAAGTCAGATTTGTGTTTAAAAAAGAGGAAGTAACATCATCTGATTATCATTAAGCCAACTCAGGATGGATGTAGATAATGTTGTCATCTGTGAGATATAATTATAGGGTGCCAGGATGAGCCATTCTGGGCACTGATTCACCAGGCACAATCCCAAACACTGGGACTTTGGTTTTATAGTATGACAAGTCGTACAATGAAGAGTCATTCTTTGGGGACCTTCTATTACTCTCTTTATGAATCATAAATGCACCTACTATGGTACAATTCATTAAAAATATTCTACCCATGTATCCTTTCATCTAAATATGAGAGAGAGAGATGAGAATATATGCCTTCAACTTTTGCCCTAGAAAACAGGATATGAAGGAAGATAAAAATGGTGGAAAGAAAGACTTTCTTTTAGTCTTAACATTTTTATATAGGGCTGGATTTGTTCACATTTTCAACAAATATACACTAATTCTGTAACTTTAGACAAGAGAAATTTGAAAAGAGAAGTTCATCCCCATGTCTCTGGAACGTTAGTGGCTTATCCATTGCACAAACCTTGCCCTGCCTAAGGTAAGGTTTTCACTGCTGATCCCTCAGATAACTCTTAAGAACCATGGATTTAAATCCTATTCTGACTTACAATATTTTAAATAAAAAGAGCTGGAAGATCACATAGGGCAAACTCTTAATATGAGAGGAAAAGACATGAAGTGGTAAGTCACTTGTCTATGACACACTCTCTTTGTCATTCAACAAACTTTCTTTAGTGTCTATTAATTTGATCAAAAATCAAAAGTTTGTTGGAACTACGATTATTAGTTCACTACATACTTGCTTACATAGGACATAGCTCATACAAATTTATTTCATACCAATAATATGGCTGACTTAATTCTAAATTTATCCATACTCATATACCCATACTTTTAGGCAGAAATAGGTTGTCCTATTTCACAGACAAGGAAATTGAGACTTAGAGAAGTGAAGTGGTAATATATTCAACCTCAGATCTTCTGCCTTCCAATTCAAAGCTCTTGTCAGTTTTACACTGGGTGTTCTTAGAATTTATCCCATGAGACTAGAGACATTTTTTCCTAAATTTCTAGTTCAATATTTTTTTCTATTAAATCATAGTGATCAGTTTATCAATGTGGATTGCTTATATCCTGTTTTAAATATTATATTAAATGGCTCAGAACTATTTCCTTGATCAAGATTTGATATGTACTTGGCAAGCCCTATTACTTAAGTCATCTCTCATGGAACAAAAAAAAAAGCTCATTAAAGGGAATTTTTCAATATTCTCTGATATCTAATTAAAACAAGAATTAAAAATCATAAAACTGACTAATGTTTATGTGGAGGAAAATAACTTAACCTCTGAACTACTGATATTTTTCATTCTGGGTGACCTCTCAAGATGAATTCTGGCCAAAAAAATAGGACTGTAATGAGAAGTGTATTTGCGTTGCTTTTTATGTTTCTTCACAAATCTTTCTAAAGACCTTGAACACCTGTTGGATAGAGGATACCATGACTTATGATACAGATTACTACAAAAGGTATTTTGTTGAACCTAGAATAAAAAATACAGTTTCTGTTTAGGATTACAACTTCCTTGTCATTATATCTTACAGGGATGTTATGGACTGAATTGTAGCCCCTAAAATTCATATGTTAAAGCCCTAATCCCTAATGTGATCATTTAAAGATAGAGCCTATAAGGAGGCAATTAAGGTTAAATGAGGTCATAAGGGTGGATCTGTGACACGGTAGGATTAGAGTCCTTATAAGAAGAGACACAAGACATTTTGCTCTCTTGTCTCTGCACATGCATACAGCAAGGTGGATGCTGCCTGCAAGACAAGATAGGAGTCCTCAGAATGAAACTTGCCAGCATCCTGATCTTAGACTTTCCAGCCTCCAGGACTATGAGAAAATCAATTTCTATTTTTGAAAGCGTTCAGTCTATGATATTTTGTTTTGGTAGCCCAAGTAGTTGTGCTGGAGAAGACTCTTGAGAGACCCTTGGAAAGCAAGGATATCAAACCAGTCAAGCTTAAAGGAAATCAACCCTGAATATACTCTTTTGAAGGGCTGATGCTGAAGCTGAAGTTGCAATACTTTGGCCGCCTGATGCAAAGAGCCAACTCATTGGAAAAGATCCTGATGATGGGAAAGGTTGAGGGCAGGAGGAGAAGGGGGCAACAGAGGATGAGATGGTTGAGTGCCATTACCAGTTCAATGGACATGAACTTGGGCAAACTCCAGGAGATGGTGAGGGACAGGAAAGCCTGGAGTGCTGAAGTTCATGGGGTCACAAAGAGTCGGGCACGACTTGACAACTGAACAACAACAACAAAGCCCAAGTAGTTAATACAAGGGAATATGAATGTTCATTTAGGTGAACAGATAATTTTGAGCAAAACTACATTTGGGTAGGTAAATTGAAAGTTGCTATTCTGGGCATACAGCTTTGTTCCAACTGATAACTAGTTATGAGAGTGATGGATTAACTTCTGACATATGTAACATGCAAATTTCACTCATTTGTACTTTACTTAGTCATAATACACAATTTATAATACACAATTAACTAGTCCCATAGACTAGTTAAATTCCCTAATCTTAAAGAAATGGGTTTCACTGACTGTCCATTTGGCCTTCCTTTCTATAAGAGTTTTTAAAGAACAGACACATCCAGCCCATCAATAAACATTTTTCCCATTTTCCCTCATGGCAGATATCAAGACCCACTCTCCTGCCAGGGCCCAGGGCAACCTCAGAATCCATTTCTACATGGCAGTCTTGGCAGTCTGTCCAACTGACTGGAGTTGGCATACACAATAGAATTTAACTGCTGAGCCTGAATATAACTCAGCCTACCATTTTTTTACAGAGCCATAGACCCAGAAGTGGGAAAAACTGGGCTGAATTTAAATTAAACTAGGTTAAAAGAAAGTAAGATCTAAAACTACCAGCTCTCATATTGTTATATTTGAGAGAGGAAAATATTAATAATTTAAACATATTGTGTTATATAATCATTGCCTATATAATAGTTATCCTTAGAATGGCTTGTTGTGGTTGTGTTGTTGTTCAGTCGCTCAGTCATGTCCAACTCTTTGTGATCCCCTGGACTGTAGCCCACCAGGCTCCTCTGTCCATGGAATTTCCTAGGCAAGAACACTGGAGTGGGTTGCCATTTCCTTCTCCACGGGATCTTCCTAACCCAGGGGTTGAACCTGTGTCTCCTGCATTGACAGGCAGATTCTTTACCACTGAGCCTCCAGGGAAGTTAGAATGGTTATGTGCCAAAATTAAAGATAGGTTAATACAACTTGCACTTTCAGTACCCTTCTCCTTCGCCTGACAATTATAAATGCCTGTTCTTTAATCTAGAATGCAGTCATGGACACTGGAGTTGTGGCATTTCCAATGCCCATGAAACAACATGCATTAGCATAAATGCCAATAAACTCAAGATGGTAGCACAGAAATATGAGAGAAGCCCAGGTCCTCAAGGTCATTATTAAACCCCCCTGCTCTGCACTCTTACTGCCAGACTACTCATTATGTTTGGCAAATATGCCTTTAGCTTTCTCATCTAGAGCTAACAACTCTTCTGTATTTTGCAACTGAACACACTACTAATTAATACAATGGCTTTAATAACATCACAAAACTTTAAGCAAAACAAAGGTCCCATATCATAACTATTTCTTCATGAAAAACTTAAAAACCTTTTTAAATCTGTAAAAATCCAGCTACTGCCCCCAGTGAAGGAAATTCTCACTTCCCTCCTCTATCCTGGAAGAAGACACCAATCCTCTTATACTGAAAAAATGAACAATGGTGTCAAGCTAGAGTCTTACAATTCTATTTGCTTTTATAATTTTATCTTCTTTGTCACTTGCTTGCTCACTAATTCTATGTGCTTGTTGCAATTCTTTTTTATGTTTAATCAGTTCAGTTCAGTTGCTCAGTCATGTCCGACTCTTTGTGATCCCATGAATCGCAGCACGCCAGGCCTCCTTGTCCATCACCAACTCCCGGAGTTTACCCAAACCCATGTCCATCGAGTCAGTGATGCCATCCAACCATCTCATCCTCTGTCATTCCCTTCTCCTCCTGCTTTATGTTTAATAGTTCCTTTCTTTTCCCAATCTTCTTTGGCTGCCAGCATGGAAGAATTTCATCATACAAGCCATCTGGGTCCATACTGTCCCAATCTCAAGCTACACTTGGCCAAATATAACAAAGCCTTGACCGATCAGTGTGCAGAGTGTGAAACTGGTCTGGTTTTCTAATTCAATAAAGTTTCTCTAGGTACCTATGAACAAGAAGTACCTTTATCAAACAATCTTATTTTCACTAACCAATTAACTGCCCAGATTTCTCCCTTAATGTCCTAAAAATAGATCTACTTCAAGGAACTCTTGCATAGGACCATGGCAGACTCTGATGAATGCTTGCAGCTCCCTTTCCACGCCTTCAAATTTTACATAATAGTGCAAGGAACTCTACTGCATTTGAAACCAGTCATATTTATTCACATAGCTGTGGTTTGCATAAACTATGTAATATACAGGTATACATTTTTCAGCTTTTTTCCAGAGAAAGATATTTTTAGGGCAGAATCTGCTGAACTGGATACTATCAGATTTTTTTAAATAAAAATGTCTGTGCTATTAAAATATAAAGCAAAATTTCTTAATGTCACGAGTGGACACTTCAGCTTATAGACCTATGATTTTCATCACTAATAGGATATTCAAAACAATTGAATAACACTCTACTTCTAGCCAATCAGAAGCCAGAAATGTTTGGTTATTTGCAGTCTGTACCTATAGAGATGCTGACATATTCCAGCAATCACTTTTTTTAACCACTAAACTGAAAAATCCCAGAGGAGGAAATGGCAACCCACTCGGGTTTTATTGCCTGGGAAATCCCATGGACAGTGGAGTCTGTTGAGCTAAGTCCATAGGACTGCAAAGAGTCAGACATGACTGAAGCAACTTTGCACAGCAAACTGAAAAATAGTTGATATGGCTCTTGATAAGAAACATGAATCGACTATACAAGAACAAGTAGCAAATTCATTGCTATCTCAATTCCTCAAAAAAATCTTCAAGTAGAAAAGTATATTCTTAGAGCAGAACATTGGAATCAGGCTGGAAAAAAGTCTTGAAGACTATTACTTTTCCAGAGACTCATATCCACTCTTCTATTGCTATGAAATGCAGCCTCCTTCCCTGAGGTTCACAGAATTTAAGATCCAACTTTTCTCAGTCTCTCCTTGTATGGGTTGGTCTCTCTCCAACAGCTGCTGTATTCAGTTCAGTTGATCAGTCGTGTCTGATTCTTTGTGACCCCATGGACTGCAGCACATCAGGCTTCTCTGTCCATCACCAACTCCTGGAACTTGTTCAAACTCATGTCCATCCAGTCAGTGATGCCATCCAACCATCTCATCCTCTGTCATCTCCTTCTCCTCCTGCCTTCAACGTTTCCCAGCATCAGGGTCTTTCCCAATGAGTCGGTGATGCCATCCAAACATCCCATCTTCTGTCGTCCCCTTCCCCTCCTGCCCTCAATCTTTCCTAGCATCAGGGTCTTTCCCAATGAGCCAGTTCTTCGCATCAGGTGGCCCAAGTATTGGAGTTTCAGCTTCAGCATCTGTCCTTCCAATGAATATTCAGGACTGATTTTCTTTAGAATGGACTGGTTGGATCTCCTTGCAGTCCAAGGACTCTCAAGAGTCTTCTCCAACACCACAGTTCAAAAGCATCAAATCTCCGGTGCTCAGCTTTCTTTATAGTACAACACTCACATCCATACTTGACTGCTGGAAAAACCATAGCTTTGACTAGACAGACCTTTGTCGGCAAGGTAATGTCTCTGCTTTTTAATATGCTGTCTAGGTTGGTCATAGCTTTTCTTCCAAGGAGCAAGCTGTATTCAGAATCTGCATCAAGCCATAGGGCATCTGAAACTATATTATAGGTCTCCATTTTGATTCCTGTCAAGATGATTACAGAGTTGTATAGTGTATGCGTGTGCTCAGTTGCTTAGTTGTGTCAGACTTTCTGTGACCCTGTGGACTATAGCCCACAAGGCTCCTCTGTCCATGGGACTCTCTAGGCAAGAATATTGGAGTGTGTTGCCATTTCCTCCTCCAGGGGATCTTCCCAACCTAGGAAGCAAATCCACGTCTCTTATGTCTCCTTCATAGGCTTGCAGATTCGTTATCACTGTACCACCTGGGAAGCCCAATGCTGTTTGGGATGGGGGGGAGGCAAAATCCAGTCAATAAAGAGACTACCTAAAAAGTATCAAGTGGTGACGTGAATTACTTTCAATGTCAGCACAAGTGCAGGATTCTTGCACTGCTCCACAGGCAGCCTTTTCATGCAGAAAATCTCTCAATTTGGCTTCAGCTGTGCCTAATTTCTGAATATTCACTCTGTATGTGGAATTGTGTGCATCCTTGCCTTGCTAGACTGTGGAAGTATAGGCTTTTTCCTACGTCTGCTCTCTCCTTGCCCTGTCATCGTATAGATCACCTCCATCCTACAGAACTCCTCCAGACTGCTAGCCACACACGTCAGCTTCTACCAAGAGCTCGGTTACCACAAAGTACACAGTAGATTCTCTGTGTTCAGCAAACTTTCGGTCAGGGATCAAGAGGCCAATGTCTCCTCCTTGCAGGCAACTCTCAACATCTGTAAGTAGACTCTGAGCTCCCTCACTTAGATCAGGTAAATAAGAGAAAGAAGGAATCTCTAAATCTCTTTACTCATAGGAATTTTCTCCAGTCTATATTCCTGTAATTTATTGCCCTATTTTAACATTGATGGAAAGGGACAGTGAGGACAAAAGTCCCAGGACCAATTTTGCTCTCATTGTAGTAAGTCCCACATAGATGACTCTAGCACTGCTCTATTGTTTTCCACTTCAAGGAATTTTGCCCAGTGGAATTCTCAAACAAATAGAAATGTTCCACTTAAAAGTTGCTATATATGTATGTGTGTGTACGCAGTTGCTCAGTTGTATCTGACTCTGTGACCTTCCAGGCTCCTCAGTCCATGGCATTTGTCCAGGCAAGAATACTGGACCGGGTTGCCATTTCCTACTCCAGGGGATCTTTCTGACCCAGGGATTGAACCCACATCTCTTGCATCTCCTACACTGACAGTAAGATTCTTTACCACTAGCACCAGCTGGGAAGCCCTGCTATAAATATAAAGAAGTTAAGGAACATATACATACTTAAAGGATTTTTTATCTAGGCTTTGAATTTTATAACATTATTAAATGGAATATTAAATTACAATTTGCTTAATAAACAGTCTATCTGTAAAATCATCTTCTTGTGATGTCAAAAATAACTAAGCTGATCCTTGTCACTACTTGAAGTTCCTGCTGCAATGCCCCTCCACCTCCAGATCAAAATGCCTAGTCTCATTACTATGAACCCAGAACCATCAGTGAATCTTCTCAGAGACTCAAACACTGATTTGGATGGCTAACTACCTTTCACCATGCCTAGGCAAGGGGCAAACACAAAACACTAAAAATTGCTCCCAGCCCATATGCTGTTGATTCCTCCTCCTCACCAGCCATTCTATCACCAGGACTCAGCTTGCCTTGTGGTGGTTTAGAGCAATAGTTTGTAATACATAATAGTTTACAACAGTCAATTCCTCCAGAATGTGGAAAACTGCAATACAGCAGATACAAGGTATTTCTTTTTTAGAGGTAACCAGATATTTTGATCTTTATTTCAGGTTCTCACATCCTTCTTCTGAGAAACTACTCAGTCAAAATATTGATGTTCAACGGTTTCGCTTACTTTCCTCTCACTCCATAGAGATGGAACAAAGCAGCAGAGCCAGAAATAGGACCTTGATTCCTAAATTATAGGTGATGGAAAGACATGGAAATTATAGAACATGTATCTTTGTTTCTAAGTCAGAAACAATAATGAATGAATGTATTAATTTACATTTGTTGACATACAAGTATGTGTCAAGCACTAGGTTAGTTTAAGGAATCCAGAGCTAGGCAGTAGAGTGACACAGACATGTAAACAAACACATGATGCTAACTTGTTTTTTCACTATGGATGTTAAGTTGAAAGACTTTTCTCCGTATTTGTACCTTCCTAAAGGAACAGGGTTGGGAGTTGGGGGCTTTCTGTGAATGATACTCAATATTACTTTCACAAGTAGAGGAAAGCCTTAGTGAGAAACGATACAACCATAAATTAAGAACATAATGAAAGACTGACAGGTCCACATGAGTGACAAAGAAAACAGAGTCATACATCTTTGATAAGCTCAAAAGGGCCTGTGAGATGGGCAAGTAGAGGAGTGACTCTCATGAGCAAAGTCCTCCCACCTTTCTCAGAACTGCTGGATCCCATTCCCTGGTAGCTCAGCTGGTAGCTCTGCCTGCAAATCAGGAGACCCTGGTTCGATTCCTGGGTCAAGAAGATCCCCTGGAGAAGGGATTGGCTACCCACTCCAGCATTCTTCAGCTTTCCTGGTGGCTCAGGTGGTAAAGAATCTGCCTGCAAAGTGGGAGACCTGGGTTCGATCCTTGGGTTGGGAAGACCCCCTGGAGAAGCGAACAACTACCCATTCCAGTATTCTGGTCTGGAGAATTCTATGGATAGAGGAGCCTGGCAGGCTATATAGTCCATGGAGTCACAGAGTCAGACATGATTAAGAGACTTTCACTTTCACTTGTATTATGATGCAAAGGGCACAACTGAGACTGAATTAGTTTCTACTCCTTCAAGCAAGGGCTTGGATCCAGGTCGATTTTATTAAAAAAAAAAAATTATGAAATTTGATGTGTTTTGTACCTGCTTCTTAGATAGGAAAATCACTTCTGCTACTCAAATAAATGCAATAAGGGATATATGCCATCAAAGAAATATATGTGGGGATAAAAAGGAAAAGATCCAGTCTTCCTAGGGAAGTAGAAAGATGTGGGTCAAGAAAATAAAGACCAAATATCACACATTCCCTACGTCTCTCTACTTAAAAGTGTTCACATCCCATGATGGTAGCATGTGCTCGGTAGGGTATTGGCAGGCTTGTGCCAGTGGCTAATATGAAAAGGTAATTCCAGGTGAGGATACAGTGACATAATGTGTTAAAGTGCTGTTTTCTAAGATGAATATTTGATTTCATTAGTAGATAAATATATGTATTTATTTTACAAATAGATTTTTAATGCTTTAAACAAGGAATAGTAAGTATTTATAATTAGACCTAATCACAGAAGCAGCTCAAGATAACCATTGACCCTATAATAGCACTAAGTTAGTCATGGCTTTTCCCACCTTTATGAGTGTTTAATGATAGCAAAGTAAATAGATAGGAATAGGTATAGATACAGGTATAGATGATAGATAGATACATATAGAGAAAGACTTATGTATTGAACTAAAATTAAAAGAATAGAAAGCACTGTTCATTTTAATGTGTGTGTATATTACATATATATGTAATTGCATGTATGTGCATGTTTGTTTTTTTGAAAATGTTAGAAAGAAAAAAAATAAGTTCATACAAGTGTTAATAGTGGTTCATTGCGAAATTGGGATTCTTCCACACATTTTTTTTCCTTTTTTCTTTATACTTTTCATTATATTTTCTTCAGTACTAGTCAACAAATTTCAGTATTATTTTCCTCAAAGCTTTAACTTTTTAATTATGCTCTAACTTTCATTTTTCCATCAACATTTTCACAACAGACATACCATTTCATGATCAGACAAAAACAAAAGCTGTATTTCTTCAAAGAAATAGAAAGATATCCTGTGTTTTCTGATTGGCAAAATTAATATTCTTAAAATATCCATAATACCCAAAGAAATATACAGATTTAATTCAATCTCTATCAAAATTCACTATGACATTTTTCACTGAACTAGAACAAATAATCCTAAAATGTATATGGAACCACAAGAGACTCCAAATCACTGAAACAATCTTGTGAAAAAAAGAACAAAGCTCAAAGTATCATGCTCCCTGACTTCAGACTGTATTACAAAGCTTCATTAGTCAAAAGTGCATGGTACTGTTACAAGGTAAATAAAACAGAATAGAAAGCCCAGAAATAAAACCATCTGTGACAAAAGAGGGAAGAATATACAATGGAAAAAAGACAGACTCTTAAGTCAGTGGGGCTGGGAAAACTGGCACTACATGTCAAAGAATAAGATAAAAACATTTTCTAACACCACAAAACAAACTCAAACGGATTAAAGACCATGAAACTCCTAAAAGAGAGCATAGGCAGAACACTCTGACATGAATCATAGCGAAAAAAAATTTTGATC
Source organism: Okapia johnstoni (assembly GCA_024291935.2). Classification (NCBI taxonomy): domain Eukaryota; kingdom Metazoa; phylum Chordata; class Mammalia; order Artiodactyla; family Giraffidae; genus Okapia; species Okapia johnstoni. The sequence goes on along the minus strand of CM044319.1, from coordinate 41,239,376 downwards.
TATCAGCTAAGGAAACTTAAAAGCTTTTGCACAACAAAGGAAATGATCAACAAAATGAAAAGAAAACCAACTGAATGGGAGAAAAAATTTACAAATAATATGACTGATAAAGGACTGATGCCCTTTATTATATGTGTAATATATAACTATACAAACTGCTCACACAACTCAATATCAAAAGAACAACTGGATTAAACAATGGGCAGAAGACCTAAACAGACATTTTTCCAAAGCAGACGTGCAGATAGCCAAGAAACACATGAAAAAATTTTCAACATCGTTAATCATCAGGGAAATGCAAATCAAAACTACCTGTCACCTCACACCTGTCAGAATGGCTATCATCCAGAAGAACACAAACAATGAGTGTTGTCAGGGACGTGGGGAAGGGGCTCCGTTACACCGTCGGTGGGAATAGAAATCGGTGCAGCCACTACGGAAAACAGCACAGAAGCTTCTCAAATATCTAAAAATAGAACTATCATACAATTCATTGGCAATTTCACTGGAAATAGTGTAAACACTAACTCAAAAAGATACATGCACCTCGCCGTTCATAGCAGCATTATATACTAGAGTCAAGATACGGACGAAACCTAAGTGTCCAAAAATAGCTAAATAGATAAAGAAGGTGTGTGTGTGTGTGTGTGTGTGTGTGTGTGTGTGTGTGTGTGTGTGTGTGTGTGTGTGTGTGTGTGTGTGTGTAATGGAATATTATTCAGCTATAAAAAGAACGAAAATCTGCCATTTGTAGCCACATAGATGGATCTAGATGGTATTATGCTTAGTGAAATAAGTCAGACAGACACACTGTATGTGATCACTTACATGCGGAATCTAAAAATTAAAACAAATGATTATATATAACAAAGTAGAAATAGACTCACAGATACAGAGAACAAACCAGTGGTTACCAGAAGGTACAGGAAAGGGAGAGGAGCAAGATAAACAAGATTAAGCAATATAAACTATTCTGCTTAAAATAAAAAGGCAACAAGGATATATTGTACAACACAGCACTATCTATAGCCCTTATGTTGTAATGACTTTAAATGGAGTATAACCTACAAAATATTGAATCACTACATCATGTACCAGAAACTAATATAATATTGCAACTCAAACATATTAATATTTCAATTTAAAATTTTAATAAAAATAAAATTTTAATAAAAATTAAAAAAAAATAATTTTGAGAACAGACAGAAAGGGAGGGAAAAATTCCACTTTGATAGTGTATAGGCAGTGAGGATTCTAGAAATATTACTTTTTGAAGAGTGCGCAGTTAAGACAATTTATGGAACTCAGGCATCTGATGGTCTGCCGAATGTTAAGAACCATTAAGATGGGAAGGTACGTCTTATCATCTAAGATGTAGGGCTGACTAAGTGTCCAAGCTCATCTTGACCTCAAGAGTTTCTGCACCTGCTCTTTCCTTGACCTTCACTTGGAAGCCATCGTTGCTATTTCATGTCACAGAGGGCTCAGCCCTGCTTTCAACCTCTCTGACTCCCCATGCTGAAGTCATCCTTTCATCCTCATCCAGTCAATCCTCACCTTAATTCCTTGCATTACATACATCACAGGAAATATCACAACCTCGAATAATCATACTTACTTACACTTTTGTTATTGCCTTAACTTTGCCACTGTATGGGGGTCTCTAGAGACTGAGGCTGTGTCTCACATGCAGTGCTACACCTCCAGGGCCTGGGACAAACTGCACGATTAATGTTCAAGATATTTGTGGAACAAAAGATCGAGAAAATGTGTTTTTGTTTAATGCCTTTATTGGGTATTTTATTGTTGTTTTTGTGGTTCTGTCGCTCAGTCATGTCCATCACTTTAAGCACCAAAACTCCTGAATATTTAGAAGTCCCTTATTCCATAGAGCCAGTGGATTAACTGATAACTCACTCTACTTATATAACCAAATACCTCCCACTTTCCTAACACAGGATGCAAACACAGCTAAATTCCTTTTCTTTCCTAATTAATCCAGCTGCCTCATAGGAGGAAGTTTCAATATCCTATTCTTTGGCTGTTGAAAAAATAATTAAAAACCACTGCACTTTCAAAAGGATTTGCTACTCAAGCTGTTTTCTTACCTCATTTTATCAAGATGATTATGATTTTTATTCTTTCATTTATTTACAAGCACCTGTATAACCTAATGTTTTAAGAAAAATTTTTTTAAATTTAATTTCTGTTAATTTCATTAAATCTTTCAAGCAATATTTTTGGTACAAAGCTTCATGCTTTCAAATGTTATAAATATATTTTCATGTAAATCTTGATATTGATGATTTAGTCTAGTTATTTCATGGAAATAAAATAGTGTATCCCAGCTTTATTCAATAAACTAACATATAAACTACTTGGCTAATCTACTTTCAAGTAAATCCACATATCAGACCATAATTTCAATTTAAAATATATTAATAATCACTTAGAGGATTAATATAAAACCTAAAGCAATAAATTAGGATAACGTGAGAGATAAAAGTAATGTGATTTTTTTATAACTTCATTAGATTTTAAGTCTCCTAATAAAAGTTTTGATACTTTATGAAAAAGAAGGCATATACTACTAAAAAGCAACAGGTCCAGAGTCTAACAGTATTATAATTTTATTCATTTATATTAAAAAAAAATACCTTAACATTATACCAAAGGTAAAGAAATCATGTACTTTTATTAATTAATAGATTTTATTGAATATACTATATATGCTCAGTCGTGTCTGACTCTGCAACCTCATGGACTGTAGCCCACCAGGCTCCACTGTCCACACGATTCTCCAGGCAAGAATACTGGAGTGGGTTGCCATTTCCTTCTCCAGGGGATCTTTCTGACTCAGGGATCAAACGCACTTCTCTTGTGTCTGCTGCACTGGCAGGCAGATTCTTTACTACTGCGTCACCTAGAAACCCCTAAGAATCATGAGTACTACTAGGAAAATTTAGTTTGAAGCACTCCACTCAAAAGTCCAATGCTACATACAGATAATTAACTGTTCATTGTTCTATACTGGCTTCCCTGGTAGCTCAGCTCGGTAAAGACTCCAGCTGCAATGTAGGAGACCTAGGTTTGATCCCTGGGCTGGGAAGATATCCTGGAGAAGGGAAAGGCTACCCACTCCAGGACTGTGGCCTGGAGAATACCATGGAATGCATAGTCCATGGGGTCACAAAGTGTAGGACCTGACTGAGTGACTTTCACTTTCACTTTGGTCTACACTAGCATTTCAGTAATAACAACGAAAATGATTTTCCTGAAAACATAGCTTATTGATATTTTAGTGCACACAAAATTCAGTCTCTTTTTAAAAAGTACAAGGTGGGAGGATTTTAGTAAATTGATTTGAAAGCACAATGTAGATGAAGAATATTTCCTTTACCCTGAAACATTCCCTCATGGGCTTTGGCAGAAAAACCTTTCCGTGGTCCCAGCCTCTCACAACTACTGATCTGTTTTCATCACCACGTTTGTGGGGTTTTTTTTTTTGGTAGAATGTGGTAGAAATGGAATTACTGATGAACAGACTTGATCAAGATGTAATATATCAGGTTGCTTTTGTGTCTGGCTTACTTCACTCAGCACCATGTTTCCGAGACTCATACACATTGTGTGTGCTTCATTAGTTTGGCTTGGGTTATAACTAAGTATTCCATCATGGGGCTTCCCTGATGGCTTAGATGGTAAAGAATCCACCTGCCAATGCAGGAGACCCTGGTTTGATTCCTGGGTTGCGAAGATCCCCCGGAGGAGGGACAGGCTACCCACTCCAGTATTCTTGGGCTTCCCTGGTGGTTCAGCTGATAAAGAATCCACCTGCAATGTGGGAGACCTGGGTTCCATCCCTGGTTGGGACGATCCCCTGAAGAAGGAAATGGCAACCCACTCCAGCATTTTTGCCTGGACAATCCCATGGACAGAGGAGCCTGGAGGGCTACAGTCCAGGGTTTTGCAAAGAGTCAGACACGACTCAGCAACTAACTCTTTCTTTCTTTCTTCTTTCTTGTTGTATTAATCATGCACACATACCCCAATGCATGTACAGAGCACACTGCACTGGGGTAGGGGGAAAAATACAGTGCGAGGAGGCAGGCTTCACTGGCAGCTAAGCTAGAGGCTGGATACACACACACAATTCCATTTTTCACATGCATTAAGAGTTCAATGGCTTTTAGGAAGTAAAGTGAGCACTTTTCCTCCAACTATGCCAGTTGGAAGAGCAGTCACGTGATAGTAATTGCACGCCAAGGGTCAGGTGGTTTATTTTAATCCCCACATAAGAGAATTTATTGAATATAAGCTATTTTTTGTAATTCTAGAACCCATTTCAAATTATTTAAAACTATATCTAGCTCTTTGGCTGTTTGAAGGTGTTTTTCTTTCCAACACATTTCAGATCATAAGAATAAGTGTTGATAAGAACAGAAAAGAAATACTTACTTCTAAAACATGGAAAAAGGTGTTTTCATGTTCAGTGTTTCTTAATGATAGTCTCTTTTCTTTGCTCCAGCAGGACTCTGCCTTAGAGGAATGCATTCTTTGACAATAGCTGAAGGGTAGATAGAAAAGGGAAAATCACTAAATAAATATTGTAGTTAGCCCCACTATCTCACTCTACCATATATCTGAAATGGAAATACCAAAACCATCCAAATTCTTTCTTTCTAACAAGTTGATCAATCTTAATACAAGCATTTTTAATACAAGGAAAGACTGAAAGTTCTGAAGGTTTATTGTACCTTACTTATTAAAGGAATCTCCCCCTTAGATGCCTAGATTATTTTTAACAACTGGAAGCTGTGTACTTTTGTAAGATTTGGGATGGGTGATGGGTGAGGAATATGCCTTTCTCTTATAAAGTGGAAAAAGCACTATTCTGAACATAGGTAAATTCTCAGGTAGATACATTTTAGAGAATAAAATCCATACCCATAGGGAAATTAAGGACCTAGAAACTGATATCCTTAAAACTTTCTGTGTGCATGAATAGCTCTAATCAAGTTTAAAGGTGGTATATTTGGGACTTCTCTGGTGGTCCAGTGTTTTAGACTCCATGCTTCCAATGCATGGGGCCAGGGTTCAATTCCTGGTTGGGGAACTAAGATCCCACGTCACATAGCACAGCCAAAACAAAAACAAGGGAAGAAGAATAAAGGCTGATATATTAAGGCACCCATCACCTCCATATCTCCTTAGGATGCAATTTCCTTTTAAATTCCCAAAACCCAAGAGTCTCATGATATCCCCTTTCCCTGGGCAATGGAGCTTCTTACTAACCCTGTCATTAAGACTTGCTATCAGGGGCTGCAAGAGGCCTTGGGCTTCCCAGGTGGCCAATGCAGGAGAGCTAATAGACTGGGGTTCGATCCCTGGGTTGGGAAGATCCCCTGGAGGAAGGCATGGCAACCCACTCCAGTATTCTTGCCTGGAGAATCTCATGTACAGAGGAGCCTGGCAGGCTACTGTCCATAGTGTTGCAAAGAGTTGGACATGACTGAAGCAACTTAGCACACACACAAGAAGCCTTATTTCTACCCTTTTGAGGGAAGTTACTCTCTTTACTCAAAGGTGACTAGTCTTTCTAAAGGAGGCAGCACAGTTATTGTAAGTTGTCACCACTTCATCTTTGGGGCTGAGGGCTGCTAGGGTGAGGTAGGCTAGCTTCAGTGATTTTAAGTTGAATTTTCTGGCATGAATCTCACTAAAAAAAAAGAGAGAAAACCAAAAATTTTCTCTTCTGCAGTATCTGATGCTAACTAAGTTTACTAACATTCAGAAGGATATACTTGAAAAAGCAGTCTTGATAGGAGTAAGCAATATTGTTTAAACACATTCATTTGATGTGAAAATGATTCCCTTGTGAAAGTCCCCTAAGTATCCAGACTTTACTGTGGGGTAGACAGAAGGACTCAACTTGTAGCTTACCATAGCTGTTTCCATTAGTTAGCTCACTAAATAACGCAAAAGTGAGTCAGCACTGTAAGAATGAGTGAGGACTTTAGAGTTGGAAAGATAAGATTTCCATCTCTGGTCTGGCCCTTGCTAGATATATAATTTAGGGCAAGCAATCAAGTTTTAGTGTTGCCAACTATAAAATGAATATTAGATTACTAACTTCATGAGACTTGAGAGGATTAACTGAATTAACATATGTAAAGCACATAGCACAGCCACATGCCTGGCATAGTAGCCAATTAATAGAATTTTAGCTCCTTTTCTTTATTCATCATTTGCCACATCCAAAATTATTCAGAAAAGAATGATATATCCATACTTCTCTCAAAAAGGAACCCTCCTACACTGTTGGTGGAAATATAAATTGGTGCAGTCACTATGGAAAACAGTATAGAGGTTCCTTAAGAAACTAAAAATAGAGCTACCATATGATCAAGCAATCCCACTCCTGGGCATATATCCGAAAAAGATGAAAACTCTCATTTGAAAAGATACATGCATACAAATGTTCATAGCACCACTTTGAAATAGACAAGAAATAAAAACAACCCAAGTGCCCATAGACCCTTGGAATATTATTCAGCCATAAAAAGAAATACTGCCATTTGGAGCAATATGGATAACCCAAAAAATATCATACAAAATGAAATCAGACAGAGAAAAATATATATTATATCACTTATATGTGGAATCTAAAATATAATACAAATGAACCTATATACAAAACAGAAATAGTAAACAAACTTATGGTTCCCAAAGGGGAAAGAGGGGAAGGGATAAATTGGAATATGGAATTGAAAGATACTACTCTACATAAAACAGATAAGCTATAAGGATTTACTATATAGCACAGGGAACTATTCTCAATAATTTACAATAATCAATAGTGGAAAATAATCTGAAATATATATATATATATATATATATATATGAGGAGATACACACACACACACACACACACACACACACATATATTTACAAATGAATCATGCTGTACACCTGAAACAAACACAATATTGTAACTCAACTATCATTTCAGTTCAGTTCAGCCACTCAGTGGTGTCCGACTCTGCGACCCCATGAACCACAGCAAGCCAGGCCTCCTGGTCCATCACCAACTCCCGGAGTCCACCCAAACCCATGGCCATCAAGTCGATGATGCCATCCAGCCATCTCATCCTGTCGTCCCCTTCTCCTCCTGCCCCCAATCCTTCCCAGCATTAGGGTCTTTTCCAGTGAGTCAACTCTTCGCATGAGGTAGCCAAAGTATTGGAGTTTCAGCTTCAACATCAGTCCTTCCAATGAACACCCAGGACTGATCTCCTTTAGGATGGACTGCTTGGATCTCCTTGCAGTCCAAGGGACTCTCAAGAGTCTTCTCCAACACCACAGTTCAAAAGCATCAATTCTTCAGCGCTCAGCTTTCTTCACAGTCCAACTCTCACATCCATACATGACCACTGGAAAAACCATAGCCTTGACTAGACGGACCTTAACTCAACTATACCTCAATTTAAAAAAAAGACAAATAAATGCTTCTCTCACAAGATACAACATGTTGAGAGACAGCTGGACACAGAAATAAAAAGTTAATATAGATCCCATTAGAAACCACAAAAGAGGCATGCACAAAGTACTATGGAAGCACAAAATCAGCAACCAAGAAGCCAATCTTTCATATTCCACGTGATTTCATTCAGATCAGTACAACAAACCATCATTGAGATCCTGCTTTCTGCTCAGCATTACTGGGCGCAATGGACATTTCAGAAGATAAACTTTGAACTCTGTCCTCTGATATTTTAGCTCAGAAGACAAGACTTACAGGAAATATAATACTTAACAAATATTTATTGAATGCCTTTTGTGTGCCAAGAACTAAACCAGGTGGGCTATGGTCCCTTCCAGAGCTAATACATAGTAGTAGAAATTTATAAGTAAGAAATTAATCTATTAAAGAATTAATGCCACTCATTGACAAAGTGTCAAGAGGTAATAGAGAGGGTAAGTGCCCTGGGAGGTCACAGAGGGTAGAGAAAAGCATTCATTACTATCAGATTGGCCTCATTCTGAAGACATGGGTGGCCCTCTCTAAATACACTAAGTGAGAAAAAAAATATTTTAGTTTTTACAACTCGTGTAATTTAATATCTCTACTTTTCCCTGAGACTATTAGTGATGAAATGGCCCCAATCTACCAGGGTTGCATATTTCATTTGTGATATACAAACCATTCATTCTTATAAGATTTGATACATGTATATGTGGTCACTGTTCTAGCTATTCTGAACTCTGCTCATAGATGCTCACCTATTCACCATTTGACTGAAGGTGACTGATTTTGGTCTGATGTGGAGTCATATGAATAGATTAGGCTTAAAAGAAATATTTTAAATACTGATCCCAAAGGAAAGTTCATAACAACAGATATCAAATATTATACCTATTAAGTATGACTCAAGATAGTGGAGCTGACATGAGAATATGGATCCTGATGTAATGTCTGTAATTTTCCTAAACAGAAGACATTTTTTATGGTAACATGATAGAGAAAGTACATTATGCCAGCCATGAGAATTCCAAGAAACTGTCAACCTGAAAAGATACTGTCCATAGGGCATAGTGCTAAGAAATATTCTCCAATTTCACTAGCATTATTTACTTTTGACTTGAGAGTTCTTGGAAATACTATTTTATTTACATGTCTGGTAATAGAATTTAGAAGACAAATCATCTTTCTCTTCCTTTCCATCCACTGTGCTGACCATGCCTCACATTGCCTCATGCCTGGCTCATCTCCAGACTTCTACATCTAGAAGAAGGCAGCATGGCAGGGAATAAAGAGGGGAGACACTGGAAACAGACCTGTACACACAGCAGGGCTCCACTACTTGTCAGTAACTCTGGGAACTATTAACCTCTTTTAACATCAACTTTTTGATCAGTGAAGTGAGGATGACATCATGGTCTTGCAGGATTATTATGAGAAGGTCATTAAGGATATAATAACCACAAAGCATCTGGCAATCAATAAACAAAGTTATATAATTATTGTAAGAGAAATACTGAGGGAACTCTTTAAGTGAGGATAAAGGCATTAATCACAACAAACTGGAAAATTCTTAGAGATAGGAGTACCAGATCACCTTACCTGTTTCCTGAGCAACCTGTATGCGGGTCAAGAAGCAACAGTCAAAACCTTACATGGAACAACTGACTGGTTCAAAATTGAGTAAGGAATACAGCAAGGATGTATATTATCAGCCTGTTTATTTAACTCATATACAGAGTAAGTCATGCAAAATGCCAGGCTGGGTGAATCATAAGCTGGAATCAAGATTGCTGGGAGAAATACCAACAACCTCAGATATGCAGATGATATCAGTCTAATGGCAAAAAGTGAAGAGGAGCTAAAGAGGGTGAAAGAGGAGAGTGGAAAAAGCTGTTTAAACCTCAACATTCAAAAAACTAAGATCATGGCATCCAGTCCCATCACTTCATTGCAACTGGATGGGGAAAATGTGGAAACAGTGACAGATTTTGTTTTCATGAGCTCCAAAATCACTGCAGACAGTGACTGCAGCCATGAAATTAAGACGGTTGCTGCTTGGAAGGAAAGCTATTACAAACCTAGACAGCATATTAAAAAGCAGAGCTATCACTTTGCTGACAAAGGTCCACATAGTCAAAGCTATGGTTTTCTAGTCATCATGTATGGATGTGAGAGTTGGACCAAAAAACTGACTGAGCACCAAAGAATTGATACTGTTGAATTATGGTGCTGGAGGAGTCTCTTGAGAGCCCCTTGGACAGCAAGGAGATCAAACCAGTCAATCCTAAAGGAAATCAACGCTGATTCATTGGAAGGACTGATGCTGAACCTGAAGCTGCAATACTTTGGATTGCTGATGCGAAGAGTTGACTCTTTAGAAAAGACCCTATTTACTGGGAAAGACTGAGGGGGAGAGAAGAAGGGGGGACAGAGGATAAGATGGTTAAATAGCTTCACTGATTCAATGGACATGAACTTGAGCAAACTCTGGAAGATAGTGGAGGACAGGGAAGCCTGTCATGCTGTGTCCAGGGGGTTGCTGAACAACAAAGGCATTGAATTTAGTGGACTGGGGTAGGGGGTCATGGGGAACAATAGTCACTGATGTTCCTTAACTTTAAAGTCAATAATTTAACATTCTCAAATACAAAAGAGATCAGATAAAGGTGTCCAAGAACTCCCCTTTAGAAAAAATTTTTCACAAATCCAGTCAATCAAAAGATGATTTAAGCAGCCTTAGTTTAATAGTCAATACAGAAAACCATGGAACAGTGTCTACAGAGATCTGGGAGGAAAAAAGGGGATTTAAGAATATCCTATCCAAGTTGTTTTGTCCATAAGCTTAAAGACAACAGATGTTTCTAAGCATGCCAGAACTCAGAAAATGTAACTCCTAGAAGTAAATATAGAGGTAAGATTACATAACTGTGGGAATTATGGTTACTGAACAGACTATGATTATTATAAACTTGAAATTGTAAAAGTAATAAAATAACAACAAAAATTTGGAAGAAAGACAAATTGGTGAAAAAATATGAGTGCTAATTTTGTCATATTTCACAGTAGAGAGCTAATTGGTAGAGTATAAGATTTCAATGTAAAGTTTTTTTTTTTTTTTTCCAATGTAAAGTTTTAAAAAATATAATCTCTAAATTCTTACTGGGTTTCACATTATTTTGTCTTTATATAGAGAGAGATATAATATTTATGATAAATATATCTCTTACAGTTAAAAATATACTTATTTGAGTATTATTTGTGAAGTCCTCATATTTATTTGTGCTATCATTTCCATTGGATTTCATTTTCTTTTTCATCTATAAAAACTGAGAGAAAATAAATGTAATAATTTAATAAAATATAATAAGCCTTATCCTGTTTAGTAAGTTTTATCTCTAAACTTTTTCAACTATATATTTACCTATCTCCACCTCTGTATAATGTATATTATTATATTATATATTACATTATAGAATGCTGTCTAGATGGTAATGATGGTAATTTATATGTGACAGATTTTTAAGTAATATTTTAACTTTCTTTGTTATCCTTTTCATTGTTGGTTGAATTTTTTTTGTTCTTTTTTTTTTTAATTAGTTTATTTTCTATTTTTTAACTTTACAATATTGTATTTGTTTTGCCATACATTGACATGAATCGGCCATGGGTGTACATGTTTTCCCCTTCCAGAACCGCCCTTCCACCTCCCTCCCTTCCCATCCCTCCAGGTCATCCTGGTGCACCAGCCCTGAGCACCCTGTCTCATGCATTGAACCTGGACTGGCGATTCGTTTCACATATGATAATTTACATGCTTCCATGCCATTCTCCCATATCATCCGGCCCTCACCCTCTCCCATAGAGTCCATAATACTGTTCTATTTATCTGTGTCTCTTTTGATGTCTCGCATACAAGGTTATCTTTACCGATTGACTAAACACTATATATATGTGTTAGTATGCTGTATTGGTGTTTTTCTTTCTGGCTTACTTCACTCTGTATAATAGGCTCCAGTTTCATCCACCTCATTAGAACTGATTCGAATGTATTCTTTTTAATGGCTGAGTAATATTCCTTTGTGTATATGTACCACAGCTTCCTTATCCATTCATCTGCTGATGGGCATCTAGGCTGCTTCCATGTCCTGGCTATTATAAACAGTGCTGCAATGAACGTTGGGGTACACGTGTCTCTTTCAAGTCTGGTTTCCTCATTTTAAACACTTGACATGTTATTTTTTTAATTGGTAAAGACATTTTTTCTTTAAAAATATTTAAAAAGTGGTTTGTTTTGGGAATAGAACTTGGCTAAAGAATACTTTTCATATAATGCATTTGGTATGATTGGGGTTGTGCATATGCATATGTGAAATACTGACATGTATTCTTCTATACAAAGAGAAAAAAGAAAGGAAGCAAAGAAAAGAGGGATGAAAAATATATTTGCAGGGTATAATAATAAGTTAATTCCTAATTTGTCTCCTGTCTAAGAAGATATAATTCTAAAAGAAGGAGAAATATAGAGACTGTATCATATGGCTCTTGTGGTCCACTTGAGACTCTGCTCACTTCACTGACATCCAGGCTCCACTTTACAAATGCTCAGACTTCTTTGCTTTGCCTGCTGTACCTCTTTCCTGCTCTGACTACTAAAGTCATCACAGAACCCGATCTGTGCTCCAAACATGCATGTCCAAAAGTATGAGGAAATTAACTTTCCTGTGGGGAGAATTTTGACAAGTGAGATACAGGAGCCAACAGATACATTTTTTTTTTTTTTCTCTCTGGAGGATAAGTCTAAGACCTAGTTTCTTCAAAGGAATTAAGCAATCGGTAGCATTGAACAATTGTTATCTCCTTAGGTGGCACTAGTGGTAAAGAACCCAGCTGCCAGTGCAGGAGACATAAGAGACAAGGGTTCTATCCCTGGGTTGGGAAGATTCCCTGGAGGAGGGCATGGCAACCCACTCCAGTATTCTTGCTGGAGAACCCCATGGACAGAGAATCCTGGCAGGCTACAATCTACCGGGTCGCAAAGAGTCAGACATGACTGAAGCAAATTTAGCAGCAGCAGCAGCAGCATTAAGACATCCTAGAGAACTCAGACCCTCTTGCCCTGTCTCACTGCTTTATCTCTCTTATGCATCCCATGGGATTAAACTCCTTAATAAAATGACAGGTCTACTCCCTCTATAATCATTTTCATGAGGCCCTACTTTCTGGACAAACCAGCTGGACAGGATTTCTATTTCTCTACATAATAATGTGAAAATCTAACTCCAATAAAAAGAGGTAGCATTACAAATTGCAAGGCACTTCAAAAATATTTACTTTCCTCTAATGGGGTTTAGACAAAGAACTAGTGTCTCTCCTTGGGAAATTATTATTTATATGCATTGAAAATGTGCACATAAATCTGATAGAAAAGTTCCATTTAGAAACTGGAGTTGCAAAAAAGACATTTTAGATCTTACTCTTATAAGAAAGCTTTAAGCAACTTGGATTTGTGTGACATCATACACTTCCTCTGTCTGATGTGGGGTATCCTCAGTTTCACCTCTTCTCCTCTTCCTTCTACTCCATGGAACTTGGAGTTCCAAAGGTGATTACCAACTGCCCTAGACGAGTCTCCTTTTATCAGATGGCACAATTTTTCAACTGGTGCTCCAAAGAATTATGATGGGAGATTACTTAAATTTGGAAGTTTGTGCTGAGGAGAACTTCTGAGGAAAATGACCCCAAGGGTAAGGAATGGATACTTTCAAATTTGGATGGAGGATCAGAATACAGAAGCAGTGACAGACTTTCTTTTCTTGGGCTCTAATATCACTGTATCTAATATCTAATATCACTGTATCTAATATCTAAAGAGCCTCTTGATGAAAGTGAAAGAAGAAAGTAAAAAAGTTGGCTTAAAACTCAACATTCAGAAAACTAAGATCATGGCATCCGGTCCCATCACTTCATGGCAAATAGATGAGAAAAAAATGGAAACAGTGACAGACTTTATTTGGGGGGGCTCCAAAATCACTGCAGATGGTGACTGCAGCCATGAAATTAAAAGACACTTGCTCCTTGAAAGAAAAGCTATGACCAACCTAGACAGCATATTAAAAAGCACAGACATCACTTTGCCAACAAAGGTCCGTCTAGTCAAGGCTATGGTTTTTCCAATAGTCATGTATGGATGTGAGAGTTGTACTATAAAGAAAGCTGAGTGCAGAAGAATTGATGCTTTTGAACTGTGCTGTTGGAGAAGACTTTTGAGAGTCCCTTGGACTGCAAGCAGATCAAACCAGTCAATCCTAAAGGAAATCAACCTTGAATATTCCTTGGCAGGACTGACGCTAGAGCTGAAACCCCAATACTTTAGCCACCTGATGCAAAGAGCAGACTCACTGAAAAAGTCTGATGCTGGGAAAGATTGAAGGCAAAAGAGAAGAGAGCGGCAGAAGACGAGATGGTTAGATAGCATCAACAACTCAATGGACATGAACTTGCAGGCAAACTCTGGGAGATAGTGAAGCCTGGTGTGTTGCTGTCCATGGGGTCTCAAAGAGTTGGACACAACTTAGAGACTGAACAACAGCAAAAATCAGAAGACAAAGCCTGTGACAGAAAATTGCTTTAAAAAACATCACATCGTGAGGACAGGTGAATTAAAGTTCTTTCTGGAGAAGACTGCTTTTTTCAAATCATATGCATTATCTGGTGTATTTACAAAGCACACTAATGTCTTCACTTTACTATAGCATGAACTAGTTTTACAGTTTTCAAGCAGGGAAAATTCTGACAAGGGAATGTCATATAGAACAGAAAAATTTGTGCGAAGAAGTAATACATCATAAGTATTGACCCTGGGAGGAAAAGCCTTGAAGTAGTTTTCCCAGTTGTATTAACTGGAGAAATGGAGAGGCTGAGACTATAACTAAAAGCAAGAATAGGGGCATTTCATAAAAATTGATCGTAGAGAAATTTTTGTCACATTATATTTGGAAAACTTGCCTATAATCTGCTTTGGCCACAAACAAATCCCAATGTGAATAGCTACATCAAGGGGTATCAATAATCACTTCAAAGAAAGCCTGTTTGTATATTTTTTGCAGAAGGATTCATATAGATATCCACATACATTTGTACAGGCTGCACATTGCAGGGTACATAACAATCCACATGAATGGTACCCTCAGGAGCTGTATATGGACAATCCCTACAATGTATACAGCTGCCCTACACTTGCAATTGATGTGCATCTAAAATTTGGGACTTGTTCAAATTTATTTCCAAGCATTTTACTTAGAAATGTCTTTTAAATAGACAATGTACCTATTTTAACAGTAATACACACTGTTAAGCAGAAGCACCTCTATCCTCAGGTTCACTTGTATAGCCTTCTACCCTGGCCCTATTCCACTTGAGATTCTTGACCTCTTCATTGATTTTATGTGATTTTATCCTGACTTCTGCTTTGATTTTATATGCTGTAGGATGATGTGGTTCTAGGGAGGACCTGCCACAAGACTAGCATTATTACATTTATAATATTATATCCCACACTCCTTAAAGACAGATTCTAGATAGGACTCATAGTTCTATATTCTACATTGTCTTGTACATCATAGGACTCGTGGTGATTAACTGAATGAGTGATGAGAGGAACTAAATCTCTAATTTCTTTCCATAGGAACAGAGAAGGGATAATATCCAAAAGCAATAGTATGAGCATCAACTAAGATTTTTTCCTATATAATAGAGTTTCTTCTTTCACAAGTATTGCTTAAAGCAGCTAAAGAACTAAATAAAGTTTCTGAAATGAAGCTGAAAAGAAGTCTGGCAAAGTAATTCCTAACCAACACGTCATGGTCCCACAGGCTGGTGCTGCCCTGCAGGCCAAAATTCTGACTGCATACATTGGAGAAGCTGGTTACTGTGTTTGTGAGCACAGGGGAAGTGGAGAGATAGAACCGTTATTGGGTTATCTCAGCCTGATTGCTGGGAGATGCTTCCAGAGGCCAGACCTAATTCCAGAAAGCTGCTCTTCCTCATATACCCAGAGTTGTGATGGATGCCTGTTATTTAAACCCTTGAAATGTGAGGAGAAAGTATCTAAAATGAGCATGATGAAATGTAGCCTTATTCAATTAGAAAGATGAAGTATGATTTTGAGAGGCAGAATATAATTACAAGGTTGGAGCATTTCCAGGAGGTTGTGCATGGCACCCCAGCTGACGCTGGAAGAAATGCACTCAGACTGAGCCTGGGCAGATGGTGTCCATCATCGTCCCCCTCACAAGTGCTGCAAACCTTGGTCTTACAATGACCATAGTGTCTCATAGTCTCAATTCACACCCAAATGCCAGTGCTATCAACTTCACACATTTATAACGTCATATCCACAAAACACTGAAGAAGGCTGATCTCATATTCTTCAGTGTTTTATGAATATGACTTTATAAATATGACTGAGCACCAAAGAACCGATGCATTCAAATTTTGGTGCTAGAGAAGACTCTTAAGAGTCCCTTGGACAGCAAAGAGATCAAACCAGTCAATCCTAAATGAATCAATCCTGAATATTCATTGGAAGGACTGATACTGAAGCTGAAGCTCCAGTATTTTGGCCACCTGATGCAAAGACTCATTGGAAAAGACCCTGATGCTGGGAAAGCCTCAGGGAAGGAAGAGAAGGGATTGATAGAAGATGAAATGGTTGGATGGCATGACTCAATGGACATGAATTTGAGCAAACTCTGGGAACTAGTGATGGACAGGGGAGCCTGGCATGTTGCAGTTCATGGGGTTGCAGAGAGTCAGACATGACTCAGCTACTGAACAGCAACAATATCTGCAAAACTCACACTTATTTTTGATCCTCTGTGGATAGGAAGTAGATTAAGTGAATAAGACATATTGGAAGCTATAAAAAGCTATGTAAAACTTATGTATTGTTATCAATATTAGAAGGTTGTTCATGTTACAACTTCTCTTACATAGGTCAGATATATTTAGAATCCTCATTGAAAACATAAAAAACAAGGTTATGTGTAAAACTTATAGTTATTACACAATAATTACTCTCCTTCAGAGATAAGTTATGTCATGATTCTATTAACATGAAACATTTTGCGTTAATTGGGGTCTTTACAAGCGTAATTCATTGTAAAAGTTTATGTTTAAATTCCAAAAACTTCAAATTTCAATCAAAATATTATTTATTTGGGGGGTAATAGACTCTGGAAAACTTGACAGATTTTAGAGAAATCAGATACAAAAGGAAAGTAACTCAACTGCCAGCCATGAAGCAAATAAGCAGAACACAGTATTCATAGGTTGACCAGTAGTCCCTGATGAGTTTCAAAAGACTGTCCTACAAAGATATTCATCTATGTGCCTAGAATCCTATTCTCCATTTGGGATGTATTTTACCTTATCTTTCCTTGCTCATCAACTCTTCTCCCTCCTTTGTGCAATTAGATTTCAACTTCCAACTTCTTGTGTTTACTTAACATTTTGAATCCTAGCTCCTTTTTTCTTATTTTAACAATTACATTTTGAAGGTTTACACTAGTAATCTCAAACTTTAGCCTTATCAGAATTACCTGGGGAGCTTGTTACACCAGATTTTAGGGTTAGAGTTTCTTTTCAACAGGTCTGGGGAGACAGCCAAGAGTAGTAAAAGTTGCTTCTCCAGAAAGCTTCCAGTGATACTGATGCTGCCGGTCCAGGACCCACACTTTGAGAACCACCATCCTCCATTATACAAGGTGTGATATTCAGGTTATCACTAATGCTAAAACTCTATAAAGTTAAATATTTTAATCCCAATTTTATGAAGTGAGAAACTGAGACTCAGGAAAGTTTAATTGCTTGCTGAAGGGCACACAGACAATGGGGATGACTTAGGAGTCTCTTATATCAGTCTATATTCTTTTGAATTTATCGTTCTTATTTTTATTATATTCACAAACTTAAGTCAGATCCTAATCAATATTCTTAGAACTATTTATAAGGAAAGAGAGGAATGCTTATCATTTTTATCTTCCAATTTCTTAGCCCAAAAATTGCTTCAGTTTGTGGATAAGAAAACTGCCAACTGCTACTGCCTAAAACACATCTCCCTGGCACTGATGTCTCCCTCATCAGATTAGCCATGTGACAAGTAATTAAGGAGAGCTATGCCAGTCTCTCTCAGCACCTGCAACTCATTATGGACCCACACAGCTCAAGTCCAAGGGTTCCGTTCAGAAGAATGCTATAAACAGTTGATGCCTAATTGATCAGGGATCCCTAAGGCCCACATTCAACTTCCATTAAGAAAAATGAAGATTTATGCAAAAGCTATCCAATGTTCTCCATATGGGAGGCCACGGACAAAAAATTCAGCTTCATTCAGCAATAAAGTAGCCTTTGCCTTACCAGAATACAGCATTTTGAGAACATCAACCATTATTTGCATGTACAAAAAGACTCATAAAAGCTACATAGCAATGGCTTGGGCCAAAAATCCACCTTAAAATTCTAGGACAACTTTCAAATTATCCATAACCAAAAACAATCCTCATAACCTATAGCCATATATATACACTGCATTCATCTATCTGACCATTTGAGTCATGGTGCTGTTAGCAACACTGCTATTGTCTGCTATCCCTACTGGCTTCTAGCAAATTCAAGCTTCATTTTCACCCCACCCTGAGCAAGTAAATTCCAATGCATGTATTTAATATAATCTAGATCCCTGGGCTAAGGTTCAGTAGTGTGATTGATGGAGCTCATTCAGTAAGAGAAACAACCAATTGGCATCTGTTAATAATGAAGGGTATTATTTAACATCATGTTCTCTCTCAGTCACATGTCTAAATACTTGTGATCCCATGGACTGTAGCTCACCAGGATCCTATGTCCATGGGATTTCCTAGGCAAGAATACCTGAGTGGTTGTCATTTCCTTCTCCAGGGGATCTTCCCAACCCAGGGATCGAACCTGCATCTCTTGCATCTCCTGCACTGGCAGGCAAATTCTTTACCAGTGAATCACCTAGGAAGTCCTTTAGTGTCATGATATGCTCTCAAATGGCACAGAGAAAATTTGCACTGGATGTCGAGTTTAGGATGTATAATCTTCCTGTATCAAAATTATGTGGCAGGTGACTCTTTTCAAACTTGGTATTACCCAGAGAAAGGGAGTTCCAAACAGGAAAATAATTAGACATCTACTACAGATACCTTCAGTGCATGAGGAGGAACTGATCTTACTCTTAGCTAAGGATAGATGTAATCATGCCCATGTAAGCCAACTTCAAGTAAACCTGCCCAGAGAATCTTGAGTGATTCCCTTTGTCTTGTTTGAGAAAGAATCGCTCACACTCATTGATACCTAAAGAAGTTCTATGGAAAGGACCCTCAGTTCAGTTCAGTTCAGTCACTCAGTCATTTCCGACTCTTCACAACTCCATGCATTGCACCACGCCAGGCTTCCCTGTCCATCACCAACCCCTAGAGCTTACTCAATCTCATGCCCATCAACTTGGTGATGCCATCCAACCTTCTCATCCTCTGTCACCCTCTTCTCCGCCTGCCTTCATCTTTCCCAGCATCAGGGTCTTTTCCAATGAGTCAGTGTTTTACATCAGGTGGTCAAAATATTGGAGCTTCAGCTTCAGCATGAGTCCTTCCAAAGAATCAGTTCAGTTCAGTCGCTCAGTCGTGTCCGACTCTTTGCGACCCCATGAACCACAGCACGCCAGGCCTCCCTGTCCATCACCAACTCCAAGGGTTTACCCAAACCCATGTCCATCGAGTCAGTGATGCCATCCAACCATCTCATCCTCTGTCATCCCCTTCTCCTCCTGCCCCCAATCCTTCCCAGCATTAGGGCCTTTTCTAATGAGTCAACTCTTCGCATGAGGTGGCCAAAGTATTGGAGTTTCAGCTTCAACATCAGTCCTTCCAATGAACACCCAGGATTGATTTCCTTTAGGATGGATTGATTGGATCTCCTTGCAGTCCAAGGGACTCTCAAGAGTCTTCTCCAACACCACAGTTCAAAAGCATCAATTCTGCAGTGCTCAGCTTTCTTCACCGTCCAACTCTCACATCCATACATGACCACTGGAAAAACCATAGCCTTGACTAGACAGATTTTTGTTGGCAAAGTAATGTCTCTGCTTTTAAACATGCTATCTAGGTTGGCCATAACCTTCCTTCCAAGGAATAAGCGTCTTTTAATTTCATGGCTGCAATCACCATCTGCAGTGATTTTGGAGCCCCAAAAAATAAAGTCTGACACTGTTTCCACTGTTTCCCCATCTATTTTCCATGAAGTGATGGGACCAGATGCCATGATCTTAGTTTTCTGAACGTTGAGCTTTAAGCCAACTTTTTCACTCTCCTCTTTCACTTTCATCAAGAGGCTCTTTAGTTCTTCTTCACTTTCTGCTATAAGGGTGGTGTCATCCGCATATCTGAGGTTATTGATATTTCTCCCGGCAAACTTGATTCCAGCTTGTGTTTCTTCCAGCCCAGCGTTTCTCATGATGTACTCTGCATTTCACATAAGTTAAATAAGCAGGGTGACAATACACAGCTTTGATGTACTCCTTTTCCTATTTGGAACAAGTCTGTTGTTCCATGTCCAGTTCTAACTGTTGCTTCCTGACCTGTGTACAAGTTTCTCAAGAGACAGGTCAGCTGGTCTGGTATTCCCATCTCTTTCAGAATTTTCCACAGTTTATTGTGATCCACACAGTCAAAGCCTTTGGCATAGTCAATAACGCAGAAATAGATGTTTTTCTGGAACTCTCTTGCTTTTTCAATGATCCAGCGGATGTTGGCAGTTTGATCTCTGGTTCCTCTGCCTTTTCTAAAACCAGCTTGAACATCTGGAAGTTCTCGGTTCACGTATTGCTGAAGCCTGGCTTGGAGAATTTTGAGCATTACTTTACTAGCGTGTGAGATGTGTGCAATTGTGCGGTAGTTTGAGCATTCTTTGGCATTGCCTTTCTTTGGGATTGGAATGAAAACTGACCTTTTCCAGTCCTGTGGCCACTGCTGAGTTTTCCAGATTTGCTGGCTTATCGAGTGCAGCACTTTCACATCATCATCTTCTAGGATTTGAAATAGCTCAACTGGAATTTCATCACCTCCACTAGCTTTGTTTGTAGTGATGCTTTCTAAGGCCCACTTGACGTCACATTCCAGGATGTCTGGCTGTAGGTGATTGATCACACCATCGTGATTATCTGGTTCATGAAGATCTTTTTTGTACAGTTCTTCTGTGTATTCTTGCCACCTCTTCTTAATACCTTCTGTTTCTGTTAGGTCCATACCATTTCTGTCCTTTATCGAGCCCATCTTTGCATGAAGTGTTCCCTTGGTATCTCTAATTTTCTTGAAGAGATCTCTAGTCTTTCCCAATCTATTGTTTTCCTCTATTTCTTTGCATTGATCGCTGAGGAAGGCTTTCTTATCTCTCCTTGCTATTCTTTGGAACTCTGCATTCAGATGGGAATATCTTTCCTTTTCTCCTTTGTTTTTCGATTCTCTTCTCTTCCCAGCTATCTGTAAGGCCTCCTCAGACAGCCATTTTGCTTTTTTGCATTTTTTGCATTTCTTTGCCATGGGGATGGTCTTGATCCCTGTCTCCTGTACAATGTCATGAACCTCTGTCCATAGTTCCAATATTCCAATGAATATTCAGAACTGATTTCTTTTAGGATTGACTGGTTTGATCTCCTTGCAGTCCAAGGGACTCTCAAGAGTCTTCTCCAACACCACAGTTGGAGCATCAATTCTTCGGCACTCAGCTTTCTTTATAGTCCAACTCTCACATCCATACATGACTACTGGAAAAACCACAGCTTTGACTAGATGGAGATTTGTCAGCAAAGTAATGTCTCTGCTTTTTAATAGACTGTCTAGGTTAGTCATAGCTTTTTTTCCAAGGAGCAACTTTTAATTTCAAGGCTGCAGTCGCCATCTGTAGTGATTTTGCAGCCCAAGAAAATAAACTCTGTCACTGTTTCCATTGTTTCCCCATCTATTTGCCATGAAGTGGTGGGACCAGATGCCATGATGTTAGTTTTTTAATGTTGAGTTTTAAGCCAGCGTTTTCACTGTCCTCTTTCATTTTCATCAAGAGGCTCTTCAGTTCCTCTTCACTTTCTGCCATAAGGGTGGTGTCATCTTCATATCTGAGGTTATTGATATTTCTTCTGGCAATCTTGACCCCAGCTTGTGCTTCATCCAGCCCAGCATCAGGAAAGGATAGTGATGGCACTTAAAGGAAAAGTGTCCTCAATTGAAAGAATCCAGCCTGCCAATTTAGTCAGCATCTGACTAATGAGAAAGGAAGTCCTTTTATACTTTAAATTTTCCTTCATACATGCCAATTACTAGATGATTTATAAAAATGCCACAGGAACTCACACCTACTGAAGGATTGCTGTGCCTGGAGACATCGGATTAATGAGTAGTTAAAGGGAGATTATAAAAATTGCAGTGAGATCCATCTTGAAAGATGGAAACCAAGACACATCATCAGAATAAGGTAGCTGATCAGATTAATAATGTAGCTATATGTAGCTATGTCCTACCCAGCTCAAACTGCTGCAGCATCTGAATGCTATTTTGTGGGCATGAGATAGCAGATACTTGTGGATCTCAGCTCAGTCAAGGTGAGCAGTAAGTCTCCTATTTCTCTCTGTTTAAGAAATGACAGTGTCAGAATATCATCTTGAAGTCACAGGTAAATTATTCTTAGGTGAGCAATCATATCGGAGAAAGCAATGGCACCCCACTCCAGTACTCTTGCCTGGAAAATCCCATGGATGGAGGAGCCTAGTAGGCTGCAGTCCACGGGGTCACGAAGAGTCAGACACGACTGAGTGACTTCACTTTCACTTTTCACTTTCGTGCATTGGAGAAGGCAATGGCAACCCACTCCAGTGTTCTTGCCTGGAGAATCCCAGGGACGGCAGAGCCTGGTGGGCTGCTGTCTATGGGGTCGCACAGAGTCGGACACGACTGAAGTGACTTAGCAGCAGCAGCAGCAGAGCAATCATATTCTTATCTAGACTTTAAATAAAACTTCATTCCAGAGAAGGGTGAAGAGATTTAGGATGATCACAATGCCCCTAGAAGAGAGAGAAATTATTCTTATTATTCAAAAATTAGGATAAAATCAGATATTCTGTGCTTTGAGTATCTAAAAGCTGAAGCTACCAGACTTATTAAAAAAAAAATTGAAGAAAGATGTTTAGAGATCCAAAATCTAAAGCAGAGAAAAAAGAAGCCAGATCCACAGATCTAATACAGAACTATGTGGCTAACTTGGAACCATGCTTCAGTGGCTGAAATATGGCCAGAAGTATCATAGCAGAGGTTATACTGATCCAGACATAATTACACAAGCCATCTGCTTTTCTGATGCTATTTCTCTCCTTCATGGTTGGTCCTAAAGATAATGCTCTGAATATGTCCTGTTCACAGAGTAATGTATGTTCTGGCTAAGTCAGGCCCTATCCAAGGCTCTGGCCAAAGTGATCTTCATCTGACCAAAAGCAGGGCATAAGTATTCTATAGCATTAGGGAGTACAAGAAAAGGCACATAGCAGATGCTGAATAGATATTTGTTGGGGGAATTTATTGAAATTAAGCAGTCAGGCAAAGGCACAAAGCAGATGCTCCATGGATATTTATTGGGTGAATGGTGATATTCAACAGTTAATGGAATATACAAGCAGATAGTGGATGATAGGAATGAAAAGAGTTGAGGCTAAGGATGTTGTTATACACAGAAAGAACTACTAAAGAATTTATTTGCAGGGCAGCAGTGGAGAAACAGACATAGATAACAGACACATGGACATGGGGAGAGGGGAGAACAGGGAGAGATGTTTGGAGAGATTAACATGGAAACTTATATTACCATACTTAAAATAGATAGCCAATGGGAAATTTGTTGTATGTCTCGGGGAACTCAAACAGGGGCTCTGTATCAACTTAGAGGGGTGGGATGGGAAGGGAGATGGCTGATTCATGTTGATATTTGACAAAAACAACAAAATTCTGTAAAGCAATTATCCTTCAATTAAAAAATACATTAATTAAAAAAAATTTATACATTATCCTAAGGATAGAGTGGAGTCTTTGAATGGTATTAAGATGAGGTATGAAATAATCCTATTTAAAGTTTAGAAAGATCACTCTGGATATGAGAAAATGAATGAGCACCAAGCCAGGGGAAGATGTTGTAAAACTATTTTCATAATCAAATTGAGATCAGAGAGAAAGGAAGTAGAAGCAGGAATGGGTCTTCTGTGATTAGACGGCAACTAATTTCTTGGGTTCTTACTCAAAAGACAATTTTCTGGAAGCTCTTTCTTCAGCAAAGGCAGGGGTATCTGATCAACTACCTCCTCCACGGTGCCACAGGCCTGCATCAGGCTTTTTCTTTTCCTTTTTTATTATTTTTTAAAATTGGGGTACAATTATTAACAATGCTATGCTAGTTTCTGCATCAGCCTTTGTGTCGCATGTCCCCCATGGATCACAGGTGTGTTGGTATTGGCAATGAATGTTAATCTGGGGACTCTTCTGGAAACTTGGAGGAAGGAGAGACAGTTAACTAAAAAATGCCAGTGTTCAGACTTCTTATTGAGTCTTTAGCTAATGACAAACCTTCCCTGACTTTGCCTTCCCCACCCACCACACCCCAGCGAAACAAGGGACTTATAAGGCTTAGTTGTTGAGTCAGACTATCCTTCATTCCCTAGCATCTCCTATACGCCCAACAGTACTGCAGCTCAATCATCCATGAAGAAGAAACAGCAATGTAATGGCAAATGCCATTTACATCCTACAACATCACTGCTTTACTGGAAGCCCTGGTACCTAAGAAAAAAAACTCCTGTCACTAATCTACTTATAGTCGTATACACATGTCTTTTACATTCTTTCTTCTGCACCCCTTCAGAGAAGGCAATGGCACCCCACTCCAGTACTCTTGCCTGGAAAATCCCATGGACGGAGGAGCCTGGTGGGCTGCAGTCCATGTGGTCACTAAGAGTCGGACACGACTGAGCGACTTTACTTTCACTTTTCATTTTCATGCAATGGAGAAGGAAATGGCAGCCCACTCCGGTGTTCTTGCCTGGAGAATCCCAGGGACGGCAGAGCCTGGTGGGCTGCCGTCTATGGGGTCGCACAGAGTCGGACCCGTCTGAAGCGACCTAGCAGCAGCACCCCTTCTCCCTCTGCCTTCCTTCCTTAGATAGCCCACATCCTTGTTTTGTTTTTATAACAATGATATTCATCCTTCAAGACCCAAATGGAACCTCATTCCCTCAAAGATGTCTTCCTTCAGACAATACACATTCTGAGGGATGCTTTCTTCTGAATTTCAGCAGAAAACCTGCTGGTACCCACTGAAAGAGAAAGCAAGTGAGAGGCACTGAACAGGGAAGTCACAGCCCTCAGAGTCACTTGCTACAGGAGAGACAGTTAAATTATCAGGTATGGTAGACAAAAAAAAAAAAAAAAGCCCCCCAACTAAAGATGTCCATATCTCAATGCCCAGAAACTATGACTAGTACGTTACATGGCAAGAGGGAAATGAGGTTGCAGATGGAGTTAGAATTGCTATTAAGTTGAGATTAAAGAGATTGTCTTCAATGATGCAAATGAGTCCAAGTGTCCTGTAAAGTGAGAGAGAGAGGCAGAAGAGAAGGTGAAAGCTGGAGAGAGATTTGAAGATGCTGTGATGCTGACGTTGAAGAAGGGGCCATGAGCTAATGAATGAAAGCAGCATCTAGAAACTGAAAAAGTCAAGGAAATGGTTTCCCCCAGAGCCTTTAAAGAATGCAGCCCTGCTGACATCTTGATTTTAGTTGAGTGAGACCTACTTTGGATATCTGGCCTCCAGAACTTTAAGATAGTTTTTGTTATTTTAAGCCACTCAGTTTAAGAAAATTTGCTATGACAAATTTTTTTAGGAAACTAATATATGATATATTCAGCTTAATGCCTGACAGAATTTAGCTCAATTGTTGTGATTGTTCAGTCGCTAAGTCATGTCCAACTCTTTGTGACCCCACTGATTGCGGCACACTAGGCTTCCCTGTCCTTCACTATCTCCCAGAGTTTGCTAAAATTTGTATCCATTAAGTCAGTGATGCTATCTAACCATCTCATCCTCTGCTGTTCTCTTCTCCTTTTGCCTTCAATCTTTCCCAGCATCAGTCTTTTCCATTGAAGGGAGAGTGTATATTGAGTAAACTAGCACAAGCTACCTTTTATACATGGTGTTATCCTGAAAAAGAAAGGGAAAGTGTTAGTCACTCCCTCATTTTTGAAACCATGAAAAATGCATCCCTGACCTAGAAGAACTGACCATACACTTAATATTAATAGTTGGAAAAAAACATGTCTAGAACACATTATTGTTTTAGGGTATCTGAAAATAACAAAAAGCAAGAAATCCCTCTGTGGTTCAATGGTTAAGCATTTGCCCTGCAATGCAGGGTACACAGGTTCAATCCCTGGTTGGGGAACTAAGACCCCACATATCACGAGGTAACTAAGTCTGAGCACCACAACTAGAGAATCCATGCACCCAACAAAAGATCCCGAATGACACAACAAAGATCCTGTGTCCCGGAACTAAGACCTGATGCAGCCAAATAAAATAAATAAATAAACAAAAAACAGTTGCCTTCATGCTCTTTGTGATCATGCTCAGTTACTCAGCTATGTCAGACTCTTCTCAACCCCAAGGACTGGATAGCCCACCAGGCTCCTGTCCTTAGGATTCTCCAGGCAAGAATACTGGGGCAGGTTGCCATTTCCTCCTCCAGGGGATCTTCCCAACCCAGGGGTCATACAATACTGACAATGTAGTTCTAAGGGATTATGCTATAGGAATCCATATAGCAGAGGCACTTAAGTGACTCTTCTAGGAAGACATCTCAGGTCTGAACAGAGCATGCATGAGAATATTACTTACAGTAGAGCATAAGTATGCTATGGTCAGTAGAGAGGAACAGAGCAGTATTGGAGCAGATGCATGGAATGTTAGCCTATCAAGACAGGCCAGGCAGGGGAATTATAGTAGTCAAACAGAGGGAACAGAGTATGCAAAGTGTAAAGGTAAGATCCTTTGATACTTTGAATATGCTAATTTGTATTGTTATTTATAATTTTTAGCTTCATCTCAGGTCTCCCCAACTAAACTATAGTTGCAAATCCATGCCTTTTGCCTCTTTACACCTGAATACCTGCTGAACACTTTTTGAGAAGAAACTAGGAAATTACTAGCTGATGCTGTGACTTGCTTTTTTCTTATCTGACCCTGATTTTGCTTGGGTGGCATTTGTTGCCATTTTCTACTTCCCAGTTTATGTTCAACGTATGACAAGGCAATGGTAGTTCTCCAGAAACAGCTTGTTCTTTTGTGTTTCTGTCTTTGCCCTTGCTTGTTTTCTTTTCTTAGGAATTTTCTTTCCTCTTTCCTCCCCTTTGTCTGCTGAGTGAGCCCCTGGTCCTCCTTCAAAATTAAGCTCACACCTGATCTCAACTGCTCTTCCCCACTCTTCCTTTACCATGCAACTCTTTTTCTTGTTTACTGCATTACAATCTATTTCCTTCCATTCATGCCTCCCACTTCTGACTAGATTGGAGCTCTTTTAGTTCAAGAACTGTTTGGTTCATTACTGTACCCTCAATATGTGTCATAGTCTCTAGCATTTAATTCCTTTGTTATTAATTCGTATTTACATTGGCATTATATCATAATTATTCAGTAAATATTTTCCAATGTTTTACTATGCCCTAGGCTCTGATCTAGCATCATGTGAATAAGACAGACAAGGCCAGAGTTTAAAATGGCAAGTAAAGTGTCATTATAAAAAACAACTTGAGATAGTGATGCACACTATAAAGAAAAAAAACAGGGTAATATGATATGTGTTTGTTGAACTGTATTATTGAATTCATGAGAAATTTCAACATGTGATTTGACACTGAATTTCAAAAGTCAAACTCAATCTGTATGGGCAACCCTTATTCACACCTCTATTCACTTCAAATTATTTAATTTCCAAAGAGAAACAAAAAAAAGGATGACAATTTCAAGGTAGAAGGATTCTCAAATCATTCTTGTCTATTTGCTTGCCTCTGGTAAGAAGAAAACAACAGTGAAAAGTTAAGACAAATATGACATCAAAATGTTAAATTACACAAACTAAATAGGCAATCAAGCAAAGAAAAGCTCAGGAATTAGTGAGTGAATAGAACAGTCATCAGCAGGTATTTATCTAGTGGGACAACTTAAATAGCTTCTACGAAATTACCTTGAAAAAGATCTTGATTTAACAATATCAAGGGAAATCTAGTCCTACTTTAGATGCTCTTCTAAGGCATTCTAATAGGCTGGTAGTGAAAAAACAAACACCTGAAACAAAGCCAAAGAATGAAAAGAAAACGGAGGAATTCATTGAGAGACTTATCTCCAACCCAGCTATTATTTATGTCCACAGGACACATCTACACAGCTACATGAATGGGAGACACCTCCGTAACATCTTCCATGGTGGCTTCATAAAGGATGGACTCTGCTTCTTCTTTAGTGAAAAGAGGATAGACCAGAAGTCAAGAAACTTCTTAACACTCTGTCACTAACCAGCTATGCGGTCTTGAATGAGTCAGTTCAAGTTCACTTGAAACCTGTGTGAGCCTGAGCTTTACCATCTGTAAACTGCCATCAAATAATCTTTCTGAGTCTAAATGTCCATAATCTTAAACCATTAATAACTTAGTTTCAGGTAGAATGCTAGTTCTGCTGGTTCAGCATAGAGTCAAACTCCAAGATTCTAATTTCCATATGTCCTGTGGGCAAGGGTTCCCACATTACTCAAGATTACCAACCAAACTGTCTTAGACCAATATGACCATGTCATTTGTGAGCAGTAAAAGGTCTGACTCAAAGTCTCTTTTTCTTAATAAGAAGGCAGGCAGTCCTCATTTTGCATGGTACTCCAGGACCATAAAAGTGATTGTGAATCCAATACTGTGAGGAGTGTAATCTTTAATAGTGAAAACCGTAATTGTTTTGCAATTCTTAAAAAATTTTGCCAAAATGTTAAAAGCCTATTACTATCAATTACAAATGTATCAAGTGACGAAAAGTAGTAAAACTAATATATATTTAGTACAATGTGAATTAAAAATCTTAGAGACATTGAGAATTAAAGCATTGTTTTTCTTTTTTAATTAATTTTACTGTACAGTTTATTTACAATGTTGGTGTTAGTTTCTTTTGTACAGTAATGTAATCAGTTATACATATACATATATCCCCTCTTTTTTAGATTCTGTCCCCATATAGGTAATTATAGAACTGAGTAAAGTTTCCTGTACCATATAATAGGTAATTATTAGTTACCTATTTTATATATAGTAAGTCACCAAGAGATAGACAAATATCATACAATGTTGCTTATATGCGGAATCTTTAAAAATGGTACAAATGAACCTACTTACAAAACAAGAACAGAGCCACAGATATAGAAAACAAACTAACAGTTACCAAGGGGGAAAGGGGAGGGGGAGAAACTGGGAGAGTGGAATTGACAAAGCACTGTATTTCTTTGTAAGAAACTTAGCAAGCGTTATTTGAACAGTGTTTCCATTCTTCTCAAGATGCAACCTATAATACACAGTAAGCCTCTTTTTTATATCTTGGTAAATTGTCATATACCTTTCAAAGTTTGGATCAGCTTCCAATATTTTACCCTTTGCACTTTCAGTATTATGAAATATCTCTGACAGTTCCTTTAATTTGAAAGTTTTTCCTGGAATCACCTCCTCCATGATATATTCTTCCTTTTTAATCACAACCACTTTATGTCAGTAAGTTTGCCTCCACTGAGTTTCTCTGGCTTCGTAAGTGTTCTCTCAAATGATGGCAACACCAACATGCTCAAGGTCAGCTCTTTGACCTGTAATTTCATTTATGTTCAATTTGACTCTCTCTTATAGCATTACCACTTTCTTCTTCTTTACTGCACTTGCATCTTAGCTGGCCACTTCTCTCTTTGGATTATACATTTTTGTAAAAAGTCATGTGGATTCATGACTAGGAGAGAAGGAAGCAGAACAACTATACACCTTGCTGTGTGTGTGCAAATTAGATAATATTGGCAGGGACCAATCACCACAGACTTTGAAAGAGGTGAATACTTGGCCACTGATCATGATGTGCATCTCTTATTTGTGATTTATGCTACCAGCAAAGTTTGTTCCACATTCAATTATTCACTGTTAATATGGTAGTTAATGTGGTAACTGAAATTTGAACCAGATTTTCAGGACTGGTCTTATTCAACACCTATTATGGTAACTGTAATCCATGCATATCAGAACCATGCAAAACAAAATCAATATAGCAGAAATAATTTTTTGCTTTCCTCTTGTCAGTTTAGATAAGGACATCTCAAGAATTCTTTTTCCTATATATCTGTCTTATTCTTTTTAATTATCTCTTTTTTCCCCAACACCTTAAAATTACCATAGAAAATCTCTCTTCCAATTCTGTATCTTCTCTCTTCCCTCGCATTCTTCCAAACCAAAACAAAAATAAGAAATGGATTTAGTAGTAGCTTATAAAAATAAAAGTAGAGTGGAAAAATACCTGAATCAAAGCAAAGTGAAGTCATGTGATAACTAAAAATAAAAAAAGTATCTTTGACCTTCAAGCTCCCTGAATACACTTCTAAGATTTTTTCAGAATTTCTAAGTAGTCTATACCTATTTCTCAATTTAGCTTTAATTAAATTTACTCTTCTAAAAATGCAACATTGAAGATTTTTATATCCTGCAAATATGCAATATTTCAGCTACTCTGTGAATTTAGTGAACTCATGTGGCTAGGCCAGGGGACCTCATTGTTATTTATAATACTGTTATAGACACCAAACATCAAAATTCAAGTTATAAATGAGCTTCCAGAGCACAACCCATCAGAAAGTGGGGGGCTTCTCTAAAATCAGAATAGCAAGAGGATGTTTCCCTATAGCAACAAGATAGGTATTCCTCTAAGACACAAAGGAAACCACATTTATTTTTACTGGTTCTTTAAATGTTAATCTCCCCTTTTATTCTCTTATTTCTTCTCTGTCTCACTGTGATTTACTATAGGACAGCCTGTTTGCTCATCCCTGCATGTATAACCTCCTCTCCCAACTTTAGAAGGACATGTTCCATAGAGGAAAAAGTCACTAGACAGACTTTCAGAATGTTTATGAGTCACTTTAAATTTTCATTAAGAGCAAACAATTTTGGTACATGATTACATGACAGGGGTATTCTGGGAGAATAACTCTGTCCGAGCAGCCATTGTATGGTAGCTGAAATATGAATTTGAAATGATAATAATTTCTGAAGGCATCTGAAGTCAAATATCTAATTGGCTAATAGATGCTAGGATTTAAGAAGGCAGCTAACAAGCATCCAGACATTAAAATTTCTGAATCACCGAGTTTTCAGTCACTAATGATTCCAAGCTGTTCTAATGATGATGTGGGAAGAGGGAAAGTCCCTAACCATCATGAACTGAGAAGAATCCAAGAGAATGAAAGTAAGCTGAGATTTGCACAGGGCATTGAATTTGAGGAGAAAGGTGATAAAAAGAAATATGGGTAGAGGTGGGACAATTATGGCTAGGAGGTGCAGAATATATGAGTTAGATATATGAGTTAGACAGATATATGAGTTAAAAGATAGCTACATAGTAGATGTTTAATAAATACTAGTAAGATCTCTCAGGTGGTTTTTCACTCCAGTAAAAAACTGCCAGTTTCACAGACTTAGAATAGCAACCATTCTGATTAGAAAACAGACTGTCAAAGCACTATCTGAACAAAAATAATAAATCAATAAACTCTAATGCTGGGGTTATGAGGTCATTATCTGTCTGACTCTAAATTTATCTGTCAGTTTTTGGACAACTCTGTGAGTGGATGATGTGATCTCACCAAAGAATGCCAGAGGTCTTTAGGTAAATATCACCATGACTAAGACAGAGATAGAAAGCAGAGATCTACTTATCGCTGCACAAAGGAGGAGCTGTGCTTTGCACTTCTCTAGATCTGGCCACCCTCCCGTCTACTCTTCAGCCATGCCCAGCCTGGACTGGAAAAAGACCAACTACTTAGACAAAATAATACCAAATTCTAAGCGAACACCTCATGATCTAACTACATTCCTCTCTAAGTCTACTTATCTCCCTTTCTAAGACTGCTAGTATGTTCACAAAAGGTTCCAAACTGTTACTTTATTTTCTCCAGAATTATTCATCACCTTTTTCTAGTATAGCTGGACTGTAACACATTAAAATTATATCTTGAATTCTTTCTCCTTATTTCCCATTTCCTCCAGGGAAAGGTGTTTCTCTTTAGCCTCTGAGCATACCTGTCAAAGAGCAGACTTCAGTGATAAGAATAATTGTTTAATATGCTCTTCTAGAGAGAGTCTGAAATTCCCCAGAAAATAAAATTCTACTTCATAAGAAGCTACATAGGACAGTGAAATTAGTTTGAACCAAAGCCTAAAGCAAGAAGAAAGAAAATGCCTTCACTAGCTTTTGTTTTCATTTTTTCATATAATATTTATTACCAGATATTAGTCCAAGGCACTCATATCCCATCTGGCAGTCAGTATATGAAGTTAGGGCATCTGATGTAATGAGAATATCCATATTCCTTTATCTGTAATATTTGTTTAAACTGGTTCTGTTTCTGCACCTTGGTGACATGCTTATTGTCAAGAGCAAGGACAATTATGCTCATAAAATGTCCTCAGTTCTTCCCCTCAATTCCCCCCTTCACTTAAACGCATATATTATGTGCATATGCACCATACGTGTAACACAGAGACACACACACGCCTATATATGTCCTCCAATAGCACCAAGTATCCCCCACATGTGTTTACCAACCATGATATGATATGTCTAATACAATACCGCCTGTAATGTGGGAAATATAAAAGAAACATACATGGTTCTTCTCTACATGGGGCTTATAACCTAAATGAGGAAACAAGTAACATTTAGGCATGTAAGACAGTAAAACATGCCCTCTGTAACAAAAAATCTTAACACTTGTCCTCCTGTGTGTCTCTGACCGCTCACACAGAGTACGCCAGACATTTCTGGTCACCAGCTATGCGTGAGGTTTTCCCTAAGTAGTCTTCAATGACACCAACTGGGTGTCCAACAGTTTAACTCAATTCCGGCGTTATCTACTTGGAAATAGTTTCAGATCTCACAGGTTAAAACCTAAGTCCCATAGGACTGCTCCCACCCCACCTCAGATACCAATCATAAGAAGTAGGTCCCCAGGTTACCCGCAACTTTTGTCCAACTTGGCTACAAATCAGATTCCCACAACCCTCTCCTTGGGTTTGACTCATTTGCTACAGTGGCTCACAGAACTCAGGGAAACACATTTACCAGTTATTAAAGGATATGATAAAGCATCCAGATGAACAGATACTTAGGGAAAGGTCTGGAAGGGTTACAAGTGCAAGAGCTGCTGCCCCTGTGGAATTGGGGGTCTATCACTCTCCCCATACATGGATGTTTTCACTGACCTGAAAGCTACTGAACCCCCTACAATTGGGATTTTATGGAGACTTCCCCATGTAGTCATGAAAATAACTCTATTTCCTGCCCCTTTCCTCTCTCTAGATAAGTTATTGTGTAGGGAGAAAGGGCTGAAAATCCCAGGCTTCCAATCATGTCCTGGTCTTTCAGCCAGCATCCAAAAGCCATCCAGGAGTCCACCCAGAGGCATTAGAACAAAAGATGCCCCTAGAGTTTAGAGTTCTTATCACTAAGGGATTCACAAGGGTTTTAGGAACTCTGGGCCTAAATCAACATATTTAGAGATCAACATATTTTTTTTCTGTTATCTCACACCATCAAATACCTATTAGTGATAAATTTGTTTGAGTCTTTAGAAATTCATCTACATTTTGATGAATTCCCTGTCCATCACCAACTCCTGGAGTTTATCCAAATTCATGTCCATTGAGTCGGTGATGCCATCCAACCATCACATTCTCTGTTGTCCTCTTCTCCTCCTGCCTTCAATCTTTCCCAGCATCAGGGTCTTTTCAACTGAGTCAGCTCTTCACATGAGGTGGCCAAAGTATTGGAGTTTCAACTTCAACATCAGTCCTTCCAATGAACAACCAGGATTGATCTCCTTTAGGATGGACTGGTTGGATCTCCTTGCAGTCCAAGGGACTCTCAAGAGTCTTCTCCAACACCACAGTTCAAAAGCATCAATTCTTTGGCACTCAGCTTTCTTTATAGTCCAACTCCCACATCCATACATGACCACTGGAAAAACCATAGCCTTGACTAGGCGGACTTTGTTGGCAAAGTCTCTGCTTTTTAATATGCTGTCTAGGTTGGTCATAACTTTCCTTCTGAGGAGTAAGTGTCTTTTAATTTCATGGATGCAATCACCATATGCAGTGACTCTGGAGCCCAAGAAAATAAAGTAGCCACTGTTTTCACTGTTTCCCCATCTATTTGCCATGAAGTGATGGGACCAGATGCCATGATCTTAGTTTTCTGAACGTTGAGCTTTAAGCCAACTTTTTCACTCTCCTCTTTCACTTTCATCAAGAGGCTCTTTAGTTCTTCTTCACTTTCTACCATAAGGGTGCTGTCATCTGCATATCTGAGGTTATTGATATTTCTCCTGGCAATCTTAATTCCAGCTTGTGCTTCCTCCGGCCCAGCATTTCTCATGATGTACTCTGCATATAAGTTAAATAAGCAGGGTGACAATATACAGCCGCGACATACTCCTTTTCCTATTGGGAACCAGTCTGTTGTTCCATGTCCAGTTCTAACTGTTGCTTCCTGACCTGCATACAGGTTTCTCAAGAGGCAGGTCAGGTGGTCTGGTATTCCTATCTCTTTCAGAATTTTCCACAGTTTATTGTGATCCAAACAGTCAAAGGCTTTGGCATAGTCAGTAAAGCAGCAGAAGTACATGTTTTTCTGGAATTCTCTTGCTTTTTCAGTGATCCAGCGGATGTTGGCAATTTGATCTCTGGTTCCTCTGCCTTTCCTAAAACCAGCATGCTGTGGTCCCTGGGGTCACAAAGAGTGGGACACAACTGAGAGACCGAACTGAACTGAACTTGAAGGTATTAATACACTGAGAATGAGATGGTTAGATAGCATCACCAACTCAATGGACATGAATTTGAGCAAACTCCAGGAAATAGTGGAGGACAGAGGAAACTGGCATGCTGCAGTCCATGGGATTGTGAAGAATCCAACACAACTTAGTCACTGAAAAACAGCAACGACACTTTTTGAGAGGCGACATAGAATGAGATGTTGCTCAGTTTTCTCTGTTAAGAGAAAAATGTGTGAGGAAGACCTGTATCCCATAAGACAACTTCGGCCAAAAAAGTCTGAAGATTATCATCAAATCTAGTTTAGATCTTGTTTCACAGTACCCTGACACACAAAGAATATCACTAGTTTAAGGTTTAATACATTAAGCTGGCCAAACAAGATAGCTGTCAGTTTATAACTCTTGAACTATTTTTTTTTTTTACATTTATAGTATGTGAAGAACTGATATGAAAGATTTGATTTTATCACCAAGGTTTGGGAATTCCAGTGGACTTGTAGTATATAGTATCTGGGACCCACAGTTGAAAGCTACTCAGAGCCGTTATGAGCCACGTGTCAGCCACTGTCTAATTCACCTGTGAGGGTCATGATCCTTCCACATCAAGTCTCTAGAGCCTGAAAGTACTAAAGAAAATCTATAAAGATCAAAATATTTGTATCTTAGTGTTTGCTCTCAGCTCTATCTGCTCTATATTTTAAGGGCCCATTTCAAGTTCAGCAGCCTCCATCCCCTCAAAACATACACAATCATGCATAGTAATGAATGTTTATAGGATTCATTTGGATGCAACTAACTTTATTATTTATGCAAAGTTCAACTGGATGACATTTTTAAACATCTAATACAGCAATCAACAAAACACATAAGTGACTTTTGAATCATTCATACTGCTGCTCTGAAAAATAAATAAAAGAGCATCCATTTATCCCAAATAGACCCCCAATTTTTTTTCTTTGGGGACCAGAAAATGATGACTGGCAGATTCTAACACAGTAGTTCTTAACCTTCACTGCCCATTAAAATCACCTGAAGAGTTTCTTCTTTACAATAATCATGTGTTGGCTACACCACTGGCAGAGATTTTTTTTTAATTGGTCTGGGGTGAGGTCCAGGCATAACCATTTGTCCAAGGCTCTCTAAGTAACGCCAGTGCACAGAAGAAGTTGAAAATCACT
This sequence comes from Okapia johnstoni, assembly GCA_024291935.2. Classification (NCBI taxonomy): domain Eukaryota; kingdom Metazoa; phylum Chordata; class Mammalia; order Artiodactyla; family Giraffidae; genus Okapia; species Okapia johnstoni. The sequence continues at coordinate 41,203,456 of CM044319.1, read as the reverse complement.
GCTCTTCTAAGAGGTCATTTTTGAGGGATCTTCCACTTTCTCTCAATATGCTCCTCAAACACCTTTTAAGTGGTCTTGCTAAGGCCCTTCTGTTTCTGTGGCTAGGTAAGAGTTCATTTTCGGTTGCTTTCCTTCAAGAGGAAAAAAGTGTTTTCCACTTTGGATTATTCTAACAATCTCTTAGAATCAAGACCTCCCTTGGCCCAAGTTTCAGAAAAGGTCTACAGGGCCTGAAATGTCTAATCAGTTCAGTTCAGTCGCTAAGTTGTGTCTGACTCTTTGCAACCTCATGAATCGCAGCACACCAGGCCTCCCTGTCCATCACCAAGTCTAGTCATTACTCTCCAAGTGAGGAAACACATTTCTTATGCAAGTGATTTAACCTAAATAACAATAATTAGCCACAAATGTGACAATGACAGTAAACAGAGGACTTTCTTTTATCTCAATTTTTCAATGAGATCTTCAGGGAAGAACAACTACACTTTTGATTTTGTATTTCTTGGCAGCTGGCAGTCTGTGGCCTGTAACTCCAGTCTTCTTGGGTCTCTATTAACTTTGTTCTAAACTTTACATAGCTAATTAGAAGTGTTCAAAGGCCTTCATTTTGAACCACTTAGTTGATGAGAAATGCATACTTAATGGGCACCCTCGAAGACATTTTAATGAATCTAGAAGGAAAGCCAAGCAAATTGATTATAATGCAATGACTTGCAAGAGCTCTTTGAAACCAACTTGTAAATAGCAGAGCACAAAGGTAACAGGACATGGATGGTGGCAGCGCAGCTTATTAATGAGGACACCAGTTGTGTTAATGATCAAGCAGAATTTTTGAAAATTAAGTCTTTGGGGCTAGGTGAAAATATTCCAACTTAATACCATTTAAATGGTACTTTAAAAAATCTTAAACCCCATGAGCTATTTAACCTTAGCCTTTGGAAAGGCTAAGGGACAAGAGATAGGCACTACTGGTTTCCTTGGCTGAGATTCGAAAGGCACCCCACCTCTAAGAATTCTGTGGCCTCCATATCCAAGGTGATTATTCTAATTAGTGATGGTTGGGCTGAGCAACATCTAAATCAATGTAGCAGGGGTTTGTTGTTGTTTAATTAATCATGGTTTTGCATTAGGAATATGGGGGGGGATAATAAAGTAGATACTATCTTGATAATTTCTTAAAGAAGATTTATACTACTTTAATAATCCCCAGATTTTTGGGTTCAGATTGCAACTGTATCTCCTCTTTCACCACCATGAAGTAAAGAGAAGGAAAATGGATATCCCTTAGAGGAAGACAGACTTTGTTAGCCAGTGGAAATTTGCTGTATGACACAGGGAGCTCAAATCCAGTGCTCTGTGACAATCTAGAGGAGTGGGATGGAGAGGAGGGAGGTTAAGGAAGGACAGGACTACACATGCATGTGTGCTAAGTCGCTTCAGTTGTTTCTAACTCTTTGTAGCCTTCCAGGCTCCTCTGTCCATGGGATTCTCCAGGTAAGAATATCAGAGTGGGTTACCAAGCCCTCCTCCAGGAGATCCAGGAGATCTTCCCAACCCAGGGATCGAACTTGTGTCTCTTACTTCTCCTGCATTGGTAAGCAGGTTCTTGACCACTAGTGCCACCAGGGGAGTCCCAGACATACATATACCTATGGCTGATTCATGATGATAATGGCAGAAACCAACACAATATTGTAAAGCAATTTATACATAAATAATAAAAACTCAACTTTTCCCAACCCATACCTACTTTTTTCCTCTTCAGTACTTTCCGTGTGTACATTTCCACACTGCCTTACAACATGTTGAGATTGGTTTGTCCCACCTCCCCACCCCCACCAAGTCTCTGATTCAATAGATAAGAGGAGAGATCCAGTAATCTGCATCTCTAACAAGTTCCCAGGTGATGCTGATGCTATTGGTCCAAACCATACTTTGAGAATTACTGCCGCAGATGTTCATCTATTCCTGATAAATACAACAACTTCCTACTCTTGTCTGAACATGCCCTGTGCCTTTAAACTATAGGTCCACCACTCTCCACACATCCAATATTAACAAGCAAGGGTTCATAATAGTTTCACCTCATTCACAGGTCAACCCTATACCGTTCCTTTCAGCTCATTTTACACTCCATTTATTGACATGTTCCTAATTTGCTGTCTCATGGTACTTGGCACTGAAACAATTTCAAAGGTCTGAGCTCCAGGCTTCTCTCCTGTATGGACGTCTCTAATTACACTGCATGCAGTGCCTCTGGGCAGCACTGCATTTGGCCCAAACAAGGTGTCTCTATCCTGACACAGGTCTTTGGGGTAAATGTGTAAAATGATATGCCTTTTTATCGTACATGCTAGAGTGGGTTGCCACTTCTTTCTCCAGGGTATCTTCCCAACCCAGGGACAGAAACCACATCTCTTGTGTCTCCTGCATTGGTAGGCAGATTCTTTTCCATTAGGACTACCTGGGAAGCTCTGTAAGAGGCAAAAGCAGTGTAATATTCCTACCATTGGTCTCTTCAAAAAGGTATTTTGTTCCATTATTATTTTTTTTAAAGGAAGGCTTTTTTTTTTTATTTTTTGCCACAGAGCATGTGGGATCTTACTTTCCCAACCAGGGATCGAACCCATACCCCCTGCAATCAAATCATGGAGTCTTAACCACTGGACTGACAGAGAAGTCTAGCATTTTGTTCTTTTAACTAAAAGGCACCTCCTTCTCTTCCTGCAGAACTATCATACCATCACTAAAGTCAGACTTCTGTCTCCTAATTATCTCAGCAAGCTTCAAGCACTCACCATCTGCCCTCTGCTTGTTGCCTCCATAGCTTTTAACAGCCTAGTTCCAGGCCCTCTCAGGAAAGCCCACATGGGAAGTCAGCATCTGGTGGTCTGAGATTAAGGTGACTTACTTCTTTATAGTTCCTGGGTCTGGGCACTTTTATACTCACACACTCTGTTCATGTCACTTTTATGATTTCTGCAGTAATAAAAGACTACCACTCAAAATGTTCCCTTGCCATTTTGCCAAAGTGCCCATCCTGTCATGCGATACAATTATGCCTTAAACTGTGACCATGAAAGTGGTGAATTCCAGTGTGCACTAGAATTCTGGACTGAAGCACTGGTGTAGACTACAGCCCCATTGAGTGTCATTATGAGTGGGGATATGAGTGGGCATAGGAATTTGGGAGGTAAAATTAAAATATACAAATAACAGAAGGAATTTAAGGAAACAATAGCCCTATGCTTTTTTTTTCTTTTTCTGGGACTTCTTTTCAGTCTTTTACGCTAAGAACCATAGCTGTGTCCCTTGATACACAGACCCTCCTCCAGCCCCACAAGTCTGACTCCAGATTTCTCTCATTGTCAGGGTTCAGGCTCCTACCATCTCTCGTACGGACCATTACAACTGCTTCCTACTGAACATTCTTGACCTTGGTGTCCTCCCACATACACCTTCTCTCCACTTTCCCATTCTTCAAGCTATCCCCAGAGTGATTATTATAAAATAAGAGTACTTTGCTCAGAAGCTTAATGCTTATAAAGATTTTTAGACAAAATCTAAGTCCATTGGCGTTTTGTACAGCCCTTCTCAAGCTGCAAGCATCCTTGCTCTTCAGTCCCATGTCCTGCCATTATCATTCTTCCATGAACACCTCACCAGCCACACCAGGTCTTCAGTATCACCTTATGCCCATCTTCCCTTGCTCTCTGTACTAGGTCCCTTGACCTTTAAATGCAAAAAGCAAAATCCAATTCAAAATGGCATTCTCACATGGGTAACGTGTGTGGTTGCACTTGTCTGAAACAGCCTTCCCCTGGATAATTTCCAAATCACATTCATCTTTAACAGTTTGTTTTAAATTAATTTTATTGGAGTGTAGTTGCTTTACAATGTTGTGTTAGTTTCTTCTGTACAGCAAAGTGAATCAGCTGTACGTATAGATATATCTCCTCTTTTTTGGATTTCTCTCCCATTTAGGCCTTTTAATTGTATCTTAATTATCATTTCTCAGACAAGCATTGTATAAGCACAGAAACAGAGGGAAGAATACAAAATGGATATATGCTAATTATGATAAATCAGATTTTTGGCTAGAAGTCCTCAATTTGTGTTCTTCATTAGCATAAAGCCTTCTGCTTAATTAAAACAAGCTTTTTAGTGATATGAATTTCCCTTGTTCAGTGCTAGTTGTAAATCCACCCTCCTTGATCTTAACTCCTGATTCAAGAGAGCTTATGATGAGTTTCAATCAAACAATGTTCATTAGTATAGTAATTTCTGATGCATCTTCCTTGGGAGGAGCTTCCTTGAGATCTGGTTAAAGAAAGATATGTCAAGTTGGGTTTTGAGGGTTGGGAGGGTCACAAAGAGCAGATTAAAGAGTTTGGGCAAATTCTGGTAAATTTGGCTGGTATAAAAGCAAAGAGTTAGTTTAAAAGGATGCAGATGTGTAAGTCCACAATAATTATATCCAGGGCACTAAAAGAACATACAAAACTGATCAAAAAGCACATATTTAATACAATCTTTGAGAAATAATGGAATAATGAGAAGTGTCAGTATCCCACAGGTGAGTAATTGTGGTCCAGGTGTGTGTGTGTGTGCAGCGGTTAGGAGGACAGTTTAATGCAATGGCTGATAATCTCTGCCAGATTTCTGCTCAAAGAAACAGTTACCAATAGGCACCATCACAGGTTCACAAAGAGCAAGCTATGTTGAACTAACCTAATTCATCTTTAAGAAAAGGTCACAGATCAGGAACTATATTACACATATAGCTGATAAACTTCAGTGTATAGTAGAAACTCATACAACATTGTAAAGCAACTATACTCCAATTAAAGAGAAAAAAACAGAAAAACACCTTATATCTAACACAAATAGTTTGCAGGTTGACATAACCTGCAAGTAACTCACTCCTAATAACCTCAAGAGTGAGTCAATAAAGCTCTGTTTTTGTCTTTTTTTGGAACTCTAATACAGTCCATCCTAAAGGAGATCAGTCCTGGGTGTTCATTGGAAGGACTGATGTGGAAGCTGAAACTCCAATACTTTGGCCACCTGATGCAAAGAGCTGACTCATTTGAAAAGACCCTGATGCTGGGAAAGATTGAGGGCAGGAGGAGAAGGGGACAACAGAGGATGAGACGGTTGGATGGCATCACCGACTCAATGGACTTGAATTTGGGTGAACTCCAGGAGTTTGTGATGGACAGGGAGGCCTGGGATGCTGCGGTTCATGGGGTCGCAAACAGTTGGACACAACTGAGCGACTGAACTGAATTGAACTGAATACAGCTTTTGGTAATTAACACTGGTACTGCAAAAAGCTCAACAATAATAATTCTCCCTTTATAAGCTAATACATTAAGTTCTATCATTTAATAATTTATACAATTGCTTTATAATTACTTATACTTTATTATTAGCGTCTATTCACAAAATGACTTTATTGGCATGAGAACCTGTATTCTTGCATTTGGGTTTTAAATGCTTTAGAAATCTTCCATCTAAAACCACATTGTTATGTGTTCAAATATTTCAATAAATTATATGAGGGGGTGAGTATGGAAATAACCATTTTTTAAAATTTATTTTTGGCTATACTGTGTCTCAGTTGTTTTGCACAGGCTTTCTCTAGTTGTGGTGAGTGGGGGAGACCCTCCTGTGCAGTGCGCGGGCTTATCATTGTGATGGCTTCTCTTGTTGCAGAGCACAGGCTCTTGGCGCACAAGACTCAGTTGTTGCAGCACGTGGGCCCAGCAGTTGCAGCTCCCAGGCTCTAGAGCACAGGTCAGTAGTCGTGGCTCAGGAGGTTAGTTGCTCCTCTGCATGTGGAATCTTCCCAGACCACAGATCAAACCCAAATGCTCTGCACTGGCAGACCAATCTTTATCCACTGCGCCACCAGGGAAATCCAGAAATAACCATATTTCTTAAAGATATTGAAAAATTAAAACTAAATCTTCTCTGCGTAAGAAAGGTCCTCATCAAAGCTGGATACAATGCTGCTTTTCTTCTGCTATGGCTGTCTTCATTTCATAGGGAAGTATTCCCCTTGCTTTCATTCCCAGCAGCCACTAACAACATAGTCCGTGATTTCTTCACCTTTTCCCAAACCCAGATAGCTAAATCAGCCCAGAGAAAAAATTCTGAAATTGTTTTTTTTTATGCCCAATGAACTTGGAAATCGCCAGGCTCTTTGATTCTAGTTTCTACCTTCTAAAGCTTTGTGGTCTATTTTGGAATTTATCATATCTCACCAATTGCACGTTTTTTCACATTAGAACATTTTAATGTCTACCTGAAACTTATAATAAATAATAGCTTCTATAAACTGCGGTAAATGTAAGTAATGTAAACACACAACATAGAGAAGTGATTAATTTGGTCTGGAGGCTGTGTAGGATAGATGGTAGAGTGACAAATGTAGGAGACAGCAGAAAAAGATTTCCAAGAAGAATGTGTTATCACAGCCTTATCTTTAAGGGAGAGGGAGGGAAAGTAGGAGGAGGGAGGTCATTGTCCTTGTAAATGTATGTACCACTCTAGGATAAGATTTGACAATTGATGACCTTTTTCCATGACTTCTGAAATCCATTCACACAAAGCCATGTAGGCTGCAATACATTTACCTAAATACAGACAAGGCAAAGCTGCTACCATGGCCTACCTGAGCCACTGATTTTTAAGAAAACAAAAACTGCTAGTAGACAAGGCAGAAATTATAATAAAAAAATAAGAGCAAAGAAAGGGTTATGAACAGATTTGCATATTAATTTGCATGTTTGGTATACCTATTTATTACCAATGTCAATTAAATAATTAATTAACATTAATAAAATGGCTGTAAGGTCTACTATGTACCAAGTCTTTTATGTATATGGTTTCAATTGTCATAGCAATGTCTTATCCACATCTTAAGATAAACCAGAGAGGTTAAATTTTTTACTCAATATTACCCAGCTATAAAGTACAGAAGTAAGAATTTAATATTTCTATTCAAAATTTGGGCTTATTTCTTAATATCCTACTGTGTATCTTCTTCCTCTTACTTAAAATATCTTTCTAAGGTCCTTCTGTTGGAAGTTAAGTAGGGTGCTCTGCCCTTAAGGGAAACCTCTCATGGATGTTGTTCTTTCTCTGTAGGGCCATGCTTAGCTGAAAGTGCCCTCATCATAACCTGAAGTAATGGCAATCCATGATTATTTAAATCAATAGAGTGCAAAGCAGCTACTCTCAACATAGCAGTTCTTTTTGTTCCAGGTTTGTTTTTTTTTTCCCAACTCATTAGTTTCCATGGAATATGCCTGTTGATTCACAAACTTACCTTCCCTGCATGATAGAAATTTAATGCTATCTAGGACAGCTAAATAACCAAGTTTTAACTTCTTCCATTGACCTACCTAAGATCACTTCCAGAAGCCAAAACATTGGGTTGATCTTACAGGGTAATAATATAAAGTGTTGTCTAGAGAACCCCTATTCAAAAACATCTCTCTGTTCAGTATCCACCAGTTCTCAGGAATTATTAGTAATTTCTCCTAATAGAGCACTTCCCATATTGTACTTCAATTACATCTTTGCTTAATCATCTTACCATGAGAGAGTTAGCCCCATCAGTATGGAGACAGAAATGCTTGTCTCTGTAGTCCCAAAGCCTGTCCCACAGTGGACATTCATTTAACATGTACAGAATGAAGAATGAGTGAGTGAATGGATGAATTCATTCAAACACCCAATATTAGACTTCCCTGGTACTACAGTGGGTAAGAATCCACCTGCCAATACAGGGAACATGGATTTTATCCCTGGTCTGGGAAGATTCCACATGCCTTTTAGCAACTAAAGCCCATGTGCCACAACTACTGAACCCGTGCTCTAGAGCCCGAAAGCCAACTGAGTCTGTGTGCTGCAACTACTAAAGCCCATGTGCTGTAACTACTGAAGCTCATGTGCTGTAACTACTGAAGCTCATGTGCTGTAGCTACTGAAGCCTATGTGCTGTAGAGCCTGTGCTCTGCAACAAGAGAAGCAATGAGAAGGCTGAGCACTGCATCAAAGGGCAGCCCACCTCACCATAACTAGAGCAAGACTGCATGAAGCAAGGAAGACCTAGCACAACCAAAAATTATAAATAAACAAAATTAATTCAAAAAAACAACCCAACCCTACTGGCACCCTGACTTGGATGCCATCCTTCATGATTGTGAGAAATAAATGCCTGATGTTTAAGCTGCCCCTGTGTGCATCCTTGCTAAGTCACTTTAGTCACGTCTGACCCTTTGCAATCCTATGAACTGTAGCCTGCCAGGCCCCTCTGTCCATGGGATGCTCCAGGCCAGAATACCAGAATGGGCTGCCATTTCCTCCTCCAGGAAGTCTTCCCAACCCAGGGACTGAACTCCCATCTCTTATGTCTCCTGCATTGACAGGCAAGTTCTTTACCACTAGTGTCACCTGGGAAGTCCTTAAGTTGCCTGGTCTATGGCAATGACTTAAAAAAAAAATCTTGAATGAGCCTCTCCAATAAGCTACACAATTGATCTGACAATGGAGGACAATGAGGAAATGATTGTTTGAGCTCCTGCCAGCTTGAGACATACATTTTTAGTGGAGTAAATAGAGAGTAAGCAGATAAGAACTGCAGGAAGGCATAGCAACCCACTCCAGTAATCTCACCTGGAGAATCCCATGGATAGAGGGTCATAAAGAGTCAGACATGACTAAAGCAACTGAGTATGCGTGTGCGCGCGCACACACACACACACACACACACACACACACACACACACACACAAGCAGATATGAAAACAAATGAAACATTTTCAAATAATAATACTGGCTTAAATTAATAGAGTGTTTAATATGTTCAGGTCAACTGCAACTTGAGACAACACCTTATTAAAAGGAATTCTGAAGAAGTATGGCCTTCAGGTAGCAGTAAAAAGATCACTTGAAATACAAGATGAAAAATGAAAAGCTTGAAATACAAGAAGTTAAGAGCAAAGAAGTGATACAAGTATAGATATAGCTAAATGAATGTTGACATAAATCAATAATGATAACATTTTGCAGTGTTCAAAGTCAAACAAAACATAAAGTACACAACAATGACGACAAAAAAGAATTAAATACCTTTGGAAAGTAGCACAGAAAGTTCTACTTACTAAATCCATTTCTCCCAACATGAGACAATAGGATATCAGGAAAGTTCTAGAGGTCAAAAGGACTGAAAGGATATGAGCATCCAAAATAAACCTGAGAGGGCCCTCCTGTGTAGCACAGGGAACTCTACTCAATACTCTGTATTGGTCCACATGGGAAAGGAATCTAAGAGCGGATATATGTATATGAAAATTCACCCTAAAAATCATCTGGTCCACTATCTTCATTTCACAGGATGGGAAGTTGAGGGTCAGAGAGGAAAAATTAAAGAAATTTAGTTTCTCTTGAGTGGCTTAGCCTGTGGGGACAGAGTGGGGTCTAGTGCTCACAGCTTCTATCTTGACATATATTCATAATTGGACCCAGAATCAGTGCTCTGAAAGTCACTTTGACAACAACAGTTCAATCAAACTCATCATTGACTTTCAAAATTTTAGAGATCTAAAATCCAATAGTGGGGCTCTCACTTAATCTTCTTTGTTCTAGCTTTCAGCTCTCATTTATATGGGCAAAAGGTGCAAATTCCTGATAAAGCTGTGGCTTAGACAACATTTTTTTTTTACCTCCTTATTTTACATTTCCTGAGTGTCAAACAAAATACACTGCTCCATAGGGAGAGAGTCATAAGAGAAGTGACTCAACCTTTCAAACACTCCCTACCCTCACTTCACTCCATCCTCCAAAACAGCCTCAATTTCCCCAAACAATATTGAATATGCATTAGCAGCAACTCTGCACCTTATACTTCAGGCAAACACTGGACCTTGTTCCTTCAATTTCAGCTTTCTACTTATTTTTAAAGAGTGTCAAACATTAAACAGCCATGTTTGAGGAAGTGACTCTCTTAACTTTAAAAGAAGAAATACATTGAACATTTTCTTAACCTTTAAAACATGTCAAGGACATAAATCAAAATATACCACATTGCCTCCAGGCGAAAAGAACACTTTCTTACCCAAGTGCCTTGGCAATTCAATACGCATGAGGTCATTTTCTTCAGAAAGGTTCAGAATGGGTGTATTTTCTTTAAAGAATGCATTTTTTTTTCTTATCCCCCCTAAAAAATTTTACTTTTCATGCTGAGTGGCTGACAATTCAAGGTCTGAGAAAAACAAAATAAAAACAGAACCAGGAAAAGGTTATTTTAGAGATTCCCAACGTTACTGAACTCTTAAAAAATAAAACTAGCAATGTACTCCCAGCAGCTTTTGGAAGATTGAACATTGCCTTGCTCTTAGAAAGTAGCTAAAAAAAATTTTTTTATCATTTGATTTTTTTGGCACTTTTGTTTCTTTCTTTCTTTTTTTTTTTTTGCTGTTGCATTGTAAACAATTGAACTCGTGCCCCCTGCATTGGAAAAACACAGTCTTAACCACTGGACCAGCAGGGAAATGCTTGACTTTTTAGTCACTTTGGACAGTAGTACTTCTGATACTGATGCAAGATTATGTTCCTTTGTACACACACTGGATAAACCCCTGTTTAGAGCAAATAGTTCCTCTTCCTATGATTTGTTTTAGAATCAAAGAAGAACACTGATAAAAACAGAGCTAAGGACAGCAAGGAGATCACCAGTCAATCCTAAAAGAACTCAACCCTGAATATTCATTAGAAGGACTGATACTGGAAGCAGAAGCTCCAATACTTTGGCCACCTGATGTGGAGAGTGAATCATTGGAAAAAATTCACCCAGATGCTGTGATATATTGAGGGCAAGAGGAAAACAGGGCGACAGAGGATGAGATGGTTGGATGGCATCACTGACATAAGTTTGAGCAAACTCCAGGAGATACTGAAGGACAGGGAAGCCTGGTGAGCTGCAGTCCATGGGGTTGCAAAGAGTCGGACATGAATGAGAGACTGAACAACAACAAAGTATTAATATATACTGATTTAATGGCTTCAAATTGTGGATGAGAAAATTAACAGATGAGATTTGTGGCTGCTCATGCTCTCAGCGAGCTGAGGACCCCAAGCTAGGACTTGAATTTCTAAAGACTCAGTGCCGTGGTCTTTTTCACCATCATCATTTGGGTCTCAGTTTTTAAAAATTATACTCAAACACCAGGGCAAACTCCTTCTGTTTTTAAGACACAATATTCATTTGTTTCTTTCTTTTTTCCACCTTGTCTTTTTTCTCTCATTTAGAAAGTGGTTTGTAAAAAGTATTCTTTGATCTCTTGACATCTAGGAATTCTTGAATAGATTTTGCTAAAAATTTCATTTTAAAATATGAAGGAGCAAAGAAAAAATGCACTTGGGTAAAAATCTAACTAAGAGAATAGAATAGGAATAATGGAAAATAAAATGAATATATGTGACTACATTTTTGCTGCACTAAAACACTCTCACAGCCAAATGGTACATATTCTACAGCAAGTTTCTTATAAAGATACAATCTCATCTCAAATAGCTTTCAGATTCAGCTGTGGAGCAAAGACCTACCGTAATAAAGGACAGTTGAGGTTGAATATATTTAAGATTGAGTTACCTCAGAACACAGAAAGTGGTACATTAGGCTCATTAGCTTGTAGGGGGGGAAAAAAAGTGGTTAAAGCAGTTCCATAAAATGAGACAATCCAAATGTGAGGTAAAAGTGATTAAGTGATATCTCTAAGTCAGACACTAAAATATGACACTACTGTGGTTATTACTTTTAGCAGTTGGCAGTGATGTGTGATAACTCAAGACCATTTCACACAATGATTTTTTTGTGTGTGTGGCTTTGGACCCTTGTGCAAGGATTTTCTAGTTAATTTAGTCAGATCTTATTGGAACCAATTCTCAGGTGGGGAAAGAAAGAGGCCATTTTAATCTAGTGTTCCACTCCAAGAGTTATCATCCTTCACGTTGTCTTTAGTGAAAATTTTAAGATTGAATCTATACCTAAGTAAGCTTAAAACCCAAGAGAGTAAAAAATGAATAATTTTGAAAAATTTTCCCCTTTAAATATTTAGATAACTGGAGCAAGGAATATCAGAAGTTAAATTGGTTCGACAGCTGCTTCCCTGTTCTATTTAATTTGGCTGTGGTCTGGACATGTCCTAAGTTTAGTTTATGGGCTATACAAATATCTTAATATTCTAATACTCTTGTGTGTCCTAATAACAGTATTTTAAAAACTGTGACCACCATTGAAACATTCAAATATACTCAACTCATGAACGAAGTTGAGATGCCATGAAAAGAACCCTGTAACTAGGAATCAAAAGCCCTTATTTTGGTGTAGGCTCTGATACCATCAGTTCTGTGATGGTATTAAACTCTTTTCATCATGCTACATACAATAGCATATAACTCCCAAATCTCCCTGGCTTACAACAGAGGTTTATTTCTTGCTTGCATTTTATGTCAGCAGGGGTTGGGCACAGCTCTATTCCATGTTGTCTTCTTAGATCCAGGCTCAAGGAGAAGTCCCTATCTGGGTTTGCAATTCTTGTGGCAGTAAGAAAAAAAAAAAAAGAGCAAGCCAAATGACTAAGCCTGACTTGAAAGAAGCAAAAGGAGTAATTCTCTCCCAGGAGGGCAGCAGATAATTCAGGAAAATACACAACCTACTTAGACCATTCTTTTAGTCACAAATATACAATTCCTTCCCTTGTATATCCTAAATACATTAATTCTCCCTTGGAAAAAAGTCATAATTTTCATATAATCATAGTATAAAACTTAAAATTCTGCGACTTCTTGAAAATATAAACAGTTCAGTCTAGATGTGGTTCCTCTTGATCTGGAAACCTACAAGTTGTATGCCTCTCATACATTCAACAGACAATGATTTAAAAGGGACAGAATATCACAATGAACAGTCTCATTCAGAAAGGAGGATTAGAGGCATTCAGAATCACCAGTCATGAGATGGTTGGATGGCATCACCGACTCAATGGACATGAGTTTGAGTAAACTCTGGGAGTTGGTGATGGACAGGGAGGCTGGTGTGCTGCAGTCCATGGAGTCGCAAAGAGTCAGACACGACTGAGCAACTGAACTGAACTGAAAATCACCAGTCTACAACAGTTCCAAAATCTCAACGGGCAGATGTTACAAGGGCCCAGTACGCACCAGCTGGGGAATGATCTTTGATTAGACTGAAGTTGTCCTTCTTGACTCTGCCCTCTGGACATGACTTCACTCCCCATTACCCTTTTTAAAACCACATGGAGAAAACAATGAAGCTTCCTTAAGAGACTGAAAGATGTTTTTAGTCTATTTTCTACTTGTAGAAGTTCGAAGCCCTAACAATCATAGTCTTAAATACCCGCAATCAATTGTAATCCAAGTTGGGGATTCTTCTGGAGATTCTAACATGCTCAAAACCCAACGTGGTATTTTATTCATTTGATTCCATTCAGCTCCAAATGCCAAGAGCCACATTCATGATTATTTTTCAAACTGACTTCTTTGTCTTTCTCAAGACAATTTTAGACAGGAATTTATCAAGTTTCCATGAGAAAGCATATCCTTACTCTTTATTCCATAAGCCATTTTGCCCAAATGAAAATATTTATTAGGCATCACATTGATAAATAAAGAGACCAGTGGCCTCATCCTTGATTTGTTCTTTGCCTCTAATTGAGTGTTAGTTGGCTCTTCTTACTCAAAGCATTTTTTTCAATATTAATCTTTACTAGTTGACAGGGGAAAACATCTTTCAACACTGATGATAGCTTTAAAGGTATATTCTTCAAATGCAACAATTATATTTTACTATTTTATAATAATAAAATATATAATGATATAAAATTCTACTATGAATTCAAGTATTGATTCACATTTCATTTATCATGGAAGCACTCAGATATTGTGCAAGATATAAGTTATTCTTTATGCAAAATATGCTTGATGAGAACACAGACTCAAGACCATATTTCATTAACTCCACAGACTCACAGCGGCCAATGATGCATATTTTAGGAACCACAAATCTAGTTAATGTTTTCTCCACATGCAAGAGTGAACACTACCCAAGGAGAAGTAATTTACCCAATATTACACTGTTAATGGTGGAGCCTATTTCTAGATCCTGACTCATAGTCTGGTTTTCTTTCCACCCAACAGAATACACACTACACTACGGTTATATACAAAGAAATTCATAATGATTACCAAGTATTTTTGAAACATACTAAATAGTCAACAATTGACTATATTTGACCTTCAAAAATCTCAATTGTTCAACCTAATACCACAATTATTTCTCTTTTCTGTGTTTTAGAATTTAGATTTTACTCGTCAAAGTTTTCAACATGGGAGGAATATTACAGGTGATCTTGGCGATGTATGTGATTATTTGTATGGTACCCATAAATGGAATTAAATAACATTGAATCATGTTGGTATTTTTGGATACATCTCTGAAACTGGGAGCACTAAGAGAATTGGTATTATATATGGTTATTTATATTAATTTCCCTACAGTTATTATTTATATCAATTTCCCAGTCATGGGGTTCTTGACTGTAATTTCTTACCTAAAATCAACACAGAGTTAAGCTTTCTTGTTATTTGTGTGAATTTTCCTAGCATTCTTTTGAAGCACTGTGTTGGTAGACACACCTGAGTCTGAATCAATCATCCACTTAATACTCACTCACTGCTAGCCAGATAAAATGTAATACCTTCCATAATACTGTTTTATTTATCTGTGTCTCTTTTGATGTCTCACATACAGGGTTATCTTTACCAATTAACTAAATACCATATATATGTGTTAGTATACTGTATTGGTGTTTTTCTTTCTGGCTTACTTCACTCTGTATAATAGGCTCCAGTTTCATCCATCTCATTAGAACTGATTCGAATGTATTCTTTTTAATGGCTGAGTAATATTCCATTGTGTATATGTACCACAGCTTCCTTATTCATTTGTCTGCTGATGGGCATCTAGGCTGCTTCCATGCCCTGGCTACTATAAACAGTGCTGCAATGAACATTGGGGTACACGTGTCTCTTTCAATTCTGGTTTCCTCAGTGTGTATGCCCAGCAGTGGGATTGCTGGGTCATATGGCAGTTCTATTTCCAGTTTTTTGAGGAATCTCCACACTGTTCTCCATAGTGGCTGTATGTAAATTATCATATGTGAAACAAATCGCTAGTCCAGGTTCAATGCATGATACAGGGTGCTCGGGGCTGGTGCACTGGGATGACCCAGAGGGATGGGATGGGGAGGGAGGTGGGAGGGGGGTTCTGGAAGGGGAAAACATGTACACCCACGGTGGATTCATGTCAATGTATGGCAAAACAAATACAACATTGTAAAGTTAAAAAATAGATAAATAAACTAATTTAAAAAAATAAAAATAAATTTGGGGGGGAAATGTAATACCTTCACTATCCTTTAATTACTAAATCCCATGTTTATTCATTCTTTAGAAAATAATCAAACTATACAGCAAAGTTGAGGGGCTTATAAGTCAATCCACCTAGGAAGAGATACCAATGTGGATTATTGTTTAAATGCCATGAGGAACTCAGGAAAAAGCAGGATGGCTGAAGATGTATGAACATAAACTAACGCACCATCCATGTAATGAATGGTAAGAAAATGAATAGTTCTAGAGTGGTAATTGTTGCAATTATTTTCTAAAATTTCTGATTATGTTAATGATAAAGTCTCAGTCTAATGCTCATCTGTGTTTCACATCATTCTAATATTGACTAACACTAACCAAAAGAAAGTAAGCTTTATCTCAAGAGGTTATGTGGGCAACGATTCTTGGTTAGAATTTAATAGTGTCATTGCATTTGTTTTTATAATTACCTTTTTACTGTGCCAAATACTGGTTTTCTACTTATATAACATTTATTTTCAAGTACATTTATTTAAATTAAGAAGGAAAGTCAATTAAAAAAATACATTAAGTAAATAAGAATTCAGGTGATATCTAGAGGGCATTATGCAAAGTGAAATAAGGTAGGCAAAGAAAGACAAATACTATATGATTTCACTTACATGTGGAATCTAAAAAACAAATGAACAAACATAACAAAACATAAATAGGATCAGAGATACAGAGAATGAACAGGTGGTTGCTAGAGGGGAAGGAGGTTGGGAGTTGAGTGAAATATATGAGGGAGTTTAAGAAGTACAAACTTCCAGTCTCAGAACTGAGTTACAGGGATGAAATGTACAACATGGAGGATACAGTCAGTAACACTGTAATCATTTTGTATGATAGCAGATGGCAACCAGATTTATCACGGTGATCATTTCCTAATGTACAAAATAATGAATGACTGTTGTGCACCTGAAACTAGCATAAAATTGTAGATTAATTATACCTAAATTATTAAAAAAGAAAGAAAAGAAATATGACCATAGTAATGACTATTTATTATGTGGCCTAGTGTTTATTCCTGTGCATATCTGAGCATTTACAGATTGGAATATATAGTATTTCATCATAAATCTTTTTAATATTTTTATATTAAAGTTAGGACATTATAAGGATACTTTTAGTGTACAGTTAGGTTATTATACATACACACTTGTTTATATCAATATTTTAGGATAGTAAAGAGGACTTCACAATATATTTCTTATAAAAATGGTGAGTTGGTTAGATAGGTTAGATAACTACCACTTCAACCAAAGAAACTACCTCCTTGAATTGCAAATCATTGGTGGGGCAGCGGGGTTGGGAGTGGGGGTGGTGAACTGCAATGACCAAGGAAATCCTGTGAATCAGTGTTTTAAAACAAATTTAGGTTATTGGTACCTCATGGCACCCAGTCACTTCATCCATTTTCAGGTCTCAGTTATCCTCTGCCATACTTCTCATCATGTTTTCCAATTTATCCAAAAGAACATACAATACTGTGTGGACAGGAATTTGAGTAGCTTCTCCAAAACTAGGAACAATTGTCACCCTTACCCACTCACCAATATAACTTAAAATACTTCTTTTAAACACTCACTTTCATGCTGCTAAAATGGAATCTCTTTAGAAACAGCATTTTATAAAAGTAGGGACTTGCTCTATTATAATTTTGGGACTTGTTCCATGAGATCAGAGATAGAGGTAATATAAGCCTTTAAACCTATTTGGCTCTTCACCAGTAACCACTTTGCCAAAATACCTTCTCCTTCTTAAAAAAAAAAAAATGTACTAAACATTCTTAATATGCTTTAGATAGCTACACCTATGGAAAGTTTACCTCATGTAACACAGAAAATATAGGCTGCAGGTAAATCCATTAGTCCTAGGAAATAATCCATGAACTGAAGTCCCAATGAAAATTTTATTAATTTGGTTATCATGGTTGGGTGACGGCCATGCAAGTATGTGTGTGTATGCAAATAGTGAATAGATGGAAACCTGGTCTGGAAATATCCAATGAGAGAGAGAGAGAGATCAAGAGAAATCAATGTAAGCAAAACTGATTTAACATCCACAAAAACTCATTAGTCATTTGAGGTCATATGATTTTCTTAATATATAAAACCTCAGTTGTACAGAATGAAATAAACCCCTAAACCATCAACTGACCAGAATTTTTAATATATTTTATTTTAGAGAGAAAAAAAGCTTAATTTTTTTACAAAATAACTAAACAAAAATAGGAAAACATTATTGGAGAGATTTTCTGTCAGTGACAAGAATCCAGAAATCAGGAGGAATGCTTTTCAAATTAATACATAATACAAACTGGGAGCAAGAGCCAAAACACTATCTATCAGAATGGGGATCTCAAGCAGTCTTGACAAGCTGAAGCTTGTGGTTCTCAACTCTGACTGCATACTTTCATCAGTTGAGGAGCTTTAAGAGTCCAGCCATGCTTGGGGTCTACTCTTGGAGATTCTAATTTAATTATCCTGGGTCAAGGCTCAGGCACTGATAATTGTTAAATGCTCCGCAGATGATTCTAAAGCACAGTCAGGGTTGAGACCACTGCCTTAGATCATGCCAAGGTTCACTCTAATAAAGGGTCAGATGCCATGATTGCCAGCAGTGGTGGGCAGGTAACTGAGAGAAAAGTGACACAATACAGACCTAATTGCTCTCTTAGGAATAGAAAAAAGGGTTATTCAAAGAGAGATAGAAATAAAATCCACAAGTAGTAGTAGCAGATAGCATCGATGACTGATTCCTATGGTAGGCACGAGCTGAGGTGCAAAAACATGAGAATAATAAGTTCACCACATATAAAAAGAAAAATGAATAGATAAATAGACACACAGGTAGACAGATAGATACATGAACATGTATGGCAAACTTGGTGAAGATATCCAAGAAAGTAGATAATAGTTACCGTTAGAATGTAGGGCTAAAGGAAGACATTTTTATTATGTAATTGTATGCTCATTTATACGACTCATTTATGTGACAATGGCATGTGTCATTGTAAGAAATAGTTTTAAGTTACCTAAGTAACAGTAATTTCTGATCTTGATAAGGACTTTTCCCCCTGCTGTGCTCCCCAACTCAAGCCGTCTGTTTCCCTTTTCTGATAAACATAGAATTTTTTGGATAATCCCCTTTGTTTACTGTTCACTCTCTACATACACCTAAACTGAGCTCTACTAATTAGCAATAGACCTTAACATTTTTAGCTGACTCTGGGATTGGTACTTGTTGAAGACCAGACAAGCTCAGATCAACTGGTAACATTTTGCTATAGAAAATTGCAACGTGGGAGTAACTGGGGTATAGCTATAGATACACTTGGGGCTTTACAGTTATGTTGTATACAGATGGGATTAGTGGATGGGCTAGAAAGGAGTCTGTGACTGCTATGAGGAAAGATGATAGGGATAAAATAGAATTTGCATTAGCTTGTAGCTCCCTTGGGTTGCCAAAGCTCTAAAGAACTTTTAGCTCTCCATTCTATTGATCAGGTCTGCCTTTGATGTTCTCTTTAAACATCATCCCCAGAGCAGAAATGTAGGGGATAATAGGGACAGGAGAAGACCACCTAGGGTCTTTTTTCCCACCCCCTACACACTTACTCCTCCACTCAGAAGTATCCCTTGCTCTAACCACCTGCCATCAAGACAGCACTTTCCCTTCATATAGGGGAACAAACACGAGCCCAAGCAAGAAGAATACCTGCAATCTACTGGCAATTTTAGTGGGTGGTTGTCTAATGCTAGGCCACTGGAGATGGTTACTCCCTTGTTCTCTGTACACACCCTGCTCAACCAGTCCCTGCCTCACCCACACCCTACTCAGCTGACTGACCTTCACTTAATCATAGAGCTTAATCAATAAATATCTACATACTTGTCCCCCTCAACCATCCCAACTAGTGATTGCTCTAATTAACCTTTAGATCACAACCATCTCTACTATGATAGCGTATCTAAGGGTGTGCCCCTCTACCAGTTTCCCTGGTAGCCCATGAGCCAACCGTAAGTCATTTCCCTCTATAACTGGCACTCCCCCTCTCCTTCTAGGAGTGAAGACTACTACCTTGTCCTGTCTGTCATCTGCCACACACTGTGAGGTGTCACTCCAGGGCCTGGCTTAAGATATATAAGCTCCTCCCATCCATTACGCTACTAACATCTCTGTTGCTGACTCCAGGCTCTTTATTCGGTCTTGAGGCTGGGCCAGTACCGGACTGGCAGGTCTGTGGAGTGCACACTCATTAGCCTGTGAAATTACTCAGCCCATAAAAATTAACCACACCATATTTCCAGGCTACTCTCATCTTTTGAGATGGCCCACACTCTGTCTGTGGAGTGTGTTTCTCTCTAAATAAATCCACTTTTTTCCTATCACTTTTGTTTCTCATTGAATTCTTTCTGCAATGAGACATCAAGAACCTGAGATTCATTAAGTCCTGAGACCAGCTGTGATATAGAAGGTTTACACAGTTTCAAAAGGAGGAAACTTGTAAAGATAGATTCAATTTTTTTCTATGTTCTAAAACTCTAAAACTTTGGCCACCTGATTCAAAGAGCCAACTCATTGGAAAACACTCTGATGCTGGGAAAGAAGGAGGGCAGGAGAAGAAGGAGGTGACAGAGGATGAGATGGTAGGATAGCTTCACTGACTCAATGGATATGAGTTTGAGCTAACTCTGGGAGAGAGTAAAGGACAGGGAAGCCTGGCGTGCTGCAGTCCATGGGGTCTCAAAGACTCGGACACGACTAAGAGACTGAACATCTTTGGACGATGCTTATATTTAGTAAAATAGATTCTCAACTACTTGAAAGCAATGGCCTAAGAAATCTAGACCCAGAAGACAGAAATAATGGAGACTGCCATGCAACCCAGGCACCAAATGTCATCATACAAAATGGCTTTCTGTGTACATCAACCAGATAATCAATTTCTCTTTTCAACTGTCCATTTGGCCTAGAGAGTTAGAGATTCAAATCATTGCAATGTCCTTGTTGCCACAATAAAACTTGCTGTTGTATTCTAGATACTGAATATTCTTGTTATACATAACTGGGGCGGGTTTTATAGGTACACGCTCAGATTTCTCTGAGAGCACATGTAATAAATAACACTGCAGAAATATGGAAGCTGCCTTAGGACCCTAACTTTAATTCTACAAGGAAAGTATAACACAGAAATCAAGTTCCTGCTTTCAAACAAGAAATCTTAATCTTTTTCCAGTTTTCTTTCTAAAATGACAGTTTATAATTTAGATTAAAAAGCATCTGAGATGGAATACTTTTAATGACTTGACTAGAAGAGTGATGGTTTATTGAAACAATTGAAATGGGAAAATCAATTTAATTCTTGTGAAAACAAGTACAAATGAATCCCTGCCCATGCATTTCAAAAAAATGTATTTAAGTTTTTCTATGAGAGAAATCATTACCAATCAAAAGGATTTTAGTTTCCAAAATTTTATTAGATGTTATCATCATTTTTTTATCCATCCTCTGACCCAAAGGAGAAAGAGAAAGCTAAAATGGGATCAAAGGAAAAGCCGTATCTTGATTTACAACTTATATTTTCTGACCAGACTTACAAATCCAGCTAAAGTGTTCAATCAATACAGAGCACTTAAAAATGATGTCAGTAACAGAATGCTTTCACCTAAAGGTAGTGCTTAAGCTAACTTCTTGTTAAAAAATAAAATAAAAAAAAAATTTAAAAGCCTGTTCCTCTTTAGCATGTATTTCTCTAAATCTAATTTCCAAGACATTAGCTTTAGCCTGCATCAAATTGCATAAAATTTAACCTGCTTCTATTTTATTGAAGAAGATACATAAAATAAAAGAATATTCAAAAATAGCTGCCTAAGTATTTGCAGGTAGATTTGTGGGACTTTGAATGGCTAGTTCAAGGGCCTCTGTCCTTGCCTTGGAAAGCCCATATTTCACTTAGACTTAGCGAAGGTAACCAATAGTTGCTGGGAATATCTGCCAGCTTCCAGGTGGAAGGTATTGAATCAGAGTGTCCAGTTTTCTCTATATTGATGTTAGGAAATTAGCCTCTTTAGTTCAGAAATAGAAAATTAAGAAGGTATTTGGCCTAAGTCAATAAGATCATGAAGGGTACAAATGAAATAAAAATGAATCAGGTTATTAAATCTTGAAGTTGAGAGATGTCAGTTAGGATGGCTAAAAGAAAGCACAGTTTTGAATAATCAATAGCATATATATCAGGCTTATCGGCCTAATAAGAAAAAATATAGTGTCTATAAGCACTAAATTCATGTATATATGAATCAGCTATAAGTAGTTATTACAGGAAGTTGGTGATGCTTTTTAGATCAACAGCAGTATTTGTGCCAGGTGTCTGATGTGAATTTTTCATTTACTACTCACAGGAGCTCGGCAAGCAGGTATTCCTATCTCTGGGCTTCCCAGGTGGCACTAGTGGTAAAGAACCTGCCTGCAGGAGACGCAAGAGAAGCAGGTTCAATCCCTGGGTCAGGAAGATCCCCTGGAGGACCGCATGGCAACCCACTCCTGCATTCTTGCCTTGAGAACCCCATGCACAGAGGAGCCTGGTGGGCTAGTCCATAGGGTTGTAAAGAGTCTGACACAACTGAGGCAATTTAGCATGCACACACACATTACTATCTTTAATTTACAAATTATGGGGAGAAGCTCAAATGGTTAAGTTAATGCACTAGGTTAACCGTGAATGATGGGGCTGGGATTTGAACCCCATTCGGCTTCATTCCAGAGCCTATGAACTTTCCTTTAAGCTGAGATACCTTTCAAAGACAAAAGACATCTCTGACACACAAAATACTTCTTACGGTCACTATCAGATGCACAATTATCAATTGGCACCATAATACCACAATAACTAAAACTCTAAATCCTTACTGGTTTTTTTTGTTTGTTTGTTTTTTAGGTCTACTGTTACCCACTAATCTGTGGATCAGCTGAGAAGCTCTGCTGATCTTGGCTGAGTTTGACCAATCTAACCTAGTCTTGCTCACATGTCTGTAGTCAGCTGGAGACTGGCTTGTCTCAAATGTTCTCAGCTAAGGTGATTGTCTCTCCTCCACATAGTTATTTGTTCTCCAATATGATGTCTTAGGCTTGCTTTCACTATGAAGCCTGTTTCTAAAAAGGGAATGGAAGCAGGTAAGGTCGATGTACACCTAGGTCCAGGGCTTTCCTGGTGGCTCAGACAGTAAAGAATCTGCCTGCAATGCAGGAGACCCAGGTTTGATCCCTGGGTTGGGGAGATCCCCTGGAGAAGGGAAAGGCTACCCACTCCAGTATTCTTGCCTGGAGAATTCCACAGATAGAGGAGCCTGGTGGGCTACAGTCCATGGGGTTGCAAAGAGTCAGACACAACTGAGCAACTAACACACACACAAGGTCTCTGGAGACCTAGATTCAAAGCTAGCACACTGATATATTTTATTGGCCAATGCAAGTCAAAAAGTCAGTCCAGATTCAATGAATGAGGAAATAGACTCATTTGAGTCTATTTGCAGAAATGAGGAAAATTTCTTACAATTCTAAATTGTATTTTAAAATAAACTGATAAAAACAAAGGTGGTCACTAAATTTTTGCCAATTATGTTTCTTCATAAAGTGTTATATTTCTATAAATGTAAATATATAGACCTATATTTTAATATTTTGTTGATGGTGACCATTGGTATTATCAAGCCTTTCTTGGAACAGCACAGTGTGAGTCCCTAAGAGACTCTATGATCAACAATCTTGAAAAAATTCCCTCATCTTGGAAGAACATACCTACAAGCCCATAACTGGGCACAAAAATGAAGTTGATAGAGAGACAAAAGGTAAAAAGGCAAAGAGATAGAAAGATAAAGAAAAATAGGGAATATATGTAATGACAATGAGAAATAAAGAAATCAACCTCACTGTTCTCTATAGTGGCTGTACTAGTTTGCATTCCCACCAACAGTGTAAGAGGGTTCCCTTTTCTCCACACCCTCTCCAGCATTTATTGCTTGTAGACTTTTGGATAGCGGCCATTCTGACTGGTGTGTAATGGTACCTCATTGTGGTTTTGATTTGCATTTCTCTAATAATGAGTGATGTTGAGCAGGAGATTCCTTAAAAAACTGGGAATAGAACTGCCATATGACCCAGCAATCCCACTGCTAGGCATATACATCGAGGAAACCAGAATTGAAAGAGACGCGTGTACCCCAATGTTCATCGCAGCACTGTTTACAATAGCCAGGACATGGAAGCAACCTAGATGTCCATCGGCAGACGAATGGATAAGGAAGCTGTGGTACATATACACAATGGAATATTACTCAGCCATTAAAAAGAATACATTTGAATCGGTTCTATTGAGATGGATGAAACTGGAGCCCATTATACAGAGTGAAGTGAGCCAGAAAGAAAAGCACCAATACAGTATACTAATGCATGTATATGGAATTTGAAAGATGGTAATGGTAACTCTATATGTGAGACAGAATAAGAGACACAGATGCATAGAACAGTCCTGTGGACTCTGAGGGAGAAGGTGAGGGTTGGACGTTCTGGGACAATAACATTGAAACATGTATATTGTCATATGTGAAGCAGAACACCATTCCATGTTCTATGCATGGGACGGATGCTCAGGGATGGAGCGTTGGGATGACAGAGAGGGATGGGAGGGGGAGGGAGGTGGGAGGAGGGTTTGGGAGGGGGAGCACATGTGAATCCATGGCTGGTTCATGTCGATGTATGGCAAAAACTACTACAATATTGTAAAGTAATTAGCCCCCAACTAAAAAAATAAATAAATAAATAAATAAATAAATAAATAAATAAATAAATAAATAAAAAGAAATCAACCTCACCGCTACTAAAAATTTTGAGGATATAAGAAAATAATAAATTCAGGAAGCAGTCAATTCAAAAATAACTCAAATTCAATTCTAAAAGAATATACAAATAATATTTATGAGTTGCTATTTAAAATAACTGGACAATCAGGCATAAAGAAAAGCTGAAAACTTGTAACATAAATCCTACTAAAAACTTTTATGGTCTTTCTTTTCCCTCTTCTCCACACAAAATAACATTCTCAATTATTTTTCAACGTGTTCACGTTTCCTATAAACAATACACGATTTCAGACCATCTTAAATATCACTGTACTCTCACACAACCTAGCAGTAAAGTGTCTTTCACATACCAGCCATTCAATAAATGTTTACCTTTCCCATTGGTAAGAATGGAAAACATAATTTCTTTTAATTCTTCATACCAACGCTACGTTACTAATAAAATACCCCAGGAGTCCTTGGGAGCAGTAACTTTTCTTTTTGAAAATTTCTGAGTTGTAAAAGCAAATGAGCTCCTTATCTTTAAGGAACAAAGGATGGATAGCAAATGCACACTCACAGCAGCCCAAGATTCCACTGGTGTGTCCCCAGCTCTAAACAATGACAAAAAGTACATTAACCACAAGATCAAGATGCCTAATCAATTTGCAAGTACATGGAAGGGCTTAGAATGATGGGTAATAAGCAGCATGACTTTGTGACCAACAAATCATGTTAGACCAATTCAATTGCCTCCTCTGACAGAGTGGCAGACCTTGTATGCAGGGAGGAAGGGACAGACATAATATATTTTGACTTCAGGGAGGCTTCTGACTCTGTTCCACATGACATGCTCATCAACAAGGTAGGAAAATATGGCTTGCTGTCAGAGATGGATTAAATTGATTAGAGCAGTGGCTAATTGGAACGAGAAGGAAAATCATAGACTGCATGAAAACATAAATGCAGAGCCAAATATGCTGGTGTTTTGGGTCTGGATAAATTAAAGGGCAAATGAGTATAGCAGACAAAGCAGAACACAGTTAGATGGCAGATCCTTGCCCATAAATACAGTAGCTCGTGTCTTTTAATGGCATTTCTTCTAACTCTTTGGACATTAACAAGTGTAGGAATAAATGGACACTATGTTACTGTACTTGCAGGAAAGGCATTATGTTAGATTAAAGCTTTGTGTCTTCAAAATATACTTTCAAAATGCAAAGAAAAACCCCTAGATATAATTATTTTCTATTCAGTTCAGTTCAGTTGCTCAGTCGTGTCCACCTCTTTGCGACCCCATGAACCACAGCATGCCAGGCCTCCCTGCCCATCTACTAATATTAAGAGTAAGTCTCCAACATGAGTAAGGTTCCATTCATCTTCAAATGAATGAATTTTGATAGATCTTCCCAGATATGACAGATTGAATGAGAATAAGAAAATAAGATGATTAAATTTCAAAGGGAAGAAACAGGAGAGAAATCTTGGGGGCACAGTAAATGGCTAAAGGCAGAGCAATAGGGGCTTCTAATAATTTTGACTGTAGTCTGATTTGACCTGAAATTATTTTTTTGGTTAGCCTATTAGTTAATATCTGACCCTAAATTCAGCACTTAGACCAGGTTAATCAATATTTTGAACCCATCAGATCAACTGGAAGAACTACCACTATCATAGAAATTTGGTCAGGAATTGTGAAATCCTTTATGACAAGTAAATCTTGACTAGACACCAAGTAAGTGTTCATCTCTGCTAGACACAGTCACTACCCTCCAAGATCTGGGGCACTAAAGGCAAAGATAATACCTATGAAAGATAAACCATATGTATTTGGATCTCTCTTCTCTCCAGCATCTATGATTTCTTTCTCTCACTTGAATATATCCTACTCCCCTTTCTCTAAAAACTTTCACCTGATTTTGGCACATTTAATGATTTTAAGAGATGTCTAAATATACTTTGAGATTCCTCCTTTGAAAAGGTGAAGACTAATTCCTCTCCCCTTAACCGTGGGTTGTGCTTAGGGACTGCTTCTATCAATATGACAAAAATGCTGGTGTGTCACTTTAGGGAAAAGTTCACAGAAGGACCTCAAAGGAAAGATACTGATGTATTTGACAATAATAAATTTAAAACATCTATTCATTAAAACATAAAGTAAAAAAAATATAAGCCACAGAATGTGAAAAAATATTTTTAACTGCATCGCTATCAAAGAACTTGTATCCAGATTACACAAGGAACTGCAAATTGATTAAAAAAAAAGTTGGAAAAATCAATAAAAACAGTAGTTTGAAGTCTTAACTGAGCACTTTGTAAAAGAGAAAATTCAAATGGTCAATAGACAAATAAAATAAGATCAACCTCTTTAGTAAGCAGGGAAATGCAAATGAAAACTACAGAGATCTACAAGTATATATACATAGAATTGGCAAAAATAAAAATCTAAGAAAGCCTAGTATTTGGTGACAATATAAAGCATTGTCTGCTAAAACTAAAAACAGGCATACACTGTGACTCAGCAATTTCACTCCTAGGTGGTAAATATATCATAGAAACCATGGGCACACAGACACCAGGATACAGGCAAAATAACTTTAATAGTGGCATAGATTTTATAACCAAAACCAAGGAAAAATTACTATATTTATAAAGAATATGTATGTGTGTGTATATATATATATAAGAATATGCTACTATATATAATAATATGCTATATTTACAAAATATAGAAATTAAAATAAATAAAGCAATGTGCATCAACTCAGCTAAATCATAGACATATGAATAAAAAAGCACAACACAAAAAATACATAAGTACAATATATCATTTATTTATATTAAGTTTACAAAATACAAGATAAACAGCACTGTCAAGGGAGGCATATTTTGGTGCTAAAATTATAAGCAAGAAAATGATTACCATAAAATTCAGCATAGCAGTTACCTCTAGCAGGTAGAGATTTGAAGATATTCCAAAGTGAACATACGGGGAGCTTCTGGAATGCTGACCATGTTTTATTTCTTGACCTATGTGGTAATTCACAGGTTTCACTTTTTAGTTCATACATTGCATTTGTTGGAGAAGGCAATGGCACCCCACTCCAGTACTCTTACCTGGAAACTCCCATGGACAGAGGAGCCTGGTAGGCTGTAGTCCATGGGGTCGCGAAGAGTCGGACATGACTGAGCGACTTCACTTTCACTTTTCATTTTCATGCATTGGAGAAGGAAATGGCAACCCACTCCAGTGTTCTTGCCTGGAGAATCCCAGGGATGGGGGAGCCTGGTGGGCTGCCGTCTATGGGGTTGCACAGAGTCGGGCACGACTGAAGCGACTTAGCAGTAGCATTGCATTTGTTTACCTATGTTTTATGCACTTTTCCTGTGTGTTATATTTTAAACTAAAAGGTTCACAGAACAACAGAAAATTTATGCCACATCCCAAGAAACTAGCTTCAATTCGCACAACACTACGGTAATTGCTCTCTGGGTTTTTCTCAAGAATTCCATAAAATAGTTGGAAAGATATTTATACTGTGTTTTGTCAGCTTCATTCCATTGCACATATTCATTAAATAACTATTGATTGAGTGCCTACTATGTGACAGGCACTGTTCTAGGCATTTAGAATTAGAGCAGAGAAACAAAAATAAAACCCATGCCCTCACTCAAGGAACTTATATTCTAGTTTAAGTTTAAAATAAGGAATACATTAGCAAATAAGATTCTAAGAATAAAGAGAAGTTAGCCTCAGGAAAGACTGCATCTAAGAATTCAAATAGCATAACAATTCTAAATCTCAATATTTCTCTCACTTGGCTTAAAGTTGTATTTAGGCCCTATTCCCCTTAGACCTCTCTGTAAGTTAGGGGGAATAACCAGAACTAGCTTTACAGTCGAACTCTTCCAGTTTACATCCAAGGGGAAAGACTATTTCCTTGGTATCTATATATAAAAAAAATTTCACGGAAGAGCTCTGATTGGTCACTCTAAGATCATTATTTCATCCATGAGCCAATTACTGAGCCCAAGATAATGATGTAGTCTGACTGGTCAAGACTGGATCTTACACCCAATCCTGTGATGGGAGAAATTTGGTATTGCAATTGGTAGCCCTACTAAACGGCATGGAGTCAAGGAGGGGAATTTCCAAAAGAAACAGTGCTGAAATCAGAATTGAGTAGATAGTACTGGGTTGGTGTAGTCTCCAACAAGCACACATAATAGAGATCAGGCTGTGATAAGGGCAATCACAGAAAATAAAACATAAAGCCCTGCAGGGTCCCAGAGAAAGGAATTCTCTAATTGAAGAATCAAGGAAATCTTTACAAATCTGCATTCACCCTCCTTCACTTCACAGATTCTGATCTCAAATCTACCTCTGAAAGAATCAAACTGATCACCTTATTCAGAATTGAAGAAACATAGATCTGAGAGGGGCATGAAGGTTACACTGGATGTCCTAACACCCTCTGAACAGGATGAGTATTGACAGAATCCATAATATTAGTATGATGCTGAGGAAGGTGGCCCCATAATCTGTCTCAGAGAGCAGGCTCAGGGTTTAATAGTCCTTATCGGTTCTGCCAGGATTAAAGACTGCTGTCCTTAACCAAGCTGAGATAATGTGAGTTTATAAAACAGTCAATAAAGAACAATGATGCAACCAGAGAGGAAATTCGAGAGCCTAGATGCTCTGCATTTAAGTTCTGTGTCCCTAACTCAGGATTTCTGAAAGTCCTTCCTTGCCCTTCATACATAGTTTAATGAGTGTCTAACAGTGAGGTCCTGTTCTCTCCTCTTATGGGCTGCTCTGAAATGTCAAAGCTTTTTCCTGGAATCTTGGACTATGATTTTAAGAAACTATTACAAAATATGGTTACCTCCTTCAGATTCTGCATGTGCATTTACTCACCATATTCTAGAATCAATCTAATTATAATAACAAATTTAAAACAGCCCCCCCCCCCACCTTCTCTCCTCATACTCCAATGAAATTCTCTGTGATAAACTGCACTTCTGTAACAGAACTTTGAAACATGGCACCAGCCATCTCCTTGGGCAGCCCTAAAGGTGATTAATTCCACATCCAACCTACTAATTGTCAGCTGTATGTGTACATACATCTCTCTCTCCAACCCCATTGCTGGATTAAATTCCCTTTGGAACAAAAGACTGTGTTCCCTTTATCTTTGATTTCTTAAACTCATAATATAATCTTGGACCCAAAACATAATGCTTTATGTGGAATGTACAAAAATAATTAACTGGTAATTTTCAAATTTTTACATTAAAGAACAAGCAATTCTGCCAAATAGTCACTTATCTTCCCAATAGCTGTATGACTCAGAGAAAACCCTTACCAATCCTATGATAACTACATTGTGGGATTAGGTGACCAGAATGGGGGTATAAAGAGAGTGGAGCTGGTTAGGAATAGACAGGCATCCAGTAATTAAAAAACAAGAAATAAAGTATCAGACATTTCTAAGTTCAAATTTTAGCCAGCTCTAAGTTCTTTAGCTCCCAGTTTCCTATTTATGAGATGAATATAATACCTTGCTATCTAGGTTATTGTAGGGAGTAAGTAAAATGAGGATGTAAAATCAATAGACATGTGTGTAAATGTCTTTTAAAACCAGTGGTGTAGGTGTGTGTGTAAATTGTATTTTGAGGTCCTAGTCGTCCTTTGCGATGGAAGCCTAATCTCAGTTAGTTTGGGGTCTCTGTTCTCTCCACAGGGTTGCCTTTATTTTGGGGCACCATTCATGTAGCTCTAAGGTACAAGTTTGTTAGGGGCATGTGTTCCACTTGTGCACACTGAAATAGCTGCATCTTTGCCTTCAGGTCACTGCTGACACCCTCCTAATTCACATCATAACTTCTTAGTTCTATGGATTATCTGGTAGTTCTGTGCCCTGGCTAGAAAATCTATGTGAGAAGATTTATACTCCAGTTTGCCATGCCTAGTAGCCATTCCCTTTCTAGGATATTGTTGCCTAAAGAAAATATGGAACCTCTCCAACTAGTAGGGTTTTGTCCCTCCAAAATTACTATCAGAGAAACAATAAGCAAAACCTTCTCTCTGGGACCACCAAACTCTGCTCTCACTATCTCTCCTGCTCCTACCTTCTTCCAAGTTGGAGAAATTTTCTATCTATGTGGGAAAAGTTCTACTCTTCTCAAAGTCCACCTCTCCCAAATACTTCACCTTTACCTGAACTGGTCTCAGATTTCCTAAAGTCAGAAATACTCCCTGTTTTCCTCTTTCTGCTTTTCTCTTCCCTCCTGACGATGGTGAAATTGAAGGAAGGATGCAGGAATACAGGCAGAATGAAAGCACAGGGAGGAAAATCCATCCAGCAAGTGAACTATTGTTACTAGTTCAACAAAAGATGGGGATGAACAAAGTATTTCAGATACTTCAATACTTTAGCTATTTTATAGATAATCGCCTCATAGTCTTTGAAGGGTGTCCCAACCTGGAAACATTATTTTAACAAAACTATTGCCAAATAAAAGTTCACAGTTGTTACATGGCTGAAAAACATGTTTTCCAGAAAGAAGAAAGTAGGGTAGCTATAAGCAGAGTTTGCCCTCCAAGCACTCCTATCTCCCTCCTACTTTGTTTTCTACTTTCTCATATCCTGAAAACTCCCTTTCTTCTTTTATTCAGGCATTTGTTTTCTCCATCCTCCACAGAGATCCATACAGATCTTCCCCCCTCACAGTACCACATGGCAATAGATTCCATCTGTTACCTCCTTGACCACAAACCCCATTCTCCCTCATTCTCATATCCAAGCTGAAGGCTACAGTGACTCAACACTCCAAAGGATATGAATTTTAAAGGAGTAAGGAAAGGAATCTATAGTAATCACTAGCAGATAGATAAGTAGGTTTTTGATGGTTCTTAGAGACTCTAAAGTATGGAACACCAAAGAGCTACAGAATACACATTCATTTTAAGCATTTCATTGACAAAAATGGCTAATATTGGGACATGAATCAAGTCTTAAATTTTAAAGGAATGAAATCATACAGATTATATGTACAACCACATTATAATTAAATTTAATATCAAAACAAAAGTAACTAATAAAAACACTATATATTTTGGAAATTAAATACCTCTTGTTATACCATTATGTCAAAGAAGAAATCATAATTAAAAATTGTAAATAAGCTTTTGTTGAATGTGTGTGTGCTTAGTCACTCAGTCATGTCCGACTCTTTGCGACCCCGTGTACTCTAGCCCCCTAAAGTCCTTTGTCCTTGGGGATTCTCCTAGGCAAGAATACTGGAATGGACTGTCAAGCCCTCCTTGAGGGGATCTTCCCAACCCAGGGATCAAACCCAGGTCTCCTGCAGTGCAGGCAGATTCTTTACCATCTGAGCCACCAGGGAAGCCCTTTTATTGAATAGTAGCAAAAATAGATACTACACTGCAAAATATGTGGGCTACAAATAATGTAGAAATTGGAGGAAATGTACACATTTAATGCATGTCTTAGAAAATAATAATGTGTGAAAATTAATATACATCCATCTGGCACAGATCCTTCTTCAAAGAAGGACTTACTGTCCAGCTGTGAGAAAAACAGTCAGCAGACAATCTTCATCTGTCAGCTCCTACAGGGTCTGCCTCAGCTGCAGAGAGCCACCTACCAACCGTAAGACCAGGCCCACATCTAATAACTGGGTGAAGAAGGGGTTGACCAGACCAGTCCAATGTTGAAAATTCAACACTATATTCAAAGATAATACTCTGAAGGATAGTATTTGTTCTAGAGCTCCCCACCAAGTTGGCTCAGGCTTACAGAGCCTGCATCACAGTTTGGCGCTGCTTCTGCTTTCATTCTACTTTTTCCCACCTCGCACTACAAACTTCATCTCAGTGTATGAGTCAAGTGAATCCAATCTGTGATACCATTGCAAAAGAATGAGAAAAAAGGAAAGCACATTAAACTGATAAAAGTTATAGAAGAAAATAATAAAAATTTGACTAGAAATTATTGACGAAAGCAGACATTCAATAGAGATGATCAAGTCTTTTTAAAAGATTAATAAAAAAATTATAAATGACTAGTAAAGCTTACAGGAAAAAACAGAGAAGAAGCACAATTAATCAACACAAGGAATGGAGACAGAAATATCATCTCAGATACTCAAGACATTAAATGGATGATACGAGGATATTAAATCACCCTTATGTGAATATTTTTTAAAATTACAACAAATGTACACAGTTCAAGAAAAAGATAACTTAACCAAACAAAACCAAGAAGGATTTGAAAATTTCAACAGCCCTATAGCCATTAAAGTGAATGACTCATTAATTTTCAAAATTTTCTCCAAAAACTCAAACCCCAACAAGTGATTAGCCATGGAAATCTATCAATTCTTAAAAAAATAATTTAAATGTTTACATAGTAAGTAGAGAAGAGGAATGAAAAAGTAGAGAAAGTGAGGGAGTACTTCTCAACTCATTTTATGGGGCCAGCATAGATTGGATATGACAGTACGAGAACAGTGTAAGAAGAAAAGTTGCAGATAATTTTTACTAATTAATATTTATGCAACTATCTTAAAGTGTTAACAAAGCAAACTCATTAATCTATCAAAAAATGATTTAAATGCAAATTTTTATTTTTAACATTAGAAAATTAATTAGTATACTCCTCCTAGTAATAGATTGACAAATAGTTATACCATGATTTCAGTAGTTTCAGAAAGAAGGCTCAATAAAATTTAGCATACATTCATTTTAAAGAAGGAAAAGTCTTGGGAATCCATTTGGAAAGAAACTTCCTGAATCCAAATAAAAATATATACAAGAAAAAGAAAACTTCAAAAAACTTTAGCAAAACATCAGATTTAGAATCTTTCCCTTTTAGAACAAAAATAAAACAAGGATTCTCACTATCATCCTTTAATTTGACATTGTATTAGAGATTTAGCCCAACGTGGTAAGATAAAAAAAGAAATAAAATGTGTAAGAATTGAGGATTTCCAGGCTGGGATGGCAACACAGAAAGCTCTTGAATTTCCCTCCTACCCAGGATACTTGAATATACATACAGCTTTGTTGTTCTTGTTCAGTTGCTAAGTCATGTCTGACTTTTTGCAACCACATGAACTGCAGCACTACAGGCTTCCCTGTCCTTCACTATCTCCCAGAGTTTGCTCAAACTGAAGTTCATTGAGTCAGTGGTGCTATCTAATTCAGAACAATTTCTTCTTGAGAGAAATCCAGAAGCTACATGAGTGAGTCCTACATATTAGCTGATGGAGAAAATACCCACATCAAAATGGGTAGAAAAGACTGACACACTCCCACCATAAACCCTACCCCGAGCATTGTGCCATTATCAGGAAGGCGCTCCAAACTCCCAGCTTTCTCCTCAGAAACCAAGGGCTTGGAACAAACAACTAGTGCCCCAACTTTTAAAGCTACTACCCAACTGAGATTACCAAATCACCTAGCTCTGAAAGCCACCAGGGCTTACATTTACAGGACCATAGCAGAAAAAGAAGCAATTGTTAAAGGGCTTGAGGGCACTCCCAGCTGGTATACCCCAGTTCTCAGCACAGAGGGAGCCAGAAAGAGTCAGAAAGAAAAAAATAAATATTGCATATTAACATTAATGCATATAGATAGAATCTAGAAAGATGGTACTGATAAACCTATTTACAGGGCAACAGTGGAGACGCAGACATAGAGAACAGAATTATGGACATGGGTGAGGAGAAGGAAGTAGTGGGTGGGACGAATGGAAAGAGTAACATGAAAGCATATACACTACCATGTGTAAAAAAGAAAACCAACGGGAATTTGCTGTATGACTCAGGGAACTCAAATTGGGGCTCTGTAACATCCTAGGGAGTGGGAAGGGGTGAGATATGGAAGGGAGATTAAAGACAGAGAGGACATATGTTATACCTATGGTTGATTCATGTTGATGTATGGTAGAGGCCAACACAATATTGTGAAGCAATTTTCCTTCAATTACAAATGATAACTTTGGGGGGAAAATAGTCCTTAAAGCCATAACATAAATAAATAAATAACATAGGTATGAATAAACAAATCAAAAGATATACTAGACTCCTTTGGGGAAATTTTTAAAAAATGCCCATCACTCAGTCTTCCCCTTGAAGAGGTTTGACTACATACTTTATAAGCTGCTGCCTGAAAGTCCAGCTTCTAATTAGCACACACCTAGGTACCGTGATGGTCTGGGAGCCCAAAAGAGCCAGTGGGCACTTTCCCCTCCTCCTTCCTGTTCGCTCCAATAGTAAAACCAAGTTGCCAGCACCTCCTTGGAAAAAGCCTGTCTACATATCTAGCACCCCAACTTTAAGACCCCCAAATCACCTAGTTTTGATAACAAAATGAGGTTTAAACATTCACAAGTCCCACAGGAATAGAGCAAACAAAGAAGCACATTTTTACTAGGGCAAAAGAACTCCTGGTTTCCCAGGAGGTTCAGTGGTAAAGAATTCGCCTGCCAATGCAGGAGACACAAGAGATGCAGGTTCGATCCCAGGGTTGGGAAGATTCCCTGGAGTAGGAAATGGAAACCTGATCCAGTATTTGTCTCTGGATAATTCCACGGACAGAGGATCCAGGGGGGCTACAGTCCATGGGGTCATGAAGAGTCAGACACAATTGAACACACACACACAAGTACTCCCACTCCACTGGCTATATCCTCAGGCTCAGCACAGAGGGAATGGGCAAGAATGCCCATCTCTCACTCTTCCCCTGAAAGAAGTTAGACTGCACACTTTCCCAACTATTGCCAGAGGGTCAACCTTTAACTAGCCTGCATCCAACTGCTGACTGCAATCCTTTGGGACACTGAAGGGTTTTAGCATATCCTCAACCATGCTGACAAGCATATGGAGAAGAGGGAACCCTCATACAATGTTAGTGGGAATGCAAGCTGGTGAAGAACTCTGGAAAACATTGTGGAGGTCCCTCAAGAAATTAAAAATAGAATTACATTATAATCCAGAAATCTCACTTCAGGGTATATATACAAAGGAAACTAATATTCATTATTGCAAAGAGATATCTGTACTTTGCAGCAGCATTGTACAGAATAGTCAAGGTACAGAAACACCCCAAATGTCCCTTGATGGGTTAATGGATTTTTAAAATGTGGCATATACAATGGAATATTATTAAGCTTTAAAAAGGAAGGCGTTTTTTACCATTTGCAATATTATGAATGAATGTGGAGGTCATGATGCTAAGTGCGATAATCCAGACAGAGAAAAACATACTGTATGGTATTACTTTAATGTGAGTTTAAAATTAAATGAACTTACAGGAAACAGAGATGAGAATGATGCTTGCCAAGGCCTGAGGATAGCAGTGAGGAAACTAGGTAGAGGCTGATAAGAAAATATTAACTTTCAGTTATAAAATGAATAAGGTCTGAGGACCTAATTCTTAATGTAGTCACTATAGGTGATGATACTGCATTGCATAAGTGAAACTTTCTAAGAGTGGAACTTCAGTGTTATCACACACACACAAAAAAGTGGGGGGTAAATATGTAAGGTGATGGGTATAAATTAGCTCTATGGTGGGACTCCTTTCATAATGTATGCATTTATCAAACCATCACACTGTATACTTTAAATATCTTACAATTTTTTCAATTATACTTCAATTATTTTAAAATGTATAAAAATTTGAAAAGGAAAATAAAAGTGGTATCTACAAATGATATGATTGCATATGTATAGAATCCAAAAATAATCTACAGATGAATTATTTAAAATAATATGTGATTATAACAATGTTGCTGAATATCAAATCAGTTTATGAAAACAGCTTTATTTAGAATATCAGAACAATTCACCAGAAAATAAAATTTTAAAGAAGATGCCATTAACAATAGCATCAAAGGTAAAAACATGCTAAATATATATGTGTAGCACCTTTAATATATATTTATATTCATATATGTAAACTGTATTAACATATTATACATAACTATTTGCATATATGTATAGTAAGCGTGGGAGAAGGAAATGGCAACCCACTCCAGTACTCTTGCCTGGAGAATCCCATGGACAGAGGAGCCTGGCAGGCCATGGTCCATGGGGTCGCAGAGAGTCAGACACAACTGAAGTGACTAAGCATGCACAGCACGCATACATAAGCTTTGCTGAAATGTATCGAGAGAGATAATAGATTGAAACATCATTAAAAATATCAATTATATTCAAATTGATTTATAGACTTAATTCAGTCCCATCCAACATGCTAGTCAGATTACTTTTGCAAAATTTGAAAAGTATATTCTAAAATATATTGAAGTATTAGGTTGGCCAGAAAGTTCATTCTATTTTTTTCCATAACACCTTACAAGAAAACCCAAAAAAACCTTTTGGCCAACTTAATACAAGGAGACCGAAGATAACCAAGACACTTTTAAAGAAGAAAAATAAGTTGGAAGGGCTTCCTCTACCGTATGTTAGAATTATTTTTAAACTATGGTAACAATGGGTAGACAAATAGAGCAATGTAATAAAGGGCAGAGAATAGACTTATTCATAACACATACTGGGTATATGACAGAGATGTCATTGTGAAAGGGGAAAATGACAGCATTACAAGGAATAATTCTTAGATAACTGGATATTCATACAGAAGGAAATTAAGATGAACTATTATTTCCTTATACATACACAACCATCAAGTTCAGGTAGTTTAAAGATTTAAAAATAAAAAGGGAAAATCATAAGGATTTTTTTAAAGATAACTCTTCAGAAGTTCAAGTTAAAAATAATTCCTTAATAAGACACAAAAAGTACTATCCACAAATGAAAGCTTTCAACGGCATTAATGTTAAAATTTAAGTTCGCAAAGATAATGTATTCAATACAAGTTCAGATTGGTAACAAGTATTTGCAGTAAAAATTACTATAAAAAAGAATTTATATACATTAATAAGAAATAAGCCATTCATTTTATAATGGGCAAATAGATTGAATAATAGTTTCAAGGGATTAGATCTGATTAAGTGTCTGAAGAACTATGGACAGAGGTTCGTAACATTGTACAGGAGACAGTGATCAAAACCATTCCCATGAAGAAGAAATGCAAAAAGGCAAAATTGTTGTCTGAGAAGGCCTTACAAATAGCTGAGAAAAGAAGAGAAGCTAAAGGCAAATGAGAAAAGGAAAGATATATCCATCTGAATGCAGAGTTCCAAAGAAAAGCAAGGAGAGATAAGAAAGCCTTCCTCAGTGATCAGTGCAAAGAAATAGAGGAAAACAATAGAATGAGAAAATTACAGATACCAAGGGAATATTTCATGAAAACATGGGCATAGTAAAGGACAGAAATGGTATGGACCTAACAGATGCAGAAAATATGGCATGAATACATAGAAGAACTATGCAAAAAAGATCTTCATGACACAGATAACAAAGATGGTGTGATCACTCACCTAGAGCCAGACATCCTGGAATGTGAAGTCAAGTGGGCCTTAGGAAGCATCACTATGAACAAAGCTCCTGAAGGTGACGGAATTCCAGCTGAGCTATTTCAAATCCTAAAAGATGATGCTGCGTAAGTGCTGCACTCAGTATGCCAGCAAATTTGGAAAACTCAGCAGTGGCCACAGAACTGGAAAAGGTCAGTTTTCATTCCAATCCCAAAGAAGGGCAATGCCAAAGAATGTTCAAACTACCACACAATTGCATTCATCTCACATGCTAGCAAAGTAATGCTCAAAATTCTCCAAGCCAGGCTTTAACAGTATGTGAACTGAGAACTTCTAAATGTTCTGGATTTAGAAAAGGCAGATAAACTAGAGATCAAATTGCCAACATCCGTTGGATCATAGAAAAAGAAAAAGAATTCTAAAAAACATCTACTTCTGCCTCATTGACTATGCTAAAGCCTTTGACTGTGTGGATCACAACAACTGTGGAAATTTCTTAGAGATGGGAATACCAGATCACCTAACCTGCTTCCTAACAAATCTGTATGCAGGTCCAGAGGCAACAGTTAGAACCGGACATGGAACAACAGATTGGTTACAAATTGAGAAAGGAGTATGTCAAGGCTGTATATTGTCACCCTGCTTATTTGACTTATATGCAGAGTACATCATGCAAAATGCTGGACTGGATGAAGCTCAAGCTGGAATCAAGATTGCCGGGAGAAATATCAATAACCTCAGATATACAGATGACACCACCCTTATGGCAGAAAGCAAAGAGGAACTAAAGAGCCCCTTGATGAAGGTGAAAGAGGAGAGTTAAAAAGCTGACTTAAAACTCAACATTCAAAAAACTAAGATTCTTGGCAAATAGATGGAGAAACTAGAAGCAGTCACAGACTTTCTTTTCTTGGGCTCCCAAACCACTGCAGATGGTGACTGCAGCCATGCAATTAAAAGATGCTTGTTCCTTGGAAGAAAAGCTATGACAAACCTAGACAGCATATTAGAAAGCAGAGATATTACTTTACCAATAACGGTCCATCTAGTCAAAGCTATGGTTTTTCCAGTAGTCATGTATGGATGTAAGACTTGGACCATAAAGAAAGCTAAGCACCAAAGAATTGATCCTTTTGAACTGTAGTGTTGGAGAAGACTCTTGAGAGTCCCTTTGACTGCAAGGAGAACAAACCAGCCAATTCTAAAGGAAATCAGTCCCGAATATTCATGGGAAGGACAGATGCTGAAGCTGAAACTCCAATACTTTGGCCACCCACTGTGAAGAACTGACTCATTGGAAAAGACCCTGATGCTGAGAAAGATTGAAGGCAGGAGGAGAAGGGTGTGACAGAGGATGAGATGGTTGGATGGCATCATCAACTCTATGAACATGAGTTTGAGCAAGCTCTGGGAGTTGGTGATGGACAGGGAAGCTTGGCATGCTGCAGTCCATGGGGGACGCAAAGAGTTGGACATGACTGAGCAGATGAACTGTACTGAAATTAAATAATCACTTATATAAAAAGAGTCTAACTAGTCAACATACATAAAAAGCATAGTTTCATGTGTAATCCGCATAGTAACTATTAAAACTACAATGAAATAGCATTACACACTCACTATCTTGGGAAAGGGTAAAATGTCTGACACTATCAACTATTGGTGAGGATACTGAGAAAAGGAACACACTAAATATAGTTAATGAAAAGGAAAACATTTGGTATTATCTAGTAAACTAAAGATATGTGACTTATGACCTAGCAATTCCATTCCCAGGGGTACACCATATAGCAACTCCTACGAAAATGTGTGCCTAGATATTTGTACAGACATGTTAATAGAAACACTATTCATAATACCTCTAAACTAGAAGCAGGTCAAATGTCCATCTAGAGAAGAATGGATAAGTGAACCGTGATATATTCATACAATAAAACATTATACAGTAGTAAAAATGAACAATTAGCTGCAACTAACATTATGGATGAATCTCATACACATAAGTAAAAGAATTAGGACATACATATGTACATATATATATATATATATATATATACACACACATACAAACAACATGATTCTATTCTTCTAAAACTGAAAAACAGTAAAAATTACATTATTTAGTCATTCATGCATAATTATTTTGCAATTTTGCTACATTAGAGTATATACCACAGCTTTAAAAATCAACGACAATAAATGAAAGATAAAGAAATAAAAGTAATAGTTGCAATAACTTTTTAAGAAGGATATCTTTAAAAATAGCAAATAAATCACTACACTGTACACCTTAAGCTTACACATTGTTATGTTACAATTACAATCTCAATAAAGCTGGGGAAAAACATAAATACATTAAAGAAAAAACAACCTTACAAGGAAAAAAATACTCCTGGCCCACTTCAAAATAATAAAAGCACTTAATTTTTTTAAAAGGAGAAAGATAGCCTAATAGTGCAGAAGATGAATCAAAGGAACTATTGTTTTAAGAGAAATGTAGATTTAAAAGTTAGTTCAAGAAGATCAGTATTTCAAGAGGAATTAAAGATACATGAGACTAAGGGGATGAATAACACCATGTGATCCTTAAGAAAGCAAAAAGTCATGAAATCAGAATGAAAAATAAGGAAAGAATGGATGCAGCTGAAAGCAATTTTGTAAATGATAGGCCAACCATCTGATGGCTCCATTTTCTCTGATGTAGAAAGCGAGATTGTGCTCCAAAAACTAGCCTTCTTGGCAAAAGGAAGCCGACAGCACTTTTCCTCTCTTCTCGTTCGGCTCACTGGGTTGAAGCTTCTTGTTGCTGCAAAGCCAAAAGCAGCAGCTATGCAGATGATGCCCAGCACTGATGCCAGAGTGTCCACCAATGCCAATGTTATGGGTATCTTTGCACAGCCAAGAACTCAGGAGCTATCTCTCAAAGGAGTCAAAGCTGCAGGCACCAAAGCTGCACAAGACGGCTGAACTCAAAGCCAACACAGATTGTAGCTTCCCCCAGTTAAAATGATCAAGCTCATCAAATCCAACCCATGAATTTGGGCAACAGTCTGTGCATACTTCAGTTCTTTCTTTAGGTTGTATTTGCTGTAGGAAACTCCAAGAACAGTGGTTGTCAACATGTAATGTGTAGTTTCCAATCCAGTGGAACATGAGGGTGGCTCAGTGGTACAGAATCTGCCTGCCAAT
This sequence comes from Okapia johnstoni, assembly GCA_024291935.2. Classification (NCBI taxonomy): domain Eukaryota; kingdom Metazoa; phylum Chordata; class Mammalia; order Artiodactyla; family Giraffidae; genus Okapia; species Okapia johnstoni. The sequence continues at coordinate 41,162,448 of CM044319.1, read as the reverse complement.
ACAGGGGAGCGGGTTCAATCCCTGAGTCGGGAAGATCCCCTGGAGAAGGAAATGACAACCCACTCCAGTATTCTTGCCTGGAAAATCCCATGGCCAGAAGAGCCTGGTGAGTTACAGTCCCTGCAGTCACAAAGAGTCAGACATAACTTAGCAACTGAGCAGGCACACATGCAGAACATAAGGGGGCCTGTGATTCTACATTGTTAACATGTTCCCAGGTGATCTCGATGTTGTTGGTCCTCAAATCATACTGTGAGTAGCAAAGTCCTAGGAACTTCACAATAAAAGGCCACAAGGCTCAATGTATCTATCCACATGACATTTCAAAAGGAGCCTGAAATATGTGCGACTTAGGCCTAATGACTTAGGTAAATGCAGCTTGGATTCAAGCTGGGACATTCTTCAATAATACCTATCCAAGTGAATGATTAGCACATCTGTCAGTCAAAACCAACTGAGTACCATAGATGTATCCACTACGTGGGCTGCAGAAAATTAGTGGGTATTGTCTCTGCTTCTGTTGAATTTATTTTTGACTCAGTGAAAGGCAGAAAGATACTCCAAAAGTACCAAAACTATCAAGGATGCTCAGACTAAAAGAGTTTTCAACTACGCACAGTCCTGTTAAACTGTAAATAAGGTTTTTTGGTTTTTCTTTCTTTTCCACTTACTGACATATTATCCAATTCCTTGGGCATGCCATGAACACATTTCATGGACTAGAAATACAGTGATTCTGTATGTACTGGCGTCTCATATGGGTAGTTAACCTGAGGAAAAGCTATCCTGTTGATAAGCCACAGTAACATAACATAGCTATGGAGTTTATATCCTTCAGTGACATGATGATTCTGTACAAACCTTAGTACACTTGAAATCCACTTTCACTTATCCAAAAATAATCTTTCTCTTAAAAGAAAAAACAAGGCACTTCCAAACTGAGAAGATGAACAGCTGGTGATACTCAATTCGGGATTTGTCCTACCTTATTTTGGCAAATCAAAAGGTGCTCAAAAAGAATTTGAAAAATTTAATGAAAATAGACTTCTTGATAAAAGTTTTAAATTTCAAATCTAGAGAAAGAACCCTACAAGTATCCAAGGATCAACAGGAAAAGCATAAAAGAGCCGTATACTAGTTAAAGGCAGATTGCTCTTATATAACATGAAAAGAAAAAGACGATGTATAGATTTAGGCAAAAAGCTGTTAAACAAAGATATTCATCCAACTGCAATTTGTATGGAAATGGCACAAATGTTCTATATATGTAAATATAGATAGATATACATATGAGTGTAAAAAGTCTAAAAATACTGAAATATCTAATACTCAAATATCCTTTTATACTTACATATATGTATATGAGTATAAGAAATTTAATACTCAAATATCATTTCTGAGAAAATTATTTAAAGATGTATACCAGCCAATGCAAAATTTATTCAAAATTAAACATTCAACAATGAAAAAAAAAAAAAACAATGAAGAAGTTGTGTTTTTTATTATGGTTTTAAAAGAATGGGCTATGATCACTAAAATGAGTTAACCGCTGAGTTTACAAGAAGTAAATAAAACAGAATAATAAAAATACAAACAGAAATCCAGGTCAAAAGTTCAAATTATTTAAACAAAAACAGAGAAATATTTGGATGAGAGGGGGAAAGTTAAGAACTTTTTAAATAACTAGCTCACAACTTCAATTCATTCAATAAATGCTCTCTGAGGATCTATTCAGTTCAGTTAAGTTCAGTCGCTGAGTCGTGTCCGACTCCTTGCAACCCCATGAATCGCAGCACGCCAGGCCTCCCTGTCCATCACCAACTCTCTGAGTCCACCAAAACCCATGTCCATTGAGTGGATGATGCCATCCAGCCATCTCATCCTCTGTCGTCCCCTTCTCTTCCTGCCCTCAATCTTTCCCAGATTCAGGGTCTTTTCCAATAAGTCAGCTCTTCGCATCAGGTGGCCAAACTATTGGAGTTTCAGCTTCAACACCAGTCCTTCCAATGAACACCAAGGACTGATTTCCTTTAGGATGGATTGGTTGGATCTCCTTGCAGTTCAAAGGACTCTCAAGAGTCTTCTACAACACCACAGTTCAAAAGCATCAATTCTTCGGCACTCAGCTTTCTTTATAGCCCAGCTCTCACATCCATACATCACTACTAGAAAAATCATAGCCTTGACTAGATGGACTTTTGTTGGCAAAGTAATGTCTCTGCTTTTTACTATGCTGTCTGGGTTGGTAATAACTTTCCTTCCAAGGAGTAAGTGTCTTTTAATTTCATGGCTGAAGGCACCATCTACAGTGATTTTGGAGCCCAGAAAAATAAAGTCAGCCACTGTTTCCAATGTTTCCCCATCTATCTGCCATGAAGTGACGGGACCGGATGCCATGATCTAAGTTTTCTGAATGTTGAGCTTTAAGCCAACTTTTTCACTGTCCACTTTCACTTTCATCAAGAGGCTCTTTAGTTCTTCTTCACTTTCTGCCATAAGGGTGGTGTCATCTGCATATCTGAGGTTATCGATATTTCTCCCAGCAATCTTGATTGCAGCTTGTGCTTCACAGAGCCCAGCGTTTCTCATGATGTACTCTGCATATAAGTTAAATAACCAGGGTGACAATATACAGCCTTGATGTGCTCCTTTTCCTATTTGGAACCAGTCTGTTGTTCCATGTCCAGTTCTAACTGTTGCTTCCTGACCTGCATACAGGTTTCTCAAGAGGCAGATCAGGTGGTCTGGTATTCCCATCTCTTTTAGAATTTTCCACAGTTTAGTGTGATCCATACAGTCAAAGGCTTTGGCATAGTTAATAAAGCAGAAATAGATGTTTTTCTGGAAATCTCTTGCTTTTTTGATGATCCAGCTGATGTTGGCAATTTGATCTCTGTTTCCTCTGCCTTTTATAAAACCAGCTTGAACATCTGGAAGTTCACGGTTCACGTATTGCTGAAGCCTGGCTTGGAGAATTTTGAACATTACTTTACTAGCATGTGAGATGAGTGCAACTGTGCGGTAGTTTGAGCATTCTTTGGCATTGCCTTTCTTTGGGATTGGAATAAAAACTGACCTTTTCCAGTCCTGTGGCCACTGCTGAGTCTTCCAAATTTGCTGGCATATTGAGAACAGCACTTTCACAGCATCATCTTTCAGGATTTGAAATAGCTCAACTGGAATTCCATCACCTCCACTAGCTTTGTTCATAGTGATGCTTCCTAAGGCCCACTCAGCTTCACATTCCAGGATGTCTGGGTCTAGGTGAGTCATCACACCATTGTGATTATCTGGGTCATGAAGATCTTTTTTGTACAGTTCTTCTGTGTATTCTTGCCACCTCTTCTTAATATCTTCTGCTCCTGTTAGGTCCATATCATTTCTGTCCTGTATTGAGCCCATCTTTGCATGAAATGTTCCCTTGGTATCTCTAATTTTCTTGAAGAGATCTCTAGTCTTTCCCATTCTATTGTTTTCCTCTACTTCTTTGCATTGATTGCTGAGGGATGCATTCTTATCTCTCCTTGCTATTCTTTGGAACTCTGCATTCAAATGGATATATCTTTCCTTTTCTCCTTTGCTTTTCGCTTCTCTTCTTTTCACAGCTATTTGTAAGGCCTCCTCTGACAGCCATTTTGCTTTTTTGCATTTCTTTTCCATGGGGATGGTCTTGATTCTTGTCTCCTGTACAATGTCACGAACCTCTGTTCTTCAGGCACTCTGTCTATCAGATCTAGTCCCTTAAATCTATTTTTCACTTCCACTGTATAGTCATATGGATTTGATTTAGGTCATACCTGAATGGTCTAGTGGTTTTCTAAACTTTCTTCAATTTCAGTCTGAATCTGGCAATAAGGAGTTCATGATCTGAGCCACAGTCAGCTCCCAGTCTTGTTTTTGCTGACTATATAGAGATTCTCCATCTTTTGCTGCAAAGAATATAATCAATCTGATTTCGGTGTCAACCATCTGGTGATGTCCATGCGTAGAGTCTTCTCTTGTGTTGTTGGAAGAGGGTGTTTGCTATGACCAGTGCATTCTCTTGGCAGAACTCTATTAGCCTTTGCCCTGCTTCATTCTGTACTCCAAGGCCAAATTTCCCTGTTACTCATTTCTTGACTTCCTACTTTTTGCATTCCAGTCCCCTATAATGAAAAGTACATCTCTTTTGGATGTCAGTTCTAGAAGGTCTTGTAGGTCTTCATAGAACTGTTCAACTTCAGCTTCTTCAGTGTTACTGGTCGGGGCATAGACTTGGATTACCATGATATTGAATGGTTTGCCTTGGAAATGAACAGAAATCATTCTGTCGTTTTTGAGATCGCATCCAAGTACTGAATTTTGGACTCTTTTGTTCCTGTGATGGCTACTCCAGTTCTTCTAAGGGATTCCTGCCCACAGTAGTAGATATAATGGTCATCTGAGTTAAATTCACCCATTCCAGTCCATCCAGTTTGCTGATTCCTAGAATGTCAATGTTCACTCTTGCCATCTCCTGTTTGACCACTTCCAATTTGCCTTGATTCATGGTCCTAACATTCCAGGTTCCTATGCAATATTGCTCTTTACAGCATCAAACCTTGCTTCTATCACCAGTCCCATCCATAACTGGGTGTCGTTTTTGCTTTGGCTTCATCCCTTCTTTCTTTCTGGAGTTATTTCTCCACTGATTTCCAGTAGCATATTGGGCACCTACCGACCTGGGGAGTTCATCTTCAGTGTCCTATTTTTTTGCCTTTTCTTACTGTTCATGTGGTTCTCAAGGCAAGAATACTGAAGTGGTTTGCCATTCCCTCCTTTAGTGGACCATGTTTTGTCAGATCTCTCCACCATGACCCTTCCATCTTGGGTGGCCCCACATGGCATGGCTTAGTTTCATTGAGATAGATAAGGCCGTGGTCTGTGTGATCAGATTGGCCAGCTCTCCATGGCTGTGGTTTCAGTCTGTCTTCCTTCTGATGCCCTCTCTCAGTGCCTACCATCTTACTTGGGTTTCTCTTTCCTTGAACATGGGGTAGCTCCTCTCAGCCGCTGCCCCTGACCTTGGACGTGGGGTAGCTCCTCTCGGCCATGCTTGTGCACCATTGCAGCATCTATTACATGCCAGATATTTTTTTAAATGCTCCTCTTACAAAGGTTTATCTACAAGCTTTAAAAATTAGAGAACTAGAACTATGTTTTCTTCTGGCATCCTTTTCATTTGTTTATGAATTTGTTTTGCAGTTTAAATATTTATTTTCATCCAAAGCATATCTTTTTAATAAAATTAATATCAGAGGATATTTTTAAGTAGTAGTTTTATTACCTTCAAATACATAAGCAACAAAATTATGGGCAATGGCTCTTTTAAAGATGTAATACCTACTTGTAATTGTTGGCATCAATAATACACACTCTTTTCTTTTTATTGAAGTATAGCTGGTTTATGATATTGGTTTCAATTTACAACAAAAGGATTTTTAATCAAAAGTAACATCTCATCACCCCAACTTACCCCATCTCAAGACTCTAAGCACAATCATTTTTAATTATTTCAGTTTTGTTTTTCTAGTTTTTAGTACATATATATATATATATATATATATATATATATATATATTCAATGAAAATGCTAATTCTCTTATTGCTTGGTTCTTCAATATTTGATATTATTTGTTAAATATACTCTGTGAAAAAAGAATTTGGTTGATTTATAGGATCTTCTAAAGTCCCATGTCCTTTTCTTTCAGGCTTTGAGTTTTCTTCACTTGTCTTCCATCTGTGATTTCTGTTCACAGATGACAAAGTCAGCATGCAGCAGTCACTCAGTCATGTCCGACTCTGCAACCCCATGGACTGTAGCACACCAGGCTCCTCTGTCCATGGGATTTTCCAGGCAAGAATACCAGAATGGGTTGTCATTTTCTCCTCCAGGGGATCTTCTTGACCCAGGGATCAAAACCGTATCTCCCATGTCTCCTGCATTGCAGGCAGACTGTTTACTGCTGAGCGACTGGGGAAGCCCAACATATACCATGGGTCAACAGAAATAGCTTCATTGTGAGAGGGTAGGATGCAGGTCATTTGGCCAGTGGAGAAAGATTTCCAGAAAATGGGAAACGCCAGAGTTGCCTTAACTCTGAACACCAGGCATGAATGAAGTATGCCAATTTCAAGGTTCTATATATTAACCTTCAAGTCCACTGTTGTGAAGCCACACCCCACTTCTCTTTACCTTCTGAATTGCAAACCTTGGTAAACTTTCTTGGACCTCTTTCAGACAGAAAGATGCTTTCCTCCGAAGCATCTCCTACATGTATTTAGTCTGCAACACCCACTGATGATTAAAAAAAGAAGAAAGAAAAAACAAGACATAAAGAACTGCCTCAGCTACAGAGGAATCTACAGAAAACTTATAACTAACATTATGCATAATGGTGAAAGACTGAATTATTCAACATTTTCCCTTAGATCATGAACAAGGCAGGGATATCTGTTCTCATCACTTTTATTTGACATAGTGCTATAAGTTCTAGCCAGGGCAATAAAACCAGGATGAAATAAAAAGCATTCAGACTGGAAATGAAGAAGTAAAACTGTGCCTATTGGGGGATGGAATAATTGCTTACCTAGAAAATCCCAAGGAATCTTTCCCCAAAACACCTCCTAGTAAGTTCAGCAAGCTCATGAAATACAAAAACAACACACAAGAATCAACTGCATTTCTATATAGTGAAAGCTAAAATGTAGAAAACAAAATTTAAAGGACAATAACATTTATAATCATTCAAAGACAATGATTTAGATGTAAGTCTATCAAAACATAAATATGACTTACAGATTAAAAACAAATACACTGCTAATGGAAAAAATCAAAAAATATAAAAATAAGTGGAGAATCACGGTCATGGATTAGAAAATTTAGCAAAGTAGTGATATTCATTTTTCCCAAACTGACATTTAGGTTTACTATAATTCCAGTCAAAATATTCTCGAAGAAGAAATTGCAACCCACTCGAGTATTCTTGCCTGGAAAATCCCATGGACAGAGGAGCCTGGCGGGCTACAATCCATGGGGTCATCAAAGAGTTGGGCATAACTTTAGCACGCAAACAAAATATTAACAAGATTGTTACATATATGGACAAGATTATTTTATAATTTATATAGAATGGTATAGGAACTAGAATAGCTAAAGCAAATATGACAAATAAGAATAAAGTGGTAATAATAAGGCTACTTGACTTCAATAGTTATTACACAGTTCCAGTTACCAAGACTCCAAGGCATTGATGGAGGAATAGACACATAGTTCAATGAAACAGAATGAAGAATTCAGAAAATGACTCACACAAATACACCCAAATGATTTTTGACAAATGTACAAAACTAATTTAATGGAGGAAGGATGGCCTTTTCAACAAATGGTGCTGGAATAATTGGACATCAAAGCAAAAAAAAAAAAAAAAAACAGACCTCACCTTAAGTATCCTCTTATAAAAAAGCTAATTCAAAGTAGATCATGAACCAATATAAAACTCAAAGCTAACAAAACTTTTTTAAGAAAACATAAGAGAACATCTTCAGGAGCTTCAGGACCTAGGGCTAGTTCTTGTACTTGACACCAAAATGACAATTGGTAAAAGGGAAGAATTGTAAATTACGAGTTCATCAAAAAAAAAAAAAAAAAAACTTTTTCTCTGGGAAAGAGCTTGTTAAAAAGATGAAAAAAACAAGTTACAGAATGGCAGAAAATACCTGTAAACCACATACATGATAATGGACTAGAATATATAAGAAGAAAATTCAACCAAGAAAGCAACCAGTTAGAAAATGGGCAAAAGACCAAAAGACATGGAGATACATCTCACCATGGAGAATATACAGACAGAAAATAAGCACATGAGAAGATGTTCAACACCATTAGCTATCCACTAAATGCAAATTAAAACTACAGTGGGATCTCAATATAAACCTATCAGAATGGCTAAAATAAAAAGTGGTGACAACACTGAATGCTAGTGAGGATATTTAAAAATGGAATCACTCATATATTGTTGGTAAAAAATGAAAAACAATACAATCACTATGAAAATTAATTTGGCAGTTTCTTAAAACAACAACAAAAATCAAACAACTACCATACAGTCTAGCAACTGCATTCTTGGCTATTTATCCCAGAGACATGAAGATATACATTCAGGCAAAAACCTGTACAAGAATGTTCATAGCAGTCATACCTGTAATAGACAAAACTGGAAACAGTTCATACCTCCTTCAGTGGGTGAAAAGTTAACGAGACTATGCTACATTCATACCATGGAATATATAATTCAGCAGTGAAAATGAATGATCTATTGATACATGCAATAATCTGGAAGAATCTCTAGAGAATTACGCTGAGTAAAAAAAAAAATCTAATCTCAAAAGTTGCATACTAAACAATTCCATTTAAATAACATTTTAAAAACACAAAATTATAGAAATACAGATAACTGATTGCCAGGAGTCAAGGAGGGGAATGAGAAGGAAGTAAATGTAGCCTATAAAATAGTAACATGAGATCCTCATGGTGATGGAAATATTCTGGATTTCAACTGTATCAAAGTCCACATCCTGGCTGGGACATTGTACTACCTGTTCACTGACAACAAATCTAGAATTGAACCCAGACACATTTGCTTTTAGAGACCAGAGCTTCCTTGGTGGCTCAGATGGTAAAGCGTCTGCCTGCAAGGCGGGAGACCCAGGTTCGACCCCCGGGTCAGGAAGGTCCCCTGGAGAAGGAAATGGCAACCCACTCCAGTACTCTTGCCTGGAAAATTCCATGGACGGAGGAGCCAGGTAGGCTACAGTCCTTGGGGTCACAAAGAGTAGGACATGAATGAGAGACTTCCCTTTCTTACCTTTTTTTTTTTTGTAATTTATTTTGCCTGCTTAGTGGTGAAAACATTTGATATGGATTTAAAGTTTGGGTATCTATTGGCTCAAAAGAGAAAAGTGGAGAAGGAATCCCAAAAAGAGAAAACAACATCAATATTATGGGTCTGTTTAGGGAATAAGTAGACCAATTTTACCAGAGAAGAGAATTTAGAGAAAGATGAATTTTAAGCACCTTGAAGACAGGGTAACATCCAAGTGAAGAGTGCATAGACATGGGCTAATAAGGAACCCTTCTACTAGGAATGAGAAGCATAAGATAGTTTTCGAGGCGGAAATGACTTATTACACAATCATCCCTCAGTATCCAATGGGGATTGGTTCCAGGACCTCCCTCCACCTCCCATACCAAAATCTGTGGATGCTCAAGTCCCTCATATAAAATAACATAGTAGAGTCACCCCTACTCCTTTCCTATATCCACAGGTTCCACATCCCTGGATTCAAGCAAACAATTCAGCTGGGATGTGGAAGCTTCAGATATGGCAGGCTGATTTGAAATGCTGCTTCAGAAAAAGAAGCCTGGCATGTTGGTCTTTGGTGTACTTTGACCTTTTATAAGGCCATTCTTGGAAAAACAATGGACAATGCAAGAATGCTCACCACTTCAAGGTGGCATGAAATGCCAGGAATCAGAGGGCTCATCTCAAAGTATTTGGAGACAGAATTGAGCAAGTGCCCTCTTCAATCTGTGCTCTGTAATGCTGCCAAGGGAATATTTCTAAATTGAAACTCTGATCTCACTGTTCACCTTTGTAAAACCCTGCAATGCTGCCATCTAGACTATGAAGCAAAATACATACTCTTTATCGGTGTTTGCAAGGCCTTCCATAACCCAACCCCTTTGGATCCTGTCTCCAGTGCTCTGGAACACAAACTCTTATGTGTCTCTTGCTCTCCCTCTGGAGGGACTGTCCTCCACCTGTAGTGAGCCGCTATAGCAGTGGGGCATGAGAAAATCTACAAGGCAGGAAGAAGATTAACGGGCAGAGAGAAGGAAAAGTCCCTTTCATTTCTCTTTACCTTCTGCACACTGAAGAGGAAACTTCACTCTTGACAGCTTTTTGCATGAAAGTCAAGCTGCTGACCACTGTTTGAAGTTTATTTAGAATGTCTTTTTTCTTCCCCATTTCCTCTCTCTCTACTCCTCCTTGTGTCCATCCCATTCCCTCTTTTTCCTTTCTCCTTGCCCAGTTCTCTTCTTTCTTTTCCGGTCCTTCCTTCTCTCCTCTCATCAGCCTTTATCCCTCTCTTCTTTAGCAAATACTTTATTTCCCTTCATCCACCATAATTTAGTAAATATTCTCCAAGTTATGCCCTTTCCTCTCTAGCTCTCCAGATTCAGAAAGCTTATGAGACCACCAAACACTGTCACTGTCGAGATACTGTAACAGACAGAATGAACAAGACTATCAGTCCAATTTCCTAAAAGTGTGAGTTCATGGAGAATCATTAACCAACAAGTTCTTTTTAAAATTTATTTTATTTATTTGTCTGCTCTGGGTCTTAGTCACAGCAAGTGAGATCTTAGATCTTCACTGAGGCATGTAGGATTTTTTTGTTTTTATTACTTGCAGCAGGTGAGATCTAGTTCCCTGACCAGGGATCAAACCTGAGACCTCCGCATTGGGAACACAGTGTCTCAGCCACTGGACACCAGGGAAGTCTCTAACAAACAAACATTTTCTACTCTTTATTCTTTCCCTTGATTCTAGATCTGCAGTTATCAATAATATTTTCCTGCTTCCTTTTTTTTTTACTTGCTAGTATGGAACACATGGTCATGAACATTTACGTAATAATTTCATGTCAGTTATTTCAAATGAGATACTTTCCCTGATTAACTATTTACACAAATATTCAAGCTTCCTCTTGGGGGAGATTTTATGACCTTCTACTCAAGTACACAACCATAACTTTGGTGATATTTATAGTTTGTCACACCTGCCCTCTACTGGGTTGATTACCAATGCTTATTGATATACAAACCACACAGAATTTTTGTTCCATTGGTTTCAGCAAGAAAAATACTACTGCATGATGAACTGTTTCGAAGTGTCATGGAACAGCATCTCTTAAACTACAACCTACTACTAATACATCTATTAATAGCTAATAGTAGCTATTAATAGCCACTATTAATACATCTAAGCTATCATGTTCTGGGGGGATGCTGGGAAACTCGCCTGTTTTTGAAAATGTTGGCAGTGACAAAGTGTCGGCAGTAATAGCATCAGTGGCCCTTCTCAGGAATCATGAGTTTTAGGTACTGGTATCTCAGAACTATAAACAGCAGGCATTCTGTGCTTTTACTTAGGGTTTCATTTTATGGGCGTCATAATGTTTGTAACAGATTGTATTTCCCCTTTGTTTTGGTTGCTGATAAATTTGCAACTAAATTTGTGACTCATCTCCAGCAGGGGAATAGTGTCTTTTGAAATTCATTACATATTATCAAACTTTCTATTTATCTTATTTTTCTAATTTCATTTTCCTTTTGCTGACATTTCCTCACCTTTAAAAAACATCCTCTTGTAGGCATAAAGACAGAGAGAGATGAGATTTCTCAAATCACTTTCTAAAATGATTTGGAGGCATAAATAAGTCAATAATGCTTTTCATAACATCAATGATGTTACAATAATATGCTTTTTCTCATGCTTACTTCAGAGTTTGTAATTGAATCTGGGAAAAACCACTCAAGACTCAATCCACCCCATTCTCAGGTTATTCCAGATAAAATATGGCCTCTGCCCCCAAAGCCATTACACCCCAATTTAAAGGAGAAAAAGTTTTGCAGTATTAAAAGTCCTAAAGACCCAGAAATAGGCCTACAGCTATGTAATAATTTAAGCCACATGTTTCACAGCACAATGGTAGGATCTGTGGATATCAGAGAAAAAGGTGTCAGTGTGTGGAACTAGAACAGTAGGTGGTTTCAGGGAGATGAGACAAAATGAACCCTGTAGGGTGGCTGAAATCTGCATTCCAATGATCCCTTTTTGGTTGTCAGTTTCACTTTGTTTTTTCTTTATTCAACTTCCAATCTAAAATGTTTCAAGTTTGCCGGGAGTTACAAGTGATAAGAACTTCTGGACCTCAGAAAACCACCATGTAAATCATCAGAGAAAGAAATCTGTCAAAGTGACAAAGCTTTGATCTACTTCCCTTAGGGAAAATGTCTTATTGCAGAGTCATCTCCAAATGAAGTGTGGAGATTTGCTTTTTACACAGAAGTCTCCTCTTATTGGCCCCCCACTGTTGTTTTCCAGTCCTTGCTGGGTGAGACAAAGAGGGCCTTGGCTAAGGGGAGAATGTTGTCCAGAATGTAATGCAGTGCCAGAGGAAGTGAGAGAGCCTCAGGGTGTTAAGTCTGCGGGGACCGGAGGAATCAAAGAGAGCATCTGTACATATACACAATGGAATATTACTCAGCCATTAAAAAAAAATACATTTGAGTTGGTTCTATTGAGATGGATGAAACTGGAGCCCATTATACAGAGTGAAGGAAGCCAGAAAGAAAAACACCAATACAGTATACTAATGCATATATATGGAATTTGAAAGATGGTAACGGTAACCCTATATGCAAGACAGAATAAGAGACACAGATGCATAGAACAGTCTTGTGGACTCTGAAGAAGGTGAGGGTGGGACGTTCTGGGACAATAGCATTGAAACATGTATATTATCATATGTGAAGCGGAACACCATTCCATGTTCTATGCATGGGACGGATGCTCAGGGCTGGGGCAATGGGATGACCCAGAGGGATGGGATGGGGAGGGGGGTGGGGGAGGGGGGTTCAGGATGGGGAACACATGTAAACCCATGGCTGATTCATGTCAATGTATGGCAAAAACTACTACAATATTGTAAAGTAATTAGCCCCCAACTAAAATAAATAAATTTATTTAAAAAATAAAAAAAAATAAAAAAATAAAAAGCAAACACATCACTTTGCCAACAAAGAAAAAAAAACAAAAACAAAGAGAGCATCAGAACTGCCAGTCTGAACCATCACCTGGAGAAGAGCCTGGGTAGCCCTTGACACCGGGGAAGTCAGGAAAAGCGAAGGTCCATGGCCACGCACCATCGACACTAATAACAAGTGACACCAAATCTTGGGGAAAAAAATGTGCACGGCTTCTAAGGTGAAATCTTTGCTCGCTCTCCCTCCTCTGCTGACAGTAGCTCTCAGTGCAGTGGACAGCAGCTCCAGCCAGGAGTTCCCAAACACTGCAATCCATCACTAGTATGCGGATACCGCGCCGCCTAGAGACCCGCTGCCCTGGGGAGCAGAGAAGCCTGACCTCACGAGGCAGCGATGAATTAGCACAGGAGACAGCCTGCCTGGAGCAGCTGCCACCTTCCCTTCTCCACCACAGGCATTCATTCTGACAGCAGGCAGTGGCCCTGAATCAGAACACCTTTAAGAGCACGATGACTGCAGGGCAGCAACTGCAAACACCAAGCATCTGGGAAGAGAATCTGGGCTCCAAGCAGAAGCAAGGCTTTAGCAGACTCAAGGCCTCACGGTGTTAACAGAGGTCAGCAGCTACCAACGAAACAAAACAAAACCATGCAAGTAACCATGCCCAAGCCATTAAACGTGTCCTTTAATTTTTCTCTTCTGACTGAGCTATGTGGCATGTAGGATCTTAAAGATCCCTGGCCAAGACATGGTTATTTGCCTACAGTGGAAGAGCAGAGTCTCAACCACTGGACCACCAGGGAAGTTCCAACATGTTCTTTAGATTAATGCTGCCAAACCAAATCAGAGAGTCAATCCATGACTCTGCAGGGAAGTGACATGCTGGGAAGAAATCAAACTAAATGTAGACGAGCCTGGCAAAGGAGCAGCCTCTGCTCAGTCCAGGGGGACAGTTGTCATCCTGGCAGAGACAAAAGATGGTCACCTCCAGCCTCTCCCCTTTCTCCCACCCCTCTTCTTCATAGTTTCTCTTCTACTCAAGGCTATCCTTGACCTGGAGAGACACTCAGCCAGAAGTTCAGGGCAGCCAGGGTTAAAATCCCTTACACAGGAAACTGGGCCAGAAACTGCGTCTGAGTGCTAGACGCAACCACGGCCAGCCTGACAAATACAGGTACCCTGGGCAGATTTATCATTGAAAAGTCTTCAAACCAATATTCTTAGAAGTTTATTCAACATTTATTTAGTAAAGGAGAAAAAAGTAGTTTTCTATTATACAAATTATATTGCTAACTTAAATTTGGAATATAAATTAGTCTACCCAGGAAAATTTTCAGGACATAAGAAAACAGGGAAAAATTCCTCCTTTATTTCATTTCGACCTGAAAATAATTGGCAAAACCTCTCCTATTTCTCTGTGGTTCCTGTTATTTTTTCTTTAATAAATTCTCAAATAATGAAACTATTGATGATTTAAAATGATATCAAAGCAAGTCACCTAGTTCTAGTAAATGACACAATGAGGTTTCAGAATTTCAACTATCTTTAACTGATTCTGACTACAGAAGACTGTCAGTCGGGAGACTACCGATTCTTGGCACTAACTAAACTTAAGAATGTGAACAAAAGCACATGAAGACTGAAGGCAGCTGACAGTGTATGATTAAACCAAATATTCCTCAAGAGTCAAGAGTTGGAGTCAGAACCATGCAAACCAAGTTATTGACAAGTAAACTAACTGGGAAGCAGAAAAGGGGAGTTTGAGAGAGAAAGTTGTTCTGCAGAGAAAAACTAAGAACATGAAGGTGATATATAGAGAAAGTCTGAGACAGGAGTTCCCAGGAGCCAGTGAGAGACAGAAGGAGCAGTCTCAGTGACTCGCCACTTCCTCCACCTCTGTAACCTCTTCTATTCTTCAATCACCGCCTTCATCTGGGGCCAATTTGAGTAGGCTCCAGTCACTTGTATCTAGTGAACAGTGTCAAGACCAGTTGAGGGTGAGTGAGTGTCTGTGTGTGTGTCTTGAGGGATCTTGCAGGAGGGAGCCAGAGAATCAGTTTGTAGAAAAGGGTTGTCAGATGGGTCCCCTAAGGCTCTGGAACAGATCAGTCAAAGGGTTAAGTAACACGGAACAACTTCTTGAACAGCTACTAAGCATTGTGTGCTGGTTAGCCAATGATGCCAAGCCCTGGCATTCTACCAAATTATATAAACAGAAACATCAAAAAAAAAAAAAAAAAGAGTTTGTCCCAGGTGGCTCTGAGGCTGCCAGAAAGACTCCAAAGAGTAGGGTTGCAAGAGTACCTCATGACCAGAGTGGAAGTCTCACTAGATGGTGTGTCAGGCTGAACATAAGTATGAGGTTTGAGAAAACGACCCTCAGAAGATGAACAGAAAAGGCAGCTTGGCTTTGGTGGGTTGCTCAGTTTTTCTCGACTAGCTGATACTTTCAGGTAGTAAAGGAAAGATGAAAAACTTACTCAGAAGCTGTTAAGCCTCAAGCTACTGTCCAGTACCTAAACCTTGTAGTTGTCAGATTTAAGTGCTATTTCTTCTGGAGTACTAATTACACTGTTCTCCAGGACATTAATGTCTATAAGGAAATAAATATAGTCATTTGGCAAATATGTGTCTGCTATGCTCAATTGCTCAGTCGTGTCCAACTATTTGTGACCCCATGGACGGTAGCCCACCAGGCTCCTCTGTCCATAGAATTCTCCAGGCAAGAATACTGGAGTGGGTTGTCAATTCCTACTCCAAGGGATCTTTCCCACCCAGGGATCAAAACTGCATCACTTGTGTCTCCTACATTGACAGGTGGATTCTTGACCACTAGTACCACCTGGGAATGTATGTAGATTAAACAGCATGATCAAAGGAAAACATGCTCTAATGGGGTGGGAATGAAGGCACAGTGAAATTATAACCACCAGTCTGGAGGGTTCAGAGACTCTTCCTGACAGAGAGAGGACAGCTATGCATTCCCTTCTGAGATTCGCAAGCCTTACAGTTGTATTAACTCAAAGGAAAAAATATTTAACCTCTCCTACGCTCTAGAAATGTGATCACGAATATTTTGTCATGTCCAGCCTCCAACCCAAAGCAAAAACAAAACTTCAGTAGTTGTTCAATGTGCAAAAAATATAGTTGCAGTATGTTATCAAATCCCATGAGAGACCAAACCTTCAGATCAATCAATAATACAAGCTGACTTCTGTCTTGATGAATCAGGCCCAAGAGCCAGAAATCTTTCCAAAAGTCAAGAGAATGACTGTACTGTACCAAGGCCTAGGGTGTTTCCACTGAATTAGGCCCTGTTAAGAAAAAGGCATTGGTGATGAAAAAAAGGTGGTTTATGTATCGTGTATCATTGTTTTCCTCTTGATTCAACTATTTGTAACTCTTGGGGCAGGAAGAGATGTGAAGCATGAGATTGTTAACCTTTGCACATAGAAGTTCTACCTTCAGAAATATAAAACCTCATTTTCAATATAGCACCTTATAAATGAAAGAGCCCCCAACCTCAACCTTTTACAAGCCTTTAATATTTGGAAACCAAAATTACTTTCTATTTTAATCGATGAAAAGCAAGCTTTAACTTATAAATGGATGTTTTCCAGAACTCTTTATAAACCACTGAAAATGGATGTTTATAATGGAAGTCCACTTGCTTTTCCATAAAGCTAATTCTAGCTGGATAATTCCCTTCAGGCAGCAGCAAGCATTGTTCTCCTAAGCTTTTGTATAATTAATACCAAGATACAAATATACTCCTATCTATTCCAGGGCAAGCAGAGTGAGAAAAAGAGAAGGGGAGATGATACTAGTGTCAAATGAATTCTCTAATACATTTCCCCACTAGAGGGAAAGATAAATTAAATGTGCAATAAAAATTTAATAGCGAACAGCAATTGCACTATAGGAACCCTGATAGAAATAAGCATAATGGCATAATAAATTTTCCTGTGTGAAAAATGATTATTTGGAGCTTTAAGCTTTGACAATTCGTGTAAATCTTATCCGTTTGTTAGCAATTAATAATATTAAATTGCTTCACATCTCCCTAGATAAACATCAGCAATCTTTCAAATCATTGTTGAAGAAACGCATAATCTAGTGCACACTACTGCAGAATTTTCTAAAATTTCTAAGGGGCATTTAATAGCCCTGTTCCAAGAAGAAATAAAAGCAATTTAATCTTTACTGCTGATATAAATACATCAACAAATATTTGTTAAACCACTTTGTGCTTAGCAGAGACAGCTAGCTGTCCATCAGAATCCATTTTTGCCTTCTAGACTACAGATTTTGTGTCTGGAAAGTAAAAACATTATACTTCTTACAAAATTAACTTTAGTTAAAGAGACAAAAAAAGTAAAATAACACAAAACATGCAACAGTGTAATATTTTAAGAGGACAGTACAAGAGTAAGTTAACAAGTTAATTGTCATTAGCACTAAATAAAAATGGTAGGTTCTTCTAGTGAGAGCTACAGTTCAAGATACACTGCTGATAATGATAAAATCCTTTATAATGGGGTTTGCTCTTCTGGGAAATTCTTTACTCGGACAAATAAACCTAAAGTTCCAAATATCTACAACCATTTTTTGATGTGCTGTGGTCCTCATTTTCGGTGGTTCCAAGATCTCTTATTTGCCTATGGTTGTAAGCTTATTCTTTATTTCAATGCCTACCTTTGACCTGAATCATCCACTTATACTTTTATTTTGTGTAGTTTCCTTAAAACAACACTTGTGATTAATCTTATCCCATACTGAAAAGGATGTCTTTCATTATTCAGGGAGTAAATTTATAAATTCTAGCTCAAGGAGATTCAGTTCTAATTCTAGCCCAAATTAGAGTTCAACAAATAAGAAAGATGCATTCATATTATCTTTAACAATTATTTATTGAGACATTGAGGGTGTGTGATGAAGAGTAAAATAAGGTGGCCCCCTTTCTTTTGGCCCTCGTTTCTAAGGAGGCTCCCTATAAAGGATGGTGACATCATATCATATATACAAAGAACTGGATAGATCAAGCCTGTAAGCCTGAGGTGGCTCAATGGAAAAAAGATAACTGACTTCAAAGATTTAAAACCTTTTATTATGGAATAGGAATTAGACTTATTCCTCACGGTTTCTGTCCACTGATGTATACCAAGCAATTACAACTGTAGCTGGCAGCTAGTAGTAACTCAAAAGTATATTTTGAATGAATGAATGTCAGTCTAAGCCTGGGAACTTGACTCAACTCCAAACCCTTCTCAACTTTTGCTGGATGAGGACTTGCTGTGAATCTTTGAAAAAAAATCAGTTAAGTTTTCAGAGAACTAGGACTAGCCAGAAGTAGCTCAATATATTTGAGCTTGATATAAAGAAAAAATTCCAAAGGTTAGAGAATTAAAACACAAATGGTCTTACTTTTCAAAGGGAATTATTCCTGGAGATGTTCATGCATGGTAGGTTTGGATGATGGGAATTTCAGTATTCAGTTGTTAGAAGTTCTTGGGCAAGGGGTCAAGATATTATCAACTCTAAACTTGAGGTACTTGGGAACAAGCAAAATGATGACCTTACAGTAGTTTGGAGAGTAGATGGGGAAAGAGCTGCACAGGGAACCGGGACCCCACCAAGAGGCCATAAAATGGAACTAACATAATACACAAGGTTAATGAACTTAACTAAAGGGGAGGGATCCCATTGGTAGCTTTGTTCTATGGAGCGGCCACTTAGAGAAACCATGTGCAAGCATGATACCAATGATTCATCCCTTTCCCCATAAAAGCCCAGTGGGTTTTTTTGGAATGGGAAAGTCAAGGCTCTGTGTGGTCCTGTTTCAACCACTTGGCCCTGAGCCTGGAAGTTGGACTTATCTCTATGCTCTATTTGACACAATAGCTAGTAAGGAATCAAGGGTTTTTTTACATGCTTCTTATCTCTATGACTTGGAAAAGGCTACTCTGACCTCCAGGCTCATAAGTAAAATAAGGATAATAACATGGAGCTGACAAGGTGGTTGTGAGAATTAAATATAATAATTGGCTCTGAGCTCAGAACTTGTTCCTGATCTATGCTAAGCTGCGCTTAGTTGCTCAGTCATGTCCAACTCTTTGCGACCTCTTAGACTGTAGCACACCAGGCTCCTCTGTCCATGGGGATTCTCCAGGCAAGAATACTGGAGTGAGTTGCCATGCCCGATCTATGCTAGGTGTCTGCCTAATCAACGTGCTTCTCCTCTTTCTCCTTCCAGTCTTGAAATTATATAATTCTTTCTCCCTGAGAAACTTCAGAATCTTTTTCATTTTTATTTCCTGTTGGGAAGCTTTAATTCATCTTCAGAGGAAATCAAATGATATTTACATATTCATAGGACTAGAATGTGTCATTAGCTCAGATCAAATTGCATCTCCTTCAACTACAATAATGGCAAATAAGCCTCCAGAGCCACAAAGTCCCCTTGTTTGGCCTTTTGGTAAGCCCATCTAGTTCTCATCCCCGACTGCTAGTGTTACTTCACATTAATTTGTGATGCATTCTGTAAGTCCATTGACATTTGGAGGGTCTTCTCTAAACTGCATCTGAATACCTAAAGTCAATGTTACATCCTAGAAAGGCAAACGCATATTTTTACATATATTTCAGAATAGGACAGAAAACCTGAGGCTGCCACATGTTCCATCCTTCATCCAGAAAATCTTTCGTTAAACAAGGACACCTCCCTTCTGACTAGGAGTCACCAAGCTTGCACTGAATAAAAATATATTGGTATTACAATAATCAAAGTAGAACCAACTCTGCCCTTCAGTCTTCAAGGTCCTTTCAGATCAAACAAAATACAGCCCCAGACACATTTCTCTCAAACAATGCAATCCCATGGGAATGGGAGTAAAAAGTCCTAATGCATTTTCAATTTACAAACCAACTTTTCCTATATTTAGATCAGTCAATTTATATCCGAGTACAAAAATTCAAGAGGATGTGACATCTCTCCTCCATAGCACAATTTTGTTTTTCAAAGAAACTTGTTCTCAAGAATTCTGACCTCTCAGAAATAGGTTCTTCAGTTGGTATATTTCCAGCTACATCAATATTTATTTCCATACTTGCAGACAGTCCAATACATTGTTTTGCTTTTTAAAAGGTCTGTCTAGTACATGTGCAACAAAATCAAGCAAAAATACTGGTGTCCAATATTGGAAAAATTGTCATTAATGCATCTAATAATAATCTTTCCAGAGCACTTAAAATCAAAATCACACATTAATCCCTTTAAGACTGTAAGATCTGAGTTTGTTTTATGCTTATCTATTAATATTTGTTTTGATTCAATTTTATAATAACTTCCTGATATCTGGGTATGTTATTTGTCTTCAATATATTTTAATGTGAATCAGACTCTTTTTTGTAGGTAGAGAGTCACATAAGGACACAGGAGGGTCAGGGCCAGGAAATATCACAAGGCTTTGAAAATGTCCTGGAATAAGCACAAAACATCAGAGGAAGATGTGGTGCTTAAAAACAAGGCTGAGAAAAAGAAGATGATTTGCATTTTTTTTAATGTATTTTATTTCTCCACATTGTTGGTCAGAAGGGGCCCAAGTACT
Organism: Okapia johnstoni; assembly: GCA_024291935.2. Taxonomy (NCBI): domain Eukaryota; kingdom Metazoa; phylum Chordata; class Mammalia; order Artiodactyla; family Giraffidae; genus Okapia; species Okapia johnstoni. The sequence goes on along the minus strand of CM044319.1, from coordinate 41,141,988 downwards.
AGTTAAAAGAGAGAGAGTTTCTTAAAGTGTATAACATTATATCTCAGAATTAGAGTTTTGGAGTGTGGTTCATGGTTATCAGTTCAGGCCTTTGGCAATTTCTTCCTGGAAACTAATTTCTGAGGTCCTACCAAAATGTAATTTCTGAAGTCCTACCAAAAGGCAGTCCTTCATTTCCTAAGAAACAAGTAATTTGCCTGGAAATCTAACATATAGTAATTGAAAAGGCAGATTTTTTTTGCATGGAATCTTGTGAAAGTCAATTCTATGAGAACCTCTAATTTTTTTCTAGTTGTAACTGCACCTCAAAACTCCTCATGCTTTGTTGAAATACTGGTTGAAAGGGAATCTGAAGACATAAGGGCATATGGGAGCCCTACCTCACTGAGCCACTGAACACAATTAAACAAGGAAGGAGGGAAGGGAGACACTAGGTATAACAAGGAAATCCTACTGATCTACACTTCTGGGGACAGGCACTGGCAGAGGGTCATGACAAGATGTGCTGCTGCTGCTGCTGCTAAGTCGCTTCAGTCGTGTCTGACTCTGTGCGACCCCATAGATGGCAGCCCATCAGGCTCCGCCATCCCTGGGATTCTCCAGGCAAGAATACTGGAGTGGGTTGCCATTTCCTTCTCCAGTGCATGAAAGGGAAAAGTGAAAGTGAAGTCGCTCAGTCGTGTCCGACTCTTAGAGACCCCATGGACTGTAGCCTACCAGGTTCCTCCGTCCATGGGATTTTCCAGGCAAGAGTACTGGAGTGGGGTGCCATTGTCTTCTCCGATGACAAGATGTGGAAGATGGTAAAAGGGAAATTCAGGGATTTGAAGAAGGGAGTTGGAATATAACTGGGGCAGGATTTAAACCCCAGTCAGAAGACACAGGAGATGCAGGTCAGGAAGATCCTCTGGAGTAGGAAATGGGAACCCACTCCAATATTCTTGCCTGGAAAATTCCATGGACAGTGGAGCCTGAAGGCTATAGTCCATGGGGTTGCAAAAGAGTTGGACATGACTGAGCGACTGAGCATGCATGCACGCATACATCTTGACTCACACGCTAAGTTGCTTCACCCACATCATAGTAGCTCTATGTTTTGTGACTCAGTCACCTGAAACGAAGCACTATGAAAGAGACCCAAACCATCCAGGACAAGCAAAGTGGGGAGGGCTTTCCAGAAATGTTTAAAAGCCTAAAAAACAAATGCCTATCAAACAGACTAACAAAACAAGTGCTGATAAAGAAAGTGGGCATTAAGAAGACAGAGGACAAGGAAATAGAGATTAAACACATCTGGAGATTGAAGAACCAGCTTTATAAAAGACTTCTGAATGATATTGGCAAGAATCTTGAGACCTCACCTTGGATCAATAGAGATTTGCAAAAACAGGCAGAGGTGACATATCCAACTGACCATGATTATTATACTACTATTAATATTTCTTGTTACTCCTTTCCTTTTATGGGATATTACATGGTATGACCTGAGAAGTATGGGTGCGTGGTTGTCACAACAGGACTGTGGGACATGATTGATGAAAGGACATGAACAGTCACAGTTAAAGATGCAAATATTCTTTATAAACTGGCATACGTAAACTGATGGAGATAATTACTTTGACAGAACAACACAGCACACTCCCAGATGAGGGCACAAGTGCCCCAGGTGGGCAAGTCTCCTGTGCGGTGCAGGCTCTGGATCACACACAGTGTGAATATTTCACCGAGTGCACGGAGCTCACAACTACCTCTCATGGTGTTGGTGGGGTGTGGAGGGGAAGGGATTCGTTATACTCTCCTATCCAATCCCCATATTTGTTTTTCCATTTTTGTCTTCATCTGGAGATTCCTGTTCAGTCTGCCTATTCGCCACATGCAAGGAATTGCTATAAACGCCCCCCAGTGTTCACTTGACCAGATGAATCCAAGACCTTTTTCAAATGTCCAGAATCTCTTAAGAGGTCCAAGAATCAGGCTTGTTTTAGGCCCATTCCTGCAAACGATATGATATACATGTTCATTCTAAATAGTTAAGCCTAGGTTTCCAAACCTGGCTAGTCTGAAAATGGTGACTTCTGGGAAACATTCTGTTTGAAGATATCATTAGAAGTTTCATCCAATTTCACTCTGATTGCTTTCAGGCCTTGGCTGATTTTTAATGTCCCCAGCTGATCTAAGCAAGCTGGCAAGTGGAGGCCTAATTACAGCATCTACTTTTGACCACGATAAAGGATGCAGCAGCAGCCAGAGCTAATAAAGAAGCCCTAGACCATGGCTCCCAGGATGTTCAGGTTATGAGGACCTTTATTTAACACTTTAAAAGAAACTCTTCAGAGTGATGATGGCAAACATATATAATAAAATAAAAATAGTAACTGAATTACTTGCCATACACTTGCAATTAATACAACATTGTAAATTAACTTATCCTCGATTATAAAAACTGGTTTTAAAAAAGTTTATGATGGCAATGCCTATAAATTAAGAGTATGATTGCACAAGTTTCTATTAAAACACAAGTCTAAAAGAGGCAATCTGATAGGAAGTGCAGGGTTGAGAGTGAAATAGGGGATTGATCTTGAAAACCCGTCAGCCTCTCAAGGTCCATTTAATGTGACTTTGGTAGAAGTAGGGGTGGGGAGGACCTGATGGATATCTACTAGCACTATTTGCATGATTAATATAAGGATTAATTAGAAAATAAAGATTTTACACAGCAGAATAACTGGCAAAGGGAAAATCAATGAATACTATCCTCATTACTAAGTTGGATTAAATAAAATTACTGGAATTTATACTCTTTTTGACTGTTAAAAATAACAATTCCATATGGCTCCAAAGGAAATAATTTAATATTAAAATTCTAATTTTAAAATTGAAATCCCAATATAACATAATCAGTCTATATCTCCCAAATTATTCAGATTCCTTTTAAGAAAGAAAAACTGAGAGAGGAATTACTGGCAAGATAGTGATTATTTTTTCTTTCATACTGATTTTTTTTTTATTTTAATGAAAATTCAAAAGGCTTTACTTCAGGTCACTCATTTTTCTGAGTAATAATATGATAAAAAGTGTGGAAGCAGGTGGGAGTTTTGATAGAAAACTCCCAGGAGGAAGTCAGATGAGGGGTTCTGATGCCTTGTGCTATCATTATAACAGGCTGTCCAACTTGTAGAGCACACACTATTTCAGTGACTTTAATTATGACCTGAAACTCTACTGATCAGATGTTAACGTGGCTCATAGACTCTATTCAGTACTTAAAAAGTCACAGAGTCTCTGCCTGTTGGTAATGAATGGCTCCACATTTCCCTCCCTCAGAAGCCATCTTATAAACAAGATCTAGTCATATGGGGCGTAAAAATAATTAATGGACCTGACTGAGCTATTAATACTGTGTTACTAACCAGTCGAGATATCAATCTAATTTGCTAATTTCACATTCATGCTTTATCTAATAGCTAAAGTGATGAATAAATCACTTTGACTTTCATATGTTTACACTTCATGTTTTTAAATTTCGTGGGTGTGTATGCTTTTTTTCTGTAAGTTTTCACAGAGAACTTTCTAAATGGAAGAACATATAGGTAAGATTTCCCAAGCAATAACCACTCACCTCTAAAGTTTCACCCAGAAGTCATAACATTTGCCACTTCCTGAGTCAAAATACTCAGGATATCACATAAGCATATGAGAACCAAGACAGAGAAATACAAACCTGGGTATTTTATTAGAATCCCAGAATCACAGAGAATCCAGGTTTGCCTAAATGCCTCCATGATCATTACTCTTGGTCAATAAAAACCATTAGCTCAAGCATTATAGTTCTCGGGTGACAGAGGAAACCAGCGGAAAAAGAGAAAAAAAAATGTTAGCTTAAAATTAGATTTGGTAAGGGTTTTCTTGTGTAGTTCATGTTTATTTTTTTTGTTGCTTTTTGTTTAGCTGAAAGAGGATAAAGGAAGAGAATTTTTCTGCCTGAACTTTTCTCCAACTCCATCCCGGACTTGATCTCTGGGTCAGATCTGGGGAATCCCAGGACACTATTTCTTTGTCGCTCAGTGTCTGATACAAGAAAAGAATGTTGAGCTGAGAACTAAGAACACAGATGTGGGACAGTGATTGTAGCTGTTAAATTTATTTAGATCTGATTCGGCTTGACATATGAAACAAACCAAACAAACAAAACATCCATGTCATTTTCAGTTCTGGTTCAGCTTCTGACATGAGACTGGAAAATCAAGAGAGAAAAAAACCTGAAAAAGGTAGAAGAAGCACACTTTAACCAGGCTAACTCTGACCAGAAACCATAAAGACAACGCGGTGAAAATTTTGGTGCCTTTGAAGTCAAAATGAGATGCATTGAGGATGGTCTTAAGAGAATATGGGGCTTGCATTAATGGAACCAGTTCTGAACCTTTCATATAAATGAAGTCATACAAGATGCTGTGTTTTTTGCCTGGCTTCTTTGACAGCAGGATTCAGGAGGCTAGATCAGCAGTAAGTAAACTACACCCAAGGACTCAATCAGGTCACACACATTTGAGACTTTTTGTTTTTTTCAGCTCAACTGTGATATAATTGACAAAACTGTAAAATATTCAAAGTTTGCAACATCATGATTTGATATACTTATGCATTGTGAAAGGATTTCCACCATTAAGTTAATTAAAATGTTTATCACTGAAAATATTTACCCCCCTTTTATTAAATGAGAACACTAAGTTTAACTCTCTTATCAAATTTCAGTTACACAGCACAATATTATTGGCTATAGTCTCCAAATCATATGTTAGATTCTCAGACTTTATCCATCTTATAACTGAAAGCTGGTACCCATCAATAACCTGTAAATTTATTGAAACTGTTTATTAGTTCGAAAAGTACAATTTTGTTGGGGTCTTTAAGGTTTCTATATATAATATCATGCCATTTCTAAACAGAGATTATTTTACTTCCTTTCTGATTTAGACGACTTTTATTTCTTTTTCTTGGCTAATTGCTCTGGCTAGGATTTCCAGTACTATGTTGAATAAAAGTGGTGAGAATGAGCATCTTTGTCTTGTTTCTGATCTTAGAGAAAAAGCTTTCTCCTTTTCACTATTGAATATGGTACTAGCTATAGGCTTGTCAGATATGGCATTTATTATGTTGAGGTACATATATTCCTTCTACACTTAGTTTATTGAGAGCTTTTACCATTAAAAGATGTTGACTTTTGTCAAACTCTTTTTCTACATCTATTGAGATGATCACATGATTTTTACCCTTCATTTTGTTAATGTGGTATATCACATATCGATTTGTGGATGCTGAACCATCCTTACATCACATCCCTAGAATAAATCCCACTTAAGTGCACTGTAACAGTCCTTTAATGTACTTTTAAATTTGTTTTGCTAACATTTTGTTGAGGACTTCTGCATCTATATTTATCTAGGATACTGGACTGGAGCTTTCCTTTCTTGTTATTTCCTTGCCTGGTTTTGGTATCAGGGTATGCTGGTCTCATAAAATGAATTAGGAAGTATTGTTCTTATGTATTTTGGGAAGACTTTGGGAAGAATTTGTATTAATTCTTTAAATGTTTGGTAGAATTCAGCATTAAATTCATCTGGTTCTGGAATTTTCTTTGTTGGCAGGTTGTTGATTACTCATTCAATCTCCCTAAAAGTAATTGGTCTGTTCAGATTTTATATTTCTTCATGATTTATTCTTAGTAAATTTTGTTTCTAGAAATTTATCCATTTATTCTAGGCTATTTAATTGGTTGGTTCATCATTGTTTGTAGTAGTTTCTGATGACCTTTAGTACATCTGTGTTATCAGTTCTAATGTTTCCTCATTTGTTTCTGATTTTATTTGAGTCCTTTCTCATTTTTTCTTGCTGCTGTGTGGCGATGGAGTGACTCTGAGGAGATACCCCATGTCTGAGGGCAAAGGAGAAGCCCCAGCAAGATGGTAGGAGGGGTGAAATTGTGTTTAGAATCAAACCCCATACCCACCAGAGACACCCAAATGGTTCAAACAAACCCTGTGCACACCAGGACTGAGATACCCCCCAGAGACTGACACAGAACTGTGTTTGAGTGTCTCCTGTGGAGGTATGGGTCAGCAGTGGACTGCCACAGGGGCAGGAGCTTTGGGTACAGCAGACCTGGATATGGCATAAGCCCTCTTGGAAGAGGTCACCATTAACCCCACCATAGAGCCACCAGAACTTACACTGGACAGGGGAAACAGACTCTTGCAGGGCACAAACAGAACTTTGTGCACACAAGGACCCAGGAGAAGGGAGAAGTGACCCCACAGAGACTGACTCAGACTTGCCTATGAGTGTCCAGGAGTCTCTGGTGGAGGCGTGGGTTGGTGGTGGCCTGCTGCAGGGTTGGGGGCACTGAGTGTAGCAGTGCATGCATGGGACCTTTTGAAGGATGTCACCATTATCTTTATTACCTCCACCATAGTTTAGCCCCAGGTAAATAACAGGGAGGGAACAGAGCCCCACTCATCAACAGAAAATTGGATTAAAGATTTACTGAGCATGGGTGCGCCCATCAGAATAAGACCATTTCCCCCTCAGTCAGTTCCTCCCATCAGGAAGCTTCCCTAAGCCTGTTATCCTTCTCTACCAGAGGGCAGACAGAATGAAAATAACAATCAGAGAAAACTGACTCTTGAGACTCCCTTGGACTGCAAGGAGATCCAACCCGTCCATCCTAAAGGAAATAAGTGCTGAATATTCATTGGAAGGACTGATGTTGAAGCTGAAACTTCAATACTTTGCCACATGGTGCAAAGAGCTGACTCATTTGAAAAGACCCTGGTGCTGGGAACGATTGAAGGTGGAAGGAGAAGGGGAGGACAGAGGATGAGATGGTTGGATGGTACACTGACTGGATGGACATGACTTTGAACAAGCCCCAGGAGTTGGTGATGGACAGAGAGGCCTGGCGTGCTGCAATCCATGGGGTCACACAGAGTTGGACATGACTGAGCGACTGAACTGAACCAATCTGATCACATGGACCACAGCCTTCTTTAACTCAACAAAACTATGAGCCATGACATATAGTGCCACTCAAGATGGAAGGGTCATGGTGGAGAGTTCTGACAAAACGTGGTCCACTAAAGGAGGGAATGGCAAACCACTTCAGTATTCTTGCCTTAAGAACCCCATGAACAGTATGAAAAGGCAAAAGGATAGGACACTGAAAGATGAACTCCCCAGGTTACTAGGTGCCCAATATGCTACAGGAGATCAGTGGAGAAGTAACTCCAGAAAGAAGGAAGAGAAGGAGCCAAAGCAAAAGCAACACCCAGTTGTGGATGTGACTGATGATGGAAGTAAAGTCCAATGCTGTAAAGAGCAATACTGCATAGGAACCTGGAATGTTAGGTCCATGAATCAAGGCAAAGTGGAAGTGGTCAAACAGGAGATGGCAAGAGTGAATGTCAACATTTTAGGAAACAGCAAACTAAAACGGACTGGAAAAGGTGAATTTAACTCAGATGATCTTATATCTACTACTGTGGGCAGAATCCTTTAGAAGAAATGGAGTAGCCATCACAGTCAACAAAAGAGTCTGAAAAGCAGTACTTGGATGCAATCTCAAAAAGAACAGAATTATCTCTGTTTATTTCCAAGGAAAACCATTCAATATCACAGCAATCCAAGTCTATTCCCTGACCAGTAATGCTGAAAACGCTGAAGTTGAAAAGTTCTATGCAGGCCTACAAGACCTTCTAGAACTAACACCCAAAAAAGATGTCCTTTTCATTATAGGAGACTGGAATGCAAAAGTAGGAAGTCATGAAATACCTGGAATTACAGGCAAAATTGGCCTTGGAGTACAGAATGAAGCAGGGCAAAGGCTAATAGAGTTTTGCCAAGACAAAGCACTAGTCATAGCAAACACCCTCTTCCAACAACACAAGAGAAGACTCTACACATGGACATCACCAGATGGCCAACACCAAAATCAGACTGATTATATTCTTTGCAGCCAAAGATGGAGAAGCTCTATAGAGTCAGCAAAAACAAGATCGGGAGCTGACTGTGGAGATCGTGAACTCCTTATTGTCAAATTCAGACTTAAACGGAAGAAAGTGTAGAAAACCACTAGACCATTCAGGTATGACCTAAATCAAATCCCTTACAATTATACAGTGGAAGTGACAAATAGATTCAAGGGATTATATCTGACAGAGTACCTGAAGAACTAAGGATGGAGATTCATGACTTTGAACAGGAGGCAGGGATCAAGACCATTCCCAAGAAAAGAAATGCAAAAAAACAAAATGGATGTCTGAGGAGGCCTTACAAATATCTCTGAAAAGAAGAGAAGCAAAAAGCAAAGGAGAAAAGGAAAGATATACCCATTTGAATGCAGAGTTCCAAAGAATAGCAAGGAGAGATAAGAAAGCCTTCCTCAGTGATCAGTGCAAAGAAATAGAGGAAAACAATAGAATGGGAAAGACTAGAGATCTCGTCAAGAAAATTAGAGATACCAAGGGAACATTTCATGCAAAGATGGGCACAATAAAGGACAGAAATGGTATGGACCTAAGAGAAGCAGAAGATATTAAGAAGAGGTGGCAAGAATACACAGAAGAACAGTACAAAAAAGATCTTTATGATTCAGATAATTATGATGGTGTGATCACTCACCTAGAGCCAGACATCCTGGAATGTGAAGTCAAGTAGGCCTTAGAAAGCATCACTATGAACAAAGCTAGTGGAGGTGATGGAATTCCAGTTGAGCTATTTCAAATCCTAGAAGATGATGCTGTGAAAGTGCTGCACTCGATATGCCAGCAAATCTGGAAAACTCAGCAGTGGCCACAGGACTGGAAAAAAGTCAGTTTTCATTCCAATCCCAAAGAAAGGCAATGCCAAACAATGCTCAAACTACCACACAATTGCACTCATATCACACACTAGCAAAGTAATGCTCAAAATTCTCCAAGCCAGGTTTCAACAGTACGTGAGCCATGAGCTTCCAGATGTTCAAGCTGGTTTTAAAAAAGGCAGAGGAACCAGAGATCAAATTGCCAACATCTGCTGGATCATCAAACAAGCAATAAAGTTCCAGAAAATCATCTACTTCTGCTTTACTGACTATGCCAAAGCCTTTGACTGTGTGGATCACAGCAAACTGTGGAAAATTCTGAAAGAGATGGGCATACCAGACCACCTAATGTGCCTCCTGAGAAATCTGTATGCAGGTCAGGAAGCAACAGTTAGAACTGGACATGGAACAACAGACTGGTTCCAAATTGGGAAAGGAGTACATCAATGCTATATATTGTCACCCTGCTTATTTAACATATATGCAGAATACATCACAAGAAACACTGGTCTGAAGCGCAAGCTGGAATCAAGATTGCCAGGAGAAATATCAATAATCTCAGATACACATATGACACAACCCTTCTGGCAGAAAGAAAAGGAGAACTAAAGAGCCTCTTGATCAAAGTGAAAGAGGAGTGGAAAAGTTGGCTTAAAACTCAACACTCAGAAAACTAATATCATGGCATCCGGTCCCATCACTTCATGGCAAATAGATGGAGAAACAGTGGAAGCAGTGACAGACTATTTTTTTGGGCTCCAAAATCACTGTAGATGGTGCTTGCAGCCATGCAATTAAAAGACACTTACTCCTTTGAAGAAAAGTTATGGCCAACCTAGATAGCATATTAAAAAACGGAAGCATTACTTTGCCAACAATGTCCAGTCTAGTCAAAGCTATGGTTTTTCCATTGGTCATGTATGGACATGAGAGTTGACGTATAAAGAAAGCTGACTGCCAAAGAATTGATGCTTTTGAACTATGGTGTTGGAGAAGATTCTTGTGAGTCCCTTGGATTGCAAGGAGATCCAACCCGTCCATCCTAAAGGAAATCAGTCCTGGGTGTTCATTGGAAGGACTGATGTTGAAGCTGAAACTCTAATACTTTGGCCACCTGATACAAAGAGCTGACTCATTGGAAAAGACTCTGATGCTGGGAAAGATTGAGGACAGGAGGAGAAGGGAGCCACAGAGGATGAGATGATTGGATGGTATCCATGACTCAATGGACATGAGTCTGAGAAAACTCCAGGAGATGGCGAAGGACAGGGAATCCTGGCATTGCTGCAGTCCATGGGGCCACAAAGAGTCGTACGTGCCTGGGTGACTGAACAATAGTATATGTGGCCCAAACCCTTCACTCTCCAGGGAGAGGCTGGGATTTAGTGGTTCCCTCTTGATTTTATAGTGCTGGGATGGGATGGGGTTGTTTTCAGCCTTTCTTCCCTGTCTTGATGTGGATATTTTCTCATTCTCCAGATGTACAGGAGACATTCATGTCATTTCTGGATTTCCTTCAGAAGGAATTGCTTCATGCATAGCTGTACATTCAGTGCATCCATAAAATGAGGAAATTTCAGGATTCATCTGTGTCACTTTCTTGGTCCCTCCCCTCATACCCATTTGTTTGCATGTCATCTATGGCTGCTTTTATTCAACAACAGCTGACTTGAATTAAGTATTGCAACAGAGAACATATGGACCACAAAGCTGAAAATATTTATTATCTGCCCAATTAGAGACAAAATTTTCTGATCTCTGAACTATAGTAACTCAAGAGGAAGGGTAGAATATCACAACAAAAGCAGGAAATTATGAATAAGCATAATATATTAACAGGCAGAAAGAACATCAATCTGCTGTAAGCAAGATACCCTGAAAGTAAGGAGTCAGGGAAGGAAAGACTCATGTTGGAAAGTCCAAATTATACATATAAATAGTCTTGATTACTAGATCAGAGAGTTTCCACTTCTTTCTGCAGGTAGAAAAAAAGCCATTTGAAGGGTCTTTCACTAATATTAAATATTATGAGAATGTTATTTTAATTTAGCAGCTACATAAGATAAACTAAACAGCAGAGGGGCTTCCCAGGAGGGTAAAGAATCCACCTACAATGCAGGAGATGCAGGCAGACATGAGTTTGATTCCCAGGTTGGGAAGAACCCCTGGAGGAGGGCATGGCAATTCACTCCAGCATTCTTGCCTGGAGAACCCCTTGGACAAAGCAGCCTGGTGGCTTACAGTCCATGGGGTTGCAAAAAGTCAGACATGACTGAAGCAACTAAGCACATATACACAAACAACAAATACCCAGAAAAAAATACCTTTAGAATGCATGATAGAGAAGACTGGAAATGGACAACTCAGGTAAAAACTAGGATCCCATTATATCGCATTCCAGCTCAAAGACTGCCTCTTCTCCATAAAATGATGGGTCAGTATTATTTCCCAGAGTGAACTATTTAGATTTTTGCACTTGAAGCATTTTTTCCTTTCCCTTTGTTATTTTTTCTACTCCCCCACCCTTAACTTATTGAGTCTAGTTCTGCCAGCCTGGGTCCATTCTTAAAGCTTCAGAAAGAGGCATCTGTTGTTGAAGCTGGATTTGTTGCTCAGCAGCACCTGAAAGTTAATAAAGGGAACTTATCCCCAAATAATAACTGTTACTTTCTTCCTAATGTCTCTGAAGCATTATTAAATGTGGCACTTATAGCCCCTTATATGCAATTTACCTCTGTAAAAGGTCATCTGCAAGTACTATACTTAAAAATATGCCACAAGGAGCTGTGAGATCACGTGCCATACCATTCATTACCCAGCATAAGGCTTACATCAAACCATCCCATTTTAAATTTATCTGCTCTCTCTTTAAAATGGCAATGAAATCTTCTCTTGTACATGCTCATTCACAGCAGAACACATCCTGTCTTTCTCAGTGTTCTAAACGTTTTGAGCATTCCCTAGAAGCACTTAGGAGTGCTAACAAGTCAAATGCTGAGGCAAGTGAGATTTTCCACAAAAGATCCCTTACTGCTCTTTTCCACGACCTAAAAGATACTGTGGGTCTTCAGGCTTCCCCTAGACCATCCATAACCCTCTACTCTTAACTACATTTTAGCTTTCTTTTCTCAATAGTATCTTACGCTCTTGATATTACCCAATTTCTCTTCCTCTGCAAATAGGGACATATCAAGGAAGTTCCAGGTTACACCCTCCATATTAGTTAACGTGGGCTGCTTTTACAAAATATTATAGACAGTTTAACAGCAGAAATTTATTTCTCACAGTTCTGGAGGCTGGGAAGTCCAAAGTCAAGATTTCATTCTTGATGACAGTTCTCCCCCTGGCCTAATCAGCTATGCTCTCAATGTCTCCTCACATTGTGGAGAGGAAGGAAGGTTCAGGTCTCTCTTATTCTTACAAGGACACTAATCCCATCCTAAGGCCCCACCTTAAGGACCTCATTCAAACCCAGTTATCTCCCAATGGCCCCATCTTCAAATACCATCATATTGAGGATTAGGGCTTCAACATATGGATTTAAGGGGGACACACACACATTAAGCCCATAACATTCTGCTTCTGGACATCCAAAATTCATATCCTCACATCCAAAATATATTAATTCTATCGCAAAAGCCCAAACTTCTTAACTCATATCAATTTTAAAGTCCAAAGTCTCATCTAAATATCATCTAGATTAATTGTGGGAAAGAGTCAAAGTACAATTCATCTGAGATAAAATTTGCTGTGAACCTGTGAAACCAGAAAAGTTACCTACTTCCAAAGTACAGTGGTGGGACAGGTGTAGAATACACATTTTCATTCTAAAAGGGAAAAGTTGAAAAGAAGAAAGAGGTGATGACTACCAAGTAAGTCCAGAACCTAGCAAGACTAATACCATACGATCTTAAGCCTGGACAATAATCCTTCTTAGCTAAATGATCAGGGTTTCAGACACAGTGGAGTCCCTGGTCTCATCTCTGTGGCTCTGCTGAGTGGAAACGGCTTCCCCAAAGCTCTGATCACCACTGTCCAGCTTGTTGAAACTGAAGCAATGGTCTCCCATTTGAAACTAGAGAGGCATCCCCCTGATGGTCTTTGAATTGCTGCTGAGGTTATTTGTTCCTTCTCTTAGAGAACAGGGCATATCCATGGCCAATCAAATCTACGCCTGGCTCTGTAGGATCCAAGAAATCTGACAACCTTCCTTCATTTTGTCTCATCTCCTCTCAATTCATACTGGCACTGTTTCTGCTGGTTAGATTCATGGCTAATTAAATCCATATGGCTAATCAGATCTATGGTGGCTGATGAGATCCATGGTTCACACTCATGATAATGTCTTTTTCAAACCGTGCTCAGCCACCCTTAGTGTTCATTTTGGAACAAACTTACTCAATTTTCACAATATGAATAAGCTGAGAATTCTCCAAGTATCTGAGTTCTGATTTCACTTTATTTAACAATTTCATTTCTCTCTTTTGGACTTTACTACAAGCAGTCAGGAGTAACCAAGCCACTTCTTCAACGCTTTGCTTATATATCTCAGATAAAACATCCAACTTCCTTACTTACAAGGTTTACCTTCCACAAACTCAGGAACACAGCTCAACAAAGTCATTTGCCAATTTATGAGGTGAATCTCCTTTTCTCCATTGTCCAATAACATGTTTCTCATTTACCTCTTGGCCTTCACCAGAATTGCCCTTACCATCTATATTTCCATCTTGCCTGTCACAGTTCTTCCAGACACTGCCCATTATCCAGCTCTAAGGCTGCTTTTACATTTTTAGTTATTTGTCACAGCAGCACCCTCCTTCTCAGTACCAAAATCTGCATCAGTCAGCCTGAGCTGCTGTAACACAATACCATAGACTGGGTAGCTTAAATGACATACATTTATATCTTACAGTTCTGAAGGCTAGCAAGTTCAATATCCAGATTCTGGCAGATTTGGTTCCTGGTAACAACCTTCTTTCTGGTATTCAGACAACCACCTTCATGCTGTGTCCTTACAGGACTAAGACAGAGAGACAGTGTGTGTGCCCTGGTCTCACTTCATCTTTTTATAAGGACACTAAAGCAAGAATGAATGTCCCACCCTAATGCCCTCATCTAAACTTAATTATCTCACAAGCTCCACCTCCAAATATCATCACATTAAGTCTTAGGGCTCCAACATATTAATGATGGGGGACACAAATATTCACACCATTAACATCTCTGTAAATTTAAAGGATAAAAAGATATGGAACCACAAAGACAATGAGGACAGGAGAAGGTGCAACAGCAAAATATTTTGAAATCTGGAAAACAAACTGATGAAAGACAACAAAATTTTAAGCTTAGAATGAAGAAAGTAAGGAATCAACCTAATTCATACTAGGTAATTCTCAAAGGGCCTATGAACTGGTAATACCAGTTATCTATGAAATTGAAAGTGAGATAGGAGGGCACAAAAAATGAGGAAGATTTGACAAAATCAACTCAAAATACAATCACATATATTTCTAGATCTCATCCCCAACTCTGGTTTGTGATTGTCCCTCCACAAACCAAGTAGAAATTTAAAGATTATTTTACTATGAAAAGGATAAAAGAGTATGCTGGTTAATTTTTGTGTCGACTTGGCTAAACTATGGTACCCAGGTTTTCAGTTAAATATCCCTTTAGAGAAGACTCTTAAGAATCCCTTGGACTGCAAGTAGATCAAACCAGTCAATCCTAAAAGAAATCAACCCTGAATTGGAAAGACTGATGCTGAAGTGACAATACTTTGGCCACCTGATGAGAAGAAACCACTCATTAGAAAAGACCTTGATGTTAGGAAAGATTGAAGGCAGGAGGAGAAGGGGATGACAGAGGACAAGATGGTTGGATGGCATCACCAACTCAATGGACATGACTTTGAGCAAACTCTAGGAGATAATGAAGGACAGGGAAGCCTGGCATGCTTCAGTCCATGGGGTTGCAAAGAGTTAGACACAACTAAGCAACTAAACAACAAGACCCATCTAGATGCTGCTATGAAGATATTTTTAGATATGATTAATATTTAAGTCAGTACTGAAACTGCCAGACTTGGACCTCATCTTAGTGCTGAAAAGCAACAACCAGCCTTCTACCCCCTAGGCAGAAATCAGAAGATTCTTCTCTGAAGAATATGACCAGACCCACAGCCACCAAAAAAATATATAAATAAATAAAGTTACCAATCTTTGGGAATTCTCTTGCAAGAAGCCGATCAGTTTAGTTCAGTTCAGTTGCTCAGTCATGTCCGACTCTTCACGACCCCAGGGACTACAAAACACCAGGCCTCCCTGTCAAGTTGGTGATGCCATCCAAACATTTCATCCTCTGTCATCCCCTTTTCCTCCTACCTTCAATCTTTCCCAGCATCTGGGTCTTTTCCAATGAGTCAGCTCTTCACATCAGGTGGCCAAAGTACTGGAGTTTCAGCTTCAGCATCAGTCCTTCCAATGAATATTCAGGACTGATTTCCTTTAGGATGGACTGGTTGGATCTCCTTGCAGTCCAAGGGACTCTCAAGAGCTTTCTCCAACACCACAGTTCAAAAGCATCAATTCTTTGGTGGTCAGCTTTCTTTATACTCCAACTCTCACATCCATACATGACTACTGGAAAAACCATAACTTTGATGAGGCAGACCTTTGTTGGTAAAGTAATGTCTCTGCTTTTTAATATGCTGTCTAGGTGGGTCATAACTTTCCTTCCAAGGAGTGTCTTTTAATTTCATGGCTGAAGGCACCATCTGCAGTGATTTTTAAGCCCCCCAAAATAAACTCTGTCACTGTTTCCACTGTTTTCCCATCTATTTGCCATAAAGTGTTGGGACTGGATGCCATGATTAGTTTTCTGAATGTTGAGTTTTAAGCCAAATTTTCACTCTCCTCTTTCACTTTCAGCAAGAAGCTCTTTAATTCTTCTTCACTATCTGCCATAAAGGTGGTGTCATATCTGAGGTTATTGATATTTCCGCCAGCAATCTTGATCCCAGGTTATGCTTCATCCAGCCCAGCGTTTCTCATGATGTACTCTGCATATAAGTTATATAAGCAAGGTGACAATATACAGCTTTGGCGTACTCCTTTTCCTATTTGGAAACAGTCTGTAGTTCCATGTCCAGTTCTAACTGTTTCTTCCTGACCTGAATACAGATTTCTCAGGATGCACATCAGGTGGTCTGGTATTCTCATCTCTTTAAGAATTTTCCAGTTTGTGGTGATCCACACAAAGGCTTTGGCATAGTAAATAAAGCATAAATAGATGTTTTTCTGGAACTCTCTTGCTTTTTCTATGATACAAAGGATGTTGGCAATTTGATCTCTAGTTCCTCTGCCTTTTCTAAAACCAGCTTGAACATCTGGAAGTTCACAGTTCAGGTACTGCTGAAGTCTGGCTTGGAGAATTTTGAGCATTACTTTACTAGTGTGTGAGATGAGTGCAATTGTGTGGTAGTTTGAGCATTCTTTGGCATTGCCTTTCTTTCGGATTGGAATGAAAACTGACCTTTTCCAGTCCTGTGGCCACTGCTGAGTTTTCCAGATTTGCTGGCATATCGAGTGCAGCACTTTCACAGCATCATCTTCTAGGATTTGAAATAGCTCAACTGGAATTCCATCAACTCCACTAGCTTTGTTCATAGTGATGCTTCCTAAGGCCCACTTGACTTCACATTCCAGGATGTCTGGCTCTTAGGTGAGTGATCACACCATCATGATTATCTAGGTCATAAAGATCTTTTTAGTACAGTTCTTCTGTGTATTCTCGCCATCTCTTCTTAATATCTTCTGCTTCTCTTAGGTCCATACCATTTCTGTCCTGTATTGAGCCCATCTTTGCATGAAATGTTCCTTTGGTATCTCTAATTTTCTTGAAGAGATCTCTAGTCTTTCCCAATCTACTGTTTTCCTCTATTTCTTTGCATTGATTGCTGAGAAAGGCTTTCTTATCTCTCCTTGCTATTCTTGGGAACTCTGCATTCAAATGGGTATATCTTTCCTTTTCTCCTTTGCTTTTCACTTCTCTTCTTTTCACAGCTATTTGTAAGGCCTCCTCAGACAGCCATTTTGCTTTTTTGCATTTCTTTTTCTTGGGAATGGTCTTGATCCCTGCCTCTTGTATAATGTCATGAACCTCCATCCATAGTTCATCAGGCACTGTGTCTATCAGATCTAGTCCCTTAAATCTATTTCTCACTTCCACTGTATAATTGTAAGGGATTTGATTTAGGTCATATCTGAATGGTCTAGTGTTTTTCTCCACTTTCTTCAATTTCAGTCTGAATCTAGCAATAAGGAGCTCATGATCTGAGCCACAGTCAGCTCCTGGTCTTGTTTTTGCTGACTGTATAGAGCTTCTCCATCTTTGGCTGCAATAAATATAGTCAATCTGATTTCAGTGTTGGCCATCTGGTGATGTCCATGTGTAGAGTCTTCTCTTGTGTTGTTGGAAAAGGGTGTTTGCTATGACCAGTGCATTTTCTTGGCAGAACTCTATTAGCCTTTGCCCTGCTTCATTCTGTACTCCAAGGCCAAATTTGCCTGTTACTCCAGGTGTTTCTTGACTTCCTACTTTTGCATTCCAGTCCCCTTTAATGAAAAGGACATCTTTTTTGGGTGTTCATTCTAAAAGGTCTTGTAGGTCTTCATAGAACCATTCAACTTCAGCTTCTTCAGTGTTACTGAAGCTCATCAAGACTGCCGTATAATGAATCTCCAAGAGGAGCTTAACTATACTCTCAGAGCTTCCGATAGATTTTTAGACCCTAATCGTCAGTTGTGAGCAGGCAACTCTGAATTGCTTAAAAACTAAAGAAAGACTCTAATATAAAAAATAAAGACAACATAATTAAAATATATATAAAGGAATTAAAGGGGATGGAGAAGAAACTTGTTGAAATAAAAAAACTTAAAATGATATTTTAAAATTATTAAGGAGTAATATTAGTAAATATTCCATCAATTAATTAATAACAGGATATTCTAAGAAAGAAAATCCATAGAACTAATTAAAGCAACTCATAAATTAAAGGGCTTCCACAGTGGCTCAACGGTAAGAATCCATATGCAAAGCAGGAGTCGAAGGAGACTCCAGTTCAATCCCTGGATCAGGAAATTCCCCTGGAGGAGGGCATGGCAACCCACTCCAGTATTTCTGCCTGGAGAATCCCATGGACAGAGGAGCCTGGTGAGTTCATAGGTCACAAAGAGTCAGACACAACTGAAGCAACTTAGTGCACATAAATTAAAATCATGCTAAGAATCAAAAGTTTCAGAGAAATACAAAATATACATTTGAAGATTAAATACATAAATTAAAAGCAGGTTAAGAATCAAAAGTTTTAGAAAAAGATAAAATATATACTTGAAGAAATCTCTAGGAAATAGAGCACAAACAGATGAAAATTTTAAAGTAAAGATAAGAAAACTGAAGGCTTAACCCAGAAGAACAAATTGAAATTAAAAGAGTTCCTGGAAGAGAAAAGAGAGGAAAAGGAAAGGAAGAATCATGAATAAACTAGGGCATGAAAACTCCTCAAAACTACAGAACAGTTTCCAGGTTGAAAAGTCCTACAAGAATCTAGCCAAATGCACTATAGTAGACCAAGGCACAATACTGTAAAAATCCACTTCATTAGTGTGTTGGAGGACCAGTTGATGGTGTATTAATTTAAGAATATTTAGACTATGACCTGCTGAATAAAGAGGCAGAAGCCACCCACATGGGTCAACAGGTAGCTCCCTTGGCCTCTGAGCTCCCACCTCAGAGAAGTGAAAACTCAGAAGTTGTTTTGATTGAAGACACAGAACACTCACACAAACAACCTAAGTCAAAGATTTATTAGTTATATATTTCACAAAGAGGAGATTCCACAATGAGCTGGGGGAAGGGCAATCCCTTCTCGGGTCATGAGCAAGCAGGAGATGCGGGGTACTAAGCACCTACTATTTATAAGGTGGTTGGGTCAGGAGTCTTTTTCTTTTAATTGGGGTAGAGTTGCTTTACAATATTGTGTTAGTTTCTGCTATACAATGAACTGAATCAGCTATATGTGTATATACATCCCCTCCCTCTTGGACTTCCCTCCCATGCCTCCATCCCACCCCTCTAAGTCATCACAGAGCACCGAGCTGAGCTCCCCGTGCTATACAGCAGGTTCCCACTAGCTACATATTTTACATATGGTAGCCAGGACATGGAGGCAAACTAAATGTCCGTCAACAGGGGAATGGATAAAGAAGATATGGTACATATATACAATGGAATATTACTTGGCCATAAAAAGGAATGAAATTGGGTCATTTCTAGAACCTGGGCCTAGAGTCCATCATACAGAGTGAAGTAAGTCAGAAAGAGAAAAACAAATATTGTATATTAACACATATATGTGAAATCTAGAAAAAAGGTACAGATGAACCTATTTGCAAGGCAGGAATAGAGATGCAGTCATAGAGAATAGAGGTGTGGCCATGATGGGGGTGAACGGGGGCATGAATTGAGAGACTAACAGGTCACTTTTTATTGGCTCAACTATAAGTGATTATTTTAAAAGATGCCCTGAGGAAAGCAATGGCAGAGTTTGTAGTGAGAATCCTAAGCTCGGGCTCTTTCTAAATGTCCACACTCTGGGTGTGAGCAGTATTGTCATACACTCATGACAAATACAGAGGCATAAATTCAAAAAAGCTCTTTACTCATTACCATTTTGACATATTAGAAGATATTCAACTCTCCCAGTTAGAAGAAATGAGTTTTCAGGTTTCTGAAAAGCAACACTGAAATCCATACCAAATGCCTTCAGAGTTCTGAAGAAAAACAACTTCCAACACAGAATTCAGTACCCAGGCAATACCTGTTAAGCGTAAGAATACACTGAAAATATTTTCAAATCAATCAGATCTTAAGCTATTTCCTTCATTGAAAGTTATAAGGAGATATTTTTTTCCCCAAAATGATGAGATAAAATAGGAAAGAATACTTTATGGGACAAAAGAAATAAGAGACAGCAACACAAGAGAGAAGCAAGGAGAACCACCAGGATGATGGGGAAGAGGGATCCCAGTGTAACTGCTGTGTACCAGCCGTAGAGAGTAATCAATCCAGATTGAAGCAAGTTCCAAAATTTGTGGCCAGAAACAGTGCAGGGCCCCATATTTACAGCCAGCTTTTCCTCCAGAGTGAAGTGTTAAGCATACTAAAATTAAAGGAACAATCACTTTTATTGGTAGCATCCATCATGGTGACAGTGTATGGCTAAGACTAAATGACAAGACAATAAAGAAATATGTTCCAATGAGAATGCTTGCATCAAAGCCTGTTGTCTTTGTTTTAATCATTGTCCTGGCAAGAGCTATCTCTTTTCTACAAACTACAATGCAAAAGAAAGCACAGATCTGCCTAAATAAAAGGAATGTTCCTATGTATAGTTGCTTATATATACATGGGATATTTCTGAAGGATTCTTTGTAAGCTGGTAGCAATACTTGCCTCTAGGAAAAGGAACTGGGTGGTTAGAGGGGAGAAGCTGATTAAAGACTTACTTTTTGCAATTTACCCCCTTGATCTTTTCAAAGATTATTATATGTTCTTTCCTGGGTCAGGAAGATCCACTGGAGAGGGGAATGACTACCCACTCCAGTATTCTTGCCTGGAGAGTTCCATGGACAGAGGAACCTGGCAGGCTACAGTCCATGGAGTCACAAAGAGTCAGACATGACTGAGCAACTAACACTTTCACTTTCTTTCTTTCAATATGTTCTTGTATTATATTATACAATGATTAAATGATTTAAATATATCTCCTACTAATTATTATAAATACATATACTTTTGATTCAGTGATTACTTGTGGGAATTTATCCAATAAACAAACCTAAGTAAGTATACAAGATGACATGCTGCTACTGCTAAGTCGCTTCAGTCGTGTCCGACTCTATGCGACCCCATAGACGGCAGCCCACCAGGCTCCCCTGTCTACAGGATTCTCCAGGCAAGAATACTGGAGTGGGTTGCCATTGCCTTCTCCAGTGCATATGACATGGCAAGTGCATATGACAGTGCAAGATGACATGGGTAGGAGATTATTCATTGAAATCATTGGTGCTAGTAGTACCAAAAATTGGCAACAATACTCATAACCATTAGTAAGGCAACATGGAAATAAATGAACACATTACATGAAAATAAGTAATCTCAATGAATGTCAATGAATTAAAATAATTTAAACCTAATTTCCAACAAACATATGACAAGAGGCTCAATGACAGTCTAATTGGGGAAACACAGAGTAAAATGTCAATGGAAGATATTTTCTATTCATTAGATAAACAAGCTATGATAATATCATGTGTTTGGTTATGATGTAGGGAAATAGAAACTCTCAAGCAGTGATTGGCCGATCTTTTGTCAGAATCTATACATTTCCATGTGTCCAACCCAGGATGTCTATTAGTCTTCAATGTGGGTTGTCAGAAAGGCCCATTCATCCTCCCATTTACCCCCCAGAAACCATCCAGTATTCACTCTTCCAATAAACCTCCCTGGTGGATACCAGTGCCTTTCTCACTGTTTGCACCTGCCATCCATGTTTACAGCTCAGAATCTTTATCCCTGTTGCCCAGTCTATTTCCTGCATCCTCTGATGTGGAATCTCTTCATTTCTCTCATCTACTTCATTAGTGAAAATTACTGTATTGAATTCACTAAGGTTTGAGTTTTTATCTATTCAGTTTCAGTGCTTGCTCTGTCCCTTTGATTCTGTACTTCATGCTCATTACTTATTACTATAAGTGACAGTAGAGTGGGCAGACAACACGGTTTTGAGGAAAGAAGGCAGAGATTTAACATTTGTTGAGCATTAATTAAATACCTATAACTCTATAAAATGTGTATCTTATTTTAAAATGAGGGCACTATTATTTTCCTCATTTTACTCACGAGGAAACAAGTCTTGATTTTTTTTCCTTTTTCTTTTCTTAAAGTTGTGTGTGTGGTTGTGTTTAATTGTGTGTGAGGAGACACAGAGACAGTACTTAAAAACCAGTAAAGCACTTTTATAGTTAGACATGCTCTACATAAGGCTTCCCAGGAGGCACTAGTGCTAAAGAACCCACCTGCCAATACAGGGAAAATAAGAGACATGGGTTCAACCCCTGGGTTGGGAAGATCCCTTGGAAGAAGGCATGGCAACTCACTTCAGTATTCTTGCCTAGACAATCCCATGGCACAACTGAAGCGACTTAGCACACACGCATGATATACGTAACCTGACCCCCACCTCCACCCCTCTCACCGCCATGACCCTTCCTCTACTGCTCTTCCCATCCTAGATTCACCCCGCAGCCCTGGTCCTCATGTTTCCTCACACATTCCAGACATGCAGACATCCCCAGGACCTTCACACTTGCTGCTTCCACTACTTGGAAAACCTTTCCGCACAGTGTCTCACCCCTTCAACTGTTTCAGGTCTTTGTTCTAACCTCTCCTCAATGATAACCACTCAACTTAAGATTGTAACCCCCTGTCACAGTCCTCCCTACCACTCCTGCCTTATTTTTCTTTTTTTCTTTTTCTTCATTGCACTTACCACCGTTTGGTTAGACAAAATACTTCATTAATTTGTGTCTTCCCCACCAAAATGTAAATCCCATAGTCGCTTCCTACGTCTAGACCATTTCCTAGCATATAACAGATGTGCAGTTAATATTTGCCACATGAAATGTAAGAATAAAGTTTAGGAAAATTTAAGTCAGGCAAAGTTATTCAAACTTTTTAGCTACAGGAGAAGGTGCCTCTGGTATTTCCAAGAATATTTTCAATCACCAATAATAGAATCTAGCACACAAAATTTCTCCAGCTTATGTGGATCTATAGTGCTCTTTTCATGGAGTAGGTTGTAGGGACTTGTGTTTAAACGGGGATAGATTTGTAAGAGCAGGTTTTGATGCAAAGTGAAAGGGGGAGGGCACTAGAATGTAATGTGTCTGAAGTGAAGTAGGAAAAAGCAACTCATGCACTTACTTGTTCAGAAAATATCTATCATGTGCACCTGCTGGACCTTGAACCCTTCTAGGCAAAGGGGACAAGGCAGAGATCAAAAACAGCAGAAGTCCCAGATCTCTCAGAGCTCATGTCCCCTTTTGACCTTTTTGACCTGCTAACTGCTTTTGATCCTATAAAACACAGAGAAAATGTTCCATGCCTGTGTCATGCTCCTTTGAAGACTCTCTTTTCTGAAAATACAAATACCATATGATATCACTTATATGTGGAATCTGAAATATGACACAAATGAACCTATCTGCGAACCAGAAACAGACTCACAGACAGAGAACAGACTTGCGGTTGCCAAGGAGGAGGAGCTTGGGAGAGGGATGGAGTGAGAGGTTGGGGCTAGCAGATGCAAATTGGTGCATAGACAGTGGACAGACAACAGGGTCCTACTGTACAGCACAGGGAACCAGGTTTAAAATCCTATGATAAACCAGAGTGGAAAAGAATATTTTAAAAATAATGTGTATATATATATATATATATATATATATATATATATATATATATATGTATAGCTGAATCACTTTGCTGTACAGCATGATTAATACAACATCATAGATCAAGTATACTTGATTTTTTAAAAAGATGTTTCTTTATGACTAGAATATATAAAATTATAATTAATCCCTAGATAACGATGCCACATGCATATTTGTGAATCAACATGAACTATGGATTTCTCAGTTCCTCTGATTTCATCCCATCAAGATCTGTACTATAATCAATATCTCACCGTCTAGAAGATATGATGGAGGAATCCCAGAGGACCACCATCAACAGAATTGTACTCTTTATTCAAATCTTTTTTCAGCACAGAAGACAATCATAAGGCAGAAGAAAGGGACTAGCTAGAATACTAATTGGCAGGAGGTTGCTTTATCATATCCAGTTGCCAATAAATATAAATAAATAAATAATTTTATCCTTAAAAAGGTCTTGCCTTCCTGATAAACAGAACAGGGCAACAGGGTATTGTTCAGTGAGTTATTGTGCCTAAAATTTCACTCTGAAAATTACTTGTCATAGCAACAGGCAAGCGTCACCCCTGAAGCTAGCAGCCTGAAGCAGATAGATTGTTTCAATTATCTAATTTTCACAATGAATGAACCCTGCTTATAGGAAATCCATAGGTGGTTGGCAGTGGCAAATGGTGGCTGTGACATGTTGGGAGGCGGTAGATTTATATTCTCTCTCAAAATACAGAGCAGAACTGTAATTTTCTGTAAACATTCACAGGAGTAAAAGGAGGAAGAGCAGGAAGAAGGGAAGAATTCACTATAACTTTCCTTTTTGTCTTAGTTCCTGGGATGAACCTTTTCTTACCAAATTGTCCTCTCTATCTCTGGCTAGTTCAGACAGTGCTGCATGCAGGCATGAACGCTTTTGTGGTCTATTATCTAACTGCACCACTCTCTTCCCACTGTGCCTCTTAGACTGCTCTGGAGGTGTTGGACAGAAAGTCAGAAAATGCCCCTAAGAACTCCTTGGCTTCAATGGAAGCCATTGCTATTTCACTAAGTAAATTTCTGCCCCACCCAGACAGATGGTCTTGTGAAAGTTGCTCAGTTCTGTCCGACTCTTTGCAACTCTATGGACTGTAGCCCGACAGGTTCCTCTGTCCATGGGATTCTCCAGGCCAGAATACTTGAGTGGGTAGCCTTTCCTTTATCCAGAGGATCTTCCTAACCCAGAGATCAAACCCAGGTCTCCCTCATTGCAGGCAGATTCTTTACTGTCTCAACCACCAGGGAAGCCCAAGAATATTGGAGTCAGTAGCCTATACTTTCTCCAGTGGAACTTCCCTACCCAGGAATCAAACCAGGATCTCATGCATTGCAGGAGGATTATTTACCAGATTAGCCACAGTTGACCTTGGTTTTGATTAAACCAGGGAGGAGTTGCCTTGTGATTGGTGTATTCTTGTCCTCCAACTCACCGCTGGGGAATGTTACTCGCTAGTATGGTCCATTTTTTGTTCCTTCTGACCCTTCCTATCCCAAACAGGGCTAATATGATTATAGGCTAACCTCTCTTTTTCTCCATCTCTCCATCTCCACCCCCAACCTCTACATATCCTGTTTGTGACTTTTTAGGGAAAACATTTTAAACCAAGATGGCTACCAAAAAACTTGGTTTTCCCAAAGTAATGGATCTTTATGGTGTAATTTTAGGCACCAAGAGCATTTTTGTGTTGTGCTGATATTGGACTGTTTTTCTTTGGTAGCCAGTGAGGGTAAAGCACAAAGCCATGACTTCAGTCACACTGTGTGCAGTCCACCTGTCCAATCACAACTGGTTCTTAGTACGACTCTCATGCCTGAAGAGAACTGCCATACACCCATCCTATACTTCCATTTATATTCTCAATGCTATCAGAGGTTGACTACAGAAAAAAAAAAAATCCCATTTGCTGTATCATTATTTCCCCCAAGTAATCACATTTCCTTTTCCTTGCAACTTTTTTTAAAAGAAGAATTTTGTTTCATTGTCATATCTTTTGGGGTGATGCTGACATTGTTTGAGTTGGTTTGTTTTCATAGTGCTTTCTGACTCCCCAAAATGAACTGGGACTTGTGTATTTAGTTATGCATCAGTTTAATAGACTGTTTGGACAAAGTTTAGTTTACAAAGCTATACTCAGAAATGATTTTCTTTTTAATTCCTTGGAAGAACACAGAAGAAAAAGGTTTTCCAAAGCCCATTAGCCAGTGTACACTGTAACATCTTCAGAAAATCTAGGGCCATATTTTCTCCCTACAGGCTCTGGTGACAGATAAGAGAAGCTGTAATTATCAATGTTTTAAGTTCCAGCCTTGTGAGAATTTCTGATCAGTCTCCTCCTTTCAATCTTTGTTCAAAGAACATTTGTCTTCAGTTCAATAGTTTAAACTCTAAATGACCAAATCAGTAAATGTTTATTTTGTAAATTGGCAAAGGGAAAGGCAGAAGCAGGCTCAACCTTTCACTAATATTTTGTTTACTGTGATAGAAAATGCCACCAGATAAATTAGAGTCAGGAAGCTTTTTTCTAACAGGCACATAACATTTACTAATGAGAGGTTGAGGACTGTTTTGTTCAAAAAAATGAAAAGGGGATTGAAGTAGCATTCTCGAACATTCTGTGTCATTGCCCTTTCCCTCATGATGAGTTAAGATGAATTCTTTGCCACAAAAGCAGTATATCTGGTGTCGTAGGTATGAGACATACTGCAATATTTGAAAGATACTTCACGAATAAATGGAGCCAGGCTCTTGTAGAGGGTCAGATTCAAGTGAGAAGTGCAGAGAGTCAAGGGTAAGACAATTTACATTTTCACAAAATTTGGAATGAGAACTCTGTGAAAAAAGAATTTCTTTGACTCCTAGCAAGGGTAGGGGTAAGAGGAATGCTAGATGAATGCCTAACTGGCATATAACAGAGGTTTGTCAAGAGAGCACACTGACCATAGCAAACATTCTTTTCCAACAACACAAGAGAAAACTACACATAGACATCACTAAATGGTCAATACCGAAATCAGATTGATTATATTCTTTGCCGTCAAACATGGAGAAGCTCTATACAGTCAGTAAAAGTAAGACCTAGCGCTAACTGTGGCTCTGACCATCAGCTCCTTATTGCAAAATTCAGGCTTAAATTGAAGAAAGAAGGGAAAAGCACTAGGTGATTCAAGTATGACCTAAATCAAACCCCTCATGGTTATACAGTGGAGGTAACAAATAGATTCAAGGGATTAGAGCTGGTAGACAGAGTGCCTGAAGAACTATAGATAGAGTTCATAACATGGTACAGGAGGCGGTGATCAAAACCACCCCAAAGAAAAAGAAATTCAAGAAGGTAAGGTGATTGTCTGAGGAAATAGCTGAGAAAATAGCTGAGAAAAGAGAAGTGAAAGGCTAAAGGGAAAGATATCCAACTGAATGCAGTGTTCCAGAGAATAGCAAGGAGAGATAAGAAGGCTTTCTTCAATGAACAATGCATATACATCACACTTCTATTTATAATTTCATCCCCAAAGTGTATCATTTACAATCTTAAGTTTTATGACTTTGAGGAATCCCAAAAGCTTGACTTCCTGTAAATTGCAACAACCATAATATTTTCAATGGAGATTACTTTATAAATATTTGTACTAGGACTTCCTGCTCACATAAGCCAAGATAAGAAGTTGAGTGAGGCTTAGGTTGACTCTCATGGTGCTATAGAGTTACAAATACTCCTCAGGGAGATCTATCAAGAGGCTGCAACTTCAAATTATAAGGATTTTGAAAACAGGCTTTGAGCAAGGGCTCAAAACACTGCCAAAAGGGTTAGAACAATCAAGAATCAGATTTTGATCAAGTGGTATGATGTCAGGTTCCAAGGGTTCAACTTGGATCAGGAGAGGGAGCAGATGCCAACAGGGCTGGTATGGGCAGTATGCCCACTAAGACCAACATGGTGAAGCCAGTTAATACAAGAACCAGGCAAGGCTGTGCCCACTTATGTGAGGACTGAAACCAGGCATCCTATATAGTGGTTTTTAAAATGAAAGCAAGTCAACTTGACTGATGGCACAAGAAACCAATTTTTTAAAATTTATTTTTAATTGGAGGATAATTGCTTTCCAATGTTGTGTTGGTTTCTGCAATACATCAACATGAATCAGCAATAGGTATACACATGTTCCCCACCACATGAACCTCCCTCCCATTCCACCCCTCTAGGTTGTCACAGAGCACCAGGTCTGAGCTCCCTGCATCATACAGTAAATTCCCACTGGCTATTTTACATATGGTACCTTTTTAAGGCTGAGTAACATTCCATTGTATATATGTACCATAACTTCTTTATCCATTCATCTAGGCTTGCTTCCATATCCAAGCGATTGTAAACAGTATTCAATGAACATTAGGGTACATATGTCTTTTTCAATTATGGAAGAAATCAATTTTTTATTCATTCAATAAATAGTAATTCTTATGTGTCAGGCACTCTGTTAGATGCTAAGGATATAAAACAGACTTGATCCCTGCTTAACTGAGCTTATAAATCAGTGGGAAGGAAGATAGATATATATATATTAGATATAGATATATAATGACGTATATAAAATACACACTAACAAACAGCCTCAGCCTTAAGTTCTATGAAAGGAAAATATAAGAAACAGTATGAGAATATTTTTTTCATTGATCTATATAGTTGACACACAATATTATATGAGTTTTAGGTGTACTCCATAGTGATTTGATATTTACATAGATGATGAATGATCACCAGGGAAGTCTAGTAAACATCTGGCTCAATACAAACTTATTACTTCATTGTAGACCATATTCCTTCTGCTGCATATTACATCCCCACGACTTAATTTGTTACTGAAGGTATGTATCTTTGGATCCCTTCCTCCTGTTTCACCCACACTCATCCCCTGCCCCTCTAGCAACCACCTATTTATTCCACGTCTGTTTTCATTTGTTTTATTTGCTTTGTTTGGTTTTTGATTCCACATACAGGTGGGATCTATGGTATTTGCCTTTCTCTCTCTGACTTATTTCATTTAGCTAACACCCTCTAGATCCATCCATGTTGTTACAAATGGGAAGACTTCATTGCTGGTGGCTGAATAGTGTTCCACTGTGTATATACACCACGGCTTCTTAATCCATTCATCTGTTGATGAAGACTTGTATTGCTTTCATATCCTGGCTATTGTAAGTAATGTTGCAATGAACATTGAGATGCATATAATTTTTCTAATTAGTGTTTTGGTTTCTTTTTAGGAAAATCCTCAGAAATGAAATTGCTGGATCATATGGTATTCCTGTTCTTAATTTTTTGAGAAACCTGCATACTGCACATATTCTGGTAGGCATCCCTGGTCCCTAGGTTCTAGTTGGCTGCCAGGCCTTGCCTTGTGCAATAACCACAGGCCTGCTGTGAGTGGCATAAGCTTTTCATATCGTTGGCTGTGTGGCCTAGGGAGGTTTGACAGCTGCTGCCAGTCTACTGGTGGGTGGGCCCAGAACCCTTCATGACTGGAGGCACAGTACTGGTGATAAAGTAAGCCCCTGGCACTAGAGTATGTGCTAAGTCATATCAGTCATGTCCAACTCTGTGTGACCCCTTGGATAGTCTGCCAAGCTCTTCTTTTTTTTTTTTTTATTTTAGTTGGGGGCTAATTACTTTACAATATTGTAGTAGTTTTTGCCATACATTGACATGAATCAGCCATGGGTTCACATGTGCTCCCCCTCCCGAACCCTCCTCCCACCTCCCTCCCCTTCCCATCCCTCTGGGTAATCCCAACGCTCCATCCCTGAGCATCCGTCCCATGCATAGAACATGGAATGGTGTTCCGCTTCACATATGACAATATACATGTTTCAACGTTATTGTCCCAGAACGTCCCACCCTCACCTTCTCCCTCAGAGTCCACAGGACTGTTCTATGCATCTGTGTCTCTTATTCTGTCTCACATATAGGGTTACCATTACCATCTTTCAAATTCCATATACATTCATTAGTATACTGTATTGGTGCTTTGCTTTCTGGCTCACTTCACTCTGTATAATGGGCTCCAGTTTCATCCATCTCAATAGAACCGATTCAAATGTATTCTTTTTAATGGCGCAATCCCTATCAAGCTACCAATGATATTTTTCACAGAACTAGAACAAATCATTTCACAATTTGTATGGAAGTATAAGAAACCTCGAACAGCCAAAGCAATCTTGAGAAAGAAGAATGGAACTGGAGGAATCAACCTGCCTGACTTCAAGCTCTACTACAAAGCCACAGTCATCAAGACAGTGTGGTACTGGCACAAGGATAGAAATATAGATCAATGGAACAAAATAGAAAGCTCAGAGATAAACCCACCTATGGGCACCTTATCTTCGACAAAGGAGGCAAGAGTATACAATGGAGAAAAGACAAGCTCTTCTATCCTTGGGATTCTCCAGGCAAGGATACTGGAGTGGGTTGCCACTTCCTACTCCAGGGGATCTTCTTGACCCAGGGATCGAGCCTATGTCTTTCATGTCTTCTGCACTGGCACGTGGATTCTTTACTACTCAGCCACCAGGGTGGATTCCAAAATGGGGCTTCCTAGTGTCACCATGGCAGAACGGGCTTCCAAAAATGGCTGCTGCTAATGTCTCTATTTCCAGTTGCTTCCTGCCTCATAGGAAGTTCGCTAAGTTCAGAAAGTGGGTCTGATCCAGTTTCCTTTGACACTACTGCCTCTTTGCTAGGACTCAGAGCACATGAGATTCTGCACACACTCTTTAAGAGCAGACTGTCTATTTCCTGTAGCTCTCCTCAATGTAAGCCCTGCTGGTTTTCAAAGCCAGACGTCCTGAGGTCTAGGTTTCTTTTTCAGAACTCTGGCAGCCCAATTTGGAGCTTAGACCCCCCTGATCCTTGGGGATGACCTCTGTGACAGTGATTATCCTTCCACTTGGGGGTCATCTACTCCTGGGGTGTGGGTCCTGACTATACCATGTCTTTACCCCATCTACCCATCTTGTCATGGTTCCTTCTTCATATCCTTAGTTGTGGAAAATATTCCCTGCTAGTCTTCAGGTTGTTCTCATAGACAGTTGCTCTCTAAACAGTTGTCATGTTGACATGCCTGTGGGAGAAGAATAATTCTGGGCCTTCCTGCTCTGCCATCTTGGCCACTTCCCCTATGAGGACTGACTTTTATTTTAGAGTCAGGGAAGACTTTCTGAGGAACAAACTTTGAAATGGGACTTGATGGATTTGTAGAGGTGAGATGGACAAAGAGAGAGAAGCAGAGAGTGAAGAGGTGAGAAGGCACGAGAAGGTCTGTGAAGGGGTGAGAACTCTGGGTGCAGGCACTTAACATAAGTCTAGCACAGCCAGGGCACAGGAAAAAGGGGAAAGCAACAGACATGAGACCAGGGACCTGCAGGACCAGTCAACTGGGGTAGAGTTTTGGAATTATGCCACGTGGAACTGAAAACCTTTGAAAGTTTTCAACCAGAGGAGTAAATTGTCCAGATTGGCTTTTGTTTAAGAAGCTCACCTAGGGACTTCCCTGGTGGCCCAATGGCTAAGACTCCATGTTCCCTATGCAGGGGGCTCAGGTTTGATCTCTGATCAGGGGACTACATCCCACATGCTGCAATTAAGACTTTGAATGCCACAACTAAAGATTCTGCATACCACAATGAAGATGGAAGATCACAAATGCTGCACCTAAGACCTGGTACAGACAAATAGATAAATATTAGGGAAAAAAAAAGAAGCAGCAGTTCACCTTGGCTTGCTAACTTGGAGCAGGTTGAGAGTGGAAGCAAAAGGAATAGTTAGGAGGTTTCTGCAATGGTCAGACGAGAGCTGACCATGGCTCAGACTGTGGAAGGGCAGTGGAGACAGAGAGAAACCAGAGGGAGTTCTTTTTCAGCTAACCTCTGCCTGGCAGATAGATGAGGCCCACTCAACCCCACTTCCTTATGTGCCTATTCCAACTGCTGTCACCCAGTTCCACCTAATATGGGTCCATCAATATCAGAGAAAAGATCTCAAGACCCCCCAGAAGTTACCTGGCTCAGAAAGGAGAGATTTTTCACAACCAAGATTCATATGAAAACTCGATTCTGCTTAGGTTAAAAGACTTCTTCTGGTGAGCAAAGCAAAAGCATTGCCTGCTGCTAATTACTTTGCATTCATTTTGGCAGGACATACCTGAAATGCTAGCACCAAACACACTGGAACTGACCTAACCACAGGAAAAGTAACACTGCTTAGTTGGAAATCTGCAAGAAACTCGTGATTTATTATTAATGTCACCATGGGCACTGGAGGCTTTGATATGGATGCTGGTGATATCTGGCCTGCTTTCAACGAGGCACAACAATCTCACACTCTTTTCCCCTGCCTGAGAGCATTTAATTCAAGGGGAAAGAAGCTTTTTCAGCAGTTTGCCCTTCAGACCAGTTTTGAGTGCAGAAACCAAATCATTTCAAAGGGGATGTGGGGTTTGCTCTCAGCACAATTTGAAAAACCACAAGGTTTAGTAAAAACAGGACTTGCAAAGAAAATGAGCGCTTCTAAGCAGGACTTCCAGGCACATCCTCTGTCATTTAAATATGAAACCCACGTTTATTGTCCAGCTTTGAAGTTTCCAATTCTTTAACTTCCCTTACCTTCAATGCACCCAAAGGCAGAAAACACTTAGGACCTTGATTCCTGTCCCCAGTCCTTGGCCACATACAGAATTATGTATAATTACATCCCATTAAGTATCTCAGGAGAATGCCCAGAGCTTCCTAAACGCTCCTTGGCAAAGCAGGGCTGGGGTGGAAAGGAAGGTAGACAGAGCCATGCACTTCCAATCTTGTAGATGAGACTACAGAGCACACAGCTGGGACAGAAGGACACAGCACCCTTATCCTCTCAGCACTTCATGCCAGTAACTTCATTTAATAAGCTCCCATGTCACTTGCTAAGTCATCTCTCTGCCACAGGGAATATTTATTCCTCTAAAATAGAGATAAGAGGAGCTCCCATTATCGATCCCCTGCACTGGCAGCGTTAACATTCATTCATTCATTATTGAATCAGCAAATATTTAAATACCCAGACACTGGGCCCCTTAGACAAGTTACTTAACCTCTCTGAGAGCCAGAGGTCTCATATTTATAATGGGGTCCGTAACCCGATTGCAAGGTAATTTTGACAATTAAATGAGATATTTTTAAAACACTAAAGAGTGTCTGGCCATTAGTAGCTGCTCCATTTTTTTTTTTCCTTTCTTTTGCCTTGCACTTGCTCTGGTCACTCTTTCAGTGGGGTCTTTCTTGTTGCTGAACTTGTGTCCATCTCAGAAAAATACTCAGCAGAGAATTCCATGGACAGAAGAACCCAATGGTCTACAGGCCATGAGGTCATAAAGAGTTGGACACAATTAAGCGACTTTCACTCACTCACTCACACAGCCCTTAGAGGGCTTTCCCGGTGGCTCAGTGGTAAAGAATTCACCTACCAAGCAGGAGATGTGGGTTCGATCCCTGGATCAGAAAGATTCCCTAGAGAAGGAAATGCTAACCCACTCCAGTATTCTTGCTTGGAAAATTCCATGTACAGAGGAGCCTTGCCGGCTACAGTCCATAGGGTTGCAAAAGAGTCAGACATGACTTATTGACTACACAACAACAACACAGCCCTTGGAGTTGCCAGAGGAGGTTTTATAGTGAATATTCTAGAGCCAACTCTGTGCTCATGGAAAAACAGAAAGCCCTTGGAGTTCTTAGTAGTCAAGGTCATGGAACTGGATTGGTCTATAACATATCTCCATGATGGGATGCATTTATTTCCCTTTCTCTGCTGATGCCACGATGATTTCTAATATACAGCCTTTGGGAGGTCAGGTGAATCTTGTTCATACCCTGTGGGCTCCCATATTAGGTATTTTCTGTGCTCTTAGAGGGAAGAGTTCCTTTAACTGATCTCTGGCTTTCCTATTAAGGCACAGAGCTCCACTCTGCTGCAGCAGAGGCTCTGAAAGGTCTCAAGAGCATCTTGTTATTTGAAAAGGTACCACAAAATATCAAGCAACACTGGCCACATGGCAATTGAGAAAAATAAAATATTCATCAGAGGACATTATGGAGAAGGAAATGGCATAGTTAATTTCATGAAAACTCCATCGTAACAGAGGAACAAAATTAATCATGCAATTGTGTTACAACTCCTGAGCCTCAAAGCCAACATAAAATAATTGAGGGAAAAATGAAAATAAAACAAATCTCTGGCATACATGGAGAGAATGCACAACTGGAAGGTGATGGAAAAATAATAAATAAAAGGCTCAAGTAATGCAAATGCTGGCTGGAGTTTTCTCATTTACTTAGGAAGACAAAACTTACATTTTGCTAGTGTCAATGCTAATAGTCATAAGTCGTTTGCATATATTTGATGAGAACATTAGTAAGTAGGAAGATATGAAACCTAAGAGCAAAAAGCTAGCAAAGTAAGAATGGGGTAGTTTTGCTAGCCTCAAATACAAAATTTTGCAGACTCCATCCATAGCTTGCATTTTCCCACATAGAGTAGGTCCATCCTATAAGTAAGTACATTTTTTAAAAATTCTGTTTCACTGCAGGGATCATTGAGAAAAATTCCATCCTATAAGGGCCTGCATTCCAGAGAGTGGTGTTGGAAAGGAGTGGCTCAAACTAAAGGGGCAGCCACCATTCACAGAGCACCTATTCTCTGCCAAGTTCTATTTCAGGGCCTTGATATATACCTCCTCCTCTGAGTCACCTGTGTGGATGAATTAGAGAAGCAGCATGTAAGCAGGCAGGAGAGATTGCCAACATATCAGGAACCGAGAATTCTAATCCTACCTCTGTGAAAATCTGCTGCCTGGCATTGGGCATATTATGTGACCCATCTTTGTCTCAGTTATCCCATCTGCTAAATGGGAGTAATCATCCTTCTTGTGCCCACCTCAGACAGTTCATGAGAAGACCAAGCAGAATAGTAAAGAGTGCAAAACAAAATGTAACACAAATGCCAAGAGTTTTTGCTTTGTTTTGTTTCATTTTGCTTTTGGAACCCTTTGAACTTAAGATACTGATTGGCATCATATGCTGATGAGCTTCCCTGCTGGCTCAGTGGTAAAGAATCCACCCGCAATGCAGGAGATGCAGGAGACTTGGCATCCTTGGGTTGGGAAGATACCCTGGAGAAGGACTTGGCAACTCACTCCAGTATTCTTGACTGGAGAATCCCATAGACAGAGGCTGGTGGTCTACAGTTTGTGGGGTCACAAAGAGTTGGACATGACAGAGCACGCACGCGTGCGCGCGCACACACACACACACACACACAAATACTCACTGAAGGAACAAATGAATCATCTAAATACATCAAGTGAAGCCTCTGCCTCTTGCTATGGGTTTTTGCAGGAACTGAGTACATTTCTCCTGCTTTGATGATTGATATGACCTTGCAGAGCTCCTCGTTATTTCTGCCTTGCTCTGATTATCAGACTCCTGAAAAGATGGGCATGTTAAGCAAGTGGTTTTGTTATTCCCTCCTCCACCCAGGAATCTTGGAGTCTCTCCAGATGTTTAAAGAACTTGGATTTGTGGGATAAACTTCTCATTTATTCCTCAGACTCCAGCCATACCCAAGTCCTCTCACATCTTTAGAGTCCTGAAATTGATAGTTGCCACACTACTTTGCTTCTGCATTTTTGCTCTTCCCAATAACACCCACATCAACTTCCCCCTGTCATTTCCAGCACTCTGTAGAAGTATATTCGTGTGACTCCCCACATGTATTTGTCAGTGAGAGGTAGAGAGGGAGGCTTTAAATCATCTGTCATCATGGTTTAGGTCACTCAGAGTAAATGCCATAAATGACATTGTTTCCACATTTCCATAGAATCTGAACATTTTACATTCCTAATGCTGCTGCTGCTTAGTCCCTTCAGCCATATCCGACTCTGTGTGACCTTATAGAATGCATCCCGCCAGTCTCCTCCGTCCATGGGATTCTCTAGGCATGAGTGGGTTGCCAAGTCCTCCTCCAGGCTATCTTCCTAACTCAGGAATCGAACCCGAGTCTCTTGCATCTCCTGCATTGCAGGTGGATTCTTTACGGCTGCGCCAACAGGGAAGCTCATCAGCATACTCTAAGCCAATCCAGGGGATCTTCCCAACTCAGAGATCAAACCTGTGTCTCCTGCATTGCAGGCAGATTCTTTACTACTGAGCCACCAGAGAAGCCCCACATTCCTAACAGACCTAACCAATTACCCAATTTGATGTTCCGTTCATGTAGATGAGGACTTCCCAAGTGGTAACAGTGGTAAAGAATTTGCCTGCCAACATAAAAGATGCTTGAGATGCAGGGTTTCTATCCCTGGGTTGGGAAGATCCCCTGGAGCAGGAAACGGCAACCCTCTCCAGTATTCTTGACTGGAAAATCCCACAGACAGAGGAGCTTGGTGGGCTACAGTCCATGGGGTTGCAAAGAGTCAGACATGACTGAGCAGCTCACCATGCATGCACACATGTGTAGATGAAGAAAATTTGGTCCCAGAAGGCTCAAAACTTGGGAAGTATATCACATCCCAAAACTGGAAAGTATATCACTTGTCACTGCTTTATTTTCTTTTCAAAATCAGGATCCTCCATCTGGGTGACTAGAACCACAGCAAGGGAGGTGCTTGACTATGGACTGTTGGGAAAAGTGGTGGAAGACCCAGAAAAACCTAGTGTTAGAATCTAGAGACAGGGACACCCACCAGATGTAAAGGATGCTTTTAGTGCTCTCCAAACAGGCTCTATGAAAAACAGAAAATGAAATGTATATGACCTTAACAATAAATGTATGTACTTAAAACACCCAATGACATAGATCTAAAATACGTGATCTAGAACACAGGGGGTCAAAAAGAACTAGGAAATATGGAACAGTGTATCAACAGGTGCTGAGAAACTGATGTTAAAATACATAAGCAAAATAGAGATCTGAGCATTATTTCATATTCAAACTCTACTACATACTTTAATTTAATATTTAAGACCTAAAGTCTGTGATAAGAGAAGCATTTAATAAAATGTTTTAAAAAACCTATTTTCACTAACATCTAATTTATTTTGAATCTTTATTTTTAATGAATGATTTTTACCTCATCCAAGGAACTCACCAACATGGTTAAAAATCAAATAATATAGAAAAGTTTATGATAAAAAACAAGTCTCCTGCCTGACCTCTCCTTATTCCTCCTATTCTATACCCGAAACAACCACTTTTTATCTTTCTTAGCTGTTCATTTTTCTGTTGTTATTAGCAATTTTCTTATCACTACTAGGTTCAGACCAGTATTTCTTGATTTACCAATTAGCTAATCACTTTTGAAACTATATTTGAGACTATATTTTGTGTTTCTGTTGTCATCAGGTGAACATTTAAATGTTTGGTTAAAGCAAATTAAACATGCTTTCAATCTACAAGGATTTTTGTTGTTGTGAATCTTTGTTTTTCCTTTTTTTTTTTATTGGGTTATAATTCTTTTACAATGTTGTATTAGTTTCTGCTGTACAACAATGTGAATCAGCTATATGTAAACATATATCCCCTCCCTCTTGAACCTCCCTCCCACCCCTCCCCCCACCCCACCCCCAGGTCATCACAGAGCAAGGAGTTGAGCCCCTGGTGCTAAACAGCAGGTTTCCACAAGAACAGGGCTTTTCATAGCTTATGGGCATGCTGAAATATTAAGTTATCTGATAAGATAACTATTCCTATTATCTCTAGGAAGTAGGTAACAGATAACCTCACTGATTGATTTATATCTGTGGTTTAACATTCATTCCAAGTTTCTTATGGAGAATTTTTTTAACTTCTAAAATTTAGAAAACTGAATGTTAATAAAACTTAAAGAGACATCTGGTTAAAAATAGTGGTATGAAGATATATTTACCATTAAGCAAAATCAACACAATAAAACAGAGAAATGGGTGGGGAGTGAATCCCATTTTCATTGAAATTATAAAATATCCACAACCCATGTTAATTGTATCAAATGAAACACAAAGGTCTAATATATGCCTTTATGTTCTAAGGTGACAAAAGTTTTCCATACTATGTAGCAAGTTTTTAAAGATCCCAATATATGGTTCTCTTATTTCGGACAAGTTCAAGAGTTTGAGTGGCTATTGATACAACACTGAATTCTTGCTCCTCTGAGGGTTAAGAGGGGTTGATGCAGAAAAGAGCTCACATGCTATCTGCTCAAAGAGTCACCTTCTGGTGTGATTGGTTTTCTGCTTTTCAGCTGTTTCTAACAGTCAGCTGGAGAAAAATAAACACTTTAGATAATAAGGAGAGTGAGAGACTTACAGCCTACAGAACTCAGCCATTTTGCACAGAAGTTTCCTACTTCCTCAGAGGGGTGCCAGTCACATTTTGAGAGGGCAGAGCACCCATATTATTGGAGCAAAATAAATAGCAGAGTTGGTGAGAAGGTGTTTAGAAACAATATTTGTGAATTTAAACTGCCCTCTCTGCTGGTTCACTCCCCAGCCCCTAGTCACATATATTCTAGACAAAAGCAAGTCCCAAAAGCCTACATAAATATAATTCACAATCAATTAGGATCTAGCATAGACAAAAACACCAAAAGAAAGAATATAATACAACAAACAAAAAGCAAATAAAACGATTCTTCAGGATAATACCAGGAGGAAGGAAGGAAAACATATAAAAGACTATGATACCATATGGAAAATATATAATAACTTAAAGGAGCAAATAAATCTTTAATGCAGATATAAAAAATGACTATGGGACTTCTTTGGTGATCCAGTGGTTGAGAATCCACCTTCCAATGCAGAAGCCGTGGGTTCAGTCCCTGGTCAGTGAACTAAGATCCCAATGTCATGGGGCAACTAAGCCCATGAGCCACAACTAGAGAAGCCTACACATCACCATTAAGCCCCAGCACAGTCAAAAACAAAAAGAAAAATATCTATGCTATCAAATAAATTTTACAAGGCATAACTTCTTTGAAATCTGAGTGTAAATAAAAGATAAACAACTATAAAAAGAAAAGTATGAATTATAATAATACAAAATAAAATATAAAAAGAAATACAAAATGAATAGTAAACTGACATCTCAGGAGTGGAAAATAAAACTATCAAGGAAATGAAAACAAGTTATAAAGAGTATAAAGTAGAAATGACTGCTAAAAACATCCATGAAACTAGATTCCCAAACTGAGAAAAATAAAATTGGAAAAATAATTCATAATAATTAAGGAGAGAGTGATATATGCAGAACACAAGGAGATATATAGTAGACATTCTTGAAGTAAAGTCAAAAGAAAGGAAGCAAAAAACAATCAAAGATCCAGTAAAAGAGACATTTTTCCAAAATACCAATGAATTTGAATTTATTTTTTTTTTCAGAACGTTTTTCTTCTGCCATGTATTGGAACAATTTTCTTCTACTGTGTGTGTGCATGTGTGTGTAAACTGTTCCAGAAAATGGCATAAAATAATTAACAGTGAAATACATACTTTTAAAAACACTACCAAACTTCAAAGAGTCCCTGTGCTACATACAAGGACATACTATATAGCACAGGGAACTCAACTCAGTATATAATGTAACAACCTACATGGAAAAAGAATTTGAGAAAGAATAGATTCATATACAGGTATAACTGAATCACTCTGCTGTACATCTGATGTTAAAAAAAAGGAAAAGATTCCTAAGGGTGAGAGGGTATCAGGAAAATTTGGAAAAAAAAGTTAGCTCTGCTCAAAAACCAAATTTTTTCAGAGCTTTCCATTGTGATGTTAAATGCTAAAACAAAATGGAATATATATATCTGTGTGTGTGTGTGTGTGTAAATATATATGTATATATATATAATACACACACACATATACGACATAAAATGGTCTTGGATGATAACACACAAAATGATATCATTGGATGCCTTTGAATAATGTACTAGGATTGGTAAGACAGTCTAAACTTTGCTTTTCTATAAAGTTTTCATTTTTAAAGTATAACATGAATATATGACCTAAAAGGTTAACACTATTTATTAGATGAGCTCCTACTTATGCAACATTGATCAACATGAACAATGTCTGGGAAGTAAAATTATGCAAAAGAAAGAAATACAGAATTTATTGCTTTTTCACACTAGGATCTTTCAGAAAGATTGAAGAAATGTTCAATATTAAATAAGACACAAAATAAAGTAATAGAAAGCCACTGTAATTTCATGGATAGGGTGATCGATTATATTATTCTTAAGATTATTCATTCTTCCCCATCTACCATCTGTATATTTTATCCTATGTCATTAATGCAAAATTTGACCATATGACTTTCTCTGCTTAATGCAACATTACCAAATGACAAAATTAGGGGATTCTAATAAGATTGTGAGGTTGATTGTTCTTTCTAGGCTCTGCCACTGCTATTAGAAGAATAATATAGCTAATTATCACTATTCTGTAGCCCCAGAAGTAAA
The DNA here is from genome assembly GCA_024291935.2 of Okapia johnstoni. NCBI lineage: Eukaryota > Metazoa > Chordata > Mammalia > Artiodactyla > Giraffidae > Okapia > Okapia johnstoni. The sequence continues at coordinate 41,102,031 of CM044319.1, read as the reverse complement.
AACAAAATGAATGTTTAGAGACTGAAAAGATAACTCACAGACCAGATGAAAAAAATTCAAAACATTTACCAAATAAAGAACTTGCATTCAGAATATGCAAAGAAAACTTAATACTCATTAATAAGAAAATAACCTAATTTTTAAAAAAGAGCAAGTTATCTGAACAAACACCTCAGGAAGATACACAGATGGCAAATAAACACCGAAAACTTTTAATATAAATTGCCATTTAAAAATGAAAATCAAAACAACAATGGATACACCTCAGTTCAGTTCAATTCAGTCACTCAGTCATGTCCAACTCTTTGCAACCCCAAAGACCACAGCACGTCAGGACTCCCTGTCCATCACCAACGCCCGGAGTTTACTCGAACTCATGTCCATCGAGTCGGTGATACCATCCAACCATCTCATTCTCTATCGTTCCCTTCTCCTCCTGCCCTCAATCTTTCCCAGCATCAGGGTCTTTTCAAATGAGTCAGCTTTTCGCATCACATGGCCAAAGTACTGGAGTTTCAACTTCAACATCAGTCCTTCAAATGAACACCCAGGATTGATCTCCTTTAGGATGGACTGGTTGGATCTCCTTGCAGTCCAAGGGACTCTCAAGAGTCTTCTCCAACACCACAGTTCAAAAGGATCAATTCTGCAGCGCTCAGCTTTCTTCACCGTCCAACTCTCACATCCATACATGACCACTGGAAAAACCATAGCCTTGACTAGACAGACTTTTGTTGGCAAAGTAATGTCTCTGCTTTTAAATATGCTATCTAGGTTGGCCATAACCTTCCTTCTCAGGAGTAAGCGTCTTTTAATTTCATGGCTGCAATCACCATCTGCAGTGATTTTGGAGCCCCCAAAAATAAACTCTGACACTGTTTCAACTGTTTCCCCATCTCTTTCCCATGAAGTGATGGGACCAGATGCCATGATCTTAGTTTTCTGAACGTTGAGCTTTAAGCCAACATTTTCACTCCCCTTTTTCACTTTCCTCAAGAGGCTCTTTAGTTCTTCTTCACTTTCTGCCATAAGGGTGGTGTCATCTGCATATCTGAGGTTATTGATATTTCTCCCAGCAATCTTGAATCCAGCTGTGCTTCATCCAGCCCAGCACTTCTCATAATGTATTCTGCATACAAGTTAAATAAGCAGGGTGAAAATATACAGATTTCATGTACTCCTTTCCCAATTTGGAACTAGTCTGTTCTTCTGTGTCAAGTTCTAACTGTTGCTTCCTGACCTGAATACAGATTTCTCAGGAGGCACATCAAGTGATCTGGTATTCCCATCTCTTTAAGAATTTTCCACAGTTTATTGTGATCCACACAGTCAAAGGCTTTGGCATAGTCAATAGAGCAGAAATAGATGTATTTCTGGAACTCTCTCGCTTTTTCGATGATCCAGCAGATGTTGGCAATTTGATCTCTGGTTCCTCTGCCTTTTCTAAAACCAGTTTGAACATCTGGAAGTTCACAGTTCATGTATTGCTGAAGCCTGGCTTGGGGAATTTTGAGCATTACTTTACTAGCATGTGAGATGAGTACAACTGTGCGGTAGTTTGAACATTCTTTGGCATTGCCTTTCTTTGGGGTTGGAATTAAAACTGACCTTTTCCAGTCCCGTGGCCACTGCTGAGTTTTCCAAATTTGCTGGCATATCAAGTGCAGCACTTTCACAGTATCATCTTCTAGGATTTGAAATAGCTCAACTGGAATTCCATCACCTCCATTGGCTTTGTTCGTAGTGATGATTCCTAAGGCCCACTTGACTTCACATTCCAGGATGTCTGGCTCTAGGTGAGTGATCACACCATCATGATTATCTGGGTCATAAAGATCTTTTTTGTATAGTTCTTCTGTGTATTCTTGCCACTTCTTCTTAATATCTTCTGCTCCTGTTAGGTCTATACCATTTCTGTCCTTTATTGTGCCCATCTTTGCATGAAATGTTCCCTTGGTATCTCTAATTTTCTTGAAGACATTTCTAGTCTTTCCCATTCTATTGTTTCCCCCTATTTCTTTGCACTGATCATTGAAGAAAGCTTTCTTATCTCTCCTTGCTATTCTTTGGAACTGTGCATTCAAATGGATATATCTTTCCTTCTTTCCTTTGCTTTTTGCTTCTCTTCTTTTCACAGCTATTTGTAAGGCCTCCTCAGACAGCCACTTTGCTTTTTTGTATTTCTTTTTCTTGGAGAGGGTCTTGATCCCTGTCTCCTGTACAGTGTCACGAACCTTTGTCGGACTCTTTTGTTGCCCATGATGGCTACTCTATTTCTTCTAAGGGATTCTTGCCCACAGTAGTAGATATAATGGTCATCTGAGTTAAATTCACCCATTCCAGTCCATCTTAGTCCGCTGATTCCTAGAATGTCGACGTTCACTCTTGCCATCTCCTGTTTGACCACATCCAATTTGCCTTGATTCATGAACCTAACATTCCAGGTTCCTATGGAATATTGCTCTTTACAGCATCGGACCTTGCCTCTCTCACCAGTCACATCCACAACTGGGTATTGTTTTTGCTTTGGCTCCATCCCTTCATTCTTCTGGAGTTATTTCTCCACTGATCTCCAGTAGCATACTGGGTACGTACCCACCTGAGGAGTTCATCTTTCAGTGTCCTATATTTTTGCCTTTTCATACTGTTCATGGGGTTCTCAAGGCAAGAATACTGAAGTGGTTTGCCATTCCCTTCTCCAGAGATTCCCCACATCCTAGGTCAGGAGCAGTGGCTGTGCTTTGCTGGAGTAGCCGTGAAGAGATACCCCATGTACAAGGTAAGAGAAACCCCACTAAGATGGTAGGTGCTGAGAGAGGGCATCAGAGTGTAGACAGACTGAAACCACAATCACAGAAAACTAGCCAATCTAATCACATGAACCACACCTTGTATAACTCAGTGAAACTAAGCCATGCCATATAGAGCCACCCAAGATGGTCACGTCAAGTTGGAGAGTTCTGACAAAAAGTGATCCACTGGAGAAGGGAATGGATACACCTATACACCTATTATGGAGAAGACAATGGCACCCCACTCCAGTACTCTTGCCTGGAAAATCCCATGGACGGAGGAGCCTGGTAGGCTACAGTCCATGGGATCGCTAAGAGTCGGACACAACTGAGCAACTTCACTTTCACTTTTCCCTTTCATGCATTGGAGAAGGCAATGGCAACCCACTTCAGTATTCTTGCCTGGAGAATCCCAGGGATGGCGGCGCCTGGTGGGCTGCCGTCTATGGGGTCGCACAGAGTTGGACACGACTGAAGTGACTTAGCAGCAGCAGCAGCAGCATACACCTACTAAAGTAGCTAAGATTCAAAAAAAATACCAAATGCTGGCAAGAATAGAAGGCATTAGGACTACAGTTAATTGCAGGCAGAAATACAAAATGCTAAAGCCATCTGGATGGAAGTTTGACAGTTACTTTTCAACACAGTTTTACCCTACAATCCAGCATTTGTGCTCCTAGTTGCTAATTCAGATTGGCTGAGTATATGTCTACACAAAACCCTGCTTATGAAGTTTATAGTGGTTTCATTCTTTCAGCAAAATCTGAAAACAAGATATTCTTCAATAGGCAACTGTAGAAATAAACTGTAGTATATCATACAATGAAATACAATTCAGTGATATAAAGAACAACCCTTCAAGCTACAAAGACATAATGGAACCTTAAATGCATATTGGTAAGTAAAGGACGCCCCTCCAGAAAGGTTACAAATAAGAGCATCCCATTGATACAACATTCTGGAAATGGAAAAACCATAAAGTAAAAAGTTTCACTTATGCCACAGAGAGGAAGAGAAGGATGAATAGCTGAAGCATGGGGTATTTTACCATGGGGTCACAATAGAGTTGGATGCGACTTAGGGACTAAACAACAACACTAGTGGTGGTCAGTTCAGTTCAGTTCAGTCACTCAGTCAGGTCGGACTCTTTGCGACCTCATGAATCACAGCACGCCAGGCCTCTCTGTCCATCACCAACTCCAGGAGTTTACCCAAACCCATGTCCATCGAGTCAGTGATGCCATCGCACCATTTCATCCTCTGCAGTCCCCTTCTCCTCCTGCCCTCAATCCTTCCCAGCATTAGGGTCTTTTCCAATGAGTCAACTCTTCGCATGAGGTGGCCAAAGTATTGGAGTTTCAGCTTCAACATCAGTCCTTCCAATGAACACCCAGGATTGATCTCCTTTAGGATGGACTGGTTGGATCTCCTTGCAGTCCAAGGGACTCTCAAGAGTCTTCTCCAACACCACAGTTCAAAAGGATCAATTCTGCGGTGCTCAGCTTTCTTCACCGTCCAACTCTCACATCCATACATGACCACTGGAAAAACCATAGCCTTGACTAGACAGACTTTTGTTGGCAAAGTAATGTCTCTGCTTTTAAATATGCTATCTAGGTTGGCCATAACCTTCCTTCTAAAGAGTAAGCATCTTTTAATTTCATAGCTGCAATCACCATCTGCAGTGATTTTGGAGCCCCAAAAAATAAAGTCTGACACTGTTTCAACTGTTTCCCCATCTCTTTCCCATGAGGTGATGGGACCAGATGCCATGATCATAGTTTTCTGAACGTTGAGATTTAAGCCAACTTTTTCACTCTCTTCTTTCACCTTCATCAAGAGGCTCTTTAGTTCTTCTTCACTTTCTGCCATAAGGGTGGTGTCATCCGCATATCTGAGGTTACTGATATTTCTCCCGGCAATCTTGATTCCAGCTTGTGCTCCTTCCAGCCCAGCGTTTCTCATGATGTACTCTGCATATAAGTTAAATAAGCAGGGTGACAATATACAGCCTTGACGAACTCCTTTTCCTATTTGGAACCAGTCTGTTGTTCCATGTCCAGTTCTAACTGTTGCTTCCTGACCTGCATACAGGTTTCTCAAAATGCCAGTCAGATGGTCTGGTATTCCCATCTCTTTCAGAATTTTCCACAGTTTATTGTGATCCACACAGTCAAAGGCTTTGGCATAGTCAATAAAGCAGAAATAGATGTTTTTCTGGAACTCTCTTGCTTTTTCGATGATTCAGTGGATATTGACAATTTGATCTCTGTTTCCTCTGCCTTTTCTAAAACCAGCTTGAACATCTGGAAGTTCATGGCTCACGTATTGCTGAAGCCTGGCTTGGAGAATTTTGAGCATTATTTTACTAGCATGTGAGATGAGTGCAATTGTGCGGTAGTTTGAGCATTCTTTGGCATTGCCTTTCTTTGGGATTGGAATGAAAACTGACCTTTTCCAGTCCTGTGGCCACTGCTGAGTTTTCCAAATTTGCTGGCATATCGAGTGCAGCACTTTCACAGCATCATATTTCAGGATTTGAAATAGCTCAACTTGGATTCCATCACCTCCACCAGCTTTGTTCATAGTGATGCTTTCTAAGGCCCACTTGACTTCACATTCCAGGATGTCTGGCTCTAGGTGAGTGATCACACCATCGTGATTATCTGGGTCGTGAAGATCTTTTTTGTACAGTTCTTCTGTGTATTCTTGCCACCTCTTCTTAATATCTTCTGCTTCTGTTTGGTCCATACCATTTCTGTCCTTTATCAAGCCCATCTTTGCATGAAATGTTCCTTTGGTATCTCTAATTTTCTTGAAGAGATCTCTAGTCTTTCCCAGTCTGTTGTTTTCCTCTATTTCTTTGCACTGATCACTGAGGAAGGCTTTCTTATCTCTCCTTGCTATTCTCTGGAACTCTGCATTCAGATGGGAATATCTTTCCTTTTCTCCTTTGCTTTTCGCTTCTCTTCTCTTCCCAGCTATCTATAAGGCCCCTCAGACAGCCATTTTGCTTTTTTGCATTTCTTTTCCATGGGGATGGTCTTGATCCCTGTCTCCTGTACAGTGTCACGAACCTCTGTCCATAGTTCATCAGGCACTCTGTCTATCAGATCTAGTCCCTTAAATCTATTTCTCACTTCTACTATATACTCATAAGGGATTTGATCTAGGTCATACCTGAATGGACTAGTGGTTTTCTCCACTTTCTTCAATTTATGCCTCAATTTGGCAATAAGCAGTTCATGATCTGAGCCACAGTCTGCTCCCGGTCTTGTTTTTGCTGACTGTATAGTGCTTCTCCATCTTTGGCTACAAAGAATATAATCAATCTGATTTCAGTGTTGACCATCTGGTGATGTCCATGTGTAGAGTCATCTCTTGTGTTGTTGGAAGAGGGTGTTTGCTATTACCAGTGTGTTCTCTTGGCAAAACTCTATTAGCCTTTGCCCTGGTTCATTCTGTACTCCAAGGCCAAGTTTGCCTGTTACTCCAGGTGTTTCCTGACTTCCTACTTTTGCATTCCAGTCCCCTATAATGAAAGGACATCCTTTTTGGGTGTTAGTTCTAGAAGGTCTTGTAGGTCTTCATAGAACCGTTCAACTTCAGCTTCTTCGGCGTTACTAGTGGTGGTACATGACACTATACAGTTATCAAAACCCATGTGTGTGATGTGTGTGTTCTGTCATGTCCAGTCCTTTGCAATCCCATGGACTATAGCCCCCCAGGCTCCTCTCTTCATGGAATTTTCCAGGGAAGAATACTGAAGTGGGTTGCCATTTCCTACTTCAGAGGATCTTCCTTGCTCAGGGATCAAACCTTCATATCCTGCATTAGCAAGTGAATTCTTTACCACTAACACCACATGGGAATTTACAACACAAACAATGCACCTTAATAAATGCACACTTTAAAAAATCATTTAGGAGTTTAGAGGATCCCAATAAACAATTCAGATCATGAGAAGAGAATCTAATTGTATTTAAAATATATGAAACAAGTTCAGTGAAGAGGATGCATGCATGCTCAGTCATGTGCACCTCTTTGTGACCCCATGGACTGTAGCCCGCCAGGCTCCTCTGTCCATGGGATTTTTCAGGACAGAATACTGGAGTGAGATGTCATTTCCCTCTGCAGGGCATCTCCCTGACCTAGGGAAGATCTAACTTTAGTCTCCTGCATTGGTAGGCAGATTCTCTACCACTTGGCTACCTAGCAAAGAGGGTAGGGAAAGTGTATTGACCTAAGGGACTTTGAAAAATACTGGAATCTTTAAGAGAAAGGGTAAAAGGAACTGAATATAGTTAGTGTAGAATTAAGTTGATAAAACTGTTTCCCATAAGATAGGGATTAATAATTCTAACACTGCTATACATATCCACTGAAAATAAAGAATTAAGTAAATAGATGGTGGATGATGAGAGCCAAGTTTCTTACTTTTGGAAGGTTACAGATTAGCAAGGGGAACTAGCTATAATGATCCATGTGGTAATGGATTAGAACTGGAAACCTCAGTAATAACTCATGTCTAACTTAACATAGGTGTATTTTTTTGCATAAAGAAATATTTACAGGTATAAGGATATACACTGATCTATTTTAGTTCTGTCAGCTGAGAAAGCCTAGAATAAATAATACGACAGCAGAAATGAGCACACTTACCACCCAAATATTGGTTTCTTAAATCATTTTCCAATAAGGAACCAGGGATTATTGGAGAAATGGCTGGTCCTAGGACTAGGGCAGGGAATATACAAAATGAGCCTGGAGCATCTTGTAGCCCAGAAAGTAAGAAAGTGCTCAAAGAAAATATACACATACTGACAGCAGTACGTTAAAGGGGCAGAACGGCCAAAGTTGAAACAATTTAAGCAAAAATGAAATGGAAATTTGTTTCTCTGAATTTCTTCCCCAAAAGCCATAACCTGAAGCTAACCATAAGAAACACACCAGAAAAAATTTAATAGAAGGGCATCCTTCATTATTCCTGCCCAGTACTCCTCAAAACTATTCGGGCCTTTGATAACAAGGTCTAACTAACTGCCACAGTCCCAGAAGACCCTAAAGAGACATGACAACTAAATGTATGGTATCCCAGACAGTATACTGGAACAGAGAATGGACACTAGGTAAAAACCAAGGAAATCCAAATAATCTATAGACTTCAGCTAGTAACGGTGAATCAATTTTTCATTAACTATAACAAATGTATTATACAAATATGTTATTAAAAATAGGATTAACTGTGAGAGAAGTGCTTATGGGAACCTTCAGCACTATTTCTAAAATATTTTAAAAATATATTTATTGATAACAAAAGTTAAAAACACGGGACAGTCCTGAGCCTGAATATGAATGAGGAACCAAGTCCAGTCAGATCTATAGCAGGAGGTGGAGCTTCCATATAGATCTACTGATTCACAAAGCTGGAAGAATTCTGGAAATTCCCTAAATTCTTAAAATTGAGGACATGCAACCTGAACTTTGGCAAATATTGCCAAGATGCTGCTTAAAATCTCTACTCTTTAAACTTCTACCAAATGTATGAGTTTTCACTTACTCTCACTTTTGTTACACTGGATAACACAAATACTTCAATTTTTTGCTAATTTATCCAGTGAAATACTTCACTTCTCTGAATTTGAGTGTCGCTGTTTCCTCTTCCTAGTAAAGATGGGCTTCTTTTATCAAGAAATACTCCAGGAGACATCTCAACAGGTAAGGACTTTTAAAAATGTGACTCCAATAACATCATCATGAGATTAGCAATAATTCCTTATAATATTTTAATACCTACTTCAAGTTCTATGTTCCTGAATGTTTAAAAATATTTTTTAAATTTATTTGAGTAACAATCCAAACAAACACAATTCATACATTGCATTTAATTTTGAAGACTTTTTTGATGTGGACCACTTTTTAAGTCTTTATTGAATTTGTTACAATATTACTTCCATTTTATGTTTTGGTTTTTTAGTCACAAGGCATATGGGATCTTAGCTTCCCAACCAGGGACTGAGCTTGCACTCCCTGCATTGGAAGGCAAAGTTTTAATCACTGGACCACCAGGAAAGTCCTCATATATTATATTTAGATTGTGTGAGTATAAGTCCCTTTTAATATATAAAAATTCTCCTTTTTTATTTTTGGTATTTACTATTTGAAAAAACTAAATCATTTGTCTTATAGAACACTGGATTTGACTGATTAAATTATCTTAATAGCATTTAACATGACCTCCATCTCCTATATTTTTCAGTAAACTGGGAGTTAGATCTAGAGGTCTGATCAGTTATGGGTTATTCCTTTTGTCAACAATCTATTGTAACATTTCTGTACACTTTCTATTGTCTTGCTTCAAAAGAAAAATATGTCCTATTTTTCCCTCCTTTAGTGATGGAAAGACTAATTAGTGAATTCAGGTCATGTCAGTCTGATCCATCTATTATTAAGTTTCACATCTAATGTTTCTTATCTAATGGTTTTAGCAACTATTGATGACCATCATCTAGATCCATTAAGGTTGTAAATGTGGTTTTCCGTTTCTATCATTTCTTCTTATTTTTAAGCTATGAATTAAAAAAAGAAATAACTTCCCTTCACTAATTGTTCTCCAGCTCTGAGACATAATTCATGAAAGAAAGACAACTTATTCCCTCACTTGCAATACAAACTGCCTGAATCTGGGGGATATTGTAACCATTGTTTCTGCCAGCGGAGCAGATTCAAGTGCAGCTTAGGGATTTCTTCAACACGCAATTCCTTTTCCAATACCATTAGCTGAGCACCAAATGCTTCATGCCGACCCTCTCAATATTCACCCTCTGAGTCATCCTAATGAGGACCTTTGCCAGGGCTTCATCTGGAGAATACCTAGACACTATCTCTGCCAAAGAGGCTGGGTATGAACCAGAGTAGTAAGAAGATGACAGTGACATTGTTTTCTCCTTTGGTATTATTGATTAGCTTTGATTTTCTTCTAGGCAACTCTACATTGTGAGCGACTAGAAACAACATGTGGTAACCCACCTGGCATATTTTCATTTGTCTTGATTTTGTTCTTGTACCTCTTGGAATATATGCTAGAACTGATAAATTAGAAATGCAATAATCTTTACAAATAAAGTCAAAAGTTTTATCAGTACCTTCTCTCCCTCTGGGCTTCCCTGGTAGCTCAAACAGTAAAGAATCCTCCTGCAATGCAGGAGATCCATATTCAATCCCTGAATCAGAAAAATTCCCTGAAGAAGGGAACGGCAACCCACACCAGTATTCTTGCCTGGAGAATTCCATGGACAGAGGAGCCTGGCGGGCTACAGTCCATGGGGTCGCAAAGAGTCAGAAACAACTGAGTGACCAGCACTTTATCTTTCATTTACTTTCCCTCTAAGTTATTTGCTTCTGTACAAAACAAGAATCATACCACTGAAGAAATCTTCTTGAGTCTGGAAAAGTAAAATTTTCCTATATCATCATTAACAGGTAATATTATTTGTCAGTGTCTTGCTACAGATTACTACTCTGCCAAGTATTTTAAAATATATAATTTAATTCTGATGTCACAAAAATCCAAAAAAGTTGTTTTATAAATAACTAGATATCCATGATCATTCACAGCATTAAGTAGTGGAACTGATACTGTAACCTAGGTCAGTATTGTCCCAAGGTTTGTATTCTTCCTTTATTTTTCCCCACCAGAAACATTTACTGAACACTTTCCCCTTATGCAAGGCACTGCCCAAGGTGTTGGAAAAACAGAGTAATATGCTAGTCCCTGCTCTCACCATCCTTGGTATTGTGACTCAAAGTGTGGTCTTAGGTCCAAGCAGCAAGGACACCACCTGGGAGCTTGGCATCTATGAAGAACTGTCTTCTGGGCAACTTTATATTGTAAGGTATTAAAAGCAAAACGTCATAACCCACCTGGCACATTTTCACTTGAAAGCATTTTTTTCTCTTTACCTCTTGGAATCTATGAAGAATACAGGATTTCACCCCAAACCTACTGAATCAGAATATGTATTTTAATAAGATATCCAGGTATCAGGTATATATAAGAAATATTACAGTTGAGATTAATCAAAAAATTTACCTAGTTGTGAAAATAATATGCCGTTACTTAAAAAGAAAACTAACTACACAGAATAACTAGGGATGAGTAGACAGTGAGCACTGCAAGAAGCCAGCACCATGGGGATACACTGGAGCTAGAAAATATATAGCTCGGATCCAGGAGGAGGGAGAGCTCAAATTGAATCATGCTTTGACTGGCAACTGGAGAGGGGAATGACAAGCCACTCCAGTATTACTGCCTGGAGAATTCCATGGACAGAGGAGCCTGGCAGGCTAAAGTCCATGTGGTCACAAAGAGTCGGACATGACTGAGTGACTATCCCCTTCACCTTGATTGGTAACATAGGGAAGATGGTTCTGAGTAAAAAGACTGTGACAATTCAAGGCATAGAGATAGACAGACATTTATGGAATGCATGAGAAGCAGGACTGACTCTGGCCAATATGACCCCTCATGAGTCTCTCTAGGAAAACTTAGAGGCTGTGGTTTCATCCCTGTTCTCCTAGGAACTTACCCAGAATCTACCATTTTGTTGGTATTCAATAAATATTTGCTGAATGAAAAGCACTTCTTAAAAGTTACACAATTATGTGTGTACACATGCTAAGTCATTTCAGTCATGCCCAGCTCTTTGTGACCCTATGGACCATAGACCACCAGTCTCCTCTGTCCATGGCATTCCCCAGACAAGAATACTGGAGTGGGTACCGTGCCTTCCTCCAGGGGATCTTCCTGCCTCAGGGATCAAACACGCATCTTTTATGTCTTCTGTACTGACAGGTGGGTTCTTTACCACTAGCAACACCTGGGAAGCCATATAGTGTATGTACTTAACCTAATCAGTTTGGTCCAGTCGCTCAATCATGTCTGACTCTTTGCAACACCAGGGGCTGCAGCATGCCAGGCCTCCCTGTCCATCACCAACTCCCGGAGCCTACTCAAACTCATGTCCATTGAGTCGGTGATGCCATCCAACCATCTCATCCTCTGTCATCCCCTTCTCCTCCTGCCTTCAATCTTTCTCAGCATCAGGGTCTTTTCCAATGAGTCAGTTCTTCGCATCAGGTGGCCAAAGTATTGGAGTTTCATCTTCAACATCAGTCCTTCCAATGAATATTCAGGACTGATTTCCTTTGGGATGGACTGGTTGGATCTTCTTGCAGTCCAAGGGACTCTCAAAATCTTCTCCAACACCATAGTTCAAAAGCATCAATTCTTTGGCACTGAGCTTTCTTTATAAACCAACTCTCACATCCATACATGACTACTGGAAAAACCATAGCTTTGACAAGACAGACCTTTTTTGGCAAAGTAATGTCTCTGCTTTTTAATACGCTGTCTAGGTTAGTCATAACTTTTCTTCCAAGGAGCAAGCACCTTTTAATTTCATGGCTTCAGTCACCATCTGCAGTGACTTTGGAGCCCAAGAAAATAAAGTCTGTCATGGTTTCCATTGTTTCCCCATCTATTTGCCATGAAGTGACGGGACTGGATGCCATGATCTTAGCTTTCTGAATGTTGATTTTTAAGCCAATTTTTTCACTCGTCTCTTTGAATTGCATCAAGAGGCTCTTTAGTTCTTCTTCGCTTTCTGCCATAAGTGTCATGTCATCTGCATATCTGAAGTTACTGATATTTCTCCTGGCAATCTTGATTCCAGTGTTGTTAATATTTTCTAAGTTAAGATGTTGGGGATGGTTTCAACTTGAGGAGAGTTTCAACCATTGCTGAAAACTTTGGTTTATGTCTAGATAATACAGTGATGAAATCAAAAGACTTTTGCATTTATAAGTACTGTTCAGAGATCAGAGTATTATATAAGCATTTTATTTCATGAATCAATTTATTATGGTCAGTATTTAGGAATATTTCCTTAGAATAGACTCATAAAATAGAATTACCCAATGAAAGATATATGAACATTTTAAAGCTTTGAATCACCTTGCTAAACTGATTTTCAAAAATGGTGTTACCTTTGGCAATACCCTAATATGAAAAGCTGCTTAGGAAGAAGAAGGTACAGAGGAGTGGGCTAAATGTTTGATGAATAACAAATAATTGCTTCTGTTTGGAGTTACTATCATTTTTCAGGAAATGTAGTATTCAATTTACATATTATAGCCTTAATGCTCATCTTGGTTTTTAAAATATATATTATTACTGCCATTTTAGAGATAAGGAAACTAAGGTTGAGAAAGGTTTAATGCTGTTGTTGCTTAGTTACTAAGTCGTATCTGACTCTTTTGTGACCCCATGGACTGTAGCCCGCCAGGTTCCTCTGTCCATGGGATTTTCCAGGCAAGCATACTGGAGTGGTGGGGTGCTGTTTCCTTCTCCAGGTAATCTTCCTGACCCAGGGATCGAACCTGCATCTCCTGCATTGGCAGGCAGATTCTTTACCCCTGAGTCACCTGGGAAGCCCCTGAAGGGCTTGGTATCTGTGTCCAAAATCACATAGCTATTAAATGTTAGAGCCAGAATTTGAAACCAGATCTCTTAATCATCCCTATGCCAAAATTTCTGTTTGGCTAGCTTTTGCTGCATGACAAATTACCTCCAAATCCAGTGAGGTTAATCAGCCACTGTTTTACTATATCTCAGAATTTTGTGGATCAGGACTTTGGCCAAGGCTTGGCTAGGCAGTGCTTTTCCTCTGCATGGAATTAGCTGGGGCAGTTCATATGGACATGAAGTATCCACTTCAGAGATGGCTCATTCAAACAACTGCAAGTAAGTGCTGGCTGTTGACTGGAAAGTCAGGGAATACCATCAGTTGAGGGTCTTAGTTCTTTCAAACATGGACTTCTACACTGGGGTAATTGAGTTTTTTCACCGTATTGATACTAGATTCCAAGCATAAGTATTCTAAAAAACAGGATGTAGAAGTTGATAGTCTCTTAAGACCTAGGCACTAAAAGTGTCACAGAACCATTTCTACAAGATTCAATTGTTCAGAGCTTCAAAGGAAAAACATACAGACATAGATCCCTACATAAGTGTCAAACAATTAGCACCATCTTTATCACATTTCCTAAAATAGAGTACTGAAAATGCATATATTCAAGTTACCTATCATATATAATCATTTCAGAATGATTTATGGACACTAAGACTTCGAAGAATGTTGTCTTCACCGTTATAAGAAATATTATATTTCATTCTACTTTCTGTAACCTTGTGTATGAATTATTTTGAGAAAAATTAAGACATTTTCTTAAGATTTTACTATAAAGTCTTTATTTCAGAAACATGAAGTGGTCAGAGAAAACACTGAATCACGGAAAGGGTACTATTTGCATTTTTAGCTTTCTCTTTTTGCCCTCTGACCTGGCACGTAAGTCACCAGCAGGAAGCTGCAATTTGAGAAGTGGCAACTCTCTGAATTTAAGACATGGTTTCCAGATGACAGCAGTTAGTTAAATGTTGCTTTTTCATCAGTAAAGCACTGCAAAAGCACATGTTTCAGTAGGTAACTACGCAAGAGAGCCCCAGTTCTCCCAACTACAGGATAAAACTGGCCTGGGTCCATCAACGCCTTTAATCTAGTTAGAATTCAAATGAGGTTTCCATTTTATAAATCCACATAGACCTCATTCTAAGCCAATACAGGTGTATCTGGCTTGCTGGCAACTAGAAACATTGCTGATATATTTCCACTCCATTAAAACCCTCCTTCCCCCTACACCTGTGTTGAGACCCTGCATTCATGGTTGGCTGGGTATACTCTTTTCAGGAGTTCACTAAAGCACCACATCCATTTTCCAGATTAAACAAATATGAAAAGCCAACATAATTCCTATATAGCCACCTACTCTCCTGACCTGAAGAAATCTCCCTTGGAGACTCTCCAGAGAATCCATGCTCTTCCTTCTGCCCTGTGCCCAACTAAGTTTCAGGGTTCTGAAAGTGAGGCCAACTCAGAAAAACATCCAAGGAGTAACAGATGAAAAAATAAAAAATTGGGCTTCATTAATAGTGCAGTCGAAATCCCCTGTATTAATCTATCTCTATTTGCATGGCAAACAGAGGATGAGTGTACGAGGATATGCGTGACTGAGAACATCACGCTATAGATTCAGATCTGTAATTTAAGGGTTATCTGCTGTTCCCAACATTGTCACAGTAAATGAAATGTTTTGAATAACATGTACACATTTGAAAATATATTCACAGAGGGACTGTCAGCCCCTCCTAGATCAGAAACTACAAACGTGGGTTAGGATTATGATTGCTGGTACTGAGAACACCATGGAGAGATGACAAGTCAGAGATAGGCTTCAGTTGCCCAGGTTTTGACAGTTTTTATTTATCTCAGACTCTAACCATTTCTCCCCTTGCCTACACCCACGTCACCCTGGAACACAAAATAAGATGAAAATATCCTTGAACCCCTTCTCCCCTCTGCACAGTAGGCTAAAGCTTGGGCAAAAGGCTAATCAAGTTCTCTCTGCATCATGAAGTTATGAAAGTTTATGCTACCAACTATCCTTCCAACATTAAAAAAAAAAATGTAATCTAGGGTATCCTAATGATGCTCTGTTCAGCAACTTCATATTTTCCTAAAGATGGCTTCTGTGGAGAGCAGTAACAGTTTTATAGTGTAATTCAGAGAAGAATAAAGAACTAATTCAGGCTTTGTTTTATTTAGCTACAAAATTAAAACACTAGAACTCATCACTTAAAGGATTTCATTGCACCTGAACATAACACTCAGAGAGGTTCTTTACTGCTATCGAATGCTCAAAAAGGAATATCTTGATTTATAATATAATATAATATATATATATATACACACGTACATATCAACATAACTCTTCTTATGATGTAAGTATTAACAATTAATGAAAATAAAAATAGATATATATTTGCAAACATATATCTGATTAAAAGGTAGGTTGGTGTAATTTTTTTTTCAGTGTAATTGTACTTTCCTGGGCACCAAAGTCACTGTGGATGGTGACTGCAGCCATGAAATTAAGAGACACTTGCTCCTTGGAAGAAAAGCTATGACAAACCTAGACAGTGTATTAAAAAGCAGAGATATCACTTTGCTGACAAAGATCTACACGGTCAAAGCTATGGTTTTTCCAGTAGTGGTGTACAGATATGAGAGTTGGACCACAAGCAAGGCTGAGCACCAAAGAATTGATGGTTTCAAACCACGGTACTGGAGAAGACTCTTGAGAGTCCCTTGGACTACAAGGAGATCAAACCAGTCCATCCTAAAGGAAATCAACCCTGAATATTCATTGAAAGGATTGTTGCTGAAGCTAAATCTCCAATACTTTGGCCATCTGATGCAAAGAGTTGACTCATTGGAAAAGACCCTGATGCTGGGAAAGATTGAGGACAGGAGGAGAAGAGGGTAACCTAGGATGAGATGGATAGATGGCATCACCGACTCAATGGACATGAGTTTGAGCAAACTTGAGGAGATAGTGAGGGACCGGGAAGCCTGGCATGCTGTAGTCCATGGAGTTGCAAAGAGTTGGACACAACTGACCAACTGAACAACAACTTTTCCTAAGCCCAAATTTTCTAGAACACAAAACCTGAGGCAAAATGGACATTTAATGTTTCATTAGGCCTACAATCCCAAGAAAGTTAGATTAGAGAAAAAAGAAAATGAGGTGAAGAAGGAGGGAAAGCAAATATAAAATGATGAATTATGAATCTGGCCACTGCACAGCCTTAGAAGAAAGCACACCTGGTCACTCAGTCACAGCACATCTTTTCAGAGGGCACATTTAAACACTACATCTGGCAACAGCCCATCAGATAGAAGGAAGGAAAATAATTTATCCACAAGCTTCCCAGTATCTTCTGTTTGTCATTGATCAAGACTTCCCTCTGGGGCCTATGAGAATATAGTTAACACCAGACTAACTGGAAGGTCACTCAGCAGCATCTAACAATAAACCATGGCCAAGCAAATCTGATGAGGTTTGTGAATTTGAATCAACACAAGTGTAAGGAAATACTTGCAGGTGGCCTTAAAGGACACTACTGTAGCATTGTTTTTACAAAGAAAATTTTAAAAAAGGCTGAATATACATTTTAATAATTAATAATAGTAGTAATAATATCCATTATTAGGATAATAGTAAATATATAATGGTATATGTAAAGTCACTTCAGTTGTGTACAACTCTTTGTGACCCATGGACTGTAGCCTTCCAATCTCCTCTGTTCATGGAATTCTCCAGGCAAGAATACTGAAGTGGGTTGCATGCTCTCCCCAGGAGACCTTCCAGACTCAGGGATCAAACCCGCATCTCCTGTGGTTCCTGAATTGCAGGCAGATTCTTTACTGCTGAGCCACCAGAGAAGCCCTAAATATATTATGGTACACTTATATAATGGATAAATTCAAAAGAATGAATAGATCTACAGCTACTTACCCAAAAATACATCCAGGGCTTATTAATTTTTTTAAAAAGTCAGAGAATTATACATATATCACAATCCACTTTACTGTAAAATGAAAAACTATGTGAATTTACATCCATATCTATATGTTGTTTGTTGTTGTTTTAGTTGCTAAGTCATGTCTGACTCTTTTGTGACCCCATGGACTGTAGCCTGCCATACTCTTCTGTCCATGGGATTTCCCAGGCAAGAATACTCGAGTAGGTTGCTATTTCCTTCTCCAGGGGATCCTCCTGACCCCAGGACTGAACCCATGTCTCCTGCATTGGCAGGCTGATTCTTTATCAATGAACCACCTGGGAAGCCCTTCCATGTCTATATATCTAAATGCATATCTATATCTATGTCCATATCTATATATTTAATCTACATCTATCTAATATGTATATACATATGAGATGAATAGAAAAATGTTTACTAAGACACTCATCAAAAATGTTAGTGGCTACAACTAAAGAGAGGAGTGGGCATGTGCATTAACCTTTGTAGAGGAACTTCACATTTATTCTAATAATTTTTATATAATTTAAACATTGTTAAGTTAATAAATAATTTAAAGGAAGAAGTGGAATAAGGTGGAGAGAGTGATGGAGGAGGAGGGAATACAGGATTGGGATCCAAATTTTACTATGTCTGAATTCTAATAGGGTCATCAATCCTATCCAAGCCATGTTAGGCACTTCCTCTTGAGGCCTGCCTTCTGAGTTCCAATCCTAATACTACCAGGGATGATTCTTAAAATTTTTGTTTTTGGAAAGTTTGGATGATATGTTTTAATATTATGATATACTGATATGCATGAGAGATCCACTATGGAGGTGAAACAGAGCTTGAATGACTTTTGATGAAAGTTATAGATCAAAAGAATCATGAAAAGAAGGTCCTGAAGAGCACATGAGTGAAACAGAAAGAGTATTCCAGACAAATCTCAGTTATCTAACACCAGACAAATCAAGCCATCTCAGTTGCACATTGTCTCAAGTAATGAGGGTTGTAAAGGACAAGGTAAGCAAAAGAGAGGAATAAGCTAATGACTGTTCAGAGGGTTGAAGAGTTTGTTGAAGCAATCTAGGTAAAATATGCTTTACAAGGCATCCCAAGTGAAAGCAATGAGAAAACATACAACCATCCTCACCTAACACAGAGTCGAGGGAGATAAGAGCTCCCTTGAAGAGTGAGGCACTGGCCTCATTTTTTCCAATAACTTTTAACTACACAAATAAAACATATTTCTGCTACTGGTAAATAAAAGACCTCATTCTGAAGTAGCTCCAACTATAGTAAATGTGATCATTTAACTCAATACAGTTAGTGATGCCAACATATTCTAAGCTGTCTCATGTGTCTTCTGAGTCACTAATTTTTTCAAAGGTCATTGAATTTTAAAGCAGAGATAGATCTTAAAGACTATCTTATAAACTTTTTATTTTTAAAGTGAAAAACAAAATACAGGCGCAGAGAGTGGTGGAATGCAGTCTCACTCAAATGGAGGGGTCAAAAGACTGGGGTGTGATCCCAGCTCTCCCCTGATGACTTACACTACCTTTGTGTGCTTAGTCGCTCAGTTGTATCTGACTCTTGGCGACCCCATGGATTGCAGTCCGCCAGACTCCTCTGTCTATGGGATTTTTCAGGCAAGAATACTAGAATGGGTAGCCATTCCCTTCTCCAGGTGATTTTTCCAATCCAGAGATCTAACTCACGTCTCCTGCATTGCAGGCAGATTCTTTATCCGCTGAGCTATTGGGGAAGCCTTCACTACCTTTAGGAAGGGGCTGCTTAAGTGGCTCAGCTGGTAAAGAATCCACCTGCCAACGCAGGAGATGTGGGTTCAACCCCTGAGTTGGGAAGATTCCCCTCGAAAAGGGGATGGCTACCCACCCCAGTATTCTTGCCTGGAAAATCCCATGGACAGAGGAGCCTGGCGGGCTACAGTCCATGGGGTCAGAAAGAGTCAGATACAACTGAGCACAACATACACACACACACACCTTTAGGAAATCAGTTACATATTCTAGAACTCTGCCACCTCCTCTGTAAAGTGAGTGCTTCCAAAAATGTTCTACCTCTGAATTCCCTGACATATTGACACTGTTTTGAATTATTTCTCTTAGGAAAACATTTTTGAGCTATAGATAAGTTATCATACCCTTCCATTTTACTTGTGGATTACCTGTGGCCTAGAAACACTGAATTACTTGGTTGTGCTCTTGCATCAAAACACTTGCATAAAGGAATTTGAGAAATTTCATACTTTACAAAACTAAATAGTTTCTATATCCTTATTTTTAAAATGTTATACATGCTTACTTTTAAAACTAAAATGTATAAAAAATATTATCAGCAAATTACCTGAAATTTTATCATCTAGAAATAAAATAGTAGAAATTTGGGGGGAATGCATCTCTAAATACCTACCTTTCTCTGTTTCCAACAATCCCATCTCCCATTGAAGGGAACAAGTATCAAGAAAATATTTCATTTAAAATTTTTATTTATCAAACGTACTAATGGTACCAAGAGTCTGAATATGGCTGAGATACAGGAAGAAAAGCTATGAATGGAGCTTTCTGGAGGGGAAGTTTCAAAATTCAACTCTTTTCACCAAGAATGAAAAATATGGAAACTGGGGGGCAGTCCCAGGATGGCAGAGGAATAAGACAGGGAGACCACTTTCTCCCCCACATATTCATCAAAAGTTTATTTGAATGCTGAGCAACTTCCACAAGACAACTTCTGTACACTGGCAGAGAACACCAGGCACCCAGGAAGGCAGCCCATTCTCCTCAAAAGGATGTAGGACAAAATATAAAAGACAAAAAGAGAAACAGAACAGTTAGGGATGAAGACCTGTCCTGGCGAAAGAGTCACGAAAGAGGAGGAGTTTCCAAACAGTAGGAAACCGTCTCACAGACAGGTCCGTGGGGAGTTTTGGAATCTCAGAAGACAACATAAACGGGAGGAAGAAAAACAAAAACAAACACAGAATACGCATCTAACTGCAACTGTCAGTGAAGAAGTAGCCCAGAGGCTCACGTCAGCCACCAGGGAGCAGGGGCTGGACAGGGAGGTGCGGCCTGCACAATCAGTGCTTAGGGTAAGAACCAGGCCTGAATGTCCTGAGGACAATCTGAGGGAGCTAACATGAGACAGCAACCCAAACTGTGGGATCACCAGAGAAAACTAAAATGAGAGAACTTTCCCATGAAAGGCTCTAATGTGCAGCCTGGCCTGCGCACAGAGCAAAGGATTGAGTGAATAACAAAGGAGAGCTATATACAGGCCCCTCCCCACCAGAGGCAGAGAGGCAGAGAGACAGCCAGAGCCAGAAGAAAAGGGGCTGCTGCAATCTCAGGCCCAGAGCTCAGCATCCTCCATCAAACTGTGAGCAGGCTCCCGGTTGCTA
Source organism: Okapia johnstoni (assembly GCA_024291935.2). Lineage (NCBI taxonomy): Eukaryota > Metazoa > Chordata > Mammalia > Artiodactyla > Giraffidae > Okapia > Okapia johnstoni. The sequence continues at coordinate 41,081,330 of CM044319.1, read as the reverse complement.
ACCATGTCTTCCTGGGATCCTGGACGGTTGACATCTGCCAGGAGGGTCACAGCCTGAGATCAGCTCCTCAGAGGAGACACACAGCACACCTGAGACAGTGCTCTGGCGATGCACCCCGAAAACCCAGCAGCTGGGACTGGGGAGGTGATTAAGATGCATGGCCCACCTGGGACACTGCGCTCATCAAGCACATGGTCACCTGAGCTGCTCTGACCTGGGAAGAGCACAAAATGCACACCCAACCGAGTCTGTGCCCTTGCAGAGTACCCAAGAACCTGAGCAGCTTAGACCTGGGAAGTACATGAAACACCGCCCCGCTTTGGACAGTGCTCCTGCAGAGCACCCTGGAGCCTGAGCAGTGTAAACCCAGGAAGCACATGCTGCCTTGAGCTGGGGCAAACCCAGTGTGGTCCATACACTGTGAGCACTCCCCACACATGCCAGTGATAGTTGTTTGAAGGGTCCCTCCCTCCCCACAACACAACTGAACAAGTGCACCTAAATAAGCGACCACCTTCGCCTCCTTGTGTCAGGGTGGAAATTAGACACCGAAGAGACTTGCAAACAGAAGAAGCCCAAATAAACAAAGAAGAGGGAACTGCTCTGGAAGTGACAGGTGCAACAGATTAAAACCCTGTAGTTAATATTGACTAAGTTTTGGAGGGGGCCTATAGATCCTGAGAACAAGTACAAGCTGGAACAAGGAACTATCTGAAACAACTGACCCCACACTGCCCACAACAGCTCCAGAGAAATTCCTAGATATACTTTTACTATTATCACTTTTTAATTTTTTTAAACTTAAGTCCTTTATTACTCTTTAAATTTTCATTTTTATAATCTACTATTACCTTGCAAAAAAGACCCTATTTTTAAAGCAAATTTCCTATTATATATATTTTATAAATTGTGTGATTGATTTTGTTTTGTATTTTTAATATTGTTTTCTTGAGAGTCTAACCTCTACTCTAGATTTTTAACCTTTGTTTTTTGGTATTTGTTATCAATTTTGTACCTTTAATAATCCAATCTTCAGTATCCATTTTCACTTAGGGGTGTGATTACTGGCTTGATTGCTCTCTCCCCTTTTGACTTTCCCTCTTCTCCTCCTGGACACCCCTATATCCTGCCCCCCCTTCTCTTCTCTATGCAACTCTGTGAATTTTTCTGGGTGTTACAGACTGTGGGGAGCACTTAGAGAATTGATTACTGGCTAGATTGCTCTCTCCCCTTTTGACTCTCCCTCTTTTTCTCCTGGTCACCTCTATCTCCCTCCTCCTCTTCTCTTCTCCATGTAACTCTGTGAACCTCTCTGGGTGTCCCTCGCTGGGAGAATTGTTTCACCATTAACCTACACGTTTTATCATCTGTGCTGTATGGATGGAGAAATCTTGAGGCTACTAACCCTGTATGTGAGACAGCAAAAGAGACACAGTTATACAGAACAGTATTATGGACTCTATGGGAGAGGGTGAGGGCGGGATGATATGGGAGAATGGCATTGAAGCATGTAAATTATCATATGTGAAATGAATCACCAGTCCAGGTTTGATGCATGATACAGGGTGCTCGGAGCTGATGCACTGGTATGACCCAGAGGGATGGGATGGGGAGGGAGGTGGCAGGGGGATTCTGGAAGGGGAACACATGTACACCCATGGCAGATTCATGTCAATGTATGGCAAAACAAATACAATATTGTAAAGTTAAAAAAATAATACTCTTCCTAACTATCACAGCATTGTTAATTGGTTATACTCCAATATAAAATAATTGTTTTTAAATCTTCCTTTTAAAAATAAAATAAAATGATTGAATCTTTAAAAAAAAAAAAAAAGAATGAAAGCCAGAGGCAGGAGGCTTAACTTCAAAACTTGAAAACATCAGAGAACTCCTGATTCCAGAGAACATTAATAGACAAGAGCTCACCCAAAAGCCTCCATACCTACACTGAAACCACACTCTATCCAAGAGCCAACAAGTCCCAGAGCAAGACATACCACACTAATTCTCCAGCAAAGCAGGAACACAGCCCTGAGCATTAAAAGACAGGCTGCCCAAGCCATGCCAAACCAATAAACATCCCACTCACTACTGGACACTTCATTTCACTCCAGAGAGAAGAGATCCAGCTCCACCCACCAGAACACAGATGCAAGCTCTCCTAACCAGGAAACCTTGACAAGCCACTCGTCCAACCCCACCCACAGGGATCAGGTTCCACAATAAAGAGGAACCATGAACTTCCAGCCTACAGAAAGGGCACCCCAAACACAGCAATCTAAACAAGATGAAAAGGCACAGAAATATTCAGCAGGTAAAGGAACATGATAAATGATCACCAAACCAAACCAAAAAAGGAGGAAACAGGGAGTCTATCTGAAAAAGAATTCAGAAAAATGATAGTAAAGATGATCCAAAATCTTGAAAACAAAATGGAGTTACAGATAAATAGACTAGAGGCAAGGATTGAGAAGATGCAAGAAATGTTTAACAAGGACCTAGAAGAAATAAAGAAGAGTCAATCAATAGTGAATAATGCAATAACTGATATCAAAAGCACTCTGGAGGGAACCGACAGTAGAATAACTGAGGCAGAAGATAGGATAAGTGAGGTGGAAGATAGAATGGTAGAAATAAATAAAGCAAAGAGGAAAAAAGAAAAAATAAATAAAGGAAATGAGGACAACCTCAGAGACCTCTGGGACAATGTTAAATGCCCCAACATTCAAATCATAGGAGTCCCAGAAGAAGAAGACAAAAAGAAGGGTATGAGAAAATACTTGAGTAGATAATAGTTGAAAACTTCCCTAAAATGGGGAAGGAAATAGCCACCCAAGTCCAAGAAAACCAGAGAGTCCCAAACAGGATAAACCCAAGGTGAAACACCGCAAGGCACATATTAATCAAACTAATGAAGAGCAAACATAAAGAGCAAATATTAAAAGAAGCAAGAGAAAAGCAACAAATAACATACAAGGGGATTCCCCATAAGGATAACAGCTGATCTTTCAATAGAAACTCTTCAGGCAAGAAGGAAATGGCAGGACATACTTAAAGTGATGAAAGAGAAAAACCTACAACCCAGATTACTATACTCAGCAAGGATCTCATTCAAATATGAAGGAGAAATCAAAAGCTTTACAGACAAGCAAAAGCTGAGAGAATTCAGCACCACCAAACCAGCTCTTCAACAAATGCTAAAGGGTCTTCTCTAGACAGGAAATACAGAAAAGGTTTATAAACTCAAACTCAAAACAACAAAATAAATGGCAACAGGATCATACTAATCAATAATTACCTTAAATGTAAATGGGTTGAGTGCCCCAACCAAAAGACAAAGACTGGCTGAATGGATACAAAAACAAGACCCCTATATATGCTGTCTACAAGAGACCCACCTCAAAACAAGGGACACATACAGACTGAAAGTGAAGGGCTGGAAAAAGATATTTCATGCAAATGGAGACCAAAAGAAAGCAGGAATAGCAGCACTCATATCAGATAAAATAGACTTTGAAATAAAGGCCATGAAGAGAGACACAGAAGGACACTACATAATGATCAAAGGATCAATCCAAGAAGAAGATATAACAATGATAAATATATATGTACCCAACACAGGAGCACCTCAATACATAAGGCAAATGCTAACAAGTATGAAAGGGGAAATGAACAGTAACACAATAAGAGTGGGAGACTTTAATATCCCACTTACACCTATGGATAGATCAACCAAACAGAAAATTAGCAAGGAAATACAAACTTTAAATGATACAATGGATCTGTGAGACCTAATTGATATCTATAGGACATTTCACCCCAAAACAATGAATTTCACCTTTTTCTCAAGTGCACATGGAACATTCTCCAGGATAAATCACATCCTGGGCCATAAATCTAGCTTCGGTAAATTCAAAAAAAATGAAATCATTTCAAGCATCTTTTCTGATCACAATGCAGTAAAATTAGATGTCAACTATGGGGGGAAAAAAACTATTAAAAATACAAACATATGGAGGCTAAAAACATGCTTCTGAATAACTAATAAATCATGGAAGAAATCAAAAAAGAATAAAAATATGCATATAAACAAATGAAAATGAAAACACGACAACCCAAAACCTATGGGATTCAGTAAAAGCAGTGCTGAGGGGAAGGTTCATAGCAATACAAGCTTACATCAAGAAACAAGAGAAAAATCAAATAAATAACCTAACTTCACATCTAAAGCAACTAGAAAAAGAAGAAATGAAGAACCCCAGGGTTAGTAGAAGGAAAGAAAGCATAAAAATTAAAGCAGAAATAAATGAAAAACAAAGGAGACTATAGCAAAAATCAACAAAACTAAAAGCTGGTTCTTTGAGAAGATATATGAAATAGACCATTAGCCAGACTCATCAAGAAAAACAGGGAGAAGAATCAAATCAACAAAATTAGACATGGAAATGGAGAAATCACAACAGGACAACACAGAAATACAAAGGATCATAAGAGACTACTATCAGCAACTATATGCCAATAAAATGGACAACTTAGAAGAAATGGACAAATTCTTAGAATAGTATAACCGTCCAAAACTGAACCAGAAAGAGAGAAAATCTTAACAGACCCATCACAAGCACAGAAATAGAAACAATAATCAAAAATCTTCCAACAAACCAAAGCCCAGGACCAGATAGCCTCAAAGGTTAATTCTACCAAAAATTTAGAGAAGAGTTAACACCTATCCTACTCAAACTCTTCCAGAAAATTAAAGAGGAAGGTTAACTCCCAAACTCATTCTATGAGGCCACCATAACCCTAATACCAAAACCAGGCAAAGACGCCATAAAAAAAAAAAAAAAAAAAAAAAAAAAAAAAAAACTACAGGCCAATATCACTGATGAACATAGATGCAAAACTCCTCAACAAAACTAGCAAACAGAATCCAACAATATATTAAAAATATCATGCATCACAACCAAGTGGGCTTTATACCAGGGATGCAAGGATTCTTCAGCATTCACAAATCAATCAATGTGATACACCACATTTACAAATTGAAAGATAAAAACGATATTATCACCTCAATAGATGCAGAGAAAGCTTTCGACAAAATTCAACACCAAGTTATGATAAAAACTCTCCAGAAAGTCGGCACAGAAGGAACATACCTCAGCATAAAAGCCATATATGATAAACCCACAGCAAACATTATCCTGAATGGTGAAAAATTGAAAGCATTTCCCCTAAAGTTAGGAACAAGAAAGACAAGGGTGACCACTCCTACCACTACTATTTAATATAGTTTTGTAAGTTTTAGCCACAGCAATCAGAGAAGAAAAAGAAATAAAAGAAATCCAGATTGGAAAAAAGAAGTAAAATTTTCACTGTTTGCAGATGACATGACCCTCTACATAGAAAACCCTCAAGACACCACCAGAGAATTACTAGAGCTAATCAATGAATATAGTAAAGTTGCAGGATATAAAATTAACACACAGAAATCTCTTGCATTCTTACATGCTAACAATGAGAAAACAGAAAGAGAAATTAAGGAAACAATCCCATTCACCATTGTGACGAAAAGAAGAAAATACTTATGAATAAATCTACCTAAAGAAACAAAAGACCTATATATAGAAAACTATAAAACACTGATGAAAGAAATCAAAGATGACACAAATAGGTGGAGAAATATACCATGTTCATGGATCAGAAGAATCAATATAGTGAAAATGAGTATACTACCCAAAGTAATTGGTAGATTCAGTGCAACTCCTATCAAGCTATCAACGGTATTTTTCACAGAACTAGACCAAATCATTTCACAATTTGTATGGAAATATAAGAAACCTCAAATAGCCAAAGCGACCTTGAGAAAGAAGAATGGAACTGGAGGAATCAACCTGCCTGACTTCAGGCTATACTACAAAGCTACAGTCATCAAGACAGTATGGTACTGGCACAAGGACAGAAATACAGATCAATGGAACAAAATAGAAAGCCCAGTGATAAATCCACGCACCTATGGACACCTTATCTTTGACAAAGGAGGCAAAAAAATACAATGGAGAAAAGACAATGTCTTTAACAAATGGTACAGGAAAACTGGTCAACCACTTGTAAAAGAATGAACTAGAACATTTTATAACACCATACAAAAAAATAAACTCAAAATGGATTAAAGATCTAAATGTAAGACCAGAAACTATAAAGCTCCTAGAGGAAAACATAGGCAAAACACACTCTGACATAAATCACAGCAAGATCCTCTATGACTCACCTCCCAAAGTAATGGAAATAAAAGCAAAAGTGAACAAATGGGACCTAATTAAACTTAAAAGCTTTTGTACAACGAAGGAAACTATAAGCAACGTGAAAAGACACCTTCAGAATGGGAGAAAATAATGGCAAAACCAAGCAACTGACAAAAAAATTAATCTCAAAAATATATAAGCAGCTCATGTGTGACCACTCACCTAGAGCCAGACATCCTGGAATGTGAAGTCAAGTGGGCCTTAGGAAGCATCACTATGAACAAAGCTAGTGGAGGTGATGGAATCCCAGTTGAGCTATTTCAAACCCTAAGGGATGATGTTGTGAAAGTGCTACACTCAATACGCCAGCAAATTTGGAAAACTCAGCAGTGGCCACAGGACTGGAAAAGGTCAGTTTTCATTCCAATACCAAAGAAAGGCAATGCCAAAGAATGCTCAAACTACTGCACAATTGCACTCATCTCACACGTTAGTAAAGTAATGCTCAACATACTCCAAGACAGGTTTCAACAGTATGTGAACCATGAACTTTCAGATGTTCAAGCTGGTTTTAGAAAAGGCAGAGGAACTAGAGATCAAATTGCCAACATCTGCTGGATCATCAAAAAAGCAAGAGAGTTCCAGAAAAACATCTACTTCTTCTTTATTGACTATGCCAAAGCCTTTGACTATGTGGATAACAATAAACTGTGGAAAATTCTTCAAGAGATGGGAATACCAGACCACCTGACCTGCCACTTGAGAAATCTGTATGCAGGTCAGCAATCAACAGTTAGAACTGGACATGGAACTACAGACTGGTTCCCAATAGGAAAAGGAGTACGTCAAGGCTGTATATTGTCACCCTGCTTATTTAACTTGTATGCAAAGTACATATGCAGAGTACATCATGAGAAACGCTGGGATGGACGAAGCACAAGCTGGAATCAAGACTGCTGGGAGAAATATCAATAACTTCAGATATGCAGATGACAACACCCTTATGGCAGAAAGTGAAGAACTAAAGGGCCTCTTTTCGAAAGTGAAAGAGGACAGTGAAAAAGTTGGCTTAAAACTCAACCTTCAGAAAACTAAGATCATGGCATCTGGTTCCATCACTTCATGGCAAATAGATGGGGAAATAGTGTAAACAGTGGCAGACTTTATTTTGGGGTCTCCAAAATCACTGCAGATGGTGATTGCAGCCATGAAATTAAAAGACGCTTATTCCTTGGAAGGAAAGTTATGATCAACCCAGACAGTGTATTACAAAGCAGAGACATTACTTTACCAACAAAGATCCATCTAGTCAAGGCTATGGTTTTTCCAGTAGTCATGTATGGATGTGAGAGTTGGACTATAAAGAAAGCTGAGCACCGAAGAATTGATGCTTTTGAACTGTGGTGTTGGAGAAGACTCTTGAGAGTCCCCTGGACTGCAAGGAGATCCAACCAGTCCATCCTAAAGGAAATCAGTCCTAAATATTCATTGGAAGGGACTGATTCTAAAGCTGAAACTCCAATACTTCGGCCACCTGATGCGAAGAGCTGACTCATTGGAGAAGACCCTGATGCTGGGAAAGATTGAAGGCAGGAGGAGAAGGGGACGACAGAGGATGAGATAGTTGGATGGCATCACAGACTCGATAGTCATGAATTTGAGTATATTCCAGGAGTTGGTGATGGAGAGGAAGGCCTGGCATGCTGCAGTCCATGGGGTCACAAAGAGTCAGACACAACTGAGTCACTGAACTAAACTGAACATGTAGTTCAAAACCAGAAAAATAAATGACCCAATCAAAAAATGGGCCAAAGAACTAAACAGACACTTATTCAAAGAAGACATACAGATGGCTAACAAACACATGAAAAGATGCTCAACATCACTCATTATCAGAGAAATGCAAATCAAAACCACAATGAGGTACCATCTCACGCTGGTCGGAATGGCTGCTATCAAAAAGTCTACAAACAATAAATGCTGGAGAGGGTGTGGAGAAAAGGGAAACCTCTTACATTGTTGGTGGGAATGCAAATTTGTACAGCCATTATAGAGAACAGTGTGGATATGCCTTTTAAAACTGGAAATAGAACTGCCATACAACCCAGCAATTCCACTGCTAGGCATATACACTGAGGAAACCAGAATTGAAAGAGACATGCATACCCCAATGTTCATCACAGCAGTGTTTACAATAGCTAGGACATGTAAGCAACCTAGATGTCCATAGGCAAACAAATGGATAAGAAAGTAGTAGTACATATACACAGTGGAATATTACTCAGCTATTAAAAAGCATGCATTTGAATCAGTTCTAATGAGGTGGATGAAACTGGAGCCTATTATACAGAGTGAAGTAAGTAAGAAAAACACCAATACAGTATGTTAATGCATATGTATGGAATTTAGAAAGACAGTAATGATGACCCTAATGACAGCAAAAGAGACACAGATATTAAGAACAGTCTTTGGACTCTGTGGGAGAAGGCGCGGGTGGGATGATTTGAGAGAATAGCACTGAAACATGTATATTACCATATGTGAAATAGATGACCAGTCCAAGTTCAATGCATGAAACAGGGCACTCAAAGCCAGCACACTGGGACAACCCAGAGGTATGGGATGGCGAGGGAGGGGGAAGGTGTGAGGGGGGGTTTGGGATGGGGGACACATGCACACCCATGACTGATTCATGTCAATGTATGGCTAAAACCACCACAATATTTTAAAGTAATTAGCCTCCAATTAAAATATATAAATAATTTTTTAAGATAAGAAAAAAAAAAAGAAAAAATATGGAAACCTATTGGTTTGATCCAGTAAGACCACTATCAAGAAATCCTTATAGGGATACAAAAAACAAGCCCTTAGTAGAAATGTTCAGGGCCTAGGGAAATAGAGCTTGCGATTGGTGGACATTGAAATCTACCAAACCTGGCTTGCTCCTAAGTGGCTGAGAGGGTCTAGGTTGAGGTGGTGTTCAGAGGTGAGACAGGGGAAACATTCTTCCCTCATCCATCAGCAGAACATGTTGGCTTTCTGGGAGGATTCTGCTCTAGGGCCAGGAGCAGTGACCAGAAATAGAGGTTCAGACTCGGTCATGTCAGATTTGATGGGAATTACGATGTGCTCCAGCTGTGGATCTGATACTGTTGGCCACTCAGGGAAAAAAAAAAACAAAAATGTTGCAACCTCAAGTCTTTGGTTTGGCAACAGATGACCCTGACCTGATGTGTGCTCAGCTTCAAGGAAACACAGCTGAGATCTGACTCTTGCTGTAAGCCAAAATTAATCTGAACTGATCCTATGAGTGTGACAAAGAACCTTAGTAATTTGCTGAGACCATTATGGTAGAGGGAACCCTAGGAAGAGAAAAGTATATTTCAGGTTAGAGGCAAACTGGGAACTTGGGCATTCAAAAGGCTTTTATTATTAGTATTATTTATCCTCCCCTCCCTCCCCGCCCCCCCATCCCTTCCTTCCTTCCTTCCTTCCTTCCATTTTGGCTCTGCTGGCTTTTCATTGCTGGGCAGGCTTTTCTTTAGTTACAGTGCACGGGTTTCTCATTGCAGTGGCTTCTCTTCGTGTGGAGCACAGGCTCTAGTAGCTGCAGTTCCCAGGCTCCAGAGCACAGGCTCAATAGCTGTAGTGTACAGGCTTAGTTGCTCGTCAGCATGTGGGACCTTCCTGAACCAGGAATTGAACCTGTGTTTCCTGCATCGGCAGGCAGATTCTTTACCACTGAGCCACCAGGGAAGCCCAGACTTGAGCTTTCTAATATGTGAATTATTTAAAAGGAGCTATAACATCTTATTTTTGAACCACAAGCTCATAAAATGAGTTATATCAATCGCATATATGTTACATGCATACTTTTAAATAAATGGTAGCATATTGTACATGCCATTGGAGAGACAACTTTTTCATTCAATTTTATGTTGTGACTGTAATGCTATGTTAATTAATGTAGACTGGCACCCTTATCAATGGCTCTTACTATTCTAAAATAAATATATGCACCATATGCTAAATGTTTTCTTATTAAAGTTCACTAAATGTGAATCTTCTTACTTTGTCAGTATTATTAATACAAGCAATGTTCACTTATTAATGATCCTTCAATAATAATCATTATTAGACACTTATCTTCTGACATTTAGTTTATCATTTCCTTTTTCGGCTTATTTCTCCCTTAAAACAATTTCCTAGAAGTGGAATTGCTAGATCAAAAAGGATCAAAATTTCTCTTTTTGGTGCCTTTGGCCAAATAGCCCTTGAGAAATATTGTGCTAATTTGTATTCTATTACAGTGTACGAGAGTGTCCATTTTCCCATGTTCTATTTACATGTTGTGTTACCAATCTTTTTTATACAGAAATCTAGTAGTGGGTGGGGAGCTATTGTTTTTATATAGTATCAGAAATGTTGATCATATTTCCCAAATTTCTTGGCCATTTTTATTTATCCTATTGTGAATTACCTCTTTATGTCCTTTGCATATTTTTTCTATGGGGACAGAAATGTTTTCTCAATATTTTATAGGAGTTTTAAAACATATTTTAGAAATATTAATTCTGATCTATAAAGCAAACTTTCCCCACTTTTTCACTCTTTAAACTTTGCTTCAAGACATTTTTCTACGTGAATGTTTACCATTTTAAGGAGTCAAGCCTATCACCCTTTTGTGACAAGTTTCTCGCTGGGATGTTATACTTTAAAAAGTTCTTCTTCAGCCTCAAAATAACTAAAACATCTATATTTTAATCTACTATGCATATGGTATAATTTTTACATTTAAGCTATCAATTGATCTAGAATGATTTTAAAGCCTCAGCTTTTATCAGTGTCTAGCTACTTCCTCCAACAAGATTTCCTGAATAATTTTTGAATAATCTATTTTTTCTTATTATCACTTAAAATGCTAGATTTCCAAATATCTTTGGAACATTTTATGGAATTTGTGTTTTATTTCACTTATCTGTTAGTTCATCACCCTTCCAAAACTGCATGGTTTGATTTGTTGCTGTTCAGTCACTAAGTCGTGTCCAACACTTTGCAACTCCATGGATTGCCACATGCCAGGCTTCCCTGTCCTTCACTATCTCATGGAATTTGCTCAAACTCACATCCATTGAGTCAGGGTTGCCATCCAACCATCTCATTCTCTGTCACCCCCTTCTCCTTCTACCCTCAATCTTTTGCATCATCAGGGTCTTTTCCAATGAGTCAGGCTCATGTGATGGATCACATGGCCAAAGAATTGGAATTTCAGCTTCAGCATCAGTCCTTCCAATGAATATTCCGGGTTGATTTCCCTTAGAGTTAACTGGTTTGATTTCCTTGCTGTCCAAGGGACTCTCAAGAGTCTTCTCTAGCACCACAGTTCAAAAGTATCAATTTTTCAATGCTCAGCCTTCTTTATGGTCCAACTCTGATATCCGTACATGACTACTGGAAAAACCATAGCTTTGACTATATGGCAAAGCGATGTCTCTGCTTTGTAATATGCTGTTTAGGTTTGTCGTAGGTTTTCTTCCAAGGAGCAAGCGTCTTTTAATTTCATGGTTGTAGATGATTTGATTACTGATAGTTTAAATATGCTTAATAACAATGAATCCTTTGTAAACATTCAAGAAATTTTAACAAGTCCTATGAAACTCAGAGGTGTGATATGAACACAGGAAAGTAGAAGACTATTGGCGTGAACAGGGTGGTGAATACCTATGCAACATCACAGGTCCAGATGATCATGTAAATAAAGCCATCAAGAAACAGAGAATTTGGAGAGAAGTCTTAAAGAATATGTGAAGACATCAATAAATTTAGCTGGTGTTAAACCATCTATGTGATGAGACCTATCAGGAAATTCTCAAGACTTATCCATAATTTTACCACTATGTTTAAATTTTCCCTGGGTGTGAAATAAAATCTTATTTGTAGAACATCATCTTTCTTCTCAGATGCCTCATCAATATAGTTCTAGGAATTCTTTTCTAGAACTTCTTGTGTAAGGTCATTTTCCCCCTACATTTTCCTCCTACATAAGGTCATTTCCTCCTCCAAAATCTTCACAGAGAATTTGTGCTTTTGCTGTATATTACAGAGTTTCTGGAACTTCTAAGAACCCAGACAAGCAATTTTTAGAATATTCCGAATTACACACTCAGTACTGAATAAGAAGCATCACTTGTAAAAGCTACCAACTTCCCCAATTTTGCAAACACATAGGAGGGACATTTCTGGAAGTAAACGGAGGTAATTTGAGCCTTAAGCAAAGAGTAGGAAAGAGGTCCTAGAAAGATGGTCTTGACCTTGACCTTAGAGAAAGAACAAATAGACATCTCACTGCCTAAGTCCCTAGGTTGTTAATATGAATAAGAAAACAGTAATAAATTAGGAGAAGTATACCTAGGGTAAATCTGCAGTTGGGGTGGAGTTACCCCTTGTATGGTGCTGGGACTGAATCTTGGCCACAATTTCAGCCACAATTTTGATCCTGTCAAATAATGTAGGGTAATAAATACTGAATCCAGTGAGTGATCATGAAATCCAATGTGAAGCTTTGAAATCAAAACACATCAGGGGTACCCTGTTCACAACATAATTGCTACCTGGTGATATCCAGAACATTTAGAAGGATTCTTATTTCATTATGCCACTAAAAATAATAAAAATTTTATCCATCCTAAATATTACCAGAGTTCTCACATCACTCTTTTTAATTTTGTAGTTAGCCATCTATATTAGATAAAAATGCTTCCCAGATAAGCATTCAGATCAGCATGATAAGGAAGAAAAGCACATTCAAGTGATATGAATTAGGAATGGGTGGTACTGTATTCAGGTAGATAAAATCTTCCAAGTTTCAGGAGAAACTTTAGGGCCATTCAATAAACATGCATTGAGAACAAACAGAGTAGCAGGAGCTCTTCTAGGAACTAGGGGTAGAATAGTGAATAAGACCGGTAAGGTACTTACTTTTACAAGATGACTTGTCATAGGAGAAGTATAATAATAAATAAACAGTAAGTAAAATATTAGATATTGAAAAGTTCTTTAAAGAAATGTGCTAAGTATAATGTGGGTTAGGAAACACCCCTGATAGATGTGACTTGAACTGAGGACTCAGAGAAGTTATGGATGTTCTTCCAAGGTCTACAGAAGGAGCATTTCTAATAAAGGGAACAAGGTGTCCAGAATGGTTGGAGACAATGAGCTGGAGAGTGCTAGGGGTTGAGGTGTTGGAGATCGCAGGAGCAGATTAGGCAGGGCTTTGTGGTATGATAAGGGACAGGATTAAATTTCTGTAGTAATGGGAGGCCACTGGAGAGTCTGAGCAGGGAAATTAAAGGATTGGGCTTATACCTTTAACTGATCACTTTGGCTATTGAGTTGAGAAATTATTCTAGAAGAGCAACAACTGACTCAGAAAACAGAAAATGGCAGGTAGGGTTAGATTGATAGATGACAAGTTGCAGCGAAATGAACAGATTTAGGAAGCAAATTCAACAGACATGCTAAAGGGGTTATATTCTAGGTTATAGAGTTCTGGATTTTGGTACTGAATTTATGAGGTACCCTAATCTACATGGGCTATAATTGGATCACTGGTCTTCAATCTATAGAACAGAAATTACATAATAATTTTACTATATTATTAGGCAAAATTTAATCAATCCTCTGGCAAGAATTTCTTGCTCATTTTTTTCAGTGCCCAACAAGTTCTTTCTTCAAGTATACATATTTTTCCTAAGTGATCAAATAATCTTTTCCAATAATTAATTTCAAATATAGTTCTCATTCCATGCATATTGGCCAGTATACGTAAATCCTCAATTTAAAAATAAAAATGGATGAAGTATCAAGAGTCTTCTTTGAAGTGATATTTTGCCATACATAGATGCAATTTCAATAAATAAATCATTTGCTGTTATCACTGATATAACAAATATAAAACTATATAAAACCCATGACTGTTTAGATGTCCCTTGAAAATGTCACCTGCTCCTTGGAAGAAAAGTTATGAACAACCTAGACAGCATATTAAACAGCAGAAACATTACTTTGCCAACAAAAGTCCATCTAGTCAAAGCTATTGTTTTTCCAGTAGTCATGTATGGATGTGAGAGTTGGACTATAAAGAAAGCTGAGCACCGAACAATTGATGCTTTTGAACTGTGGTGTTGGAGAAGACTCTTGAGAGTTCCTTGGACTGCGAGGAAATCCAACCAGTCCATCCTAAAGGAAATCAGTCCTGAATATTCACTGGAAGGACTGATGCTGCAACTGAAACTCCAATACTTTAGCCACCTGATGCAAAGAACTGACTCACTAGAAAAGACCCTGGTGCTGAGAAAAATTGAAGGCGGGAGGAGAAGAGGACGACAGAAGATGAGATGGTTGGATGGCATCACTGACTCAATGGACATGAGTTTGAGTAAACTCCAGGAGTTGGTGAGGGACAGGGAAGCCTGGTGTGCTGCAGTCCCTGGTGTCACAGAGTCGGACATGACTGAGCGGCTGAACTGAACTGAACTGAAAATGCCATGTGCACAAGGAGAGTCAATTGAATAGGGAAACAGATCTGTTAAAAGATGATAGGTATTTTTGAATTTTCAGTTCCATCATAAAACTTTCCTAGGCACACACAATGATAAATTCTATCAACAATAACTATAAACTAATGGGCCCTATCAGATATGATGTGACATTATGGAATATGCCAGTCATTTGCAGATTCAGATTTGACATTATTTTTATTGACTTTACTGAAAATGATGACATACCTAAAGGGAAAATAGACCATTTCCCTCTCTCCAAAGACATCAAACACTGAAATTAGCTGTGTGTGATTTATCTTTCGGCCCTATGTATCAGTGGACAAAATCCATTATTATCTTTGCATGGAAGGCTCTGCACTAGGTAATAAAGAAGTATCACTTCATTGAGAAAGCACATTTCCCAGGCAGCTGTTGCTTTTTTGTGTTTTGTGTCTTCAATAAGCTAGGGGACAAGGAAGAACACAAAACAGGATCACTAAGAGCCAAGTCAAAGAGTAAACTTAATCGTACCTCAACCCCATGACACCTAAAATGTAATATTCTCTGAAGCTGGAAATTCTTGACTAGCCTCATGCTTAAAAAAAAAAATTACCCTAATAAATTCATGCCATCATAAAATCATCTTAGCTCAGCTAAAAGGGTTTTATGGATAGAGTTAGAGGGCATTATTTTAAAGTTATGCTGGAGGCAAAATGACAGTGGTGAGGGCCATGCATACAAGAAATTACGTTCTGATCTCCTCATGCTGGTATCTTTATTTTTTTAATGATCAGATTCTGATATTAAATCCATTTTCAATTATTTCATTAAGAAAAAAAAATCCATTTCATGTATAGTTTTCTCTTTGAGTGCTTTACCCCCCAAAAGGCAATAATATTGTAAAATATTTATTCCATTAGTTTCAGGTAATTGAAATGCCAAGAGCTAAGCGCTTAATCTCTGCCGGCAGGGAAAGCCGCCTGCTGTCACTTTTTATTAAGTCTTTTTCTGCAGCTTTTTGCATAGTCAATAACAGTGTCTGAACCCAAAAAAAGATATAGAGTAACATTTAAACAGCAGTCTGTGATAAGGTAATGTTTACATTCAGGATAATATGAAAATGTTTGCTCTAGAGCTGCAAAGATTTTTCTCTAGGTTAACTAATTAGAATGTTTATTAGCTACATTCATTATTCTGACAGACCCAGAGATTTCTAAACATTATTAACTTCTTAAGTACCATATTCCCTAAAGAGCTTACGTCTGCTGGAATCTGGACAGGTAGATTTGTGCAGTACTTGGTATTTATCTCCCCATGCCTATAAGAGCACAAAAGCAGAATACACAGCATTCATCCTTAGTACCTTCAGGGCATAGAGAGCGCCTTCATAGCTTCCCTCATCATTTTTATAGTACCCTTCACAACTCTGGCTGGTTAACATACAGCCTTCTTAGCTCAACTCGGATCAGTGACCCATCATCGTGGTAAATGGACAGCAAACAAATCTGTCTTTAGTGGTACTAACTGAAAAGAAAAAGGTATATTTCCGCCCTGAGGGCTGGTGAGCACACAAGCAAGGTTTACAGCCTCCTTATGACCTGAGACACCACGTGGAAAGAGGTGATCCCCAGGAAATCTGGATCCTGAATCATAATAAGTAAAGATCCTGTATCTTTGATTTGAGCTGTTTAGCTTCTGTTTTCTGCCACTGACGACTTATCATTATTCTCAACATCATCATAACTTGAGCCTGAAATGTATAATTATACTAATATTTAAAGCCTCTCACCAATACACCACAGTACAAGGAGAAGTGCATGGACTTTAGAGTCAAAATTATGTGAGTTCAAGACGTACCTTCCCAAGGTACAGGCTGTGTGACCTGAGTCAGATTATTTGACCTCTCTGGGCTTCAATTTCCTCATCCATAAAGTAAGGGTAGTATCTATCTCACAGAGTTGTTATTGACAGGATTGAAAGAGATGAGATATAGTGTAGACAAGTGTTTCAACCACGGACTCAGGAGTCAGACCTTAGATTCTTGGCTATATTACTCATTAAGTTCATGGCCTTGGACAAATTATATGACCAATTAAGTCCCTGTTTACTCATGTGTAACATCCAAATAATCAAAGTACTCACTGCATGGGACAAGAGACTTACAAAGGCAGTAACTATCTTTTCAGTGACTCCAAGATCTAGGAACTAGGGATAGACCAAGAAATTTAAAAGACAGCAATCTCTGCCCTCATGGAGCTTACACTCTAGCCAGGGAGGACTGACAATAAACAAAATAAATGGATAAATTTTAGATCAGTGCCTAGCACCTAATAAGCATCAAATGTGGTTATCATTTCTCAGTCTATAATAAACACCTCCCAAAATGCTGTCTTATTTTTCCTTTCTTATATCCGAGTTCTACTAAACCTCTCATGTTTCAGGAAGAAGTTGAAGTCAAAACCTACATCAAAATGGAACGAGTCTTTTCAGGGCTTTTTGCCAGGCAGCTGTACCCATGGACCACTTAAAAATATAAGAAGAAATGGTCTTTCATTTCAATTCATGATGAGGCTTAAAATGCAAAATGCCTTGTTAAGGACCCATTCTAAGTGAGAGTTACTCTAGAAGAGTAAGTTGTAAACAAATTAACATACTTAAAAAGTTCATTGGTTGTTCCCTATTTTGAGAATAGGATGAGAAGAGAAATTAACAATAGCAAAGTATCTCATCCAAGCTGAAGAGTAAGTCTTTTTTAGAAACTCATGGGCTATCAGCTCTCCAGGGTCTACAGGATAAGAACAGTACATACACAATAGAGATTTTGTTGAGGGGAGCACAGGAGAAGTTGAGGGCAGCACAAGAAAACTATCCCCTGAAGAAGAGGGGAGAGTTTGTGGTTAGTTTAATGAAAGAGAGGTGACTTCTGAAATTGGAAGAACTACTTTCATAAAAGCTCCGGAAAACCTACAAGAGAAAGGCTTTCTTGGGGCCAAGAAGACAGAGTCCAGGGCAAGCAATGTCTTTATCTTGTGCAGAATCCAGTGAAGTGAGGACCAGCTGTCAGGCACTCATAGATGGCACCCTTGGCCCATGTGTCAGCATCTTCACAGAGGAATTCAGCTGTAGCTCCATGGTAAAGCATCAATGGGATGGAACAGAAACAAACCAGAGACCAAAAATAACTAGGGAGGGCATTTTTGTGGAAGAGCTATGTTTTGAGAAATAAAGCTAATTTGAGATATGATTAACAATCTACCATGATCATTTTTGTAAGAGGAAGTTTTTTTTTTCCCCAAAAAAATAAATTTCAGTATTTTATACTAAGCCTTATTTAAAAAAAAAAAAAGAAAAACTCCTTAAAAATTATGAAGATCTTCTGTATGGCAATGACATATGAAGATATCAGCTGAATTCTCTGCAGGTGTCTTAAACAAACCATGACCAACTTTATTTTTTTTTTTTTAAGGACAAACTCCTTTCCCTTCCACCACCCCCTCACTACACACACACACACACACACGTTTGTTTCATGAGATTACATAAAGATAAGAAGTAGGTTCCCTCATAACACGGAAATGGAAACTAAGACGGTCAACTCAATGCTGACAGGTTAAGTCAACACTGATGGTGAGAATACAATTCCATTGATGGCAGTTACCTTCCTATTTTTTCTTCATCCCTTCCCATTCCTTTGGGTGACTGATTACTCACTTGGGAAGAAATGGTAAAAGAGCATGCACAGTTGAGGCCCTTTCTCTCTCCTGTTCTTTTTGGAACAAGATTCAATCCTCTCTGCTCTGGTTGTAACAGGAGGCATGCCCGGTTCACCTTATTCTGGGGCTTGATTTTAGGTGTCCCTTTGACTTACACACCAGCCCTTCTCTCTCTCTTTCTTTCTTTCTTGGGAGGCTGCCTACCTATAGGGAGCATGTGCTCACAGTTACTCTCCTCCAGGCAATAAATCACAAGACCAGGCCTTGTCTGGCATTGCTGGAGCAGATGAATTCAAACTCCAGCTTCTGTGACACTGAGCAAGGAGTCCATTAAAGGGAGCAAGGAAATGAACAAAAAGGAGCAAAGACAGTAGGTTCTAAAATTACATAGGAAAACAAAGGACCTGAAAAAGTTGAAACTGTTTTGAAAGAGATCAACACATTTAGAAAACTCATACTATTTAGTTTCAGTATTTACTGTAAAGTGACAGTAGTCACAAGGATGTGGTGTTGGCATAAGGTTAGACATATAGATCAATGAAAGATCTTGCTTGCTGCAACTAAGACCCGACGCAACCAAATAAATAAGTAAATATTAAAAAATAAATTATCTGACCATTCTATTGATGAAGGTAATCTAGATTTTAGTTTTATTGGGAAGTCACTCAATTTATAACATTTTTCTTGAGTCTACCACCTGTAAGTTAAATGGTTCTGAAATAACTGAACATTCAAAAGCAACAAAGAAGAGAAAAAGAGGAGAAAATATAGAAATATTTGTCATCTTAAGTTAGGTGGATTCTTAACCAATGGACCACCAAGGAAGTCCCTATAATTTATTTTTTAAACCAAGTGATTTGGAGAATGAATGTGCTATTTGATCATAACTTTGTGATAAGACATATACTGGGACAGTCCCAGGGAAATTGGGATTTACAGTTGATCTTCTCAGTAACCACTGAGCTTCTGCTGTGGACTTGGGAAGCATTAAGTACTGTGTTCTATACACAAAGCTTTGCCTGGAAACTCTACTGTTACAGCTGGGGATTGGCTTGTTTTGTAAATGTGGTGTAGGTGAGAACAGTACTAGTAATTATCAGTGTCCAAGCAATTTGAGCTTCCCAGGTGGCACAGTGGTAAAGAATCCATCTGCAATACAAGAGACACAAGAGACGTAGGTTCAGTCCCTGGGTTGGGAAGGTCCCCTGGAGTATGAAATGGAAACCTGCTCAGTATTCTTGCCTGGAAAATCCCATGGACAGAGGAGCCTGGCAGGCTGCAGTTCATGGGGTTGCAAAGAATCGGACACAACTTAGCGACTGAGCACACAGAGAAGCAGTTTGGAGTCTTTTAAAAGTGAGGCTAGTCAGAAATGTGGCATTGGACTAACTCATCTTCAGAGTTCCTGAAGCAATCATAATCATTCCAGTGAAAGCTGCTAAAAGCACCCCAATTCCACCCAAAATATCACCTTTGGCTAACAATGAACAAAATAAAAAATAGGAAAGAACTTTGTTTTCATTAGACTTTTCATTTACAAGGGCAAGCAAATTTGATTTCTGCCTTTAATTTCTTTGCACTTGAACTTGCAAAGCAATTTAATTTTTGGACTAATTTCTCCCCAAGAATTGGATAATGGGAGGGTGTTTATATTCAATTTGGGGCATTTCTATGTTCTTGACATTTTATTATTAGGAGTATCTTAATGTTGTCATTTAATTTTATTGTATCTCTGGTGGGCTATATTGAAAAATATGGCTAGACATAATTTGGAAAGAGAAATAGACCTGGGAATGAATGTTTAGCCTTAAGCATAGTGTGGCCTCAGAGTTCATTTAATTGATTACACTCTCTGCCTCCACTCAGTCTTCCAGGGGAAAAAATCTATACTGCCCACCAGGGATTCCAGGAAAATATCAAAAAAAAAAAAAAAAACAGTGGTTAGGAACAGGGGGATGACTTTGAAGCTAGAAGCTTACTTTCTTTTAGACAACCACTGCCTCTCTGGGGAGGGTGTCCCTATCCCTGGCCTTTTCCTTCCATAGGAAAAAATCAAAGTAGCATCATACACCTGGTTTCTCTCCACTCCCTTCCTCGCCCTTATTCAGAAAAAGTCACCTAGAGACAGTCTTTTATCTGCGGAGCTCAACTGGGGGGTATAAGTCCATCCACACTGCTGCCCATGTGAGATGTGGACTCTGTCCTTCCCTCTGCACCCAAACAGTGGAAGGCAGTGACCTAGTAAAGCATATCTGCGCTTCAGACTCCACCTATCGTCAGATGAGCTGTCTACTGAACAATTTTAGCAAACATTTTTTTCTCAACGTGCTCTCTCTTTTGTCTTATTTCTCAGTTGGTTCAGAAACCTAGCCAAGAACGATTTCTCTCTTGGATCCCTCTAGGACCCCGGACCAACAGCTCATACCAAGCATCTGGCAGAATATCTGGATGCAGAGTCAATATTTGTTGAATGAATGATGAGAGTTGAGATGCACAAATCACATCAAAAGACAATGGTTCCCAAGTCAGAGTAATTCTTGACTGATGATATTGACACATGTACAGAAATGCATCAATCATATAAGGGGGGGCTTTAACTTTCCAAAGACTGTGGATCAGGAAAAAGACTAAGAGGTAAGTTTTTATCTAAACTCTGTCAGGAAAGAGAGTCAGCTTGTAGGATTTGACAAGTGATTTCAGTGTGCAAGAGAGGCCCTCAAGCAATCTGTTTCTTACTATTTTTACTAATACAAGGAATTAATGTTCTTTATAGAATTATTGAAAATCCCAAATAATACAAAGAAAAAAAAGCAATGGACTGAAATCTGAAAATCCACAGAGAAGCATTACTATAATTTTAGTGTATATTCTTGTAGTTTTCATTTTACAATTAAATACATATGATCATATACAGAATTTTCACAAAATAGGATCAGAAATTCTATATTTGCTCATCCTTTCACTAGACATATTATGACAATCTTCACATGTCATATTTTAAAATGAATGTAAACATTAAATAACTTAGCTATATAATAGTATATTTCACTAATCCTCTATTTATGACAGTAAGTCATTTCTAAATTTTCTCTATTAAAACAAAACTACAAAGAACATACTTATGTATACTTATTATACATACAAACTTGTCCAGATGATTAACTTTTTCCAGGATGGATTATTATCATGTACCAATAGTTTTGATATTTTCTCAATAATAATCTATAAGCCAGCATTTTATTGAACGTTTTCAGATGCATTGTTTCATTCGACCCTCATAAAAATCCCACGAGATGTTATTCTCTTAGCTTTAAAGAGAATGAAATCAAGCTTGGTTAACTGGTCATATCACTAGTAAGGGGAGGAACTGGAGTTGAAACTGATCTTTCTTTTCCCAAAGCTGGATACACCCATGTTGTGGAATTCCATTTTGCCTTTATGACACATTAGGCCTTGACCCAGGCAATTTGCTGTTCTGTTCTTGTTGTTTTTTTCCGGTGTGCCTATAAATTAGAATTGCTTTCTGATTTGTTTTCCAATTGTTAATTGTTATGCAATAAAACACAAATTAAAAATCTTTTGTTTCACATATGGTAATACGCCAGTCCAGTTTCGATGCATGAGACAAGTGCTCAGGGCTGGTGCACTGGGATGACCCAGAGGGATGGGATGGGGAGGGAGGTGGGAGGGGGGTTCAGGATGGGGAACACATGTAAACCCATGGCTGATTCATGTCAGTGTATGGCAAAAACCACTACAATACTGTAAAGTAATTAGCCTCCAACTAAAATAAATAAATTAATAAAAAAAATAAAAAAATAAAATCTTCTGAACTCTCATTATGTCCAATAGCTGGTTTTAGTTGATTATATTGGGTTTTTCAGAAGCCATTCATCTCTTTATATTTCCTATAAATTATAACTTTATCCTTTCCAATTTTCATTCTTCTTTCATTTGCTGTTATTTTCACTTCTATTTGCATAAAGTAGCATTTCCAAAACTGTGCTGAAATCTAAGGATGACACTAGGAAGTGTTGTTTTATTTCATCTGACCTCATCTAACCCACTGTGTCTTTGGTGTGTCTGTTGTTCACTTGAGACCAAGCTTCCAGCCCCCACATGTTAAGGAAGGACACACCTATTCCTAAAGACTGAGATTTTGTTCTTTTAATCATAATATTACAGTATTATAAAATGTATATTTGGAAATTATAATAATAGTGTTTCCCCTTTAACCTACTAATAATATGAATTATATTAATAGATTTTCAAATGTGCCATACTCATTTTCCTAAAATAAATTCTGTTTAGTCATGGTGAATTATTCATTGACTATACTGTTGGATTTGTATTTCTAATATATTATTCAACTTGTTTGCTTCATGGATAAACGAGAAATTACTCACAGTTTTTCATTTCTTTTTATCCTGTGCTACCTCTTTCAAGTTTTGGCCACAAGGCTTACACTATCCATATCAAAATAAAGTTATCGCAAGGGTCTTTTTTTTCCCCAGTGCTCTACAAAGTTTAAACAATATCAGCATCGTGTATCTCTTGAAAGACCATAAAACATTAGTGAAACCACCCAGGCCTGACCTGGGTTATTTCCTGGGGTTATTTCTTCAATCTTTGGATTTATTTTAGAGTTATTGATATATTGATAACTTCTATCCTATGTACCAAGTTTTGGATATTTGTCAAAAAATCATATACTTCAAAGAAACTGAAAATTAACAGGCTAGTATTTTAAAAATTATTTTTGTACAATTGATTTAATTTGCTTATATTTTCATTGCTAAATCTAGTGTATTTTTAATCTACTTGGATTACATAATCTTTTGTCTATATTATTGCTTTTTTACAAAATTAAGTTTTTAGAACTTAATGTAAACTGTATTGTTTTCTAACTTATAAAACTGTCTTTAATTTTTCTTCTTATTTATGTTTTTCTTCCTGTTCTATCCCATTTATTATGACTAGTTCGTTTATTCCTCTTATTGTTAAGAAATTTTAAGTTTTTTTAAAATGTGAAAAGCACTACAGTACTAAAGTCTTGCATGCCTGTGTATTCTTTTTTGTAGCTTTCAAATGAATGAAAACTGGCTCAGGAGAGAATGCGGGGGCATAACCTGTTCCACTGAACTTCAGTAATCATTGCTTTATCTTCCTCTGGCATTTTACATTACAAAAAAGTCTGAGGGCCACTTGCTTTTTTCTCTCCCTTTTTAAATAAATACCTGTTTAAGTTGTTGGTTAGTCGGTTGCTATTATTGTTTTAATGCTATGATGTGTTTAGAATGTTTTCTTCATCTGAAATTCAAAACTCTCATTTTTAATTAAGTTTCCCTTGTACCCATGAACACTTTGCATAAGCAGTTCATCCATCATTTTCCACCAGGCTGGTTATTGCTCTTCCCGCCCACTCCCAGTGTGGAGACAAAGGCTGCTTCCCAAGTCTGCTGGGTGCTGAAAGTTAGATTTTGAGCAATGG
This sequence comes from Okapia johnstoni, assembly GCA_024291935.2. NCBI lineage: Eukaryota > Metazoa > Chordata > Mammalia > Artiodactyla > Giraffidae > Okapia > Okapia johnstoni. The sequence continues at coordinate 41,057,344 of CM044319.1, read as the reverse complement.
TGAAGTCCTCTGGTAAGTGGCTTTCTGTGGAGACTGCAGGTTGTCAGCCAGTCAGTCAGAATCACATTTTGAGGATATGTTTGCCAAAACAGTTCTAAAATTATGACAGTTAATTACATCCACCTATCAGTCCTAAAATACTCAAATAAGAAAGGAACAAGAAGAATTAGGACTGATACATATACAATATTGATACTATGTACAAAATAGATAGGGGCTTCTCAGGTGGCACTAGCAGTAAAGAACCCACCTGAAAATGCAGGAGACATGGGTTCAATCTCTGGGTTGGAAAGATCCCTTGGAGGAGGGCATGGCAACCCACTCCAGTATTCTTGCCTGGAGAATCCCATGGACAGAGGAGCCTGGCAGGCTACAATCCATGGGGTCACAAAGAGTGAGACACAACTGAAGCGACTTAACACACATACACATAAACTAGATAACTAATGAGAACATGCTGTTTAACACTGGGAACTCTACTCAGTGCACTGTGGGGAAACTGAACGGGAAGGAAGTCCAAAAGGGAGGGGTTATACATACATGTATGACTGACCCATTTTGCTGTGCACTAGAAATGAACACATCATAAATCAACTAAACTCCAATAAAAATTAATTTAAAAAAGAAAACAAAGGAACAGAAGAAGACAATTGTGAGATAATTCTAGACTCAGCCTCACAGTGGAATCTTTACACAAGATTCTGCATATCAGGGAAGATGAGGATAGCATTCTCTCATTTCCTTCTGCCACCAACCAGAAAAAAACATTTGCTTTTAAAGGGGTTCATTTGATTAAATAAAGTCCATCTAAATAATCTATCTATATTTTTCTTTTCTTTTTTTATATACAAGTATTTTATTACATCATATATCAAAAAGGGTATAGTATACATTGTGTATGTGTTTATGCAAATATTTTCTTTCATTCTGGGAGATAGCTTTCTACTTTCTTGATGCTATTCATCAATCTGTTTTTCTTTGGTTCCTTGCACTTTAGGTGGCATTGCTAAGAAACCATTGCCTAAGACAAGGTCATAAAGCTTTAGACCTGTGTTTTCTCCTCTTTTATATTTTAGCTGTTATATTTAGATCTTTGATCCATTTTTGAGTTAATTTTTGTATACAACATTCTCTCAAATGTGTTTATGTCACAACGATTTAATTTCTCCTTTATTTTTGAAGGAGAAATTAAATGGATTTATTGGTTGACATTCTGATTCTCTGAACACATTGAATACATCACCCGACTGCCTCTGCTGTTCATGGTTTCTGATGAGAAATCAGGTTAATCTTGCAAGTGATGAGTTACTTCTCTATTGCTGCTTTCAAGCCTCTCTCTGTCTTTGCATTTCAACAATCTGTCAATATGTTTTGTCTAGGTGTTACTCTCTTTGAGGTTGTCCTACTTTGAGCTCACTGAGCTTCTTAGATGTGTGGATAAGTGTTTTTGTTTTCATTTTAACAAATTTGGGATATTTCAGCCATTATTTCTTCATGCATTCTTTCTACTCCTCTTGCTCTGTTCTCCCCTGGGATTCCCATTGTGTGTGTGTTCACACATCTGAATACACCACAGTTCTCTAAGGCTCTGTTCATTATTTTTCTTGTTTCCTTTTTCTTTCTGTTCCTCAAGTGACCTACCTCTAAATTCAATGATTTAGTCAAACTCACAGCCAGCCCTGAGCATGCACATAGCCCTACATATGTGTATAACTTTCTAAATTCCAAGAAACATGCAGGAGTTTTTCAGAGCCTTTATGGGCATCTCATTCCATAGCTTTTTCTTTTAATCTATCTATCTTAAAGTCAACCATGCCATATAACACAACATAATTATGGTAGCAATAGCTCATTATGTTCATAGGTCCTGTAGATTAATCATAGAATCTTGGGACCCATTTTTAGAATTCTGTCTAATGCAAGTACATCTCTTACTACATCCAGATGCCACCCAAGCTCTTGAGGGTCACCAGGGAAACAAAGAGCACCTTTGCAAAATCCCCACTTTGGGTCTTACCTATAGATACAATTATTAATCAATAGCCAGTACGTTCTATGTTATAATCAGCAAACCCAGAGAGCATAATGAGACCAGATTCTCTCATCAAAAATATTATAGATGTTTGTCTATTTTTTGACACTTACAGGAATGATATAGCATTCATGGGTGGGTACTAGTATTAAATACATTGCATTTGGGGAGCTATTTTATTCATGGGAAATGCTTTATGTGCAATACTCACTGCAACTTCATTTATAATAATGAAAAAAGTGTTTAACAACAATATAGTGCCAGTAAATTATAGCACATTCACAAGATATAGTCATTTATTCATTCTTTCAGTCTTTCAACAAATACTTATTGTTTATCTGCCATATGCCAGGTATCATTAGCTGCTAGGGATACAACAGTGATGCACAAGAGATTTGGTTCATATTCTTATGGAATTTATATTCCAGTTGGCGAAGAGAGACGTTAATCAAATAGCCACACAAACTAATGCAAAATTGCAACCTCTAAAGGGTGTAGCCATTTTAAATGATGGTTTTAATTTAACAGTTGTCAAAAAAGAAACCTGCTTATGATCTAATATTAAGATAAATAAGAAGGATGTGTAATTGTACACTTGTTGTTATTTAGTGACTAAGTTGTGTCCAACTCTTTGCAACCCTAAGGACTGTAGTCCGCCGGCTCCCCTGTCCATTGGATACTCCAGGCAAGAATACTAGAGTGAGTTGCCATTTCCTTCTCCAAGGGACCTTCCCAACCCAGGGATCAAACCCATGTCTCTTGTGTCTTCTGCATTGGCAGGCAGATTCTTTATCACTGAGCCATAGGAAAGCCCAACTGTATGCATAGAAAGATACTAATAATATAACTATGCAAGGGGAAAACACTGGAAGGAAACAAACTAATTCCTATATTGGTTATCTTCTTTGTATTTATACAGAGTTTCCAAATTATATAACTTGCATATATTACTTTCATAAATAGAAAAATTTAGCTCTATTACAAAAACAGGAAAAACATTTTCCTTCTATCTATCCTTATCATTAGATGCTGCAAGTTTGCAATGTCTGGGCCAGACTTTCATGTCTTCTTTGTTTGAATTTTGTGGTTTAGGTTGAACAAATTGAAAACATAAATGTGAAACTGCCCAGTTATCACTTGGTAAATTCCCATTCTTTATGTGGATTTGCAGATGTAGTTCAATATTCCAAAGGCCTTCAAAAACTTTTCCACAACAATTAAGCTCGTAACATATAAGCATTACTGCTTATCTACTCCACCTTCTCCTTGACCAAGAGCAGTATCTTTCCTCTTATCATAATATCCTTGCTGATGGGGGACTCCCTGTGCTAGATGATTACACCAACTGGCTCAAATCTCTACAAGATTGCACAGTAATATGACTATCTTCATTTGATAGGTCAGATATCAGAAAACCAGTATTACTTAACAGGCAGGAAAGACCAAGAACAGAAGTTGAACTCAGGACTGTCTGACTCCTGAGATCACACACTTTTCATCATTTTGGTAAGTAGAATGTTCAGATGCCCCCCAAGAGAGCCACAATTCCCTAGCATACGAGCCCTCCATAACGCCCTGCCTTTGAGTATGGGCAGGATATGTGGTATGATGGAACACCTCCTATGATTGCTATATTACAAGACAAAGGAATTTTTCAGATATAATTAAGCTTTGATTTTTTTTTTAGTTAATCAATTTAAATGGGGAGATTATCCTGGGTGGCCATAACCCTATTAGGTGAACTCTTTAGAAGAGAGACTGGGCCCCTCTTTTAAGTCAGAGAGATTTGCCCACTGGCCTTGAAGGAGAAAACAGACTCAGTTCTTCGATTCTGCTAACAACTAGTGACCCTGGAAGTGTATCCTGAGCCTAAATGAGATTGCAGCTCCAGCCGACACTTTAAGACTGGAGACACCCTGAAAAGAGAACCCAGCTAATCCATGCTCTAACTCCTGACACACAGAAAGCGAGATGATAAAGTTGTATAGATTTAAGCTGCTAAACTGGTATGTTACCCAGCAACAGAAAAGTAATACAATTACCTTACTCTGTTTCCTGCCTTGGATCTGACTTCTTCATTTGGGTAAGTAGTGCTCCCAGTTTCTCTCCAAGCTGAGGGCCCAGGTGCTTGGGCTGGAGTGCTGTGGGGAATTTTAGTTTCCATGCATCAAGGGCCACTTGGAGACTTCTGGTCCAACTAGGATGAATCCAATCTCCAGCAAGAGTCTATAAACAAAGACAAAACAAATAAAGTGAGTAGGTTCAACAGGTACAGCTGGAACCTCCTAGAGACATCCCCCAAGGTGACAAAGAGCAGACCTTTGATGGTGGGTCCAGGGGACAAAGGGGAGTTGATTAAAGCATTGAGCTAAGGATTTCTCCTCCTATTCCATCCTGCCTTTCTTCATGCCATTTTAATGTCTCTATCCTATGAGATCCAAATAGCAGCCAGAAGGAGGGCCTCCCAGTACTCCCTTCCTATAACCAATATGGACTTTATGAAGTCAAGTTGATCCAAACATAAACATCAGGTTGCAATGTTGGGGACCTCTCCAGACTTCAGTTCCAGCTGCTGGGCACATGACAAAGATGAAAGATTTAGGGCTGCCATTTCCCAAAAGACCCATTTCAAGACATTCTTTACTATGGAGGTTGATATCATGGAGGATATTTAACATCAACTCCTATAAAATGTATTTTGACATCAAAGAAAGCTTTAAACAGTATCACTGACCACCAATAATCCAAATCATTCTGATGGAGTAGATGATTCACCACATTTCAGGATATTTCAAGAGAACCAAAAATGTCTAATGACTCCAAAATATCTTAGGCTTCACTGGCCAACACAAAATTTGTGTGTGGAGCTCTAATTCTTTGGTTTATAGGTCTGTGTTTGTTAAAATACAGGCACTCCTAGAAAAGATTCCTTAGTTTAAAGTTTTAACAACCAATAGACAGAAACAAACTTCACTCCTTCTCTTATAAGTAGATGTGACCATAAAAAGAATAAGAAATGAGGAAAATACTGAGATGCTGGAGAGTAACTGCAGGGCAGCAGACATTCTCAGAATGGATGTTGAAGCTACTGGATGTTAATGGCAAAAAGTCCCTTTGTTATAAGCATGTGAAGGTTGGTGCCGGTTTTTCACATAAATATGTTTATTCCCCTGTAAGAAAAAAGTCCTTTAATCCTATTGAAGTGAGGGGATCACATTGTTTTTAATATTTATTTGGCTGTGTCAGGTCTTAGTTGTGGCACGCAGGATCTTCACTGTGGCTTGCAGGCTTCTCCAGTTTTAGCACAGGGGTTTCTCTCTAGTTGTGGCTTGAGGGCTTAGTTGCCCTGAGGCATGTGGGATCTTAGTTCCCTGACCAGATATTGAACCTGTGTCCCCTGGATTGGAAGGCAGATTCTTAAACACTGGACCACCAGGGAAGTCTTAGAGTGATCACATTTTAATTGGAATTTGGCAACCCACTCCAGGATTCTTGCCTGAAGAATTCTACGGACAGAGGAGCCTGGAGGGTTACAGTCCATGGAGTCGCAAAGAGTTGGATACGACTGAGCAACAATCACTTTTGCTTTTCCATTTACCTAATCTCTTTAGCTCAAAACTCACCATTGTCCTTCACCCACGAAATAGGAAATATAAACCCCAGACCCAAAGTTATATATAGAACATGAAATTGGTGCAAAGTACCTTTAAGTAAATGAAGAGGCCATTGATAAAGCAGAACCCACAATTTAGTAACTGGGGAAATTTACAGATGTCTGCACCAAACCTCAGACAAGGAAGAAGTGGCCAGAGATTACTAGGCATCTTCTTCAAAGCATAGACATTCCTGAGGCTTAAAGCACAGGCCAGGGGAGCCATTTATTCCCTGAGAACACTGTGAGACAGAGGTCCCACTTCACCTTAAGCCTGGGCACTGATGTGATGCTGTTACTGCAGTACTGTCCCTTGTCAATACCCTAGGTTACAAACCAGGCTTGGAAACCAGATGGCCTCAGGAATCAGCTATGGTAAAGAATCATCATCCTTTGGGTATCCTTCTCAGGATCTGAATACTACTCCCATGATTCCTGAAATCCAAAATAGTGTAGGCCATCCTCTTTTATGAATAGTAAAATTTCATTTCTCCAAAAGAGAAGAAAGTATCAAACATAGGTTTATTTACCTTGGGATGGAAAGGAGGTAAGGAGTGATATCATAGAATAATTCTACCTAAAGGCAGCCCAGGAAAATATCTCCCACCTCTGTCTTAAAAAAAAAAATAGAGAGAGAGAGACAAAGTTACAAATTTAATCCCTGCCATGGATGATGCTGGACTACATTTTCACAGGACTCTACACAGTGAGTATAGGCTCAAAATTGGGTAGGAACAGAACGTACAGAACATTTAGACATGCATTGCCTCCATCAATCATCCAGACAGAAGTACTGAAGGTGCCCTTCACTGTGCTAGTTGCTGAATATCCGAAGATAAAGGGGAGTTGACAGTATAGACAGAGGAACCAACAACCACAAATGTGTCACTGGATGAAGATGCTACAGCAGAAGCAAAGCAGAGTGATGCAAAGAAGCCAACAGTCTCTTCTCCCTGGAGTTCTGGGGACGTAATTCAAGCCTCTAGTGGTACATATGTTGTTCAGTCACTAAGTTATGTCTTACTCTTTGCAACCCTATGAACTGCAGCACACCAGCCTTTCCTGTCCTTCACTATCTCCCTTAGTATGCTCAAACTCATGTCCATTGAGTCAGTGATGCCATCCAATCATCTCATCTTCTGTCACCCCCTTCTCCTCCTGCTCTCAATCTTTCCCAGCATCAGGGTCTTTTCCAGTGAGTCAGCTCTACACATCAGGTGGCCAAAGTATTGAACCTTCAGCTTTAGCATCAGTCCCTCCAATGAATATTCAAGGTTGATTTCCTTTAGGATTGACTGGTTTGATCTCCTTGCAGTCCAAGCAACTTTCAAGAGTCTTCTCCAACACCACAATTTGAAAGCAGTATATGCACTAGAATGCAAACTTTTCTCAAAAGCAGCTAAGGACCATGCCTCATGATTTCTAATGTGTGACTTAGAACCCAGTCTTACCAGCAGCTAAGTATACATTTTGATTGATTGGTTGATTGATATAAAAGTCTTATCAGTGAGGTTGTTAACTCAGTTTCTCAAAAAGTGCAAGTTAAATATACACAACCATTATATCCCCAGATATTATATAATGTGTTGGGTCAAAACACATTCAGAAAGAGAAAGAAAAGATACATTTCAATGGGACCTTAGCAGGGGCTGAGGAAGCAGCTCAGGGCATAGATAAGAAAGCTGTCAAGGTTTCAATGGCAGCAACTTCAAAAAAGAAGGCTTTTACATTTATGGGGATTTGATTATCCAGAGATAAGACTGAAACTGGTAAGGGAAATCAAAGAGAAATGAAACTCTCAAGGTTGCCTAAGAAATCAGATTATCTGGAAAAAGGAGGAGATTATTCAGCCAGTTGTTTTCTATTAAAAATCAAATCCTCAAAGCCAAGATTTCCAAGTTGGTGTTATTTGAATCTTTCATGACAAAGATAAAAAAAATTGAAAACCAAAGATACCAAGCTAAATGATTTTAAAGAAAAAAAGAGTCTAAAGCACTGATTGAAGCTATTGAAGAATAATTTCACAAATATGAGATTGTTTTGGAAAAAGCTTGTAAACTGATGGCAAGAGTTATTGTAGACCAGATTTTAGTTGAAAAAAATAATAAAAATTCTCAAATTGTTAATGGTTGAATTAGATGACACTGCATTTTACCTCAGGAATTCCTGATACCTTAGTAATAATGAATCAAACTAAAATTGATGCTGAAAGAAATAAAAAGGATGTGAGGGAGGTATTTTTCTTTCGTTTAATTAATTGAACAATTGCACATTATTCCAAACTATGAACATCATAGCCACACACACATACACACACATCCACAAAGTAAACAGAGGGATGGTCTTGGTCTTTTGATTCACAACTTGTTTCAACCAAAGTGCTTGTATAAAGAGTGAAAGAGATCAAGAGAGAGAAGAGAAAAACCTCATAACTGGAGTGGTTATTATTTTGGGATTCCCTGGCTGTCCTGAGACTCAGGTTCTAATTGTATAAAGACAGACCCTGCATCACCAGCTGACTAAAACTGACAGCTACCCGAGCTACTGATGATGGTCCCACCTATTTAGAGAAACTGTTCTCCCTTGCCTGGTTGGGAAAATAAACCTTAGAATAACTGAGTCCATTTTTCATTTCATTTTCCCAGCACACTCCTTGTTCATAGCTGACCCAATCTATAATGTAAGTCAGCCAGTCTCTAACTCAGAGGAAGAAAGTGGGGAAGCCAAGGGATTAGGCAGGTCCCATTCATCACCCAGAAAATAAAGGGCTCGGATCCTCTCCTGGAGCGGTGAGAAGGTAGGAGCTGGGTTATAACTAAGTGACCCAGCAGTGGTCCAGCAGGACCCAGCGCACAAAACTTGACCTGAAGAAGTAAAGTCAGAAGACAGATGATCAGGCTGGGAGAGAAGTGCTTTTGTTCTTCGTAAAACGAGAAGAAGCTACACCGTTTCTTACATTTATCTAGGGCTCCCCTTTGCAAGACACGTTACCAAATATGTTCCACTTGATCCCCAACCTTGTTAAAAACAGTCTCCAAAGTCCAATGACTTCACAGGATGCTATCCCAGTCTATCGCTTCATCATTTCACAAGATCTATGCATTCATCTTCGTTCCTGAACTAGTCTCTTTGCAACATTACCAGCCTCTAGCGAAGCCTGGTGCGTCACAACTCATACAGACAAGGGGGAAATTTTTTTTAAAGAAAAGTACCAGGGAAACAAGCATATAAAGCATATAAAGTGTGACTTTAAGGTACTGAAACTGATAATATTTTTAACTTCTATTGCTAATTAGCAGAAATCAAATCAGCACTACTTTCAATACAGTCTGCCTATTCTGAGAATGCTCCCTGGTTCTCAAGGCCAGTATTTTCGGAGTATTTTTATTGGACCTATGCCCAGTCTTAGATCAAGGGTCTCACAAGAAAATCAAACTTCCTTCCTTAGAGTCACATTTTGTTTGGAACCAAAAGTTGCCATTACTAACTACCAAGGCTGCTCTCTCAAAACTATGGGCAAAACTCATAGTTGTGTGAGTTTGGCTATTTCAGGAAATCTTACCCCTCAGAAAGAAAAGATTTGTCACCCCCAAGGACAGTCAAGAGAATATAGTACAGACTTGATAGGTAATTCCAAAAAAGAAACACCCCCCAAGCCCCCAACAACTGAAAACTCCCCAAGCAGGAAGATGGTATCTTACTTGTATTTGTATCTACAGAGCCTGGTATGATGGTGGTCACATAAGCCAACACCCAGGACCAGCTCGGGCACCTAAGCTGTGCCCTGTGCTTTAGGAGGACCCTGTGTTCAATTTAGTGCTCTGCTGTAGCTATCTAGGGGCTTCCCAGGTGGCACTAGTGGTAAGGAACCCACCTGCCTATGCAGGAGACACAAGAGATGCCAGTTTGATCCCTGGGTCAGAAAGATCCCCTTGTTGGAGGAAATGGCAACCCACTCCAGTATTCTTGCCTGGGAAATTCCATAGACAGAGGAGACTGGCAGGCTACAGTCCATGGGGCCACAGAGTCAGACATAACTGAGCAACTGACTACAGTAGCTATCTTGAAATTCTTTACAATTTAACAAATTTCATTTTCATTTTGAAAAGAGATAGATGTTATTAATATACAGTAATTATTTGTTAACTTGAATTGAATCACTGTGGGCTCGATTTTGCTTTACAGGATACAGGAAATAAGATAGAGAAGAAAGAACAAAAACTCTGGGTTTGAATGGTATTTTCAGCATTTACAAATTCTATGCTTGGGCAAGTTGAATAATTCTCCACACGTACATACATGTCATGTATTATGTATCTTGTAATGTTTTGAGGATTCCAACAGTGTCTATAAAGCAAAAGCACAAAGTAGGCAGTCAAAGTTTGGTATTTTTATTATTATCACAATTTTTATGGAACTGGATGGGGTTGGGACTATCAGATACAATATATGAAGAAGAAATGCATAGATGCAATGTGCCTCATAATACCCCATAGTGAACAAAGGAAATAAGTTGGCCACAATTTTTATAGCCTCAGAACTCACTATTTCAAAGCACAGATTTCTGGTAAGAAATAAGACCTGTGAAGCATGGCAACTATAGTTAATATTACTATACCGTATATTTGAAAGTTGCTAAGAGAGCAAATCTTACAAGATCTCACCACAGGAAAAAACATCTTTAACTTTGCAGGGTGATCATATTGCAATACATACAAATATGGAATTATGTTGTACATCTCTCAATAAAAAATAATAATAGTATTTGTGTATTTATATTATTGCTGTGTTCAAATTAAATGAGGGACATAAAAGGGCTTCAAACTTGAAATTTTTAAATATAAATATATCACAGTATCTAAGTTAAATGACATTTTAATTAGTTTTATAGTGTCTTGTTTAATTAATGTAAACTTTAAAAAGATTTGTGCCATAAAATTATTATTTCTAGTATACTATTAATTATAGTTCGTAATCATTTCTCTAAAATGTTGATAGTCAACAAGAAAAAGAAAATGCATTTTTATAAGATAGAATTTTGCTATAAGAATATATTATTTTGTTGGACGAGGACTTTGAAAAGCCACTTGGGCTATAGGGTAAAAAGAAACCTCTGTGATTTTCCCACTTTCCTGGCAAAAGGCCATGCAGAATGATTGATAGGGACAGTTCTGCTAAGTGTCCAGGTTTTGTTTTGCTGAGTGGTAGACAGGTAAGCTGAAGGTGTTGGCTACATTTCTTGACACAACATCGAGGATTCTTAGCTTCCCAGAGAGGGAGAAAGCAGGCTGGGAAGAGGAACTTAGATGGGAAGACATGGTGATTTAACAAGCAGTTTTATTAAATAGAATGTAATATGAATCCTTTTCCCCATCTCACAACTACATCTTCAGTAAAATATCTGTATCTCATCAATTGTTGACTTAAAATCATTTGGGGAAAATGCAACCAAGTTGTCTGAGGAGCACAGCCACCACAATGTGTGAGAAGACCAGTGGGTCCAGGAAGCAGAAGATGTGATGCTATGTAATATTCCCATGAGAAATTAAGGATCGTTACTTTTAATACAGGCTTTTATAAGAAAGCAATCAGACAGGAATATGAATTCTCATATTTAAAATCAAGAATAATAATAATGCTTTCAGTATCTCTTTTTCTATGGTTTTTCTGTAAAAAATTTTCTGTTTAGCTGCCATAAAGGGAAACAGAAGTGAAGGAACCAGAAAAATAAGTGTGATAATTAGATTAAGTGTTGTCAATTGGTGCTTAGTAATGTTACCTCTTTTACATTCACTCTAAATCAAAAGTAGACTAAAATCTACATTTCCTAGACTCCCTTAGATCTAAGAATGTGGATGAAATATAGACTCTAGGAGCAAGGTAACCTGCTGATAGATTTAGAAGGCAAATAAGGTGGAGGCATTCTTAAGAGGCTGCAAGTACTGTCTGAACTCTAGGGATCACTTTTTGTCACCTGCTGTGTTGTGGGGGCAGCAGTTTCCTGGCTTCCAGATCACAGCTACTGTGATGGACCCCCAGACTGCTGCTGCTACCACCATTTGAATAATTTTATAAGCACCTAATTTTCTGTCTTAAATTTTCTCTGAAGTACCTATCAGCGATTTGTTTCCCTCACTACATCCAAACAGCAAATGACATATGAAATCAACCATACTAATAAATCTCCAGATTTAAACAGTCAATGGTTTAATTTGTAATCAGCATCTCTCTCCAAACTGCTCTGTAAAAGGAAAGAAAGTAACCTTCTTCTTGTTAGCTTAATTTGTTCAGAAAAAATGCTATTAATATTTAGGAAACACCCACTAGGCAATAGGACTACTTATTCAATTTATGAAAAACTTTGCCACCACGGGGTATGCAATTCTACACTTTAAAGCATTCAATTACCATCAGTAAAACAGAGCAGCAGCCGTTAAAACAGCCAAATTGAACAGAAATTCCTTAGAAAGCAACTTAAATGAGCCTTGTACTGGGGCATAAATGTCAGTATGTGGACATCTTACCAAAGCAGAGAATTCAGGTAAATGCCTTTATCCACCTCCAGCAAGGCATATGCAAGGCTTGTCACTCCTTCCACTCCCTTTCTTGGATCATTTATCTCTTTTGAAATTGCTACTCTACCCACATTGCTCACATCCTTAAGAATTCAGGTGAAATCTTATTTCTTCTGGGGAGATTTCTCTGACCCACTTGGCATGATTTTTCCTTCATCTGCCATTTTATAATTTTCATATCTATTCCATATCCCACTCTTTCTGATTAGGCACTTCCATTCCTATTAACTTTTTCCAGGAAAATAAAACACATAATTCCCTGAAATTTACCAAACTGTAAACTCAAGATACTAAGGACTGGACTTTCTGTTTTGAGCTTTTGATTGGTTTGCTTATTTATTTTGTCACTTTTTTATCTCCAACACCTAGCTCAGTTCTTGGTATTTGTTAGGCTTTCAAAAAATATTTGCTGCACAAATAAACCTTGTTATCAACAGATATGAGTCCACCAAAAATCCATGCACCCTCTCCATAATATAAAGCGGTTCATGGGACTAAATTTCCAGCTCCCTTGCATCCTGGGGTGGTCACTTGTCTGCTTCTTACCAGTAGAACACAAACAAGACTATGGTGTGTCCTTTATGGGTTGGAATAGTAGAAGGAGGTTCCCTTCCTTTCCAATGGCTGGAAACAAAGAGGTTCAAGACCCTAGGTGGTTAGGGATCCACAAAACTAAAGAAGCCTAGATTCCCAAGTTACCAAGTGGGAGGAGAAAAAAGCTGTTTGTCCATTGTGAAAACCTATACTGAACACTTACATAAATGATAAATATTTATTTTATCATTCACATACAAATCTGTACATGACTCTCTATGGAAGTTTTATTCATAGCAGCTAAAAATCCAAATGCTATTTAATTAGTAAATGGACAAATACACTGTGGCATATCCATACAATGGAACACTACTCAGCACTAAAACAGAAATGTATCAATACCAGTGATACATGCAAAAATGAATGAGTCTCCAAAAGCATTACACTAAGTAAAAAGAGGCAGACACAAAAATCTACATACTGTTAGCATATCAATTAATATAATATTAATATAATTTGGAAAAGACAAAATAATAGGAATAAAAAATCAGAGTAACAGTTGTCAGTCTCTGGGAGGGAGGGATTAATTCCAAAGGGTCACAAGGGAACTTTTTAGGGTGATTGAAACATTATATCTCTTAATTGTAATGGTGAATATACAAATAAAAAGATTTGTCAAAACTCATTGAATTGTACACTTAACAGGGGTGAATTTTACCACATTTCTTACAAAATCTACTGTGCTAACACATTAGAACCTCATGGTTGATTTGATACATAGCCAAGTATGTTAATGCCTTCCAAGCTAATACATGAAAAAAGGATGAAGCAAAACCCATACCAGAGGCTATTTCTGCATTCTCCACAAGAACCTGTATGTTGCTGAGCTCATAATAAGTGCTTAGGCAAAAAATGTATTGAAGAAATTTCCTTTCTCTCTCAAAATTTTTACATTTTGTAGTTTACCTACCATCATTTATATATTCACTCATCCACTGCCTCCTATCACTGCACACCATAAAACAAAAGCTGTCAAGACCTGAACTCCGCAAACACATTTTTCAAATACTTTTCATGCAAGCAATCAGGCACTGGCCTGTTTTATTCATAAGATGATTTTTCTTTCTAGCTGCTGGAGCCACTTAAACATTTAATATCCATAAAACTGCTTTAATTTTTTAAGAACACAAATGGGGATTCCATTGCACTGAATATGGAATTATTTGGTGTCATAGCAACAAGCCTCATTGTGCCATTCAGAATTCACTCACTGTGGGTAGTTCTCAAACAAATAGTCTGACCTCTTTGGTCATCCTTCTTACTCACAGATTTAGAACCTGAGGCTCCCAACACTCCCTGACCTTTCACCTTGAAACCATTCTTTTCTACCTTGAGAGAAGTTAATATCCCTACCATTTTACTGCACCCATCCCCCAAAGTTAACAAAAAAAAAAAGAAAGGCAAGGCTGTGGAAAAAAATTAAGGGAACAAGCAAATTCTCTATTCAGTATGATTTTCTAGAATGTATTCCCCAAGAATGTGCAGAGTTAGAATATTAAAGCAGTTTATAAAGAAGACAGTGGGAGCTTTAGAATCAGTCAGATGTGCATTGGATTTCAATTCATATTATTTACTGGAAAATGGACATGTAATTTAAGCTCTCTGAGCTTCATTTTCTCATTCATAAAAAAGATATAAAAATAATTATCAATAAAGGGTTAAGGATTTTATATATATTATCCTTCCCAAGAACTTCTGTTTTGATTAATAACACTGGGTAGACAGGAAATACTGAAATCAAAGGAGTGATTCTTTTTAAGGGAAGAATATCAAGTGTAAAAAACATTAGGCCACTCTTGCATCTCAAAGTTAAAAATGGCCCAGAAATGAAAGCACTTCCAAATTTGAAACAATTTGTTGTGATGTAAGGAGAGACATAAATGAAAACCTAGGCCAAGAGCCTTTACATGGTCAAGAACATTATGTTTTTTACCACAGTAGCCCCAGCCTAGGTTTCCCTGGTGGCTCAGCGGTAAAGAATCTGCCTGCAATTCAGAAGACTTAGGTCTGATCCTTCATTCGGGAAGATTCTTTGGAGTGGGAAATGGCTACCCACTCCTGTATTCTTGCCTGGAGAATTCGACAGACAAAGGAGATTGGTGGGCTACAGTTCATGGGGTCGCAAAAGAATTGGACACAACTTAGGGACTAAACAACAACAAAAGTCCCAGCCTAGCACACAGTAGGTGATCAAGTCACTAAATGTTGAAGGAAAAGGGAGATTCTGGACCCACCTCACCATCACAGTTGTTATCACCCCCAGTGGGTCTTGGTTTCCTCGTATATAAAGTGATTATCTAAAATGGTACTTCTAGCTCTGAAATACAACCATTTATAGCTTCTAAAAGTGAACAGGGCCTTAAAGGGTCATTCGAGTTTAATATTGTTCCTGTTGTCTCTGTTTTCACCCCTGGCAGGAGGGCACTTAAACCTTCCATGATGGATTGTTGCTCATCCTTTTGATAGAACAGATGTAAATGACACTGGGTGATATTTCTGTGTCTCCCCTTCCATACCATTAATAATTCCCTGTCTTATAAAAATGTGTGCAGTGCCTACTAACTGAAATGTCAAAACTGACATGCTGAGATTATAGTTACTCTAGGAGCAGAGTCAAATACCTCTGAAAGAGCAATTTGTATTCTGGGTTCATTCGCAGACCTAGAGATCCTGCATGGTGCCTTGACGTTATCAGAGGCACGTGGAAGGGAAATCTGTCTCTCAAGACATATTCTTACTCTGGTCAGACAATTAATGAGAGAGGCTATTAAAGCTAATCTCTTCTTGTTAGCATTTGAAAAGGAGCTCCCTGGAAAGTGGGCTAAAAAAGAAGACATTAAAATAGAGGAACCAAGTTTGGTGATAGAGCTCTTCCCCGCTTTGGATGGATGATGGACAGATAATGTGAACAGATGATGGATGACTCAATAATGTGAACAAATGGCAGAGAGAGAAAGCTGCCTTCCGTAGCGCGGTGACATTCCTGGGGACGCTGCCTGACTCACAGGGATACAACTGCTTTGTGGATTAATTAAGTACTCAGTCATTCCTAGGACCAGAAGAATATAACTTGTAATTTTAGAAAGTTTTTAATGCTAATTAAACAAAAGGGTGCCCTCTTCACCTTTTCTTATAATGAAATCTCTTCCTTAGGTCTTTATGATGAAGGGGTTTAATGGAAGGCTTGGTTAACACTGCTAAAATTTGGCAATCAAATCATAATAGGATAGTTAGCATGGCTTGGGGGCAGGGGTGAAGTGGAGGGGCAGAGGATGAGAAGCAGAAAAGATTGAACCAACAGGTATTTTAGGCAGTCTAGGGTAGGCCCTGCTGGGTAACAAATTCCAAAATCTCACATCAAAATTTTGTTTATTTTTGTCTCCTGCAAAAGACTATTTCATGACCAAGAACTTCTCCAGGGCATCTGTCTTCCATGTAGCAATGCTGTGATCCAGAATCCTTGGATCTGATGGTTCTTCCATCTCAACATAAGGATTCCTCAGTCTTCAGGGCAGAAAAAAGAAAGAGCAGAGAACTGGCCAATGCTGAGTACCACACAGAACAACTTTGGAGAGGCCAAGAGCCCCTGGCCCCCAACCCATCTAATTGTGAAGCTGTCTCTCCCTGACTTAGCCCCATCACCACACAGGATCCTCCTCCTGCAATGCTGAAAGTTAGATAAGCCAATATGAGGATTTCATATATGACACCTGAATTTCAATAGAAGCTTCCCTGCTGGCTCAACGGTAAAGAATCTGCCTCCCAGTGCAAGAGACTCGGGTTCAATCCCTGCATTGGGAATGGAAACCCACTCCAGTATTCTTGCCTGGGAAAATCCAAGGACAGAGGAGGCTGGCGGGCTACAGTCCATGGGGTCACAAAAGAGTCAGACACAACTTAGTGGCCAAACAACACCAACAACAAGAGAGAAGAAGACACAGCCCATTCATGGAGCCCAGTGTGAGGAAGGGCCAACAGATACTGAGAACCGATGGAGGAGATATGAACCCCTATACTGATTCCTAAAGTGGTTGAGGCCCCTGAAAGACCCAGACTTCTGTTCATCTGGAATGTTCCCCCACCCCAGAGTGGCTGTCCTGACATCTGCTTCTCCCCCTCTAGCCAGGCCTCACAGCTGGTACCCTTAGTCCCAACATGACACTCAGCCACTCCAGACTCCAGTGCAAACATGGCCTTTTCAGTGAGGGAGGCATGGAGACCCCACATCCACAGTGCAGTGCCCAGCAACTTGGCAAAGCCACCTTTGAAGTTCCCTTGTAAGTGCTAAGCACAGAGCTAGCACATACGGCTCCTGAAGTGACAGGTCACAAGTAAAGCTCTCATTTTACATGAACAAACTCTTAATCCTCTTAACAATGTAGAATGTGGAGCCAGCAATCAAGCTCACTATATATACTACTGCTAAAAACATCCAGCCTCCTCCAGGCCAATAAACCATCTCAGACTGGAGTCTAACCTGCATCCCAGAGACCTTCCAGTGACTGCAGAGCTGCTCCTGAGCCCCAGTCTCTGTGACTGGATGCTCTTCTCTTACTGGAAAGGCTCCTTAATGTTGACCATTTGTTTAATTTTCATTTTAGGTTCTGGAAGGGGAAAACATGTACACCCATGGTGGATTCATGTCAATGTATGGCAAAACAAATACAATATTGTAAAGTTAAAAAATAGAAAATAAACTAATTTAAAGAAAAATAAAAAAAAATAATAATAATCCTTTCTATGTTCGGCATCCCTAAGGCCACCCCCAGATTCAATGCTTCACCAGCAGAACTTCTCACAGTACTCAGCATACAGTCATTTTCATGACTCTGATTTACTACAGCAAAAAGATATGAAATAAATCAGCAAAGAGAAAAGCTGCATGAGGTGAACAGAGGAGACCAGACACGAGCTCCCAAGAATCTTCCCGTGTGGAGTCACACAAAATGTGCTTAATTCTTTCAGCATCAAATGACAACAACATCTGTGAAATGCCGTCTACCAGGAAAATCATTTGAGCCTGAGAGTCCAGAGCTTTGACTGGGGGCTGGTCACATAGGCACTTTCTGCCTAGCCTGTATCAAAATCACAAAATCCCAGAAGGTGTCAATTAAAAAAAAAAAAAAAAAAAGAGCAGAAAGCTGTAAATAAACAAAGAGTTTATTTGGGGTCTTAAAAATTGCAATTTGGGAAATATAAGATTCTGATAAAATCAAAAGAGTGTTTCAGGAAAGGGAAGGAGTCAGGGGCTTATAAAGACACAAGTCACCAGGTTGTGCTACAGCTGCCTGGTGACAACTGTGATCGACTCTGACAGGAGTTAGGAAATACTTGACCTTAGTAATCATGAGCTATTTTAAGGTAAGTCCAATAACTAGATAGGCTGTCATGAGCCATTTTAGGGTAAGGGTTCAATAAGTATCTTGAGTTTCTGGCAGATGTTCTGGATGTCTTTGTTAGGACAATAAGTGGTCAAAAGATCAGATTCCAGCAAGGTTAACACATGTTTAAGTCACATTTCTTCGATGGCCTCCTGGCTCCATTTTAGAAAGTTCTCTTAGCAATACTGAATGCATTTTTATTTTCCTTCCACAAAGGAAACCAGGTGTTCAGCATAAACCATACTGTTTGTACAAACAGTTTCATTTCAGCTCAGTTCAGTCGCTCAGTCATGTCCGACTCTTTGCGACCCCATGAACCGCAGCATGCCAGACTTCCCTGTCCATCACCAACTCCCGGAGTTTACCCAAACCCATGTCCATTGAGTCGGTGATGCCATCCAACCATCTCATCCTCTGTCGTCCCCTTTTCCTCCTGCCCTCAATTTTTCCCAGCATCAGGGTCTTTTCAAATGAGTCAGCTCTTAACATCAGGAGGTCAAAGTATTGGAATTTCAGCTTCAACATCAGTCCTTCCAATGAACACCCAGGACTGATCACCTTTAGGATGGACTGGTTGGATCTCCTTCCAGTCCAAGGGACTCTCAAGAGTCTTCTCCAACAGTTTAGGCATAGTGAATAACTCTGATCAATTCTAGCAGTGGTGGGAGCCCATTTGAAAGCCAAGTTCCCAGATGCCAGCCCAGGGCCAATCCTGCAGGAAGATCTTTCTGAGAATAGCAGTGTGATTTACTATGTTAACTCTGCTTTACATACGTCCCTACCCACCAGCTACAATGGGAAGAAATGAGTTACAAAGACTTATTTTTTAAGTATCCGTAATGTGCCAGTCACTGTCCCAATGCTGGATACACAGAAAAAAAGAAAACAACAGGAAAAAAAGCAGACAAAAGTCCTCTCACAGAGGTTTCACTCTCTAGTAAGGGAAATAAACTTCAAAGAAACAAATATATAATAAAATGTACCAGGTCAGACAGAGAAGAGAGCTCTGAAGAAAACCAAATCAGGGTGGATGGATATAGAAGACAGAAAAGGCACCCCAGAGAAAACAGTCAGGAAAGGCCTTGGCTCCATGGGCCAGAGACCTGGAGAGACCTCAGTGAAAAGGAGGGACAAGTCATGTGACTCTCGGGGGAAGGGATTTACAGGCAGAGTGGGGAGGGGATCACAAATAGTCTCCTAAATGGAAATGTGCTTGGTGTACGTGGAGTAGAAGCAAAGAGACTAGGGTGACTGAAGAGAGATAGCATGACATAAACATGATCTAGTTTACGTTTTAAAAAATAAGTCAGTCATGCTTCCTGCCAAGGGCTGTGGGTCTACTAGTTGAAACAGTTGTGTTTATTAGCAACGGCAATGCAGTGAGTTCCATGCTAACAGCAGGCATGGAAAAGGACACAGGGGAAGGGTTAAGGCTATCTGATTTCAAGACTTACTACAAAGCTTTAGAAATGAAAACAGTGCAGTATTGGTAAACGGTTCAAAGGAACAGAAGAGTTTAGAATTACATTTGCACAAATATGGACAACTGGTTTTTGACAAAGGCAATTTAGTGGAGAAAAGACAGTCTATTCAGCAAATGATGCTTGCACAAATGGATATTCATATGCAAAAAATTAACTGATTCATATAGCATATCATATATAAAAATTAATTTAAAATGAGTTGTGTACCTAAGTGTAAAACTTAAGACCATAATACCTCTAGAAGAAAATACAGGAGAAAATACTGTGACTATGCATTAGACAAATATATCTTTTTTAATTAATTTTTATCAGAGTCTAGTTGCTTTACAATGCTGTGTTAGTTTCTACTGCATAGCAAAAATTTTCTTAAAGATATAACCAAAAGTATGATTCATAAAAGAACAAATTGGCAAATTTGACTTCCTTAGAAGTTCAAACTTCTGTCTTCAAAAGATTCTGCTAAGGTAATGGGGAAAAAAGCCACATACCGGGAGAAAATACTTTAAAAAGCAAAAAACTATTATCTATGATAAAGAACTTATATTTAGAATGTGCAAATTTTATTATAAGAAATTTCATTAATAAGAAAGCAAACAACCATTTTTAAAATTAGGCAAAATGTTTCCTTAACAGACATTTCACTAAAATATACACACAGATGGCAAATGAACACATGAAAAGAGGTTTAACATTATAACACAATGAAATACCACTGTACATCTATTGTAATGACTAAAATTCAAAGTGAATAATGATTTTAAGCTTTAGCAAGGATGTGGAGGAGCAGAAAGTCTTATACACTGCTATCAGGGATGAAAATGTTACAATCGCTTTGAAAAACAGTTTGGCAGTTTCTTAAAAATTAAAACACATATCTACCATATTGTAGCTCAGTTGGTAAAGAATCTGCCTGCAATATAGGAGACCCGGGTTCAATTTCTGGGTTGGGAATATCCCCTGGAGAAGGAAATGGCAACTCACTCCAGTATACTTGCCTGGAGAATCCCATGGACAGAGGAGCCTGGCAGGCTACAGTCCATGGAGTCATAAGAGTCAGACACGAGTTAGCAACTAAACCACCACCACCATATTATTCAGCCATTCCACTTCTAGATATGTTCATTTGTATGTTCATTTCTATGAAGCTTTATATGAAAGAGCCCCATCTGGAAACAGCCCAGATATACATCAGCAAGTGAATGGATAAATAAATTATGGTATGACCCATACAATGGAATAGTATTCAGCAATGAAATGAACGAACCTGCAAAACATGTTGATACCTGCAAAACATGACTGATTTTCTCAAAACAATCCTGCTGAATAAAAGAAGCCAGGGAGTGGGAGCGGGAAGAATACACACTACATAATTCCATTTGAATACGGCTCTAGAAAATATAAACTAATCTACAGTGATTGAAAGTAAATAAGTCGTTGCCTATAGGGAGGTACAGATAAGGGGTAAGAAGAAGATGTTATAAAAAGGCATGAGTAAATTTTTGGAAGTGGTAGATATGTTCATTATGCGATCATGCTGATGGTTTCACAGGTTTATATACATATATATATAAAATAAATATTTACCAAATTGCACATTTCATATTTGTACAGCTTATTGTATGTCAAATATACCTCCAGAAAGATGTTAAGAAGGAGAAGGAAAAGGAGAAGGGGGTGGTGGCTACCCAGGTGCCTTCCTGTTGCCAGCTTCTGAAACATATTTCTCCAAGGATTCTAGAGCCTTTTATTGGACAATAACATTAGAAATCAAAGTCTGGATGTTGGGTGTGCTCATTGCTCCTGGGGTTGTGTTGTTTTTAGATCATCACAGTGAAAAAAAAAATACGTATGTGTTTATTAGTCTGTTTCTATACACATGTCTGCAACTATTTTTGTATGTGACCATCTCTCTATATATTAAGCTAAATAAGAATTTGTACTAATGTCTCCCATTAATATATTACCACATGGATCATTCCAGCCTTCTTTCCCTATTTATCTGTAACCTCCCCACTTTAACAGTGAGAAACCTGGCTTCTGTCATCCTCCATTCATTTCCTTAATTGTTCATTTCCAGCATATATTTATAAAGGTTTCAGAATTGTTAACTTGTATTTCTGTGGGAAAAATTTTAAAACAACTACAGTACAGTACAGTGCTTATGTGCAATTCCTTTTGCCTTCAGTCTTACAGATTCCACTCATTTCTAAAGTTACTTAGGTCAGCACCTCTCCCTCTACGTCTTTCAGAAATAATTGTTTCATACATTTGTCATACAGCTAGACATTTTTTGATCACATTTGCATTCTATCCACAGATTCCTGAACACCCTAAATTATTTTTTCATTTGCATATATTAAGGTTTACTCTTTGTGCCTTAAAGTTCTACGGGTTGTGATAAGTGTATAGTCAGGTATCCACAATTATATCATACAGAATAGTCTCACAATCCTAAAAAATGTCCTGTGCTTCACTTATTCAATCCTATCCCCCCCCCAACTGGAGAAGGCAATGGCACCCCACTCCAGTACTCTTGGCTGGAAAATCCCATGGATGGAGGAGCCTGGTAGGCTGCAGTCCATGGGGTCGCTAAGAGTCGGACACGACTGAGCGACTTCACTTTCACTTTTCCCTTTCATGCACTGGAGAAGGAAATGGCAACCCACTCCAGTGTTCTTGCCTGGAGAATCCCAGGGACGGCGGAGCCTGGTGGGCTGCGGTCTATGGGGTCGCACAGAGTCGGACACGACTGAAGCGACTTAGCAGCAGCAGCAGCAGCATCCCTCCAACTCCACCCACTGCTCCAGATCTCCGGCAACCACTGATCTGTTTGTTATTTCTATAGCTCTGTCTTTTTCAAGAATGTCATATAAGTGAAATCATATAGTAAGCATCCTTTCAGATTGGCTTTTCCCTTTAGTGATTTAAGATTTGTCCATGTATTTGTATAGCATGAGAGCTCAATCTTTTTTATTGCTAAATAGCATTCTGTTGTATGGATGAACCATACATTCATGCAGGTTTATCCATTCACCTGTTGAAGGGCATCTTGATTGTTCCCCGTTTAGGGAAGTTAAAAGTAAAGGTTCCCACAGGTAGTGTTTTTCTTGGTAGTGAGATGTGGGGGCCTTAGGCACTCTGCCTCTCCCTCCTCCCTCCTGGGCCTCAGCTCTTTGTTATCTCCTGTCTCCTCCCCATCACACTGACAATTGCTGGTCAAGCAGGGACACCTCTGAGTAGGCCAGAGTCTGGGCTGAACTGGAAATAAATCAGTCTGATAGGAACAGCAGAAAACCAGTGCTTACAAGAACAAAGGTCTCATCTCATGGTCACTCATAGCCCTGTCTCTGCCAGTTAACTGACCCCTCCCAGAAGAAGTTTTCTCATCAGGCAAATCAGCATAACCAGCCCTACCCTACATCCTCTGCTCTGAGGATCAAAAAGTGATTCCTGGGCAAGACTGCCTCCATACAGCGCATTTGGAAATGTTGGCAGGGATCTGGGGAGTTGTCACAACTGTTGATCTAGGGAGCATTACTGACGTTTTGGAAAAAGAAATGGCAACCCACTCCAGTATTCTTGCCTGAAGAATCCCATGGACAGAGGAGCCTGGCAGGCTACAGTCCTGGGGTCCCAAGAGTCAGACATGACTTGGGGACTAAACCGCCACCACTGACATTTTAGCAGGAGGGGACCAAGAATGCCAATGGCTGCAATGTGTAAGACACACCACATAATGAAAACTCTCCCCATAAACACTGCTGATATTGCATCTGCTGAAAGTCCATGTTGGAGCACCTCAAGACAAAAATCTTCAAAAAGCTTTATAAATTGAAATATGTTATAATTCCACAGTGATAAGAATAATCTGTGTGATTTCAATACCTTTAGACTATGAAATTTTTCCACCTTGTTTTATGTCCCTGGATATGTTCCAGTGCCTCCTAGTTTATAGTCTATGGGCACTTGAAAAAAATTTGTATCCTAAAAAAACAAAATCAAATACGTTAGCACTAAGTAGTTAAACTTTTGTCCAATTTTCTATTTCATTAACCCGAACATAGTTTATCCGTGTGTGTGTATGTCGGTGTGAGAATCCACTTACACAAACTAGAAAAAGCACTCACTGAATTGTGCATCTGGAGAGCCAGGTGTTAATTTTAATTCTACCACTGACCCCACGGTGTGTCCCTGAGAAGCACTTCCCCTCTTGTGGGTCACACAGAGTCTCCTGGTCCCCTGGATGAAATGCTCATTCTGGTTAATTTCTAAAATTCCATGCAGCTCAGCATTTCTATGACTTGGAAACCCATGTAAACCTCATCATTCTTTCTATACTTTAATAAGCAAATGTGACCAGTGGGGATACATTAAATAAAGCAGTTCAAGATGGACGGGGGTCACCTTGTGTTTTTCCTATAAAGGTTAAGTCCAGTGAGATGACAACAGTGGTGGAGAGATGTCAACAGGAGGTGATGAAGGCAAATGGCAAGGTCATTGTGTGCTTCTACGGGTGGTAGTTTCAGATCACTCAGAGGCAGAGCTAGGAAAACACTGAGGCACGTCCTCTTAGCTGACTGAAGCATCTGGAGTTTGAACAGGGATGTAACCAGTTGGGAAAGAAATTTGAATTTAGCCATTAATCTACTCTAAGAACATTTATGAAGTGCACACTCTGTGGCAAGACCTGGGCCATGAAGAGTAATAGAAAGAAAAGGTTTAGCCTCTGCCTTCAATGTGCTCAGAGGCATACTGGGGGGAAGACTAGTTAAGTAAGGTCATCTTGAGAGTGGAGTGGGTATTAAGAAATACCAGAGAAGAGACTGGAGGCATAGGCATGGACCAGATGTATGGTTTGGACTTTATCTGGCTAGCCACGAGGATCACTGAGGAAATTTCTAGTAAGGGAAGGACATAAGCATATTGCATTTGATGAAAAAAAAAACAGCAAAAACAAGTTATCTAGGATGAAAACAAAATTAAGGCAACCAAGACTATGGAGAAAAAAACATTTTTCTAAGCCTAAAACCATAAGTCATTGTGAAAGAAAGGAAGGTCAGGTAAACACAGTTCAAAAATATAATAACATGGGGTTCTGAATGAAACTATCACAAAAGTTTCATATTGCCTTACTTTTTGGACTTCAGTAAAATGAAAGAGACAGAAAACCAAACACCGAGGGGATGGGAGGAAGACCATCAGCAAGCAAGCTAAGTTAACACATTTCTAAACAGAAGACTTTGAATAGGCATACTGTAACCAGGAAGCCCTGAATAAGTAGGAAAAGGCTGTATCCAAGGGAAGGAGCCCATGTGGGGGAATTCTCTGGCAGTCCAGAGGTTAAGATGCCAAGTTTTCACTGCCAAGGGCCCAGGTTCTATTCCTGATTAGGGAACTAGTGTCCCACAAGCATCAAAGCAGAGTCAGAGAGAGAGAGAGAGAAACCATCTGCCCCATGGAAACTCTAGACACTAAGTGTGTCTTGAATTTGTCCTTGAACCCATTGCAAGGACAGTGGAGAAAGGGAATGAGAAAGTTCCCAAGAGGAAAAACTAACCAACTCTACCAACCAGCCACTGTATTAGTCAGCAATGCCAATTGTCTATCCCCTTGCATTTGCAGGCAAACACACACACAATAATAATAATAATAGAAGTCTCAGATGCAAGACAAGACTTATTTGTCCTTCTTCCTGCCTAGAACATATTCAGGATAATGGAGTAGGAGCAGCCATCTCGTGACCATGAGGTAATAAGAAAATGATGAAATGATAATGAATTAAATATGACTCCATGGAACAGAGAGAGACAATAATTTTCAATTGTTTAACTGCTGAATGAGATCTAGAACAACCTAAGTCTTTTTTTTTGATGTGAGATAATAAATATCTAAAATGCTGAGGCCACTTTGATCAGGTTGTGGATAAACACATCTTAACCAATAGATAGAGGTAATGTCAGAGCTAAAAGAGGAAATGGCTAAAAGGGATGCTCTCTGGGTAATGGCACAGTGTAGAGACAGAAAAGACAGAGTTTTTTATTTAGGCCTTCTGAACAACTTTTAAATTATATATTTTATTGCTTTGACAAAAAGTAGACTAGGGACAGATATGTATCAGAGATCATCTATTTGTTACGTTAAATACATAATTTTTTAAGACATGGAGTTTTTCAATTATTTCATTTTTAACCAGTAATGGTTTGTATTAAAATAGAAGCCAGAATTTTGTCCATAGAATTTAACCACAGATCACACATGCTTGTAGCCCCCAACTAAGGACTTAACAGCTGTGTGTGCACTCATTCTCCTCATCTGGTGGCAGCAAATGTATAAAATACTCAAAAAGGTGACTTGGCAAGTTGTATCAATGAGGAAAGCTATGTGACCTTAAGATGTTATTTTTATAAAGAGATGGGAAGACATGGCTTCATAACTACTAAGGCAGTGGTTGCCCATCTCAAAGGATCACCTGGGAACTTGCTACAGTTGAAAATGCAGGATTTTGAGGTCCAACTTTGGAGATCTGATTCAAGTGAAATATGCATTATTAGAAAGTCTCCAAATGATTCAGATGTATATTTCAACTACATGGTTTGAGAAACACCATGAAAAAGGGTCAGTTGGGAAAGCAGTTGCCTTCATAGAGATTGGATTGAGCAATCTCCCACCCATTCAGCAAGCTTTTCATTCATTCATTCATACAACAAATGTGCATTGGGCACTTACAGCATGCTCACCACTGACTACACAAAGCTGATTAAGACAACAGTCATGCCCTTGGAGACTTAACAATACACTTGGAAAAAAAACACATTAAGAGACTCTCCCTTGGGACTCTCTTTTTATTTTTATTTTTTAGTTTTATTGAGATATAATTCAAAACACTGTAGGATATTTAAACTGTGCATTGTGATAATAGTGTGATAGTAAAAGGATTCTCCTCACCTATTATCACACATTTCTACATTTTGGGGATTAGAATATTTAAGTTCTATGCCCTTAGCAAATTTCAATTATGTAATACAGTGCTATCAACTATCAGTTGGTCAGTTCTGTTGCTCATCGTGTCTGACTTTTTGCAACCCCATGGATTGCACCAACCAGGCTTCCCTTTACTTCACCATCTCCAGGATTTTGCCCAAGTTCATAACCATTGAGTTGGTGATGCCATCCAACAATCTCACCCTCTGTCATACCCTTTCCTCCTGCTTTCAATCTTGCCCAGCATCCGGGTCTTTTCTAATGAGTCAGCTCTTCACATCAGGTGGCCAAAGTATTGGGGCTTCAGCTTCAGCACCAGTCCTTCCAATGAGTTTTCAGGACTGATTTCCTTCAGGATTGACTGGTTTGATCAAGGGACTCTCAAGAGTCTTCTCAAACACCACAGTTCAAAAGCATTAATTATCCGACACTCAGCTTTCTCTATGGTATAAATCTCACATCTATGCATGATTACTGGAAAACCATAGCTTTGACTATATGAATCTTTATCGGCAAAGTAATGTCTTTGCTTTTTAATATCCTAAGATTGTCATAACTTTTCTTCCAAGCAGCAAGCATCTTTTAATTTCATGACTGCAGTCACCATCTGCAGTGATTTTGGAGCCCAAGAAAATAAAGTCTGCCACTGTTTCCACTGTTACCCCATCTATTGGCCATGAAGTGATGGGACCAGATGCCATGATCTTGGTTTTTGAATGTTGAGTTTTAAGCCACCTTCTTCACTCTCCTCTTTCACTTTCATCCAGGGATCTTTAGTTCCTCTTTGCTTTCTGCCACAAAGGTGGTGTAATCTGCATCAGTTCAGTTCAGTCACTCGGCTGTGTCCGACTCTTTGTGACCCCATGGACTGCAGCACGCCAGGCTTCCTTGTCCATCACCATCTCCCAGAGCTTACTCAAACTCATGTCCATTGAGTCGGTGATGCCATCCAACCATCTCATCTTCTGTCTCCCCCTTCTCCTCCTGCCTTCAATCCTTCCCAGCATCAGAGTCTTTTCAAATGAGTCAGTTATTCACATCAGGTGGCCAAAAGTATTGGCATTTCAGCTTTAGCATCAGTCCTTCCAATGAATATTCAGGACTGATTTCCTTTAGGATGGACTAGTTGGATCTCCTAGCTGTCCAACGGATTCTCAAGAATCTTCTCCAACACCAAAGTTCAAAAGCGTCAACTCTTCAGTGCTCAGCTTTCTTTATAGCCCAACTCTCACATCCATACATGACTACTGGAAAAACCACAGCTTTGACTAGACAGACCCTTGCTGGCAAAGTAATGTCTCTGCTTTTTAATATGCTGTCTAGGTTGGTCATAGCTTTTCTTCCAAGGAGCAAGCATCTTTTAATTTTACTGCTGCAGTCACCATCTGCAATGATTTTGGAGCCCAAAAAATGAAGTCTGACACTGTTTCCATTGTTTCCCCATCAATTTGCCATGAAGTGATGGGACCAGATGCCATGATCTTTGTTTTTTGAGTGTTGAGTTTTAAGCCAACTTTTTCACTCTCCTCTTTCACTTTCATTAAGAGGCTCTTTAGTTCTTCTTCACTTTCTGCCATAAGGGTGGTGTCATCTGCATATCTGAGGTTATTGATATTTCTCCCGGCAATCTTGATTCCAGCTTGTGCTTCATCCATTCCAGCATTTCTCATGATATACTCTGCATATAAGTTAAATAAGCAGGGTGACAATATACAGCCTTGACGGACTCCTTTCCCTATTTGGAAACAGTCTGTTGTTCCATGTCCAGTTCTAACTGTTACTTCTTGACCTGCATATAGATTTCTCAGGAGGCAGGTCAGGTGGACTGGTGTTCCCATCTCTTTCAGAATTTTCCACAGTTTATTGTGATCCACACAGTCAAGGACTTTGGCATAGTCAATAACAGCAGAAGTAGATGTTTTTGTGGAACTCTCTCGCTTTTTTGATGATTCAATGGATGTTGGTAATTTGATCTCTGGTTCCTGCGCCTTTTCCAAATCCAGCTTGAACATCTGGAAGTTCACCGTTCACATACTGTTGAAGCCTGGCTTGGAGAATTTTGAGCATTACTTTACTAGCATGTGAGATGAGTGCAATTGTGGAGTAGTTTGAGCATTCTTTGGCATTGCCTTTCTTTGGGATTGGAATGAAAACTGACCTTTTCCAGTCCTGTGGCCACTGCTGAGTTTTCCAAATTTGTTGGCATATTGAGTGCAGCACTTTCACAGCATTGTCTTCTAGGATTTGAAATAGCTCAACTGGAATTCCATCACCTCTACTAGCTCTGTTCGGAGTGATGCTTCCTAAGGCCCACTTGACTTCACATTCCAGGATGTCTGGCTCTAAGTGAGTGATCACACCATTGTGATTACCTGGGTCATGAAGATCTTTTTTGTACAGTTCTTCTGTGTATTCTTGCCACCTCTTCTTAATATCTTCTGCTTCTGCTAGGTCCATACCATTGCTGTACTTTATTGTGCCCATCTTTTCATGAAATGTTCCCTTAGTCTTTCTCATTCTATTGTTTTCCTCTATTTCTTTGCACTGATCACTGAGAAAGGCTTTCTTATCTCTTCTTGCTATTCTTTAGAATTCTGCATTCAAATGTGTATATCTTTCCTTTTCTCCTTGTCTTTCACTTCTCTTCTTTTCACAGATATTTGTAAGGCATCCACAGACAACCATTTTGCCTTTTTGCATTTCTTTTTCTTGGGGATGGTCTTGATCCCTGCCTCTTATACAATGTCATGAACCTCCGTCCATAGTTCTTCAGGCACTCGATCTATCAGATATAATCCCTCATCTATTTTTCACTTCCACTGCATAATTGTAAGGGATTTGATTTAGGTCATACCTGAATGATCTAGTGGTTTTCCCTACTTTTTCAATATAAGTCTTAATTCTGCAATAAGGGAGTTCATGATCTGAGCCACAGTCATCTCCTGGTCTTGATGCTGACTGTATAGAGCTTCTCCATCTTTGGCTGCAATAAATATAATCAATCTGATTTCGGTGTTGACCATCTGGTGATGTCCACGTGTAGAGTCTTCTCTTGTGTTGTTGGAATAGGGTGTTTGCTATGACCAATGCGTTCTCTTGGCAAAACTCTATTAGCCTTTGCCCTGCTTCATTCTGTACTCCAAGGCCAAATTTGCCTGTTACTCCAGGTATTTCATGACTTTCTAGTTTTGCATTCCAGTCCCCGATAATGACAAGGACATCTTTTTTGGGTGTTAGCTCTGAAAGGTCTTGTAGGTCTTCATAGAACAGTTCAACTTCAGCTTCTTCAGCATTACTGGTCAGGGTATTGACTTGGATTACTGTGACACTGAATGGTTTGCCTTGGAAACGAACAGAGATCATTCTGTCATTTTTGAGATCTGCATATCTGAGGTTATTGATATTTCTGCTGGCAATCTTGATTCTAGCTGGTATTTTATCCAGCCTGGCATTTCACATGATGTACTCTGTGTATAGGTTAAATAAGCAAGGTGATAGCCTTGATGTACTCCTTTCCCAATTTGGAACCAGGACGTTGTTCCATGTCCATTTCTAACTGTTGCTTCTTGATCTGCATACAGAGTCACCATCTTATACACTAGATCCTCAGACCATCTTCATCTTATAGCTTAAACTTTGTAACACTGTACCAACACTTCCCTATTACCCTACCTACCAGGCTCTGAGAACCATTTGTCTAATCTCTGTTTCTATGACTTTGATTTTTTTTTAGATTCCTCACATAAGTGATACCTTGCAACATTTGTATTTCTCTGTCTGGCTTATTTCATTTGGTATAATGCCCTCAAATTCCACTCATGTTGTAGCAATGGTAAGACTGACTTCCTTCTCATGACTAAATAATATTCTCATATGTTTGAACGTTATATATATATACAATATTTATTCATTCTTTATCCATTCATTGCAGACACACAGGGTATTTCAAACCTTGGCTGTTTGAACAAATATATCTTCAATATCCTGTTTTCATCTCTTTGGATATATATCCATAATTAAGATTGCTGGATCACATGTTAATTCTGGGGCTTCCCTGGTGGCTCAAATGGCAAAGAATCCACCTGCAATGCAGGAGACCCAGGTTCAATCCTCGAGTCAGGAAGATCCCCTGGAGAAAAGATGGCTACCCACTATTCTTTCCTGGTGAGTTCCATGGGGAAAGGAACCTGATAGGCTACAGTTCACGGGGCTTCAAAGAGTCAAACACGACTGATAGACTAACACACATACATGGTAATACTACTTATAATTTTTGGAGGAACCTCCATACTATTTTTTATAGTATCTTACATTCCCACCAACAGTGAATAAGGGTTCCTTTTTCTCCACCTCCTCACAACACTTGTTATCTCTTGTCTTGAGAATGAACTTTTAAGGACTTTGGAAACCAAGGAAAAATTCTGCTTTACAGAGTAGAACCCCTTATAAATGACACTCGAGATATTTCTACTAACACTAGAGACACTAAAATCAAGGTAGAACCTTATGTGGAATCTAAAAAAATAAAAGAAACGAATGAGTAACAAAACAGAAACAGACTCATAGATAGAACAAACTAGCAGTTACCAGCGGAGAGAGTGGTGAGAGGAGGGACATAAAACAATGAAAGGGGATTATGGGGTACAGACTACTAGCCATAAAATAAATAAGATGCAAGGGTGTTATGTACAGCAAAGGGAATACAGGCAGTATTCCATGATAACTTTAAACAGAACATAATCTATAAAAATACTGAACTACCGTCTTGTATACCTTAAATTAATAAAACATAAATCAATTTACTTCAATGAAAACTGCAAAAATACAAATTAAAAATACCATACTATTTCATGGATAAAGTAAGTATCTTACAGCAATACCAGCCCATTTACACCCTGGTCCTTTCTTTGTGCTGTTATTTTCATATGTTACATTGTGCTGTTGCTATTGTTCCGTCACTAAGTCCTGTCTGACTCATTGCAACCCCATGGAGTATAGCATGCCAGTCTCCTCTGTCCTCCACTATCTCCCAGAGTTTGCTCAAAGTCATGTCCATCAAGTCAGTGATGCCATCCAACCATTTCATCCTTTATCATCCGTCCCCTTCTCCTTTTGACTTCAATCTTTCCCAGTATCAAGGTCTTTTCCAATGAGTTGGATCTTCATATCAGTACTGTCATACTGGTACATATGTTGTAACCCTCCACTACAGATTTTTTGCTTTAACTATCAAAAATGAATGAATAAATAAACAAAAATTTTAAAATAAAATCAAGGTAGAACCATGGATAAAGCATTGACCTAGAGTCTGCAGTAGAAAGGATCTCACCTCTTGAGCTTTATCATTTACTTTACACACACACACATTTTCTCTAGGGTTATAACCTATAGGTTTAGTTTTCTTTATATAATGTATGTGTATAACAATTTTGCTTGAGACTTAGATAGTGCACACACACACAGGCAACAAGCAAGCAGTCATGTTTGATAAATCCCAGTGAGTTTTGACATTTTAAACATCTCAGAGAATCAAATCGGACAAGCTTTGCTGCAAAGCTATTAAGATAACCTGTGATACTGAATGGGTGCTACTTTTAATTCCAGCGGTCTTCATATCATATATATGGACTGAGTCAGCTAGAAATGTTTTAACCTTATTCAGACACAAGGAGGTTCTAGCTTCATGCTGACAGACAAGCAGATATGTTGGCATTATGTATCAACAGCTTATTTTTTTTCATAAGCAGAAACCAACTTTACATTTGGTTCCAGACAGAAGCAAATATGTTTATGTTCTTGGTTACACTTTTAAGTTAATTTGCCTTCTAATTCTTCTGACCCATGTTTCACATTTAAGAATTTATTTATCCCCTGCTCTGCATAAATCAGATCCATGAAGCAATAAACAAAGTTCAGGTGATGAAGCATCATAGCTTTAATTAAAACCACCTTTCTCAGTACCTGTCAAGATTGTCCTTGTGGAACTAGCAGCTTTTAATTTTTATTGGAGTGTAGTTGCTTTACAGTGCTGTGTTAGTTTCTACTCTACAGCAAAGTGAATCAGCTCTGTGCATAAATATATCCCCTCTTTTCTGGATTTCCTTCCCCTTTAGATCACCACAGGGCACTGAGTAGAGTTCCCTGTGGAACTAGCAGTTGTCAAATTTTACTTCCCGAAATTTAAGGAAAAGTCTTCTGGACTATAAGAAGAGTACTGTTGTCTTGAATAACATTCATTTTTTTGAGGCACTAAACACTTTGTTGAGTGCAGACTATACGTCAAACTCTTTACTCATGTCACTATTTCTATTTTGCCACCTGTACTGTTAAAAAAATGTCAACAAGTAGGACTTCCCTAGTGGCTCAGTGGTAAAGAAGCCGCCCGCTAGTGGAGGCAACATGGGTACCATTCCTGATCCAGGAAGACCCCACATGCTGTGGAGCAACTGAGCCCGTGCACCACAACTATTCAGTCTGTACTCCAGAGCCTAGGAGCCGCAACTACTGAGCCCACATGCCACAGATCCTAAAGCCTGAGTGCTCTAGTACCTGTGCTCCAAAAACAAGAGAAGCCACCACAATGAGAAGCATGTACACCACATCTAAAGAGTAGCCCCCTGTTTGCCTCAACTAGAGAAAAGCTCATGCAGCAACAAAGACCCGGCACAGCCAAAAATAAATTAATAAATCAATAAATTAAAAAAATTTAAATGGCAACAATACATTGGGGCTTCCCTGGTAGCTCAGAGAGTAAAGAATCTGCCTGTAATGAGGGAGATCCAGGTTTGATCCCTGGGTCGGGAAGATCCCCTGGAACAGGAAATGGCAACCTGCTCCAGTATTCTAGCCTGGGAAATCCCATTGACAGAGGAGCCCGGCAGGCTACAGTCCACGGGGTCGCAAAGAGTTGGACATGACTGAGCAACTAACGTAAAAGATACATTACTATAGGTAACTTATAAGAATGACAGGAACAGACAAAAGCAAAGCAAATGTGGCATGATCTTTTTCTGTTATGCTCTATTACAGTTTATTGTGATCCACACAGTCAAAGGGTTTGGCGTAATCAATAAAGCAGAAATAGATGTCTTTCTGGAAGTCTCTTGTTTTTTCAGTGATCCATTGGATGTTGGCAATTTGATCTCTGTTTCCTCTGCCTTTTCTAAAACCAGCTTGAACATCTGCAAGTTCACAGTTCACGTATTGTTGAAGCCTGGCTTGGAGAATTTTGACCATTACTTTACTAGCGTGTGAGATGAGTACAACTGTGCGATAGTTTGAGCATTCTTTGGCATTGAATGTCTTTCTTTGGGATTGGAATGAAAACTGACCTTTTCCAGTCCTGTGGCCACTGCTGAGTTTTCCAGATTTGCTGGCATATTTAGTGCAGCACATTCACAGCATCATCTTTTAGGATTTGACATAGCTCAACTGGAATTCCATCACCTCTACTAGCTTTGTTCATAGTGATGCTTCCTAAGGCCCACTTGACTTCACATTCCAGGATGTCTGGCTCTAGGTGAGTGATCATATCATCATGATTATCTGGGTCGTGAAGATCTTTTTTGTATAGTTCTTCTGTGTATTCTTGCCACCTCTTCTGAATATCTTCTGCTCCTGTTAGGTATATACCATTTCTGTCCTTTATTGCGCCCATCTTTGCATGAAATGTTCCCTTGGTATTTCTAATTTTCTTGAAGAGATCTCTGGTCTTTCCCACTCTATTGTTTTCCTCTATCTCTTTGCACTGATGATTGAGGAAGGTTTTCTTATCTCTCCTTGCTATTCTTGGAACTCTGCATAAAAATGGGTATATCTTTCCTTTTCTCCTTTGCTGTTGGCTTCTCTTCTTTTCACAGCTATTTGTAAGGTCTCCTCAGACAGCCATTTTGCTTTTTTGCATTTCTTTTTCTTGGGGATGGTCTTGATCCCTGTCTCCTGTACAATGTCACAAACCTCCATCCATAGTTCATCAGAGAAACCTGTATGCAGGTCAGGAAGCAACAGTTAGAACTGGACATGGAAGAACAGACTGATTCCAAATAGGAAAAGGAGTACGTCAAGGCTGTATATTGTCACCCTGCTTATTTAACTTATATGCAGAGTACATCATGAGAAATGCTGGGCTGGATGAAGCACAAGCTGGAATCAAGACTGCCAGAAGAAATATCAATAACCTCAGATATGCAGATGACATCACCCTTATGGCAGAAACTGAAGAAGAACTAAAGAGCCTCTTGATGAAAGTGAGACAGGAGAGTGAAAAAGTTGGCTTAAAGCTCAACATTCAGAAAACTAAGATTATGGCATTCGGTCCCATCACTTCATGGAAAATAGATGGGCAAACAGTGGGAAAAGTGGCTGACATTATTTTTCTGGGCTCCAAAATCACTGCAGATGGTGATTGCAGCCATGAAATTAAAAGACGCTTACTCCTTGGAAGGAAAGTTATGACCAACCTAGACAGCATATTAAAAAGCAGAGACATTACTTTGTCAACAAAGGTCCATCTAGTCAAGGCTATGGTTTTTCCAGTAGTCATGTATGGATGTGAGAGTTGGACCATAAAGAGGGCTGAACACAGAAGAATTGATGCTTTTGAACTGTGGTGTTGGAGAAGACTCTTGAGAGTCCCTTGGACTGCAAGGAGATCCAACCAGTCCATCCTAAGGGAAATCGGTCCTGAGTGTTCATTGGAAGGACTGATGTCAAAGCTGAAACTCCAGTATTTTGGTCACCTGATGTGAAGAGCTGACTCATTTGAAAAGACCCTGATGTTGGGAAAGATTGGAGGCAGGAGGAGAAAGGGACGACAGAGGATGAGATGGTTAGATGGCAATACCGACTCAATGGACATGAGTTTGGGTAAACCCTGGTAGTTGGTGATGGACAGGGAGGCCTGGCATGCTGCGGTTCATGGGGTCGCAAAGATTCAGACATGACTGAATGACTGAACTGAACTGTTACAGTAGAACCTGTGAAGGCACAACCTCCAGCTCCACCCCACTCTGCCTCAACATAGCTTTACAAAATAACACCTAATAGATTCTCCATCCCATTACTACCCTCCAGAAGCAGCATTATAGTTTTTGTTTTTCAGATTCCAGCCCAATTCTACTAAGCACACTTTTAGTTTATTTTTATCAAAGACTGAGAAATATGTGTGCAATCTCATGTTTAAAATAAGTTACAAAGTGGGAGTGAGT
This sequence comes from Okapia johnstoni, assembly GCA_024291935.2. Classification (NCBI taxonomy): domain Eukaryota; kingdom Metazoa; phylum Chordata; class Mammalia; order Artiodactyla; family Giraffidae; genus Okapia; species Okapia johnstoni. The sequence continues at coordinate 41,021,439 of CM044319.1, read as the reverse complement.
TTCTGAGCAAGAAAATATTGTCATTTCAAAGGTAATTTTTTACAAAGGAAATATTAGACTGATGAATCATTGCATCAAATTAAGTGCAGCATCTAATTAACCAGAAGTCAGGCAAAAGGTAGTCCTCAAAACAGCAGTTGCATTTGAGCTCATGAGAAATAATGGCTTACTTTTCTCTGACCAAGTATAATTGAGGAATCTTTATAATGCAACGTCCTCTCAGAGATAACAAATGAACCTCAATATCCTATGGTTTAGAAGTCCTCCTTCTAGAGAGCCTGTGAATTTTGCTTTCACTGCAGTTCACTAGAATCATTTTAACAGGTAGCATGCTAGTTTATGGGGGCTTCGCTGGTGGCTCAGTGATAAAGAAACTGCCTACCAAGCAGGAGACTAGGGAGACACAGGTTCAATCTCTAGGTCAAAAAGATCCCCTGGAGAAGAAAACGGCAACCCGCCCCAATATTCTTGAGTGGGAAATCCCATGGACAGAGGAGGCTGGCAGGCTACAGTCCAAGGAGTCGCAGAAGTGTCAGAAACGGCTTAGTGACTAGACAACAGCAACTCGAGTTTATGAAGGAGAAGGGCTAAACCAGGGTTAAACAAACACTGTCCTGTTCTCTGCCCGGATTCTGTGAGCTTCTGGATAACAGGTTGGATGTTTCACTTTTCAGTGATGTTTAACTCTTGTGTAAACAGGTCAAGACAATACATAGGAAGATGTATGTATACCTGCTATTGTTGGTAGATGTTCTGTATATTGTTATTTGATAAAACTGTTGGTTTTTATGAAATTCCTTTAGAAGGGAAAAACAAAATCTTGTTTTTCAAACATAAGTGTCTTTGTGTTTTCATGCACTTCCCCAAGATTTCACCCATTTCCTTCTCTTTCTGGGAATTCTCAGAATTGACAGCCTGGAAAAGGCAGCAGTGTAAATCCTACTAAAACAAAGTGGGAATAAAACCTGCCAAGAAGCAATTCATCTCTGCTGAAGTTTTTTGTTCAGTGGAAGGAGACCAGAATAATTGATTAGAGACCCAAAGGACTTCCAAACTGCTTAACCTTCTTTTTCCAGTGGAATGAGAAGCATTTTCTAGGATGCCTAAGCTTCAAACCTGAGAAGAGGTATTTAATAATGAGCAAGAAGGAGCATGGCTTTCACACAAAAAAAAAAAATTTAAAAAAAATTCCCTCAAGCTAAAATTAGTGTTGTTACCCAACCTACAAATCGAATTTAGTCAATTCGAGCCCCACAGACTATCAGTCAGGACCTTCATAAACGGGTACCAATGTGGGAATGTTCATGAACTCAGAGCCTAGGAAAATCTATTCTAAGCTCAGTGCTGCTTCTAAGTCAGTATGTCTTTAGGCAGTCCCGAGGCACAGGAGACGCAGGTTTGATCCTTGGGCCAGGAAGATCCCCTGGAGGAGGAAATGGCAACACACTCCAGTATTCTTGCCTGGAGAATCCCATGGACAGAAGAGGTTGGCAGGCTACAGTCCATGTGGTCAGAAAGAGACAGACACATAATTTTGCTGAGCATTCAAGCCAGCAAAATAACTTTTGAGGCCTTAATTTCCTCGTCTGTGAGAGGAGTGTGAGAGAACTGCTATCAAATGATTATGCTCGTTATATAGTAGAAGCTTTTTTAACTGTCCTGCATGTGAGCAGCTTGTGGGATAAATTTTCTCTATATTAGCTTGAGAAAAAATGTAGTTGAATTCCTACAGTAAGTCATGGCGTACCAAGTACTGGAGACCCATATTTAAATACTGAGTACCATTTGTTTATAAACCTAGTATGCTAGTTGTGAATATGACTATAATTACAGCCTTTAATTTTTACCTTGTACTAGTTAGTGGAAGAATAGAGTTCTTCCTCAGACATTAAGTTAAATGCTTAGCTAAATCTCTACAATAAAATAAAGCTGAGATTCAAGAAATTATTACTGAAATAGGTATGAGTAAAACTGTAAAAGTTTTGCTATAAAACATATACAAATTCAGAAGTCACTCAAATGTCTTCATGTGAGTCTTCAAGTTCCAATTCCACTTTCTTAATTTTAATAGAAATATTTGATTCATATTAAGTTGTAAAAAAAAAATAGTACAAAGTATTCTCCTATATCCTTCACCCACATCCCCAATGACAATAACTTGCATAATTGTAGTATACTATCAAAAACTAGACATTGATGTAGGTATAATCTTATCAACTCTAGACTCACTTTATAATGGCAACTCACTCCTGTGTTCTTGCCTGGAGAATCCCAGGGACGGGGGAGCCTGGTGGGCTGCTGTCTAAGGGGTCGCACAGAGATGGACACGACTGAAGCGACTTAGCAGCAGCAGCAGCAGCAGCCCCACTTTATAATCCAAATTGCAAATAATTAAAGATGTATTGTAGGTATGGTAAACCCAATAAAGATGAGGTGAAACTCCAACCAAGAAATTCATGGCTGGGACTTCAATGTGGTCTAGAGGTTAAGACTCCATGCTCCGAATGCAGGGGGCCTGGGTTCAATAACAAGTGTCACAACACAGATCGAAGATTCCACGTGCAACTAAGACCAAGCACAGCCAAATAAATATTTAAAAATAAAAAAGAAAGAAATCCATATATAATCAAAAGATTATAATCAAAAGATTATCCATATGTTAAAAAAATTACCAGAACTAAAAGTTTTACAGCCTGTGATAGGTTTCAACTTTTATGTAAAAAAAAAAAGGCATAATATCCATTTACTCAGTGCTAACAGGGAGAAATTTTAGAGTAATTTTCTGGATATGTCACATATGAAAGAAAAATAACAGGCAACAAATGATTAATGGACATTATATGTTGGAAAGTAAAACCAGAGATGATACAGAAATTGTATTATCTATGACAGAAACAAATGAATCTAAAGATGAGAAAGATGGAGGATAATAAGAGAAATAGAATCAATATTATAGACCCAAAAGTATTAATATAATATATAAAATACACAGGAATCACTTTTTATATTGAACACCCTGAGTTGATGTTATCATAATTTTTTTTAAATGTTGGACTATACTATAAAAATTAGGTTACTTATTCTAAGCAATGTAAAATTCTGTATTTTATTAAGTTAACATTTTCTTATATAGTTATCTTAAAATTGTGTGTATATAAATATATTTATAATTCCTTTTTTGAACTACAGCTACCAGCCCCAACCGCAATAAAAAAGAAGGAACCTACTGTTCTATAATATTATGATGTAGACTTTTCTGTGTAGGGACTAGAGAGAAAAAAATAGGGAAAAAACCAAGTATAGTATCTCAGAATTTTCCAGAAAAAAAAAATGCTTATAACCTGGGTAAGGAAAAGCAAAATCGTTCGCTTTGGACTTATGTGTGTCAATGAATGATAACCTAGACAGATCCATCCCACAGCACTGAGCGGGCCGTCCTTGGTTGGAAAAGAATATTTGAAAGAGATAAAAAGGATTAGTTAGGGGAAGTTGGGATTTAACTGTGAACAGGGTGATCTATCAGAGAACAAGAGCTTCCTGTCTTAGAAAAACAAGATGGTTCCCACAGGTCTCATTTTTGAAGCAGACAGAAGCTCAGGTGGCAAGAGTGTGGCAAGCCTCTCTGACTTTATCCCTGATAATCTGATTATCTTGACATAAAGAACTCTTTACTGCTTTTACTGAAAATAGTTCTTTGGAAACAGTGCTGTCATCTTCCTGTTTAAATTTCACAAAAGTTCCATTTGAAATACTATCCCATTTAAGCTGTGCTAAAAAGAGCAGAAAAAGAAATAAGTTTCTGTTCAAGAAGGATAAAGTTCTAGGTTAAATTGTGTCCCCTCAAAAGGTATGTTGAAGTCCTAAACCCCTAGTACCTGTGAGTGGGAGCCAATTTGGAAACAGATTTTTGCAAATGTAATTAAGTTAACATGAGGTCATTAGCTGTTATTCAGTCACTGAGTCGTGTCCAGTTCTTTGCAACCCCATGGACTGCAGCAGGCCAGGCTTCCCTGTCCTTCACTATCTCCTGGAATTTGCTCAAACTCATGTCCATTGAGTTGGTGATGCCATCCAACCATCTCATCCTCTCTGGCCCCCTTCTCCTGCCTTCAATCTTTCCCAGCATCAGGGTCTTTTCCAAAGAGTCTGCTCTTTGCATCAAGTGGCCAAAGTACTGGAGTTTCAGTTTCAGCATCAGTCCTTCCAATGAATATTCAGGGTTGATTTCCTTTAGGAATGACTGGTTTGATCACCTTGCAGTCAAAGGGACTCGCAAGAGTCTTCTTTATCATCACAGTTTGAAAGTATCAGTTCTTCAGTGCTCAGCCATCTTTATGGTCTGACTCTCACATCAGTATATAACTACTGGAAAAACCATAGCTTTGACTATATGGACCTTTATCAGAGCTGAGATTGTTAGGGTGGGCCATAATTCAATTTGACTGATGTCCTAGTAAGAAAAGAATACCATGTGAAGAGACACAGAGAAATGGTCATACGAAGACAGAGGAAAAGATTAAAGTGATGCTGCCACACACCAAGGAATGTTGGAGCCACTGGGAACTGAAAGAGGCCAGGAAAGACCCTTCTCTAGAAGCTTCAGGTGGAGGATGGCTATGACAGCCACTTAATTTTGGACTTCTAGCCTCCAGATCTGTGAGACAATACACTTCTGCTGTTTTAAGCCATGTATTTTGTGGTCCTTTGTTACAGGTACTCTAGCAAACCACAGAAGTAGTCTAGACACAATGCCCATGACAGGCATCAGAGCTAATACTTCTGAAAGTGGTGGTGGGGGAGAAACAAGAGGCTTCCTTCAGGAATGCTTTCTTCTGTATTCCTTGGAGAAATTACACTGCTTGTTTGATTAAAGAGGACTTTTCTCTCATGTAGGTTAAGGCAATAGAATCTCCACAAGCAGTCTTAGATAGGGTAACCGTCAAGTCTCCTTTCTGTAGACAGTTCTCATGTCTATCTCAGCCCAATGTAATAATTAAGAATACCACCTTTCACTTTCTAAAATATTCCAGTTTGAACAAAATAATTTTTGAGTCATCTAGCTGTAAGTCTAAGCTGCTAAGATTCTAGTAATCTTGTAGTTGTGGTGGTGATGGTTGTTTAGTTGGCAAGTGGTGTCCAACTCTTCTACCCCATGGACTGTAGCCCATCAGGCTTCTCTGTCCATGGGATTTCCCGGAAAAGAATACTGGAGTGGATTGCTATTTCTTTCTCCAGGGGATCTTTCTGACCCAGGGTAGAACTCACGTCTCCTGCACTGGCAGGCAGATTCTTTACTGCTGAGCCACCAGGGAAGCCCTTCTAGTAATATAGTAATCCAATAATCAGAGTTTATCATTAACAAGACTTTGTTGTCTACTATTTAAGAAAAAAAAAAAAAAAGGAGGGACTTCCTTAGTTGTCCAGTGGTTAAGACTCTATACCTCCACTGCAGGGGGGCATGTGTTCAATCTCTGGTTGGAGAATTAAGACCCCACATGTTGCCTGGTGGTGTAGCTGAGAAAGAAAAAGGGGGGACGGAAGAGGAAATGACAATAAAAGAAGATTATAAATCCTGATATTATAAAACAAAAAAGAAAGTTTACATATGTATAACTGAATCAACTTTGCTATAACACATAAGTTAACACATTGTAACTCCAACATACTTCAATTAAAAAAAAATTTTTTAACACTATGAGTTACCATTTTATAAAACACAACACCATAGTAACTTAGAGTTTATCACAAAGATGCTTTTCCCTGATATCTTAGGGATGGTAACTGGCCATAGATTTCCAGAGCCAACTTCTTCCAGTGGGCTGTGGGGCCTGGGTAAGTCTTTTGATGTCTCTGGGCTTCTTGTCACCAAATAGAGATGATGCCTGTATAGCCTAACACTCATGGTTATTGTGAGAATCCAGATATATAGTGTTCACAGAAGAGTTCTGTAGAAATGCATAGCCATGTGTGAGTGGGATTTGTGGTGCATTGTTATTTTTGGTTTGTTTTCAAAAGTGTCCCACCCCTAAGGCTTAGATTTCCTGAAAGATTTCACGTGAAATGGGAAATGCCCCCCATCCATGTTCTGACGGTGAACAAAGCATTGTCTTCAATTACTCTTAGAATTTCAAGGCCTTCCTTATGGTGGGAAAAAAAAAAAAAGCTACAGACTGCATTTGAGCAGCTTTATACTGTTGTATTTCTGTACCAAATAACTCTCAGGCTTTTATTAACTGTTCTACTGAGTCCTATTTATCAGAGAGGCAGGTGTATTACCTGATAATACAATAAGCTCTGGTGAATGTATGAGTTGTTTTATTTTTTTATGCCCATAATCAGTTCCCAGAGCATAATAAAACAAAAAGCTTATTTCTCCCACTAACCCCCTTCAGTTTGTTCCCAGTAGTGAAGCTATAAATTATCAACCTTCAAAAATAACTGTTGCCATTTAATAAGAAATATAAAATATACTCTCATCTAACAAGGGAACACACAACAGATAAAAACAAACACAGTATTCTTTAAATTTGGTGACAAGATGAAAGATGGGTACAAGCATGTGGGTGTATTAAAGTTAGCAGTGGGCATGACCCAGGGACACAGCTAAAAAAAAGACCTCATTTAGATGTCATAAAGTGGATATTACACATCATTTTTCTAAAATGCAGTTGCAGGCATCTTATCTTACCTTCTCCTGAGCTTTGCAATTCCCCAAATTGTCAAAGCCAAGAAAAGGAACACCTTATCACTCGAATATAGAGGCATAAAGTGAAAACAAAGGCAATCTGTGCCATGTTGAGGGTGGAGAGCTTTGGTGTAACTGCAGAGGTAGCCAAATCTCCAGCTCCCTATAGATTGGCTGCCTTGCTGCACCCCCTCTGGCCCTTCCCTCAACACCCACTCCCTGCTCTTCTCCCAGAAGTTTCATGCCTGCAACAGTTTGTACCCAATGTGTTCCCTACAGCATGGGTCTCCAACCTCTGGATCTAATGCCTGATGACCTGAGGTGGATCTGACGTAATAATAATAGAAATAAAGTGCACAATAGACATAATGTGCTTTGATCATCCCCAAACCATCCCCCTCCCTGTCCATGGAAAACATGTCTTCCATGAAACTGGTCCCTGGTGCCAAGAAGGTTGGAGACCTCTGTCCTATAAAACCTCTAGCCATCACAGACTCTGATTTTGTATATCCAATATTTTACATTTTAAATCATTTTAATACATCCTATTTAATCAATACCAATCACGCTGAAGTCTCTGGGTTAAATACCCTACATCAAAAATTCCTGCCTAAATCCTTAAATCCCTTGCTTTGGAGAAGTAAATGTGGTATACATAACTGAGATCTTATTAAAAGTGAAGAATCTCTAATGAGCAAGCCAAAGAAGCTAGACATCAAAGAATACATGATGTATAATTCCATTTATGTGAAAGCCTAGAACAGGTGAGATTAATCTGTTTTGACAGAAAGCAGATTAGTGAGTGCCTGTGGCTAGGAGTCACGACTGGGGAGTGAGGGGCTTGGGTAAACTTGTTAAAGTGATAAAAATGTCCTATACCTTCATGGAAGTAGTGCTGACACAGGTGCACACATTTGTCAAAACTCAAACCGTTCACTTGCAAATAGTGCATTTTCTTGTATACAAATTATGTCCAACCTTTGCTCCATCTCAGAACTACTGAATCGGCATCTGCATTTTAACTAAACACTAGGATAATCTGGACACTTATGAAGCTTGAGAATCAAAGGATTAGAGAACTTATCTCAACTCAGGAGCACATTGAAATTGCCTGGGTAGCTTTAAACCAATTCCAGAAAAACATCTACTTCTACTTCATTGGCTACACTAAAGCCTTTGACTGTGTGGATCACAACAAACTGTGGAAAATTCTTAAAGGGATGGAAATACAAGACCACCTTATCTGCCTCCTGAGAAACCTGTAGGCATGTCAAGAAGCAACAGTTAGAACAGACAAGGAACAACAGATTGGTTCAAAATTGGGAAAGGAGTACATCAAGACTGTATATTGTCACTTTGCTTATTTAACTTCCATGCAGAGTACATCGTGTGAAATGCCAGGCTGAATGATGCACAAGCTAGAATCAAGATTGCTGGGAGAAATATCAATAACCTCAGATACAAGATGACACATCCCTTTTGACAGAAAGCGAAGAGGAGCTAAAGAGCCTCTTGATGAAAATGAAAGAGTAGAGTGAAAAAGTTGGCTTAAAACTCAACATTCAAAAAACTAACATCATGGCATCTGATCCCATCACTTCATGGCAAATAGATGGGGAAACAATGGAAACAGTGAGAGAATTTATTTTCTTGGGCTCCAAAATCACTGCAGATGGTGACTGCAGCCATGAAATTAAAAGATGCTTGCTCCTTGGAAGAAAAGCTATGACAAACATAGACAGTGTATTAAAAAGCAGAGACATTATTTTGCCAACAAAGGTCTGTCTAGTCAAAGCTACGGTTTTTCCAGTAGTCATGTATGGATGTGAGAGTTGGACTATAAAGAAAGCTGAGCGCCGAAGAATTGATACTTTTGAACTGTGGTGTTGGAGAAGACTCTTGAGAGTCCCTTGTACTGCAAGGCAAACAAACCAGTCAATCCTAAAGGAAATCAATCTTGAATATTCACTGGAAGGACTGATGATGAAGCCAAAGGTCCAATACTTTGGCCACCTGATATGAAGGGCTGACTCATTAGAAAAGACCCTAATGCTGAGAAAGATTGAAGGCAGAAGAAGGAGACAACAGAGGATGAGATTGTTGGATGGCATCACCGACTTGATGGACATGAGTTTGAGCAAGCTCCAGGAGTTGGTGACAGATAGGGAGGCCTGGCATGCTGCAGTCCATGGGGTCTCAAAGAGTCGAACACGACTGAGCAATTGAACTGAACTGGTGCCTGTTTCCCGCTCCCAGACATGGTGACAGATTTGATATGGGATGCAGTCTCAACCCTAAAAATATTTAAAGCTAACCAGACGATACCAAAATGGAGCAAAGTGTGAGAACCATTCACTTAGGGCAGCCATTCTGGAAGTGGGGTCTCCAGACCAGCAACAGCTTCAACATCTCCTTAGAACTTATTGGAAAAGCAAAACCCCAGGTTTTGTGCCACACTTACTAGACTAGAAACCATGATTCTGATGCATACCAAAATTTGAGAATCACTGATCTAGACTTTGGAAGACTAAAAAAACAAAAAAAAATTCCTTAACCCAAAACCTCATTGCATGAATCTGCGTCAGTATCTCCTAAGGAATCTTAGAAAATTGTGTGCATTTGAAAATCACTGCTGTAGGTCTTACAAATGAGATCAGTTTGCTAAAGATCTTAAGAATGTGACCACCAAAACCATCACCATGTTTCAATCCCTCCTAATACCAGGATGGTGCTTCCTGGAAGAAAGAGAAAGAAGATAAACAAGCAAGATACTCTTCTGATATATAAACCCAAATTTTTAAAAACAATCTTCATTTCCAAGTACCTTTGGTTCCCCTTGCCAAGTGGAGGCATTTTGTATTAAGTGACTGGACAATGCTACAGAAAGTGGAAAAAGGAAAAGAGAGGTGATTCTTTTAGAATTTCAAAAGTCAAGCCCTTCAGTGTAAACAAAGAGAACTCAGAGGAGAAATATGAGATTTCCAAATCAGATACATAACAAATTAGGGAAGGACAGGACTTAGAGATGCAAAGACTACAGAAAGTTTCTTCAGAAGAGAAAGAAAAGAGGCAAAAGCAAAGCAACATGTATTTGCCTAATTATGGGTTCTTGAGAAACAAAGTTCCTTGTTCTGCCTTGATCACCATGCCTGGGAAGGTCTGGAGTCTTGGTAGAAACTCTACATAGGTTGAGAGGATCCCTGAGAGAGAGGATGTGTGCCCCTTTCTCTGTGTTAAAACTCAAGGAGGTGAGTAAGACGCCAGAGCAAAGTGACTGTGTGCTCTGTCTGGGCAGATGTGGCTTAGAGAAATTCACCAAGTGTTTTAGGACCAAGCATGATGTGCAGGAACTTGAATCTCATGTCCTATTCAAGGATAACTGCCAGACCTGAGGGATCTTAAAGGATGTAAGAGGGCTTCCCAGGTGGCACTAGCGGTAAAGAATCCACTTGCCAATGCAGAGGACACAAGAGACAAAAGTTTGATCCCTGGGTCAGGAAGAGCTCCTGGAAAAAGGAAATGACTACCCATTCTAGTATTCTTGCCTGGAAAATTCCATGGACAGAGGAGCCCGGCAGGCTACAGCCCATGGGGTCCCAAAGAGTCAGACATGACTGAGTGACTGAGCACATACAGCATATACACAGAGGGTGTAAGAGAAGAGGCAGTAAAAATCCTATATGACTCTGTGTGTGCATGCACACTTAGTCATGTCCAACTCTTTGGGACCCTATGGACTGCAGTCTGCCAGACTCCTCTGTCCATGGGCTTTTCCAGGCAAGAATACTGAAGTGGGTGCCATTCCCTACTCCAGAGAATCTTCCTGTCCTAAGGATTGAATCCACACCTCTTGCATCTTCTGCACTGGGAGGCAGATGACTGAGACTCAAGACCAAAGAGGACAATGGACATTTCAGAATATTCTAGTGCAGGGAGGACTCAACAAGAACCCAGTGATCTCCCCTAAACCTGAGATGCAGGGGCATCCTCAAGTTGACTGAGATTAACTCTCTGCCACCTGGTAGAATAGGGGTTTATAAACTGTAGCATTGCAGAAAAACTCAAAAAGTTCTAGGAAACTTCACCTGAGTTGGACATCTCAGATTTGTTCTTTTATATACTCAATGCCTGGTTATGAACAGAAGATAACCTCTGAGAAGCCAATATCAAGAAAATTTGAAAAACAAAATCCAGGGAATGATGGAAGACGTATTACCAGATGGTGGGAAAATTGTTAAATGAATGGCAAGGTAACTAGTGAATGCTGAAAGGGCCTTGTGAACTCTCGAGCAAAATAGAAATATTGGTTAGCATTCCTGGTAGAGGAACTGTGATAGGATAGGGTTAGAGTCCAAGCAAGAAAAGTCCTGCAAACAAGCAAGTACAGCAAAAAGAGGAGGCTGAAACATTATTCTTCAGGGAAAATTCTAAAAGGAAATGGTTGCGATATTGACCAGATTTCATTTTAGATCCAATTAATACATGTTGAGCTCCTATAAGTGCTCAGCATATTTATGGCTTTTTGTCACATGGAAGAAACTTACTCATTATATTTTGCAAGACCGATTGAATTCTATCCAAATAAATGGAGTAATAACCATTGATTCTTATGCCACTTGCCAAAGGGTATATTGTGTTTCTCCTACTGAACTGTCCACTTTTCAAGAATAATGATCATGTCTTCAATTTCTCTTCCAGTTGCATTGCTTCATTCTTAAATATTGAAATATGGTGCTTAGGTTTTGGTCCTTGGTTGAACCAGAACTGCTAAAATTTAATAAACATGGAATTCTGATTTTCCCCTGACAAACAGGTGTTAAGCATCTACTCTAGGTCAAGCCCTGGGCAGGTTGTTTAACCAGAGCCAGTGTTATTGGGTATACAGACCTCAATAGGCTTTGCACTGGACTTTTGGAAACTTCATGTGTCACTGATTCCTCATGTTTGCTCAATGTATAGCCAGTTGTCTAAAGTAGAATCCAGAAAATTATCTCACTCAATGTATAGCCAGTTGTCTAAAGTAGAATCCAGAAAATTATCTCATTCCTCTCTTAACTTACACCCACTTAAAATTGATCACCAAATCCCATCAATTCTGCTACCTAAATATTTTTGCATCACTGCCATTTAAGACTTTGTCATCTCTTGAGGGGACATGTGCAGTGGCCTTCTAGCCAGCAAAATGGCCACCCACTCCAGTATTCTTGCCTAGAGAATTCCAAGGACAGAGGAGCCTGGCAGGTTACAGTCCATGGGGTGGCAAAGAGTCAGGCACTTTCTTTTCTAGCCAGCAAGGCTCCCCTTGGCTGCCCGTCCATGAGTGATCTTCCAAAATACTTTTCTAAAGATGTCATTCTATCACTTCAAACACTTGCATCATCCCCATAATCTGCAAAGGAAAATCCAAACCGCTTAGCCTGCTAGTCAAGACCTTTCAGGTTTCATAAGCTCTGCAAAAACAAGAGGTTGTGACCATCTTATTTACTGATGCAGTCCCTGGCACCTAGTTGGTATCAATTACTGTCTGGCAATGTTACACTTGAACCTGCCTGTGCCTACTTTTCAAGTCCTCTCCTGTCCCCCTTTGAATCTTTCAGTATATGCTCCAACCACACAAAAGTCTTTCCAGTCCCTCCCCCAAAAGCTACACTTCAGCATTTTTTACACTTTCAATTCCCTCTGCCTAGAATCTAACCCTTCTAGGAGAAAGCTTAAATTCTCTGAGTCTCCTAAACGTTAACCTGAAGACTGAATTTTTATCACCTGGTTGCTAGGGCAGGTTGGCTTTTACCTCACACATTTGGGAAAAGTTGACCTCCTCCTTCACTTGTTGCAAAAGAATGGCTTCTGGATGCTTGGCCCTCATCAGCCACGTGGTCTCTCATCAGTCACCTCAGTATTCTGTGTCATACATGGTGGCAGAGAGCATTAGCGTGCGTGAATGCTCAGTCGTGTCTGACTCTCTCTGAACCCATGGACTGTAGCCCACCAGGCTTCTCCATCTGTGGGATTTCCTAGGCAAGAACACTGGAGTGGGTTGCCATTTCCTTCTCCTGAGAGCACGAGAGTCCACTCGTTTTAAGGTGGGAAGACTCCCTTGCACATTTGGGCATGGGTTACATGATGCTGTCTAGACAGTTTAAGCCCCCAAGTGTGAGAAAGCAACCTTACACAATGCCAAGCTATCATCTCATCCACAGGAAATAGAGAACAGAGGGTGAGGTTAAAAAAATAGCTCTTTGCATTCATTCAGGGAATTTTAGTAAGCATGTAAGCAATTGTTGTTCATCAATATCTTTGTGTATAACAAAAATCATGATGTAATTATAAAAAGTATCATTGGAAAACAAACATTCACTATTCCTCATCTATATGTGTATTTTAGAACAACAGTACTTCCTATTTGTATCCCAAACAAATAAATGCAATCATGAAAATGGGATACTTACTAACATTTATCAAGCACATACTATGTACCAGAAACCACTATAGGGGTTTCACACATATTAAATTATTTAATTATCTGAATAGTTTTTAAAAGTATGTCTGATTGCTATACTCATTTTACAGCAGAGACATTACTTTGCCAACAAAGGTCGGCCTAGTCAAGGCTATGGTTTTTCCAGTAGTCATGTATGGAGGTGAGAGTTGGACTATAAAGAAAGCTGAGCACTGAAGAATTGGTGCTTTTGAACTGTGGTGTTGGAGAAGACTCTTGAAAGTCCCTTGGACTGCTAGGAGATCAAACCAGTCCATCCCAAAGGAAATCAGTCCTGAATATTCAGTGGAAGGACTGATGCTGAAGCTGAAACTCCAAAACTTTGGCCCCCTGATGAGAAGAGCCAACTCATTGGAAAAGACCCTGATACTGGGAAAGATTGAAGGCAGGAGGAGAAGTGGACCACAGAGGATGAGATGGTTGGATAGCATCACTGACTCAATGGATATGAGTTTGAGCAAGCTCCAGGAGTTGGTGATGGACAGGGAAGCCTGGTGTGCTGCAGTCCATGGGGTCACAAAGAGTCGGACACAACTGAGCGACTGAACTGAACTGAAGGAACTTGCCCAGAGCCATGGTTAATGAATGGCAGAGCCGGAATTTGCACTCAGGCCATCTGCTTCCAGGGCCTCAGCCATCATGTCATAGGTCATAGGTGTGGGAAAGGCTACTTCAACTGGTTATCTTATCTTAGTCACATTAAGATAAGATTTAATGACACACATTTAAGTCACAGCAACTTAAAATCTGTTTACATTGCTCAAGTATCAGGCCTGATTTCAGGATAAAAAATTTCTAATGGATTTCCCCATAGAGCAACCAGGATTTTAATATAAATGATTCACATTTAATATAATATGATATATTACTGACCATGACATATCACCAATGCAGCATTTTATGTAAACAGTCTTAGTTCAGACTAGTAAAAAGTATTTCTCTTATGTATATTTGGGGAAGATATTGCAAATATTTAAAAACTGATAGGCATGGGCATTGACCAGACAGAACAAATGCCTAGAAGCATCCAGAACAACTATTTTGGAACATATCAGCCAGATGTCACCCAACTTTGGTTGTATCTATACTCAGACTTCACATGCACATCATCAAACTTTATATACATGTCTGTGAAACCCAACATGTAATCAGTACTCTGTTTTTCTAATCACATTGGAATCCTTTTGAATGTAAACAGTGAAACGTGTTTCTGAATTTGGCCACAAAGGGAGGAATTTCTGGGTGATTGAAAGCTTTTGCAAATAGATGGATACATGAATAGAATCATTTGAGTCTCGAATAAGCACAGAGAATATGTGCCAGTCATCTCAAACTAGTCAGCTCAACCTGGGCAACAATTTTCCTTAAAAAATAAATAGACAACAAATATAGTCATTGTTTTTTGACTACATCAAAATCATGAATGGTAATAGAAATCCCTGAGCCACAGAAGCTCTAATATCTACAATTTCTTCCCATGCCTCCCCCACAAACATCATGTGTCCCAGCCACAGTGGCCCCAGAGCTTACCTTGATTTTCTGCCATTTGGTCCATTCACTCACTCAAAGTTCTCTATATGCCAGCCCTTTTTTCCCCAAATCCACTTACCAAAATCCTATCCATTCTTCAAGATACTTGGCAAATCTGAACTTTTCCAAGACCTTCATGATTAGCTGTCAGAAATAGTCTCTTCCTCATTTAAGCATTTTTTCCCTCTTAAGGCACTCATTTCTTATTGCCTTATAATTATTTGTAAATTGAATGAGAAGTCTCCCCAGTCAGAATGTATGCTCCAAGAAGTCAAGGAAGATATTATCTATGGGTTTTGTCACACAGCAAGACCTTATTTATTATATTTGAAAGACTGAATGAGTTCTACCTAAGTAAACAGAGTGGTGACTATCAATTCTTATGCCACTTGCAAAAGGGTACATTCTGTCTCCCCAACTAGATCTTGCATTCTTAAAGAATATTGACTGTGTCTTCAATTTCTCTTCCAGCTTTCAGTCCACACAAACAAGGCCTAGTTTAGAACTCTATATGACGGAAGTGAATTGTGGCACTCAATTGGTCTCGAACAATAAACAAGAAATCTATTTCATGACTTTGTCACAAGATAAAAAATGGCTTCAGAGATCATACATGATAGGGAACATTGAAAAGGCACACATTTTTTCTAATGTTAATTTTTTGAAGTTTCAGACATAACAGTTTTGTAATGTCAACCATCGCAGAAAGTAGCACTGGTGATTTTTTTTGAAAAAAATAAAGATATTCTACCACATGCCATGGATATGTTAGGTAGTTAGAATAGGAAACAGGAGTCCAGAATGGTGGTGGCTAAAAGACAAGGAAGAGAAAAAAGCCTGCAAAAATAGAACAAAGGAAGTTCCAAGGACCGGAGTGAGGACCTCAGGTAGAACAAACAGCACTCCTGGCCAGCCCAATGTACATAGGGCAGGCCCAGGGGGAGGAAAAAACATATAAAAAGAGGAGCCAAAGAGCCAGGGCCCCCCTCTCTTCTCTTTGCGTCTTTGGGTCAGCATGCCTTCACGCCTCGAGGATGTATTTTCCTGCTCTTTTCTAAATAAAATGGAGCTGTAACACTGACCTAAGAACTATAACACGGTCTGTTCGAGACCCGAGAGCTATAACACGGTCTGTCCGAGAGCTATGACACGCCAAGGGCTCTAACGTCCGTCGCTTCAAATTTTTGTTGAGACAAGACTGAACCGAAGAGAAGACACTCGCCTGACAAGCATAAAAAGCGATGTGCGATTTTTCAATTTCTTAGGAGCCTAAGTAAAAACAATGAAATGGGAAATAATCAGAAAATTTACAACTGGAATATATACTCAGATTCAGAATAACTGAAGTTTATGAAAAAAGATCAGTTTATGGTAGACTAAAGCCAACCAAAAATAGGCACTGGAACTAATAACTATTTTCATTCTAAAAGCTTCATTGACACCTCTAGACTTCAAAAAATTTACTTTGAATAGTATTGTGAAGACAGTACTATTGGCTGGTTTTACCTGCACTGGATTCTTCAGGGAAATAGAGAATAAGAACCACAGGATAAAAATATCAATTAAAATGAGCAACAAGTAATTTTAGAAAAACCGCCCCAGGTAGAACTCAGAGGGTCTGTGTTCACATTAACATTTTACCTCACTGAATCTCAGTCCTCTCATCTCTAACACAATAATATTAACAATATTCTCCTTTCCTTACAGTCTACTTTTATGATCAAATAAAATAATGTTTGAGAAATCACACTGTAAATTAGAAAATGGTAAAAATGTGAGATGCTAGACTTTAAAGATAGTGAATGCGAATGTGGAAGACTGCAACCATATTCTCCAGATCAAAGAAAATGTTCCATTTGTTCTACCAAAGCATTTTCTTCAAGACATTATACAGAATGTTTTGAGTTGCATGGAAAATTTAAGCACATCTGGGTTAATAATAAATTACATAATTATTAAATGAAAGTTGGTTGAAATCAGAGTTGCCCTGGAAAATCATGAACACAGGTGAGTATGTGTAGACATGGGGATGATGGAATCTAGAGAGAGAAGCTGAGGGTGGCTGGGGGCGCCCTAGTACCATCTTTAGGTGTTTAGCAATAGATACTACTCAAGTCCCATTTCGTCCATGAAGGTTCCCCCAGCTGCCTGTGATTCCACCACACTGATCTTTCCTTCTGAAGGAACTAACCACGTCATTACACATGCTCTTCCTTGCTACGGCTTAGCTGTGCCTCTCTGAAATGCACTGTACCATCTTTTCAAGTCAGTGTCATGGCTTGCCCCTTCTACATGACTCCTAGGAACAGAATTCATGCTTGGTGGCTGCTTGTTGATTGATATATCATTTTTTTTCTTCTCTTCCTTCTTCTAATCTTTATTTGAGTGTAGTTTATTTACAATGTTGCATTACTTTCTGCTGTACAGCAAAGTGAATTTTACATTTTACACAAAGCTTTCCCTAATCCCCTAACAACTTGGCCTTTGTCTCCAAAGAGAAGCAATCAAGAGGAAGAAAGGCTTGATTTGTGGGAGGATCAAAGGAAACTCCTGACTGCCTAGTCTGCTGTTTTATCCATGTTACCTTCTTGGTGGAAATTTTTAACAGTCATTAATCTATCCCCAATTCCCAGAACATGATCTCACCAGGAGATCCAGGCAAAGATACCCAGGTGCTCATCTTTGTCACTGCAAGCTGTGGACGAGTGGGAAGGAATCTCTTCTAACAGATCTCAGAGCTCGCCTACAAAATAAAGCAGTTGGATCAGATGGTTTCCAAGAACCCCTTGTCATTCTAAACTCAATAAAAGTAGGGCACTGAAAGAGGCAGCTTACTGGATCCTGGCAAGTGACTCAGTAAATACACTCAGACCGTCAGTGGCAACTAGGTGAGGTGGTAAAGGGTGGTAAAGATCTTGATGGAAAACCAAAAAAAAGAGAGAGATTTTGCTTCCCACTGTGGCTGTCTTTCTTTCCAAAAACATGACTGTGATTGGGAATCAGACAGTCAGAGAAGCACAGATGACTGCACAGTTCTCTCATTACAGGAGAAAACAGAGCCCTGGATACTTGCAAATCGTACATGCACAGTAATAGGCTTCATGAAAAACAAAAATTACATCAAATCGCTCTTCAAAAAGAAATTCACCTTTATGAACAAATACAGCCTGGGGTATTCTCAGAGTTCAGGCAAGGGCAGAATTGAGGTTACATTTGCAAAATCTCCCAGCAATGCATAAATGAGTTAGGCTATAAATGAACATGAGATTTGCTTCAACCCTAAGAGCTTCTATAAAGCATAAAAGCTTTTAACTCCCTGTGAATAATACTTTCCCATAAAAATCTGTCTTCCTGAGCTCTATTACTATAATTTCTGTATCTATAATTTGGGGCCTTGTTGTTATTTTAAGATACAGTGAAAAATAGTTTCAAAGAAATAGTTCTTACCAGCAGATCTGCATGCTGATAGAGTTAACTACCACCGTGTTTTCTCAGCAAAAACTCCAATTATCCATTTATCAATCACAGATTCAAGTTAATTCCAACTTCTCACTCCCCTCTCCCTGCTACTGACCAATTTCCACCCATCCTTCAAGGCCCACATGTAGGAAGCATGTCCTGTTTGCTCCAGGTCATGCTGATCTCTGCTTCTGCAGCTCGTCCAGACTCTCGCTGTAGCAGATAATTCAGCACTTGACTATATATTTGGAATTCTATTGCTCTCTAACAATTTCATAAAACTTAATAGAAGTAGCTTCAACTACATTATGATTTCTTTGCTACTTTAAAAGCATGACTTCTTATATATGAATCCACAATAGATGCTTAATATCTGTGGAAGAAAAGGAGAGGAAAAAAGGGAGGGAGAGAGGAAACCCACAATACTTGCTTAACCGATGATCTTGAAGAATACCTGGTAGGACTTCTTGACAGGGTACCCAAAGAAATTCTTTTAATAAAATAATAGCTGAACCCTGAAGAAATGTAATTTGATGTAGCATTCAGGAGTGAGGGCTCCAGAGTCAGAACCTCTGGGTTTGAGTTCTGGCTAACCACCTTCCTTAGAGTGTTATCTCCTTTGTGCCTCAGTTTCTATAATGTCTATAAATAGGAATAATAGTTGTACTAACTTCATAGAGGGTTATGAAGATAATAAGCTGACACAGGGAAAGAACTGAGCATTTGCCTATTACATACTAAGCATTCCACAAATGTTATTATTATTATTTTGCTTTGGACTAATAGCAATTCTAGTGATATGGGAGTCAGAGTCCATTGTTTTCGCTATAGAAAGATCAATTGACAAATAAGAAGTAAAACAGAAACAGACTGGGTTTATAACTAATGAGAAAGAAAAATAATAAACTAGTAGGTTTTGAAATTAACATAAGACCTGCTTAAAGAATGAGCTTGATATGTTAGAAAAGAACCCATGGAGGCAGGATTTCTGGGTGTGATAAAAAAAGACTGATTCAAAAAAAAAAAAGCTTAGTATGTCAGTACTGTATGAAAGGGAAGGGCCTTAGGAGTCATCATAGTTGACTTGGACTAAGCTAAGAAAATAGCCAATTATCTCTTTCAAGCCAAACCAAGCTATGTTGTTCCTCTGTATTGGTGAACTGGACCAAAGGTGCATTAGTTAGGACATATGAGGTTATGCTGCAGTAACAAACATCCCCCAAATCTCAGTAACTTAAAACAGCAAAGGTCTATCTCTCTTTCATGCTACATGTCTACATTTATCAGCAGAGGGCAGAGAACTCTGTTCATCATAATTATTTAGCGACTCAGGTTGCCAGAAGCTCCAACACCTGATACCACCATCTGAAAACAATGCTTTACAGCTTGCCACAGTAGCAAAAGAAAAAATAGAGGCTTGTACACCATCACATAAAGGCATGGAAGTAGCACATAACTCTTCCTATTTCATTGTCCATTGCAAATCACATCACCATACCTAATTTCAAAGAATTATGTTCCAAGAGGAAAGAACTAGAAATTTGGATGAGTCCTAGAAAAGTCTAGTGCTAGTGAATATTTTCTGAAGATTTCTCACAGTCTGAATAGCTGAGTAGCTGAATTATACATATGACACATGAAAAGCAAAGAAGAACTGAAGAGCCTCTTGATGAAAGTGAAAGAGGAGAGTGAAAACGCTGGCTTAAAACTCAACATTCAAAAAACTAAGATCATGGCATCTGGTCTCACCACTTCATGGCAAATAGATGGGGAAACAATGGCAACAGTGAGAGACTTTACTTTGGGGGGCTCCAAAATCACTGCAGATGGTGACTGCAGCCATGAAATTAACAGATACTTGCTCCTTGAAAGAAAAGCTATGACAAACCTAGACAACATATCAAAAAGCAGAGACATTACTTTGCCAGCAAAGGTCCATCTAGTCAAAGCTATGATTTTCCCCCCAGTAGTTTTGTATGGATGTGAGAGTTGGACCATAGAGAAAGCCGAGCACTGAAGAATTGATGCCTCTGAAATGTGGTGTTGGAGAAGACTCTTGAGAGTACCCTGGACTGGAAGGAGATACAACCAGTCAATTCTAAAGGAAATCAGTCCCTAATGTTCATTGGAAATACTTATGCTGAAGCTGAAACTCCACCTGATGTGAAGAACTGACTCACTGGAAAAGACCCTGATTCTGGGAAAGACTGAGGCAGAAGGAGAAGGCGATGACAGAGGATGAGATGGTTGGATGGCATCACTGACTCGATGAACATGAGTTTGAGGAAGCTCCAGAAGTTGGTGATGGACAGGGAAGCCTGGCATGTTACAGTCCATGGGGTTGCAAAGAGTCGGACACAACTGAGCAACTGAACTGAATTGATATGACATCAGCCACTTTTATAGAACACCAGTACACGCCAAACACACAACTTGGTGCTCAATAAATGGTAGCTATGATCATTCTCATCATCATTATTTTTCTAATTCTAAGCACAATCCCACAAGGCAATATTACCTCCACTCCACAGATAAAGAAAACTGAGATCCAAGAAATTAAAAAATTTATGCGAAGTCATATAAATTTCAAGATATTGATCCCTCATTTCTTTTTGTATTAGAGGATTCTATCTCCTTTTAAAATCTTTAGCATGGCCCTAGCCTACCTTTGCAAGGATATTTCCCACTTATCCTCTTGTTACAACTGACAATTTAACCAAACTCCTCTCATTCCTCACAGTGCCCCTCTTTATGCTTCTACTCACTTATGTCCTACACTTGGAAAGATGTCTTCCTCCTTTTCATACATCTAAATTGTACCAGTCCTTTAATACATGCTCAAAAAAATACTTCTTTCATAAAACTTTTTTCCTACTCCCTCCAACAATTTTTTGCCTTCTTATTTTCTGTAACTCCTATTACTGTCTATATTGACGCTTAAGTCTTACTTCTCCCACCCTATTGTGAGTTCCACTTGCATCTGCATCTTCTGAATATGTATGACTCTTCTTGCACAGGCAGGTGTGCAAGTTATGCCATGGAACCTTATTTACTCCAAATTACAATAGATCTGATTCTGACACCTCACCCCACCCTTATGGCCAGTCTGGTAGGAAATTCAGTATGTTTATTATTACAGATCTTTCCTCCCTAGAGCCCTGTGAATGTACCTGGAATGAGGAAGACATTCCTGTAAGTCCTTTGGTTTGTGTTCCCAGGAGTCACTGCTGATAGGCACATGGTCTTTAAAGTCCAGCTCTGTCCAGCGCAGGAATCTGAGTCCTAAATCTGTCTTGTGGAAATCAGACCAAGTAACCATCTACTTGCTGCCCTACTCTTGGCATCTAAGCTCCTGTCTTCTTTCCAGGTTACTGAGAAGGATGAGACTACAGAGACCAAAGGCCACGCACACTTCCCTAGTTCTTGGAAATCACCTTTGCTCTGTTATATGGCTTTGCTTTCTCTCACCTTTCCCACCCCCAGTATAATTTCCCTGCTCGAGCTTTCAGAACACCAAACCCAAGAAAAAGCACTCTGTAAGCAACCTCCACTATCTGCCCTGCCAACATATCCCCGCTAAGGCACTGAGGGTCAAAATACTGCCTACACCTTTGAATGTATACAGGAAATTACATAAAAACAAAATTTCAATGAATTATCCAACTACACAAGCTCCAGTTTTGATCCGCACAAAGGAGGCTTTCTCCACTTGATTAAAGGCATGGATGATGATAGGTTAATCCAGGAAATAAAACAAAGTGATTCAATTAAAAGAACCAGTATGAAAGCTGTTAATACACTTACTAATGGAGCTGGCATTGTTCGCTTGTACAGTGCTATACAACATCCATGACTGGCTTATAGTCATACAGAAATTTTACATGGCAGAATACTATTTAACAGAGATCAATCAATAAGAGTGGGTTTTGAAAGATTGCTTACAAACATACGAAATAAATAAATGTTGACAATTGCTTAGATAAAATCTATATTGACTTCTTTTGCTTAATATGAAACCTTTGACATATGAGCTCACATATAAAACGTGAAAGTGAAAGTATTATCCAACTCTTTGCAATCCCATGAATTGTAGCCCACCAGGATCTTCTGATCATGGGATGCACCAGGCAAGAACACTAGAGTGGGTTTCCATTCCCTTCTCCAGGAGATTTTCCCAACCCAGGGATCGAACCTGGGTCTCCTGCATTGCAGGCAGATTCTTTACCTTCTGAGCCATCAGTGAAGTCCTCACATTTCCAAGGATGTTCCATTTTGATATTTTGTGGCATGGAGTTCACGAACTTAAAGAGAAACCCCTGGAATTTTATGCAAAATTTTTTATGCTGCTGTATATGTATATATTTCTGAGTAGGGAACCCAAAGGTTCCATCAGATTGTCACACCAGTACGTAGCCCATAAAGACATGCCCAACATATACACACATCTCTAAATACACCATTTTTGCATTTTCTAGGTAAGTTAAAAAAAATCATAAAATTACCAAGCAGCCTTAAAATTGACACACGATTTTGAAGTGCTCCATTTAAGAGCCACCTATCATGACACTGTGCCTTGTTCTCTAACCCTAGTCCAAATGAGAATTCCAAATCTCTGGAGTTATAATATAGAAGGACATGTAGGACAAAAGTCTAAGTGGCAGTAAGAGAGAGGGTGACGTAAAGAAGCCTTGAGTGCAAATGGATGTGAGAACCTCTACAAGTCAAGGTCACTTCACTCCTGTAAATAAGGGGAAATTCTTCAGAGACAGAGAAGCAATGCAAGATCACCAGTGACTGGTAAGCTCACTGTATGGTTGATGGAGTAATCTCCAACATCAGAAACAAAACTGAGGTGATGTAAAGGGCTGACAAAATGTTTGCACTTCATCAAAGGAAGAAAGATGAAAGCTGGTGGTTAACTGGAGCCTGTTCCTCCCAAAGGAATAGATTTCCCTCAATGAAAATGGTGGAAAGTGGGGGCAGGCCCTAGCCCCAAATGACTGTCACTTTTTGCTTTAAAGGGGACATGGAATATCTTGGGATCACATCTCTTACAATCCCTATAGAGGGGTCCTTGATTTATTTTCTGCTGGGATATATATGATGAGGAATGTTAAAGTGTAAGCATTCTGAGGACAGGTATAATAACAACAATGATTAATACATCATCTCATGGGATCCTCAAATAACCAATAGGATATCTCTATTATACAGTTTTATAGGCGAGGAAGCTGAGGCAAAGATGTGTACTAAGTTACCCAGGATTAAGAGGTAGAGATGGAATTAGAATTCAGGGAGACTATTAAATGAGTAAACACCCTCAACGACCACCCAAACTACCTCCCATACCTGTCTTTCAGTGCTACTTCCTCAACATCAAAAATAATGGTTTTCAAGTAGTTGGGATTCAAATATTTGTCAAATGATTGAGTGAGGGCCACACAAGATTTTGCTGACACACCATCTCTTACTCCACCCATTTTCCTTCTAAGGTGATATACCAGCATGTGAGAGGGAAATTCTTGTAAGAAAAAATGTGAGTTTGCATCCACAAATTTAACTGTGTTCTCAACTTCAATGTACTTATATTCTACCAACTATTAGTGAACAGCACATTGTAACACCATAGTTGAAAGAACAGAGGCTGGTTCCTTTATGCAATGCCTACGAGGGAAGGATCCAGCAGAGATGACATAGCAGAAGGTACTGGTTCTCCACGGGCATCCCTTCTCTCTTTCTCCCAGGGTCACAGAATGTAAGGACCATGGCCACTCACCAAGAGTCTGTTTTCAGGGCTCCCTTGTACCAGGTGTGGCCACATATCTAACATCTTACTGATGAAACATGAGCAGTGGTGTGGCTGTCACTTGCAGGCATGGCTCTTGAAACCTTGCACCTTGGCTTCCCTATCCTGGCCCCTCCGTGGAAGTTCAAACAGCTGAACTCCCAGCCTCATTACTCTCAGACCTTACCAGAAATGCATAAACTTGGACCCATGTCACAACCAGAACCAGCATTTAACAAGTTCTACAAATGGGCCACCTGCCTGCTGGAGTTTGAGAAGCACTGAACTAGCGAGTATCGAGAAACCAGCTGAAAAGAGGCCCGTGGACTCCTTCTCAGCATGATTTCTGGTGCAGAGCTGCCCAACAACCTGGACTGTTCCGTGAGAGAAAAACCCACATTTTCCTTTTTTAAAACACCCAATTACTGCTGAGTCTCTCTACGAGAGCAGGCTAGCCTTGCCCTGACTAACAGGGAGGAAATAATCTACTTGATGAGTTTCTCTATTAGAGACCTACAGTGAAAACCTTTGAGGAAAGTATAAAGACAAGTCCCAGAGGGACTGCAATCTTTTACTTCCGATCATGAAGGACATTATTACAAGTGTGCCTTTTATTCTCCAACCCAGATGTCAGGAAGCAATCCTTACCCTTTCGAATCTGGTTAAAATTGACTCAACAAATGACCCAATTTTGGTCCTTTTTATAGACCAACTATTCCATTCTATATATGTACCATATCTTCTTTATCCATTCACCTGCCACCAGACGGACACTGAAGTTGTTTCACTGTTCTGGCTATTGTACCGAGTGCTGCATATTGATACATAGTACACATGTACACATTAGGGTACATGTGTCATTTTGATGATGGGTTTTCTCAGGGTATATATAACTTAGAAAGATAAAAACAAATATTGCATATTAATGCGTATATGTGGAATCTAGAAAAAATGGTACAAATGAACCTGATTGCAGAGCAGGAATAGAGACACAGACTTAAGAGAATGAATACATGGCCATGGGGAAGGGAAAGGGGGGACGAATTGGGAGATTAGAACTGACATATATACACTGCTGCTGCTGCTGCTAAGTCGCGTCAGTCGTGTCCAAATCTGTGCGACCCCATAGACGGCAGCCCACGAGGCTCCGCCATCCCTGGGATTTTCCAGGCAAGAACACTGGAGTGGGCTGCCATTTCCTTCTCTATATATACACACTACCACATGTAAAATAGACAGCTAGTGGGAATCTGCTATATGGCACAGGGAGCTCAGCTCAGTACCCTCGTGATGACCTAGAGGGGTGGGATGGCAGGGGGGAGGGATGTCCAAGAGGAATGTATATGTATACATATAGTTAATTTATTTTGTAAAGCAATCATATTCCAAAGGAATAAAAAAAAAAAAAAGACGGACTGGGACCTCATTCCCAAGACTTAATAGGAGCCCAGAACTTTCTCTCATGACTGAGCAACTAACACACACACACACAGAACTTTCTCTCAAGCTTCTGTGAATTCCTGGGGATTTCTTCTTCCCATTTTTCTAGGCTTTGCTGCTGCTAAGTTGCTTCAGTTGTGTCTAACTCTGTGCGACCCCATAGATGGAAGCCCACCAGGCTCCGCTGTCCCTGGGATTCTCCAGGCAAGAATACTGGAGTGGGTTGCCCTTTCCTTCTCCAATGCATGAAAGTGAAAAGTGAAAGTGAAGTCGCTCAGTCATGTCTGACTCCTAGCGACCCCATGGACTGCAGCCTACCAGGCTCCTCCGTCCATGGGATTTTCCAGGCAAGAGTACCGGAGTTGGGTGCCATTGCCTTCTCTTTCTAGGCTTTAAGTGCCTGTATTCCTGCACAAGGCTCTGATTTCATTTCATATCAACCTAGATGTAAAGCTCAGCCTCTCCCACGATTGCCAATAAACAATCACCCCTCTTTAAAGACACTACCCTCCCCTCTCCAGTTTAGAAACACTGTTAAAGATCTGGGACATTGGGACTTCCCTGGAGGTTAAGTGGTTAAGATCTCACCTTCCAATGCAGGGGATGCAGGTTCTATCCCTGATCAGGGAGCTAAGATTCCACATGCCTCGCAGCCAAAAATCCAAAACAGAAGTCAGAAGCAGTATTGTAACAAAGTCAAATAAGACTTTAAAAATGGTCCACAACAACAAAAAAATATATATATTAAAAACAAAACAAAAAAAATATTTGGGACGTGACACTGAGACATCCTATATGGCCTTAGTCATGTCCCAGGAGCTCCCCAGTACCTCTCCCCCATTTCCTCCCTTACCATCCCCTGGGGTAACAGAAGAGAGTCTCAGCTGAGGGGGCCAAGGACGGATAAAAAGGAATAAAATACCAAACTATGGGGAGAAGAGAAATCCACTAGCCTGAAGTCTGGAAATGACGCTGTCACTACGAGGCAGCAAAGGCACCTCCACTTCTGCACAGTCTGTAGTCAGCAGTTGCAGACTCCCTTCCTCTATGTTCACGGAGGTGTGGCATAGCTTATCCTAAATTAATGTGACAGTCATTTGACTGCCTTTTATTATAAATCTACTACATGCAGGCTCTTTTCTAGGCACAGAGGACACCAGGATCAGAAGACACAAACCCTGACTTCAAGAAGCTGAATCAATTACTATGAAATGCAGTAGTTACAGTCTGGTCTCCATCTATACCAGGTTCAGCGTGGGTGGAGGGAGCGGCATCTTGGTGTCCTGGGATGGTGAGGGGAAGCCTTCAGTGAGGATGTCCACTCAGGCTGACACTTGAGGCAGGTGTGGACCATCAGGAGAGCATTGCAAAGCCTGCAGTTCTATGCCCACCAAATCCAAGAGTATGGTCTCCTCAGGACCCTCCACTGATAGTCAAGTGTATGTGGGGGCAGAGAAGGGGGAAGAGGAAAAGATGAGGGAGGAAGGGGGTGAGAAGTGGACTAAGCAGGGAATTCCCTGGTAATCCAGTGGATACGGCTCTGAGCTCCCGACGCGGGAGGCATGGGTTCGGGCCCTGGTCGGGTAAATAAGATCCCATATATCAGAAATAAAGAAGCCACAATGAAGACCCAGCACAGCCAAAATTTTAAAAGAAAGAAAAAAATGGAGTGAGCAAGTGGGCAGGACTCAATTACTAATAGTAGGGTGTTTATACACACAAAGGGTGTTTATACACACTAACAGTAGGGTGTTTATATGCACAAAGTAAGGTGTTTATACACACTTGTATCTATACACACAAGTGTTTATATACTTGAACTAGATGATTATCCTCTTTTGTGCCATGGACCCTTACAAAGTGTGATGAAATCTACAGACACCTCAGAAAAATATTTTATATGTATAAAATGCAATATGTAAGATTACAAAGGAACTCAATTTTATTAGGATACATCTCTATCCTGAGGAATACTCCAGGTTAAGAAAACCAGACGATAATGAAGTAGTAGAGAGTGATAGGTCATATAATCTAATTTTCATTTCAGAAAAAGCACTCAAAAGCTGGGTGGAGGTGGAGGGGTGGTGTGTGATAGTGGGAGATGAGATTAGATGTGGGAGGACTAGTTGGGCTCCTGTTAAGAGTAACTTGAGTAAGAAGGTCTTGGTGAAAAGGTCATGAGGACTATTTTATTACAATGATGATGATTATTATCATTATCATTATTTATTACATCATTCTTCTAAAGCAGTGGTTTTTACCTCTATGAAGCCCAGCACCTTTATTAATATTAAATATTTTACAAGACCCACTTTATCATCCTGAGACAAAATTTAATGGTGATATAACCTACCTCCACCTTTAGGGGAAGAAAAAGAAATTTAAAGTCAACTTTGAGTAAGATCATATGTCTTTCAAAATGCCATTGCCCAGACACAGCTAGACTAGAAGATGGAATGAGTAGTCAGCACCAGACCCAGAATCACTGTGATGGTAAACACTCCAAATGCAGACTGACACAAATGTGCTAAGTTAGCAACTTAAATTCCTCAACAACCTTTGCAATTGTAATTGTGAGTTTTCCAAAATACTGAACAACTCAAATTCCAAAGCAAGATAAAACACAACATTTTGTCCATTTTCCCAGCAGGTATATTCCCGGAAAAGTCAGTGTCTATGAAAAGCATACAGAAATATTTGGTGTTCTAAGCATAATGAAGTTAAGTTCCAGGTTCTGATCACTGTAATCAGATATTTCATCTATATGAATAACTGGTGTGGCATCTTGAAAGGCTGGGGGCCAACTTACTGAGGCGTTTCACAACCCCATGCATTGCAGGATATCTGACCTCCCTGGACCTAGTCCATTTTCATTGTGAAGTCCAGAAATATTGCCCAAAGAAGTCATAAAATACAGTATTAGATACTACCATTTTGTTGAGAATCATTAGTATAAAGTAAGCAGAAGCTAAAATAGCAAGCCAGTTTCAAATGATGTTACCAGCAAGGGATTAGTCTCCAAAGTTTACAAACAGCCCATGAGGCTTAACATCATCAAAACAAACAACCCAATCAAAAAATGGTGTCATTGTCAAAAAAGAATGTGAATAAAATATTTCATCAATGCCCCCCCAAAAAATGGGCAAAAGACCTGCACTGAAGTTTCTCCAAAAAAACCAGTCAAAATGGCTATCATCAAAAATCCACAAACAATTAATGCTAGAGAGGGTGTGGAGAGAAGGGAACCCTCCTACACTGCCGGTGGAATTTAAATTGGTACAGCCACTATGGAGAATAGTATGGAGATTCCTTAAAAATCTAAAAATAGAGCTACCACATGACCCTACAATCCCACTCCTGGGCGTATATCCAGAGAAAAACATGGTTTGAAAAGATCCATGCACCCCCATGTTCATTGAAGCACTGCTTACAATAGCCTGGACATAGAAGCAACCTAAATGTCCACTGTCAGAGGAATGGATAAAGATGTGTTACATATATACAATGCACTATTACTCAGCCATTAGAAAGAATGAAACAATGCCATCTGCAGCAACATGGATGGACCTAGAGATTGTCATGCTGAGTGAAGTAAATCATTCAGAGAGGAAGAAATATCATATGATGTCCACTATATGTGGAATCTAAAAGGAAATTATACAAATGAACTTATTTACAAAACAGAAACGGATTCACAGACTTAGAGAATGAACTTCTGGTTGCCAGGAGGGGAAGAATGAGCTGAAGGGATAGTTAGGAAGTTTGGAATCAACATGTATGTCCTACTGTATAACACAAGGAACTCTCCTCAATGTTGTGGCAGCCTAGATGGGAAGGGAGTTTAGGGGAGAATGGATGCATGCTGAGTCCCATTGCTGTCCACCTGAAACCATGACAACATTGTTAACTGGCTATACTCCAATATAAAACAAAAAGTTTAAAAAATAAAATAGCAAGTCAGCACTGGGCTAGAATGTGTGCATGTGTACGTGTGTGGGTGTGTTGGGAGAAGAAGAGGAAAAAATGGAATGGGATGTGAGAACAACTAAGAGAAACTGTCAGCTTCATTGTATTTTTGAGTCCCATTTCCAAAGAGGGAAAGAGTAAGGGTGCTTATAAGAGCACCCAGACCTTGACAAACTCTTTCTTCTATCAATATCCAGATTTGGTTGGCACCTGAAGCTTTAAAAAAAAGTAAGAAAAGACATTTGCTACACCAGCCACTTCAGCTCAACTAAAGGGAGAAGTTACCCTTTGACCCCTGAAGCCATTTGCTAATGACCTGCAGCATGAGATTGGATGGCTTTTCTCATTAGTGTATGACTACATTGAAAATGTTATTGCCAGCCAGCCGATTATACAAGCATAAAGAGAAAGTAATTAGCACAATCATTTTACATAGAGTAAATTTTAGTGCAGCCAGTTTGTCAGAGATGCAATTTCATGGGATCACAGCCATGCATTAATGGAGTTATGGGAAATTGTTAATTTGTTATTTGAAATGAAGTCCTTATCTCTGGCCAGTTAGTTCAGTTAGTTAGCGCCTGATGCTAAGGAGGCCAAGGACATGCGTCTGCCTTCTCCGCTGTCCAGTTTGACTTTGTAAGTTTGCACAACTGCTGACTGGCACTCCCAGCCAGCCAGTCCATGTGGGAGGTTGTCCATTCCAAGCAGAATAATTTTCAGGGTTCCATGAGCATAGATGACTCAGGAAAATTTGCTGGGAGAATTTAAATTCAAAATGCATGTGCAAAAGGAAGATAAGAGCTTCTTGAGGTGATGAAGCTCTTCTGCATTCTGGCTGTGGTGGTGGATACATGAACCTACCATGTGATAAAATTATACAGAGCTAAATACACACACATACATGCACATAACACACACATACACGTAGAAAAGTAAGTATAAGCAACACTGGGGCACTTTGAGTAGGATAGGTGAATTGCATCAAAGGCAAATCTTAGCTGTGATATTGTCCTAAAGTTATTTACAAAATGTTACATTAAGGGCACAGGAGATCTCTATACATTATTTCTTACAAGTGCATATTAAATCTGTAATTTTACCCATAATTTTTTTCTTAAAAATGTACATGTTTTGGTAATGGCTAGTGGGCTTCCTTGGTGGCACACCAGTAAAGAATCTACCTGCAATGCAAGAGACTCAGGTTCAATCCCTGGGTCAGGAAGATGCCCTGGAAAAAGAAATGGCAACCCACTCCAGTATTCTTGCCTAGGAAATCCCAAGGACAGAGGAGCCTGGCAGGCTACAGTCCATGGGGTCACAAGAGTCTGATATGACTTTGCAACTAAGCATCAAGTAGAATAAATCTGTATTCCCAAGACAATTCCTAATTCAGGACTTTCAATGTTTCCCAAAGACTACACCTTAGTGCCCTAGAGTCACAGTTCCTCCAACTTGGAAACTAGGCATATGTTTCCAAAAAGAGGTTGGCTATTCAAATTTTCCCTTCTCTAATCCCATCAATTTTGTTACATTAGATATCATTACAGTCTCATGGGTGAATTAATGGTGAAATCCTAATATTTAGATTTTCATGCAAAGGAAAAAATAGGAAATAGTATCTTTTTAGCTTCTTTTAAATATCAGTCATCCTGAATACTAACCATATCAAATCCTCATCTGAAAATGGAGTTACTTCTCAATGCAATTTTATGAGATAGCCAAACAAAATTTACCTGATTGTTACATTTAACCTTAGGCTACAGATTTTCCACCTTGACAAATAATTACCAGCAAGACTTGGGATCCTTTTGAAATAGGTTATAAAGTGAATCTATAGTTTCATTCACAGAAAACTCTAAGAGGAAAATCAAGAGCCATAGATCTAGGATGGTTTAAAGTCTCATCTAAGTCTGTGTCATGAGCTCTTCTGTAAAGAAAGTGTTCCCTAAGGAGCCATGTTAAGGGAATGCAACATTTCATACCCATCCCTCAAAACCATTACAGGGGGGATGAATGGTGTTCCTCCTCAAATATGAGGTCCACCTGGAGTGTGATCTTATTTGGAAATAGGGTCATAGCAGGTGTAAGGATAAAGTTTCACTGGGTTAAAGTGGGCCCTATATCCAGTGATTGTGTTTCTGAACGAGGAGGACACACAGAGACACATATAGGAAAGAAGGTTGTGTGATGAGAGAAGAAAAGATTGAAGTGATGAAGCTGCAAGCCAAGGAACACCAAAGAACAGCGAGCAGCACCAGGAGCTAGGACGGAGGCATGGAGCAGATTCTCCCACAAAGCCTCCAGAAGAAATCAACCTGACAACCTCTAGGTTTCAGACTTCTGGGCTCTTGAATTGTGAGAGAATAAACTTACGTTGTTTTAGGCTACCCAGTCTGTGTCATTTGTTATTAAAACAACCTATCTCTGAGATCTGCAGTCTTTATTAGTAGGTTGAAAGCTTTGAGACGTCCTCAAATACCCCCAAATTTATTTAACTATGGAAGGACTTTTTCCCCATATAACACCTATTAGTCTTTCACAGAACATCTTATGAAAATGCTACTTAAGACCATTTTCGACTTCAATGTGTATGTGAATCCCTTAAAGATTTTATTAAAATAAAAATTCTGATTTAGTGAGTGCGAGGTGGGGCCTGAGACTCTGCATCTCTAACAAGCTTTCAGGTGATGCTGATTCTGCTGGTCCTTGGACCACACTTGGAACACAGATTTATAGACTAAGAGGAAGGGGGCTGGAGTGGGTCGTCTTCCTGGGTCTTTTCCAGTTCCAAGGGCAATGACCGCCATCTATGATGGCTTGATTCTTGTGCCCAGCTCTTGACTTTCTTATAATAGGAAACATTGCAATACTACCCACAGTGGGTGGAGGAACTTCCCTGCTTCATTGATATCAGCTGATCCATGTGACTTCCTTTGAGCCATGGGATTTTCATGGATGAAGAACATATCTTAGGGATACTAATTAATGAAGAACCTCTATTTCTTCCGACAGTGTCCCAGAATGAACACTTGAAGAGGGACTTCCCTGGCAGTCCAGTAGTTGAGACTCCATCCCTCCACTGCAGGAGGCACAAGTTTGATCCCTGGTCTGGGAATGAAAATCTCACACGCCACAAGGCCAGGAAAAAAAAAGAGAGAGAGAAAGACATGAAGAAAAAACTCGAGCCCAGCCAGAAGGCTGAGGTCATCCTGACTGACCCAGCCAAGCCCAGCCTCCATCAGCCAAACCACAGGCTACCCACGGACTTATGAGACAGAGATAAATGCTTACTGCTACAAGCTACTGGGATTCTGAGATGGGTGGTGATATAGTCAAAACTGACAAGTACATCATCTTGATTTTCTATCCATGCACCTACAACTATGGGTACAAATGTTAATTTATAAGCTTGGAGGTATTTATTGACTATCAACCATCTACCCAGTATAAGGAGGTAGAAAATATGGTTTCTACTCATAGAATTGACAGTCCAGTTTGAGGAAAAGTGATTTAAAAATGAAAGAAAAAATTATAATGTAAAACCGTGAAAGATTAACAGTAATAGAAGGATAGTGTAAAATAAGGAGGCTGGAGTTGTCAGAGAAAGCTATGGATGAGCTCTGGGTAGCTAACGACTAGTGCAGACTCATTTTGTGGATGAAGACATCCTCTGGAAAGAAAGTTTCTAATAGAGGAAAATGCCACAAGCGAACAAAGTATTGATTGCAAAATTTAAACCACCTTTTCTGACCATTAGGGAAAAGCTCACACACATTATTATAGTGTGGCAGGCCATCTGTGACCATTTGGAGGAGAAAGAACATTCCAGTTGCCCATTACTCACTGCCGGCACAGTAACAATGAGGAAGCGCCAGTGGCCAGCTTTCAGTAGCCCTGACAAAGTGGAGGCGGTGAGGCTGGTGGGCTGCAGGCAGAAGTCAGTGCGTGAGCTGCCCAGTGGAGCTAACAGAGGCTGAGAAATATCAGAGCAGGAGGAAAAGTGCTCTGCACCAAATTACTTTTTATTCTTCACTTAATAAAAGCTTCATGGGTTGCCTTCAGTTATCGTGGCTGGGTTCATCAGTCATAGATCATAAATGTATGCATACAGCAATTCTGATCATGTGTTGGGATTAAGTGAATTCAGAGGGAAGACAGAATCTACACAGACTGACTAATCTAACCCTTAGGGTCTGCTCACCTACAGGATTATAACAATAGTACACAAATAAACCAGATGGAATCAACATCCAGTGTCTCCCACAACAAAAAGGATTGTAATGATTTTCAAGGTAGATTTTATAAATGTTCTGTTCCTACACACTAGTAAATACCCTACACATGAACCTTCAAGTTGCGAATTTTCAAAGATGTGAACATGTGTTTTCACGTCCAATCACTTGCGTTAGCTCACATTGCTAGTGTACATCATCACGTGTGTGCATCCCCTGCAAGTGGTTGTGCTTTTGTGTACTTTACCATACAGGACTGTATAGAGTACAGTAAGTAGTACAGTATCTTTATTTCAAGCTCAAGTGTCTGGAAGCAAGTGTAAAACAGCAGTGATGTAGCTGGCACTGCTACCAGCCCCATGTGCCAGCTGTCATACTGTACTACTGCACTTCTTTTCAAAGTACTGTACAATTAAAAGTGTTTTCTTTATTTTGGGGTTTGTTTTTTCTTGTATATGTGTGAGAAGTGTTATAAATCTATTATAGTACAGTACTATATAGCCAATCATGTTAGCTGTTAACCTTGTTGGACTTATGAAAACACTCTTGGAATGGAACACATTCGTTATGTGAGTGACTTACTGTACTCATTTTATAGGCTGGGAAACTGAGACCCAAAGAAAAGTGATCTGCTGACTTAATCAGTGTGGACCCAGAACAAGAAGTGTTTTCCCATTTGCAGCAGGAAATCTGAGAATGACAGAGCTGTAGATCCTCTGCTGGCCCAGCCCCATCAGGGGATGTGCAGTTCTTGCTCCAGGCATGTCTCTGCCTAAGAAACTTGGGGGCAGCTCTCCTGGGAAAGATGAGCTCAACACACACAGAAGCCCAGCCACAGTCAAAGGGAAAGGGGAGAGTTCAAGTGCAGCAGGATCTATATGCCTCCAATTGCCCTCTGGTCCCACATCAATGCCCTCCCCACACCTAGACCAGAATTGTCAGAATCTTGGAGAGAGAAGGCAGTAACCAAAAATAAAACAACTAACATTTATTGGGCATTTTACATACATTTTCTTAGTCAACATCACCAAAGCCTATTTTATAGATGAGGAAACTGAAACAGCCTTAAAGATGTTAAGCAACCTGTTCCCATCTAGATGAACATCTGTGGTGAAGGGAGGGTGTCACAGTGAAGGTTAGGCTCCCGGGCTCCTGCTCATAAACTCTGCTACATGCTTTCCACCACTGATGCAGTCTCTGGGCGGCAGGCTAATACCTCCTCATGCAAGCATGGCCACAAGCATTCTCCTCCCTCCAGCCCACCCAAGAAAATTCTGTAATTGCCAACTCAGTTCCCCTGTCCCATCATTTGCTCTCAGGGGAAAAAAAATTATCCTCTCTTGTCCTTGAGAATGGGCAGGGTCTAGCTGGATTTGGAAGGAGAATGAAAGGAAGGACACTCTTATGATGAGCTACAAAACAAAGAATAGTCGAGAAAGGAGAGGGATGAGAGAAGGAAAGATGGATAGGTCTAGTAAGAAGAGCCAGGGATGAATGAGAGACTCCAGGCCAGGTGGGATGCAAGAGAAATGAGAACTGGATCTGAGAAGTGTTGCTGGTGGTTTATGCTCTTCAGGAGATAGAAGTAAAGCATGGCGTTCCTTGCATATTATGGTATGGATATTAAATTGTACTTCTGTTAATGTGATCCCTTTTAGAACTAAAAAAATTCAGTGTACCAAAAATTTGAGAGCAAAGGGTACAGTCCCAATAGGTTTCTATTAAGAAACAGGGAGCAGCATCCTCACAACCAAACTTGTTTCACATACTGGGATGGGAGGCATCTTTCCAGGAACATGGCAGGCCTTATGGCAAAGGTCATTAACCTGCAAAGGATAGAAGAATCCTTCTGCAAATCAGAGACCTGCAAGTTCAACCTCTAGCACAAGAAAGGAGAAAACATTAGAAGCTAAGAGGCCACAAAGAGCACTTCTCAGAACACATAGATGATGCCTCCAGAGACTTCCTGAACTAGCAGGAAGATCTGAGGAAGTGTATATTTGCAGCAATTCTACTGATGTCAGAGGCAGAGAAAAAAAGTATAGGTTCTGTTTTCATGATCCTAAGATACCCTCAGTTAGGGGAAATCTGAGAAAAACAAAGATTACACATTCTACCTCCACTGGAAAGTTTAGATAAATAGAAACCAGAAATCAGTAAAATATTGAGATGATACATATTAACTTCAAGGACATGTAGCAAGACAGATGTGTCCACTAGGGAAGCTGAGATGTCAGTCGGGGTTTTGAAATGGCAAGGGCACCTGAATGTGGATTTAAGAGATGATAACAGGAGCCATGTGGGCTACAAGGAAGTACAGGAAAAGAGGTGTGCAGGGGACTGAAGCTTTCAATACTCAGCTTCTCGGTTGCTTAGCAACCCCTCTCCTCGAGATTAAGCATTGAGTCTTTCAGAACTCTGAAGTGAGCTCTTTGTTGTAAGTAACAAAATTGTATCTGAGTCACCAAAGAGTTACTTCGCCTTTCAGAGTTGACAAACTCATTACTGGAGGCAGTCAGTTACCAAGGTTTATCAGAGTCCCACTATGAGGTGCCCTAGGGGATTCCAGCAAACAAGAGACAGCCTCAGTCAATCTCTGATGAGTTCACTACCTAGACAACATGTTCTCATTTGTGTCAAGTTATTGAGAAGAAATATGTCCACCTCTAAGTGTATAAATTATGTGTGTGTTATGTGTTCTGGAAATGCGTTTGGTTATTCACTTATTTGTGTGCACATATGTTCTTATATCCATTTTAATGTAAAGAGATTCAACTTCTTTGCCCTGCGAAGAAACACCTAAGGCAAAGGAAGAGTAGGCAGCCAGCATCCTGGGATTGAGTGTAACAAACTATTGTGCACTCCAATCAGACTATTATCCCCCAGGGCACTGTTACAGAAAGATGTTCACTATAGAAACAGTCATTCATTTCAGTGTAGAGTATGCAGTATTTGGAAACAAAAGAGCTGCCATGTCAACCCCAGCACCCCAAGGCAGGAGGTTAAGCAGAAGCAGACTCTCCCCAACCAAGATTCAGTGACAAAGAAGGCCAATGAGGCTCCATAAACAAGTATGACTTATATATGGTGAGAAGTCTAGACTGGATTCAAAGACACAGGGTTCATGCAGCAAGCTGTCAGAACAGAGTATATAGATGATACTATAACAGTCCTTAGTCCCATATCTTTGTCCTGGGAGTGACAACAGGGCATGTAGTGCAGAATGAAGGAGGACCACTGATTATGGCTGGCACCTCTGGAACAAGGCCAACCTTTCTCCACTGCTGCTCTGAGGAGTGGGCACAGCAGATTGACTCTGCTGAAGCCCCTCCTGCATGTGTGCGTGAACATGCACACACACACCCAAATGTGGGCAGCAGGAAATGAGGGGCCACCAGAACACTAGTGTTTCCACTTGGAAGTGAGAAAAAGATGGACATGCCACTTGGATCAGTGTTAGCCCAACTCATCCCAACGTCCTAGAAGAAAATCAAGAGGAGGATGGCATCCCAAACCAGAAACATCCTCATGCACTCTTCTGACCCAGCCAGCTGGTTTTGATTTCAAGAATTAAGGGACTTACTGGAGGTCCAGTGGTTAAGAATCCACCTACCAACACAGGGAACACAGGTTTGATCCTTGGCCTGGGGAGATTCCACATGCTGTGGAATGGCTAAGCCTATGCTCCGCAGCTACTAAAGCCTGCGTGCCTGAGAGCCCACGCTCCACAACAAAAGAAGCCATGGCAATGAGAAGCCAATACACTGCAACGAGAGAGTAGCTCGCCACAACTAGAGAAAGCCTGCACACAACAACAAAGACCTAGTGCAGCCAAAAAAAAAAGAATCAAGGAGTGATATCATCAACATGGTAAAGTAGGACACCCTCGATATGGTGGAGGAGGGACCCCAGCTTACATCCTCACAGAGTAGAACAGATAGCTATCTATGAATGAAAACATGCCTAAGAGAGCTCAGGAGCTGCCTCAGATGTTCCTGAGACACAGTGGAACAAAAACCTGAGAACAACAGCATCAAAAGGGTAGAAAAAAGAGTTTCATTTTACCTGCATCATCCCATACAGTACTGCTCAGCACCAAGGGGGAACACCATGGCCCAAGACAGTGTCCCTCACTGGGAAAAGGAGCAACCAGCATCCCAAGCCTCTCATGCCACTGCACGAATGACCTGTTTGGTTTCACTCTATCGCACTGGGCAAATCTGAGCTTTCTGGGGACAGCAAGGAACCCTAAAGACAGGCAGGTTCTTCCAGTATCACCTGTGTGGAGGGCGCTACGATGCTCCCGGTGGCCTGCAGTGTGAAAGACGCCATCAGCTTTCACCACTTAGCAAAACAACAGCCAGCACAGCTGCCAAGGATGCCCTACAGCTTTCCCTGCTGAAGGTCCCACATGTTTTTGCATTTCCAGACTCTGGCTCTCTGAGTCCCTCTCCATATCCACCCACCACCCTCAACACCACCTGAACCACCCTAATCAGAGCCTACGAAGTGCCCTAGCCCCAGGATCCTGCAGGACCACCCTGCCTGCAGCCAGTCCTAGCTTCTGTGGCTGCATACATGCACAATGTCAGGTCACAGTCTGAATCCCTAGCACCAGCCTTACAGAAGAAGACACAGTAAATGCAACGACATTCCATGTTCATGAATTGTAAGGTTTAATATTGTTAAAATGTCCAGTCTACCCAAAGTGATCAGAGTCAGTGCAATCCCTATCAAAATTACAGTAGCATTTTTCATAGATAAATTTTTTTAAAATCCCAACATTTTTACAGATTCACAAAAAGCTCAAATAGTTAAAGCAATCTTGAGCAAGAAGAACAAAGCTGGAGGCATCATAGCTCCATATTTCAGACTGTTACAAAGTTATGGTAATCAAAACAGTATAGTATTGATATAAAATACCAATAGAACAGAATAGACAGCCAAGAAATAAACCCATACATATAAGGTCAACTAATTTTCCACAAAGGCACCAAGAATATACAGCAGGGAAAAGAGAGTCTCTAATAAGTGACTGAAGGTGGGAATATAAATTGTACAGTCACTATGGAAAACAGCAGTGGTTCTTCAAAAAATTATAAATAGAGTTACCAGCATGAGCCAGCAATCCCACTTCTGGGTATACAGCCAAATGAAATAAAATCACTGTCACTGCACTTTTATGTTCATTTCAGCATTATTTATAGTTGCCAAGATATGGAAACAACCTAAGTGTCCATCAATAGATGAATGGATAAAGAAGATACACACACACACACACACACACACACAATGGAATACTATTCAGCTCTTAAAGAGAAGAAGACCTTGCCATTGGTGACAACAGGGATGAACCTGGAGAATATAATGTAAAGTGAAGTAAGCCAGACACAGACAAATATCACATGATCTCACATATATGTGAAATCTAAAAAAGTTGAATGCATGGTAACAGAGAGTAGAACAGTGGTTACCAAAGACTTATGGCAGGGGGCGGGGGGGGGAGGGCAGGGGAAACAAGGTGGTAAAAGAAAAGGGGAGATACTGATCAAAGGGCACAAACTCAGTTACAAGATGCATTCTGGACACATCATACATGGTAAATATGCTAATTAGTTAAACTGAGGTAATCATTTCACAATGTATATGAATGTCAAAGCATCCACTGTACACTTTAAAGACATACAATTTGTATTTTTCAAAAGTAAATAAAAATTTAAAAAAGAAGAGCAAACATCCACCTGCTAGATATATGCCACCTTTCATTTGGAAGTTAGAAACTGCATGTGTGATGACAACGCCCTTGCAAGGAAAGTTTAATGCATAGCCGGTAGCTGAACTAATGTGTATGGACCAGCATCATCTGACAAACTGCAGATTCATTGGTTGGCCCAATGAATCAGTTCAGCTGATGATTATACATTTAGAGGATATTCATTAAATATGGGAAGTGGGAGAGCACAATGAGATATACAGCCAAGACTGAAGAATATGCTAAACTGGGCCAACCCTGAGTATGAAAAAAAATTGGTTTACAAGAATTCCTGTAATGATGGAACAAAAAATTAAATAATGCCATTTGCTTCAACATGGATGAACCTCGAGATTCTCATACAAAGTGAAGTCAGAAAGAGAAAGACAAATAACCTATGAAATAATTTATATGTGGATTCTTAAAAAAAATGATATAAAGGAACTTATTTACAAAACAGAAATAGACTCACAGATATAGAAAACAAACTTATGGTTACCAAAGGGGAAAGGGAGAAAGTGAAAGTGAAAGTTGCTCAGTCATGCCCTACTCTTTGTGACCCCATGGACTATATAGTCCATGGATTCTCCAGGCCAGAATACTGGATGGGTAGCCTTTCCCTTCTCCAGGGGATCTTCCCAACCCAGGAATCCAACCCAGGTCTCCTGCATTGCAGGCGGATTCTTTACCAGCTGAGCCACAAGGGAAGCCTGGGGAAAGGGAGAGGGAGGAATAAATTAAGAGTTTGGGATTAACAGATACACACTACTATAAATAAAATAGATAAATTACAAGGATTTACTGTGTATCACAGAGAACTATATTCAATATCTCACAATAACCTATAATGGAAAGTGAAAGTGAAGTCGCTCAGTCGTGCCCCACCCTTTGCGACTCCATGGACTGTAGCCTACCAGGCTCCTCCATCCATGGGATTCTCTAGGCAAGAATACTGGAGTGGGTTGCCATTTCCTTCTCCAGGGGATCTTCCCGACCCAGGGATCAAACTGAATCTCCCACATTGCAGGCAGATGCTTTAACCTCTGAGCCATCAGGGAAGCTATTATAATGGAAAAGAATCTGAAAAAGAATATATGTATATATATATATAGCTGGATCACTTTGCTATACATCTGAAGTTAACACATAATAAATCAACTCTACTTCAATACAAATAATAACAGCAATAAGAAGAATTCTTGTAAAGAAAATGAAAAAGATGGAGAATAGAATTAGCAATGACTGTAGGTTAATGTCTTAGGGAGGGAGGCTTTTCAGTTATTTTTGTTATTGTTCATTTCATAAATAAATCATTTTTTCACCATATTCACTCTGTCTAGAAGTGTTTGCATAGAGTATTAATTCATTATAGTAAAATGACAAAATTTGATGGTTTCTTACTCACTGAAATGTATATCATTCTTCTCATAAGAAAATTAATTTTAAGTGTTTTTTAATTATTTGCTTTCCTTCAAGAAACTGAACATCACGTAAACTAGGAGACTGGTGTATTACGCAAACTATTAACATATAGGCTGTCATCAATGACATATAGGCTGTCATTTATAAATGGGGTGAGTTCTCACAGTTTCTTAGTAATGCAGAGGTTGGAAATTCAGAGTGTACTTTTTTTCATGAAGATTTGTTACACAGAATGGTTAGTTTTCTAAAACCAATAAAAAATTGTTCTACCCCGTTAACACTGATGAACTGTTTTCCCAGAGTAGTTAGTCTCAAAGTGTGGTCCACAAACCCTACGAAACCACTGAGACACTTTCAGGGAGTACCTGGGTCAAAAATATTTTCACAGTCACACAGAAATGCTATTTACCTACTGTGCCCCCATTTACACTGATGGTTCCAAAGCAGTGGTGAATAAAACCACCAACGCCTCAGCCCAAACAAAGGTGAGGGCACTGAACTAGTAGCTTTCATTTTTCACTAGTACTCATATATGGTAGAACAAAAATGCCAATTTCATTTAAGAATGACTATGATGAAAATACATTTGAATCGGTTCTATTGAGATGGATGAAACTGGAGCCCATTATACAGAGTGGAGTAAGCCAGAAAGAAAAACACCAATACAGTATACTAATGCATATATATGGAATTTGAAAGATGGTAACGATAACCCTATATGCGAGACAGAATAAGAGACACAGATGCATAGAACAGTCTTATGGACTCTGAGGGAGAAGGTGAGGGTGGGACGTTCTGGGACAATAGCATTGAAACATGTATATTATCATATGTGAAACAGAACACCATTCCATGTTCGATGCATGAGACAAATGCTCAGGGCTGGGGCAATGGGATGACCCAGAGGGATGGGATGGGGAGGGAGGTGGAAGGGGGGTTCAGGATGGGGAACACATGTAAACCCATGGCTGATTCATGTCAATGTATGGCAAAAACCACTACAATATTGTAAAGTAATTAGCCCCCAACTAAAATAAATAAATTTATTAAAAAAAAAAAGAATGACTATGATGAAGCTGTAAACATTGTTCATTATATTAAGTCACAACTCCAAAAGATCTCTTTTTAATATTCTGTATATCAAAATGGGCAGTTCGCAGAAAGCACTTCAGCTGCATACCAAACTACAATAGTTGTTTGCAGGAAGAAAAAAAAAATGCGTGATTGTTCAAGATGCAAATGAACTACCCACTTTTGCCATGGAATAGCATCGTTCCTTAAAAAGCCAACTGGCAAACAATGGTTAGGGGCTTCCGAGGTAGTGCTAGTGGTAAAGAACACTCCTGCCCATGCAGGAGATATGGGTTTGATCCCTGGGTCAGGGAGATCACCTGGAGGAGGAAATGGCAACCCACTCCAGTATTCTTACCTGGAGAATCCCATGGAAAGAGAAGCCTGGCAGGCTACAGTCCATAGCATTGCAAAGAGTTGGACATGACTGAAGTGACTTAGAATGTAGCATAAACAATGGTTATTCAGACTTGGGTATT
This sequence comes from Okapia johnstoni, assembly GCA_024291935.2. Taxonomy (NCBI): domain Eukaryota; kingdom Metazoa; phylum Chordata; class Mammalia; order Artiodactyla; family Giraffidae; genus Okapia; species Okapia johnstoni. The sequence continues at coordinate 40,979,119 of CM044319.1, read as the reverse complement.
CAGAAGATATTTTAGCTCCCTATTCATAAGTGAAGTTTCAGCTTCCTTCATCCCTGTTGAGCATATCTGAAAAGTCCATAAAAAGTCTATCACGAATAATCAAGAATATCTATTCAGTAAAATACCATACAAAAGTGATGAGCTCTCTCTCTCTCTCCCTTGTTTGACTAATTTTAGCAGCTGCTCCAAGCTTGACGTGCTCAGAGACCATTGGTTCTCAATTCTTCTGTATGGTATTTTACTGAATAGATATCTTAACCATAGCAGAGTTAGGCAGAGGTGTTCTTTTCCCTGCTTGCTGGGGTGGGAAAAAAAGTGGTTTCTCCCACGTGAGGGGCATTGACAAAAGTGCTATGGTTAAGATAATGGATTGGCCAAAAAGTTCATTCAGGTTTTTCCACAAGATCGTAGGAGCTTACAGGACTGGGGGAAAGAGAGGCTTCACCCTTAAAGGTGCACACAAAACTGCATGCACACTAGAACAGGGACAACAGCAGTAATTTGATAGAAACCTGAGCCGGACCTACCTGCTGGTCTTGGAGGGTCTTGGGGGAAGCAGGGGCTGCAGCTGTGCCTCACAAGGGGGTGAAGAAGCCAGGGAACGTGGACATGGGCAGCAGTCATACTGGGGGACACTCAGCAGAACCAACAACCCTGGCAGCTGGTATCTTGGCCCGTTAGCGCCAAAAACCTGCCCCACACAAAACTGGTTCCAGGAGAAGGTGCTGAGACTGGATGCCTGAAGCCAAACAACCAACTGGGCTTCGACACAGCACCACCCATCAGCAGACAGGCTGCCGGAAGACTAAAGAGCCCAGGGCCCTCTCTGGACATACCCTCCTAGACACGCCCCCTAGATATAGCCAGCCTACCAGAGGGCCAGGACCCAGCTCCGCCCACCAGTAGGCGGCACACGCCCTTCCCACCGGGAAGCCTGCACAAGCCTCTCAACCTGTCTCTATACTTATTGTTATTGTTTAGTTGGTAAGTCCTATCTGACTCTTGCGACCCCATGGACTGTGGCCCGCCAGGCTCCTCTGTCCTTGTGATTTCCCAGGCAAGAATACGGGAGTGGGTTGCCATTTCCTTCTCCAGGGGATCTTCCAGATCCAGGGATCGAATCCAAGTCTCCTGCATTGGCAGACATGGGCAGGTGGATTCTTTACTGTTGAACCAGCAGGGAAGCCTTCTTGCCTGTTACCAGAAGGCAGATACTAGAAGCAAAAAAACTATGATGCTGATCCCCCAGTGTAGGCCAGACCCTGCCCTGAGACCAGCTGAACAACCGCCACACCCAACAGCAGGCCAACACAACCTGGACACCATGGACTCCAGACCCAACTGTGTCAGGAACCAGCACAACCCTCCCCTGCTCCCACCACCACTGATCTGAAACAAGCTCTGGGATCCCTGGCCCTGCAGCCAGACTTCAGGAACCAGCTCTGCCTAACAGTAGTCTGGCACCAAGCCCAGGATCTGGTTTCACCAACCAGTACATGGGGCCACAGCCTGAGAGCATCTGGGACCCTGACTCTCCCCATGACTAGCCAGCACTAGCCCTGGGCACCCCCAGCATTCCACAACCAGCCAACTGTTGTCCATATGTGCTGAGTCACTCAGTCGTGTCCAACTCTCTGTGACCCCTTGGACTGTAGCCTGCCAGGCTCCTCTGTCCATGGGATTTCCCAGGGAAGAATACTGGTATGGGTTGCCATTTGCTTCTCCAGGGAATCTTCCTGACCCAGGGATCAAACTCACATCTCTTGTGTCTCCTGCATTGGCAGGTAGATTCTTTACTACTGAGCCACCTGAGAATCTCAACTCTTGACCAGGTCCCAGTAAACAGCAGCCAGCAGCATCCGCACAAGACAGGGCCTGGCAACCAACCAGATCAGGGGCCAGACCCCCCACATAGTCAGTCCACCACAACAGAAGGACCCACGCAGCCTTCTCATGAGGAACCTCTGTAGCTTACAGCTTAGGTGACCAGAGAGTAATGCACGGCTGGGACGCATGGGACGTTTCCTACAGAGGGCCACTTCTCCAAGGTGGAGAAACATAACTAACCTGCCACATACCTAAACACAAACACAACTTAGACAAAACGAAGAATATGTTCCAGACATAGGAACAAGATAAAACCCCAGAAGAACTAAGTGAAAGGGAGATACTACCTGAAAAAGAGTTCAGAGTATGATCGTAAAGATAATCAAAGAACTCAGAAGGAGAATGGATGGACAGCATGAAAACTTAGACATTTTTAACAAAAACTTCAAAACTATAGAGAACAAACAAGTGAGACCCTTCTGAGCTCAGGCTCCATGTGGTAGCACAGGTCGCCAGCCCATGAAGCTGGCCCTATTCCCTGCAAAGCATCTTTATCTTGTCAAATGGAAATCAATTTCTGTTGATCAAATAAACATCCCCCCCCCAAAAAAAATCAGAAGGTAGGACTATAAAGAAAGCATGACTGACACAAGCCAAAATTCAAATGGACTATTACAGTACTACCATATTGTGTGGGCTTTCCAGGTGGCGCCAGTGGTAAAAAACCCACTTGTCAATGCAGGAGACGTAGAGATGCAAGTTCGATCCTTGGGTCAAGAAGGGAAGAGGGCATGGCAACCCACTCCAGTATTCATGCCTGGAAAATCCCATGGACAGAGGAGCCTGACAGGCAACAGGGCACGGGGTCACAAAAAGTCAGATATGACTGAAGCAACTTAGCATGCATGCACACTCCATATTGTGTGTATGGGAAACAGCAGCCCGTATGCAGATCCAAGAGCTTATGACAATCAGCCTTAAATCTGAAGTTTTCTATCACAGCGAGGACCTCCCAAAACAGCCACCAGGGCCTTTGCTGGAAATAGTTCTCTCCACTCATTAATCTCGGGACCAACACAGCTGTGATTTCCAGGAAACAACAGAGACTCTGATGCAGCCACATCCTCAGAAAACAGTTATTTAAATGGACCTCTGTTGTCTAAAAGTCAATTAACAAAAGAAAGCAATGTTAATCAACAAATTCTAGCACTTAAAACTCGCTTAGTTTGCCTAAATGTTGATAAACTGCTATTAATTTTGTACAGTAAAGGCCAAGTTATCATTTGTTTCCATCTGCTCATAAGAAATGAGTTTAATCTCTAAATATTAATGAAAAGTGTTCATTTATAACTGAGGAACTTTTAAGCTTTCTAGATATTACCATCACTAATATAAATTTATCAGAAGGGTGGCAGCAAAGTCAAATCATAGACCAATAGAAGACTGCACTAATTGGAAAATCAAATCTGGCTAAATACCAGGTTTGGGCCAGAGCCCACTAATTTTCCCCAGTGCCATATACACAGCGAAGGAAGGTGCTTCAATCCTGTTACTTCAATCATGCAGTCAAATTAAATCATTTGTCTTCAAAGCACTCACTCTGTGCGTGCGTGCTAAGTCACTTCAGTCTTGTCTGACTCTTTGTGACCCTATGGACTATAGCCTGCCAGGCTCCTCTGTCCATGAGATTCTCCAGGCAAGAATATTGGGGTGGGTGGCCACGCCCTCCTCCAGGGGATCTTCCAGACCCAGGGACTGAATCTGCACCTCCAGCATCTCCTACACTGGGAGGCTAGGTTCTTTACCACTAGCACCACCTGGGAAACCTACTCATTCCCTATATAGGTTCTTATTGGTTTTGTTTATTTCTCTTTTTTCAAAAGTAACAGCACTGCAAATTTCTTTGCAGGTGGGGGGCAGGGGAGGGACATGTGTGTGGCTCTCACCTCTCCCTCATTGTGGGCAGTCCTGGGGGAGCTGTAAACCAAGGTACCTCCCTTGCCCCAAACGAAGTATGAGCAGTTGACCTGAGCAGACATGCTGAACCAGGACTTTGAATCTTGATCGAGTTAAAAAAAAACAATGTGGGCCACTCTCGCCTTCTGCAACAGCCCACGCTATGTCTATGGAATGTTTCTCCCAAGGCTGCTCTCGCCTTCTGAGAGGGCCCACACTCTATCTTTGGAGTGTGTTTATCTCTAAATAAATCCACTTCTTACATATCAAAAAAATAAAACAATGTTAGAAATCTCACTCATTCCAGCAGTGGGGCCCTGCAAAGACGATTGACTTATTTCTGCTGCATGAATCCCCTAAACCTGCATTATCCTACCTATCCTTTTTCTCCAGTTTTTTTCTATTATTCGTATAGGATATCCAATATCTCTGTGATAAATTACTTTTCTGTTAAAGTTAGACAGAGTATCTGCTGCTCTGAAACTAGAAATACACTTAACAACATGATTTGTGCTTCTGGGGTGACCAAGACACATTTTAGATTCCCAAAGACATGTGGATCAACCAAAGGCAAGCTTGCAAAACTGAGCATCTCACTGGAGGAAGAATAAAAATCATTAATAAATATGATGGAAGCACTGGCAAAGCAACCGACCAGTGTGTTCAAATCATATAATACACTTTACAGTTATGGGTTTATATTAGAATGTATACTAAAGAATACCCAGAGAATCCAATTTTGAGGCAATTATCAGGACAAATATGAGAAAAGAGATGGAAAGAGCTTGGTTTAACAAGATGAAATGTTTGTTAACTTGGTCTAACAAAATGACCTGCCCGAATCAAATAATCTTGACAACTGCCAAAAATCACTTGCAATTAGCATCATAGGATTAGCTGAACACAAAGAAAAACAGACTTTGTCATCAGAGAAGTGTTAAATTACCAGTGTCCTAACAACCAATTTGGCTGTGACACATCTGGTTAGGTTAAGTAATGCACTATCGTTTTTATCCTCAAGTATCCTGGGATGTGCAACATATGACTCATGAAGAAAAACCAATGGGCAACCTCCATAGTGACATTTTAACATAATCTCTGTAACAGCAATAACTATTTGAAATCTACCTTTAAAAAAACACTCTCAATCTGTACTTTTTTTCATGTAAAAAGAAATAACGAGGTTTATTAACTTGATTTTTGCAACAGAATGTAAAAACATTAACTTTGGGTGACAATATTGTGTCTACTCTGCTCTCCAGCCTAATGGGCTGAGGTGAAAATCAGGCTTCAGTCTGCCTGCTTATACAATAATGATAGTATGTGTTTCTTGAATACTAACTCAACCAAGAAATCCAGCGCCCTAGTTTGAGCCTTAACTGATTCTGACTTGCCAGCACCCCTGCCTTCTCCAGATGCTAGGGTTCCAGTGGTGTTGCCTGAAAAGTTGTGGTAGTTACAACACTGTCACTTCTCTCTCAAAGGCAGGGAGACTGGGGTACCGACAGCCTTACTATGGGACCTCGGACCCCTTTGCTGCAAGTGCTGCAATGCTTGCTCCTGAACAAACCTCTCCTCCAGCAACAAAATACAAAGAAACCACACAGGACTAAAAATAACTGCATGCATGTGCAGCTGGGACAAATTCTGGACAAAAGACACAAAAAGACCAAAACACTCTATTTCCACTTCTGAAAAACCAGGAGCAAAACCTGGGTGTAGGGAGCAAAAGCAAGGTACTGTGCATGCCCCCTGCACACAGCATCTCCTAAGGGGTGCACAAAACACTCAAGCCACCCCTCCGGCCAGACCCCTGAACACATCCATACCCTTAACCCAATAAGGAACAAGCTCACCGCACCCTCAGGGAGCAAGCAAGCAAGAGAAATTGTTGTTTGTTCTCTCTCCCCACTACTGAAGCAGGGGCCCCAGTAAAGCCTTGCCTGAATTTCTTGTCTGGCCTTTAGTCAATTTCTATTGATTGGAGAAGGCAGTCAATGTTGGTGGGGCTTCCCAGGTGGCTCAGAGGTAAAGAATCTGCTTACCAATGTAGGAAATGCAGGAAACTCGGGTTCATTCCCTAGGTCAGGAAGATTCCCTGGAGAAGGAAATGGCAACCCACTCCAGTATTCTTGCTTGGAGAATCCCGTGGACAGAGGAGCCTGGTGGGTTACATTCCACAGGGTTGCAAAGAGTCGGACACGACCTAGCAACTGAACACATAATCAACGTCGGTAACATTACTAGTCCACAAGAGACTAGTCCATAGTCTGTGCCTAGGGCAGTAACCATTACTACTGCTAATCAAATACATTCTGCTCTCTGCCTCTTGAGTTCAAAGGCCTCCTAGGATTTCTGGGCCCCTCATTCTGGGGCAGACCACATGACTTGTGGAGTGAAGCACCCAGCTACCTGCAGTGGAGGTAGGGCACTAACAAGTCAACCTTTTGCATTTGAGCACCTCTAGGATTCAGGAGGTTTTTCCACATGATGTCACCTAATTCAACAGACATGAGGTATTAAAATGTCAATGTCATCACCAATGGGTTCTTAAACAGTACCTTCAGAAAGCAAAACCAAACTCTCAATTCTGCCTACTAGGTATTCAATTCAGTTACCTGGCATGATGCAAACAAAGATTTTGGTAACTAACTGAACTTTGAACAGACCACAGTGGTAGAATGTTGTTAATATATTTCATCAGCTCCCTGATCAGTTCTACAAGGTCTTTCAGAACCTATGCAGCCAGAGGCATGTTGAATTCTGGGAAGCACACAAACTCAGTGACATAACTATAGACATCTTATTGACAAAGTCCCAGCTTGTGGCAACCAAAATAAGAACTTGGAAATCTCTGCTGAGTTAGGATATCAGCGGATAATAGTTGACTTCAATTATCTTATTTCTTCAGTAAGAAAAAAATGTCCCACCTGGGTGAAAAGGTTGTGTAGGCAGAACCACAGCAGGCTTGTGTTCATTCTCTGCTGAGTGTGCCCCTGCTGGTTCATAAGCACAAATCACCTGTGTGTCAACCCTGAGCTTTCCCTATGCCAATTGTTGGATATGAGATGCTAAGCTCACCAAGGGGCTTGGGCATACATAAAATGTGTGTCAAAACCTATTCCTAAGAGCTTGTTATAATGATGTGTAATATAAAATCAAAACTTCTAAAATCTAATATGCATGTCCACATGCACATGCTTTAATAACATGCGTTATTAAAGGAATTAGGGATTAAGACCTGAAGTGAGCAGTTAAAACATTAGGGAGGTGAGGTTTGTGAAGAGTCAGAGACTAGGGAAGGCTTGAACTTAGATTTGAAGGATGTGTGGGTTTGAACACACAACATTTGATAGACATACCAATTTGGGTAGGAACATTAATTATTAGACTATTCTTAGTTTCTCAATACACGTTATCTATTTAGTTACCAACTGATTAATAGCAAACAAGGCCCTTATTTTAGAATAAAGCAATTCCTTATTACTGAGGGGAAAAAGTATGTAATATGCATATGTCACACCCTATTAAGTGATCTTAGACAACACTCAGAACTTATTTGAGCATTAATTTCCTCGTCTGTGAAACGCAGGACTGAGATTCAGTGATGGTTGCGTTCCCTAACAACTTGGTAATTCTCTGATTACTACATGTTATGGATCTTTTAGCCATCTATTTTCTTCAAATTTGCCACCCACAAAAAATACTCCCATTACAATTGCCATGCTATTCACCCTTCTTTTGGCCAAACGAAGAAAGAGAGAATAAAAGCAACCATCACATTTAAAGGAAAGAGTTATCAGTCATTCTTGTATATTGCAGCTGCTTGAGAAGCCATAGGGCAAGGCATTTATATGGAAGATAAGCTCATTGTGTTGAACAAATTAATGCTGGATTGTGAATTAAATGGCGTGTCTTCGGACAGCTAATTAGCTTTGTGCTGCTCAATTAAGTTTTGAAAGGACACGGTGGGTTTCTTGGTGGAATACAGAAAATGCTTCAAGGCTATTGCTGCTCTGGATAATCTCAATTGCAAGCCCAGTGTAAATGAGCAGGAAAGAATCAAGAGCTTTGGAAACCCCCAAACAGCGCAGACTCCCAGAGAGCTTGCATTTCAAACCCTAAATAGCAAGATAAAAACTTTATTTTTAACCACATCTGGAAATCTCAACAGGCTAACAAACATGAAATTAATTCAACTTTATTTTTCATAGCATTGAGCAGAGTGTATTTTTCATTTAGATGGAGAACAAATATTTTAAAAGTAAGAATGAACACTAAATTAAAATGCCTTCTCTTCGGTATACTTTTACTTTACAAGATGGAACCACAAACATCTCTTCTTCCATATACTGAGAAGGAAGGTGTTGCTATTGGAAATGCTTGGGCTTTTAGAATAAGAGAAAGTTAAACAGAGCTTGTTTCAGATTTTTAACTCCGCTACTGACCCCGGGAAAATGACTTAACCTCTTTGTCTGAATTTTCACACCTACAAAATTGGGTTATAATTATTATCTCATAGGGTTATTATGAAGACGCCAATAGTCCAAGTACAATGTCAGTCCCAATTAAACCCAGTTTCCCTTTCCTGTCCATATTGGTTGTGAATAGACTTAAATCCATATGTAGATTTTCTTTTAAATACCAGAAACTGCCAGGAGTTAGGAATATGCCTGCCACTACAGATACATTGCCAACAGTTGCTGTGCTATAGAAAAAAAATTTCAAGTAGAATTCTGCTACTCATACAAATAAAGTAGGTAAACACAAAATCGATCCTACTAACTGTTTCTGTAAGCCTGGGGATGTCCCTGCTTCTCTCCTAGAACAATCGATCATCAGGATGCAAAGCAGAGCTCCAAGATAACTCAACAGTGCTCTGAAAGCAGGATTTGCTAGTCTCCTTGTGTAGCTCAGTCGGTAAAGAATCTCCCTGCAGTGCAGGAGACCCTGCTTTGATCCCTGGGTTGGGAAGATTCCCTGGAGAAGGAAACGGCAACCCACTCCAGTATCCTTGCCTGGAAAATGTCATGGACAGAGGAGCCTGGTGGGCTGTAGTCCATGGGGTCGCAAAGAGTCGAGCACGACTGAGCGAATAACACTTACTTGTCATATCGGGTAACAATGTCAGCAAGGGAAGAAGGCACAAAGACCAAGACAAATCTAGACCTAGAACACAGTTGCACGGGTGCATAAAGGGTTAAAATACACATATGCAATCCCCTGAACAATACCATCACTTCAACCACTAAGATTTGTAAGCCCCCAGCCTTGCAACCCCAAACTAAAAAAAAATGTGCTCTCCTGGACTTCCTGAAATGCCCATTTTCCTCACTAGATTTGAACCCACTAAGTGTAATTTCTCAGTTTTCTTATCTATAGACCATCTGCTTCTGAGAGTTGGGAAATCACATACTGTTTGCTTGTTTCTTTTTCTCCTAACTTAGGAGCCTGTATCCCCATAAAACTCTGCTAACTGCCAGAAGGCAGAGCAGTTTCCCTTTCAGACAACCTCCAGCTACCAATGAGTGAAGACTCTTTAGTTTCACTTGGGCAGTTTTTCATTTCAGGGCTCTTTGGCGAGGGATGTATTACCGGGTTTGCCAGATTCTTATACATTCTAGCCAATCACATTTCTGGAACACTGATCATTTGTCCAGTGAAAAATTGCTTCTAGCATTCCCACCCCCCACCAATGCAGGTCAGAAATAACAATATTGGGAGCATTTGAAAGACCCACCTCTGCAAAGTGGGTTCCTGATAAGATTTTTATTTCTAATAGCAACCAACCATCTATCCAGCATACTGCTTATACCAAAGGACCTTAAAGTATGTGACAAATAATAACACTGTCAAGTTTTTCTAACTGTATCTAATTTTCTGACATCAATGTATCTAACTTATCTGATGCATAGAAGTGTGGTATGGCAAAGAATAGGAGACTGCATCTACATTCCTACAAACAAGTTTGACTAAAAGCAGCAAATTTATTTAAAGGAGGAAGAATAATACAGGCCAAGTGAATCTCCTAGTTTCATTTTTGTTTGAGTAAAAAGCACCACAGTGGTACATTCAGATAATGTACTGGAATATCATTCAGCAGTAAAAAGGCAAGGAAACCATGAAAAGACATAGAACTGAATGCATATTACTAAGTGGAAGGAGACCATCTGAAAAGGTTACATACTGTATGATTCCAATTATAAGACATTCTGGAAAAGGCAAAATTATAAAGATAATAAACAGATCAATTGCTGCTGGTAGGCAGAGGATTCTGATGGCAATGAAAATATTTTGCACAACATAATGATGGATACATGTCATTACACATTTTTCCAAACTTACAGAATGTAAAATATGAAGAGTCAACCCTAAGATCAACTTACGGATTTAAGGGTAATTTGATGCGTCAAAGTAGGTTCATCCTTGGTTAAAAAAAAGAAAAAAAGAAAGGTACTATTCTATTGAGTGATGTTGGTAAAGAGAGGTGGCTATGGATACGTGGAAGTGGGAGTACATGGGAAATCTCTGAAGGCTCTTCACAATTTTATTGTCAACCTAAAACTGCTCTCTTTTTTTTAAAAATAAATTTATTTATTTTAGTTGAGGGCCAATTACTTTACAATATTGTAGTGATTTTTGCCATAGATCGACATGAATCAGCCATGGGTTTACATGTGTTCCCCATCCTGAACCCCCCTCCCACCTCCCTCCCCATCCCATCCCTCTGGGTCATCCCATTGCCCCAGCCCTGAGCATTTGTCTCATGCATTGAACCTGGAATGGTGTTCTCTTTCACATATGATAATATACATGTTTCAATGCTATTGTCCCAGAACGTCCCACCCTCACCTTCTCCCTCAGAGTCCATAAGACTGTTCTATGCATCTGTGTAAACTGCTCTTTAAAAAAAAAATAGTCTTGGACGTCCCTGGTGGTACAGTAGATAAAAATTTGCCTGCCAATGCAGGGGACATGGGTTTGATCCCTGGTCTGGAAAGATTCCACATGCTAAGGAGCGACTAAGCCCATGTGTCATAACTACTGAAGCCCGCATTCTCCAGAGCCTGCACATGGCAACTACTGAAGCCTGTGTACCTAGAGCCTGTGCTCTGCAACAACAGCTACCTCGATGAGAAGCTCAGGCACTGCAACCAAAAGCAGCCCCTGTTAGCAACTAGAGAAAGCCCAAGCACAAACAACAAAGACCCAGCCCAACAAAACAGATAAACTAAATAAATAAAATAAAAATTAGGTCTTCCCAGGTGGGATTAGTAGTGAAGAATTCACCTGCCAATGCAGGAATCACAAGACTCGGGTTCTAGCCCTGAGTTGAAAGATACTCTGGAGTCGGAAATAGCAACCCACTCCAGCATTCTTGCCTGGAAAATTCCATCGGCCGAGGAGCCTGGCGGGCTACAGGCCATGAGGCCACAAAAAGTCAGACACAACTGAGTGACTGAGCACTGAAATTAAAATTTAAAAAACAGTCTTTAAATAAAGGGGCAGGAGGACAACAGAGCCTACTATATGCCAGCAGGCCACAGGCTACATGCTGGGGACTCCACAAGGGATATCGGATTCCAGCCCCAGGAAGCACACAGACTAGTGCTCCTGTAATCACAGACAGGGCCCTGATCAATGTAAGAGTCACCTTTGTAACGCTACTAACAAATGGTGATCCGGCTGTGACTGAATACACTGTAGGGACTGGAACACTCTGTAGTACCCATTTCTTCTGGGACAAACTAATGGACCAGTTCATTTTTTTTTTAATTTAGTATCTATACAGATATGAAATACTACCTTTCCTGGCTAATGTATTCACATTTGTATAACAGAGACTTGTCTTTAGACTAAGACATCACGGTTGGAATTTCAGACATGGCGGCAGACCAATCAAAAGACTATTTTTCTTACTGGAGTGGAGAAGAGACCTCTCCGTGCCCTTCCAATCAGACACCATGATTGGTGGCCTTTCCCCGATAAAGGATCAGCCCTGCTTCCAAAGGATGAGTAATTGTGGAGAATAAAACACTTTTCTTCCAAGAAGTCACAAAAATAACTATTCTGCCCTCACATCATTTCCCTCCCTTCATTCCACTATAATTTATGAAAATAATTTAAAACTTTGGACTTTAGTGACTACTGCAAAATCCGGTCTGCAATTAGTTTTGTATGTTTAAGGTTTCATACATCAGAGCAAATCATAATTCTTTGGAAGCAAAGTTGAACCTTGAAAAAGATATGAATCTGCAAGCTTCCGTTTTTAGAGAAATTGATTTGTAAGAGAAAAGGACTTGAGTACGCTTTCCTTGGTGGAAAATTTCTGAAAATAAATCTTGAAGAAACCGGTATAAGAAGCTGCCATCAAATTCCAGTTCTCAACAGTCACAATCAAGTGTTATTAATACCAGGTGCCAGGGACTATGCTGGGTGCTTCCTTATGAATTAGGCCATCAGTGCTGGGAGGTGACTGTGGCATCAAGGTGCAAGGATGTTGAGACTGAAGTGAGAAGCTACTGTGCAGCCAGGTCCATGAAATAACCCTTCAGAAGAAGCTATTTCAAGTCATTCTGACTACCATTCTTGCTCACCTCCCTCTTTGGCTTAGGTGGTGCATGCGTGTGCGTGCCTGCTAAGTCACTTGCGTCGTGTCCGCCTCTTTGTGACCCCATGGACTGTATGCAGCCCACCGGGATCCTCTATCCATGGGATTCTCCAGGCAAGAATACTGGAATGTGTTGCCATGCCCTCCTCCAGAGGGTCTTCCTGACCCAGGGATTGAATCCCCCTCTCAAGTCTCCTGCATTGGCAGGCGGGTTCTTTACCACTAGCGCCACCTGGGAAGCCCGGCTGATATAGTGCTTGCTGCTAAATGGTACCCAGCTAATGCGCATCAAACTGAACAAACGCTATAAAATCTGAAACCTGCTGTCTCCACAGCCTCTCTACGCCTTGGGAAGGTTTATTAGAGGCAGTATATGCTCTCCCTCAACGTTCTGCCTTGATGATTGATGATATGGAAGATGATTAAAGATCCTCAAACTTGGGAGTCTTTAATATATGAGTAGTAATCCCTTCAAATAAATCACACATAAGTAATAAGTTAAGAACGTCATTCAAAAATTACAAAGGAAGTCAAATCTTGTTTACTGGGACTCATCAGAACTGATTTATCCTTGTTATCAGAAATGTAATACCAGATTGCATTTCTAACTGGCTCCCTGAATGACTCCTTTGTTTTGTTTTGATGATAGCTCAGTGTTAATGAACATAACATTTGGCAAGAAAACAGCTAAATCTGCTAGCAGTACATGAATTTCACTCTGTATTATCACGCTGGCTTCCATGGTCACATCTGTGAAGCCAAAAAAAAAAAAAAAAAGAAAGAAACAGCTTCTGAAACAAAGGACCACCTACTGGCCCCCAAGCCAGTCTAATTGACTCTGGGTATTTTCTTGGTTTGCAGATCAAACTGAATAACATCTAAACTAAATTACTTTTCTTTCATAGAAAAAGGCTCTTTTCCACCCAGAATTTCAAGCTGTTTTCATAAAAGAAATTTAAGAAGCTGCATGTTAGAAATGACTTTGAATGCAGGGAAGAGATTCAAACTTAGAAAATAGGATTTCTGCTCATCTGGAAAAGAAAAGGTAGACAGATGAGCTACTTTATAAACTCACCCAATGTCTCTTTTTTTTTTTTTTTTTTTACCTAAACTCACCCAATTTCTCTTTCAGGACAACAGCTTTGAGAAGATTTCTTAAGTCCAAGCTTAGAGTGGCATTTCACCATTTCTGGTTACTTGCTTTTATTGACTGATCAACATGTATTAATGAGCCCCTGTTATGTATCATGTGCTGGGAACACCTGATAACATCTGAGCACCCTGTAACCCAAACTGGATGAGGTTCTTCCCTTCAAGATACTATCACATGAGCAGGGGAAAGGATTGTGGCCAAACACTGCAGTCCAGGATGTAAAACTGCTACAAAAGTGATGTAGGAAAGACCCACAGTAGGGGATCTGACATAAACAAAGTGATCAAGGATGGACTCTGGCATTAAATGATCATTAACTCTAGAAATGTGGAAATTCACTCTGTATAGGGTGTGGCAGGCAGAAGGAACCTCAGGTGGAAGCCTCCCTCCCTACAAAGAGTATGGTGACCACATGGGACAAAAAGAGAAGCAATATGTGGCTGAAACACAACCGGGGGGGAAGAGCGTGATACCAGGAGAGATGGAGAGGGTTCAGGAACAAGACCATGCAGGCCCTGCTGGTCCACTTAAGAGTTTAGTCTTCATCCATAGGGAACAAACGTATGGATACCAAGAGGGAGGGGGAGGGCAAGAATTGGGAGATTGGGATTGACATATATACATTATTGATACTATGTATAAAATAGATAACTAATGAGAATTTACTGTATATCAGAGGGAACTCTACTCAATGCTCTGTGGTGACGTAAATGGGAAGAAAATCCAAAAAAGAGGAGATATATGGAAACATATAGCTGATTCACTTTGCTGTACAGTAACACTGTACAGCAACTGTACACAACACTGTAAAGCAACTCTACTCCAATAAAAATTCATTAAAAGAAAGAGTTTAGTCTTCATCTTAGGAGAGTGGGAAACCCCAAAGGGTTACAGGCAGGAAAGTATCACGATCAGTCTTGAGTCTTTAAAGGTGGTTGAAGGGAGGAGAACAGATTGGAAAGGGAACCAGAGCATCTGTGAGTGGCTCAGTGAGGAGGCGTATAGCCCAGGCAGTAGACGATGGTAGCTTACCCTAGAGGGCAGCAGTGAAAAGGGCTGGATAGTTTGAGAGAATATCTCATATCCACTTCCATTGCCCAACCTGGGTCCTCCATCTCTTCATTATAAACAGCTTCGTTTCTCTCTACATTGATTTTCTTGCCCATTTCATACTCCCCTCTGTGATACCAGATTTTAGTGCTATGTTTTGTTATAAGGGCTCAATGTTTATTTGTGTTATGCATGAGTAATTCCACTTTCATTAAGCTCTTCCCTGAACCATAAAATTCTTCCAATTCAATCTGTCTTACAGTCAACCATGGAAGAGTACAAACAGAAAGGTCACAGAACTGGCCCAGTGGCCCCCGGGGCACAAGTGGAGATTCCTGGAGGGAAGGTGTTCTCACCCCATTCCCCAGTCACAACCTTAAATCCAAAGCCAGCATGAGAGTGAGTGGTCAGGGGAAACGGAAGCCTTGACCGTAGGGTTTCATGTCTCTGAAATGAACCTTCTCTATAACACCCACTGCCATCCCACTATCATCCATCTCTCAAACCGCCTTTGCTGTGACTTTCGTAAGTTATTAGCACCTTTTCTAGAATCTCAGATGGACTTATAACATCCTAGTCATCCACTTCTCCTGTAATGCCCTTAATATTATTAGATGGCTCAAGGCCTAATAATGAGAATATAAATAAACAATTTTATGATGTGTGATGTGCATGCATAATCAAGTTCCACTCTTTGTGACCTCATGGACTGTAGCCTGCCAGGCTTCTCTGTCCATGGAATTTTCCAGGCAAGAATACTGGAGTGGGTTGTCATTTCCTCCTTCAGGGGATCTTCTCGACCCAGGGATCAAACCCATGTCTCTTGCATTTCTTCATTAGCAGACTTACTCTTTACCACTGTGTCACCTGGGAAGCCATAAAACATCTTTAAAGGTCTTTTATCTGTACTACCTCTATGACACAATAACCCCCACGAGGTAGGCAAGACTGGGGTTAATTCCCTAGCCATGCCTTGAGGATGAAACCCACTCTTTTAGATGACAGCACAGTGAGCAGCTGCTGGGCTGACTGGTCAGGAAGACTTCACAGATCTCCCCAAGAGCTTCAGTCATGCCAAGCCCAGGTATCTCAGATGGAGTGCACACCATTTCCCCCACAGCCTCTTCCTCTGGGGGAAGCTTGGCTCCTGTGATACTTAAGCAATTTAATTTTAGCCATTTCACTAAGACAATGATCTGAAACTGAAAATAGCATTCATAGCTTCTGTCAAGCACCCCCAGTTTCTACTAACATCCAGAAGTGATTCCCACTGGATTTTTCCATTCGGGCTACTTATCACAGGGGAGCTGTCCTCTTGCTCTAACTACAGAGGCAAATATGAATGGTAGGTGGTATAAACATGGCCTTACCACCTTCCACACTTTCTCTGACTAATCAGATTACTAACAGAAGGAAAGACTGACCGCTAGAGTTAGGCAGTTCCTTAGCAGACACTCAATCCACTTTGTTGACCCCTTGGCCCATATCATTGTATGTACATGTGCATATGTCTGTCCAAAAAAAGTTACATCTGAGAATCCCTGTGGGAGTCCAAAGGTCCAGGCCAGACATTCTGCTATTGCTCAAGAGATTTTGGAAAACTTGTCTTTGAGAACTATCTTTAAAACCAGTTTATGGGACTTCCCTGGTGGTACAGTGGTTAAAAATCTGCCTGCCAATGCAGAGGACACTGGTTCGATCCCTGGTTTGGGAGGATTCCACATGCCACACAGCAACTAAACCCATGCATCACACCTACTGAAGCCCTTATGCTCTAGAGGCCATGCTCTACAACAAGAAAAGCCACCTTAATAAGAAGCCCATGCCCCACAACTAGAGAAAGCCCTCCTGCAGCAAGGAAAACCCAGTACAGCCACAAATAAATAAATACATAATTTTAAAAATAATTTTTTAAAAGATACAATAGCATATAAGTTACAGGGGAAAGCTGTCTTGAAGAACTCCTGGAACAACTTCAGACTGAGAGGCCTGAGTGACAAATGGAATTTGTCAGTCAGCAAATCCACCCATAAAAAAATAATAGCAAACGAAGCAACAAACAATTAATCTCAAAAATATACAAGCAACTCCTGCAGCTGAGTTCCAGAAAAATAAACGACCCAAGCAAAAAATGGGCCAAAGAACTAAACAGACATTTCTCCAAAGAAGACATACAGATGGCTAACAAACACATGAAAAGATGCTCAACATCACTCATTATTAGAGAAATGCAAATCAAAACCACAATGAGGTACCATTTCACACCAATCAGAATGGCTGCTATCCAAAAGTCTACAAGCAATAAATGCTGGAGAGGGTGTGGAGAAAAGGGAACCCTCTTACACTGTTGGTGGGAATGCAAACTAGTACAGCCACTATGGAGAACAGTGTGGAGATTCCTTAAAAAACTGGGAATAGAACTGCCATACGACCCAGCAATCCCACTGCTGGGCATACACACCGAGGAAACCAGAATTGAAAGAGACGCGTGTACCCCAATGTTCATCGCAGCACTGTTTACAATAGCCAGGACATGGAAGCAACCTAGATGTCCATCAGCAGACGAATGGATAAGGAAGCTGTGGTACATATACACAATGGAATATTACTCAGCCATTAAAAAAAAAATACATTTGAATCGGTTCTATTGAGATGGATGAAACTGGAGCCCATTATACAGAGTGAAGGAAGCCAGAAAGAAAAACACCAATACAGTATACTAATGCATATATATGGAATTTGAAAGATAGTAACGATAACCCTATATGCGAGACAGAATAAGTGACACAGATGCATAGAACAATCTTTTGGACTCTGAGGGAGAAGGTGAGGGTGGGACATTCTGGGACAATAGCATTGAAACATGTATATTATCATATTTGAAACAGAACACCATTCCAGGTTCAATGCATGAGACAAATGCTCAGGGCTGGGGCAATGGGATGATCCAGAGGGATGGGATGGGGAGGGAGGTGGAAGGGGGGTTCAGGATGGGGAACACATGTAAACCCATGGCTGATTCATGTCAATGTATGGCAAAAACCACTACAATATTGTAAAGTAATTAGCCCCCAACTAAAATAAATAAATTTATTAAAAAAAATAAATAAAGACTTGCTGTCACTGAGGAGTATCAAGAAAACGTGGTCGCAGGTGTTTGCATATGACACAGACACTCCTGAAAGAAAACAGCAGTGTGTATCAGTCTTCTCGGCACAGAGCCTAGGAGGATAGGTAAAATACCTTCATTCTTGGATATAAGAAGTTCTAATGTCTCCACTTCCAAAAAAAAAAATCTGCTGTCAACTGATAGTCACATTTCAGACCTCATTTTAATTCTTCACATTTCCAGGGTTCTAACCACTGTTGTCATCTCTTCTCTACCCACTGAACAATGTCGGCAGCCAACAGCCCAGTCTTTGAGGTCTGGGGAGGTGTCTTACTCGGTTATGACAAAGAGCAGTAACAGGCACTCTGAAGCACTTGAATTGTGGAAATAATGTTGAAATCACTGACTAACAATTGTACTGTCTGTGTTTATTAACATGTGGGAAGTCGCCATGTACTGCATAAACTGATTTAACTCTAAAGATGAAAACATGTGTGAGTTTGAAAACTGTCCACTTGCAATGAGCCTGATATATAGGCAGATAGAGCTGAGGGTTGAGAAGTGTGAAAATTGTTTATCTTACCTAAGAAACCATGATTTTCAATCTTATTTTAAAATAAGGCACAGAAACAAAAATAGACCCTGCCTTCAGAATTTTTCAGGGAACATATCTCTTTTCAACTCATCCTATCTCCACAAAAATGTCTCTTAGAGTTTGGTCATTTATCTTTAAAATTTCTTAAAGGAAAGAAACAAGAATGTTCACATTTAATCTAAAAGTATGCTTGTGTGTTAGTTGCTCAGTTATGTCCAGCTCTTTGCAACCCCATGGACAATACCGTGTCAGGCTCCTCTGTCCATGGAATTTTTCTGGCAAGAACACTAGAGTAGGTTGCCATTTTCTTTTCCATGGGCTCTTTTCGACACAAGGATTGAACCCAGATCTCCTGTATTGCAGGTCAATTCTTTACATCTAAGCCACCAAGGAAGCCCCTTATTATAGAACTATGTAAGAGTGAAAAATTGAAAACATTATTTTATATTAATTAGGTTAATTAAATGTATTATATAAATGTAGGTTATAATACTGTGCCACTGCTATAAATCATGTTTTCATAAAGAATTTAATGACAAAGGGAAAGACTCACCCCCATTGCCCATAAGCTCTAGGAAGCAGATGGCCCGAGACCCAAGATCTTTTCTTCATACCGGGTCAAGCTCCATCTGAGAACCCACTTCTGTGTCTAAATGCAACTTCAGGATTTTCATTTATAAAGGTGACTGAATGACAACACAGGGAGGCTAGTGCATTGAAAGAAGTTTAATGTAGAGATTCTATTTTATTACTACATTTCCAGAGAGGACAGCGCACACAGGGCTGCATGGGGAAACACCAGATTTGATTAAGAGCCCGAAGAGGTGAGTGGAAAGCATGGCCCAGAGCATTTATTGTGTTTTCCACAAGAAACAGCTTAGGATTGCCTCACTGGAGTATTCTGTGGGCTCTTAGTTATAGAGGTGGTCTCTAGGTGCCTGGTACCTGGTTCTGGCTGATTAGGGCAGAGGAACCTGCCTCCTAGAGTTCAGAATCAGAGAAAGGAGGTTGTTCAGCGCGAAGGTTCTGGATTAATTTGCAAATGAAAGGGATGCTCCCTCCTGGGTGGTGAGCCTTTTACTGCCTCTAAGAATTGACTGTCCCCTCAGAGCAGCAGTCTTTCCCCAGCCAGTGAGGTCACAAATGCCAGAGAATCAGAAATTCGGAAAATTTCTAAATATCGTTAACACAACATCTATAAACAAGCAGCTGCTCCCAAAAACCTCTGGACCACGGAACAAAGCACTGACTTATCCTCAGCATGTTTGTCTCCTTCTTTAAAAATATAATCACTTTGTTGGCCTCCTTCATGACACTGTGTCCCCAGTTCCCCAATCCTTTATAATACATGCACCTCTGATATAGTGTATGGCCCTCTGCCTTGTTGATAGCCGGACCATCACTTTACTCATCTTTGCATCCACCACAGTATTTTTCACTTCATAGAATGTGAAAGATGCACCTTTTCTGATGGGGGCAGTTTTGACCACAGTCACATCTGCTGACAGCTAGTGGATTATATTGAGTTGGCCAAAAAGTTCGTTCAAGTTTTTCCATAACATCTTCTGGAAAAACTGAACAAACTTTTTGGCCAACCCAGTTAGAAGACCCTGGCGGATTTCACAAGTATTCTGTGAGCATTTACTGTACCCTATGAAAATGTATGTTGTCAATTACCCTTAACAATCCCTAAGAGAAGGAAGACAAAACTCAAAACGTAGGTATGTTTTTGCTTGATAAAATATTCCATAGCCTCAAAATAAAAATTAAAAAAGCCCTGGTAGGAAAATTTTGCAAAGGAGGGTGGGAGTACAAGGGAGACAAAGGGAGACAAGGGAGTACACATCCTCCCAAACCGGAAAAATGTGCTGGATGTGTATACTTGAATGTGTGCATTAGCCCCAAGTAAGGCTCCAAGGCTCACCTCAAACACAGTTAAAAGCCTGAAAATGCTGAAAATGATTTAGCCACATTTTCTTTATCTACTCATCTGCTGAAGGACAATTAGGTTGCTTCCACATCCTGGCTCTTGTAAATAGTGCCGCAATGAACATTGGGGTACATGTGCCTTTTTGAATTGCTGTCTTCTCAGGGTATATGTCCAGTAGTGGGATTTCTGGGTCATATGGTAGTTCTCTGTGGTACATATATAGAATGGAATATTACTCAGCCATAAATAGGAATGAAATTGAGTCCGTTGAAGTGATGTGGATAAACCTAGAGCCTGTCATACAGAGTGAAGTAAGTCAGAAAGACAAAAACAAATATCATTGCTCATATATATATGGAATCTAGAAAAATGACATTGATGAACTTTATTTTCAGGGCAGGAAAAGAGGCACAGACAGAGAAAATGGACTTGTGGACACGGTAGGAGAAGGAAGGAGAGTATGAATTGAGAGAGTAGCACAGACATATATACGCTACCATGTGTAAAACAAACAGCTTAGCAAGAAGCTACTGTATAGCATAGGGAGCTCCGCTTGGCGCTCTGTGATGACCTAGACTGTTGGAATGGGGTGGGGGAGGCGGTGGGAGGGAGGTTCAAAAAGGAGAGAATATACATATACATACAGCTGATCCATGTTGTTGTACAGCAGAAACCAATGCAACATTGTAAGACAGTTATATTCTAATAAAAAATAATAATTTTTCCAGGTTGCTAGATTGTCAAGATCAATTTTAAGGAATGAGATGATGGAAAAATTATAAGGAGGGGAGAAGGGTACAGAGGGTGCAGTAGGAAGAGTGTACTTCCAGAATGAAATTCACCCCAGAATTGGGAACTAGGGATTCAAATTTCACACAATCAGGAGAGCCAAGCCAAGGGCTCTGGAAACTGTATTTTCTAAGAAATGGGAGGTGCAGCTTCAGTATGGGGACAGATGCGACAGGCCAACATCATGTGTGATTAAGCCAAATGGGAGCCCTTCACATTTGCAGGCTTGTTAGGCAATTTCACATTCTTCTGGAGATAAGCCAACTGATGGGCTGTGACGCGAGGTAATCGGTGTCACTGATGTGTGAAGGTCCCATAAGAGATGACAGGCAGGCTTTATGGAAACAAGCATCCCGGGGTATCTGGGTGAGCAGACAGAATAAATGCATGTAATAACACGGAGCCCATTTGCAGAACAACAGCCTGTTTCTTAGGCAAGCTGGCAATGACAAGAATTTTCCCGAAGTGTTGTTCTTAATGATTTGAAAGGAAAAGAAATGAACTGCATTCTCTTTCTGGATGTCAATGGCAGGCAGAGGGTATGAAAGTTTTTCTGTTTAGGAAACAAGGGATATTGGCACAGCATGGGGTGAGGATTGAAATACCTGAGAATCTTTTTTCAGTGACTTTCAGGATTAAGAGGGTGAAAAGTTCCAATAGCTAGCATGAGAAATGTCTCTACCGGTTTTCTCTGCATCTCAACTTGACCCTGCACTCACCATCTACCTGCTTCCATTCGCCTCTATCAAGCCAAGTTCTGACTGAGAAGACCCCACTCATGTTCTCCATTTCCATAGCTCTCATTCACTCCTCAACCCACCTCAGTCTGGCTTCTCTGCTCATGCCAAGTCACCAATGGCCTCCTAATTGTCAAATCCAGTAAACTTGTTGAGCTTTCTGTCACCTCCATTGCTTTTAAAAGACTCCACGGACATGATTCTTAGTTTGGAGAATTGGACCGTCCAAGAAAGAGCTATCCTATCATAAAATCAAAGACAACTTCAGGCTTGTGGAGGACTAGAGGCAAGGGGCAAGAATAACTTAACAGTTCCAGCAGCTTAACAGGGCATCCAGGGGAAGGGGCAGAAGAGGGTACAGACTCTGAAACCTGGATTCCCCTGGACACACTGGCCTGGAGGCAAGTACTGCAATTTTCCAGGAAGACAGGACAAAGTAACCATGATGTAAAAACATTAATTGTTGCATTTTTGCTTCTGGCCACACTATGCAGGCATGCAGGATTCTAGTTTCCTGACCAGGAATAAAACCCACGTCCCCTGCAGTGGAAGTATTGAATCTTAACCACAGGACAGATGGAGAAATACCTGCAATTAAAATATATATATATACTTTCATTTTTTCCATGTAAAATGAGCACGGTTTAACTGATAGAGTCTAGACTATAAATGTGGGTGAGGCTAGTACCAGGATGGTGGTGGTGGTTTAGTCGCTGAGTCATGTCTAACTCTTGGGACCCCATGGACTATAGCCTGCCAGGCTCCTCTGTCCATGGGATTTCCCAGGCAAGAATACTGGAGTGAGTTGCCATTTCCTTCTTCATGGGATCTTCCCAGAGCAGGGATCGAACCCGTGTCTCCTGCATTGCCAGAAGGACCCTACCACCAAGCCACCAGGGAATCCCCCTGGTTTATGTTTTGAAATCTGAAATTGTTCCTGAGTTAAACAGGCACATCGAGTTGATGGGTACCTATCACTGGACATGCTGCTACCACTTGCCCTGTTTCCCCCTCCCTTACTCTTCTGCTATGCAAGCCTTCCCTGCCCCACCCCCACCCCCCACAGCCTGGATTGGATGCCCATTTTATCACCCTCTGCCTTATGCTGCCATAATGCTTAAAAGGGATCATAAGGATAGCATCCGCTGAGTTTGTCTTGCCTGGTCAACTGCAAAATCACTGACAAGGAAGACAGTATGTCTTATTCCTCTGAGCCTAATGCAATGTCTGTCAATGAGTAGGCACTCAATAAATTTGTGTAGAATGAATGAAGGAAACAGTACTATTACTGACTAACAATAGCACAAACCGAAGTCCAAAAATGTTCTCAAACAAAAATGTTGAACTGTTGAATGTGATGCAACATGCAAGTGACATGACTTGAGCCATGAGAAACTGAGGATTTTAATGCTGAGGATTTAAAATATGCTCAGTACAGGAAAAATGTAACTCTAAAGATCAGTTGAACACCACTTGTGCTGAGAACACAGATCTGCTATCTGTCTCCATTTGGCTTCATAGCAGTAGGTTACAAGAACACGATTTGAAAGGGTGTCATATTCTTTTATTGACTATTCAATAACAAGTATAAGAAAATTGAAATGCTGGAGTCCATAGGAAACACTGTACACTTTTGTTTTTTCATTCCACCGCATAGCAAAATCCTATCTTAAAAGTGTGCCTGCAGTTCTAATCTCTTCAATGATGCTCAGTGCTATATGATACAGACCCCATGGCCATTCTGGAAAATTTGCATTTTCTTTGCAATATGAGAAGCTACAGATATTTCATAAAACCACCATCTGCAAGAAACAGAGGAACCAGACAATATTTGAGCTCTTGAGAAGAGCCAAAGGCACTGATATGGGGATAGAAAGAATGAAGAGGACACTCAGAAGTGGGCACGCAGTAGTGATAAATCTATAAATGCAAAGAACAAAACATGATCAATAAGTAAATTATCTCAGTGCTTCTAAGAGATCTCTCTCCCTCATGTCCCAGTCTAGTAGAGGGCAGGGTTGGGTGGGGGCAAGTGGAGAGAGTCTTCTGATCTCTCTTGCTTCTCTACAATTCTCTAAAATCATTTCTCCAGTGGAATATTACCCAGCCATAAAAAGGAACAAAACTGAATCACTTGTAGTGATGTGGACAGACCTAGAGTCTATCATACAGAGTGAAGTAAGTCAGAAAGAGAAAAATAGAGATATATTATTGCATATGTATGGAATCTAGAAAAATGCTACAGATGAATCTATCTGTGGGGCAGGAATAGAGATGCAGATGTACAGAATGGATATGTGTACACAGTAAGGGAAAGGGAGGGTGGAACAAATTGGGAGAGTAGGATTGACATATATCCACCACTATGTGTGAATATACAGTTAGTGGGAAGCTGCTGTATAGCAGAGAGAGCTCAGCTCAGTACTCTGTGATGACCTAGAGGGGTGGGATGGAGGCTCAAGAAGGAGGAGATATATGTACACATATAGCTGATTCACTTTGTCATAAAACATAAACTAACACAACATTGTAAAACAATTATACTCCAATAATAAACTAAATAATAATAATAAATAAATAAAAATAAAATCACTTCTCCTTTCCTTCCACCTCCTCAGCAAACTATATCAGTTCTCCTGAGAAATTCAGCCTTTGAGAAACCAAAGACAGAATAACCAACAGGCCACTACCCTCTACCCCATCATGTAGCCCGCCTGAATCAATGATGCACTGAGCCTGTTACCTGCAGAAAGAGGAGGACAAAAAGGAAGACACATACCAATTAACCATCAGTCAATATCAGAAAGCCACAGACATGAGTACATGAAAATAGATCATGGCATATCTTGTGTCTTCAGAGTCTTGTTATGACACCTGTAGGGGCGGGGACGGGGGGGGGGTCATTAGTAATAAAGATGCTCTCCATGTTTCTGAAGATCTGCTCAATGGAGATGGCATTAGACTGCCAGGTGAGCATATGGGCTTCTTACCCTGCCCATTCTCTCAGGGCTCTTGTCTAAGTGAATCAGACAGCCTGGTGGCCCTGACAGCATGGTTAGGATCGAAGCGTTCACCCTGTCTGCAGATGGTAATCAATTCAATTTGCTCACCTCATGAAGTTATCTGCCCCCTGCCACTCCTCCTCAGGAAGTGGAAATGAAGCCCCCTTTTGAGTTTCGGGCATGATGGATCCTTCAGTAACTGAGAGTGACAGGAACAAGGATACTCGCTGGGCTAAACAAGGAACAAGCCACCAAAGCCACAGCCCAGCACCACCACGGTCTCCTCTGGAGAACCACATGAGCAACTCCACAATCCCATCTTGATTTGTAAAAGAAAATGTCAATCGTGCAGGAGGACGTTGTTGAAATCCATCTGTCTTTTTCTTCTCAAACTGCCAGATGATTCAATCATCTTCCTTAATAAGCCACATGTAGCTGACCTTTAGAAAACCTCCTGTAAGCAGGCATATTTAAAAGCAACGTGCTTTCCAAATGCCAAAGAGCTAAATGTTATGTAGTATTCATGTTCTTCTCTGCTCTATGGAACTTGCTAGGTCAAGTGTCTGGGCCACAATACATCTCTGTGAGACCATCCAAAAAGAGCCTGCTGTATACCCTGTTCTCTCGTTGATGCTTTTGCAAACTCTGGCTCATACAACCTCCCAGGTAGGAATTATTATCCTTAACTTAGAGATGAATCATCTGAAGCTCAGAGAGGTTAAGTAGCTTTTCCAGGGTCACACAGCTTGTGACACTCCACTAGGCAGGAGTCTTGCCTGCTTGCAATTCTTTTTTGTCTTAATTTCAAAATGTGGGTTTATTAATGCACTTAAGGACAAATGCCATTCTTAATCTACCTTCTTCTGGAAGAAATACTGCCAATTATAAATAGTCGCAGTAAAATTTTCATTAGATAAAAACTGCATGTCGAGGAGAGTCTGGTTCATTTATATCATACTACAAAGATAAACCCACGTTCTGAGTTTACAGACAACACTGAACAATATTTCCTTTTGAATTTTCTTTAAGGCAGATCTGTTTAGCATCGTGTGTGGGTCACTAACACTGTATAGTGTAGTTTTAGCAAATTTAACTCTTTCATTAATAGTTTCTCAGCAAAAATAACATATGTGATCAGGAACAGGCAACAAGTCTCTTTTCTAGTCCCTCTGCCTGGCCACCATTTATACCTATTTGAAAAACTTGTAACCCATGGACTAAAACACGCCAGGTTTCCCTGTCCTTCGCCACCTCCTGGAGCTTGCTCAAACTCTTGTCCATTGAGTCAGTGATGCCATTCAATCATCTCATCCTCTGCCATCCCCTTCTCCTCCTGAATTCAATACTTCCCAGCATCAGGGTCTTTTCTAATGAGTCGGCTCTTCGCATCAGGTGGCCAAAGTATTGGAGCTTCAGCTTCAGCATCAGTCCTTCCAATGAATATTCAGGGATGATTTCTTTTAGGATTGACTAGTTTGATCTCCTTGCTGTCCAAGGTACTCTCAAGAGTCTTCTCTTGCACCACAGTTCAAAAGCATCAATTCTAGGGCCCTCAGCCTTAGTCATGGTCCAACTCTCACATGCACACGACTACTGGAAAAACAATAGCTTTGACTATACGAACTCAAAACACATTTTAACAGACTTCACAGCTCACTTAAAGCTGCCATTTACAGTCATTCAAATGAAAGGTTTATAATACGGAATGTTGACTTAGAAAGAATTCCTCACTGGGATTCCAGCGTTCTGTATCAGAAATGGAGAATTTCTTCAGTGTAATGCTAGACATTTTACCTCTGTTCATTCATGTTTTTCTTTCAAGGGCTCCAGATTTACTTTTGTATCTTCATTTTCATATATCTGACTAATTTCCTTTAGTATCTTATAAGGTAAGGCAGGTTGATATCTGTATAAAGAACCATATGGATGAATATGATAAATAACTCATACATAGTTATAGGATCAACATAGTGAAAAGAAACTGCAAGACAGGAAAACAACCAGGACCCTCTACAGGAGGATAATAGTTGTAATTCCAGTACCAATGGTTCTAGGCAGATAACCCTTGATTATGTGGTGTTCTGGTACAGACTTTCCTGGTGGCTCAATGGTAAAGAATCTGCCTGCCAAGGCAGGAGACACAGGAGATGCAGGTTCAGTCCCTGTGTTGGGAAGATACCCTGGAGAAGGAAATGGCAACCCACTCCAGTATTCTTGCCTAGAGAATTGCATGGACACAGGAGCCTGGCAGGCTACAGTCCATGGGGTCGCAAAAGAGTTGGGACACGACTGAGCAATTAAACAACAACAGTAACAACTGGTACACGGGGATGAAAAGTTTCTTTTCCAGTGGTATCTCTGGGATCTCCTGCTTCTACATTTAAAATTTCCATGCATCTCCCCAGTGCTAAACCTTTGATGGAGGAACTATGCGTACACTTGTCTGTTTTAAATGCCTCAACAAATCTCTTCAAGGCTTCTTTGCTCAGTACATACCCTGCTCCTCCACTCATGTAGCCTTGCTTTACATGCTGCTGCTAAGTCACTTCAGTCATGTCCGACTCTTCGCGACCCCATGGACTGCAGCCTACCAGGCTCCTTCGTCCATGGGATTTTCCAGGCAAGAGTACTGGAGTGGGGTGCCATTGCCTTCTCCGCTTGCTTTACATAACTGCCTGCAATTCTCACAGTGCCTAGTCTAATAAACCAGGAGACTCTTGATGAGATTGTCAAACAGGCTCACTTTGATTTTCCAGTTTGAAGTGAAGAGGCCTGATGTTAGGGCTGATGTCCCTACTTTATTTGGGTCGGTTTCAGATGCTGGTTCCCTTGTGTCCTCATTTCACCCCATCCCCATTAAAATATGATAACACTTCAGTCAATTTATCATAATACACATATCCGGAAGTTAGTGATGAAAGGGTTTGGAGATTTTCTAAGCCAACCTTTTCATTTTTTGACAGATGGGAAAAGTAAGAAAGAAAGAGAGGTGGCAGCTTGGCTGAGGACACCAGAGACTATACTGTTCTCGAAGCCCTAGTCTGCTGCTCTGAGCTCACACCACAGTGCTTGTCCATGTATGTGAGAGCCACTTGGTCAGCGCTCTGTGAACACCCACAAGTTCCCCCTTATCTTTAAACTTTGGAGAAGGCATAGACTTTGTTCATTTCAAAGGGAATTTCTGACATCAGTCATCCAATGGGAGAAGTGTTTGCCTCTAAAACCACACTATTATGAATCTTGTATTACTACTGCTGAGTCAATATGGAGCACCTTGGGAGAGGCAGGGGTTAAGCAAGAATGGGATCGGCATATATACACTACACACAAAAGAGATAACTAATGAAAACCTGGCCATAGGACTGGAAAAGGTCAGTTTTCATTCCAATCCCTAAGAAAGGCAATGCTAAAGAATGCGCAAACTACAGCACAATTGCACCCATCTTAAACACTAGTAAAGTAATGCTCAGAATTTTCCAAGCCAGGCTTCAACAATATGTGAACTGTGAACTTCCAGATGTTCAAGCTGGTTTTAGAAAAGGCAGAGGAACCAGAGATCAAATTGCCAACATCCGCTGGATCATTCAAAAAGCAAGGGAGTTCCAGAAAAAACATCTATTTCTGCTTTATTGACTATGCCAAAGCCTTTGACTGTGTGGATCACAATAAACTGTGGAAAATTCTTAAAGAGATGAGAATACCAGACCACCTGACCTGCCTCTTGAGAAACCTGTATGCAGGTCAAGAAGCAACAGTTAGAACTGGACATGGAACAACAGACTGGTTCCAAATAGGAAAAGGAGTACATCAAGGCTGCATATTGTCACCCTGCTTATTTAACTTATATGCAGAGTACATCATGAGAAATGCTGGGCTGGATAACGCACAAGCTGGAATCAAGATGGGAAAAATATCAATAACCTCAGATATGCAGATGGCACCACCCTTATGGCAGAAAGCGAAGAAGAACTAAAGAGCCTCTTGATGAAAGTTGAAAGAGGAGAGTAAAAAAGTTGGCTTAAAGCTCAACATTCAGAAAACTAAGATCATGGCATCTGGTCCCATCACTTCATGGCAAATAGATGGGGAAACAGCAGAAACAATGAGAGACTTTATTTGGGGGGGCTCCAAAATCACTGCAGATGGTGACTGTAGCCATGAAATTAAAACACACTCCTTGGAAGAAAAGTTATGACCAACCTAGACAGCATAGTAAAAATCAGAGACATTAACTTTGCCAACAAAGGTCCACCTAGTCCAGGCTATGGTTTTTCCAGTCGTAATGTATAGATGTGAGAGTTGGACTATAAAGAAAGCTGAGAGCCAAAGAATTGATGCTTTTGAACTATGGTGTTGGAGAAGACTCTTTAGAGTTCCCTGGACTGCAAGGAGATCCAACCAGTCAATCTTAAAGGAAATAAGTCCTGAATACTCATTGGAAGGACTGATGCTGAAGCTGAAACTCTAATACTTTGGCCACCTGATGCAAAGAGTTGACTCATTTGAAATGACCCTGATGCTGGAAAAGACTGAAGGCGGGAGGAGAAGGGGACAACAGAAGATGAGATGGTTGGATGGCTTCACTGACTCAATGGACATGAGTTTGAGGAAATTCTGGGAGTTGGTGATGGACAGGGAGGCCTGGTGTGCTGCAGTTCATGGGGTCGCAAAGAGTTGGACACAACTGGGCGACTGAACTGAACTGAATGAAAACCCATGTATAGCACAGGGAACGCTACTCAGTTCTCTGGGGTGACTGAAATGGGATGCTGCTGTTGTTGCTTAGTTGCTAAGTAGTGTCTGACTCTTTTGCGACCCCACAGACTGTAGCCCACCAGGCTCCTCTGCCTGTGGGATTTCCCAGGCAAGAACATCTTCCCGACCCAGGGATGGAACCTGAGTCTCCTGCGTCTCCTGCATTGGCAGGTGGATTCTTTACCACTGAGCCACCTGGGAAACCCCAGACCTAAATGGAAAGGAAATCCAAAAAAGAGGAGCTATATGTATACATATAGCTGATTCACTTTGCTGTACAGCAGAAACTAACACAATATTGTAAAGAAACTATATTCCCATAAAAATTAATTTAAAAAGAAAGAACACCCAAGGGTTCTTTCCCATATTTCCCTAGGCCTGCGCCCCACCTCAGGTTGATGAGGTAGTCCTATTCCTAGAGTTCTGAAGGGGAAGATTTTATGCCCAGATGTCAGCCCAGCAGCAGCACAGGACTCCACTACCTGGTCCCAGAGTCAAACTTGCCTGGGATCCCAACCATCTATCTGACAAAAACCTCCCACAGGTATGCAGTCAGAGCCTTTCATTGTAACCTCTCAGCCCCACACCTTCATCCTTAGCAGAAGGCAGAAGATGCAGAAAGCTGGCTGTGCTGTTCAGCAAGAGAGAGGCAGGGATGGGAGTCGGCAGCTTAGAGCATCTGGAGTCAGAGTCCAGGGCCAGGAAAAACAGGAGTCTCAGGAAACTGCACCATGGAGACTCTGGGGGTTTCATTTACAATGTGTATGAACATGAGCGCATGTGCACGCATATGCATGCTACAGAGCCTCTCACACTTTGTGTGCACATGTATCTGTACTTGTATCTGTGTGTGAGGGATTGTGCATGTGTCCTTGTGTGTGCGTGTATGTGTGTGTTTGTGATTAGGGTGAGATGAGGGGGCACTGGGAGAAGCTGTCAATTCAACTGTCACTTTAGGTAGAAAAGTATTAACGACAATGAGAAAAGAAATTCCTCTGAAAGTGATGGGAATGTGTAAAGCAATGGGGTGTCAGAGGGGAAGGCAGATTCCTGATTTGGAGTCAATCGGCTCACACTCAGATAAACTGCAGACTCATATTTTGACAACCCCTTAGGGTCACTGTGACAAACACTGACAGGGTCTGGCACACAGCTCTGGGTTCCTCTG
This sequence comes from Okapia johnstoni, assembly GCA_024291935.2. NCBI lineage: Eukaryota > Metazoa > Chordata > Mammalia > Artiodactyla > Giraffidae > Okapia > Okapia johnstoni. The sequence goes on along the minus strand of CM044319.1, from coordinate 40,948,437 downwards.
GTCTTGAGTGTGCTAGGAGGCTGGATGGGGAGCAAGAAGGATCATGGAAGGAAGAGAACCCTTTCCTCTCAGACTTGAAGGAGGAAAAACTCTACTCATTTAAAATGTTCAAATTTTATGAATATAAAAAAGAATGTATGTATATGGGTAACTGAATCATTTTACTATACAGCAGAAATTCATACAGTGTTGTAAATCAATTATATTTCAATAAAAAAATAAATAAAGGCAAAAGTTAAAATGCTCAAAATTCTTAGACTAGGTATCTGTTAATATTTCAGAAATTTAAACCCAACAACCCCCTGGAGCAAACGGCAATCTGTTCCTTCTTCTAAAGGGTTTAAACTTGTAGCAGCTGTTGGTGGTGGTCCTTGATGTCTTGGCGAGCCTACCCAGTGCAAAATGTATGAAACCCTAGGAACTCAGAGGCAGCCAGAAAAAGAAAACCCTTTGGAGATAAATAAAGTTCTTAACAATTCCTGCTAACTATGCTATGAAAGGGAGAACACTGTTTCAATTACAAAATGTCAGCTTTAATCCCCACTTATGAGCACTGGAAATAAACGATGCAATAATTACACAATCTGCAGAAAAACTGACAAATATATTCCCAATGCAAATGATTTATTGAGCCAGCCCGGCCACAGCCTGGCTTCACTCCTTAATGGAAGCTGTAAAAATGGTGCCCTGTCCTTCAATAATCACCATGATTTCTTACAAACCACTGATTAAGCAATAGATGAGGCAAGCATTTTGGAAATGCTAAAGTATCTCTGATTGTTGGAGCTCTCTCCAAAATGATTGTGTCTGCTTAGCTGGCCTATTAAGGAACTGTATGACGGTATATCAGAAAGGACCTTTTACAACTGAGGCCATTTCAGAGATGAGAAGAGGTTACATGTTAGGCAGAGGGCATCATGCATCATGCAGGAAAACCAGAGGCCCTGATTTCCAGTCCTTTCCACAATCCCCCACAGCCTCACCTATTAACAAGGCATAATCAAATGTGGGCCATTAACCTCTATTACTTCCTCCTTGAAAGCTAAGCCAATCAATATGTTACTGTCACCAACAAGGCAATCATCTGATAGCAGTTACTCTTGATCAGAAAATTAATGGATTGGGTAATATTGAAAGAAATGTGCAAACCATTATATTCTTGGGCATAATATGGATAGAAAAGGCCAGGTGAGAATCTGAGGGTCTGAGTGATGGCACGTATTCAGGAAGATGCTTGTGGTAGAAACTTACCGTCCTTCTCTAGAGCCTGGGGTCATTCAAGCTCTTTGTATACCCCAAGAAATAAGAGGAAATTGCCTAGAGGTACAGAAGATTGTAAAATTAAGGCTTTCAGGAAAGGAGACTGAGGAAGCAGGCAATAGAAGTAGCAAATAAATATGGAAAAGATGACTTAGATAATATGATATTAAGATATAAGATAATATATGAATATATTATAATATATAAATATATAAAGTCATGAGAGTATATACATTAACAAACAACTTAGACTACATCATTATAAGCTTGCAAGTTATTTGTGTTAATCTTAAACCATAATTTATGCTACTCTATCTTTTGAGCTTTCCTGCTGGCTCAATGATAAATAATCCACCTGCTACCGCAGGAGGTTGGAGTTCAATTCCTGGATCAGAAAGACTCCCTGGAGAAGGAAATGGCTAGCCACTCCAGTATTCTTGCCTAGGAAATCTCATGGATAGAGAAGCCTGGAGGACTATAGTCCATGGGGTCACAAGAGTCAGACATCACTTAGCGACTAAACAACAACAATAATTTATCATTTAAGATGAAGAACTGAAACTCCCTGAAACAGAGATTATTAAACTATATTAGATGACAGACGGAGAAGGCAATGGCACCCCACTCCAGTACTCTTGCCTGGAAAATCCCAGGGATGGAGGAGCCTGGTAGGCTACAGTCCATGGGGTCACTAGGAGTCGGACACGACTGAGCGACTTCACTTTCACTTTTCCCTTTCATGCACTGGAGAAGGAAATGGCAACCCACTCCAGTGTTCTTGCCTGGAGAATCCCAGGGACGGCGGAGTCTGGTGGGCTGCCGTCTATGGGGTCGCACAGAGTCGGACACAACTGAAGCGACTTAGCAGCAGCAGCAGATGACAGAGTCTTTGAAAACTCAACAAAAGCTTTGAATTCACTCCTCAGATAAGTTCACATCTATACATATAAAGTGCCCCATATAATTTCAGAGTATTCAAAGACCCTTTTGAAAGTATATCACTGGATCTCAGGACACGGCTCCCTGTACTAGACTGAGAAGTTTTAACTAGTTATATAAGTATGTGCTTCCCAGGTGGCTCAGCAGTAAACAATCCACCTGCAATGCAGGAGCCACAGGAGATACAGGTTCAATCCCTGAATTGGGAAGATACCCTGGAGGAGGAAATGGCAACTCACTCCAGTGTTCTTTCATGGAGAATCCCATGGGCAGAGGAGTCTGGTGGGCTACAGTCCATGGGGTCACAAACGGTCGGACATGACTGACCAAGCACCCACCATCATAAGTATATACCCCAAACTCCTGAAGCTGCTTCACTCTTCGAGTTTCTCAAAACTCCTGTTCTGAACACTTCTGGTGAGAAGCTTCATCCATATGAGATGAACCCTAATGTTTCTGTTCATCCTCCAAACTTTCAATGTATTGTACTGTATGCATTCTTTTTTTTTTTTCATGGTATAATCTTTTTTTTTAAGGCTTTAAATTAGTTTATTTATCTATTTTTTAACTTTACAATATTGCATTTGTTTTGCCATACATTACCATGATTTTTCATCTCTCTGATCCAGGTGCTTCCCAAACACAGGCATCTCCTTTTACACATAAGTCTCTTCAAGTACATATGTGTACCTAGGGGCATGCATGTGAATATTTACATGATGCAATATGCAAGGCATAATCTTTTTGATGATCAGTTTCTTTATAATTTGAAAATACCTGTCATATCTCAAAGGCGCTAAGAAATAAAATGCAACCACGGATGAGAACATTCTTTTAAAAATTTATAAAGAACCATAAAAATGTATGGCACTGTCATTATTAATGTCATTGTACTGTCATTATTTGCAAAACATAAATGCAATTTGCAAGCCTCAGAATCACTCAGGAAGTTAGTTTAAAATGTTTTTTCTATTTGTAAAATAAAGATGCTATAACTTTCCAATTATATTAGTCATATTGGCAATATTCTCTGCTCCAGAAGAAGAAATGGGTCACAACCTAGATCTATCTTATGAGCTAATGAACGATTCCAGCCCCCACAGGGCTGATGTTTAATGGGTTTATGGTGGCTTGGATGTACTGAGTGTTAGATATATGTTCTGATCAGTTGGTGCCCCAGTTAAAGTAGTTATTAAATATTTTTAATATTCCTCCTGGCACCAGATATATATGAAATACTGTGCTGAGAGTCACAGGAAAAAAAGAAAGACATATAAAATATGGCCCATATTTCTCCCAAAGACAAAAACCTGGTTGCAGAGCTATCTATTAATAACACGGGGTACATCCATTTATTAAGGATTTCAGGCTTCCCAGGTGGCGCTAGTGGTAAAGAATCCACCTGCCAATGCAGGAGTTGTAAGAGGTGCTGGTTCAATCGGAGTTGGGAAGATCCCCTGGGGAAGGGCATGGCAACCCACTCCAGTATTCTTGCCTGGAGAATTCCACGGACAGAGGAGTCTGGCGGGTTACAGTTCATAGAGTCACAAAGAGTCAGACACAACTGAAGCAACTTAGCACACATTCATGAACAGTAAGGATTTCAGTAGATTGGAAGAGGCAGTCACTTCTAGAAGGATTTGTGGGCAAGATCCACAGATAAGGTGGAATTGACAGTGGTCCCAAGGAAGACCAACCCAATGCAAGGGGTCACCTGTCAGCTCCACAAAGATGCTTGTAGGAATAGAGAAAAACCAGCCTGCCAGCATTAGAAAGGACAAGGAACACAAGAGTCTTTGCATTTTATTTTACAGATAGCTTCTTCTTTCTCCCCCTACTTCCAGGCAGAGATTTAATTACTTTTGAAGGGTAATTTGAAAAGTCCTTTAAGACCTCTAGCCATCAAGTGCCACAAGAAAGATAAGTGCTGTGCCTACTGTATCTATTTTGGTGCAGGGTAATGCACCATTAGATTAGATTGACGTGGTGCTAATTTCACACTACCAATTTCTGTTCTATTAATTCTTTACTCAAATCTCCTAAGCACCTCTTCATTTGCCTCACCACTGTTATAATTTAATATGTACAACCAGAGTCGGTGTTTCATTGTTTCTTGAGTGAGTTAAAATCCAATATTTGTAAAATGAATCCATTTAAATGAAACCCCAGCAAGATTCTGCCTCTTGTTGCAGCCCCATGGGTGCTGGCTTCGGTTCTGCTCTCATGGAGCCTCGCTGCCTCATGACACTGATTCCATTAGTGGGGAGAAGGCCACAGCTGCCTGGGACCGACCTGCCCATGGCCCTGCATCCACCAGCCCTTGCCTCCCTGTTCTCTACCTTGGTTGAAAGAATTAAATTTGGTGGGGAAAACGTATTACTGTGTGAGGATCAAGAGCCTGTCCCTTTGCCACCCACAAAGGAGAACCTGGCTTTGCTTTTCTGGATCAATAAGCAATAGTCTAGCTGAATTTTCACCAAATTGAAAAAGAAACATGAAAGAGAACGAAACAGACAAGAAAGCAAAGAAGCTCCTGTGACCTGAAAGAGTCACTAGAGCAGGGGTTCCCACCCTCCAGGATCTAATGCCTGATGATCTGAGGTGGAGCTGACATAATAATAATAGAAATAAAGTGCACATTAAATACAGTGCACTTAAATCACCCCAAAACCACCACTTCTACCCGCCGCACTGTGCATGGGCTTTGAAAATCTGGCTCTGTGAATTGAAGGTAATCCCTCATTGGCATTTTCTCAAGACTGAAATCAAGATTTAAATTGCTTTTCAAGTATTATGAGATGCTGGACTGCAACTTCCTTGAATGAGATGCTGCAAAGAAGGTGGGAATTAGACTGGCTGACAAAGCAGGTTCTTGATGAAGCTGAAGATTCACGATTCATTTCCGTTCCATGTCTGAGAAGCAGAGCAGAGCAGAGCAGTATCAGGGCCTCACAGTCTCTCTTTACCAGAAGGATCAGGCTGGCCCAATCTTGTGCTCTTTCAAATGGCCACTCTGTATGTTTACACAAACTCATCATCAGGCCAGAACTCAGGAGCTTCTGGAATCATCTCCTAACTTGACATGGCCTCCTCTTTATCCCTTTCATCTCACCATCATTACTAGCCATTCCTAACAAGTTGAAATCTTTACATCTGTCCCAAGATATCCCTTTTGGAAATCTCTCCTGCACATTCATCATTCTTCCTTAAGGCTAGGCCCCTCCATGAGGCTGGCCCAGGTCACTTCAGTGCTCAATTATTTTTATTTTCTAAAAGCTGGACTTCTGCAACTGTCAATTCATTGGAAAAGCATTACATGTGAAAGGCAATTAGGAAAACAGCTAGGGAGATGTAAAAGATAAGGATGTTTTGAGACTTCCCAGGTGGTCCAGTGGCTCAGATTCCATGCTCTCAATGCAGGAGGCTCGGGTTCAATCCCTTGTCAGGGAACTGGATCCCACATGCCACAACAAAGAAGTCACATACTGCAGCTAAAGATCCTGCACACTGCTACTGAAAAAAAGATTCCACATGTTACAACTAAGACCCAGAGCAGCCAAATAAAAAATTAATTTAAAAAATAAAAAGATAAGGATGTTTCTGTTGGGAGTTCCAAAATACTATCAATAAAACTTAGCAATTAATTGAATGTGATACTCAGATGGGCCTCCTTACTCCTGGTTACCTGTGGCCATTGGCTCCTTGAAGACATCTGTGACCTCCTCCCTGGAACCCGTGAATATGTTATTTAACACAGCCAAGGAGAATGAAGATTGCTGATGGAATTGAGATTGCTGATCAACTGACCTTGACATGGGGAGATGAAGCTGGATTATCCAGGCAGGCCCAGTGTAATCACATTGGTCTTTAGAAGTAGAAGAGGGAGACAGAAGAGAGACCCAGAGAGATGACAGCATGCATGCATGCGCATGTGCTCAGTCATGTCCGACTCTGCCATCCCATGGACTATAGCCCTCCAGGCTTCTCTGTTCATGGCATTATTCAGGCAAGAATACTGGAGTGGGCTCATGTTTTCTTCTCCAGGGATCTTCCCCACCCAGGGGTCAAACCCACATCTCTTGAGTCTCCTGCACTAGCAAGTGAATTCTTTACCAGGTGAACCACCAGTGAAGCCTGAGAACAGCATGAGAAGGACTTAGTAGCAATTGCTGGCTTTGAAGGAGGAAGGGGCCATGAGCCAAGGAAAGTAGGTGGCCTCTAGAAGCTGCAAAAGGCAAGGTGCTAGATTCCTCAAATTCTACAGAAAGAAGGCAGCCCTATAGGCATCTAGATTTTAGCCCATTGAGACCCATGAAGGACTTCTCATCTCTGCAACTGTAAAATAGTAAATTTGTTTGGTTTTAAGCTACTAAATTTGTGGTAATTTGTTATAGCAGCAAGAGGAAACTAACACAGCATCCTAGGGGCTTCCCTGGCATCTCAGTGGTAAAAAAAAAAATCCACCTGCCAATGCAGGAGACATGGGTTCAATCCCTGGGTCAGGAAGATCCCCTGGAGAAGGAAATGACAACACACTCCAGTATTCTTGACTGGGAAATCCCATGGGCAGAGGAGGCTGGCAGGCTACAGTCCACGGGGTCACAAAAGAGTCAATCACGACTGAGTGACTAAACAACAACACCACCACCACCCTAGGCTCCACTGTCCGGACTTTCCAAAACCCCAGCCCCAAACCATGTTCCTTATCATCAGCAACTTGGAGCTAGGGGAAATTCTTGCTCACATTTTCACAGAAAACTTTGTTGTCCAAATGGGGCCAGCAGAGCTCTGTGCGGTCAATAATACAGCACACTTGGGTTTTTAAAGGGCTCTGTTGGCCAGCCTGGGAAACTAATTGTTGCTGTTTTTTCGAGGAAAATAAACTCTAGTGCCAAACATCCAACTTTCTAATGAATGTTTGGAACTCCTCACAAGGGTGAGCTGGGTACTGCCTATGGTTTGTGCTGATGGTTAAATGAGAACTATCAGTTTGGACTCCAGCTATTCAGGAGGCCAAATCATTATTCATTTTCAAAAGTTCAATCCCAGCTTGTGATCTGGTCCAGAAAAACCATCTGCTTTAGCAGAGGCTGGTGCACTACATGAGCCTTTGGCCGAGACAAGACATTTCCTCAAAAAAGAGGAAAGTGCCTCCTGTCACTGACTTAGACGTCAATACATCACATTACCTGAAAGATACACTTGTGGCTAAGGCTGTTTGCAAAAGAGCACATTGAACCACTCCTGTTCTCTAGAATTATATGAGCTAGAATGTAATTCTAGACTTGTATTTCAACAGACAACAGGAATTAGTATAATAGGACACATGCTATATATTGATGACATTCGGTGTTCAAATCATATGGTAGATGTTACAAAACATATTTTATTATCTTCTTTTCTAAGTAGCATGAACTTATATCTCAGTTTTCCTTAGCCAGTCTCAGCTTTGTTGCCTCTTCTTAATTATTAACGATTTTCCCTTTCACTCTCAGAACTGTGCTCATTTAATGACAAGTTACATGGTCACTGTTCATATAAAAGGCACAGTTTTCTCATGTTTTCTTGAGCACAGTTCTTTACAGTTCCTCCTCCACGTTTCAGACTTCATGGTGGAAGAACAGGAAGAGAAGCAACAGAGTTTTAACAGCGAAAACAGATGATTTTGTGAAGATACTTTAAAAAACATATATATATATACACACACACACACTAGTGATACAGTGCAACAAGTAACATAACTATGCCCAGCTGTGCATATACATGATACATGATATGTGTATAATAAAAAAAATACACTTCCCAGTCGTCACATTCCTAAACCCCAGTCCGAAGCCATTATGAGTCTTATCACCAGCAATTTGGAGCTAGAGAAAATTCTTGCTCACTATTAGTAGAAAAGTAAGCTTATTTTCCCAGAAAACACATTGCTCTCCAAGCTGGTAGAGCTCTTTGGAGTCAAGAATACAAATATGACATATACATACATAATTATATCATTATATGTGTAAAAAATAATGATGCAGCAATGGCATATATATATATATATATATATATATATATATATATATATATATATATATAACCTGTAAGTTATATATATATATAAAACCTGTATGTTTTATATATATATATATATAAACTATAAGTTTTATATATATGTATATATAAAAACTTGTAAGTTATGACAAAGTATGACTGGATGGCAAAGCTGAAAGGTTTTGGTAAGGATGACAAGACTGTCAGCTCTCACTATTTCTATTCAACATTACACTGGAGGTCTAGCTAAGACTATTTAAGGTAAAATATAGAAATAAAAGGCATCGGTATTAGAAAAGAAGTAAGACTATCTCTTTTTGTAGATTACATAATTTTGTATATAGAAAACCCTAAGGAATTCACGAAATCAAAAGACTACTAGAGCTAATAAATGAGTTTGACAAGGTTACAAAATACAAGATCGATGTTCAAAATCAATTACATTTCTACTCACTAGCTATGAAAAATCTAAAAAAGAAATGAAAATTCCATTTACAATAGCATAAAAAAATACTTAAAAATAAATTTAACCAAAAAGTGAAAATTTTTCACACCGAAAACTACAAAATATAATTGAAGAAATTAAGGAATATAAGTAAATAAAAATATCCCATGTTCATAGATTAGAAGACAATATTACTAAAATAGCAGTACCCTCAAACGATCTACAGATTCAACACAAAACTTATCAAAATCTCATTTGCTTTTTTGAGAAATTAACAAGCTCATCTTAAAATTCATATAGAAATGCAAGGGATCTAGAATAGCCAGAACAATCTTAAAAAAGAACAAATTCAGAAGACTCACACATTCCAATATCAAAAATTATGACAAAACTACAGTAAAGAATACTGCTTCATACTGGCATAATGATGGGCAGATAAGTTAATGAAATAGAACTCAGAATCCAGAAATAAATGCGGACATTTATGGACAGCTGATTTTCAACCACTGCCAAGATTATTCAATGGGAAAAAGATTTTCTCAAAAAAAGTGATAAGACAACTGAACATTCTTATGCAAAAAATGAAATTGGAGCCTAACCTCATACTATATACAAAAATTGTACACAAATTATCTTAGAAATACATCAAAATAAATCAAAGGTCAAAATATAAGAGTTAAAACTATGAAACAGGGAAAACCATAGAAATAAATCTTTGTAATCTCAAATTAGACAATGTTTCTTAGACATGACATGTGAAACACAAGCAACAAAAGAAAAAAAAGATAAAATAATGCCTTTGAAATTAAAAACTTTTATGCTCAAAGGAAACAGAGGAAAACAATAGAATGGGAAAGACTAGAAATCTCTTCAAGAAAATTAGAGATATTAAGGGAACACTTCATGTACAGATGGGAACAATAAAGGACAGAAACAGTATGGACCTAACAGAAGCAGAAGATATTAAAAAGAGGTGGCAAGAATACACAGAAGAACTATACAAAAGAGATCTTAAAGACACAGATAACCATGATGGTGTGATCACTCACCTAGTGCCAGACATCCTGGAGCGTGAAGTCAAGTGAGCCTTAGGAAGCATCACTACAAACAAAACTAGTGGAGGTGATGGAATTCCAGCTGAGCTATTTCAAACCCTAAAAGATGATGCTGTTAAAGTGCTGCACTCAATATGCCAGCAAATTTGGATTATTCAGCAGTGGCCACAGGACTGGAAAAGGTCAGTTTTCATTCCAATCCTAAAGAAAGGCAATGCCAAAGAATGTTCAAACTACTTCACAACTACACTCACTTCACATGCTAGCAGAGTAATGCTCAAACTTCTCCAAGCTAGGCTTCAACAGTATGTGAACTGAGAAACTCCAGATGTTCATGCTGGATTTAGAAAAGGCAGAGGAACCAGAGATCAAATTGCCAACATCAACTGGATCATTGAAAAACCAAGAGAGTTCCAGAAAAACATCAACTTCTGCTTTATTGACTATGTCAAAGCTTTTGACTGTGTGGATCACAAAAAACTGTGGAAAATTCTTTAAGAGAAGGGCGTACCAGACCGCCTGACCTGCATCCTGAGAACTCTGTATGCAGGTCAAGAAGCAATAGTTAGAACTGGACATGGAACAACAGACTGTTTCCAAACCAGGAAAGCAGTATGTCAAGGCTGTATATTGTCACCCTGCTTATTTAACTTACATGCAGAGTCCATCATGCGAAATGCCAGGCTGGATGAAGCACAAGCTGGAATCAAGATTGCCGGGAGAAATATCAATAACCTCAGATATGCAGATGACACCACTCTTATGGCAGAAAGTGAAGAGGAACTAAACAGCCTCTTATTGAAAGTGAAAGAGGAGAGTAAAAAAGTTGGCTTAAAGCTCAACATTCAAAAAATGAAGATCGTGGCATCTGGTCCCATCACTTCATGGCAAATAGATGGGGAAACAATGGAAACAGTGACAGACTATTTTCTTAGGCTCCAAAATCACTGCAGATGGTGACTGTAGCCATGAAATTTAAAAAATTCTTGCTCATTGGAGGAAAAGCTAAGACAAAGCTAAACGGTGCATTAAAAAGCAGAGACATTACTTTACCAACAAAGGTCCATATAGTCAAAGCTATGGTTTTTCCCGTAGTCATGTACAGATGTGAGAGTTGGACTATAAAGAAAGCTGAGCGCAGAAGAATTGATGCTTTTGAGCTGTGGTGCTGGAGAAGACTCTTGAGAGTCCCTTCGACTACAAGGAGATTCAACCAGTCAATCCTAAAGGAAATCAGTCCTGAATGTTCATTGAAAGGACTAATGTTGAAATTGAAACTCCAATACTTTGGCCACCTGATACGAAGAACTGACTCACTAGAAAATACTCTGATGCTGGGACAGACTGAAGACAGGAAGAGAAGGGGACGACAGATGAGATGGTTGGATGCCATTGCCGACTCAATGGACATGAGTTTGAGGAAGCTGCAGGAGATGGTGAAGAACAGGGAAGCTTGGCGTACTGCAGTCCGGTCCATGGGGTCGCAAAGAGGCCAAAGCGACTGAGTGACTGAACAACAACAAAAATGTTCTAAGGATGCTATAAATAAAATTTTTTAAATCCCATGTAATAGAAGATAGGAGAAGGCAATGGCACCCCACTCCAGTACTCTTGCCTGGCAAAATCCCATGGACGGAGGAGCCTGATGGGCTGCGTCCATGGGGTCGCTGGGAGTCGGACACGACTGAGCGACTTCACTTTCCCTTTTCACTTTCATGCATTGGAGAAGGAAATGGCAACCCACTCCAGTGTTCTTGCCTGGAGAATCCCAGGGACGGTAGAGCCTGGTGGGCTGCCGTCTATGGGGTCGCACAGAGTCGGACACGACTGAGGCGACTTAGCAGCAGCAGCAATAGAAGAAAATAACTGTAAATCACATAACAGATGAAGGTCTGGTATATAGAAAATATGAAGAAACATTATGATTCATCAATAAAAAAGAAATAATCCAATTACCAATTGGGCAAATTATTTGAATAGGTATTTCTCTGAAGCCATTCTATGGCTAATAAGATCATGAAAAAAACATTGAATTACCATACAATTCAGCAATTCCTCTTCTGGGTATATATCCAGGAAAATTGAAAGCAAAAACGTCCATGCAAAAACTTGTACATTAAAGTTCATATCAGCACCATTCACAATAACGAAGAAAACACCCATCAGTGAGTGCATAAACAAGATATGGTGTATTCATACAATGGAATTTTATTCAGCCACAAAAAGGAATGGAGAACTGATACATGCTACACCATAAATAAACCTTGAAAACATTATGCTAAGTGAAAGATGCCAGTCACAAAAGTTTACATATTGTATGATTCCACTTATAGGAAACGTCCAGAATAGGCAATCTAAAGAGACAGAAAGTAGACTGGTTGTGGCCAGAGGCTATGGGGTAGGAAAGAATAAGGAATGACTGCTAGTAGTTGCAGGGTTTCTTTCGGGTGATGAAATGTTCTGGAATCAGATAGTGATGAAGGATGTATAACTCTGAAAGACAGTAAACCACAGAAATATGCACTTTAAAAGGGTAAATTTTATGATTTATGAATTCTATCTCAATTTTTTTTCAAAGAAAAGAAAGAAGACGAGTAACACCTCTCTCAAAAGGTTACCATGAGGATTAAAGATAAAGACATATAAAGCAATTAGCGTAGTGCCAGCCTGGATGACGATGATGATGGTGATGATGATGGTGGTGGTGGTGCTATCATCTTGGAGAGTATCTTGTGTTCACAGGTTTAAGACCTAAATTTAAAACCCAAGAGTCACTGATTTGCATCCTGCTTTTCTTTTTTTTTCCTCCTCTTCTTTTCCATGCTCTCATCCCACTATTTCCAGCTTTCCTAGATCTGGTCTTGGTTCCAAACTCTTCTATTCAACTCACCCCAAGTACCTGTATCTGACCTTCAAATAATCTCCTTCAGCCTTTTCTCCTGCTTGACTGGCAGAGTTAGACTATGTCAAAATCATCCCAAGTAGCCTGCATCTTTCTATACAGCATGAACACAGAGACTGGTTCAACGCACACCCACATAACAAGACAGAAACTTCAGTGGGCCGTGTGAAGAGAGGGGATAATTTTGGAAACTAGGAGCCTGTGTCATCTCTTTAATGAAATAATAACAGATTTTTTGATTTGCACCCATTTGCAATGTTACTGCTCACAGACAAGCTTCTCGGAGGTGATTCATCAGTCAGCCATCCCATTACGAGCCGTGGAGAAACAAATCACCATGCTGCACACATCATAAAAATGGAAATCAAGGAGGCTGTTCATTAATGCAGATTAGTTTTAAGCTTGGCATAGCTTTGCTCTGCCGAGATTAATACACACACAAGAAATTCTCAGTAGGCCTTGAGTCCTTGGTAATATATAGTCCTTATTACTTTGCTGACTAATGAACCTTCAAGCTCAGAAGGAGGAACTTCTGATCATGCATGTTCTCTGCAGATGGACCAGGGATCAGAGCGGCCTGGAGCAGGCTTCCCCATCAGACCCTCTGCCGTTAGCCACAGCAACTCTGGTCCATCTCTACCATCCCTGCGTTGGTTTGCCCTTGCCAAAACAAAAGAATTATCCTCTGTTCAAGGTCTCCTCAGCTACTTTTCAACCAAGCAGCTGAGCACTAAGTAATCTGATGAGCTTATGAACAAAAGAGTTAATGGCAAAAGATTGTGCAGTACATTGCCCCACAACATTGGGACAGAAATATAGAGAGCCTCTTTATCTGAGAAGCTCGTAATATGAGAGGATCAAAATCTCATAATCTGAGAGGTTGACTAATGTAAGAATTTCAGGTTTTGAGAAAAATCTATGGAGAATTTTTTTTTTCTTTCTTGGTTAATGGGAGGAGCTTTTCAAATACTTCACATCACACCATGCAGGCAGCTGCCTACTGCAATCAGATTAAAGCTGGTTTTGAAGAAATCTTGAGAAAGAAGACTGGAACTGGAGGAATCAAACTGCCTGACTTCAGGCTCTACTACAAAGCCACAGTCATCAAGACAGTATGGTACCGGCACAAGGATAGAAATATAGATCAATGGAACAAAATAGAAAGCCCAGAGATAAACCCACGCACCTATGGGCACTTTATCTTCGACAAAGGAGGCAAGAATATACAATGGAGAAAAGACAATCTCTTTAACAAGGGGTGCTGGGAAAACTGGTCAACCACTTGGAAAAGAATGAAACTAGAACACTTTCTAACACCATACACAAAAATAAACTCAAAATGGATTAAAGATCTAAACATAAGACCAGAAACTATAAAACTCCTAGAGGAAAACATAGGCAAAACACTCTCCGACATAAACCACAGCAGGATCCTCCATGACCCACCTCCCAGAATATTGGAAATAAAAGCAAAAATAAACAAATGGGACCTAACTAAAATTAAAAGCTTTTGCACAACAAAGGAAACTATAAGCAAGGTGAAAAGACAGCCTTCAGAATGGGAGAAAATAATAGCAAACGAAGCAACAGACAAACAATTAATCTCAAAAATATACAAGCAATTCCTGCAGCTGAATTCCAGAAAAATAAAAGACCCAAGCAAAAAATGGGCCAAAGAACTAAACAGACATTTCTCCAAAGAAGACATACAGTTGGCTAACAAACACATGAAAAGATGCTCAACATCACTCATTATTAGAGGAATGCAAATCAAAACCACAATGAGGTACCATTTCATGCCAGTCAGAATGGCTGCTGTCCAAAAGTCTACAAGCAATAAATACTGGAGAGGGTGTGGAGAAAAGGGAACCCTCTTACACTGTTGGTGGGAATGCAAACTAGTACAGCCACTATGGAGAACAGTGTGGAGATTTCTTAAAAAACTGGGAATAGAACTGCCATACGACCCAGCAATCCCACTGCTGGGCATACACACCGAGGAAACCAGAATTGAAAGAGACGCGTGTACCCCAATGTTCATCGCAGCACTGTTTACAATAGCCAGGACATGGAAGCAGCCTAGATGTCCATCGGCAGATGAATGGATAAGGAAGCCGTGGTACATATACACAATGGAATATTACTCAGCCATTAAAAAGAATACACTTGAATCAGTTCTATTGAGATGGATGAAACTGGAGCCCATTATACAGAGTGAAGGAAGCCAGAAAGAAAAACACCAATACAGTATACTAATGCATATATATGGAATTTGAAAGATAGTAACGATAACCCTATATGCGAGACAGAATAAGTGACACAGATGCATAGAACAATCTTATGGACTCTGAGGGAGAAGGTGAGGGTGGGACGCTCTGAGAGAATAGCATTGAAACATGTATATTATCATATGTGAAACGGAACACCATTCCAGGTTCGATGCATTAGACAAATGCTCAGGGCTGGGGCAACGGAATGGCCCGGAGGGATGGGATGGGGAGGGAGGTGGGAGGGGGGTTCAGGATGGGGAACACATGTAAACCCATGGCTGATTCATGTCAACGTATGGCAAAAACCACTACAATACTGTAAAGTAATTAGCCCCCAACTAAATTGAATAAATTTATTTTTAAAAATAAATAAATAAATAAATCATAAAATAGGAGGGAAAAAAAAAGATTAAAGCTGGTTTTGATGTCTAACCTAATTCAAGAGAATAGACCAGCTCGGAGCAGGCATGGCTGTCTATAAGGAAGCCTGCCTCTTTTATTTCTTTCCTCCACTCGTATTTTCCTCCATTTTTTTTCCCTTTTCTTCCTCTGTGCCTCATATTTGGTCACAGTTCTTCTTTTCATGCCTCACTGTGCTCATGCTTTCTCTCATACAATTTGCATAATAAAAATAGAAACATTGGGACTTCCCCAGCAGTCCAGTGGTTAAGATTTCACCTTCCAATGCAGAGGGTATGGGTTTGATACCTGGTCAGGGAGTTAAGATTCATATGCCTGGAGGCCAAAAAACCAAAACAGAAGCAATATTGTAACAAATTCCAATAAAGACTAAAAATGATCCAACTAAAAATATACAAACTTTGTTCAGAACAAGATGTGTGCCTTTAATGAAAATAATCACACACAAAAAAGCACAATCATTTGTGGGTGTTTCTTAAATAGCAAGCCCTAAAACTGCAATCATCAAATTTTTTTGAATGTGCCCTCATTTGAGTAAGTGATTTTTAAATATCCTTCCAGTATATGTGTATGATTATTTATAAATTGTGTACATGTATGGCTACTATTATACTATATAAAGTACAGTATAAAACAGTAAAAAAAAAATTAAAGATAAAATTAAAATAGGGGTCAACTAACTTTTTCTTAAATCACCAGCTACACTTTGGGCTTTGCATGCCATATGGTCTTCTTTGCAACTACTTAACTCTGCCATTGAGAATATGTAAACAAATGGGCACAGCTATATTCAAATAAGATTTTCTTTACAAAGACAAGCGGTGGGCTGGATTCAGCTATGGGCCATATTTTGCCAACCCCTAAATTGACACATAAATAGTAGAAAAACTCCAAATATGTTTTATCCTACCCACTTGGAGGCCAGTGCCCAAGAATATGAGGAGTAGTATGATTAGACTTTTCTTAATTCACCAATTTCTGATTACTACTGCAGAATTTAATTTGCTTTGTTATTTCTACACACAAAGACAAAGAGTACGAAGCATAGCTAGAATGAGATACAAATGCTAGGCTCTAGGCTGAGCTCATTTTTAGATATATAATTTGCTCCACAAATCATATTTCTCACCAACTCTGCAGTTCAAATTCATGCTTCAACAAAATGTCAAATTACTATGTGTCTTATACCTTGGAGGTTCCTGGCACATAATCGAAGACATAGATGTCAGATAGAAAATCCCAAGGGACTGTTAAATAATGAAAAATAAAACCCCAAGTAAAAGCATAAGATGTGTGTATGTATGTATGAAGCTGAGTAAACAAATCTTGTCATCTCGATCTTTAAAAATATCACTGCTGTTCACGTTGTTGTATGGCAGAAACCAACACAACATTGTAAAGCAATTATCCTCCAATTAAAAAAAAAGACATATGTAGATTTCAAACCATGAAAAAGAAAAATGTTACTGCTGATTCTATTGTGTTCAATCCATTAATCTGTAAATAGGAATCTTGGAAATTTTGGACAAATTATTGAAGTCATATGTATTAAATCCAACTGAAACTGGACAAAGAAGACTGATCAATGTAACCATTTTTGAATATCAGGCCAGATTCACTGGTAATTTTTTTTTTTATCTTGCTTCACTGGTGTAGAAAATCTTAACACTGCACTGGCGTGTTTAGAATGTCAGTGCAATCAGCCCTCAACATGGAGCCCTCTCTATGATGCTCTTGTAATAACTTCACCAAACAAAATGGAAATGTTACTTTAATCATTTTAGTCAAATTGAATGTGTCAAGGAGAAATACTATGAATAGAGGCAGCACTAATTCAAAAACATGTCTTCAGTCCAAACAATCCCAAGTGAAGCAGAGAAAAGAGATTGCATGCCTTGAGAAGAAGATGCTAGCAATTAGGAAAACTTGGTTCTAATGCAGTTCAAAAGCAATCCATTTCAATGCTCTGAGCTTCACTCTTCCTATTAATATGATAATAATACATGACTTATACAGCTATAGGGAGATTAAAATTAAATCACACATATGAAAGTGCCTAACAGAAGGCCAAGCATACAACAGGTGTTCAATGAATAACTTGAGTTTTTTTCTCCTTATTTCTCCTTTATGTATCAATATTATTATCTCTAAAACACACACACACACACACACACACACACACACACACACACAACATATATATATATATAAACCAAATTCAAAATTGCCCCATAGTGCAGGAAGGGAGGTCTGAGAAGGAGGGGATATATTATATGTATCGTGCTGTGAACTCAGTCATTCAGTCATTTCCGACTCTTTGCAACCCCATGGTCTGTAGCCCACCAGGTTCCTCTGTCCATGGGATTTTTTCCAGGCAAGAATACCGGAGTAGGTTGCCATTTCCTTCTCTAGGATATCTTCCCACCCCAGGGATCGAACTCATGTCTCTTGTGTCTCCTGCACTGGCAGGCAGATTCTTAACCACTGCACCACCTGGGAAGCCTCAGGGTAGTGATAACAGTTCTGAATTCCTTCCTGTGAGCCTAGCACCCAGAGCCACTATACATATAGCTGATTTACTTTGTTGTGCAGCAGAAACTAACACAACATGGTAAAGCAACCATACTCCAATAAAAAATAAAATATTGCCTCAGCCTGATGCTAAAACTCCCTTCTCTGAACAGGTATGTTCCATGGCTACGAGTACAGGCTCTTCCTTGTGTCATTTTAGACACCACACAAGGAGCATATTATACCCAAAGACCACTTTTCTGTGGGATATCAATACCAGTCCTGACATACTCAACCCAAACTCAAGTTGAAAGAAAAATAACGCAGGGAAGAGAGTCCTTTTCCTTCTCCAATATTCCAGGTATCAGCACAGGCCTCCAAAGCTTTTACATGTTATACCTGGAAGTTGTTCTAGGTGGTTATCCATCAGGAAAGCCAAACAGCTTGTGTCTTCAAAACTGATTACTATACATAACCTAAAATCTTATCATTACTGTGTTAATCATGGATAAACTCATCAAATATTTCTGGCTTTCCACCCTTTAAGGCACATATAGGATTGTACTGCTTACTCCCTCTCCTTATGGTTGGGTATGGCCATGTGACAGTTTCTGACCAATGAGTAGCTCCTGCAAGTCTCAGGTACTTCCAAGACCAGAGGATTTAAGTGCCAGTCAGATACTTTCAGATACTTACAAATATGGAAGCTGCTCTGCCAACCAAGGTCAAGATACAGAACCAGAGGCCCCTAGCCACTTCAAGAGAGACATGATTTAGAGATCAGTTGTTTATGGGAATCTGACAGTTACTCCAACAAAACTAGTCATTGAGTTTCCCTTAAACGCAGTTTCTAACTCAGCTGTTACCACTAATTAATATATGACCAATTAAAAAATTAACTCTAGGAAAGAGCATACTTTTAAAGAGATGAAACATAGATAAAAACAAAATCATTAACACTCAGTATTCTAGCAAAGCAGGCCAGAGTGAGACAGTATTGGTAATTCCTCTGAGCATATAATGGCTTGAGTGCTATAATACAGCTACAGTTAATAGTTAGCATCATTATAATTGTAAATATTTAATGAGAACTTACAATATATTAACCACTGTGCTAAATGCTTTACAACAAAAATATCTCACTTAATCCTTATAATAACCTGATGAGGTAAAAAGCTATCCCAATTTTACATGAAAGTGAAAGTCTCTCAGTCAGGTCCAACTCTTTGTGACCAGAATACTCCAGGCAAGAATCCTGGAGTGAGAACCTGTTCCCTTCTCCAAGGGATCTTCCCAACCCAGGGATCAAACCCAGGTCTCCTGCAACGCAGGCAGATTCTTTATCAGCTGAGCCACCACAGAAGCTCAAGAATACTGGAGTGGGTAGCCTTTACCTTCGCCAGTGGATCTTCCCAACTCAGGAGTCTCGAATCGGGGTCTCCTGCATTGCAGGAGATTCTTTACCAGCTGAGCTACCAGGGAAGCCCCAATTTTACATGGGCAGTGAAGAAAGCAATGAAAAGATAAGTTACTTACAAGTCTGTCTAAAGCCAAACTAGTCGCTCTCAAAAGAAATGGTAATAGATGTGAAGAGACAGATGATAGATAAACCAGAAGGGAAGAAGGGAGAGGGAGGGAGCAAGATATAATGATTGATGGAAAAGCATATGAATTGCCCCTTACTTAGCAATATTCAATATTTGCATTTCAATTCTTGACAAAGAACATAATTGCAAATTCTCTATTCTCTGATCCTTAGCTCAGTGAGAAGAAATCATTTTTCCTGGGAGACTGCCTGCAGAATATGCACTCTACTCCTTCTTTGAGATCAACAGCTCTTCATGATTAAGATGCAGGCATAGACCCTTTTATAAATCTTATGAAACCTATGGACCCTTTCCTAGAAAAATATATATACACAAAATTTTAGAGGATTCATAAATGGTCCCTCAAGTCTCATTACGGATTCCAGAGGAAACCCTGGTTGCTAAATGCCTTTTTCTAGTGACTGTACCTGCACCACCGGACTTCACTTCTGTAAGCACACATTCCCAGTCACATGCTGGGTCCTTGTCCGGTTCCACAGGGTTGAGGCTTGATGGAAACAAGCACGCTGATGCCTGCACCTTGCAGAAGCTGTGGGTTACTTAGATCCAGATGATACATTCTCCCCGAAGTGTGTAAGGAGAAACAGACAGGAGGATGTCTGGTGAGTGTGGTCTCCCAGCTCAGGTTGATGGTGGTGCTTCCTGCCTTCCAGGGTGAAGTCCAGGCAGGCCAGAGAACACCATGCTAAAAATCTTGTGCCCCAAGCATGCTATCTTGAAACATCAGCATAATTACTACATAGGGTTGCAAAACCAACTCACTACACTTCGCTGCCTTAAAATGCTGCCCTTTCAGGGGTCAAATTGCTTCCTGGCTTTGACTTAGCCACCGCGCTCCTCAGTCTAATCTCCCTTGTATTCAATGTTATCAAGTGTAGACACAAAGAAGATGGGTCCTTCCCCCAGCTGCTAGGAGAGAAAATTCCTCCCTCAAGAAGATGAGTGTCCGTGGAACATGAAGTGAACAACCACTCTATCATTGTTTATAAAATCAATGAAAAGAATACCAAAATGCATCTGTGTGTGCTAATAATAATTATCTCTAAAAGATTAGACTGACCATGAGAATTTTATTATAGTATTCATTGTTGATTCAAATTTTCTACATTCACCCACATTTATAATGTTTATAATCAGAAAATAAAAAAGTAGATTGATGCTTTAAAAAAGTATGTGAGAACTATCAGCTCTTGTTAGTGTCTCTAAATAACTGTGCTGGCTCTTATGATTGGAGCAGACAAGGGAATGGACACTTACATTCTAATGTAATTCTAATTCTAATTATGTTCTTTACCTCATTTAATCTTTACAACAGGCCTACAATATAGGTGTTATCCACCTTTTTTAACTGAGAGGGAAAAAAACTGAAATTTATGGAGGTTTCAGAAGTTAACTCACAATCACATGGCTAGAAAGTGGTAGAGCTCTGTCCAACTTCCACAACCTGGATACTTTCTACTGTTTCTCCACTGGCAGAAAGAGCCGAACGATGAAATCATTAAAGTGATATTGTACCTTCCAAGTCTCAGAAATGACTGGGGAAGAAAACTTCTGTGTTTTGCAGACTGTGCCTGTGCTAAGGAAGAAAATAAAGTTTCTCTCTCTGAAAAGCCAAGGCTGCCAAAACCCTGGACATAGGACTTCTCTCTACGAAGCACAGGGAAGTTTCAGAACTTGGGAAAGTACGGGAGCTGAGTTCAGTAATCAAGTAATGAGCCTTAACGAGGAAATAAGGTCACTGCCTGCAGGGGCACAGAAGACCATAAGATGGCAGGGGCTGCTCCAGAACACAGAGTCTCATGCAGTCCTGCCCAGCTTTCTATTGCTTCCCCAAAGATTCCTGGAGAAATGCAACGTTGCTCCTCATTTCCGGGTGGTGCCCAGTGCCAGGAGCGAAGCAATACCTGGCTGGAATTCACATCAGATGGCTGCACGGCTGGCACTGTGGCCTGGAGACTGATACTTCTGAGGCCAAGGCTGCTGTTTCACTCCAGCTCTCTTTCTGTAAAAAGAAACTGCACAATTTCCAGAGTCTGCACTTCTCATCTCTACCAGCTGTCTCACACAGGCCAATTTTGGACTCAAGTGCAGCTTCAGGGAGCCTGAGAGCATGCCAGAAGAATAACTTTTGATGGACCATCTTTGACGACTGTTCCTTTAAAACAATAAGACTTTTGGAAACATTCTGCATTCATCAGAGTGTCACTGATTCTAAAAGAATGCCAAAAACTTCTCATCCTTCCCAAACCCACCCTGTGACAATAAAGAAACAGAAAGGGAAATCAGCTCATGGCAGCACCAGGTACAGGAAAGAGTGGACCACTGACAGATCAGAAATGTTCACAGCCTTCCAGAAGTTACAAAGGGGATGGGATCGTACTTGTCAATAAATAGAGGCAGGAAGGCACAGCCCGGCATATACTGAGGAGGAAAGTCTGCGGTGGTGGGAGGTGATCTTCCCTGTAGATCTACAGGTTTTTCATGACTTTATTACTTTCCTATTGCTGCTGTAACAGATTACCACAAACTTGATGACTTAAAGACACCAATTTACTATCTTAATAATGTTGGCACTCAGTAGTCTGAAATGGGTCTTATGGAGCTAAATATCCTCACAAAACTATAAACCACCATGAAGAGAGAAGAGACTCAAAAGTCTCCAAAGAGATTTTTTTAAAAATCTAATCTACAAGGGAAGGCAGAACTGTCCTCAACAGCAACATTCTTTAGAATACAATGAGCCATGATTTCCAAGTTCTGTAGAAAATGATAATATTGAATCTAAAATTTGAATCTTCAAACTATCCATTGTGAATAAGGAAGAAATCAATACATTTTCTGACAGGTTTCAGGAAGTTTGTTCAGGAAAGGCATTCAGCAAGTTGCAAGCTTATTGTAATGAACTTGGGAAGTACGCCAGAAAATAAAAGAGGAAGCCAGGAGAAGATGGCAAACATCCACAGTGGATGCTGCAGGTAGCTTACCCAACACCTGTGCCAACTCCCTTTCTATGTGCCTGGATGCTCCTGAGCATGGAAAGTCAAAAACTCCTCTTGTCTGACTCATCTGCAGCTAGATGCTGTAGGTAGAGAGATGATGTCTCCAAAGGCAGGAGTCCTCCACCTCGGGGATCTAATGCTTGATGATCTGAAGTGGAGCTGATGTAATAATAATAGAAATAAAGCATACAATAAATGTAATGCACTGGAATCATCCTGAAATCATCCTCCCATACACACACCAATCCATGGAAAAATTATCTTCCACAAAACTGTTCCCTGGTGCCAAGAAGGTTGGAGACTGCTGTCCTAAGGCGGCCAGAGTCTAACTCCTGCTCCCCGGGTTCTAACCTCCTGGGTACTGAGCATCAGGCTATAAGCAAAGGAGTTTCTGCCAAAACTTACCATCATGTGTTTGGGTGTTTCTCCTGAATAAATTGTTCATTCCTGGTTCTGTCACATCTCTGAGGAACTTAGAAAATCTATAAACCATCTATTACCCTTACATAAAGGCCTTTCTAGGGCTTCCCTATTGGCTCAGATGGTAAAGAATCTGCCTGTATGCCGGAGACCCAGGTTCAATTCCTGGGATGGAAAGACCTCCTGGTGAAGGGAATAGCTACTCACTCCAGTATTTTTGCCTGGAAAATCCTATGGATGGAGGAGTCTGACGGGCTACAATCCCTGTGATCACAAAGTCAGACATGACTGAAGCAACTAACACTTTCACATTCAAAGCCCTTTCTGCTTAGAAAAGCTAATATGGATTCTGTTACCTGCCTTTGAGGATTAAGAATAAGAGTGAAGAGGTTATAAGAACACATGGTTATGGCTTCCCTTATCAGTGTTTCTGTATTTATTTTTTGCTCTGTGCATGCATTACTTTGAATAGAATTTTCTCGGTATTAACGTAGTAATGGGCAAAAGAAATGAAGCTTTGTATCTAATTCACAGATTAGCAAATTCAAATAGGCACAAACATGTGCATAGTTCTCCAATTTCCTCCTAGCCAAAGAAATGCAAAATTATGCCACAACTACTGAAACCTGCACACCCTAGAGCCTATGCTCTGTAACAAGAGAAACCTCTGCAAGCAAAAGCCCGAGCACCACAGGAAGAGTAGTCCCCACTCACTGCAACTAGAGAAAAGCTCGTGCACAGCAACAAAGACCCAGGGCAGCCAAAAAAAAAAGGAAAGAAATGCAAAACTGAAGTTATGCTGCACCCATCAAATTTTGAAATACCATGCCTACAGCAGGCTGAGGTATAGAGAGACTGTACTTTTAGGTGGAAGCATGAAATGTTACAGCCTCTTGGAAAAGCAATCTGGTAACACAGATTAAAATAAAGATTAAAATTTTTAATATATGTACTCTTCAATTCAGCAAACCCAGTCCTTGAAATCTATCTCACAGAAATAAATAAAATCACCAGAATTTAAGAACTCATTGTTACAGAATTGTCCACAGTAGTAAACACTGGTATTTAAAAAATAAGTAAATTACCAACAGTGGTGAAAAGACTGAGTCAGTTAGGATTCACCCACAGCACACTTTTTAAAAGAATAAATATTACCTATACCAATTGATATAAAGGAGTTTCCATAAAATATTGGGTAAAAAAAAAATAGCAAGCTCAAGAAAAGTTCAAGACTTCCCCAATGGAGTATATATTTTCCCAATTCCCTACATTTTTTATTCACATTGTGCATTCCACTGAAAAGATCCTTTCTTCCTGACATCAACCTCTTATCTCTGTCTAACAGATCTTACCCTTGTTGACTATAAATTTGCTGGAACTTTTGGAAAAAGTAGTACAAAAATATAATTTAAAATATAAAATGTATAAACACTGGACCCAACCATCTTATACCTCTAAATTTAAAACAAATAAAAAGAAATAAATGTATAAGTGAAGCCTGAGGCATGTACAGGAAAACAACCCAAATATTCATCACTGGAAGACCAGCAAAATGATTTATGATTTGTATGCTCTGTAGAATATTACACAGCCATGAAAAGTGATGACAGAGGTCATACTAATTGATTAAAAAACATCCAGACATACCACATAAGGGATAAAGGTCAGTTACAGAAGAATATATTATAATTCAATAATGTAAAATTAGGTGTATTTATCTGTGAATATATTCATATTTAGGCTCCTCTGGTGGCTCAGATGGTAAAGAATCTGCCTGCAATGCAGGAGACCCTGTTCAATTCCTGGGCTGAAAATACAGGGAGACTGATGTTGAAAGAATTTCCCAAACTATTTTAACAGTGGTTATCATTGAACTTGTGAGATAAGCTAGTTTTAGTTTCTTTTGCTTTCTCGTTCTTATATACTGTTTTAATTTTTACCTAATTAAATATTTCATAAACACACTAGTGTTATTTAAAAAAAAAAAAACTAACTATACGATTCTGTAAGTTTCAAGTTTTAGAATATCAAAATCTAAATTCTAATTCATTAAACTTAATAGAATAATAACAGAAAGCTGAGCATCAAAGAATTGATCATTTTGAACTGTGGTGTTGGACAAGACGACTCTTGAGAGTCCTTTGGACTGCAAGGAGATCCAACCTGATTTCCTTAAAGGAAATCAGTCCTGAATATTCATTGGAAGGACTGATGCTGAAGCTGAAACCAATACTTTGGCCACCTGATTCGAAGAGGTGACTCATTTGAAAAGACACTGATGCTGGGAAAGACTGAAGGAGGAAGAGAAGGGGACGACAGAGGATGAGATGGATGGCATCACCGACTTGATGGACATGAGTTTGAGTAAGATCCAGGAGTTGGTGATGGACAGGGAAGCCTGGCATGCTGCAGTCCATGGGAATGCAAAGAGCTGGACAGGACTGAGTGACTGAACTGAACTGAACTGGCATTGATTGAGCATTTATAATATATCCTGTACCATCCAAATACATGTATTAACTTATCTTCACAACAAGCTTATTATTAGGCAGGTATAATTATCATCCAAATCCTACAGTGAGGAAAGTGAAGCATAAAATATTATCTACTTTGGAAAACCAAACTGATATTTTAGAAAAATTTTTGATAGTTTTGAAACAATATCAAAAAACAGAAACAAATGTTTTCCATTCACCAGCATTAACCCCATTATGTAGAAGAGCCAACTAACCAGGACCTCTTACTCAGTCTCTCATTTACCAAGCAATCTGTTTTTTAGCATGAAGCTTTAACTCTTTTCCATTTCTTAGCTGTGTGCAGTCTCCCCACCGTATTTTCTGCCACCTTTTAAAGCACAGCTGTGGTTGTATTGGATTATATTAATTTATATGCAGCAGTATCTGTGTGGTTATAAAACTCATCCTTTGCAAAAAACTGCCATGCTGCAACACCCAGAAGGCAAAGGGAACATAATAAATGACTCAAACTTTTAGTGCTTTAAATGGAAAAGCAATGCTCAACAAACACAGCAACCCAACACTCCTGCACTTCGTATTTCAAAGCATGCAATGGAAAAAATGTAATTACTATGGTTAATTGGCTCCTGGTAAAATGTCACTGAGAATGAGAACTCATTAATATATCATTTCAATCACTGGAGATGCCAGGTGCTCCTACTCAGGTCTGCTCCATGGTATCAGCCCTGATATCCTTCTCAGGGTTACAGCCCTCTCCGGAGGGGAACATATAAACACCAATTTGTAGAGTATGACTTGGAATGCATTCTCTACAGTTTCTGTGAAAAAAAATAAAACAAATTATCCAGCCAGGTAAACTTCTACATAATTTAAGGAGATCCACATGAGATTTCTGTCTAAAAGCCTGACCTTTACATATCAAGCAGGTGCATGAGTCTGATAGATATAAATGAAGATGAGTCAAAGATATTCTCTCCGGTTTGTCTTTATTAATGTTTGAGCTCCGAAGAATTAACGCTTTTGAACTATGGTGCTGGAGAAGACTCTTGAGAGTCCCTTGGGCTGCAAGGAGATCCAACCAGTCCATCCTAAAGGAGATCAGTCCTGGGTGTTCATTGGAAGGACTGATGTTGAATCTGAAACTACAATACTTTGGCCACCTCATGCGAAGAGCTGACTCATTGGAAAAGACCCTGATGCTGGGAAAGATTGAGGTCAGAAGGAGAAGGGGATGACAGAGGATGAGGTGGCTGGATGGCATCACCAACTTGATGAACATGGGTTTGGGTGGACTCAGGGAGTTGGTGATGGACAGGGAGGCTTGGCAGGCTTCGGTTCACGGGGTCACAAAGAGTCAGACACAACTGAGTGACTGAACTGAACTGAATGTTATTTTGGAAAATTTTTAACTGATGAGATTGAAAAGAAAGCTCTTACATCAGGATTTCTCACAGGTCATGTTTCCACATCAGAAAATTAAACTGGCCCTAGAGATTTAAATAGTTAGGGAAAAGTCCTAAATGTATTCCACCAATTTTTTTTCACGATTTTATATTATGTATTTTTAATCAGAGTATAATTGCTTTGCAATGCTGTGTTGGTTGTCTCTTCTGCTCTCATGTATTTCAATATTCATATAACTTCCAAATCTCCAAACAGTGAAACTTGAAATGGGAATGAAAATTATGATGATGAAAATAATTAAAGAGGAGAAAGAGAAGAAGTGGGGGTGAAGAAGTGGAGAAAGGGAAGGAGGAGGAAGAGAAAGAGAAGGAAATGGCAGTGGTGATGATGACAGTGATGAAAATGGTGCTGGGGATGGTGATGATGATGGTGTCAGTGGTAAGGACATGATGGGTGGTCACTTCTAGGTTCTTAACATGTTGTTGCTGTTGTCAGTCACTATATCGTGTCCAACTCTTTGTGACCCCATGGACTGTAGATTGCCAGGCTCCTCTGTCCATGGGATTCTCCAGGCAAGAACAATGGAGTGGGTTGCCATTTTCTTCTCCAGGCTATCTTTCCCACCCTGGGATTGAACCCATGTCCTGCACTGGCAGTTCAGTTCTTTACCACTAAGTCACCTGGGAAGTCCAGGTTTTTAACCTACTTGAGTACATTAAAAGACAATCATGGAAGCTGAAAAGAGAAACTAGATTTATACATTAGACATTTCTTCATTTTACTTTTTAGTTTAGTTGTTACTTATAGCAACCAATCTCTACATCACCTTCTGTGAGAGAGACTTCTAGTAATTCCCAGCTCGTGCATGCAGGTGGGGGTGGGGGTGGGGGGGCAGTTAGTTAAATATGTTTGTCCTCAGAGGAAAGGAAGGGGTTTTCTCAGCAAAACAGTAAAACTGTCTCTATGCTGACAAACATTTGTGCTTTTCACACAAATAAATATTAACAAGGAATACTGATTTTAAATTTTAAACAAAAAAAAATCAGATTACAAAATAGAATGTACAACACGATAGTCATTTTGTTTGGAGATAATGACATCAACATATGGTTAAATCTGGATTGTAAAATTATACACAGTTGTATTTTCTTAGAGTTTTTTGCTTTCTGTATTTTTTCAAAACTTTTTTCAATGTGTATGCAATATTTTCGTGATGAGAAAAAATATACTTTTTCAAGCTTATGCAAAGAAAGAAGATATGTTTTCTGGCTGTGGGTAGAATACTAAAACTGTCAATGCAATGCTTATATGGAGAAGGCAATGAAACCTGAAAATACAGACTTGACCTCTCTGCTCGGACTGAACTCACAGCAACAAAGGTGCTCCCAGTGGGCAAAAAAAAAAAAAGAGAGAGAGAGAGAGATAACATGAAGTGTTGAAGAGGAAACATTTCTAAGGATCAGGGAGAGGTGTCTGAAGGAGACAGAGTTCATTTCAGCTCAGCAAATGCTTATTTATCACCTGCCCTTGTACAAGCACTGAGCATCACAGTAAGATAGAGAATGGGAACCATGTGGAATCTGTGGTCCAGCAGGAGAGTGAGAAATGGGAATGAATGAATTCAGCACATCCAGGAGAGTTCTCTGTGGACATGGGCACTGACTTCCCCACAACCCCAGAAGAGAGGTTTGGAAGCAGGTAAGAGACGTGGATATAAAGGGGGGTGAAGCTAAAGGAGAGAAATAGGAGAGAGGGAGTATTCCAGGCACAGGAAAGCACTAACACAGACACATCAGTGGGACTTCCCTGGAGGTCCAGTGGTTAAAATTCTGTGTTTCCACTGCAGGAGGCTCGGGTCCGATCCCTGGTTGGGAAATTAAGATCCCACATGCCACGTAGCCTGGCCCCCAAAATAATAATAATAATAAAATAAAACACACATTGGTGAACAGCAAGGCAAGCTTGTGCAGGAGCACACAGGGTGGAGTATAGGGATGTTTGGAAGGTTGCTGGAAGAATGAGAGGCTGATGAGGCCACTGCCACATATCAGACTAGGAACACTGGAATTTAACACATTGGGATGAAAATCCACAAATGGGTTTTATGTGGGTCGAACAGTGCTTAGCTCTTGGAAAAGAGAAGTTTTAAAGAAAACTCCTTACCCTCTTGCATTCCTGAAATGGTTTCCCAGAAAGAACCACCTTCTTAACCACATGATTTAAGCTGGACTTGCTATCCACTCTTTGGGGTAATTCCCAGACCACGAGTGCCTCCCGTTTTACACATGATGAGACCAAACACAATTTTCCCCTTTTGCTTGGACTGTTGACAAGGTCTAATACCATCTGTATTAGACTACCGTGTGCATGAGTGCCAAGTTGCTGCACCCTGTGGACTGTAGCCCACCAGGCTCCTGGAGTGGGTTACCATGCCCTCCTCCAGGGGATCTACCCAACTCAGGGATCAAACACACATCTACAGCTTCTGCATTGCAGGTGGATTCTTTACCACCAAGCCACAAGAGAAGCCATGATTCCTAGAGTGGCCCTAACACAGTACCACAAACGGTGTGGCTCTAAACAGCAGAAATTTATTACCTTGAAGTTGTGAAAGTAGAAGCCTGAAATCAAGGTGTTGGCAAGGACTTGCTCTTGCAGGAATGGAGGGAGGAGAAATCCCTGGTGGTCCAGTGGTTAGGACTCTGTGCTCCCACTGCAGGACTGCATCCTGATCCTTTCCATCCTGATCAAGGGCTTCCCAGGTAGCTCAAATGGTAAAGAATCTGCCTGCAATGCGGGGGACCTGAGTTTGATCCCTGGATTAGGAAGATCCCTTGGAGAAGGGAATGGCTACCTACTCCAGTATTCTTGCCTCGAGAATCCCACAGAGGAACATGGTGGGCTACTATCCATGGGGTCGCAAAGAGTCAGACACGACTCAGTGACTAACACACACACACACACACACACACACACACACACACACACACACACTCACACACGGAACTAAAATTCTGCATGCTGCGCGGTGAGGCCAAAAAAGGAAAGGAAAAAAAAAAGACTGTAAGGAGAACCTGTTCTGAGCTTTTTCTCTCTGCCTCTGGTGTGGTTGTCACTGTAGCACCTCAACCCCCACCTCTGTCATCACATGGCTTTTCTTCTCCCTGCGTGTTTCTATCTTCACCTCCTCACAGAAAGATACCAGTCATATTGCATTAAGGCCCAACTTAATGACATCTTGGGTTTCCCTGGTGGTTCATACTGTAATGAATTTGCCTGCAATGCAGGAGACCCAGGTTCAATCCCTAGGTAGGGAAGATCTCCTGGAGAAGGGAATGGCAACCCACTCCAGTATTCTTGCCTGGAGAATTCCATGGACAGAGGAGCCTGGCATGCTACAGTCCATGGGGTCGGAAAGATGGACAAGGCTGAGCGACTAACACCCAATGACCTCTTAACTTGATGACATCAGCGAAGACCCTATTTTCAAATAAGGTCACATTCACAAATACTGGGAGTTAGCAGGAGAGGGAGAAAGAATTCAATGCATAACACAGATCCTCCAACTTTCTGTTTCTTATCTCATGAATGATTAAAGCTGTTTGTTCCCCTGAACCCCTGGATGCAGCTAGCCATTTCCTATGCAGATAACTGTCTGAGGCTTCCTTTGCTTACAAAAGAACCCCAACTATGAAGCACCGCATCTGCAATGCACTTTACCCCTCCCTATGAAAAGTCACTTGGCAATTCCAGTGGGTCTTCAGATTTGGGGCATTCTCTCTACTGTGGAGGCTGGATACATTCATCTCCCTGCTTGTTCCATTTTTGTCTTTGACAGTGGGTAGAGTGTCATGGCCAAATTCTCTCACGTATTTTTTAAGTCATTTAATTTTTTTTTATTTATTATTGATTTGTTTGTGTCAGGTCTTCATTTCAGCACACAGGATCTTTGATCTTTGTTGCAGCATGTGGGATCTAGTTCCCTGTCCAGGGATCAAACCCAGGCCCCCAACATTGGGAGTGTGGAGTCTGACCACCTTCATGTATTTTGAGGAACAACTGCCAGGTGGGCCATGGCAGTGAGGGCTGATGGTAGATGCTTGGTGGCACATGCCCTAGAGAAGGCCATGGTGCTCAGCTGGATCCCGCCCCAGAACCACTACACTCACACCCTCTTGCTGAGAACATCAGCTGCTGAGTGGTCTCAGGGACAGCTGAGGCAAGTCTCTGGCTAGGAATTTTCTCAACCTACCCACTCCAGTACTCTTGCCTGGGAAATCCCATGGACGGAGGAGCCTGGTGGGCTGCGGTCCGTGGGGTCGCTAAGAGTCGGACACGACTGAGCGACTTCACTTTCCCTTTTCACTTTCATGCACTGGAGAAGGAAATGGCAACCCACTCCAGTATTCTTGCCTGGAGAGTCCCAGGAACGGGGGAGCCTGGTGGGCTCGCACAGAGTCGGACACAACTGAAGCGACTTAGCAGCAGCAGCAGCATTCACTATTTGTGAGCAAATCTCTGGCTGGGAATTGTCTCAACCTATTCACTATTTGTCGGGCTTCCCTGGTGGCTCAGAAGGTAAAGTGTGCCTGCAGTGTGGGAGACCTGGGTTCAATCCCTGGGTCTGAAAGATCCCCTGGAGAAGAAAATGGCAACCCACTCCAATACTCTTGCCTGGAAAATCCCATGGATGGAGAAGCCTGGTAGGCTACAATCCATGGGGTAGCAAAGAGTCGGACATGACTGAGCGACTTCACTTTCACTTTCACTATTTGTACTTCAAAGACTAGATGGACTAATATATTTGTGGTTTCTCACTTCTAACTATAGGAATCTTCCTTCCACTCCAGCAAATACACAAAGGGATCCAGGTCTGGTGTTGCCTCTCTTGTGTGCCTTTGTGTTGCTAGGAGCAGAAGCTGGGAGGTACCCAGGAGTTAACACTCCCTTCCTGCATCTAGACTGTTGTGTACAAGATCCATGATTCATTGAAGCAATTAGGCTAAATGGCCCCAAGGTGATGGAGTGGGGCTGAGCAGAGGGTAGGGAAGCAGCTATTTCAAAAGCAGCTGAAAATAGAACTACCATATGAACCAGCACTCCCACTTCTGGGCACATACCTGGAGAAAACCATAATTCAACTCCAATGTTCATTGAAGCACTATTTACAATAGTCAGGACATGGAAACAACTTAAATGTCCAACAACAGAGGAATGGATAACGAAGATGTGGTACATATATACAATGAAATATTACTCAGTCTTAAAGAGGAACAAAACTGGGTCATTTGTAGAGACGTAGATGGACCTATTGCAGCCATGAAATTAAAAGATGCTTACTCCTTGGAAAGAAGGTTATGACCAACCTAGATAGCATATTTAAAAGCAGAGACATTACTTTGCCAACAAAGGTCCATCTAGTCAAGGCTATGGTTTTTCCAGTGGTCATGTATGGATGTGAGAGTTGGACAGTGAAGAAAGCTGAGCGCCGAACAATTGATGCTTTTGAACTGTGGTGTTGGAGAAGACTCTTGAGACTCCCTTGGACTGCAAGGAGATCCAATCAAACCATCCTAAAAGAGATCAGTCCTGGGTATTCATTGGAAGGACTGATGTTGAAGCTGAAACTCCAATACTTTGGCCATCTCATGTGAAGAGTTGACTCAATGGAAAAGACCCTAATGCTGGGAAGGATTGGGGGCAGGAGGAGAAGGGGACGGCAGAGGATGAGATGGTTGGATGGCATCACCAACTCGATGGACATGGGTTTGGGTGAACTCCAGGAGTTGGTGATGGACAGGGAGGCCTAGCGTGCTGTGATTCATGGGGTCGCAAAGAGTCAGACATGACTGAGCGACCAAACTGAACTGACTGAGATGGACCTAGAGATTGTCATACAGAGTGAAGTAAGTCAGAAATAGAAAAATTAATATAACTTATTAACACATATATCTGGAAAAATGATATAGCTGACTGTATTTGCAAAGCAGAGGTAGAGATGCAGATGTAGAGAACAAGAGTATGGATACCAAGTGGGGAAGGAGGCGGTGGAAATATTGGGAGATTAGGATTGACATATACATTACTGACACTATGTATAAAATAAATAACTAATGAGAACCTACTGTATAGCATAGGGAACACTACTCAGTGCTCTGTGGTGACCTGAATGGGAAGGAAATCAAAAAAAGACAGGATATGTGTATATGTATAGCAGATTTATGGACTTCCCTGGTGGCTCAGAAGGTAAAGAAAGTGACTGCAATGCAGGAGACCCAAGTTGATCCCTAGGTCGGGAAGATCCCCTGGAGAATGAAATGGCTACTCACTGCAGTATTCTTGCCTGGAAAATTCCATGGACAGAGGAGCCTGGTGGGCTATAGTCCATGGGGTTGCAGAGAGTCAACATGACTGAACAACTAACACTTTCACTTTTCATAGCTGATTTTCATATACTTCGCTATATAGCAGAAAATAACACAACATTGTAAAGCAGCTATACTCCAATAAAAATTAACTTAAAAAAAAAAGCAGCTGGTATCTCTTTCCAAAAGAGCCTGGAAAGGAGACAAGGTTTTGCAGCCCCTTAAGAAATATAAGAGTTGGCTCAGGGATGCTGAAGAGACCAAGCATTAAGAGAGGCAGCTTTGCTAACAGCAGGCAAAGATGGCATACAAATGCTTGATGGGGAACCAGGAAATCAACCCACCTTGAAATGTACCATGTGAGTGTGAACAGTGAGGGTCTCAAGTCATCCTAATGATGGGATTAGACCATCCTAGTAATGGGATGGACCAGAGACCCCGCTGCCATCCCCTGCTGCCCTGACCTTGTGTACATGCACGGAAATAGAGCAACATTGCAAAGAGGACTGAGATATTATCTCTCACTCCCTAAAGAGTTAAAACTGTAAGTCAGAATAAATTTAACTTGTAAAAACAAGACATTTCTTGCCCCGTGAGAGTGTGAATCAAAATTTTAACTCCTATAGAGGCAAATCCAAGTCAGCCAGATAGCAGTATATAAATAAGACAGCCACCAATTGCTTCTTTTTGCAGTGGTAACCCCCAAGCTCCAGCTCAAAGATCATGATTAAAATTCTCTGGAAATTTGCTCTCCAGGGAACCACGGTGGGTCCCCTCTCCCAATGCCCTGCCCACGTGCCTCCTCTCTCCTCCTTGCTCCTCATTTGTTTTGTGAACAAGACATTAACTACCATGTCTGGGTCCGACGACTAAAGTCGTTACACCAATATAGGCTCAGAGAGTCTTTCCTGTTGACACAGAGTGGGGAAAAGGACAGAGTGGCTCTCTTTTCAGAAAGGCCACCATGAGAATGTTATGAGAAGACACTCTCAAATGCATGGGGAAATGACAAATCAATTAGCACGTGTCGGGGAGAAACGCTGGTTAGCAGCTAAAAAGGAGGAGGAGGCAGTTTCAGAGAAAATGAGCTCTTCCCAGGACGCAGGCTTGTGTAGTGGGCTGGTTCCTCTGCTGGTGTTTAGTGGCTTTGACTCCTTCTTCTGCTAATCCTCTCAAAAACACTTACATTCTATT
Source organism: Okapia johnstoni (assembly GCA_024291935.2). Taxonomy (NCBI): domain Eukaryota; kingdom Metazoa; phylum Chordata; class Mammalia; order Artiodactyla; family Giraffidae; genus Okapia; species Okapia johnstoni. The sequence goes on along the minus strand of CM044319.1, from coordinate 40,914,130 downwards.
TCAAGGCTTTCACGGTGGGTGCCTATCTTTTTCACATCCTTGTCACCTGCTGCCCCCACCAGCCCAAGTCACTGAGACACTTCAGGCTCCCCCTGCCCCTCCATCTTCCTGAATGCCACTTCCTGGTGCCTGCATCTCTCTGTAATCGGTGGGGCACACTTGTGGGTTGCCAGGGGAGACACCCTTGGACAGAGCCTTGTGTCATCTCTTTTTCGTGGCTCTAGAAGCATCTTAAGACAGCAGCTCCCACTCTCTCCAGCCACTCTGTCATAAGAAGAGTCTCATCTGAATCATTTCAGCTCACCTTTCAGGAACTGGAAAGTCCTGCCCAGTATAAATCAAAGTCCCATCTCACATGCAGTGGAAAGTCATTCCCCTTCTCCCAGCTAAGGCCTGAACTGTAGTCAGAGAGAGAAAGCACCTGGTCGCCCTTTCACTCCCCCTTCCCATCCTCCATCCCTCTCCCAGTCCCATCCCCTCCTTGAGATTCGGAGTCAGCAGGTAGCCTGAGAGAAAGGAGGAGGACTTTCTGACATCACTAGGGCTGCTCCTCTTCACCAGCAACAGCCTTGATGTGTCAGAGGTCCGCACTGTGGCTGCCTGATCCCAGGGAGGGCCTCCATGAAGGAAGAACTCCCCAGTGACTTTCTATAATTTCCTTCCTCTCACTTCTTGCCCTTTCATTCACCCCATAGCTTTTCATGGTTGAGAGTCCTCCCCTGGCCAGCCACCCTCTTCAACCAGAAGCTCTGTCCCACAGCATGTACTTGGTCCACAGGAAACTCACCCATCCTTGGCAGGCTAAGCAGCGCAGATGCAGGCAGCCCACAGCCCTGACATCACAGACTGGTCCCACCCGCCCCCACCTTCCAGATGTCCCCTGCAAGCAGCAGGTACCAGTCTACATGCTCACAATGCCTTTTCTCATTCAAGGTCTTGTGCCAAGTTCTCCCAAGACCTCTCCTCCATGATCTGTTTTAGGGGTACTTCCAGAGCAGGTCCACAGCATCAACGGCTCAAGCATCAAGGGTAGGGAGGCTGCCGGGTTCTTCTCTCTTGTCTTGGGAGACAAGTGGGGACATCCCATCCTTCTCCTCCACGTGAGAAAGAAAACACCCACCACTTTCACTAGGAAGACCACATACTACTAAACATCCCAGCAAGATCTTCCTTTCCCATTTATAACCTTCCACTTTTATAAACTGGTAGGAGAGTGTGGGAAGCACAGAAGTGTGGCAGCGAGCATCACAGGATGACCCGGCCCCCTCTGAGGAAGCCCTGTCTAAGTCTGGCAGCTCCTTGGCCAGATTTGCAGACTGTGGGAGTAGTTAGGTCGTGTTGTGTCAGCTTTGAGGCATCTGTAGAAAATCTGAAACAACAAGGAAAGTTCTGCATGTGATCCTGCCACATATTCATCTTCCTGAGCATTCAAAGCCTTGTGCCAGCCCTCAGTCCTTCCAAGAAACCTTTCTGCTCTGACAACTCCAGCCTTCACCAAGAGTTCCATTTTCTGGACATTCAGTGCACTTAATGTCAGAACAACACATCTTGATAAGTAAATACATTCTGTCACATGGTGGTCTCTTGTCGTTCTTCCATCTCGGTCCCAATAGTGTGGCAGACTTTTTGAATGTAGGGACTGTGCTTTCTACTTATTTTGTATCCCCTGTGGCTTTTACCACTTTGCTGCTGACATGAAGGTGTTCAATACATATTTGAAGTGAGTTGAATTGAATTTTCAATCAGACACACACTGGATGGAGAGAGCCTCGATGTGGTGAGGGGTGTGCGGTGCTCAGAGCGGAAAGAGAGATTGCACACAACATTTCTTCCTGAAATTTACGTGTTGTAAAACTGAACAGGAACATTGTAAAAATAACATATGCTACTGCTCACTGGAGTTGGATAATGTTGTTTATACATCTCGGAGAATAATAACCTGGGCTCAGGATGCAATGTATTGGAACCATTTGCATGGGGAGCCCCGGGCTCTGAGAATGTGAGAGGAAAATGATGGAGGGAGCTGGGACTCGGGTTCCTATCTCATCTTAAACCTGCTCCCACCCAGAAGGTTTAGCGGCTTGACAGGAAGTGGCAGAGATTCAGATATGGCAGGAAATTTCTGTAAGACCAGGTTCCGAGGGCTAGACGGGCATGCCCTCTTCTCTTTTCTCTTCTCCTTCCCTTTCTTCTCCTCTGTTCTCTCTCTCTCTCACACACACACACTCAGAGGTCTGCACCTCTCACAGCGCACTAGGAGGGAGTCACCTGCCAAACTGCAAGTTAATTATATGGCCTGAGCTAGTTCCTCTCTTCCCTAACTTTTGCACAATTTCTCCAGCAAAAGGGAATTTTTTCAAGAAAGACCGTGATACTGTTCAACCCATCCATAACTTTAATCTGTCTACCTCAGGTTAGTAAAAGAAGAACCTAAGGTCTTGAACTCCAGCCACTAACAAACGCAGAAACATTTTCATAATATTGACAGCCAAAATGACATGACTGAAGCCCCACAGGTGAGAGCAGAAAAATCCAGATTTAACGCATTCTATCCCCATTTCCTATACAGTCATGGGAATGCTAAGGTGTGTGCTGTCACTGGCTTCTGAAGCTGGTCAAGTTCAGGGTCCACAGCCGCACAGGTATGCCACCTTTTCCCTTGTAACCAGGATCGCATCTGCATTTCATCTGCTCCTCTGCTTTTCCATCCCTTCCAGGTGACAGTGGCCATGCTGTCCTAGACCTACTGGAACAGGAGACCTACTGGAACAGAGGTCTTCCCAACACTTTCCCTATCTCCCCTCCCCAAGTTCTCCCAGGATTCCAACAGTTACTTTGCAGTGCTAATGATACAGTATGAAATGAAACAGCTCCTAAGTAAATTAATTTAGCACTTCTGTGAGTCATTCATATTTGACCTGTCATTTTTTTTTTTTTTTTTACTGTGCTGGGTCTTTGTTGCTGCATGTGGGTTTTCTCTAGTTGCGGTACTTGGGCTTCTCATTGAAGCGGCTTCTCTTGTTGGGGAGCATGGGTTTTAAGGTGCACAGGATCAGTAGTTGTGGCCCATGGGCTTAGCTGCCCTCTGGCAAGTGGGATCTTCCCAGACTAGGGATCAAACCCGTGTCTCTAGTATGACAGGTGGATTCTCAACCACTGGACAACCAGGGAAGTCCTAACCTGTCATTCTTAAACAGCAACCAAAACAAGTAAGGCCAAAGAAAATCCGGCCATCCTTTGGTTCCAGGTAGCATTTTCCAGTCCAACAAAGAAGGGCTCTAAGAGTCGCATTTTAGTTGCAGACAGTAGAGATATTTGGGGTGTGTGAGTTTCATCTATGTTTGGCCCTGGGGTTGATGGCAATGTATTTCCAACGTAATGATTCTTTTCATGTGACAGGGAGCTGGAGAGAGGGATGCTGAGCGAAGGAGTCCATATATTCCCTATAACTCGAATTACTACAATGAATTGCTACATTACTCACCCCTGCACTGGACATTAATCACAAAAACAGAAGTGCAGCGCCAGGGAGTTAGAGAGGCTGTGCGACTCCAGCCTGCACCCTGTGCCAAGAGCCTGTGGCTACAGTGAAGGTCTGCACAGCTCTCTGTCCTTTCTGTTTTTAAACCCTTAGTCACCACAGTTTGTGAGGGAAAGTCACAGCAGAGACTGAGACACAGCTGGGCTCTTGCTCCTCTGTGAGGGCCACCTGCCAGCCAAGGGCTCACCAGAGTCTCCTCTGGGTCCTGTGCTTGCCAGTTGTGCGTGTATGCATGCTAAGTTGCTTCAGTAGTGTCCAACTCTATTGTGACTCCATGGACTGTAGCCTGCCAGGCTCTTCTGTCCATGGGATTCTGCAGCCAAGAATACTGGAGTGGTTGCCATATCTTCCTCTAGGGTTTCCCCGTCCTAGGGTTCGAACCCATGGCTCTCAGGTCTCCTGCACTGGTAGGAGGGTTCATTACCACTGAGCCAACTGGGAAGCTGATTCTTGCCAGTCAGCTTACTTGTATTGGCTCATGCTTGATTTTGTCAAATTCTTAAGAACCTGAGACAGTTAAAATATCTCCATATTTTATAATATTACATATCTGGAAAAAATATAGACAAAATTGTTTATGTCACAGAAAGAGGTAAATTAAGATGAAAAGCACGTTGCCAAGAGATATATAAATACTATCTAATTTGTCTATGTATATGTTTTAACAAATATATGATATTCTGTTTTCCACCAGCTTATGGGAGACAGGCTCAAATTTGAATCTAAATAGGCTTATAGAGAGAGGGCTTCCCTGATGGCTCAGTGGTAAAGAATCTGCCTGCCAATGCAGGCGATGCAGAAGATTTGTGTTTGATCCTTGGGTCAGGAAGATTCCCCTGGAGGAGGAAATGGAAACCCACTCCAGTATTCTTGCCTGGGAAATCCCATGGACAGAGGGGCCTGGCAAGCTACAGTTCAAAGAGTCGCAAAGAGTTGTACACAACTGAACAATGGAGTATGCAGGCTTACAGAAGATAAAGACATAACACTGATGTATCTAGAACCACTGGGATGGGACTAGGATATTCCTCTAACATGACTTTCTGAAGTGCCTCCCTACCCCATTTATGCCCCAGTTATGGGATCTTATGTAAGTCAGGGAAATGAACTAGGGGAGGAATAGGAAGTTGAGCCTCAGGTACCTGTAAACACTGGCTCCACACACCATCAGTGCTGTCATCCCATTGGCTCCAGAAACTTACTATTCCAAGGGCAGGGACCCTTTGCCCTGAATCTCCATCTTTCAGTCTTGGCATATCCTGCAGTCACTTCTCTCTGGGTCTCTCCAAACTGCTACCTCTCTGCTGGAGAACAGGGCCTGGTTTCCAAGTGTTCTACCACAAATCCCTCCTCAACCTCCTTTGTGGTCTAGAGAAAACTCTTTCCCCAAGAAGTAAACGATTATATAAAGAAAGTGCAAAGTTTACAAAAAGATGTATTATAGATTGCTAATAAACACATGAAAAGATGCTCAACGTTGCTCATTATTAGAGAAATGCAAATCAAAACTACAATGAGATATCACCTCACACCACTCAGAATAGCCATCATCAGAAAATCTACAAATAATAAATGCTGGAGAGGGTGTGGAGAAAAGAGAACGCTCTTGCACTGTTGGTGGGAATGTAAATTGATACAGCCACTGTGGAAGACAGCATGGAGATTCCTTAAAAAACTAGGAATAAAACTACCATATGACCCATTAATCCCACAACTAGGCATATATACTAAGGAAACCAAAATTGAAAAAGATACATGTACCGTAATGTTCACTGCAGCTCTATTTACAATAGCACATGGAAGCAACCTAGATGTCCATGAACAGATGAATGGATAAGGAAGTTGTGATACATATTTACAATGGGATATTACCCAGTCATAAAAAGAAACACATTTGAGTCAGGGCTAATGAGGTGGATGAATGTAGAGCCTCTTATACAGAGTGAAGTAAGTCAGAAAGAGATATAGTATATTAACATATATATATATATATATGGAATCTAGAAAGACAGTACTGATGAACTTATTTGCAGGGCAGCAATGGAGACACAGACATAGAGAACAGACTTATGGACATAGTGGGTGGGGGGAGGAGAGGGTGGGATGAGGTGGGATCTATTTTACCATGTGTAAACTAGAAAAAACATCTATTTCTGCTTTATTGACTATGCCAAAGCCTTTGACTGTGTGGATCACAATAACCTGTGGAAAATTCTGAAAGAGATGGGAAAACCAGACCATCTGACCAGTCTCTTGAGAAACCTGTATGCAGGTCAGGAAGCAACAGTTAGAACTGGACATGGAACAACTGACTGGTTCCAAATAGGAAAAGGAGTACGTCAAGGCTATATATTGTCACCCTGCTTATTTAACTTATATGCAGAGTACATCATGAGAAACGCTGGGAAGAAACACAAGCTGGAATCAAGAGTGCCGGGAGAAATATCAATAACCTCAGATATGCAGATGACACCACCCTTATGGCAGAAAGTGAACAGGAACTAAAGAACCTCTTGATGAAAGTGAAAGAGGAGAGTGAAAAAGTTGGCTTGAAGCTCAACGTTCAGAAAACTAAGATCATGGCATTTGGTCCCATCACTTCGTGGGAAATAGATGGGGAAACAGTGGAAACAGTGTCAGACTTTATTTTTTGGGGCTCCAAAATCACTGCTGATGGTGATTGTTGCCAACAAACTTCCGTCTAGTCAAGGCTATGGTTTTTCCAGTGGTCATGTATGGATGTGAGAGTTGGACGGTGAAGAAAGCTGAGTGCCAAAGAATTGATGCTTTTGAACTGTGGTGTTGAAGAAGACTCTTGAGAGTCCCTTGGACTGCAAGGAGATCCAACCAGTCCATCCTAAAGGAGATCAGTCCTGGGTGTTCATTGGAAGGACTGATGTTGAAGCTGAAACTCCAATACTTTGGCCACCTCATGCAAAGAGTTGACTCATTGGAAAAGACCCTAATGCTGGGAAGGATTGGGGGCAGGAGGAGAAGGGGACGACAGAGGATGAGATGGTTGGATGGCATCACTAACTCGATGGACATAGGTTTGGGTAGACTCCAGAAGTTGGTGATGGACAGGGAGGCCTGGCGTGCTGCGATTCATGGGGTCGCAAAGAGTCGGACACGACTGAGCAACTGAACTGAACTGAACTGAACTGAAACTAGATAACCAATGGGAATTCGCTGTATGACTCAGGGAACTCAAACTGGGGCTCTACAACAACCTAGAGGGGTGGGGTGGAGTGGAAGGTGGGAGAGAGGTTCAAGAGGGAGGGGACAGATGTATATCAATGACTGATTCATGCTTATGTATGCCAGAAATCAATACAATATTATAAAGCAATTATCCAATTAAAAATAAATAAATTTTTTAAAAAGATGTATGAAGAGTATCCCACTCCCCAATTAAAGGCAAACAATAGCAAATAATTTTCTCTTGCTTTATCTAGATTGTCTTTAAAAACTATAAAAAGTAATGGACAACTTAAAAAGTGACTTTTAATAGATGCTAAAAAAAAATTCATTAGTGCAAAGGAAAATGTATTTTATATCAAACAAGTTTAAAGAGCCCTGTATTACAGCATTCTGCAAAATAAGCAGGACAAAAAGTTTGTCTTCTTGTTTTAATTTTTTAACAACTGTATAATTTTTAAAATTTCAATTTCTTATAAATGAGATACAGTTTACATACCAAAATAGACCTTGGTGGCTCAGACAGCAAAGAATCTGCCTGCAATGCAGGAGACCCAGTTTCAACCCCTGAGTCAGGAAGATCCCCTGGAGGAGGGAATGGCAACCCACTGGAGTATTCTTGCCTGGAAAATCCCCCGGACAGAGGAGCCTGGCAGGCTACAGTCCATGGGGTGGCAAAGAGTCAGACACAACTGAGCAATTAACACTTTCACTTTCAAACCTTTCTTACGCACCATAAAATACACCCATTTTATGAAGAAAAATAATTTTCAGTAAAGTTACCAAATTGCTCTACTATCACCATGATCTAGTTTCAGGACATTTTCATTGTCCCAGTAAGATTCCTTGGAACACTTGCAATCACTCCCAGTTGTCACTCCCAGCCCCAGGCAACCCCAGAACTACCCCCAGAAGCACTTCCTTTCTTTACTTTTCTTCTATTGCCTCTGTAAACTCTCCAGGTTCTACAAGAGGCTTGAGTTTTGAAAACAAAAACGAGGAATTCTGTACAAGTTACTTCACATGACAACTTGCCATTCATACAAGATACTGAGAACTAACCTGGCCAATTGCTTGAATGGTGGAAACGAAAGGAGAAAAGAAGTAAAGAAAAAATATTTATTCTGGTTAGTGCTTATGAGAATAAAGTTAGGGAAAACATGAAAAGTTACTTTGACTTTTTAATCAATGTGTTTCTTGAGTTAATTTTAAACTCAAAATATAAAGAATATAAAACATGGTATTTTTAGTAAGAATGAAAAAAAAAACCCCTTTCTGTTGGAATAGTCACGAAAGTGACTTGATAGAAGTATTTTAAGGGAATAATTAATTTTCCTAAAATATTCCCATGGGAAGTAAAAATAAAAACAAAAAACCTAAAAGCACACTAGAAAATTACAGGAGAATCTGGAAATTTCAAATTTAAAAAAAATCTTCAGAAATTTTTGTTCATTATAACTATGAAAGAATATGAATTTGGGAATGTCATTTGTTGTTAGGGTTCCACACAGCTTGCTTTTCAAAAGCACTGGTATGACTTCCCTGGTAGGTCCAGTGGCTGAGACTGTGCACTTCCAACACAAGGGGCCCAGGCTTGACCCCCGGTCAGGGAACTAGGGAACATCCCTGTCCATGACTTCATGGCATGTTGCCATGAAGACTGAAGATCCCATATGCTGCAACCAAGACCCAGCACAGCCAAATAAGTATTTTTTTTTTTTAAAAAAAGCACTGGTAGTAATGCTGATCACCACCATCATTGTATGGCAAACCCTGAGAAGTTGTCATACACCAAGTACTGTTCAAAGCCCTGAATATACAAGTTTGTTTGATCCTCGCCACAACTTTAAGAGATGGATGCTATAATTATCACCACTTTACAGTTTAGAAAAATTATAATTAATCAATGAAATTTTCCATGTTAAGCCCGAGCTTCAGCACCGTCTGGGTGGACAGCATCCTCTCCCCCCATAACAGTCCTTTGCCTGCCTCTACCCTGAAGTCTTTGTTATTTTCTGATGAGGAAAGGGAGGAAAGATTGAGAAGGAGAAGGAGACTGAGGGGAGACAGAAGAGATAATTTAGGGATGAAGTTTGCCTGATAAAGGTTGCCTGGTGGCTGCCCCTACATAGTCCCTCAGACTGGTACTGAATTATACTTGTCGGAAAGGGAAGTTCAGATGCTGGAGGACCTGATGTAACAGGAGTCTTTCTGGGGTGCTCTGGGTACCATCAGAATAGGAAACCAGTGACCAAGCCTCAAGGGAAGCTTTTCTCTTGTCACCTGTATGCATAGCCCAGCCCTGCAATGAGCACCTTTAGCAGAGTCATTAGTTCTCTTAAGGCAAAGGCACCACCAGCAGCATCTTTAGGTAACCCAGTGGAGGAAACATCAGTAAGAATCAGTGCAGAGAAAGATGAGCCCAGGAGCTGTGTCATGCAGCCTTCAGACCTGATGTTTTCTAAGTACACTGAAGGAGACCTCTATTCATCTGGTACAAAACAAAGGCTCAAATGAACAAAAGAGTAGACCCTGCTTGAACACAAGGAGAGCACTGTTGATGTGGTTCCTCTGCACAGTCTGGTAAAGATAAACAGTCGAACTACTGGTCTTCCCTTCAGTTCTGAGCTCTATTCTGTAAGCAGAACGTTGAAACTGAAATATGTCAACTGGAGTGACACTGTTACTGTTAGAGGTGACTGAGGTGAGAGAATCAAGAGATAACCAGAGGCACTTGGAACCTTCAACCTAGAAAAGAGAAGATCCAGTAACTCTCTGTTAATAGTTAAAGACCTACATGGAAAACTAATTTAGTGTTTTACTAATTCCAGAGAAGAAATGGGATCTTTAGAAGAATTTACGGGAAAACAGTTTTCAGCTCAGGATGAAAAGATATGATATTTTTTTCATATGGAATTATGATAATTCCAGCTGTCCAAAAAAGGAGTAGGCACTGCTGCTGCCCATCACTGACTGTGTTGAAACCATAAGAAAACAGCTCTACGTCTGTGATGACCAACATGTGACTACACATCTTGGGAGATGGACTAGACAATGGACCCTATTTTTCCAATGATGGATTTAAAATCCGAATGTGTTAGAATTATTTTTCCTGATTCTTAAAGATTCTCATTCAGGGTTTTGTCTTTTCCTATCTATAGAAGCCACTGATTACATTAAAAAATTCACTGATCTTTAAAATGCCTTCACATAAATTAAGCATAATGAAGAATAGGGTGTTATTATAGAGAGAGTCTTGAAGCAGGCAATTAATAATCCGGGTTCTGTTCCGGAGTGTTTGGCAGAGTTACTGTGTGAACTTGAGAAAATCACTTGGGTTCTCTGAGCATCAGTTTCTTCATCTGTAAAATGGGTATCACTGTTAAGAAAAACTCCTCAGGAATAGATCAAAGAAAGTCCCAGCCCTTGGAGCACTCTTGAGTGTTCCCCAAGAGGCAGCCCTAGTCCTTGGCAAGTCGGAGAGACAGGTGCCCCTCGCTGGTTCCTCACTTCTTTCTTTCCTCAGTCATTTCCACACTTCAACTAAGTCTTTCCTCCCAGAAGCCTGCACCCTGTTGCTTCCACTTCTCTCCTATAACAGAGGAAAACACTCTGAAAAAGATCCTTCGGAGAAAGACATCAGAGAGTTTAGCATGATTATCCTTGCAGAAAAGTTAAGAGTTGAAAAAAATAAATATCCTTAAGGGAAGAGAATGCTGAACCCAGTGACTGGGATCACTAACTCCACTGCACCCAAATATAGAGTTTTAGATTTGAACAGAAGAATCCTCCTGGCAGGCTCATGTCATCCAGGCAGGTGGCTTAAAAACAAAATAACGTGGTGATGAGAGATTTTTTTTTTCTTCCCCACCAAAGGGACTCAGCTTTAAACTGAAGAGTGATTGAACAGAGCAGCATCAGCCATTGTCTCTTAATAAATGCAGCTGCAGAAGCCAGCCTAAGAAATGCAATTTTCCAGCCTGCTTGGCCAAAGCTGTTATCATCCAAGATATCACTTACGAGAAATACATTCTCTCTTAAAACAAAAATCAATATTAGACACCTGTCACCTTCTCATTCGAATCCTGCAACACACTGAGATCTGCAAGCTGTTGAAATGTGAAGGAGAAAGCCCTCCAAGCTTGCTTCAGCCTTCATGTGAGCCAAGCACTGAGCCCTGGGTGAGACAGGGGGAAAGGACAGTCACTGGGAAGGTCAACATGAGCCTCATAGGGGTAAGGGGGCGGTGGGCAGGTGTAAGTCTAATAACTCATCAAAGTTAAGCCACAAGGAAAATAATTAGCAAAAGAAAAGTTTGTTGTTGGAGATGTTCCATCTGAGACATTTGAAAGGCCAGCACCGATCATAGAAGAACTAGATCTCCATCATGAACTTTTGGGGCAGTGGGCAAAGGTCCCCAGGTTTGACCACTTGGGGCAATTTGGTGTCATAAAGCCAGAGTGGATGAAAGACAGAGAAGGAAGGAAGGAAGAAGCCCAACAGGGATAGAATCCCCCACTTCCATCTGAGTGTTAGTTATTGCCTCCTGGTAAGATAAAATCATCTGTTCCCTGTGGACACCTGCCTACAGGTAGCGGGACTTAGTGCAGGGTCACGCTCACTGCAGAGGAAAGAGTTCTTGGAGCCAGCAGACTGAGCTATGTTAGAATGTGAAGTACATTACTCAGCCATTAAAAAGAATACATTTGAATCAGTTCTAATGAGGTGGATGAAACTGGAGCCTATTATACAGAGTGAAGTAAGTCAGAAAGAAAAACACCAATACAGTATACTAATGCATATATATGGAATTTAGAAAGATGGTAATGATGACCCTATATGCAAGATAGCAAAAGAGACACAGATGTATAGAACAGTCTTTTGGACTCTGTGGGAGAAGGCGAGGGTGGGATGATTTGAGAGAATAGCATTGAAACATGTATATTACCATATGTGAAACAGATCGCCAGTCCAGGTTCGATACATGAGACAGGGTGCTCAGGGCTGGTGCACTGGGATGACCCTGAGGGATAGGATGGGGAGGGAGGGGGGTTCAGGATGGGCAACACATGTACACCCATGGCTGATTCATGTCGATGCATGGCAAAAACCACTACAATATTGTAAAGTAATTAACCTCCAATTAACATAAATAAATTAAAAAAAAAAGAATGTGAAGTACATAACTTTCTGGTTGTGTGACCCTAGGCAAGTTCCATAATTTCCCAGACCCTCTCTTTTTCTCTTTGTGAAATGCAAGTGAAATCATATGAGGATTAAAGTATCAGACTAATGGTTAAGCATTTACCAAATTCACTCAACAGTTATTGACTAAGGATTGTGGTTGATGTCTGGCATTCTGGGTTCTATGCTATCTTTAATGGCCAAAATAACAGTACTTTGTTGGCAAAATGCCAAAAATGTTCATTTTTTAAATGAGAAAAATTAATCTGAAATATAATATATCTGGAAAGTGATAAAAGGCATTTAATTTTTAATTTGAATAATTTAGAAAGCATTATTTTTCTCTTCCTCCCTAAGTAGAAGGAAATGACAATAAACAAAGCAAAGGTTCTATTACAAAAAGTTCCACCTGGAGTAAAGACTTGTTATATGAACAGAAAATGTTCATGATGACATTAAAACTGCTAGTTTCCTCCAAAGTGTAAATTCTCTGTACATAATGAATAAAACAAGGACAAATCAGTGTAGTCTTCTTTGAAACAAACTTAAGCTTGGTAGGAATTAAAAAGATTGCATTTCTTTAACAAGAAAAATTCAGAGATATCAACATGTTTAATGAAGGAAAAGAATTGTTCAAAGATGAAGAAATCAGAAGAAAATACCTGGCATTAGCTTGTAACCACCTCCTCTCCACTCCCCCATCCAATCAGGGTGTCAAAAGGGCCATTTCACTAGATGGAAAATTTTGCACAAAACTCACTTGTCAATGACTCAATGATGACATGATGATTACAGTTTGTCTCTTTTTAAGGTGTTCCTTTTTAAAAATATTTCTATCATTTAATTTTAAATTTTAAAATTAAACTTTCTGGGATGACCCAGAGGGAGGGGATGGTGGGAGGGGGGTTCAGGATGGGGAACACATGTAAACCCATGGTTGATTCATGTCAATGTATGGCAAAAACCACTACAATATTGTAAAGTAATTAGCCCCCAACTAAAATAAATAAATTTATTAAAAATAATAATAATAAAGACATTGACAGAAAAAAAATAATAAAATAAAATTAAATTAAACTTTCTTATGTATTTTTGTTTCCTCTTTAATAAGAATTCTGGTTCCTTTTCTTTTCTCTTTTGGCAAATTTTGCAGCACCCATGCCCCTTGCAGTGGAAGTGCAGAGTCTTAACCACGGGACTGCCAGGGAAATCTCTGGTTTCTTTTCAATTTAAACATTAATCTCTTTAAAACATATATATTATTTGTTATCTTAGATATATTATTTTATAGGGAAAATACAAACACTTCAAAATATCATGAATTCTGAATTTGATCAGATATAAATTAATGGAATTGAAACCACACCCCTCAGATGTGGGCTCCAAACCAATTGCACCTCAGTTGGGACTCAAACCCACAATCTCTGGCTTAGGAGGGGACTCAAACCCACAGTCTCACTGCTGAAACTGCATACCTGATCTCAGAACTTCATGAAGCTCAGACTTTGTGTCTTAGCACAGAAGGAATACAGCAAGAGACAAAGTGATAGGCAAGAAGTTGACTTATTAATAATCTTTGTAAAGATGTTACAGGAAAATGGGGTGTGAGAGGATGGTCACGAACCAGGTCTCAAGTGAGTTCCTTCTTAAGTGAGGGTCTTTGGCTTCGTGCAAGAAAGAATTAAAGTGTTAGCCACAGTAAAGTAAAAGCAGAGACACACATTCCATGGGCAGAATGCAGTCTGTCTCAAAAGGCAAAAGCATCCTTGGGAGAAACACACTCCACAGATAGAATGTGGGCCAATTCAGAATACGAGAGTGGCCCCGGAATACAGCGTGGTTAGTTTTTATGGGGTGGGTAATTTCAAAGGCTAATGAATCTTTGACTATGTGGATCACAACAAACTGTGGAAAATTCTTAAGAGATGGGAATACCAGACTGCCTTACAAATCTCCTGAGATGCCTTTATGCAGGACAAGAAGTAACAGTTAGAACTGGACATGGAACAATGGACTGGTTCAAAATTGGGAAAGGAGTATGACAAGGCTGTATATTGTCACCCTGCTTATTTAACTTCTATGTAGAGTACATCATGTGAAATGCCAGGCTAGATGAAGCACAAACTGGAATCAAGATTGCTGGAAGAAATATCAACAACCTCAGATATGCAAATGATAACATTTTAATGGAAGAAAGCAAACAGGAACTAAAGAGCCTCTTGAAGAAGGTGAAAGAGGAGAGTGAAAAAGCTGGCTTAAAATTCAACATTCAAAAAACTAAGATCATGGTATCCAGTCCCATTACTTCATGGCAAATAGATGGGGGCAAAGTGGAAAGAGTGACAGATTTTATTTTCTTGCACTCCAAAATCAATGGAGATGGTGACCTCTGTCATGAAATCAAAAGATGCTTGCTCCTTGGTAGAAAAGCTATGTCAAACCTAGATAGAGTATTAAAAAGCAGAGACATCACTTTGCCGACAAAGGTCTGTATAGTCAGAGCTATAGTTTTTCCAGTAGTGATGTACAGACATGAGAGTTGGACCATAAAGAAGGCTGAGCATCAAAAATTGATGATTTTGAATTTTAGTGCTGGAGAAGACTCTTGAGAGTCCCTTGGACAGAAAAGAGGTAAAGCTAGTCAATCCTAAAGGAAATCATCCCTGAATATTCATTGGAAGGACTGATGCTGAAGCTGAAGCTCAATACCTTTGCCACCTGATCCAAACAGCCAACTCATTGAAGACCACCCTGATTGAGGGCAAGAGAAAAGGGGACGACAGAGGGTGAGATGGTTGGATGGCATCACTGACTCGATGGACATGAGTTTGAGCAAACTCCGGGAGATGGTGAAGGACAGGGAAGACTGGTGTGCTGCAGTCCATGGGGTCGCAAAGAGTCAAACAGAACTTAAGTACTGAACAATGAGTGGGAAGATTATTCCAACTATTTGGGGAGAGGAGCGGGAAATTTCCAGGAATTGGGCACCACCCACATTTCTGGCTTTTTATGGTCGGTCTTGGAACAGGCTTCCCGAGTGGCTCAGTGGTAAAGAATCCACTTGCCAGTGCAGGAGCCACAGAGACCGAGATTTATCCCTGGGTCGGGAAGATCCCCTGGAGAAGGAAATGGCAACCCGCTCCAGTATTCTTGCCTGGGAAATCCCATGGACAGAGGAGTCTGGCAGACTATAGTTAATTGGGTTGCAAAGAGTCAGAAATGACTTAGCAACTAAACAACAACAACAAAACTCAAAGCTGTCATGGTGCTGGTGGGTGTGTCAGTTAGCTAATGTATTATGATGAACAGAAAATGAGGCTCAAGGTTCACTGAAAGTCAGATCTCCTATCTTGGGTCTAATCAATTCTAATCAGTCTCTTGTCAGTCCTCAATGGCTCTGGATGTATTAAAGGTTGTGCCCTGCCCCCTTCCCTCTTGTCTCAAAATCAGTTTCAGAAACCTCCTTTACTAAATGTGATTCCAAAAGATTTTACTGATATCATGAGATTAAGGTTGTTTTTATATCTTATAATCACAAGGAGATACACTGTGATCTGAGCCCACATAAACAAAATCTTGGTCACTCATTCAATAAGCAAATATTTTTTGAGCACCTACTACATAATAGAACCTTTTGGGGGTTTATTTTTTACCTGGAGAAACAGAAAGTAAGTCAGGGATTAAATATATAGCATATCAAACAGTGATACATTATATGTAGAAAAGTAAAGGGTTAATGTTTTTAATTTATAATAGAATAATTGGGGAAGGAAGACCTCATTCATAAAGTGACATTTAAGCAGAGGTCTGAAGGACAGGAGGGAGCAGAATATTTTAAAAGTATCTACTGAAATTGCCTTTCTGCAAGTGTAAAGGCCCTGAGGCAGGTGGGCAGGATTTGTTTAAGGACATCAACATGGCTGAGGAAGTATGCAGTGGATGCAGTGGACATGGACATGCACTGCCTATGGGGTCAGAAGATAACCTCTTACTAGTAGCTCCTTCAAGGTGTGCCTTAGCTACAGACTGAGAGAGCCGCCCTGCACCAGGTCACACCCTTCTCACAGAAGCACTCATCGAATGGCTAATGAAGCAGGTGTAAAGGTGCAGCTATTCTGGCCTCAGTAGAGGCACCTCCAGCAGGCCATGAATTCTCCCCAGCTCCTTGAAGGATTGCCTGCAGCTTTGTTGAGCTGCTTCACAGTTAAGACTCCTCTCTTTCTTCTCTCTCTTTTCCCCATCCTACTTCAGCTTACTTCTTTCCACAGGTGTTAAAACCTAATTAATACCCAGACCAACAGATGAGACGGTTAAATAGCTTCACTAACTTAACAGACATGAGTCTGAGCAAGCGCTGGGAGACAGTGAAGGACAGGGAAGCCTGGCATGCTGCAGTTCAAGGGATCACAAAAAGTCAGATACGACTTAGCAACTGAACAACAACAACAACTCTGAGTCCAGAGCCTATCTCTGGAAAATCCAGTCTACCACAAAGAGTGAGCCAGGAAGAGGGTAGTTGGACATAAGTTCAGGAAGTTATCTGAGACCTTGACTTTGGTTTTTACTGAGTAAGATGGGGGCTTTGTGGTATTTGGAGCAGAGTTGACTTGGTCTGACATTTCAAAAGGATCCCCCAGCTGCTGTGTTGTAGAGAGAATGGAAGAAGACAAGGTTAGAAGCAGGGAGAGGATAACCCAGTCCAGGGGAGAAATGATGGTCTGCAGCAGTGATGGGAAAAGGGCTTCTGAGAAGTGGTGGACTCGGTATATTTTGAAGAAAGAGTCTTCAGGACTCCTTGATGAATTGGATGTGCATGGGAGGGAAGAGAAAAGTCAAGAATATCTGTTTAGGACTGAGCAACTGGAAGGGCAGAGTTGCAGGTTTGCAGACAAGATAACCAAGTTTGATTTGGGACTTGTGACAAATGAAATGCCTGTTAGACATCCAAAAGACTAGACTTCTGCAAGAAGTTTGGAATAGAAATTTAGGAACCAGCATACGAATGATATTTAAAGCCATTAGTTGGGGGGACAGTGGGTGTAGAAAGAGGAGTAAAGACTTGAAAAGACAAAACCTTGGGGTTTTCATCACATTTCACTGTCCCCATATGGTCCCAGCACTCCTCTCATTACTGGAACAACCATCCCTGTGATAAGCAGCAATGCAAACAGGAGAAACAGGAGGGTTATGTAGCCAATGGGGCCTTCTGAAATTTTTATTGTCAGAAGCTTTATAACATCTTTCTCTTGAGCTGTCAGTATGAAAAAAATCAATGATTTCTACATTGATTTAAAAAAAAATTATTGAAGTACAGTTGCTTTACAATGTTGTGTTATTTTCTACTGTATAGCAAAGTCAATCAACCATATGTACACATATATCCCCTCTTTTTTGGATTTACTTCCCATTTAGGTCACCACAGAGCACTGAATAGAGTTCCCTGTGCTATACAGTAGGTTCTCATTAGTTATCAATTTTATTCTTCTTGAGAGTCCCTTGGACTGCAAGGAGATCAAACCAGTCAATCCCTAAAGGAAATCAACCCTGGATATTCATTTGAAGGACTGATGCTGAAGCTGAAGCTCAAATACTTTAGCCACCTGATGAGAAGAATTGACTCACTGGAAAAGAGGCTGATGCTGGGAATGATTGAGGGCAAGAGGAGAAGGGGGGCGACAGAGGATGAGATGGTTGGATGGCATCACTGACTCAATGGACATGAGTTTCAGCAAACTCTGGGAGATGGTGAAGGACAGGGAAGCCTGGCGTGCTGCAGTCCATGGGGTCACAAAGAGTCAGATGTAACTAAACAACTACAGTGAATATATGGGCTTCCCTGGTAGCTCAGTGGTAAAAAAAAAAAAAAAATCTGCCTGCCAGTGCAAGAGACACAGATTAGATCCCTGGGTCAAGAAGATCCCCTGAAGAAGGAAATGGCAACCCACTCCAGTATTCTTGCCTAGGAAATCCCATGACAGAGGAGCCTGGTGGGCTACAGTCCATAGAATTGCAAAGAGTCAGGCACAACTTCATGACTAAAGAATAACAAAGTGTATACATATCAATACCAATTTCCCAATTCACCCCATCCCACCTCCTCCCACCTGGTGTCCATACATTTGTTCTCTATGTCTATGTCTCTATTTCTGCTTTGCAAAAGTTTCACTTGTACCATTGTTCTAGATTACACAAGTGATACTGGGAAAACTGGACAGCTCCATGTAAAAGAATGAAATCAGAACACTCTCTGGCACCATACGCAAAAATCAACTCAAAATGGATTAGAGATCTAAACGTAAGGCCTGATACTATAAAACTCTTAGAGTAAAACATAGGCAGAACACCCTTTGACATAAATTGCAGCAAGATCTTTTTATGACCCACCTCCTAGAATAATGAAAAAAAACAAAAACAAATTGAACCAGGCTTTATTGGACATCTTGGACTTCCTGATGTCCAACATTGACAGATCAACCAAAGCCCAAAGCATATTATCAAACACATTGGCTGAAAACGGTAAAGAGGAAATTTAGCAAGGCAAAAGGAATTGCAGGTCATCATCTCATTCACTGAATGAGGAAATTCTGGTGGACAGATGGCTGCAACTGTACCCGATGCTGGGAAGACAAGGATGGCATTATGAAGGAACACAGCTTTGACTCTGGAGCCAAGGTACTTTTTCTTAAAGCACAGATCCTCTAATGGATCTACGGATCCTCGAATGGATCTAAAACATAGATCCTCTAATCTTGATTAAAACAACTTGTATCAATCAAGTCACAGATTAAGTTTGGTTTTACTAGTAAAACTTAATTAGTAGATCACCTGGAAATTATATGACTTCTAAAGAGTAAGCAATTAACTTTCAGAAAAGTGACCATCGAGCTCTGAAAATCCATTGTCTACAGTTGTTCATAAAGATAAATTTTTTAAAATACAGCCAAGAAGGGTGATGAGAGATATACAATTTTTTTAATTCTATTTTATGTTGAGGTATAATTGATTTACAATGTTGTATTAGTTTCTGGGCTTCCCTGGTAGCTTAGAAGGTAAAGAATCTGCCTGCAGTGAAGGAGACCCAAGTTCGATCCCTGGGTTGGGAAGATCCCCTGGAGAAGGAAATTTCAACCCACTCCAGTATTCTTGCCTGGGAAATCCTGTGGACAGAGGAGCCTGGAGGGCTACAGTCCACAGGGTCGCAAAGAGTCAGACACAACTGAGCAACTAACACTTCACTTTCATACAGTAAAGTGATTCACTTATGTATTTACATATATCTATTCTTTTCCAGATTCTTTTCCCATATATAAAAATCCATTCTAATTCAAAGAGAAAGTATGAATCATACATATACATGTCAGTTCTTAATAGAAATCTTTCTTATTATGCCTGCATTGGAAAGACAGGTAAAAGCCAGAGGTAAAAGCACATGCAAAAACAGTAAAAAAGTTTCTTAAGTTCAGCGCTTCTCAAAGTTAATGTGCAGATGAATTATGTAGAATCAGGTTAAACTGCAGATTTTGATTCAAAGGAGGCAGAGCAGGGTCTGGAATTCTGCATATTTAACATAGCTCCCAGGTGTGCTGCTGCTGCTGATCCACAAACCACACCTCCAGTAGCAATGCTTTAATTAACATTATCTGATAAGAGGTTAAACTGACCGTGTGGCAGAAAAATCTCTCTCCCTGCAGACACAAGCTCACTGGGAGATTTTAAATATGAGAACACACTCACAGAGAGGGATCACGCTTGACTATAAGCAGAAGGAATCTAAGTGAACAATACCTATTCAAACCTGAGGAAGGCAGAGTGAAAAATCATAAAATATTACAAAATAAAAGATCAAGCAAGAGTTGGAGATCATAGACCATTCTGTTAAAATGGCACCTAATTATGCATAGGTCTTTGTATTGCTTTAAACTTAACAAATGTAATTTAATTTTTACATCTTACTTAAAGGTACTGTTTAGACTAGTATCTTAATGCTGTGCTGTGCTCAGTCACTCGGTTGTGTTTGACTTTTTGTGACCCATGGACTGGAGCTTGTCAGGCTCCTCTGTCCATGGAATTCTCCAGGCAAGAATACTGGAGTGGGCTGCCATTTCCTCCTCCAGGGGATCTTCCCGACCCAGGAATTGAAACCGCAGAGGATTCTTTACCACTGAGCCACCTGGGAAGCTCCAGTATCATTTTTTTTTAATTTATTTTTTTAATTGAAGGATAATTGCTTTACAGAATTGTGTTGATTTCTGCCAAACATCATGCTTTTCGTTTGTTTTTAAAAGAATGGTTAGGTGTGATCGAATTTTCTATTTTCTATGATTCAATTGTCTCAGTTTTCAATCTTGATGACCTTTCATAATCTGGAATCTCTAAAATGCTGATTCTTAGGTCCGGCCTCTAGAAAATACGATTTCCTTACTCTAAGGATGGGCTTCTGTAAATTTTAAAGCTCCCCAGGTGATTCTAACGTGCTGTCCAGCCTGAAAACCACTGAATTTAACCAAAACTAAGGAAATCTGTGGGTTTTCTGAGACCATAACCCTGGGAACACCATCTACACAATGGCAGGGTAACAACTTTTGGAAACTAGCCTTGCATTCCCAAATTTATAAAGTTACAGCAAATAGCATAAAGGATTAACAAAATCCTTTGATCTCAAAAACTTCTGAAAATCTAGTCACTTCGCTTCCCCTTTTCCATTTTTCCAAATCAAAGCCTGCAGACAGATTATCTTTAAGCAGGTTTCCAAGGACTCCCACTGAAACTGAAATGTTGGTAGTTTCCAGCAGATAATCAGAATGGAACCGATATGAAGAACTGCTCTTGAAGTGTTGGAATTACCTATTGATCCTATGGTGCTTTAAAAAATACAGAAGAAAGCGAAGGGAGGAAGGGACAGAAGAAAGAGAAGAGGGAGGTAAGGAGAGAAGAAACAGCTTCTATGAGATAATATTCATTTTTGTTGTTAAGCGATTTTTTCAGTAGAAATAGTCCAAAGGAGGGATTTTTTTTTTCCCCTCTCTCTGAGTCTAAAAGCAAAAGGGCAAATTAAAAAATTAACTTCATACTTGACAATCCATGTGGACATCAGGAAAGGCCCAGAGAGACAGGTTAGCTCAATTTGTTGAAAGATAACAACAGCAAGATCAAGGTGAACTAATACGATCTCCATGTAAGACCCTCTATTCTCCAGCCACTGACTGTATTGCTAAATCCAACCAACCATTTTAGAAAATGTATTCTCCTGAACAATAGGGAAATTTAGTGAGAATAAGTAAAAGGCTCAGGGCAGAGCTATGGCACTAATGGGAAAAATCAATCACCTTTATATTTGAGGGATGGCTCAGTTCCATGAAATTATCTTTGGTTCTCCCATCTGTTACCCAGGAAAACAAGAACTTGCTTTTTGATGATGGAAAACCCCAATGAGAATCTAAAATGCTCCTCTTTCCTCTTTGATTTTGTTTGGGTTTCCATAGACAAAGTGTGGTTTGATGAGGATTATCTAAAAACAATCCTTGGAATTTAACCTGGGTTTCCCAGACAAGCAGCCCGTATAGACTTTTCTCCTGATGGGAGCACCCACACCAGGATTCAGTTTCCTGCAGCCACAGTGCTCCCAGTTGAAGGCGCAACCATTCCCACGGTCTTCACTCGCCAACCCCAGTAGTTTATCTCTGCTAGGCTTCCTCTTGCACCTACAGTCTGCTGGAAGCTGGGTGATCCAAGACAGCCTCTCTCACACGTCTGAAAGTTGGTCTACTTTTAAATGGAGCACAAGTTCCGTTTCATATCATCTTTCACCCTCCACTAAGCTTGTGCATTAGTGTTTTAGGGCTGCCATAGCAAAATACCACCAACTGAGGGGCTTAAACAACAGAAATTTACCTCCTCACATTTCTTGAGGCTAAAAGTTCAAGCTCAAGCAGTCAGTAGGGTTGGTGTCTTCTGAAGACCTCACTTCTTGGCTTCTAGATGGTCATCTTCTCCCTGGCTCTCCACATGTTCTTCCCCCCATGTGAGTCTGTGTCCTAAGCTCCTCTTCCTATAAGGACGCTATTCATACTGAATTAGAGCCCACCCTACTGATTTCATTTAACCTTCACTACTTCTTTGATAGCTCTATCTCCAGATATAGTCACATTCTGAGATGCTAGAGGACTCTGACATGGAGCGGGGCGGGGGTGGGTTGGAGGGGCACAATTCATCCTATGGACACAATTCATCTCATGGACTCATTCACATGGTGGCCTCAGGGTTCCAAGCACAGCAAGGAAAAAGCCCAATACAAGTGCTTTGTAAACCTCTGCTTGTGATGAACTTGCTTAAGTTTTATTGGTCAAAGGTAATCTCAAGGCCAGAGTCACTGTAGGACATGGCTTCCCAGGTGGTGCTGGTGGTAAAGAGCTGGCCCACCAATGCAGGAGACCTAAGAGATGCAAGGTGGATCGCTGGGTGGGGAAGATCCCCTGGAGAATATGGCAACCCACTCCAGTATTCTTGCTTGGAGAAGTCCATGGACAGAGGAGTATGGTGGGCTACCGTCACAAAGAGTTAAACACAACTTAAGCGACTTAGCATGCACCTTAGGACATGGATAGAGGGAGGGGAATAATTTGTGACCATTGTTGTAGCCACAACATGTTGTGATGGAAACAGATAATAACTGGTTCACTCTGACCCCTGAAGAACTTCACCCCAGTAGGGGTAGAGTTCAGATACCCCTTTCTAGAAAAATAGCTTCCAGTGTAATGAGATTCACACTGTGGGCTATGACATAGTGTGGTGTCAATACAAACAAGTCATTTTTCTTTATCAATACAAACAAGTCATTTTCCCTTATTAAAACAGAAAACCAATCCTCATCTTTCCCTTTCTCACACAGACCTTATGAGATCAGATGTGAGAACTCTTTGGAAGAAATGTGCTCTATCAGTCTCCTTAAGTGGCATGTGTATCATACTGATCAACCTGAGACATCTTAATTCAAATCATGTGGATGTCTGGCACCAATACTGAGTCACTTAGCAGAGATATGTTGCCTTGGGTGTTTCCCTGTCCCCAGAGTTTTCACAAGCATCGCCTTTTAACAAGACACTTCCAAATGCAGACTGAGCTTTTCAAGTGACATTGTGACTGTCACTGCTAAGTCTCTGTCAGGCTAAGCTCTCTGTCCAGTGGTCAGTAAATAGCATAAGATTTGCACAGTTCATTGGCTCCAACTCAATTTGAGTGGTGTCAGAAACTTCAGAGGTTCCAAGAACCAATCAGCACAGGAAATGAGTTTTTGTAATAAATGTTTCACAGGGAAGAACAAGGTCAAACATCTATCGGCATCCATCCATCCTTTTAAGACACACACAGCTCAAGTGCCTCCTATTCCATGATGCATTCTTATATCATCCTTGCCCACAGAGACCTCTCCTTCTGAGTGTCAATCATGTTTTACTGAATTGACTAGACTTAACAAGAAGCAAAGAAAAACTGACTTTATTTTTCTCACCTTTCCCCATTAGTTTGAGTAGCACATTCGTTACCACCTCTTAATTCTGCTATCCCAGGCTGTTGGCTAGTCACCGCCTCAGCCACCTGCCTTCCTTCACTTTAAGCCAGATTCAGATACCAACCTCCAAGTCTCCTAAATTCTAAGCAATGCAGCCAGTCTTTCTGAATAGTTCTCTTGAAACGCCCATTCACTTGGCTTAAAATCAGTGAAAAGTCCTGATGGAGGTGATAGAAATGCATATAACTCTCTCAACTCCCTCCAAAGAATCCCTTTCTTGCAATGCTTCAATTTCTCCTCCCCTGTTTAAGCTGGAAGTGGATGATGAGCTAATAAGGACAGACCAGTTCGCCATCTCTTGAGTTCTGTCCAGGTGGTCTCGTCCAACATACAGCCTGCCTGATGAGTGTGGATACTTGGCAGTAGTCAATTTGTTCTCAGCCTTTGGAATCATCACCAAAAATATGAGACAAACTGTTACTGATAACAGAAATATCTAACAACTTTTTACTCTTCTATATGTATTGCCCTTAACAAAATTTCCTTATTGGACTGAGTAGCTCAGCGGGTAAAGAATCTGTCTGCAATGCAGGAGACCTGGGTTAGATCCCTGGGTTGGGAAGATCCCCTGGAGGAGGGCATGGCAACCCACTCCAGTATTCTCGCCTGGAGAATTCCATGGACAGAGGAGCCTGGCGAGCTATGGTCCATGGGGTAGCAGGGTCAGACACAACTGAAGCAACTGAGCATCACGCACCCCTATAAGACTAGACATATTTCGACCTTGGAAAAATGAGAGTTTGGAGAAAATGAAAAAAGAGAAGAGAATATAACTTGTACTCTTGAGGTCCTCACATACTAGTAGAGATTATAGTAGAAGCTTTTTGGAATTATCTATCTATTCCAATGGCCTGATTTCCCAATTCTTGGAAGTTCATCCCCATTCCCCTTAATGGACCCCAATAGCCATGTCTGTGTGGTAATGTCACTTGTTAACCATGGCTGACATCTTCCTCAAGATGAGCCAATTATATTACTCTACTGGGAATTAAGAATTAGACCGAAAATCACATCAGACTCTGTAGCTGGAAGGGTGAAAGAAAAGTGAAAGTGTTAGTCACTTAGTACTGTCCAACTCTTTGCCACCCCATGGACTGTAGCCTGCCAGGCTACTCTGTCCATTGAATTCTCCAGGCAAGAATACCAAAGTGGGTGGTCATTTCCTACTCCACACTGGAAGGGGAGACATTTTATACCTTGTGGAGTAGAGAAGAAGAGAAAGTCAATCTGCAGAGAAAGAGAGAGAAAGCGGTAGACATACAAAGAAGTCAGAAGTTTCACAAGGATTATACTAAGATTCTTTGATGAATGAAGCCCTTGACTAGTAACACCTGCCCTGAATTTTTTCATAATAAATGATACAGACCTTTGAGACTAAACTATGTACCTTTGTCATCATTTGTGACATCTGCATCTCTTTTTCCTTTTAAGTAAAAACTGACTGTCTCAGGTTTGAATAATATATATCTATGTGCTGGCTCTACTTTCCCTCCCACCCACCAATCAGCCATCACCAATCCTATCTGCTGAGTTCAAATGCAGCCTCAGACCTTTCTCAGCCCAGAGGAAGACAGCTACCCCAGCCCTTTTAAGATAGTAGGAAATAAGGTCCATTTGCCATTTAGGGCGATTTTGTGAGGACCTAAAATTTGTCACTCTCTCAACAGAAAGGGGACTCTATCTATACAATCATTTTAGCCAACTGTAGAATTTCCATAATACTAAGAATCAGTGCTGAAGCCATTTGCTAGGCAATTTGATTCTCAATGGACTGGATAAACAAGTTAACCAGATGATTTCCTAGTGTCTCTAGGCTCTCCTTCTCTACTTCTTTCAGCTATTTATAAAGCCTCCTCAAACAACCATTTTGCTTTCCTGCATTTCCTTTGCTTTGGGATGATTTTGGTCACCATGGACATGGACATAACATGGATAATGTTAAGAACCTCTGTCCACAGATCTTCAGGCACTCTAACAGATCTTAATCCCTTAAATCTATTTGTCAAAAATAGCTGAGAAAACAAGAGAAGTGAAAGGCAAAGAAGAAAGGGAAAGATATACTCAACTGAATGCAGATTTTCAGAGAAGAGCAAGGAGTGATAAGAAAGGCTTTTTAAGTGAACAATGCAAAGAAATAAAGGAAAACAATAGAATGAGAAAGAATAGTGCTCTCTTCAAGAAAATTGGAGATACCAAGGGAAAATTTCATGCAAAGATGGGCAATGCACAAATAAAGGACAGAAACAGAAAGGCCCTAACAGAAAGAGAAGAGACTAAGAGTTGGCAAGAAAACACAGAAGAACGATACAAAAAGATCTTAATGACCCAGATAACCACAATGGTGTGGTCACTCACCTAGAGCCATATCTCCTAAAGTCTGAAGTCAAGTGAGCCTTAGGAAGCATTACTTTCAACTAAGCTAGTGGAGGTGATAGAGTTCCGGGTGAGCTATTTCAAATCCTAAAAGATGATGCTGTTAAAGTGCTGCATTCAATATGCCAACAAATTTGGAAAACTCAGTAGTGGCCACAGGACTGGAAAAGGTCAGTTTTCATTCCAATCCCAAAGAAGGACAATGGCAAAGAGCGTTCAAATTAACACACAATTGCATTCATTTCACATGCTATCAAGGTCATGCTCAAAACCCTTCAAGCTAGGCTTCAACAGTACATGAACTGAGAACTTCCAGATGTACAAGCTGGATTTTAAAAAGGCAGAGGAACCAGAGATCAAACTGCCAACATCTGAAGGATATAGAAAAAACAAGGGAATTCAAAAAAAATCATCTATTTCTGCTTCATTGACTATGCTAAAGCATTTGATTGTGTGGATCACAACAAACTAGAAAATTCTTAAAGAGATGGGAATACCAGACTACCTTATCTGCCTCCTGAGAAACCCATATGCAGGTCAAGAAGCAACAGTTAGAACTGGACATGGAACAATGGACTGGCTCAAAATTGGGGAAGGCTGTATATTGTCACCCTGCTTATTTAACTTCTATGAAGAGTACATCATATCAGGCTGGATGTATCACAAGCTGCAATCAAGACTGCTGGGAGAAATACCAAAAACCTCAGATATCCAGATGATGCTACTCTAATGGCAGAAAGCAGAGAGGAATTAAGAGCCTCTTGATGAGGGCGAAAGAGGAGAGCGAAAAAGCTAGCTTAAATCTTGACATTCAAAAAACTAACATCATGGCATCCAGCCCCATCACTTCATGGCAAATAGATGGGGAGACAGTGGAAATAGTGCAAACTTTATTTTCTTGGGCTTCAAAAATTAATCACGGACAGTACTGCAGCCATGAAATTAAAAGATGCTAGCTCTTCGGGAAAAAAGCTATAATATACCTAGTTCAGTTCAGTTCAGTTGCTCAGTCATGTCCGACTCTTTGGGACCCCATGAACCACAGCACACCAGGCCTCCCTATCCATTACCAACTCCAGGCCTCCCTGTCTATCACCAACTCCCAGAGTTTACCCAAACTCATCTCCATTGAATTGGTGATGCCATCCAAACATCCCATCCTCTGTCGTCCTCTTCCCCTCCTGCCCTCAATCTTTCCTAGCATCAGGGTCTTTTCCAATGAGTCAGCTCTTCGCATCAGGTGGCCAAAGTATTGGAGTTTCAGCTTCAACATCAGTCCTTCCAATGAACACCCAGGACTGATCTCCTTTAGGATGGACTGGTTGGATCTCCTTGTAGTCCAAGGGACTCTCAAGAGTCTTCTCCAACACCACAATTCAAAAGCATCAATTCTTTGGTGCTCAGCTTTCACTATAATATACCTAGACAGTGTACAAAGCAAAGACATCACTTTGCCAAAAAAGGTCTCTATAGTCAAAGCTATGGTTTTTCCAGTAGCCATGTACAGACATGAGAGTTGGACCATACAGAAGGCTGAGTGCCAAAGAATTGATGCTTTCAAACTGTGGTGCTGGAGAAGACTCTTGAGAGTCTCTTGGACAGAAAGGAGATCAAACCAGTCAATCCCAAAGGAAATCAACCCTGAATATTCATTGGAAGGACTGCTGTTGAAGCTCCAGAACTTTGGCCACCTGATGCAGAGCTGACCCACTGGAAAAGACCCTGATGCTGGGAAAGACTGGGGTCAGGAGGAGAAGGGAGGATAGAGGAGGAGACAGTTGAATGGCATCACCAACTCGATGGACATGATTTTGAGCAAACTCTGGGAGATTGTGAAGGACAGGGAAGCCTAGCATGTTGCAGTCCATGGGGTCTCAAAGAGTCAGATATGAATTAGCGACTGAACAACTGCTATTATGCTCTCCTTATTAGGTCATTAGATTAGGTCATTAGAAAGCCAAGAACTTGCATTTATACATAATAGTGTGAATAATTCATGGTAGGAGCCCTGGCTCCAAGTCCCAGGTCCAACACTAATTTGTCATGAAACGTAAGGACAATCGTTCTGTTGACCGATCTCTAGAGGGTTCTTGTAATGAGTGAGGTGATCATTCAAGTTTGTGCACATGCTCTAAGTAATTTCAGATGATCTGCTACCACCATATAGATCTCCCAATACCAAACAAATGCCTTTGATAAGATATGCCTCAGGGAAAAGCCTGAAATAAGAGGTATCCATTCAACTGGCACCATTTATGTGTAAATACGATGCTCATTAATGACTAAATGCCCCTTTAAAGAACCTTGGGGATAAGTTCCACTGTGAATTTAGTCCCACAGAGCATTTATCATTGATCAAAATTTTGTAAGATTTTTTTTTTTATCTTACAAGAAAATTATGCAACTTTATTTCACTTTTTGGAGCCAAGATCAATGGAAAAAACTGTTAAATTAGCACATCCTAGGTGCCTGGGAACATCTATTCTTGTTCCTTTCAAAGCATGAGCACTACTGCTATTTTTAATTTGACTCCTCTATATCAGATTGAATTTTATATGAGAGCTCATATTTTCAACAAGAAGGAATTAAAAATTAAGGAGGTATCAGTCATGAGTGACTAAGCGATCTTTCAGAAGAAAAAAACACCTGTCCTGCAAGTCAGACAGTCATCTACCTAGAGGGATTTTCCAGGGATCTCTTTCAACACTCATATTCTCTGATTTATGCTACTGAATCCAAGCTTGGTGTCCTTGCCACACAACAGGCCAATAACTGGGAGATGAGATGTTGAGGCAAGGAATAGCAATTTTATTCAGAAAGCCAGGCATCCGAGAAGAGGGTGGGTTAGTGCCCTAAAGTACCAACTTATCAGGATCTGGATGCCAGTTTCTTTTATAGAACAGAGAGGGGAGGAGGTGAGGAAGTAAGACTTGCAAAATATCTCGTGGCTTGGCCAGCATCGGGGAGGGGGTGTGTTGATGTCTTCTTTTTTGCGGCCATTCACAGGTGGGCAGGGTCAGAATGTTTCTCTGTGAGCTGAACAAAGGCACTTTAGTTTAACATTCAAGCAGAAGGGAAGGGTTCCCCCAGGCAGGCCATTATGTACCCTTATAACTATAGATAGCATCCTTTCAGTGATCATGATAATAAAGGGAGTGGAGAGTGAAGATTAAAGCAAAAGAAACAGATCCAACATGGGGTCAGATTCTGTTCTATCCTGTTACAATTTCATCTGCACCTTAGTCATTATGGCAACTTTAAGATTATTCAGGACAAAGTTAACAAACCCAAGACGCCCAGTGCAGTCCACAGCCCAGTAGGGGCCCCTCTTCAGATTCCAGCAGATTCCCCAGTGGAGATTAGTGGAAAAGGCCTAGGGCCAGCTCACTGCCCAGACCCTGGGTCTGAGGACAACCGAAGCAGGAGATCCAGGGTCCAGCAGCATTCTCTTCCTCCAGGGAACTGTTCTAAAGTTGTCTGGTATTAAAGTTAGAACTGTGTATTGTTCACCCACTATGCTCTGTGTCAGCGATACATGATAAGGAACACAAACACAAACAGAAGATGTCATTTCCAATCCCAGGAAGTTCATGGTGTTGTGATGGGGAAAGAGGCACGAGTTGACATAGCTACAATGCAGGACCAGAGGTTAAGAGATGGATGAAAACTGTAAGTCAGGGGCAAGATGAGAGGCAGAGGGGTGAAGTGGTTAGCATCCTTGGCTCAGGGTCATACCACTGCCTGGGCTCAAATGCTTGCTCTGCTGCTTACAAATGCTTGCTCTGCTGCTTACAAAATGTGTGACTCTGGGAAAGTCACTTAACCTCTCTGTGCATCAGTTCCTTTATAAAGCCAGGTTAATGACAGTACCCACATCACTGAGCTGTTACAATGACTAAAGGGGTTAACACAGATAAAGCCCATGGAGCACTCTCAGACACTCCGCATGCTGTTATGAGTGAAGAAGGTGGCCCTTTCATTCTCTTTACAGGGGAGTCCCCAAAAAGACAGAACTGAAAGCTGGTGACGGGCAATCTTGTCAACCAAACCATTTGGTATATCATCTAGTGATTTAGGAAGAAGATCTCTGGAGAAAGATGGCTCTTACTTCCAGAGACCAACCCCCTTAATCATATCACTTAAGAGACCACTCCACAGTCACTGGGTGGGACAAGAATCTAGAGCTTCATTAAGATGTCTTACTGTCCTTAAAATTAATTCAAATGATTTTAAGAAATTAAGTTCAATTGTGAGTCTCTCTTTTGCTGATTCTGTGCAACAATAAGCTTCTCCCCTTTACTTTTGGGATTCAGCTTCTATTTAAAGCTTCTGATCATCTAATAGTATGACTGAGTAACCTTAATTTTGCCTCAAATAAAATTTTAAGAAAAGCATCCTTGTGTCTCCAAAGAGAACCTAGGGAAGAGAAGAGTTGGAAAGAGAAAGCAGATGCAAACAGCACTGTTTCTCCATCCGTACTTTACTGATGACCAGGCTCTTACACTCAGGGATGAGAGTTTTGAACTCCACAGGTATTGTATGGAGAACTCTGATCTGGTCTGAAGAGAGACCCCAAGCTCTTAAACATCTGAGCATAGCATCTAGTTATAAATAATAAACTCTCAGCATCAAAGCTGGATGGATGGTTAGATAGAGAAAGAGATAATCAACAGGTGGACAAATCTAGGGGGTTAAGGAGATAAATAGGAAACTAAGTAAATACCTATTATCTTTTTTTCAGTGTCAAGCAATTCTCATGTCTCCACATTACTGTGTCTGAAATCCCATCATGAACTTGCCTTTCGGTTAAGTAGTGCATGACCATTACAGGCATTATTTTGTAAATTCAAAAATTATCAAGATTGATAGCTCATTGTGTCTCTAACACCTTAGTCTGAACACAACCATCAGATGCCCTCTCTCCTGCTAGAGGAACAAAGATGCTGGAGGTGGAGTGCCTACAGAGTTATAAAAGGGCCAGAAGCTGAGAAAGAAGACCAGTAGTGCCCAGACACAAACTTTCTACCCTCACAAGTTTGTTGAGAGCTGGTCCTCAGTCTCTGTTTTGTCCAAATATCTTCCTCTGACTTAACAGCAAATTCAGGAAAATTTAGCATTCAGCTCTTGCTTCCTCCCAGGTCATGCAGTGGTAAAAAATTCAACTGTCAATGCAGAAGGTGAAGGAGATGAGAGTTCAATCCCTGGCTCTGGAAGATCCCCTGGAGTAGGAAATGGCAACCCACTCCAGTATTCTTGCCTGGAAAATCCCACGGACAGAGGAGCCTGGCCGGCTACAGTCCATGAGGTCTCAAAGAGTTGGGGAAGACACGCCTTGCTCCTAGCTTTATAGCTAAAATTTCAGAAAAGTGGGGTGGAGGGAAACATACTTCCATTGTCAGTCCTGGCTTGGTGAACACACACTTTAATTGCCAGAGAAATAAATGGTAAATGGTTGAATTATAGTTGGTGGTGACATTGTTCTAAAAAGCTCAGGCTGCAAGAAGAGATGTGGGAATGAAAATATCCAAAGAACATCATTGTCATGGGCATTTCAAATGCAACACAGCCAGCCAAATCAATCACAGCTAAAAAAAAAAAAAAAAAACTGGCCAAAGGCCACCCTCTAGTCAATCCTGGAAGTGAAAACTGTAGCGACATATGTTCCCTTAAAAAAGGAAAATTGCAATTCATTTCCAAAGTAATCATTTCTCGTGCCTGCCCCAACTTTTTTATGCCTCTCTGAACTTCCTGAGTATATTTACAGCGCAAAACTTTCTTCCTGTGTATGTGTTCATGCTGTGTTTTATTTGCATTGCAGAATATCACTGTAGCCCTCCCAGTCCTTATAAATTAAGTTTATTTTGAGATGAAAGGAATGGAACAGAAGTAGTTCCTGCTGTGACTTAATGCTGTAAGAGTTTATTTCTTTGTTTTTCTTGGGAAACTATATTGATGGGACAGACAGGGGGAAAAAAAGATAAAAAGCCTCCCCAAATCCATACTCGCATTTTTAAAAAAACAATGTATGTATGTAAATAATCCCCTTCCAGATGTACTCGGATCAAACGGGGACACTGGGTAATTGAGAAGCAAGATTTCCATCTGCTCTATCAATCCAAAGGCAAAAAGTGGAATGTAAAAAAAAAAAAATTTAACATCTAAAAACACAACAACATTGACCCAGTCCTCCCTTCCCTATGAGCGCTGTGAATGGATGGGTAAGTCAAGTGCCCCAGGAGCTGGGAAGAGCTGGGGTCGTTGAGTGACTGATAACTGCAGCTTCAGCTCAGCCATACAGCAGGTCTGTGTTCTCCAAGGCTTTGTCCAGAGCCAGGGCAACATCCCCCACCCCATTCTATTGGCTCATTTGTCTCCTGTACCCCACCCTCATTGGCCACCATGCATTCATCCATTTATCCAACCACCTCGGCCTTCACTTATTAATTTTGATTTCACCATGACCCTACGAAGTACCAGTAGACAGGCAGGTCATTGTTGTCCTGAAATGATATTAAATCCTACACATCAAGGACTTCCCTGATGGTCCAGTGGCTAAGACTCCTAGCTCCCAATGCAGGGGACTCATGTTCCATCCCTGGTCAGAGATGGAACTGGAACCCACATGCCACACCTAAACATCCCACATGCTGCAACAAAGATCGAAGATCCCAAATGCCACAACTAAAATCCAGAGCAGCCAAATAAATCATTTTTCTTTATTTTTAAAATCCCACACTGCATTAATCTGTTCACATATGTCTGCTCTGTCTTTCAGGCTAAACTGGAAGCCTTTTCAAGAGCAGGAACTTGTCTTTCATTGCTCAGTCTTCATATTGCCTTCCAGCAAAGAACCCTCCTACTAGAAGTACAATAAACCCAATTAGAAAAAAAAAAAGTTGATTTTATTTCATTTTAAAATATATTGATGTACCCAGTAAACCCAAATTTTATCACATATGAACACTGGGAAGAAAACAGACTTTCTCAAGTTCCCAGTTCTCCCTATTTCTAGAGTCAGAAATACCACCTTGGAGCAGACTGCTTCTCTGCGAAGAGGGAGCTGGGGGCTTCTCTAAGTTATTTAGATGAAGGCAAGTGCCCATTCATTCTGGAAAAATTCCCTACCCAGATGCCTCTGTCTGGGCAAGGAGACCTGCAGATAGAGGTGGCAGCAGTCAGTGCGCGCCCTTCCCTTGTGGGTATCTACATCTGCTCATGTTCCCCGGGGTCTTGGTGCTTCCTGACAGGAAGGGGAGGAAGACCAGGGCCCCCTGCCTGCTGTGGTTTAAAGTTACTGGACAGATCCATGGACTGAAGCAGCAGCTGGCAGGAAAGGACGATGGGGCTCCCTGGAAGAAATGGACCACTAGCATCATTCAACTCAGACCTTGCTCCTCACTGGGGAGGCCTGGAGCTGGCATTTGAAACCCCCCTTTGGACCCACCTCCTCCACAGAGAAAGAAACTCATGGGCAATGACTGCACGCAGTTTGTTATGGACCGAATTGTGCTGCTCAACCAAACGGCTTATGTTGGAGTTCTAACCCCCTCTGTGTCTCTCTAGAGACAGGATCATTAGGAAGTACTGAATAGTTAAGGTTAAATGAGATTATAGAGTCCTGATCTGATAGGACTGCAGCCTTGAAAGAACACGGAGCCCTCTCCATGAGTGTCCGTCTGTCTGTCTATCTGTCTATCTCTCTCTCTCCACCACATAAGGACACAGCAGAGAGAAATGAGCCGTCTACAAGCCAGGAAGAGAGCTCTCACCAGGAACTAACCCTACTGCACCTTGACCTGAGATTTCCAGCCTGGAAAACTGTGAGAAAATAAATGTCTGTTGTTAGGGCAGCCCAAGCTAACTAGTATAGGTACTGTCACCTTTATTTAGTAGATTAGAAAACTGAACTCAGAAAGGTTCAAGATAACGTGCACATGATCATACAGCCAGGAAGTACCAGAGCCAAAGGTCCACTCCACACTGTTTTCATTTTGCCAAGCTCAGTTTCTGATGGAAAACCACATTCAAAGTAATCCACACTGTTACAGGAAAGGGAGACAGACAAATTCATCAGACAATAATGAGAAATGTATAAGCTACTGTATAGCCGTGTGCTCACTCAGTCATATCTGACTCTCTGAAGCCCCATGGACTGTAGCCCATCAGGCTCCTCCCCAAGCAAGAATAATGGAGTGGGGGTGCTATTTCGTACTCCGAGGAATCCCCCGACCCCGAGATTGAACCTGTGTCTATTGCACCTCCTACATTAGCAGGCAGATTCTTTACCACTAGAGCCATATGGGAAGCCTATTATAGCCTTAAGTGACCTGGAATAGGAGGGAAGCAAGTTCTACCAGAAATTCCTGTTGAATCAATGGAGGGATGGATAGATGGATGGGTGTACTCCTCCAGGTTGGAGCTAGCAAGGCCTCCTGGAAGAGGTGACAATTAGGAAGCTTGCATTCTTTTCTCAGAACCTCGGGCACAGTGAACACTTTTCTTGCTCTCAGATCCCCTGAGGGATTAGTCTTCCTCTGACCACACAGCACTGGGAAACCTGTCTTTGCAGGTTCAGTGCCTTCTGCTTGTCCCCACAGTGTTTTATATGAAAATGACAACAAATCAATATGTGGGATGGCTGATTATTGGTCTGTCTTCTGCCCTCCTTTCCTGGATTTGCACCTTTCCTGCGGTACAGGTAGAGGCTTCGTAAATTATTAATAAATTTTTTTCTTTTCCCTACATCAGTGCACGAGGTCTCTGATTTGCTTTCAGACTGAGGGTTGTCAAAAGAAGGAAGGATTCTTTATGTATTTTACTCTTAAAACAGAAGACCTGAGATAAGCAGGGGATATTTTCTATACCCCACAGGAGAATTGGGAAGACACAGAAAGGAAGAGACTGTAGCTCTACAGTCTCCACAGTCAAGAGAGGGTCCCCTGGAGTGCGTGCAATGATGTGACCCTGGAAGAGATGTGGGAGGAGAGACCAGAGGTTCCAGCCCAGGGGCTTGGAGGAGAGAAAGGGCGGCCCAGGAGTCAGGACCTGGGTGGTGGCTGCAGAAATCTACAGGGAGCTGAACCAGAAGGTAGAAGCCAAGCCACGGCTATGGGTCACTCCTTGTCACTCAAGGCACCACACTGTGGGAGCAGGAAACCCCGTGAACTGTCCAGCTTCTGTTGCTGAGGTGGGCGCCTTCCAGCTCAGGCACCTGTACTCTGCCTGTGGATTCTCCACCGGAGGGAAGACGTGCGCTTACCTTGGGTCCCACACTGGCCGAGCCCCACCCACCCTGCTCTCTGTGGACTGCCCTGTCACTCAACACTAATAGCTCACCCATAGAGCTTACTGTGAAAAAAATGTAAATAGCTACATATTTGTTCAGTCGTGTCCAATTCTTTGCAACCCCATGAACTGCAGCAGGACAGGCTTCCCTGTCCTTCTCTATACCCCGGAGCTTACTCAAACTTATGTCCAATGAGTCAGTGATGTAATCCAACCATCTCCTCTGTCGTCCCCTTCTCCTCCTGCCTTCTATCTTTCTCAGCATCAGGGTCTTTTCCGATGAGCCGGCTCTTTGCATCAGGTGGCCAAAGTATTGGAGCTTCACCTTCAGAAGCAGTCCTTCCAATGAATATTCAGGGTTGATTTCCTAGAGGAGTGACTGGTTTGATCTCCCTGCTGTCCAAGGGACTCTCAAGAGTCTTCTCCAACACCACAGTTCAAAAGCATCAATTCTTGGGTGCTCATTCTCCTTTATGGTCCAACTCTCACATCCATACATGACCACTGGAAAAACCATAGCTTTGACTAGATGGACCTTTGTCAGCAAAATAATGCCTCTGCTTTTCAATATGCTGTCTAGGTTTGTCATAGATTTTCTTCCAAAGAGCAAGCATCTTTTCATTTCATGGCTGCAGTCACCAATAAAGTCTGTCACTGTTTCCATTGTTTCCCCATCTATTTGCCATAAAGTAATGGGACCATATGCCATGATCTTCATTTCTGAATGTTGGGTTTTAAGCCAGCCTTTTCACTCTCCTCTTTCACCTTCAAGAGGTTCTTTAGTTCCTCTTTGCTTTCTGCCATAAGAGTGGTGTCATCTACATATCTGAGGTTATTGATATTTCTCCCAGAAATCTGGGTTCCAGTTTGTGATTCATCCAGCCCAGTATTTTGCATGATGTACTGTGCATATAAGTTAAATAAACAGGGTGACAATATACAGCTTTGACACACTCCTCTCCCAATTTTGAACCAGCCCTTTGTTCCATTTCTGGTTCTAACTTGCTTCTTGACCTGCATACAGGTTTCTCAGGAGTCAGGTAACATGGGCTCTTATTCCCATCTCTTTAAGAATTTTCCAGTTTGTTGTGGTCCACACAGTCAAAGGCTTTAGCACAGTCAATGAAGCAAAAGTAGATATTTTTCTGGAATTCTCTTGCTTTTTCTAGGATCCAACAGATGTTGGCAATTTGATCTCTGGTTCCTCTGCCTTTTCTAAATACAGCTTGTACATCTGAAAGTTCTCAGTTCACGTACTATTGAAGCTCAGCTCGGAGGATTTGGGGCATGACCTTGCTAGCATGTGAAATGAGTGCAATTGTGTGGTAGTTTGAATATTCTTTGGCATTCTCCTTCTTTGGTACCGGAATGAAAACTGACCTTTTCCAGTCCTGTGGCCACTGCTGAGTTTTCCAAATTTGCTGGCATATTGAGTGCAACACTTTCACAGCATCATCTTTTAGGATTTGCAATAGCTCAGCTGGAATGCCATCACCTCTTCTAGCTTTGTTCGTAGTGATGCTTCCTAAGGCCCATTTGACTTCACACTCTAGGACGTCTGGCTCTAGGTGAGTGATCACATCATCATGGTTATCCGGGTCATTAAGATCTTTTTTGTATAGCTCTTCTGTGTATTTTTGCCAACTCTTCTTAATATCTTCGGCTTCTGTTAGGTCCATACTGTTTCTGTCCTTTATTGTGGTTATCTTTACATGAAATGTTCCCTTGGTATCTCTAATATACCAATATAATACATATATTTATACTTATATATAATATAAATTACATATATTTAAACTTATTTAATCTGCTCAACAGCACTCCATTATAGTATCTCCAAAGTACAGACCAGCCTCTCTAGCACAGAGAGGTTAAATAAACTACCCACAGACACACACAGCTGAGCTTCAAACCAGACAGTCTGGCTCCAGATTCCTAGTTTCAACCACTGTTCAATACCTCCTCTCATTAC
Source organism: Okapia johnstoni (assembly GCA_024291935.2). Taxonomy (NCBI): domain Eukaryota; kingdom Metazoa; phylum Chordata; class Mammalia; order Artiodactyla; family Giraffidae; genus Okapia; species Okapia johnstoni. The sequence continues at coordinate 40,877,011 of CM044319.1, read as the reverse complement.
TCAGGACCCACATAAGACCTTTGAAACAAGAGAGTTGGGGAAGCAGAAGGTAAAGCATCACAGTACTTGTGGGGCACAGGGCAATGAAGACCACCCACCCCTCCAACTACTACACATGATCCAACCCATCCTGTATGGGACTCCAGGTCCGTGATCCAGCTCTCATTCTTGTTGTTCAGTCACGTCTGACTGTAGCCCAGCAGGCTCCTCAGTCCACAGGATTTTTCAGGCAAGAATAGTGAAGTGGGTTGCCATTTCCTCCTCCAAGGAATCTTCCTGATCCAGGAGATGAACCCACATCACCCACATTTCCTGCATTACAGGCACATTCTTTACTGCTGAGCCATTGGCGAAGCCCCCCACTAGCTCTCATAGTGCAATTAAACTCCTCCAGGTTCACAGCCCTGATTCATTTTTCTTGACACATCCATAGCTCCTGGACACCTTGCATGTACAAAGAGCTGAGTAAATGCTAAATATATTGAATTATTAGAAAGTATTAATAAAAGCTTTATATTTGAACATGGTTTTGTCCTGGAACAACATGAAGGATACATTTCTCAAAGAAGCCCAGGCAGGTACCATGGATGGAGAAGCTCTTTATGTCACAGTGCTCTTCTCCATAGGCCAACACTTGTCTTTCATTCTTCAGACACTGTGGAAAAACAACTTACCTTTAATCCTGTCTTACACTTTTCACAGTGTTTTAAAATGCATCACCCCTGTTAATTCTGTAGTTAAAGGAGGCATTCTCACTCCTCCTGTGAAGGTTAAGAAACTGAGGCATAATGTATCCAATATCATACAGCTGCTCAGCAGCAAAGCCAGGACTTAAATGCCAATACCTGCTTCCTACTTGCTGGTCTGGCATTCTTTTCTTGGATGGTGAATGTATACCTTATTCTAAGACTCCATAGGTTTAATTCCACAAGTGCCTTTTCTCAGGCTGCACACCTGTTGGAGAGGATTGGGGGAGGGGATTTCACACAAAGCCTTGCTAGTTAAGATCTCCATTATGGACGAATGGACCGGCAGCATCAGCATCACCTGAAAGCTTATTAGAAATGCAGAGCCTTGGGCCCATTCAGGACATATTGAATCTGAATCTGCATTTTAACAAGATCTTCGGATGATCTGTATGCACACAAAGGTCTGAGAACCACTGCTCTGGAAGACATGCTCACAAGGGCAGTCATCAACAGACATAAAGAAGTTGAATATTCCCTGGTGAATTCTGTAGAGTTAAATGGGGTATCTCATTTGACTACTACATTCAGATATTAACTTGGAAAGCATCACCTGGCTCTCACGCATGACAAGAATATAAAGGAATTAGCACTCGCCTTGAACTTCAAGCAGCACACATCAAAATGCAAACTTAACTGCTAAATAGCTGGCAGTCTCTCCCACCTGCAGGGGGGAGATGAGGGTTGTGGGGAGGAGACACCCACGGAAAGAGAAGCACCCATAGATATTCTGCCCAGAAATAGGGCTTTGACTGGCACTATTCACTTACCACATGTTTTCTGATGCTGCACTAGAGTGCCGGGGCTTAATGTTCTAAACACGCACATCCAATTCTGTTTGGCACAAACCAGAAAAGTGACTCTTCCATTACATATTATGCTGCCTGAGTGGATTTCGTGGAGGTCTGTCATCTTGTCGGTGGACAGGTGGTAGGCTGAATTGGATTCAGCCTCCTCCTCCCACCCCAACTCTCCCGCCAGATCTCATACCAGAGGAAGTCTGAGTCAAACACTATTTTTGATTTTTTTTTATAAATTGTCTCTACAGGATGGCGTTCAGGCTATAAAATGCAGTGTGTTTTAAAGAACCAGTTTTTTAAATTGGTCTGGAATTTAAAAAAACTGAACATATTGATAGATTTTTCTCACCAAGAGAAGAACATGCTAAATCAAAATGAATTTGTCAATTTCAAAATGAATTTGTACTTTAACGGTACTGTAGAGGGGTTGAACAGTGTTCCCCCAAACCCATGTCTGCCAGAAACCTTGGAATGTCACCCTAGATGGAAATATGGTCTTTGCAGATGTAATTGGTTAAGATGAAGCTATACTGGATTGGGGGCTTTCTTAGTGGCTCAGATGGTAAAGAATCTGCCTGCAATGAGGGAGACCTGGGTTTGATCCCTGGGTTGGGAAAATCTCCTGCAGGAGGGCATGGAAACCCACTCCAGTATTCTTGCCTGGAGAATCCCCATGGACAAAGGAGCCTAGCAGGCTACAGTCCATAGGGTTGCAAAGAGTAGGACACAACTGAGCACACGCTGGATCCGGCTTCCCTTGTGGCTCAGTGGTAAAGAATCTGCCTGCCAATGCAGGAGATGAAGGTTTGATCCCTGGGTCAGGAAGGCCCCCTGGAGAAGGAAATGGCAACTGACTCCAGTATTCTTGCCTGGGAAACTCCATGGACAGAGGAGCCTGGCGGGCTACAGTCCATGAGGTCACAGAAGAGTTGGATATGACTTAGCAACTAAACAACAACTTACTGGACTATGTAGGAGAGGGTCCTAAATCCAATGGCTGCTGGTGTGCTTATAAGGTGAAGGATATTTGAAAATACACAGGTGTACACAGATGAGAATGGGTGATGATGGAGGCAAAAGGTAGCGCTAGAAGCCAAGAGACACCAAGGCTGCCAGCAACCACTAGAAGCTAGGAAAAGGCAAGGATTCTTCCCTAGAACCTGCAGAGGGAATTCAGCACTGCCAACACCTTGATGTCAGATTCCAGATTACAGAACTATGACAAAATAAATTTCTGTTGTTTGAAGATACTCAGTTCATGGCACTTAGCTAAAGCAAGTCTGGGAAAGTAATAGAGTATCTAATAAGTAATGTTGCTAGCATTATTTTGGGAGCTTGCTCTGTGGCCAGGCACTGCTCTGAACACTGTACATGTATTTACCCACTTAATCGTCAAAGCAACCTTCTGAGGGAGATAGTCATTCTCATTTTACTATGAGATACTAAGTCACTTACCCACATTTGTTATCCAGCTGATGGATAGACAAACAGGCTCTCACCCAGGCAGTGCCATTTCAGAGCCCCCACTCAGAGCCTCCAACCATGAGCTCTGAGAGTTGGGAGGTGAAACTGAGATGGACATAAGGGCCAGCATCGGTGTGAACACAGCATCTTGTGTTCCTCCTCTAGCTTCACCTGCCTGATGAGCAGACATCAGAACCAACAAGATTCAGCTGGACAAGCAGGAAGCTTAGCTGCTGGGTGGTAGGAGTTAATGCTGTTTGGATTCTAGGAAATGGAGTTATTAGGGAGTGCTTTCAATTAAGAAAGCTCCAGAGTGCTAAGCTGAGTTGAAAGATCTTAAAGGCTCTGGAGCTGACATGCCTAGGGGCTATCAGCAGGGCAAAGCTTCAAAGCACAACTCGGAGAAGATTCAGCTCACTCTGAGACTCACAGGCGTACCAAGAAGGTACCAAGGAAAGAGTGACCTTGCTAAGTTAAGATGTTCAGTTCTTGGAATACACATCCCTTAAATCTCTGATGGCACTTATTAAGAACTCTTCCTAAAATTACTGTGTTCATGTACTGCTTGCACTGGTTGAAAAGGTGGGCTGACTTGCTAGAATCTTTCAAATTCTACTTTCAAAGGTGGCCCTGCTGTTGAACCACAAACTAGAAAGAGCTGCAGTGTCCTGTGGTGACAGACAGTTCTCCTTGCGAGCACAGCGCCCAAGGCTTTAATAAGTTGTGCCAAATGAGTGGACCCAACACACAGTCTTCCTCATGGGTTCTCAGCTTTCTTACTTGATGTTTGGTGCTGGGCGATGCTTTGTTGGGGCTTCCCAGGTGGCTCTTTATTGTTGTTCAGTCACTCGGTCGTGTCCAACTCCTTGCGACCACATAGACTGCAACACGCCAGGCTTCCCTGTCCTTCATCATCTCCCAAAGCTTGCTCAAACTCAGGTCCATTGAGTCGGTGACACCAACCAACCATTTTGTCCTTTGTCGTCCCCTTCTCCTTCTGCCTTCAATCTTTCTCAGCATCAGGGTCTTTTCAAATGAGTCTGCTCTTCGCATCAGGTGGCCAAAGTATTGGAGCTTCAGCATCAGTCCTTCCAATGAATATTCAGGATTGATTTGCTTCAGGATTGACTGGTTTGATCTCCTTGCAGTCCAAGGGACTCAGTCCAGGTGGTGCTAGTAGCAAAGAACCCCCCTGCCAATGCAGGAGGCATAAGAGATGTGGGTTTGATCCCCGGATCTGGAAGATCCCCTGGAAGAGGGCGTGGCAACCCACTCCAGTATTCTTGCTTAGAGAATCCCATGGATAGAGGAGCCTGGTGGACTGCAGTCCATAAGGTCGCAAAGAGTGGGACACGACTGAAGGGACTTAACACACATGCACGAACAATGCTTTGTTGGGCACGACGGGGAGCTGTCCTGTGCATCGCAGGATGTTGAGCAGCATCCATGGCCTCTTACCCACCACAGGGTCAGAAGCCTCCCTACCCCAGTGTGACAACTACAAATGAACCCAGAGAAATGAAATCACCCCCTACTGCATTGAGAACCACTAGCCCGTAGAAAGCAACAGAAATAAGCCACCGTAAACTTGGGGAGAACTTTGTGTTTACAAGGCTTACCTGGCAGCTAAAGGTAGAGGGAGACTACTACTACCCTTTCGCATCAGCTCTGCCCACACACCCTTAGCCCAGGTTTGGCCACTAACCTTCAAATTTTCTTTGCCTTCTTTCTCTCTTCCTTCCCTAGCTTCTCCCCACAACTTTCTCCTTTGTTCCATCCTTAGCCCTTCTCATGTTCCTTTCCTGGCTCTTTTTCCTTCACTTTCCCCTAAGATGTTGATGTTCCACCAGGTTTTATACTCCAGCCTTCATCCTACTTTTCTTGGTTAAGTTTCACTTATCCCAACCTCCTTTCCCACCTACATGTTGATAACCAACTTTAACCTGACCCTTGTCCTAAGTTCTAACTTAAAAGTACTAAACTGGCATTCCAGTGTTTCCAACTAGTTATCTATATATGTTCCATTTATATCTCAAAACCAATTTATCTAAAACTATGCAGAATATTTATTAAAATTCCATGTAGTTTAGTTTCACGTTTGATTTGGTAGAATCAAAATTCTACCAAAATTCTAAGAAGCATCTCTTCTGGAAGGCCCCCACAATTAATGAGACACTACATAATACTATAGATTTCACTTGTGGTCTGAGCTCTCCTTTCTACTCTTGCTTGTGGCTACCCTGGTCCAGGCCTTCTTTCAAGACTGTAAATCTCAGCCTCTCCAACTCCATCACCCTGCACTGTTGCTAAGGCAAAATTACAAAACAGTGAGGCTCCAATCGCCCTCTTCCTCTGATGCTTCTACCACAAGGCAGGCTCCATGATCCACCTAGGTCCCAAAACAGAAACCTAAGCTCCACCACTGGCTCTTCCTTCCTATTTCTCATTCAACCTGTCAACAGAGTCAGAATCATTCTGCCTAAAATCCATCCCCTTTCTTTCTACTTCTGCTCCCTTAGTTTTAACAACCAGATGTTAAAGCTGGTTTTAGAAAACGCAGAGGAACCAGAGATCAAATTGCCAACATCTGCTGGATCATTGAAAAAGCAAGAGAGTTCCAGAAAAACATCTATTTCTGCTTTATTGACTATGCCAAAGCCTTTGACTATGTGGATAACAATAAACTGTGGAAAATTCTTCAAGAGATGGGAATACCAGACCACCTGACCTGCCTCTTGAGAAATCTGTATGCACATCAGGAAGCAACAGTTAGAACTGGACGTGGAACAGACTGGTTCCAAACAGGAAAAGGAATATGTCAAGGCTGTATATTATCACCCTGCTTATTTAACTTATATGCAGAGTACATCATGAGAAATGCTGGGCTGGATGAAGCACAAGCTGGAATCAAGATTGCCAGGAGAAATAGCAATAACCTCAGATATGCAAATGACACCACCCTTATGGCAGAAAATGAAGAAGAACTAAAGAGCCTCTTGATGAAAGTGAAAGAGGAGAGTGAAAAAGTTGGCTTAAAGCTCAACATTCAGAAAACTAAGATCATGGCATCTTGTCCCATCACTTCATGGCAAATAGATGGGGAAACAGTGGGAACAATGGAAGACTTTACTTTGGGGGGCTCCAAAATTACCGCAGATGGTAACTGCAGCCATGAAATTAAAAGATGCTTACTCCTTGGAAGGAAAGTTATGACCAACCTAGACAGCATACTAAAAAGCAGAGATGTTGCTTTGCCAACAAAGGTCTGTCTAGTCAAGGCTATGGTTTTTCCAGTAGTCATGTATGGATGTAAGAATTGGACTATAAAGAAAGTTGAGTGCCAAAGAATTGATGCTTTTGAACTGCGGTGTTGGAGAAGATTCTTGACAGTCCCTTGTTCAGCAAGGAGATTCAATCAGTCTATCCTAAAGGAGATCAATCCTGAGTGTTTATTGGGAGGACTGATGTTGAAGCTGAAACTCCAATACTTTGGCCATCTGATGTAAAGAGCTTACTCATTTGAAAAGACCTTGATGCTGGGAAAGATTGAAGGCAGGAGGATAAGGGGATGACAGAGGATGAGATGCTTGGATGGCATCACCAACTCAATGGACATGAGTATCAGTAAACTCCAGGAGTTGGTGATGAACAGGAAGGCCTGGCGTGCTGCAGTCCATGGGGTCGCAAAGAGTTGGACACAACTGAGCAACTGAACTGAACTGATATCTTGCCTGAATTCAATAGGTCTCTCTGTCTCCAATACTGGCCCTATGTAAAATTAGTGTTACACACAGTTACTCCAGTGATCTTTAAAAATTAAAGTCTGCCATGTGATTCAGCAATGCTGCTTCTTCATATTTACCCAAAAGAATTGAAAGCAAGATCTCAAAGAGAAATTTGCACATCCATGTTCCCTGCAAAACTATTCACAATAGCCAAGAGGTGGAAGTAACCCAAATATCCACCAATAGATGACTGGATAAGGAAAATGTGATAGACACATTCAATTGAATATCATTCCACCTTATAAAGGGATGCATTTCTGTCACATGCTACAACACGGATAAAACTTGAGGACATTGTATTAAGTGAAATAAGCCAATCACAAAAGGTAAATGCTAAAGGTAGCTAAAGTAGTCAAACTCATAGAAACAGAAAGTAGAATGGTGGTTATGAGGCAGTAGGCATGAAACTGCAGAAATACATCTTGGGAGGGTGCTCCAAGGAACTCCAGTTCTTCATGTTTCAGCTTGAAAGAATTCAGCAAGTGGCAAAGTGATAGAGAACTGACTTATTAGAATAGAACGCTTGTGAGGTTTATAAGTGAGTGGGCAAGGGAGTACCGTGCACAGAATTTAGTGGGCTATCATTTTATAATCAAAGGAAAAGTAGGGAAGGGGAGAAGACTATCTTCTTCCACATTCTTGAGTAGATGTCAAGCTTCCATTATCAGCTCCTCCTCCATGTCAGGCAGGGAGTTTTCTTATCTCTACACGGTCAAGCCAGGACCATCACAGTGCAATGCAAATGAGTAAAAAATGTAACGTATACTAAAAATGGTAAATCATCTCAGGTTTCAGTATAATGTCACTTTTTCCTTATATTTTTGTTTTTAGTGTGCCCAGAGGAGCATGTCCTAAGACTCATTAACTTACTGACCTCACTGGGCACCATATGTGGCTCATTCCACCATTATTTGTTTTGGGGCATGTCTCATGCTTCTATTCCATGGTTGCAAAGCAAGTCTGCTGGGGTTTGTGGTTAAGCAAACTTGTCTTTTTAAGTTATTTTTAACTTACAAGGGTCTCTTGTTCTTTTTTCTTGTGATCCTTTAGTGGGATTGACTAATCACGTACTTTGTCCCTATCAGGGGGAAAGGGGAATGAAGAGTTTTTCAATGGATATTGGCATTCAGTGTTGCGAGATGAAAAATTTTTAGAAATCTGTTGCACACCAATGTGTATATTCTTAACTGTTGAATTGTACACTTAAAAATGACAGATGGTAAATTTTGTTATGAGATTTTACTACAAATTTTTTTAAAAAATTTTAATGAAAATCTGTACCTATAATTCTTTTATAAACTTTTCCTGGGCTCACTTTCTCTCTGGCCTTTGTGCAGTCTGTCTGCTCTGCTTGGAACTTGTTTCAAAACACTTCCCCTCCCCTATTCACTCTGCTTCAGGTAAATGCCTCCTCCTGGTCCTGATGACTTCTCTGCCCTCCCTGCTTTGAGCCCCAAACCTACCCCAGCAGGGAACTCACACCAAGCAGCAGCTGCCTGCTATCCATGTCTACCCACCCTAAGAAACTGTAACACACACAGGCAATACACTCAGGTACTCATGTCTCAGGATAAGCATGTTGCCAGTTTATTTGTCAAGGCATTCATCAGAACCTAAAGTTCTGCTCAGGAGGACTGCTGTTGAATTAAGTTTTTTCCATCTTTTTCTACCTGAAACTGGCTTTTCTTTCTCTCTTTTTATAATCTTCTTGCCTCGATAAACATCTGACACCAGCCTGGTCCTGCCTAGACTAACCTCAGGCTTTCCAAATTTCATTTTCCTCATACTTCTCTCCCACAGTGGCTAGACTCCAAAGCTTTTTGTCACTGTAGAGTTTCCTGCAGACAGTGTGCAGGATGATCCACTGAACCAGAAGAAAGTCTCATCTTAACTGAGGCCAAGTATGATAAACCAAGACTGGTTGGGAATATTACATGCAGTGTGAAGGACTGTCCTTAGGCTCACTGCTCAGAGCCATTACAAAGCAGAATCATAATATTCCCCATCTTTCTGGGTTTTTTTTTTAATTGGAGTATAGTTGATTAGGGCTTCCCTTGTGGCTCGGCTGGTAAAGAATCCACCTGCAATGCAGGAGACCTGGGTTCAATCCCTGGATTGGGAAGATCCTCTGGAGAAGGGAAAGGCTACCCACTCCAGTGTTCTGGCCTGGAAAATTCCATGGACTGTATAGTCCACGGGGTTGCAAAGAGTAGGGGCTTCCCTGATGGATCAGCAAGTAAAGAATCCACCTGCAATGCAGAAGACCCAAGAGATGCGGGTTCAATCCCTGGGTCCTGAAGATTCCCTGGAGGAGGAAATGCCAGCCCGCTCCAGTATTCTTGCCTGAAAATTCCCATGGACAGGGGAGGAACCCTGGCACACTACAGTCCAAAGGGTCACAGAATCGGACCCAACTGCCAGACTAAGCACTTAAAGTTGATTAACAATGAAGTAAGTTTCAGGTGTACATGAAAGTGATTCAATTATACAAATACGTGGATCTATTCTTTTTCAAAATTTTTCCCCACTCAGGTTGTTATACAATATTGAGCAGAGTTCCCTGTGTATACAGCTCCTTGCTGGTTCAATTAGTCAGTTCAGTCCCTCAGTCATGTCTGACTCTTTGAGACCCCATGGTCTGCAGCATGCCAGGCTTCCCTGTCCATCACCAACTCCCGGAGCTTACTCAAACTCATGTCCATCAAGTCAGTGATGCCATCCAACCATCTCATCCTCTGTCTTCCCCTTCTCTTGCCTTCAATCTTTCCCAGCATCAGGATCTTTTCTAGTGAGTCAGTTCTTTGCATCAGGTGGCCAACGTATTGGAGTTTCAGCTTCAGCATCAGTTCTTCCAATGAATATTCACGACTGATTTCCTTTAGGATGGACTGGTTGGATCTCCTTGCAATCCAAGGGACTCTCAAGAGTCTTCTCCAACACCACAAAAAGCATCAATTCTTCGGCATTCAGCTTTTCTTTATAGTCCAACTCTCACATCCATACATGACTACTGGAAAAACTATAGCTTTGACTAGATGGACCTTTGTTGGCAAAGTAATGTCTCTGCTTTTTAATATGCTATCTAGGTTGATCATAGCTTTCCTTCCAAGGAGTAAGTGTCTTTTAATTTCATGTCTGCAATCACCATCTGCAGTGATTTTGGAGCCCCCAAAAATAAAGTCTTCCACTGTTTCCCTATTTATTTGCCATGAAGTGATGGGACCAGATGCCATGATCTTAGTTTTCTGAATGTTGAGCTTTAAGCCAACTTTTTCACTCTCCTCTTTAACCTCCTTGCTGGTTATCCATTTTAAAAATAATAGTGTGTACATGTCCATCCCACACTCCCTAACTATCCCTTCCTGTTTTTCAATGCAAATTTTATTATTATTAAATTCTGGTGTGACCAATAAATTAGGAGATAAATGCCATTGAAAAGACATTGAGTGTTCCTCACACTCCCCAAGAGGAAGGGCAACACTGCACCAATAGGGCCTTCACAAGGAAGGGCCAGGGTGGGTCAGGAGGCAGGAGGAGTGAGGAGGGAGTGGAGAAGAACTTTTATTATAGTTTGAGGGGAAAGGAATAAGTTCAGCAGGATAAGCTAGCTGAGCATGGCAGGATGGGCTAGCTTGAATACTTTCAGTGGGCTCCAGGGCACAGGGGCTGTTTCTCATTGTCTGGTATCTGAGCCTGAAATGCTTAGGGAAGGCAAGAGGACCTGGAAGTCTGAGAGTCTAAACAAGGAGGTGATCAGAGGTGGGGCTCTGGATGGGGTGATAGAAATGTGACAGGTGCAATTGTAGGGGACTTATCTGCTATCTCCAAGAACAAGTTTTCCCAGGGATGGGCAGTCTCTCCATGGCCAGTGAGTCTCCAAGATGACAAAGTGTCATAAAATGCAAAAAATTAAAAATATCCACACCAGGATCAGATGGAATATGGAGTACAGTGGCAGGGAAGACAAAGAAGGAAGAAAAAAAAAATAAGGATGCTGCTGCTAATAACACTGCTAGTAACCCAGCTGAGAGCATTCCCTGACTTTCATAAACTTGATAAGAAAAATTCTTCCAGTCCTGGATTAAAAATAGCCACTCACTTTCTGAGAAGTCAGCTACTAAAACATTTACTTCAGATTTCTTTTTATGTAAAGTGATAAATATACATTTTTTCCCCCTGGAGAATATTTATGAAAACTTTTCTGGGAAATGTCTTTTCACTAAATATAGGGTCTCTGGAGACAGTTCAGGAAAGCAGGCCCCCAAATGTGCTGTCAATTGTGACCTGACTGTCTAAATTACCATATTTTTATATTGTAACTCACTTCCTTTAATGATATAGATATTCAACTAATGGTGTGAAAGAGATGGAAACTGGCAGCTTTAATGGTGTGTGATGTATGTGCTCCCTGCGCATCAAATGTGAGGGTTTGCCTGAGACCAGAAGAAGCGTCGCTGGCCTGCGTCTGGGCCATCGGCTTCCGCGTGTCACTCCGCAGAGGTGACTTTGGTGGTGATGTGGTACGTGGATGCTGTTTCCTGAGAGCACATTACAGATGACCGCAGAGCTGGACTTTGACAGTGGGAACTTCAGAGCCTTTTAAGCAGCACTTTCTTCCTTTTGGGCCTCACCCCCATCCTGGAATATGGCTCTCGATACCTTTTACTGAACTGAAAAGTGCATGTGACTTGCAATAAATGCATTAAGACCCCAGCAGATAAAACTAGGAAGACAACAAGATAATAAAATTCAGAAATGTGAAAGACAAGTTTGCCAATTATAAAAATAATGCAAATTAAGTAAACATTAAGGTGCGCAATTTACATATTAAGTTATTAAAGAAAAGTTTAATGGTAATCTACATTACTAGTAATGATGTATTGAAAATATGATCACCTGCATTGCATATAGCATTTTTAATGATACAATCCTTTTGGAAAGCTACTTGCCAATATATTTCAGGGACCAAATGAAAGATTATATTGTTTGACTTGATAATCTTACTTCATACAAAATATGGGAAAGGCTATATATATGAAGATATTTATCACAATATTACTTTAGTAGGAAAAAAACAAATAATGTTCAGTAACAAAAGGATAATTAGGACAATTACACTGGCTCTGGACCTGTGCCAGTTCTAAAACATCTCTGCAAATTCTTTCAACCCCTTGCCAGAGAGACATATTCCTTCCCCTTGAATCCATGCTGACCTTAATTACCGGTTATCAAGGCGGGCAGCTGAATGGCACTATTTGAAGGTGATAGGAGACAAAGCTTTTGCCTGTCTTGCTAGAATACTCCTGCTGGAGACCCAAACCACCACCTATGAAGTCATAGCATCCTGTGGTTGCCATATTGTGAGGAAGCCAAAATGGAGAGTCCACGCTGAGATGCCCTGGAACTACAGAAAGACAAATGGATGCTCAGCCAGACTCAGCTGCCCCAGTCACCTCTGTCCAGGATCCAACCACCCTCCGACGGTAACTACTTGAGCCTAAACCACTCAGGCAAGTCTTCCCCAAACTCCTGACACACAGAAACCATAAGAAGTAATTCAATGATTTTGTTGTTTTAGGTCACTAACTTCTGAGTGGTTACAATAGATGCCTAGAACAGGAGTCTCTACTAGACAGAACATGAGGCAGCCACTAAAAAGCTTAATTAAAAGACTGTGTAGAGGGACTTCCCTAGTGGTCCAGTAGTTAAGAATCTGCCTTCCAATGCAGGGGACACAGTTTTGATCCCTGGTCAGAGAACTAAAATCCCTGAGGGGCAACTAAGCCCACATGCCAAAATTAGAGAGCCCACGTGCCACAACTACTGCAGCCCTTGCACTCTAGATCCCCATGCACCACAACCAGAGAGTATGTGCACCGCAACAAAAGATCCACAAGACTTGACAAAGATCCCAAGTGCCTCAACAAAGACCTAGGACAGCTAAATAAATAAAATTTTTTTAAAAGATTATATAGAAACACAGAAGATTCTTTTACATAATATTTAGTGAAAAAGCAAGACTACAATTTTTGCACATTATGACTGTAAGCATTAAAGATCCAAACTGAAAAGACTAGAATGGAATAATTACAATGTTAAGAGTGGTATTGGGTTGGTAATATGAGGATGGTGTGTGTGTGCTAAGTTGCTTCATTCGTGTCCAACTTGTTGCCATTCTATGGACTGTAGCCCTGGAGGCTCCTCTGTCCATGAGATTCTCCAGGAAAGAATAGTGGAGTGGCTATGCCCTCCTCCAGGGGATCTTTCCAACCCAGGGATCTAACTCACATCTCAGTTTCCTGCATCGGCAGGGGGGTTCTTTGCCACTAGCGCCATCTGGGAAGCCCAAGGATGGTATTACTGTGTTCAGTTCAGTTCACTCAGTAGTGTCCGACTCTTTGCGACCCCATGGACTGCAGCATGCCAAGCTTCCCTGTCCATCACCAACTCCCGGAGCTTACTCAAACTCATGTCCATCAAGTCAGTGATGCCATCCAACCATCTCATCCTCTGTTGCCCCCTTCTCCTCCCACCTTCAGTCTTTACCAGCATCAGGGTTTTTTCTAGTGAGTCAGTTCTTCAGATCATGTGTCAAAGTACTGGAGTTTTAGCTTCAGCATTGGTCCTTCCAATGAATATTCAGGACTGATTTCCTTTAGGATAGACTGGTTGAATCTCCTTGCATGCTAATAAAGTCTAAACTCACTAATAGTGTTATAATGCTTGTGCAATTAATTAATGAGTGTCACTGGTCCCTAAGAGAAAAAAATGAAGAGTTTCACTTTAAGATACTGGTTTAGCAAAACGAAAAAAGTCTAAGATGCCAAAGCACAGAAGTACTATGGCAAAATTCATCCCTTTCTCAAGAGTGATTCTGAATTGGGATGGAACCCCTGAGGTTTAGGTGTTAAAATGTAAAAGTTGTACCTTCTGTTGTTTCTAAAGACTGATGAGCCCTCATAAATATTGATACTATCCACCGCCAAACATGCACTGCAGATTTCTTCTTATTTTACAATGCCCTTATTTTTAGGACAAAAACTGCCAGGTATTTATTTGTACAGAATGCAAACAACACAGAAGTGTTTGACATGGCTAAATGAAAATGTAGTTTTACAATGGTCTCCCTTGGGACCAGATAAGACTCTTGGGGCTACTTTTGAAGATCACTCATATCCCATCACCTCCAGTCCACCAGGAAATGCATGGCTCCTTGGAGCTCAGTGACCTATCACCTGAAGAACACACCCACACAATATGGGATGATGGAGTAAGTCTCAACGGGGTTAAATACAACATCCTGTGAGGGGAATAGGACTCAGGAAACACAGAGCAGCCACTGGCCCATTTGTCCTTTATCAAATCCACAAGGTAAGTATTGTGCAGGCTTCATCTCAGGCCACAGAGTACACTGGCTGCTGGCCCTCTGTCCTGTTGCTAGACGGTGAGGCAGGCCCTGGAGGGTGTGCTCCTTTTAGAGGCTGACCACCCACCTCCTTCCTGCTCATGCAGGTTTGGGATCAGCAGCATTGCTTTCAGGCTTGAATGATTCCAGACAAGGTAAAGTTAAAAAGGGAAAGGGGTATGTGCCATGTCTTTAAAAGAAGGCTCTTACACAGAGGGATGGGAAGGGGAGGGAGGTGGGAGGAGGGTTCGGGAGGGGGAGCACATGTGAACCCATGGCTGATTCATGTCAATGTATGGCAAAAACTACTACAATATTGTAAAGTAATTAGCCCCCAACTAAAATAAATAAATAATTTAAAAAAAATAAAAATAAAATTTAAATAGAAAAATAAATAAATAAAAGAAGGCTCTTAAAAGCTACTAAAAGATGTTTTTGCTTGCATATCATTTGCTTGCCAGAAGGTAGAGACTATGAAGAGCTCAAGGAAGAGCTAAGAAAGGCAGTTCCCATCCTGGGAAGCCCGATGCCTCACCAAAAAACTGGTCTTTTATCACCTTGGAAGTGACAATGATATAAGGGCTGACTAGTAGTCTCTTTCATTGATCAGCCAGTCAGTTCAGTCACTCAGTCGTGTCTGATTCTTTGAAACCCCATGGACTGCAGCACGCCAGGCCTCCCTATCCATCACCAACTCCCGGAGCTTACTCAAACTTACGTCCATTGAGTCAGTGATGCCATTCAACCATCTCATTCTCTGTCATCCTCTTCCCCTCCCGCCTTCAATCTTTCTTAGCATCAGGGTCTTTTCTAGTGAGTCAGTTCTTTGCACCAGGTGGCCAACATATTGGAGTTTCAGCTTCAGCATTAGTCCTTCCAATGAATATTCAGCACTGATTTCCTTTGGGATGGACTGTTTGGATCTCCTTGCAGTCCAAGGGACTCTCAAGAGTCTTCTCCAACACCACAGTTCAAAAGTATCAATTCTTTGGCACTCAACTTTCTTTACAGTCCAACTTTCATATCCATATATTACTACTGGAAAAACCATATCTCTGACTAGATGGACCTTTGTTGGCAAAGTAATGTCTCTGCTTTTTACTATGCTGTCTAGGTTGGTCATAGCTTTTCTTCCAAGGAGTAAGCATCTTTTAATTTCATGGCTGCAGTCACCATCTGCAATAATTTTAGAGCCAAAAAAAATTAAGTCTGTCAGTGTTTCCATTGTTTCCCCATCTATTTGCCATGAAGTGATGGGACCAGATGCCATGATCTTAGTTTTCTGAATGTTGAGTTTTAAGTCAACTTTTTCACTGTCCTCTTTCACTTTCATCAAGAGGCTCTTTAGTTCTTTTTCACTTTCTGCTATAAGGGTGGTGTCATCTGCATTTCTGAGGTTATTGATATTTCTTGCTGGCAATCTCGAAGCTTGTGCTTCATCCAGCCCAGTATTTCATCATGTTCTTAACTAGGATCAACCAGCTTTTATGTGGGATTTCACCACACGGTTTGGGGGTGCCCCTCCACTCTGCATATAAATAGATTTAGAGAAGGAAACTGCAGTGGGCTTCCTATCCAGCAACTTTTTTGAATTGTCACATTTTTTAGCAAAATTTTCAGACTAAGTTTGAGAAGACAGAGGGGAAAAGGAAACTATGGTCCCTGAACAGTGGATAACAAAATGCACTATATCCATACAATAGAATACCATTTGACTACCAAAGGGACTGAAGTGCTGACACATTCTATCATATGGTGAACAGTGAAAACACTGTGCTAAGTAAAAGAAGCCCATCTCAAGGGAGCACACAGTATAAGATTTCATTGTTGTGAAATGCCGAAAACAGGCAAACCCAGAAAGACGGAAAGGAGATTAGTGGTTGCCAGGGGCTGTGGAAAAGGGCAATGGCAAGTAATTGCTAATGGGTACAGGGTTTCTTTTGGGGTTGATGGAAATATTTTAAAATTGATTGTGGCGATGGTTATGCGACTCTGAGAATATACTGAAAAGCATTGAGTTACACATTTTAATTGGGTGAATTCTATGATATGTGAAGTACATTTCAGTATAATTGTTGCCAAAATAAAAAGCCCAAGGTGACACCGCAACAGGAAAGTGAACACAATGTGTTACGCTCATGTACTTACAACAACAGTCCCTGCTACTTGCCACGCATCCAGAGTGCCATGGGAAAGCCATATCCACATGAGGAATCACTAGCTGCAGTTGTGTGGTAACAATTAACCAAAGGAAAAGAAAAGAAGGCAGGGAAAAGCGAGCTAGGACGGTCAAAGAGTGCAGGGTGAAGGAACTTGCCTTTTAAACTGCTAAAACATTCTTATCTTTGTTATAGACTGATTAACAGTCACTGATATGTTTCATGGTTCAATTAGCACCAGTCTGCACTTGAACTGAAAATCCCATGAGCAAGGAGCGCTTTCTCTAGCTGTGTTGCCTTGTTCTGGCCACACAGACGTGACAAGCCCTCTCCTCCTAGGTGCCCGCCCTCACCTCGGCCTGGATGACTTCAGATTCCACTAATTATACAATCAGAGACCTCAAAGGTCCAGCTAATCCATCTCTCTTATTTTACAGGTTAAGGAATCAAATAATCCCAGTGTTCAGTGATTTTTGCAAAATCAGGCATCCAGTGGGGGCAGATCTCCTCGCCCTTCCCCTTAGCCCAGTCTATTTTACCCTATGTCTTATTGTTGTTGTTTAATGGCTAAGTCGTGTCCGACTCTTTTGTGACACCCCTGGACTGTAGCACTCCAAGCTCCTCTGTACATGGGATTTCCCAGGCAAGAATACTAGAATGGGTTACCATCTACTTCTCTGAGGGGTCTCCCTGACCCAGGGATTGAATCCACATCTCCTGCATTGGCAGGTGGGTTCTTTACCACTGAGCCACCAGGGAAGCCCATGCTATGCCTTGATCAATCTCAAATGGCAATGGAGAAATGCTCTGGAAATGTTCAAAGGTTGAAACTAATATCTAGTGTCAATATTCTCAATATTTCACAGAGACAAAAATATTATTGTGAAACAGGGACAAAAATGTATGCGTAACTCTTCACTGTGGCATCTAAGAGGGAAGAATTCTCACAAGTCAGGTCAGCTCTTGGGCTGCCAGTATGAAGGTTCTGGATAGGGCAAAAGGGAAAATCAAGAGAGCCACTATGCTTACAACTGTCAGGAGATGGTTTTCAGGAATATGGAAATGAGAGTAGAAGATAAAGATTTACAGTGGGCAAAAACTATTTGTTTATTGGAATATAGCTGCATTACAATGTTGTATTCGTTTCTGTTGTAAAATGAAGTGAATCAGCTTATGTATACATAAATCTCTTCCTTCTTGCACCCTCCTCCAGCCCCCATCCCACTCATACAGGTCATCACAGAACACCAAGCTGAGCTCCCTGTGCTATACAGCAGCTTCCCACTAGCTATCTATTCTATACACGGTAGTGTATATATGACAATCCAAATCTCCCAGTTCATCCCACTCCACCTGTGTCCACATGTCCATTCTCTACACAAACTTAAAGGCTTTTTCACAGCAAAGAAAGCCATAAGCAAGATGATTTAAAAAAAAAATAAACACCATAGGAATGGGAGAAAATATTTACAAAAGGACAAATAATTAATCTTCAAAATATACAAACAACTCATGGAACTATATCAAAAAACAAACAACCAAATAAAAAAAAAATGACCTCAACAGACATTTCTCCAAAGAAGACATACAGATGGCCAAGAGGTACATGAGAAGATGCTCAACATCACTAATTATTAGAGAAATACAAATTGAAACTATAATGAGGTATCACCTCACACCAGTAAGAATGGCAAAAGCTATTAAAAGGAGCAGTGATGAGAGAAAAAATATATCCTAAAAGAGGCTAGCTGTGTCTTAAGAACACACAAGCTTCTTTTCCATTTCATTAAGAGTTTGAGTAAAGAATTGAGGTATTTTTATAACCTTTTGGCCAACATATTGCTTACTTGAACATAACACCCTGTCCAAACCAACCTTTGAGGTGTCGCACAATTTATGCAGGTTATAGTGATAATAAAATCAATCCTCTAAGAGTTCTATAGTTTCTGGTCTTAACAAATTGAGAAAGTAGCATTGACATATATACACTATCATGTGTAAAACAGATAACTAGCAGGAAGCTGCTGTATAATATAAGGAGCCCAGGCTGGCACCCTGTGATGACCTAGAGGGGTGGAATGGGGTGGGGAGAGAAGCTCAAGAGGGAGGGGATATATATAATTATGACTGACTTGCGTTGATGTATGGCAAAGACCACCACAGTACTGTAAAACAATTATTCTCCAATTAAAAAAAGAAGAAGAATTAATCCATTAAAGCCACCTACACGATAATTCAGAAGAAGAGTTCTCTGGGAATTTTCTTTAACATATATACATTTTTATTCTTAATTATTGCAATGTATGACTTGACAACTGGAGAGTAAATATTTTGAGAACAGGAGTGGTTTTTACTCCTTTTTGTATTCCCAAAGTACCTAAAACTGCTTTTTCACATATTTATTAACGATAACTATCAACTTTCTGATAATTCTCAAATGTGAAAAAGAAAGTAGGCAAGCAATGCCTTGAGCCCTGTGGCAGAGCTGATAGTTAGCCCTCAGGATATATTTTCTCCATATTACATACCTGGATGCTCAGTCATGTCCGACTCTTGGCAACCCCATGGACTACAACCCATCAGACTCCTCTGTCCATGGGATTTCCCAGGCAAGAATACTGGAATGGGTTGACACTTCCTTTTCCAGGGGATCTTCCTGATCACGGGATTGAAGTAACATTTCCTGCATCTCCTGCATTGGCAGGCGGATTCTTTACCACTGAGCCACCTGGGAAGCCCGCTCTGTATTACATAGTAACAGGATTGTAGTATAGGACTTGACTGTCCCTTTAAAGACTACATTTCCCAGCCTCCTTCGCCAATAGGCAAAGCCACATGACTCTTCCTGACTCCAAGGATTGAACCTGCCACTCCTGCATTGGCAGGCAGTTTCTATAACACTAGCCCCACCTGGAAAACCCCACATGACTAAACTGTGGCTAATAAGATGTGAGCAGCAGTGCTGTGTGCAAATTCAGGATGATGCCCTTAAAGAGAAAAGGGCTGCCTTCCTTTCCTCTTTATTTACCAGTCTCTATCTATTTCAATAAAGTCATGATGGAAGAAGCTAGAGCAACCATCTTGATCATGAGATGGAAGCTGTGTTTTAAGGATGGTAGAGCAACAAAACATAAGAAACCTGGGTCCTTCTTATGGTGGAGTTTCAGACTGGCAAATTAAATTTATAAATAATAGAGAAATAAACTTCCAGTTTATTTAAGCTACTGAAATTTTTAACCTCTCTGTTATAGAGATCAAAATAATTGTGTTTTTATGCACTTCATGAGCTTTGATCAATGTAAAATGGCGTGTATACATCATTCTAGTATCATATAGAACTGTTTCACTGTCGTAAGAAAGTCCTTTGTGCTCTGCCTATTCACCTCTCCCTCCCTTACCCTCTTGCAACCGCTAATCTTTTTATTGTCTCTAAGTAGTTTTGCCTTTTCCAGAATATCATATAGCAGGAACCATGTAATATACAGCCTTTTCAGATTGGCTTTATTCACTGAGTAATGTGCATTTAAGTTTCTTCTATGTCTTTTTGTGGATTGATGGCTCATTTATTTATAGCACTGAATAATATTCCATTGTCTGAATGTACCATAGTTTATCCATTCACCTACTGAAGGAAATCTTGTTTGCTTCTAAGTTTTGACAATTATGAATAAAGCTTCCAGTGCCCTAATGTATATTATGGATTCTGAGTGATGATATGTCAGTGTAGATTCATTGATTGTAACAAGTGTAGGATTTTGGTGAGGGATGTGCATAGCAGAGGAAGTTGAATGTATATGGAACTCTCTGTAACTACTGCTCAATTTTGTTGTTAAACTAAAACAGCTCTAAAAAATTTAAGTTTATTAATAACAAAAAAATTTATGTCTTCAGGAGAATTGTTCATATGTAAAATATGAAAGCATCTTACTCAATTCCTTCCCAAGAATTGGTTTCCCACACCTATTGTATGACATGACTGGATGGCACAGGTTTTGGTTGAACCACCAAGTTAGCACCTGGATATGTTCTATTCAGTTCTCAGGGAATATGAGGAGTTTTCCCCTATCTTTAAAATTTTTTTTAAGAAACTATCTAGGAATTCTCTAGCGGTCCAGTGATTGGGACTTAGTGCTTTCACTGCCAGACCCCGGATTCAATCCCTGGTCAGGAAACTAAGATCCCACAAGCCAAAAGCCAAAAAAAAGAAAGAAAGAACCATTTTGTTCTATTACACATCTAAGGGCTGATATAGACCTTAAAAAGTATTTCCTAGGGATTGAGTTGTTTTTTTCCGAGACCCTAAAAGTCTATAATGCATACAATTCTAAAACCACCAAAAAGAATTAGCTTTGAGAGAGAGAGAAATGTTTAAAGAACTCAAATAACCAGGAAGTTTTGCAAGCGTTGCTGCAGAGGCAGTGGAAAGACTTCCTGTCCATGCGACCCTGGGTGAGCTCCTGCTACTCTCCCATCTCAGAAGCTCGGTGGGAGGCGGGGTGGGGGCGGACTGTTCACTAATTCCCCTCTAGCTATAAAATGTAGATGTTAGCAAAATGAGAGCAACTTGGTTTCCCAACTTTCAGTTAGACCAAGATAAGTTTGTGTCCAGCCTTAGAACCCCAGGCTGAACTTCTTGGTTCTAATGGCCTGCGCAAGATCTGTCTTTGGAATTACGCTGAAAGTCTCCTGTTTCAGGAATGTAAAAATCAGTTATAAAACACAGAGGTTTCAGTTGAGCTTCATGAAGACCAAGTAGGTCTGCCTTAAGGATACCCCTGAGGCTGACACACCATGAGGATCTGGGCAACTCTGGAGCCCAGCCACACCATCCATTGCCCACTGTATCCTGATGGGTTTGCTTCTGCGCTCTGTGTCAGTGTTCGGTGCTCTCACAACATCAGTGTGCATCCATCTTCCTGTGCCCTGCCCTGCTTCTCCTTGTATCACAGCCTGTCAGCCTCTACTCCCACAGTTTACTGCTCTGTTACTCAGTCTCTGCTTGAATGTCACTGCTGTTGTTCAGTCACTAAGCCACGTCCAACTCTTTGTGACCCCATGGACTGCAGCGCACCAGACTTCCCTGTCCTTTACCATCTCCCAGAATTTGCTCAAACTCATGTCCGTTGAGTCAGTGATGCCATCCAATCATCTCATCCTCTGTCACCCCTTTCTCCTCCTGCCCTCAATCTTTCCTAGCATCAGGGTCAAAATTTTCAATGAGTCAGCTCTTCCCATCAGGTGGCTAAAGTATTGCAGCTTCAGCTTTAGCAACAGTCCTTCCAATGAATATTCGGGGTTGATTTCCTTTAGGACTGACTGACTGAATGTCACTGGCCCAGGTTATCTTTCTACAACAGGCCAAGCTATTGGTCAATGGCCAGTCTGCAGTCTGGCTACCACTGGGTCGCACTGCTGTCTCTGCACCAATCGGAGGTAACCAGAGAGATCTCACACTCCAACCCATGGCTTCCCTGCAGCAGTGTCTACAGACACAGTAAGCACCTTGATGGGTGTGCCTTGTATTCTATAATGGGACTGTCACTGTGTATACCCTATTTTGAGTTTTAATTAAATTGCAAGGCAACTGAAAGAGCTTTGGTTTTAGAGTTTGTGCTCTAGAGGGATATGGACCCTCTCAGCCTCTGCTTCCTCATTTCTTTGGTGGGGATCATCATTCCTGCCTGTATTACTCAGGGATCTCCAGAGAAACAGAATCAACAGGAGATATATATATATATACATATGCATATGGAGAGGGATTTATTTTAAGGAATTGGCTCACATAATGGTGGGGGCTAGCAAGCCTAAAATTTGTAAGGCAGGCTAGCAAGCTAGAAATTCAAGTAAGAATTGATGTTGCAGACTTGAGACTGAATTCTGCAGGGGAGCAAAGTAGAAATTTAAAAAAGGTTTCTATGCTTCAACCTTGAAGAGAATTTCTTCTTCTTCAGGAAACCTCAGTCTTTGTTCTTAAGGCCTTCAACTAATAGGATGAGACCCATCCAGATTATGGAGAGTAATCTGCTTTACTTAATGTCAATTGATTATAAATGTTAATCATATTCAGAAAAAAAAAACTTTATAGTACTATCTAGACTAGCATTTAACCAGACAACTACTATTGCAGTGCAGCCAAATTGACACATAAAATATAAAATTAACCACCCTAACCCTTCCTGCCTCACAAGTTGCCTAGGGAGGCATCATTCCTACATATTTTGCCTATTGCTTACATAGCACTGGGCACACAATTACCATAAAAATATACCTTTTGAGTGTATACTGTGATAACCCTTTGGAATTCAGAGCAATTGTCCATGTAAGGCCCTGAGCACTGTGGTTTGGGAGTGAGTCCCCTCACTCTCATCAAATATTTTTGAGCCCTCTGCAGTCTCATCAGTTACACCTTAACTTCACCATTAAACTAGCACAGTAGTCCAGAAATTATACTTCTAGAAGTTATTTCCATGAATATACTCACAGAGACACAAACTGACTTAAGGACAGTTATTCATCACAGCATGGTTTGTAGAAGAAAAAACTAGAAACAACCTAAACACCCATCAATACAGAATTTGGTTAAATGAACTTAACTGGAATTTTAAAAATGAGGAAGCTCCTCATGTACTGTTGTGGAAAGATCTACAAGATAGATATATCATTAGCAAGAAAAGCAAGAAACATAATGAGGGATAGGATGTTACCAAATTGTATAAAAGAGAAAAAATAAGGAATATTTGAGAGATGTCCTTACTTATGCATAATACATATTTGTACTGGTGTATAAATTAATTATAATGGAGAGGGACACTGAGTGGCTGAGGGATGGAGGTAGGAATGAGATCTTTTACTGAATATTCTTAGTAATAATCTTAAATCCCATGAGCATATAACTGATACAAAATTAAATTTAAAAACAAAGAAAATGAACTCAGCTAGTACTTGGTATAAAAATAAACAGGCAAACAAATGAGTTTTCTTTGAGTTTTCTCTTCACTTACTTCTACCTGCTTTTGAGGGCTTCCCAGGTGGCTCAGTGGTAAAGAATCCACTTGCCAATCCAGGAGAAACAAGAGATGTGAGTTCAATCCCTGGGTTGGGAAGATTCCCTGGAGAAGGAAATGGCAACCCACTCCAGTATTCTTGCCTGGAAAATTCCATGGGCAGAGGAGCCTAGCGGGCTACAGTTGATGCCAACACAAAGAGTCAAGACTCGACTGAGCAACTGAGTACACACACACCTGCTTTTGAACTTTGTGTTTCAAAACTTTGTGTTTCTTGGATCTGAGATTAACTATCTCATAGAATGAGAAATATTGAGAAGACCAACAGAGGTTTCATTTCCACAAGAAGAAGTCCTAAATTTTAGATTTGGGGCCTGATGTCTGGTTTGTAACAGATTTTCCTCTGAAGAAAGAAAAGAAAGAAAGAGTGAAGGGTTGGCTCAGAGGAATTCCAGGAAACCGATCTGAGTAAAAAGCAGCAGGAAAAGGTTTTTGAGAAGATGGCCAAAACACATCAGCCCAAACATAACAAGAGCTCAAAAAAATACCAAGATATTTAGCTGAAAGACAGAATTCCAATGCTTTTTTTTTTTGCATGCAGCCCATCAGAACTATAACAAGTGAACCAGAAGAATACTTCAGACAAAATTATAAAAGATATATCTTTAGAAAACCAAGCTTGCAAATCCAGCCAACTCTCAGTTGGCCAGAGGTTGGCCGTTCAATCTATGAATCCAGACTAATTCTTCTTCTCTTTCAGAGCCCTGCTCTCTGCTTTTTAACACTTCACCAACTCCCTCAAGCCAGAGAGGAAGCAGAAAAAGAAAAAAAATCAAAATATATCACCCGGAAATTTGGATTATCAGGGCTTTTTTTCCTCCTTTTCTCAGTAAAGTGATATTCCCTATGCACTAAATGTTGCTGTCTGTTTCTTTCTATATCCATCAGGTTATGCCAGTTTCCACTGTAGTAACTGACAACCTCAAATATCTTAAAAGCTTAAAACAATGGCTTATTGCTCAGTTATTGAAAGTACACTGCCAGTTCTGGCACCTTCCAGGTAGCTGTCCTTGGTGTTGCACCCCATGACACATCCTACTCACATGACCACTGTGGAAGAGGAAGCCAGAGCGTGGAGAACCTCACATTAACTCCAAGGCATTTGCACCCAGAAGCAGCCTGCACCTCTCCCAATCACATTCTCAGGGACACAAAGATCACACGAGACACCCATCCTCAGAAGCCAGGGAAGTCCAACCTTCCTGCTCACCTAAAGGAGGGGAAGTGGGAATACTGAGAGGCAGCATTAGTGGCTTCCACACCTGCTTTGCTCCCCAACATGAGAAGCTCTGTTACTGCTTGGTTTTTACTTTGATTTTTGAAACCCCAGTTATGTCTGGAGTTGTGTCCAAATGCTTGGGGGTAACAGACCTTGAATGACAATTTCCCTGGTGGTACACTGGATGGCAATCCACCTGCCAGTGCAGGGGACATAGGTTTGATCCCTGGTCCAGGAAGATTCCACATGCCATGGGCAACTAAAGCCCATGTGCCACAACTGCTGAGCCCATGTGCTGCAACTACTGAAGCCTGTGTGCCCAGAGCCCCTGCTCTGCAACAAGAGAAGCCACCACAATGCAAAGCCCATGCAATGCAACTAGAAAACAGCCCCTGCTCACTGTGACTAGAGAAAGCCCACATGCAATGAAGATCCAGCACAACCAAAAATAAATAATTTTTTTTTTTTTTTTTAGAAAAAGAGTACTTGAATGAGTTAACTGGTGAAACAGCAGTCTGGTTGCCCTTGTCCTGCTTATTCTCTGACATGAATTACTTTTTGAAAGCTATCCTCTAGACACTACCCTCTAGGCACTAAGGGGACCCTGAGGGCTTCACCAACAGTGCACATTCAGTGGGGTTCCACTGTAAGGAGCCTTTCCCATTCTTTTCATGACTCTTCCTTGAAAGTACTGCCAAGTATCTGTAAAGCTAGAGGGTCTTTTGTGGTTTTAGAATCAAGTTTCTAAACATCTAAACTGGTAAGACCATTAGAAGATGATTAGACCATTAGAATACGCCAGCAAACTTGGAAAACTCAGCAATGGCCACAGGATTGGAAAAGGTCAGTTTTCATTCCAATCCCAAAGAAAAGCAATGCCGAGGAATGCTCAAACTACTGCACAATTGCACTCATCTCACACGCTAGCAAATAATGCTCAAAATTTTCTAAGCCAGGCTTCAACAGTACATGAACCGTGAACTTCCAGATGTTCAAGATGGATTTAGAAAAGGCAGAGGAACCAGAGATCGAATTGCCAACATCTGCTGGATCATCAAAAAAGCAAGAGAGGTCCAGAAAAACATCTATTTCTGCTTTATTGACTTTGCCAAAGCCTTTGACTGTGTGGATCACAATGAACTGTAGAAAATTCTGAAAGAGATGGGAATACCAGCCCACATCACCTGCCTCCTGAGAAATCTGTATGCAGGTCAGGAAGTAACAGTTAGAACTGGACATGAAACAACAGACTGATTCCAAACAGGGAAAGGAGTACATCAAGGCTGTATATTGTCACCCTGCTTATTTAATTTATATGCAGAGTACATTATGAGAAATGCTGGGCTGGATGAAGCACAAGCTGGAACAAAGACTGCAGGGAGAAATATCAATAACCTCAGATATGCATATGACACCACCCTTATGGCAGAAAGTGAAGAATTAAAGAGCCTCTGGATAAAAGTGAAAGAGGACAGTGAAAAAGTTGGCTTAAAGCTCAACATTCAGAAAGCTAAGATCATGGCATCTGGTCCCATCACTTCATGGCAAATAGATGGGGAAACAATGGAAACACTGACAGACTTTATTTTGGGGGCTCTAAGATCACTGCAGATGGTGACTGCAGCCATGAAATTAAAAGACGCTTGTTCCTTGGAAGAAAAGTTATGACCCACCTAGACAGCATATTAAAAAGCAGAGACATTACTTCGCCAAACAAATGGACATAAGTTTGAGTAAACTCAGGGAGTTGGTGATGGAGAGGGAGGCCTGGCGTGCTGCAGTCCATGGTCGCAAAGAGTCAGACATGACTGAGCAGCTGAACTGAACTGAAAATAAAAAGTAAACATCTTGCAGGGGGGTGTGTGTATATATATATATATATTGGAATATTATTCAGCTGTAAAAAATGAAATAATGCCATTTGCAGCATGGACCTAGAAACTGTCATGTGCTTAGTTGTGTCTGACTGAGTTGTGATCCCATAGACTGTAGCCTGCCAGGCTCCTCTGTCCATGGGATTTCCCAGCAAGAATACTGGAGTGGGTTGCCATTTCCTCCTCCAGGGGATCCTCCCAACCCAGGGATCAAACCTCCATCTCCTGCACTGCAGGCATATTCTTTACTGTCTGAACCACCAAGGGTGAAACCAAGTTTGGGTCTTCTCTGAGTGGTAGAAACCAAAGAAGCCAGGAGACTGTTCAAGGCCCATGGCCACCAGGCCCAGATGACAGCACCCAGCAGGCACTCCACTACAAACAGACTGAAAGCTCCTGAGGCAACTTCTCCCTTCAAGACAACCACTGCTACTCCCTCACAGATATGATTTACAGAGGGGTGACTGGGTGGGGGCACGGGGATGAGGCAGAGGGAGAGAAATTGAGGGAAGAGGTGTCACACTGGAATTAGAGAGCAAATTTCAGGTCACCATAGACAGAAACTCGGTTCTACACACCGTGAGCATCCATAGAAGCCAACAGGGCCACCCTCACAGCAGTCCTGTCCAGGGTAAAAGCAACGCTCTTGACAGCCTGCCTCCAAATCCCGAGGCAGCATTGGCTACCTGTGCCCCTGGCCAAGTCACCTGACTTCTCTCAGCATCTGTTACCTCATTCATAAAGTGTGCATGAAAAAACTAGCTCCATCATTAGGTGCTTTTTAGGACTGAATGACTTAAAACATACAAAAGTTCTTGGTTTGATATCTGGCAGATAGAAAATATCTAAACATCTATTACAAAGGCACTGTCTTAGCCTTCCTTGGTGGTTCAGTGGTTAAGAATCCACCTGCCAACGCAGGGGACACAGGTTCAGCGTCTGCTCTAGGAAGATCCCATGTGCTGAGAAACAACTAATAAGTCCGTGCACCACAACTAGGGAAAGCCCACATGCAGCAATGAGGCCCCAATGTAGCCAAAACGGTAAAGAGTCTGCCTGCAGTGTGGGAGACCCGGACTTGATCCCTGGATCAAGAAGACCCCCTGGAGAAGGAAATGGCAACCCACTGTAGTACTCCTGCTTGGGAAATCCCATCCATGGATGCAGGAGCCTGGCAGGCTACAATCCATGGAGTTGCAAAGAGTTGGACATGACTGAGCGACTTTATTTTCACACTTTCAAATAAACAAACAGAAACAAAAAGCAAAAGCAAAACAAAAAGCTCTCTTTCTAACCTTTGGTAAACTCACTCTCAGCATGGAAGAAAAGAACCACCACTCTCCACCTCTCTTCCACTCCTGCCCCCACATCCAGAAAGAGCCCTGGTCTTATTCACCCACTTCCCTTGTTTACAGGATGAAGTCCAGCACCGTGGTTGAAGTTTATTTTGTGTTTGTAAGAAGCTGCTCTTGCTGTAGCTTCAGGCCTATTTTTTTACTTCAGCTACTGGTTATCACCTCAGTCTGCCAAAAGCTGCCACCAGTGCAGCAGGCCACTGAGGTGGGCAATTGATTTTTTCCCCCCCTTAATTTGGGGCCAGAGGCAATGGCTTCTTTCAAGAAATGAAATCATAGCTCTGACTGTTCTCAGTGGGGAGGAGGTCGGGACTCAATGTGAGGAGAGGTGATATCTCCCTGTTCCAAGATTCCCAGGCAATGAATCTGCTTGGAGGTAGACATGGTTGGCCCGGGTCCACAGAAATGGGCAACCCTTGGTGTTAAGTGTCATCTGGAGAGAAAAAACCACAGAACCCACCCAGCCCAAGGCAGTTAGCAAAACCCAGGCCAGCACTGTGAGCTACAGCAAAAACAATGAGCTGAAAAGGAAGAAACAGAGAAAAAAAGTATGTGGTTTTACATGGTCTTTATTTACAGAGGTATCCAGCTATTAAATAGCTGCTTGGAATTTAATACGGAAAGTACAGGAGGGTTATGGGATCACAATCCCAACCAAATTTTGAAGTCAATTCACAAAGCTGCATTACACTGCAGAGAAAATACTCAGAACATCTCTAAATTCACAGTTCAAAAATGACATTCTGTTGGTCAAGTTTCTAGCAGCTTCTTTGGAGGTGTCCTCTCCTTTGAGTCCTTTTACTCAGGATAAGATAAAAAGAGAAATAGGGATGCTAGTGGACTTTTGAATCCCAAAGGGCTGGTCTAAATGGCCTAAAGAACTCCACAATCTCAAGGCACAGTTGTCTGTCACTCAGAGCCACAGATGGAAAACTTAGACCCCCAAAACCTCCACTGAAGAAACAAAACACATTTCATCTTAGAGGTGAGATCTTCCCTGACCACACTATTCATAATTCCAACTTCCCTTTCCCCATTTCTTTCCATGTTTTACCTTACTATTTTTTCATAGTATTATCTAACATATCCTGGAGGAGGGCAACCCACTCCAGTATTCTTGCCTTGTTTTGTTTGTATTCTTCTCCTTGCCCTGTCTGCCTTTTCTCAATATAATAACCAGAGTGAACACATTCAAGTGAAAATGAGATCATGCTGCTGCTGTGCCCTGAACTCCAGTAGCTTCCCCACATACTGTTTCTTCCCAAGCAGGAGGCATCAAGTTAGGGAATATTTTTTTCTTATTTCTTTTTCTGTATAGAACCATCCAGTCATCTAAACCTCATGGCTGTAACCAGGAGAGTCATTTAGTCTGAAATGCGCTGGTTCCATTTGTCCACGAAGTGGTAGTAATACACTCTTTCCCAAAGGGAGCAATAGCAAGAACGGAAATGTAATTTATTTTTTATTGCTGAGTTGGGCTTTTCAATTTTTGCAGACATATCTTTAATAGATTTTCCGACATTTTATTTGTTGAAAAATTTCCATGCCCTTGCATAATTTCAATTATTCAATGGAAAACACAGTTTGGGGAATTGCTTCCAGCCACTTATTCAGCTCTTTGAATAAGCCATATTTATTACTTGAATTGATTACTTTGCCCATTTGAAGATTAGCGTGGATGAACGAGGATTAGGAGAGAATGCGTTTTTAATTCTTTCTCCTCCTGCAATCACACAGGGGCCCTTTGTTTCTTGGAGCAGCTCAGAATCTGGCTGTGCAGATCCCTGGGGTCCTACCAGAGAGGAGCAGAAGAGGGAGGGTGCCATTGGGGCTTCCCAGGTGGCTAGGTGGTAAAGAAACCGCCTGCCAATGTAGGAAATACAGGTTTGATCCCTGGGTTGGGAAGATCCCCTGGAGAGGAAATGGCAACCCACTCCAGTAGTCTTGCCTGGGAAATCCCATGGATGGAGAACTCTGGCAGGCTACAGTACATGGGGTTGCAAAGAGACATGACTGAGCACACACACACCATGGGGGTACCACACCAGAACATCCATCAGCCGCAGGCAGCAGAGCTTTGTTGAGTCTCTAAATACAGGAAATCTAGAGATGGGCAATTACTGGCTTTGGCTCAGGGAATCGACAAAGCCCTGGGCTGACATCTCAGGATGTTTTTTTGACCACAAATGGCTGTAGCAAATAAGGTCATCACATCCACAAAGAAGAGTCAAAGGGGAAAGACCACTTCTGCACATTCTGCCTCTTTTTATTAGGAAATGAAAACCTTTTCCAGCAGTCTCTCACTGGCGTCCCCTTACTTCCACTCCCACCCTCAGTCCAAGCTACCGTCTTATCACCAACACTACATTCTCGTTTCTCTTCCACCTTCTTCTCCTTGCCCTGTCTGCCTTTTCTCAATATAATAACCAGAGTGAACACATTCAAGTGAAAATGAGATCATGCTGCTGCTGTGCCCTGAACTCCAGTAGCTTCCCCACATACTGTAGGAAGAAGTCCAGACCCCTTGGAGGGGTTGTAAGGCCCACATGATCTGGCCATCTCCTTCCATCTGTGGTCTCTACCCACTGAACAACCTGTGTCCACTCTGCTCCAGCCACACTGGCTCCTTCTGGGGTTTTTTTAAGTATTTATGTTTTTATTATTTATTTATTTGGCTGCATCCAGTCTTAGTCGCAGTATGTGGGATCTTTTGTGCAGTGCACAGACTCTCTCGATGTGGCACAGGTTCCAGAGCACATGGGCTTCAGTAGTTGCAACTCATGGGTTTAGTTGCTCCATGCCATGTGGGATCTTAGTTCCCCAACCAGTGATTGAACCCATGTCCCCTGCATTGCAAGGCAGATTCTTAAACACTGGACCACCAGGGAAGTCCCTGGCTCCTACTATTTTAATAAGTCCAGCCTTTTCCTCCCCATCAGGGCCTTTGCACATGCTCTTCCTGCTGCCTGGCATGCTACTCCTCCTATAACTACACAATTGGCTTCCTGACCTTCTACAATCTTTGTTCACATTTCATCTTAGAGGTGAGATCTTCCCTGACCACACTATTCATAATTCCAACTTCCCTTTCCCCATTTCTTTCCATGTTTTACCTTACTATTTTTTCATAGTATTATCTAACAAATCCTGGAGGAGGGCAACCCACTCCAGTATTCTTGCCTGGAGAATCCCCATGGACAAAGGAGCCTGGCAGGCTACAGTCCATGGGGTCACAAAGAGTCCGACATGACTGTGCAACTGAGCATATCTAACATATACATCAAGTCCCCTACATATGAATGAGTTCCATTCTGAGAGCATGTCTGAAAGTCCAGTTTGCTCATAGGTCCAACAAACTGAGCCTAGGTACCCAATTAACATGATCTACTATATAGTACTGCACTGTAATAAGGTTTATAACACTTTTCACACAATACACACAAAACAAACACACAAAAATTAAGAAAGCCTTTTAATCTTACAGTATTCTAAAAAGTACAGTACAACAGCTGGCATACAGGGGCTGGCATTGAGCCAACAGGAGAGAAAAGTTACTGACTAGAGGGAGAGGAGGTGGGAGATGGTAGAGCTAAAGGACTGTCAGCAATACGAGAGTGAGGGCAGGCTGCAATTTCACTCAAGTCTGACATTGATGGAACACACATTCACATCTTTGAAAGTTCACAACTGGAAGATTTGTATGTAGAGGACTTAGTGTATACCTAAGCTTATGTGGGCGCTAGTGGTAAAAATCCTGTCTGCTAATGTAGGAGACATAAGAGACACAGGTTCAATCCCTGGGTCAGGAAGACCCCCCTGGAGGAGGAAATGGCAACCCACTTCAGTATTCTTGCCTGGAAAATCCCATAGACAGAGAAGCCTGGTGGGCTACAGTCCAGAGTGTCGCAAACAATCAGACATGACTGAAGTGACTTAGCATATGTGCACATGCAGCTTGTGGGATCTCAGTTCTTAGTTCCCCAACCAGGGATTGAACCTGTGCCCTCAGCAGTGAAAGCACAGAGTCCTAACCAGTGGACTGTAGTGAAGTCCCTAGGAATGGCTTCTGAGTGATCAACTAACAGTGAGTACAATATACATACACCAGCCCTTCATTAAAAAAAAATCCCAATCTACAACCACTTGTGAATGATTGTAACAAAACTGATCAAATTATTCTGATTTTTCTCACTGAGGATTCCAAAGGTTAGCTGGAGTATTAAGGATAAGGGAAAAGAGAAAAAAATAAAAACAGATCATAGATCTTCATAGACATGTGTTATTCATTCTTTAAATCCTCAGGACAGCTCCAGAGGAAAGTGAAGTTAGGAGATACTGGGCAATGTGTCCACAGACCTTGTGGGGGTGTAATACTGGGGGTGTCAGTCTCCAGTGAAGGTGCTGGACACCCCACTGTAGAGACCGGCACTGTCCAATGCTGTGGTCATCAGCCACAGGGGCTGTGGAGCACTTGAAATGTGGCTGATCCAACTTGAGATGTGCCATCAGGGCCAATATATAACAGATTTTGATCGCTTAGTAGGCAAAAAATGTAAAATATCTCACTAATACCTTTCATGTTGATTACATATTTAAGGGAAGATATTTGGGATATATTGAGTTGAACAAAATATGTTACTAAAATTAATTACACCTGTTTGTTTTTACTTTTTTCATGTGGCTACTAGAAAATTTTAAATCACATTTGTGGCTTGTGTTATATTTCTATTGGACAGAGCAGACAATTCGTCACATTATACTGCCATTATTTGTTTTATCTCTGTCTCACCCACCAGACTGGGAGCTCAAGGAGAAGAGAAAAGAAAACCTTCCATTGCCAGAGACAGATTTATGGTAAATACTCCAGAAACATTTGTTGAACGGAGCTGTGAAAAAAAACTGCAGCTATTAAATGATTTTGAAATAGTTACAAATCTTTTGGAATTATATGCTATAAATTACTACTGAACTGACCACCAATCTGTTGGGTGTGGATTTTCAATACATATGGTTAGTTTCTATGTCCATATAATCTCACAGGCATAGAGAAAATGAGTATTCCAAAACTACACCAAACCTTATGCATGTGAACTCAAACCTGCACACATTTATCTTTCAGGTGAGTTAGGCAGCCTACTACTTATAAAGTGCTGCAAATGACATAATTTGACTCTGCAGTCAGCTCTTCTATCTATATCCCTACTACGCAATGGCTGATCCAAGGACCAGCAGCAGGAGCATCACCTGGGAGCTCCTGAGAAATGCAGCACTTCTATGCACCCTCATGTTCGTTGCAGCATTATTTACAATAGTCAGAACACAGAAGCAACCTAGATGGCCATCAACTGAGGAATGGGTAAAGATGTGTTACATATATACAGTGAAATGTTGTTGTTCAGTCAGTAAGTCGTGTCCAACTCTTTGCAACCCCATGAACTGCGTAGCATCTCCAGGCTCCTCTGTCCATGGGGTTCAGGAATATTACTCGGGCATAAAAATGGACAAAAGAATGCCATTTTCAGTGACATGGATGGACCTAGAGAGTGTCATACAGAGTGAAGTAATTCAGAAAGAGAAATACAAATATCGTATAATATTGCTTATATGTTGAATCTAGACAAACGGTACAGATGAACTTAACTGCAAAGCAGAAATAGTCATAGATGTAGAAAACAAACTTATAGTTACTAAGTGGAGAAGAGGGAGTGGAATGAATTGGGAGATTGGGATTGACATATATACACTACTACATATAAAATAGATGACTAATGAGAACCTACTGTATAGCACAGCAAACTCTACTCAATGCTCTGTGGTGACTTAAATGGGAAGAAAATCTTAAAAAAAGTAGATATATGTATATGTATAACTGAATCACCTTGCTGTACAGCAGAAACTAATACAACATTGTAAAGCAACTATAATCCAATAAAATTTTTTTAAAAAAGAAAGAAATGTAGCACTTCTGGTTGCACCCCAAACTTACTGAACCAGAACAAGATTTCCAGTTAATCGTATGCACATAAAATCTGAGAAGCCTAAGCTGTCTGTTTCTGCTTTTTAACTCTGGGAAGAAGGCCACCTGCGAACTTGGCTATCATTCCTTTTCATTTTTCACACCTTGTTTGTTAAAAATAATTAAGCATTTACTTTGTGTAAGATGCTATCCTAGGTCCAGAGATCCAAGGGTGAACCAGGCACATGGCTCGTGGTTCTGTGGCTTGTGTCTTCTGTTACTGAGACCTCACTCCTTGTATGGCAGCTGGATACACCAGTTACTAGAGCTCCAGCAAGCACTTCTGGGGGTATGTACTGGAGTGAGAGGGCAGGCACAGAACAAATGGCCCCATTTCTGCCGTGAACCTGCAGAGAGCCACCTCACGAATCGTGCATCTCAGCATATCCGGAGGAAAAGAATCAGCCAACACTCTCCTTTTCAAGAAAGAAACTTTCCCTGAATCTGCCCATTTCCATAGAGACTTAAGAACCTGCAAAAGCTTCCATCAGCTTTTTGGTCCCCAGGCTCCAGTGCAAGCAAGTTTAATTCCCCTTTGTCTGAGTCTCTGGGATAGCATGAGTTTTCTTACTCTGGGGAAACGCAGGGTATTTTAGTCACAGGTGTATGGTCTCAGAGAGCAAAATCAACTCACACTGCATCTCAGCACCAGTCTTCAGACACTCTGTGGTGGGCGATTTGTGCTGAAACCTCAATGAACTCTCAGACACAATCAGGAAATCCAACTCCCAGATTTCTTTTCCTCTATTTCTACAATTACAATTGCATCCACTTCATCAGTCAAATTTCTTGAGCATCTTTGATGTTTACTGTAAATAATGCAGAAATTGTCCTTCTTAACAAGAAAAATTGATGTCTAAACAAGTAACAGTTTAAAACTTAATGCATGGGTTTCAGTGAGTCACTGTTGCTGTTATTGTTCAGTCACTAAGCCATGTCTGACTCTTTGTGACCCCATGGACTGAGGCTTCCCTGACCTTCACTATCTCCTGGAGTTTGCTCAAACTCATGTGCACTGAGTCGATGATGCCATCCAACCATCTCATCCTCTGTTGCCCTCTTCTACTACTGCCCTCAATCTTTTCCAGCATCAGGGACTTTTCCAATGAGTCAGTTCTTCACATCAGGTAGCCAATGTACTGGAACTTCAGCTTCAGCATCAGTCCTTCCAATGAATATTCAGGGTTGATTTCCTCTAGGATGGACTGGTTTGACCTCCATGCTGTCCAAGGGACTCTCCAGTCTTCTCCAGCACCACAGTTTGAAATCATCAGTTCTCTGGCACTCAGCCTTCTTTATGGTCCAACACTCACATCCATACACAACTGCTGGAAAAACCCTAGCTTTGACTATACAGACTTTTGTTGGCAAAGTGATGTCCCTGTTCTTCAATATGCTGCCTAAGTTGGTCATAGCTTTTCTTCCAAAGAGCAAGAATCTTTTAATTCCATGGCTACAGTCATCATCTGCAGCGATATTGGAGCCCAAGAAAATAAAGTCAAGCAAAATTGATTTCTAAACAAATAACAGCTTAAGACTTAGGCATAGCTCCCAATGATTCATACATGGAAATTATTCCACAAATGCTTGGTCCACCAGGCTCTGTGTTCTGGACAGGCACCTGGTTCATCTCCCCTACCTCTTGCCTGCTCTCGGCACTTCAGCCAGACTGGAATGTTCTTCCCACCTTCCCCCTCCTCTGCCCCTCTTCTTACCAGTGAACTCTATCCATCCTTCAGTTCTCAGCTTAGGGATTTCTTTCTTGGGGAGCCTTCCAGGTGCCCAGTGGCTTGTGTGACTGGGTTTCTCCCCTGTGCTCTCTTTCTGACACTCTCTCCCCTGAGCCCTTAGCTGTGCGCCTCTTTCCTGACTGATTCAGACTTTATTCTATAGAGTAGGGGAATCTGAAAGCAAAGGAGAGATAAGATTAAAGCCAGGGAAAGATAAATTCAGCAGCTGTGGGCAGAGTACATTAAACAAAGGAAGAGACTACAGGCACAGGGAAGAGCCTGGAATGATTAGCTGTTAAATGCCAGGCCTGGGGCTGTTTTTAAAGTATTATCTTATTTGTTCCTCATCATATAGCTTCCCAGGAGGCTCCAGTGGTAGAGAATCCACCTGCCTATGCAGGAGACATAAGAGACCCGGGTTTGATCCCTGCGTCGGGAAGATCCCATGAAGGAAGGCATGGCAACCCACTCCAGTATTCTTGCCTAGAGAATCCCATGGACAGAAAAGCCTGGTAGGATACAGTCCACGGGGTCACAAAGAGTCGGACACAACTGAGCGACTTAGCACATATATCTGTGAGGGAAGTTTTGCTTTCCCCATTTTTAAGTTAGAGACTGGGACGGAGAAGGGTTTATTAACTTGCTCAAGGCCCCACAGCTGAAACGCTCAGGTTTGCCTGGCTCCTATAAGCAACTTCTTTCACAGGAAGGAAAGAGAAAGGAAAGAACTTATCTGGCAAATATTGTAGAGGAAAAGCAACAGAATTAATTGATGACTATGTGTGGGGATAGGCGTGGTGGCGGTGGTTTAGTCACTAAGTGGTGTCCAATTCTTTGTGACCCCATGGGCCACCCACCAGACTCCTCTGTCCATGGGATTTCCCAGGCAAGAATACTGGAGTGGGTTGCCATTTCCTTCTCCAGGGGATCTTCCTAGCCCAGGGATCAAACTCGTGTCTCCTGCACTGGCAGGAGGATTCTTTAGCACTGTGCCATCTGGGAGCAGATTGGAGTGGGAGAAAGGAATTTATCCAAGATGACTGACATTCTCACTGGGTCACCACCTCCTGGAAGCATATGAGA
The DNA here is from genome assembly GCA_024291935.2 of Okapia johnstoni. Classification (NCBI taxonomy): domain Eukaryota; kingdom Metazoa; phylum Chordata; class Mammalia; order Artiodactyla; family Giraffidae; genus Okapia; species Okapia johnstoni. Next base: position 40,840,311 of record CM044319.1, on the reverse strand, counting down.
CACATCTCTTCTGCATCCCCTCAGCACTTTGTGTCTCCCTCCCTGGCCCCAGCCCCACATCAGAGCTCTCTTCCTAGAGTTTAGAGCTCCCAGTCTGCTTGCCTGTCTTCCCCACCAAGACCATGTCTATAGGATTCACTGCTGGACCCCTGCAGGAAAGCAAACAGCCTGAAAGTGCCTAGTGAAGACCTGCTACTTGAACACAAGGTGACAAGTGAACAAAGGACTGGACAATCAGGAGAGTGAGAGTGCCAAGGACACATTCACAGAGGGAAGTGCTTGGATCAAAGTGCCGAGGATCAGCCAGCCAGAGAGGGCAGGACAGCTCTCTTGGGTTCACCTGGAGTGTTTGTCTGGGAGGACCTCTGTGACTTAATCCCACCAAAGAATGGGACTTTTCCAGGTGAGAGTTAGGTGACTAGATGGGGCAGGGCTGCAGCATCCAGCCTCAGAGGAGACAGAGTTCAATACAGTGAGTCTCCTACATACAAACCTTCAAGCTGAGAACTTTCAAAGATGCGAATGTGCACTCACATGTCCAACCATGTAAGTTAGTTCACATGTCTGGTGTACCTAATCCCATGCGTGCATCCTCTACAAGCGGCTTCTTTTGTGTACTTTACTGTATATAGACTATATATACTTATTTACTATAGGACTATATAGAGTACAGAGGTACAGTAACTTTATTTCAAGTGCAGGATGTCTGGAAGCAAGTGTAAAAGCAGCAGTGATGTAGCTGGTATTGCTAAGAAGCCCCAAAGGATAACAATGGAAATAAAAGTGAGAATAATTGAGACAGTGGAGTGAGGCATGTGAACAGCATCATATAAGCCTATAACAGTACAGTGCTATCTAGCTGATTGTGTTAGTTGGTTACCTGGGCTAATTTTGTTGGACCTACAAACAAACTGGACTTACAAAGGTGCTCTCAGAATAGAACTCGTTTGTATGTAGGGGTCTTACTTACGTCCAAGGCTGGGTACAAAGCAATAATGCCACAACCGAAAACCTCAGGGTGCCTCTTGGTGATTGGTTCTTTGGGACATTCAGCATTTGAAGAACAATCTATGCCACAACTTGTAAAACTTTAACAGCATGAAGGTTGGTTTCTCTTGAGAGTCTGCAAGGGGTCTCTATGCAGAGACACTCCACAGGTTTGCTCTTAAAATGGCATCTACCTCAGAGGTTCTCTGTTTCCCATCTGGGGAAGGATCAGAGTCTCACAGACCTGTCATCACCACCTTGTTCCCTCTTCAAGTTGCTTAATCTCCTCCTCACGCTCCAGGGGAGTCTCAATAACTCCCTGACATCTCTCTGTGCCAACTGTAGTCACTGTCTGTATCACCTCCTGAACAAACCATGGTAATCACCTCCTTCTAATCTGCTTCCAGTATTTATCCCCTCCTCACCTCTCTCCACACTATTAGTAGATAAGTTTTTCTAAACACTGGTCAGAACTCAGAGAAGAAATCACAACTCCTTAAGCTGCATTCAAGACCCTCCATGCTATAGTGGTCACCTCCTCCCCGGGACTTAACCTTCTCCTGACCATCTCTTCATGTTCACTGGCCACAGTCAAGCCAGTTCTTAGTTCTTCCCAAAACCTGCCCTCTGCTTTCCAGCCATATTGTCAGCCCATAATGTCTTCTCTCCAAGAACCCTGTCAAGATCTGACTGACCTTCCAGAATTTGCTCAAATGGCCCTTCCTCCCTGAAGCTGATCCCAACTGTCTCAGTGAAAACCAACTCTTCCCTTTGTAGATTCCCACAGGACCTCCTTTTCATTGTTCAAAAAATTTTTCAAAAGATTGTCTGATATTGGGGTTAGCTTCATGAAAGTTAGTGAGAGAAGCCCCATTGCATGATGGTCTCATTCCTATGTCATAGTTCAAGTCCACTGGTAAACAGCAATCACCCACACTCAGCACGTTAGTGCGTTGCTCTGGTGTTCTTTGCAACCTAAGAGCTTCTGTAGCTAATGACCCTAATTAAAACTATTTGCATATCAAAGGAAATTTTTTAGAAAAAAACAATAATTAGCTTTGAAAATTTTCATAATTTCTTAATGTTGTCAAGCTCAATAAGCACTGTTTTTTCTGCTTACAAGTCTTTCAGGAAAAGATCTGAAATCCTGAATGAGTGGAAATAGAATGGGTGACCATTTTCAAACTTTTTTCCTTTTTTTTAGAAAGAGAGTCTACAAAGGTTTTAAGGGCATCCAACTCAAAAATTCATTATCAACTGTTTCCCCCCTCTTGGATAATTCTCAGCTTGCAAGAATATGCTAGAATCTCCATGTTTAATAACTTTCTCTTAACCTAGTCCTCCCCTCTAGAAATGGCACCAGCAAAACTTCTCAGAAAGAGTTGTTCATATACAATCTATCTCTGCTTTCTCATTGCCTACTAGTCTCTATTTTGAATTAAATTTGTATTCTGTTATAAACATAAATTCATTGTGGGAAGTTATAAAATACAAATAAACTATGAGAAAATTAAAAGAATTCATGTGACGATGGACCTACAGATTATCGTACTAAGTCAACAAGACAAACAAAAATACCATATGATATGTGAAATCTAAAATATTACACAAATGAACCTATCTATGAAACAGAAACAGACTCACAGAAATAAAGAACAGACTTGTGGTTTCCAGGTGGGAGGGGTGGAGGAGGGTGTTTAGCACTAGCAGATGCAAACTATTATACCAAGAATGGGTAAACAACAAGGTCCTACTGTAAAGCACAGGAAACTATATTCAATTTCCTATAATAGACCATCATGGAAAAGAATATGAAAAAGAATGTGTGTATATAAATATACTTAATCATTTTGCTATATACTAGAAATTAACGCATTATAAATCAACTATACTTCAACTTAAAAAAAAAAAGGGATGGGAAAAAGTATCCATGTGGGGAAACTAAGCACATGGTAAACTGCATTACCCAGCATCTCCTGCAGTTTGGGCACACACTTACATTCCATCAGTGAGTGAGACACATCATTTCTACTCACTAATGTGAGTGGTAGTAATATGTTCTACTTACTGGCATGGGCCACAAAACCCCCCAGGTACACTCCTCTATGCTCTTTCCTCTTCCTGTAATATATAAGAACTTATAACCAACTGGAATTTATTCCAGGGATGAAAGGTTGGTTTAACACTGGAAAGTCAACTAATGTAATACATCTTATATAGGTAAAAACAAAAATTATACTATCATCTCAAAAGACACAGAAAAAAATTTGACAAAATCCCACACTTTTAGGATAAAAACACACAACTAAGAATGGAAGGGAATTTCCTCAACCTGATAAAAGTATCTATGAAAATTTCAGAGTTAACTTTATACTTCCTGGTCAAAGACTGGAAGCTTTACCCCTAAGATAAGAAGCAAGACAAGGATGACCATTCTTGGCCACTTCTATTCAACTTTATACTGGATGTTCTATCCAGGGCAATTAGGGATTCAAGATTCTATTTCAAAAAACACCACAGACTGGTTGACTTAAACAATAAATAAATCAAAGGTCAAGGTGCCAACAGACTGCCTGGTGAGAACAGCTTCCTGGTTCATAGACCAGTCTTCTCATTGTGTTCTCACACAGCAAAAAAAGCAAAGGAGCTCTCTATAGTCTCTTTTATAAGGGCACTAATTCCAGCTATGAAATTAAAAGATGCTTGCTTCTTGGAAAAAAAAACTATGACAAACCTAAACAGTGTGTTAAAAAGCAGAAACATCGCTTTGCTGACAAAGGTCTCCATAGTCAAAGCTATGGTTTTTCCAGTAGTCACGTACAGATGTGAGAGTTGGACCATAAAGAAGGCTGAGCACCAAAGAATTTATGTTTTCACATTGTGGTTCTGGAGAAGACTCGTGAGAGTCCCTTGGACAGCAAGGAGATCAAACCAGTCAATCCTAAAGGAAATCAACCCTGAATATTCATCAGAAGGACTGATGCTGAGGCTGCAGCTCCAATACTTTGGCCATCTGATGCAAAGAGCTGACTCATTGGAAAAGACCCTGCTGCTTGGAAAGATTGAGGGCAGGAGGAGAAGGGGGCAACAGAGGATGAGATGGTTGATGGCATCACTGACTCAATGGACGTGAGTTTGAGCAAACTCCAGGAGATAGTGAAGGACAGGAAAGCCTGAGGTTGCAAAGAGTCAGATACGACTGAGAGACTGAACAACAATTTGTTCATGAGGGCTACACCCTCATAACTTGATCACCTACCAAAGGCCCTACCTCCTAATACCATCACACGGGGATTAGGATTTAAATGTATGAATTTTAGGCAGATACAAATATTCACAAACATTCAGTTTGTAAACAGAAATTAGTGCATAAAAGAAATAAAAGGAAACCAGATTGTAAATAAGAAGTAAAACTGTCTCTAGTCACAAATGACATGATTTTGTATATAGAAAATTCTAATGAAACCACCAAAAAACTACTGAGTGTGCCAAGTTGCTTCAGTTGTGTCTGACTCTGCAATGCTATGGACCATAGCCTGTCAGCCTCCTCTGTCCATGGGATTTTCCCGGCAAGCGTACTGGAGCAGGTTGCCATTACCTCCTCCAGGGGATCTTCCCAACCCAGGGACTGAACCAGCGTCTCTTAGGTCTCCTGCATTGGCAGGCAGGCTGTTTACCAGTAGCACTACCTGGGAAGTCCCCAAAGACTAGTAGAACTAATAAATAAATTGTTGGCAAAGTTATAGAATACAAGATAAATGACACAAAAATAAACTGTATTTCACACACTTGCAACGAACTATCCAAAAATAAATTATGAAAACAATTCACAATAACATTAAAAAGAGTAAAACAGTCACCAAGTAAATTTACAAAGAAGTACAAAATTTATATGCTGGAAACTACAAAACTTTATTGAAAGAACAGCTAAACAAATGGGTAAGTATGCCACGTTTATGGATCAGAAGACTTAATACAAAAACCACTACAATATTGTAAAGTAATTAGCCTCCATTTAAAATAGATATTTTTTTTTAAAAAGATGGTAATAATCCCCAAACTTATCTACTACAAATTCAAAACAAAATCTACTCAGAATCCTAGCTAACTTCTTTGCAGAAATTAAAAGGCAATTTGAAACTCATATGGAATTGCAAGTGACCCAGAATAGCCGATACAAAGCAGAAAAAGGAGGACAAATGAGAGGACTCACTTTTCAGTTCTGACAATTACTACGAAGCAGTGCTAATCAAAGTGGCGCTGATGTACTAATGGGCATCTAAAGCAACAGAACAGAAGTGAGAGGCCAGAGCAAAGCCACACATCAATGGTTAACCGATCTTCCAAAAGAATGTCAACACCATCCAACGGAGGAAGAAAAAACAGTCTTTTCAACAAATGGTATCGGGGACAACTGATCAGCCAAATGCAAAAGAATTAAACTAAGACTTGACCTCACATCATATTCTAAACTGAAAACAAAGTAAATCAAAGACCAAAATGTATAAACTAGAATTATACAACTTTTCAAAGAAAACATAGAAGTAAATCTTCATGACTTGAGATTTGGCAAAGGATTCTTAGATACACCAAAAGGACAAGCAACAAGAGAAAAAACTGACAAATCAGACTTCATCAAAATTAAAAAGCTCTCTGCTTCAAAGGACACTACCAAGAAAATAAAAACGACAGCCCAGAGAATGGGAGAAAATACTTTCAAATCATATATCTGAAAAGGGACTTGTATCTAGAATATATAAACAACTCTTACTCATAAAGAATTCAATAACTTAAAAAACTCACTTTACAAATAGTTAAAGGGTCTGAATAAGCATTTTTTCCTAGGAAGATACACAAATAACCAGTAAGAACTTGCAAAGATATTCAACACCATTTGTCATCAGGGAAATGCAAATTAAAACCACAGTAAGATACCTAGTCATACCCACTAGGATGGCTATAGTCAAAAAGTCATCTAACAAGTGCTGGTTAGAAAGTGGAGAAACTGGGACTTTCTTGAATATGAAGCTGGTGGGAATTTAAAATGGTGCAGCCACTTTGGTAAACAATCTGGCAATTTCTCCAACAATCCAATATAGTTACAGTATGACCCACCAATTCTACTTCTAGGTATATAACCAACAGAAATTAAAACATACTTCCACATAAAAACTTTTAATACATGAATGTTTATAGTAACATTATAATAGGCCAAGTTAGAAACAACCCAAACATCCTAAAACTGATGAATTAATTAACAAAATGTGGTTTAGCCACACAATGGAATATTATTCAGCCATAAAAAGTAATAAAGTGCTGATGAATTCTACAACATGGACAAACAGTGAAAACACTACGCTAAGGGAAAGAAATCAATGACCAAAGACCATATATACCATTATTTCATTTATATGAAATCTCCAGGATAGGGAAATCTATTGAGTCAGAAAGCAGATCAATGGTTGCTTATGGCTGGGAGGTTGGCGATTAGGGGATTAGAAGGATGACAATTAAGAGTATGGGGTTACCTTTTGAGGTAATGCAAATGCTCAGATTTTACTGTGGTGATGGTTGTACAAATCTATGAATACACTAAAAAGCATTGGATTGTACATTTTAAATAATGGTGTAGGGTATGAATTATATTTAGTGAAGCTGTTTAAAAATGTTTGAGCCATTGGCTATTGGGGTCTATTTCTTACAACAGTTCAGCTTACCCTAACTAATACAACCGATAATCTCACAATCCATTTATATGCTTATTTTGACATATATCCTCTATACTTTGTTTTGCATGATATACTTTGAAAAAAAAACATTCTTTTTAATGTGCATTTTTCACTTAATTATAACTATGTCAATAAATATGTTTTTTCTCATTTTATTTACTACTGAGCATTCCATTTCCTTTTCTGTTTTATTATAGTTTAAAATCTTGAGTTGACAAGCCTTCTTTCTCTTTCAATTTTAATTTTTCCATAGCATATCAATTTTTTAACTTTTTCTTTTTTTCATCTCTTTTTGTTATGTTTTACCTTCTGAAAGATTTCCTTAGCTTTAATACCAATGTCTCTAGCATATTTTAAATTTCCAACCTTCTATCTTTTTCTCTGAATGTTCCTTTTTACAGTGCCTTATTCTTTTTCATGAGCATAAAATCTTCTCCTATGCCTCTGAAGATATTAATTATAGGTTTTTTAAGTCTGTATGATCTCCACATTGTCTGCTTTCTATGAGTTCTTTTCTTTTTTCCCTCTGTTTGTTCATTTCACTCTCTGTGTTTCATCATAGAGGGTTACTTTAAATACATATTCTTCACTGGCTTTCTGTTCTTTTTTAAAGTGAAAGTGTTAGTCACTCAGTTACATCCAATTCTTTGCAACCCTTTGTACGGTAGCCCTCCAGGCTCCTCCGTCCATGGGATTTTTCAGGCAAGAATACTGGAGTAGGTTGCCATTTCTTCCTCCAGGGGATCTTCCCGACCCAGGGACTGAACCTGGGTCTCCTTCATTGCAGGTAGATTCTTTACCATCTGAGCCACCAGGGAAGCCCAGTTCTTGTCTAAAAGTGCAGCACTGAAACATGATTGGAAACTATTTGTGCAGGGATGCGGTATGCTAACTGCTGAGCACACTGTACAGTCAGGGAGAGGAGAGTCCGACTCCTCTGTTGGAAACTATTTGTGCAGGGATGAGGTATGCTAACTGCTGAGCACACTGTACAGTCAGGGGGAGGAGAGTCCGACTCCTCTGTTGTGGTCTCTCGAATATTAGTGTCTGAAGTTCTCTTATCTCACCCTAGACGATGTCTCCAGGCAGAAGTCCTCCAACCTCCAAGCCTGAATTCTTACGTACGGAATTGAGCTACAGGAGCTTCTTCTTTATTTTTGAGATTAATTCTTTTGTCAGTTGCTTCCTTTGCTATTATTTTCTCCCATTCTGAAGGCTGTCTTTTTGCCTTGCTTATAGTTTCCTTCATTGTGCAAAAGCTTTTAAGTTTAATTAGGTCCCATTTGTTTATTTTTGTTTTTATTTCCATTACGCTGGGAGGTGGGTCATTGAGGATCCTGCTGTGATTTATGTCAGAGAGTGTTTTGCCTATGTTTTCCTCTAGGAGTTTTATAGTTTCTGGTCTTATGTTTAGATCTTTAATCCATTTTGAGTTTATTTTTGTGTATGGTGTTAGAAAGTGTTCTAGTTTCATTCTTTTACACGTGGTTGACCAGTTTTCCCAGCACCACTTGTTAAAGAGATTGTCTTTTCTCCATTGTATATTCTTGCCTCCTTTGTCAAAGATAAGGTATCCATAGGTGCATGGATTTATCTCTGGGCTTTCTATTTTGTTCCATTGATCTATATCTCACTCATCTCACACACTAGTAAAGTAATGCTCAAAATTCTCCAAGCCAGGCTTCAACAGTACATGAACCGTGAACTTCCAGATCTTCAAGCTAGTTTTCGAAAAGGCAGAGGAACCAGAGATCAAATTGCCAATATCCATTGGATCATTGAAAAAGCAAGAGAGTTCCAGAAAAACATCTACTTCTGCTTTATTGACCACGCCAAAGCCTCTGACTGTGTGGATCACAGCAAACTGTGGAAAATTCTTCAAGAGATGGGAATACCAGACCAGCTGACCTGTCTCCTGAGAAACCTGTATGCAGGTCAGGAAGCAACAGTTAGAACTGGACATGGAACAACAGACTGGTTCCAAATAGGAAAAGGAGTACATCAAGGCTGTATATTGTCACCCTGCTTATTTAACTTATATGCAGAGTACATCATGTGAACTGTTGGGCTGGAGGAAGCACAAACTGCAATCAAGATTGCCCGAAGACATATCAGTAACTTCAGATATGCAGATGACACCACCCTTATGGAAGAAAGTGAAGAAGAACTAAAGAGCCTCTTGATGAAAGTGAAAGAGGACAGTGAAAAAGTTGGCTTAAAAGTCAACATTCAAAAAACTAAGATCATGGCATCTGGTCCCATCACTTCATGGCAAATAGATGGGGAAACAATGGAAACAGTGAGAGACTTTATTTTCTTGGGCTCCAAAATCACTGCTGATGGTGACTGCAGCCATGAAATGAAAAGATGCTTGCTCCTTGGAAGAAAAGTTATGACCAACCTAGACAACATATTAAAAAGCAGAGACATTACTTTGCCAACAAAAGTCTGTCTAGTCAAAGCTATGGTTTTTTCCAGTAGTCATGTATGGATGTGAGAGTTGCACTATAAAGAAAGACGAGCACTGAAGAATTGATGCTTTCGAACTGTGGTGTTGAAGACTCTTGAAGAGTCCCTTGGACTGCAAGGAGATCCAACCAGTCCATCCTAAAGGAAATCAGTCATGAATATTCACTGGAAGGACTGCTGCTGAAGCTGAAACTCCAATACTTTCCTGATGCAAAGAACTGACTCATTTGAAAAGACCCTGATGCTGGGAAAGATTAAAGGTGGGAGGAGAAGGGGACGACAGAGGATGAGATGGTTGGATGGCATCATCAACTCAATGGACATGAGTATCAGTAAACTCCAGGAGTTGGTGATGGACAGGGAGGCCTGGAGTGCTGCATTCCATGGGGTCGCAAAGAGTCAGACACGACTAAGCGACTGAACTGAACTGAGCCACTTTCTCACTGTAAAAGAACTAAAAGTTGCCATCATAATTTGCTACAGAGCTGAGTTTATATTTATACTAATGTGCATGGCAAACTGCATATAAGTCTCCCCCAAAATGGTGACAAATTCATCACACTCAACCAATTCTGACTTAAAAGAATATTTCTTCATATTTCATACATAGAGCACACCAACGTGGGGACACTCCTGTGCTCTCTTTAAAGCATGACCACTTTTGACCCTACAATTCTATTTTAAGGAAGTTAACCAAAGGAACTAATTAAGAATGTGAATTAATTTGGGGTATAAGGATAGTCATTACAATATCATTTATAATAGCAATCTAAAGGTCCAACTGTATGAGATTGGTTACAACCATCTAAAAAATTATTCTGTGGAGAAATATTTGTTGGTATCAAATGAGTTCATTATGTTGAAAAAGGCAGGTTACAAAATAATATAATCCCATTGAATTTATACAGTACATGCATTAATATATATATACATACATATCCATCTATATATGAATATGTATGCCAAACTGAAATTTTATAAGCAGTTTCTCTAGATGATAATAATATGGAAGATTTTTAAAATGTGTTTTGTTTTTCTTTATCCTAATCCAAATTTTCTGTTTTTCCTATAATGAACAGTTGCTACAATTGCAATATGGAAAAAAAAGCCATAAAATTTTAACCAAAACTTTGTTGGTGATCATAATAGGTACAATCAAGTAGGAGATACACTTTACACTTTTCTTAATCAGTTTATCCTATTTGAAAAAGCCACGTGTCATTCACACATGGACAGCACAAGACTTTAAGCCTAAAACAGACAGAGCCCAGTAGACACCTGTGATGTGGATCTCTCTGACATAGCTGGAGAACCATTCCTTCCTAAATCTGTCTAATCCCTGACCTCTATGAAGTTACCTTCAGGAAGGCTTCTCCCTTTAGCCTTTTCATCATGCTTTTATTCTTTTTCTTAGCCTCCTTGTTTTAGCTTGACCCATCATAACAAAGGGGGCTTCCCGGGTGGTGCTAGTGGTAAAGAACCCACCTGCCAATGCAGGAAACATAAGAGATGTGGGTTCAATCCCTGGGCCGGGAAGACCCCCTGGAGGTGGATACGACAATCTACCCCAGTAGTTTTGCCTGGAGAATCCCATGGACAGAAAAGGCTGGCGGGCTACAGCTCACAGGGTCGCAAAAAGTCAGACACTACTGAAATGACTTAGCACACATAGCACGTCATAACGAAATACCCTAGACTGAGGGGCTTACACAACAGAAGTTTATTTCTTATGGTTCGAGAGGCTGGATGTTCAAGCAAGATGCGGGCTGACTCAGTTCCTGGTGAGAGTGTTCTTCCTGCCTTGAGACAGCATCTTCTCTGTGTGCCTTCAGTCTCTTTTTGGTGCATATACTTGAAGGGGAGAGAGAGCTCTCTCTCTTTTTCTTCTTACAAGGTCACTTAATGCCATCATGACAACCCCCTCCCTCCCCCAAAGGCCCCATCTCTAAATACCAGCACAGTGGGAGTTAGACTCTCAACATATGAATTTGGGGGCAAGGGTAGGGAGCACAAACACTTGGTCCATAACATTCCTCTTCTTCTGATTAAATACAAATGTTTTCCGGGGCTCTGTCCTGATGCCTTGCACATTGTCCATCATTCACATATAGCAATGCTTTCCACTCCATCTTTTTCTAAAGTCTCAATGATGACTCAGGCTCCAGCTCCAGACCCAAATTTTCTGTGAGTCCCACACACAGCTCAAACTCAAATATCCGAAAATTGCTACCCATCTCCAGACTCACTTTAGGATAAAGAAAAACAAAACACGTACGAAAAGGGGGAAACTACTCCATTCAGAATCTCAGGACCCAGAATTCAGATCTTAGTGTGACTGGCCTTGCATGAAGCTAGCAGTGGTTCTAGGTGCCAATGTGTCCTGGGTCATGAAACCCACAGCCTTTGGCCTCTCTGACTTGGCAGACATCTCACCACATTGGCTGCCAAAACATCCAAAATACAGGACACATCTAGAAACGAGGGAGGCCATGGGAGACCTTCCTTCATCCTAAAATCACGAACGGCATGTCACCTGCCTCCCTGAGGTTTTGTGAGCAGATTAAAGTAAAAGCAACCTTGGAACAAGTTAGAATTCTCCTTCTCACCATATCTGGCCTAATTCACATTGGCCCTGGAGATTTCTAGAACATATCTCAAATTCCCTTTGCCACTCCTCTTAGTAGCTCATGTTCTAGCCATTTCTCTCGCAGATTAGGGCTCAGCTTCTAGTTTTCTCTGTTGCTCAAATCTCTCCTGAGTCCCACCCATTGTCCATGCAGCCACAGAATGGTCTTTCCAACATGAAAATCTAGTGCATCTCACCCACTAGAAATCCTGGGATGACTTTCCCTTATCCCCTGGCATAGGGATCTTCTACAATCCAGCTCCTACCTGCCTGCCCACACCCAAATGCTTCATTCTCACTCACTCTTGCTGTACTTGCTGTTTTGAGCAAGTCGTGTTCTGTTGCCTCCACTCCCTTGCACGTGCATTTGCTCACACTGTGCTTCCAAGCCCCCAACTCCTCTCCTACCTGAGAACTTCCCTGAGACCCCTCCCCTGCACAGCCCGTGGAGACTTCAGAGTTGTTTTCTCCTTGCTCCCATTGTACCGCAGAGAGCCTGGGGTAGCCAGACCTTGCCGTGTTGTACAGTAAATGTTGACCTCTCTCCACCATACAGTAAGCACCCAGAGAACAGTCATGAAATCTTTTTGCCTTTCTTCTCACATGTGATTCTGTGTTTAGATATAATGCTCAATAAATATATTTGAATGAGTTGGTAAATAATGAACAAATCAAAGAATGACTGAGGGCAGGAGGAGAAAGGGGATGACAGAGGATGAAATGGTTGGATAGCATCACCAACTCATTGGACATGAGTCTGAGCAAACTCCAGGAGATAGTGAAGGACAGGGAGTCCATGTAGTGGCAAAGAGTTGGACACAACTGACTGATTGAACAACAACAACCAAGAATGACCAGATGGCACCAATGACAATGACCTCTAAGATTAAAATATCCCTTCAGGCCTTCCCTAGTAGTCCAGTGGTTAAAACTTTGCCTTCCAATGCAGGGGGTTTTGGTTCAATCCCCAGTCAGAAAGCTAAGATCCCACATGTTTCAAGGTCCAAAAAACAAAACATAAAACAGAAGCAATATCGTAACAAATTCAATAAAGACTAAAAATTGTCCACATCAAAAAACATTTTTTCAATTAAACAAAATTAAAATAAAGTATCCTTCAAAAATGCTAAGGAATCCTTGTGGCCTTGGATATGGGACACTGGAATGGGGGAATCAAATGACTAGAGAAGTTATTCATGTGACATGGATGTCAGGAGAGTCGGGGTAAACTGATGATGGAAAAATGTAAGATGCTGGTCTGAAGATTTGTTGATTTGGTGATTTGGTGATTGTGCCATAGTCATGAGAAGGAGACACTATAGCTCAGACCCACTGTTTCTTAGCAAATACACTTCAAAAGATAACCCAAGGAAAACAAACCCCACTGAAAGCAACATTCTGTTAATCAGAGGCTCTCAGATGTGACCTGCCTGGGCAGCTATTGGGCCTCTTCTGCCATTTTATATTTCCTCTTTAATCAATCCCTGGATGCTAGTGTTTTCAATGTGCAGAGGTTTAAAAGGCGCTTTGATTAATGGACTTGATCAGTGTCCACTCTTGTTTAACTACGGTGTTCTCCTCCACGTTTCACACCCACATAGCACCATTCCCCTTTTATTACAGGAACTAAAGAATGTGATGGCCTTCCAGACAGCACAGTAATTTATGAAAAATATATTTTTAAAAGGAGATTATATTAAAGCTTGAAAAGAACTCAGAGCCTGTTGCTATTTTAATTTTAAATAGGCTATGCAGATAATTAAATGTCAGGTCATATTGACACCATCAAATTTAGGAGTATAGATGGCATACAACCCCAGAGTCCTAGGGAATATTAAATCAGATGTACCAGGGCACTGAATCATGTCCTGGTTTTGACATGAAACAACAGTATTGACTGGGTTAAAAAAAGAGCCAATTTCTGAAAACCTCTACCTGCTACAAATGCTTTCATACGTACCACAGTTTTTTAAAAGGAGATAAAAAGAGAGAGAGATGAATTCCCAATATATTTAAGCCTTAAATCTCTCTTTGGTCTTTTATTTTTCTCAAACCTCTCCTTCCTCACACTAGCCAATTTCAGATATGGACTTACAGGAGGGGATGGATGAGAATAGCCAATATTCAGTGCTAAAGTAATGGACTCTGCTCACCCTGCTTTAGGACAGTTTAATTTGGATATTTACCTGAACTCTGCTTTACACATCTGAGTCTCGATCAGTCACATCAATGGGCCCTTTGTACTGTGTACCATGTAGAGTGTCCCTAGTGAAGCTATTCTAGATTCACAAGAAGGTTGAAAATCCCTCTAAAAATGACACTGGAAAAACACAAATGGTCAGTGAATAAATATTTATTGTGCAAAGAACTGTGCTATGTCAGAGATATTCTGTGATGAATATGACACTATTATACTCTTGAGAAAAGCAGATAACAACAGAAAATGTGCCTTCTCCTTTTAAAATCTTATTAGTGATGAAGATAAATTTCTATTTCCAGAGTACCTAATAACTGGTCATCAGGAGATGGACTAGAATCAAGCTGGATGTCAGAAGGAAACCAGTTCCGCATCCAGAATTGGTTGGCCATTATTAACCAATCCTGTGATTAACAAAAGCTTGGTACTGACATCATGACTGGTCCCTCCACTACCTGTAACAGACCTCTCTAATCAACTATGGCATTTGGCCAACCCTTCCACAAGTATTTACTAAGCATTTCCTACATGTTAGCACTCTAACTGGCACAGCAAATACACAATAGACAAGGCAAATATGATCCCTGCCCTATTGGAGCTTTTTTCTTTTTTGGTTGCACTGCATGGCTTGTGGGATCTTAGTTCCCCAACCAGGGATCGAACCTGTGTCTCCTGCAGTGGAAGTGCAGAGTCCTAACCACTGGAAGTCCCTTGGATCTTATATTCTAATGGGAGAAGAAGGCAATATACAGGAAAGAGTATTTCAGATAATGCGAGGTGAGAGGAAGACAATCAAGGAAAGGAGATGTATGTGGGAGAAGATGGAGGGGGGAAGGCACTTGAGCTGGGGTGTTCAAGTCCTCTTGGTAGCGGTCACATCTTAGGAGAAACTTAAGTTTCTCCAGCCTGAGAGGTTCTTACTGACTCCTCCTCAACAGGGCTCTCCTGGCAGCCATTATAAGTCAACTGCCAATTGACTGTGCTGTGGATGAACCCTGTACAAGGCAGGCTGTGGAATGTAGAAAAGTCCAACATAAAAAGCCTTCAGTGGAGCTGGGGGAACACATTTAACAACATGCAACAGCATGAGGTTCTGAAATAAACAGCAGAAGGAAGTTCTGAAAAACATGGACTCCAGTTCCTTTTGACCTTTCAGAATCTCAGTTCCTTCACCAGAAAAATAAGAGCTTTGTACCAGATGGTCTATAAAATTCTTTTTGGCTACTATGGTCAACTGTTGTTGTTGTTGCTGTTGTGCAGTTGCTCAGTCTTGTCCAGCTCTTTTGAAACCCCATGAACTATAGCCCACCAGGCTCCTCTGTCTATGGGATTTCCTGGGCAAGAATACTTGGAGTGGGTTGCCATTTACTTCTCCAGGGGATTTTCCTGGCCCAGGGATCAAACTCATGTCTCTTACATTAGCAGGCAGATTCTTTATCACTGAGTCACCAGGGAAGCCTATGTTCAACAAATCTAACTAAAAAGCAAAGCAGTATTTTAGACAATTGCAGAGAGAAGCTAGATTAAGGAGAGAAGTTTATCTATAAATGGGGTCATTTGAACAGTTAGAGGAAAACTAAAATGTAGGCACACTTCTTGAGGTCGTCTTGGTAATTTTAGAAACAGCCACAATCAGCCCCTGGTTTTGCAAACAGCTTCAACTGCTACAATGCAAAGCAGTGTTCACCTTAAATTCTAGATGAAAATTAATTGGTGTGGTCTTCTCAGCCATACATATTCACAATCACCCTCAGCCCAGTGATCTGGTCATCGAAAACACAAAGCACTACACAAAGGCCAACCACCCAGTTGTAGAACAAAGAGGGTACAGTTACCACAGGTTCATCCAAAAGAATCCACCTTGCATAGCTGCCTATCAACAGGAGAGCCAGAACTTCCACAAGTGCCATATGAGAGAATTCCAGGTTTTCATGATAATGACTGAAGCCTCCCTGGTGGCTCAGATGGTAAAGAATCTGCTGGCAATGCAAGACATCCGGGTTCAATCCTTGGGTTGGGAAGATCCCCTGGAGAAGGGAATGGCAACCCACTACATGATGGGTCCGGACCAAGACTCACGTATATGTGTCCAAAATTCCTGTTCTTCCTTCAAAATAGCATTAAAAATAGATCTCAGGTGCATAAAGATGTCCCCCTTTTTACAGGCAGCAGTTCAAGTTTGGGGCATCAGCCATAACACAAACACGTGTGTCACCAGTGATACTGTGTTTTAGATGAGAAATGATTGAAATTCACTTTGTGGATACAAAGTGCTTCATAAATACTTAATCTCCAGAGAGCCTTCAACTTAAGAGTGTCTGACTCCATTCGGAATTCTCGTCCATGTCACACAGGGTCCCTCTCTGCTTGTACCTATTTCATGTTCCACATTGGCCTCTTCACTGTTCCCCAGGCTGCTGACTGATGCTGACATGGATCTGGACACCCTGGCAGACTGACACATCCTGAACAAGCCAGGAATGGTGTTTTGAGTAACTTATGATTCAGAAACAGCACCATCAACTTACTGTTTTTCTGCTTTTCCATGCTCTGGAGCAAAGATGAAACTGTGATCCATCCCAGATCACAAGGGTAGATGGTTTTGTGGGAGGATGCTGTCTCCAAAAAGTTCTTGTTACCAATCCAGCTCTTTGCCCACGAACTGTTCATCAGCCTAATTATAGCTCCCACATTCCCCCAGCCAGGAGCTAAACAGAATGACTGAGGGCTCATGTTCCTTGGGAACATAAAAGACATGGCAGTGGAGATTTCATCTTCTCTGTCCCCCCTAGTAAGGCAACGGTTCTGAAGACATTCATTCAACACATCTTTGGTCTACACCAAAGGCCAGGCTGGAGTGTTCCCTAGCCAGAGATTTGTGGTTAGTGATAAAGCACAGCAGTGATACTATTTCTTCCTGGTTCTCAATCTTCTTATTTGTAGAATGAAGGTTTGCATCTGTCTTTTAAGGCTTTCACATCATGGAAAATAACTGGTGGGTAAAGTGAAAGTGTTAGTCACTCAGTCATGTCTGATTCTTTGTGACCCCATGGACTGTAGCCCATAAAGCTCCTCTGTCCATGGGATTCTTCAGGCAAGAATACTGAGTGGGTAGCCGTTTCTTTCTCCAGGGTATCCTCCCGACTCAGGTCTCCTGCATTTCAGGCAGAGTCTTTACCATCTGAGCCACCAGGGAAGCCAAAAAGAGAGCTGGAATGCTCAGTCAAGGCACCGCTGGAAATGAACTTAGGGTCTCCTGTTTATCAGCAAGTAAACAGGAGATCTGCATTGGTGGGGAAGTCTTGGTTCAAATCCCATCTCTGGCACTTACTGCCTATGTGACCTGGTTTCAGTTGACTTTTCAGTGTAATAAAATGATATTTGCTTCACAAAGTAATGGTAAAAAGCAAATTAATTAAGCATGTGAGTACTGTCTATAGAGTCACAAAGAGTCAAACATGACTGAAGCGACTTAGCGTGCATGCATGTGTACTTGTTAAACTGCAGTGAGGTGTTTTACATGATATGTACAGAGAGAGTCTTCTTCCATCACCATCCAGCACACTTTCTTCCCCATGGAGATGCTTACTCAACATTGGATTGATTACTTATTGGATTTAAGCTGACAACAAAATTGTACCTGCAGTATAGACCAAACTCTACTTAAAAGAGGAGTTTATCTGGACCATCTCTGTTGAAGATGGAGATTCCAGGCTAACCATGCCTCCTCACGGGTGAAATCTGGTTACAGAATCCAGGCACACAATATAAAAGATTTGGGAAAAGGGAAAAAGAAAATCAGGTACCTGAGAGTGAGTGTTAAGTGTGTATTATCTGCTTCATTACCTCAGTGCCTTTAAGACAATAGCCATATTATTATATCTTGTGACTTTGTGGGTTGAGAATTCAGGCCAAGTTTTAGCTAAGGGATGTTTCAGGTCCTCATGGCATAAACTGAGACCAGTCTATAGTATTCAGATGGTGAGTAGGATGAACTGAGGTCTTCCCAGGTGGCACTAGTGGTAAAGAACCCTCCTGCCAATGCAGGAGACCTAAGATTGGGAAGATCCCCTGGAGGAGGTCATGGCAACCCACTCCAGTATTCTTGCCTGGAAAATCCCATGGACAGAGAAGCCTGGCAAGCTATGGTCCATAGGGTCACAGAAGAGTCTGATACAAGTGAGGTGACTTAGCATACACACACACCTGCAGGATGAACTGTAGGGTCCAAGCCAGCTTCACCCATACCTGGAGGGCCTTGGTGTGAATGGCTGAAAAGCTGAGCTCAGCTGGACTGTCAACTGGAGCAGCTCAAGGTGGTCTCAGGGTGGTCAGACTTCTAACACAGTCAACTGGCACTTTGAGGTTGTGTCCCAGGAGACTGAGAAAGGAACTTCAAGGCTTCTTCTGACCAAGCCTCAAGAGTTATAAGGTGTGACTTCAGCCACATTCTGTTGGACCACTAAGGCTGGCCCAGATTCAAGGGGATGAGTAGCAAAGAATTTACAGCCCTCTTTAATCTACTCAATACCTGAGCCTCAGTCCTGTTTTGTAGAATGGGCTGTGGGTGGGTACCACCTTCTTCATCCTCTCACCCTTCCCAATGTCACTCCCAATCTCTTCCTCATGTAATTAGGAAGCCAAGACTGAGATATTACCAGGACAACAGGAAACCTCAACAGGTAACTCCAAGTAGGGTTCCCAGATAAGATACACGGTATTCAGTTAAATTTGAACTTCAATTAATTATAATAATAATTTTTAGTATGCATTTCTGGAGATATACTTACACTAAAAGAAAAAAAAAATGGATTGATCATTTGAAATTCAAATTTAGCTGGTTGTCCCGTATTTTCTTTGTTCATTTGAGCAACTCTACTTCCAAACGACCTGCATGGGCCATGTAGCATTAGGAAGAAAAAACTTCCATTAATTTAAGCCATAGAGACTTGGGGATTGTTTGTTACAGCCCAATTGCCTAAAATGACTTAATTTCTCATCTTTGATGAAAAATATTTTGATTAGCCTTAAGTGCAGCCCTAATATTTGAAAGGAAATAGGCAGCTCTTCTACATAATAAAAGAGAAAATTAAAAGCTCTAAGATGTTATTTGAGAAGCCGAGATGGAGAGAAAACTGATAAAACACTGCCTCAGCCATCCAGGAATCACTTGTCTACTTGGAAAAGAAAATAAGAGAAAAAAAAAATGATGGTAGAGAGTAGTCCTGATATGTCCTGAGGGCAGAGAGGTCACTGTGGGTTTGGAGGAGGCACAGAAGACTTCAGGAGAAAGGTGGGTTTGTCTGACCTGGGGATGGCCTACTAAGTAGGATTTAGACACTGAGGAACAGGACTTCCTTGGTGGCCCAGTGGTTAAGAATCTGCACTTCCAATGCAGGAGGCATGAGTTCAATCCCTGGTCTAGGTTCTAAGATCCCACCTGCCATGCAGTGTGACCAAAAAAAAGAAAAAACAGACACTGAGGAGCTAGAAGCAGGACTGTTGTGTGAGAAACACCATGGCTACATTAGTCAGTGTTGTCACTTTCCAGCTTCTTCAGCCCATGGGCTTAGTCTTCTAGGTAGAGATGGAGATCAAGCTCCAGGTGGCCACTGGACCCTAGTTCACAGGACTGCTAGTATGCTGACAGATAGACTGCATGCAACCACACAGGTGTTGGTGACTCCCCTGGGCCTCTGGACCCAGAGTTGAAGTAAAACCACCTTGGCAGGGAGTGGATGTTTCAACACACAAATCCAAACATTTTTGCTAACTTTTGTCTGAAACGTCAGTGTCATATGAAAGCTCCTTGGTATTAAGGGCCTGGCTCTCTTCATCTTCACATGACCCTGTCCTACACAGCCCCACCCTTAATGCCTGGTTGGTGAAATAAACATACCATAATCAACAGGAGGAGGCCCTAAACATTAATATATTGAGACCCTTTTAGCTGCTACAGTTACTCCCTTTGACCACCAGGGGGCAGCATGGTGCCTTGAACTGTAAACCATGGTTGGGTTTCAGAACCAGGATGGATGTGATTCTCAAAAACCAGTTGCACCTGGATGCCAGACCCTGCCAACATTTTCCTGGGCCCACAGCAAAGAGAGACAGATAGAGGCAAAGTGGTCACTTTTTTTTTTTTCTGTAAAGGTATTCATTCAATTCGAAGGAATACACTTTGATCTAAGATTGTCTTTCCCAATACATATTTTATCATTAAAACCTCCTTTTATGAAATGATGGCAACAATATGTGGTAGAGGCTTTTTTATTGTTAACATTCTTATTTAATAATAAATAATGGTAACCTGGTATTCACAAATGATTTTAGAAAAATACTTTTTAGGTTTATGAAATCAAAAGTCAGAGATTCATTTCTGTAGAACGTCAGAATGAGACAGGTCCCAGGACATAAAAGGGGGGAGGGAGATAAACTTCATCTTTGGGTCCCTGGCTTTCTTTCCCACCACCCACTGCTCTTTTCTTCCTGCCAACCCCATTCCTGGTCAACAGGCCAGCTTAGGGCTCTGCCGCAGCCCATCCTCCTCCTCCTAGTGGAAACCATTCTCAGGAAAAAATCTGCTATCAGCAGCTTAGACCTCAGTGAAAATTTAAATCACTTTTCCTCACCCAGAAACACCTGCCTTCCATGTTCAATCTCGGATCTTAGAACACAGATGTGTGTGGCCAGTTTAAGGCTTTCGGGCATCAGCAGACGACCTGGGAATGAAAGGCAGTCAGCAAGGTGCTGAAATCAGGCCACCCAAGGGGCTCGATGATGCCAGTGTGCTTTACTAGGGAGACAGAAGAGCCACCCCCAGAGCAAGAGGACCAGGGTCTCAGACAGAAGGCCCCAGTGATTATTCCTCCCTCAGCTCTCTGGAAAGTCACAGGTTGAACCCATAAGTACTATATTCTGGCCCTGATAACAGAGCCGTCCATCCAGAGGACCAGAGCAGCCAGGGCACGAAGTGCCTCCCCAAATCATAAAGGTCTGCTTCCATCACACCTCAAGGGGTACTATCCACAGTGCATGTGGAATACAGCGCTACTTTCAGCACTGATTGCACCCAACAATCTTGGCTGAGACCTACCATGGGTGCCATGGGGACTCAAAGGAATATAAAACGCCAAGAGGCTGCCTGTAAAAATACTCCAAGACCATTGCCAGAGTTGAAAAACAGCTGACAGCTGGTTTCGGAAAGACTTGGAAAGGCTTCATGAGCTGGGCCTGGAATAAAGGGTAAGGTTTTGACAGGAAACAAGAAAGGAAAGACCTGTTTCAGTCAAGATACAGCCTGACTCAAGGGCTCGAGCTGCAAGTACGGGGCACAGAGCCCAGTTCAGTTTGGCCAAAATATCAGGCAAGTAGCAGGAAACAGAGAAATGATAAGGAAAGGCAGGAGGCTTTGGCAGGCAGGCAGAGGTGGGCCTGAATGCCCTGGCCACAACCAACCTCTCAGCAGCCTCAGTTGCCCCTGCTGCTTCTGTGCCTCTCGAAGTCACCTGAATCTCTGTGGCCCTCTGCTCTGGGACGAGGGGACAGCCCTCTTAGCTCCGAGACCCTCACACCCTTCCTGTTTCCTCCCTAGGGGCTCAGGCATTCACTCTGAGGTTCCACAGGCCCAGCCCTCCCCGGGGAACTTGGCTGAGGGTAGATGAGAGCAGCACGGCCTCCCTGGCTTCAGGCACACCAGTGCCCCCTCTTGTCACCCCACACCCCTCCCTTCTCTCTTACCAACCTGGGACCACTGTGTCTATTTACCGCTTGTGCTCCCAAGTCTATCAGGGAAGACCTAAACTTCTGAAACTCAAAAGCCAAGAAAAGAGCCCTTTTCTCCAGCACTCTGCCTTTCCTGACATACCGCCCTCTGGCTACATGAAGCAAAGGGGTCTGCTAAGAAAATACCAGCAATAAAGTGACTCATAATCTGAAAATACTGGGACTTCCCTGGTGGTCCAGTGGCTAAGACTCTGCACTCCCAATGTAGGGGGCCTGGGTTCCATCCCTGGTCAGAGAACTAGGTGCCACATGCCACAACTGAGAGTTCAAATGCCAAAGCTACAAATCCCGTATTCCCCCACTAGAAGACCCCCCAGGCCGCAAGGAAGATCAAAGATCCTGTGTGCTGCAACTAAGACCAGGTGCACCCAAAGAAATAAGTAAATAAAAAATAAATATTAAAAAGAAATGGTATCCCACTGCCCCATTCAACCGCCCAGCTCACTGAACATGTGTGAAGGTCTGTTTTCTCTGGGGTGACCATTTCAGTCAACCAGGATCACAGACCATATGATTTTGCTTTGCTCTCAGTGCTAAAAGCAGGAAAGTACTAGGCACCAGGACAGAAAAATCACCCTGCAGTAAACACCATGACCTTCCCCAGTCCAGGGATGCTAAACAACCCAGGGGTGGGGATTAAAAGTGCTGAAGGAACTGAGAAGTCTCTCCAACAAAGGCTCTTTTTAACACGGTGACCAGTTACAATTTCAGAGAAACGCCAGTAAAAGGCCCTTGGCAACTCATGGGATGACACAAAGGCATCACGGAAGGTTCCGATCCTCTCGGGGGGCTCAACCCGCAGCCCTCCCCTCACACATGACCTTTGCTAGGACTCTGGTCCACTCTCCACAAGTAGCTGCCCCACCACAAAAAGAACACTCGACTTCTTTTTCATATTTTTGAAAATAAAACTACTATAGGCTCCCCTACCCCCTCTTGCCCCGGGATTCATTCTTCCTGACTTTTCTTGTTTCCACTGTAGCTGACAGTCGTCTCAAATCTGTAGCGTGTCTGCAGGGCAGAAAAACCACGTGGAGTTCCTCAGCCTGAAACCTAATTTCTGGTAGGAAGGTACCATCTGGTGGATATTGGGGAAACTGCTCACGTCCAGTGCTTGAAAAGGAGCATCTGAGGGCAGCTCGCCCAACAGAATGCCAATGGAAATATCATTCCGAGACTTAACGACAGCTCATCACCCAAATACAGATCCATTTCCTTAAATATCTAACACCACGTACAGCTATTCTCAGAGCCAATCAGAAGCACCAAACAGAGTCTGTCTCCCGGCCTCCTTTGTCCAGTTTACAATGACAGCCGTCCGCTTACCTGAAGCTTGGCTCTCGGAGGTTTCCATTACCCACGGTCAACCACGAACAGGAAATATTAAATAGCAAATCCAGAAATAAACAATCCTTACGTTTTAAATCACGCACCACTCTCAGCAGCGTGATGAAATCTCGCGAAGTTTTAAATCCCGCCCAGAAGCGGATCAGCTGTAGGTCCAGCACATCCGCCCATTGGTTACTTCGTAGCAGGCTGGGTATCAGATCAACAGCTGTGATATCCTGGGGCTTGAGTTCAAGTCACTTTTATTGAGTAATGGCACCAAAATGCAAGAGTGGTGATGCTGGCGATTCGGGTGGATATACCAAAGACTGAAGTGCTCTCTTGAAGTGAAAAGGGGAAAGTTTTCGACTTAATGGGGAAAGTGGGAAAAATCATATGCGGAGGTTGCTAAGAGCTACAGAAAGAACAAATCTATCTGAAATTGTGAGAAAGGAAAAAGGAATCTGTGCTCGTTTTGCTGTCACACCTCAAACTGCAGAAGTTAGAGCCACCATACGTGGTAAGTGCCTAGTTAACATGAAAGAAGCATTCAATTTGTACAGTAAAATATTTTGAGAGAGGTTACATTCACATAACTTTTATTGCAGTATATTGTTATGTAATTGTGTTTTATTAGTAGTTATTGTTGTTAATCTCTTATTGTGTCTAATTTATAAAATAAACTTTATTACAGGTATGGGGCTTCTCTGGTGACTCAGATGGTAAAGAATCTGCCTGCAATGCAAGAGACCTGAATTCCATCCCTGGGTTGGGAAAATCCCCTGGAGAAGGGAATGGCTACCCACTCCTGTGTTCTTGCCTGGAGAATTCCGTGGACAGAGGAGCCTGGGGCTACATTCCATGGGGTCGCAAAGAGTCAGACACAACTGAGCAACTAACACTTTAACTTTCACGCATGTACAGGAAAAACATCATATTAGATTTCAGAACTTACTATCTGCGGTTTTGGGCATCCAATGGGGGTCTTGGAAGGTATCCCCTCATGGGTAAGCTGGGATAGCTGTAAATCAAATAGATATTCATTGTCTATTCTGTTCCTCCTGACATATAATTCTGCTTCTCTTTATCATGGGCATTCATCTCTGAGAGTTGTAAATATCTTGAGAAATCTAGTCATCCCTCATTCAACCCTCCAAGGACAGATTCACACATTATATATAGTTAATCATTCTGTTGGGGGGGGTCCTCTCCCCAGCTCACCTCAGCCCCTTCCGCTTAGACTCTGTGCCCCCACTGAAGGTGCAGGATTCTGGCACGCTTGTCCACCAGACCCCAGCCACAGATGTTGAACCCGGATGGCCATGTCACTCAAGGAAGGCAGCCAGATTCTCTCCCTCCTGGCATTTGGGATTGGGGATCAGTATTCAGAAATCATGAACTGGTGCAACTAAATCTGCAGTGAGGTGGACTTGGGTGCTGAGGGGCAACTGCTGCCACGTCATGCACAGGACGGTGACCAAGGCTGGCCAGCTGCAAGCAGATGCCAGCCGAGCAGAGTCTGCTGCAGAGACCCTCCTGCCTGTGCTCTGTGGTTATTTGTGGTTAACACACACACACACACTGATGAGTGGTTACTTAAGGTTAACACACACACACACACACACACACACACACACACACACACAGTCTGATGATCTATCAGTAGATCCTGAGCTGCCAGACCTCTGAGTTAGCCTGGGGGAATCTAGGACTGCACACAGATAAAAAATTACTTCTAATTGAAAAATTCTGAGCGATTCTATACTCTATATAATATATAATATCCGTGATCAACAATGAGTTAAACCATACTGCCCAGGCCTGTCTGAAGGTTCTAGCAAGTGAGGTGCTACATTCTGCCTGCCCGTAAAGCAGGTTTTCTCCAGTCATCTTCCATGATGTAAACGGTTTGGGGGAGAAAGTGCATGGTGATGCAGGAAGGAGACACCTACTCCCCCATCACAGCAGTCAGGCCACAGTGGGTGGCAGATAAGGCAGTCAGAGGCTTCTCTGAGTGTCCCTGTGTTCCCCAGGAAGTGCCTCTGAAGTTTAGTGGGCAAGCTCTGGGAGGAGGCAGAGGCAGGACTGGGTAGATGGAGAGCTGAGTTTCTATACCACCCAGGATCAATCTCAGCTGCCAGTCCAGTGGCTTATCCTCTTAGAAAACAAAACTCTAACCTGTAGAAGGAGGGAATGGAGAGAAGGTGAAGGACCAAAAAGGAGAGAAATAGTACAGTAAAGAGAAGGGGCAGAGAGCAAAAGTAGAAGTGGACTGAATATTGATGGCATCCCCCTATTTCTTACTTATAGATCCTGGTTTTGAGGGGATGGTTTAATTTACTTTACATAATGCCTGTGGCCTTTTCTCATTGCATGAGGGTAAGAAAGAACAGAATGAGAAAGATGTGATCTCCTAGCTCAGTGTTCCCTACCTCCAGGATCTAATGCCTGATCTGAGGAGGAGCTGATGTAATAATAATAGAAATAAAGTGCACAATAAATGTAATGCACTTGAATCATCCTGAAAGCAAACCACCCTCCACCCCGAGCCCATAGAAAAACTGTCTTCCATGAAACCAGTCCCTGCTGCCCAAAAGGTTGTAGTGTAGACTGCCTGTCAGGGTTGCCCACTTTGGGCCAAGATGTCACAGTCTTTATACCCTTGTATCTGTCAGTCACTGGGTGAGGGCCTCCAGGCAAAGGCAAGGCCTGGGGCGAGGAAGCCCTCTACAGCTGCAGGCTGTCAGCTGCAGACCTCCCAACAAGAGGCTGGGGGAGGGATAATAAGTCCTTCCCTGAGGGCGTCCCCAATCACTGAAAACCAGCTGGTGGTTGTCTGGAACTGAGGTAGCCCCAGGCAACTGGGCTCCAGACTGTGTGATCTTCATTTCGTAACATGATGTTTATTCCGT
This sequence comes from Okapia johnstoni, assembly GCA_024291935.2. Classification (NCBI taxonomy): domain Eukaryota; kingdom Metazoa; phylum Chordata; class Mammalia; order Artiodactyla; family Giraffidae; genus Okapia; species Okapia johnstoni. The sequence goes on along the minus strand of CM044319.1, from coordinate 40,814,280 downwards.
TGTTAAGGTCTATGCCCACTAGGGCAGTGGTCCCCAAGCTTTTGGGCACCAGGGTCTGGTTTGGTGGAAGACAGTTTTTCTACGGACTCGGGGTGAGGGGTGGTTTGTATTGTGCACTTTATTTCTATTATGATTACATCAGCTCCTCCTCAGATCATCAGGCATTAGATCCTGGAGGTAGGGAACACCTGCGCTAGGAGATCACATCTTTCTCATTCTGTTCTTTTCTTACCCTCATGAAATGAGAAATGGTCACAGGCATTATGTAAAATAAATTACACAGATCCTCAAAACCAGGATCTCTAATTAAGAAATAGGGGGGATGCCATCAATATTCAGTCCATTTCTACTTTTGCTCTCTGCCCCTTGTCTTTACTGTACTATTTCTCCCCTTTTTGGTCCTTCACCTTCTCTCCATTCCCACCTTCTACAGGTCAGAGTTTTGTTTTCTAAGAGGATAAGCCACTGGACTGGCTAATTCTTACTGTGAGTTGAGTGATGGCTAACTAATAATTCTAATGCAATCTTCTCTATTCCTGCTGTGGCCCAGATGTTCAACTATATCTAGACAGTCTTTTACTCAGTCTCCCTTCTCCATTTCTTCCCTACTCCACCCAGACCACTGAAACCACACAAACCAACTCTATAATCTTAGCTCTTAGTAGCACTGTTAGTACTATTATTACCACTCCCATTCATAGCATTATTAGTACTATTACCAGTAGCAGTAGTAGTAATAACCACTGAGTACCAGATAACTGAGTCACTTTGACCTTGAACAAACCACTCCATGTTGCTGAGAAGAAGCTTTGGTTTCCCCACTTTTTTTTTTTTAGTTAGTTCAGTCGCTCCGTCGTGTCCAACTCTTTGCGACCCCATGAATCGCAGCATACCAGGCCTTCCTGTCCATCACCAACTCCCGGAATTTACCCAAACCCATGTCCATCGAGTCGGTGATGCCATCCAACCATCTCATCCTCTGTCGTCCCCTTCTCCTGCCCCCAATCCTTCCCAGCATTAGGGTCTTTTCCAATGAGTCAACTCTGCATGAGGTGGCCAAAGTATTGGAGTTTCAGCTTCAACATCAGTCCTTCCAATGAACACCCAGGACTGATCTCCTTTAGGATGGACTGGTTGGATCTCCTTGTAGTCCAAGGGACTCTCAAGAGTCTTCTCCAACACCATAGTTCAAAAGCATCAATTCTTCTGCACTCAGCTTTCTTTATAGTCCAACTCTCACATCCATACATGACCACTGGAAAAACAATAGCCTTGACTAGACAGACCTTTGTTGGCAAAGTAATGTCTCTGCTTTTTAATATGCTGTCTATGTTGGTCATAACTTTCCTTCCAAGAAGTAAGCATCTTTTAATTTCATGGCTGCAATCACCATCAACAGTGATTTTGGAGCCCAAAAAAATAAAGTCTGACACTGTTTCCCCATCTATTTCCCATGAAGTGATGGGACCAGATGCCATAATCTTAGTTTTCTGAACGTTGAGCTTTAAGCCAACTTTTTCACTCTCCTCTTTCACTTTCATCAAGAGGCTCTTTCGTTCTTCTTCACTGTCTGCCATAAGGGTGGTGTCATCTGCATATCTGAAGTTATTGATATTTCTCCCGGCAATCTTGATTCCAGCCTGTGTTTCTTCCAGCCCAGCATTTCTCATGATGTACTCTGCATATAAGTTAAATAAGCAGGGTGACAATATACAGCCTTGATGTACTCCTTTTCCTATTTGGAACCAGTCAGTTGTTCCATGTTCAGTTCTAACTGTTGCTTCCTGACCTGCATACAGGTTTCTCAAGAGACAGGTCAGATGGTCTGGTATTCCCATCTCTTTCAGAATTTTCCACAGTTTATTGTGATCCACACAGTCAAAGGCTTTGGCATAGTCAATAAAGCAGCAATAGATGTTTTTCTGGAACTTTCTTGCTTTTTCAATGATCCAGCAGGTGTTGGCAATTTGATCTCTGGTTCCTCTGCCTTTTCTAAAACCAGCTTGAACATCTGAAAGTTCACGGTTCACGTATTGCTGAAGCCTGGCTTGGAGAATTTTGAGCATTACTTTACTAGCGTGTGAGATGAGTGCAATTGTGCGGTAGTTTGAGCATTCTTTGGCATTGCCTTTCTTTGGGATTGGAATGAAAACAGTCCTGTGGCCACAGCTTAATTTTCCAGATTTGCTGGCATATTGAGTGCAGCACTTTCACAGCATCATCTTTGAGGATTTGAAATAGCTCAACTGGAATTTTTTTTTTAATTAATTTACTTATTTGATTGTGCTGGGTCTTAGTTGCAGCATGCAGGATCTAGTTCCTTGACTAGGGATCGAACTCAGGGCCCACTGCATTGGGAGTACTGTGTCTTAGCCATTGGACCACCAGGGAAGTCCCTCCGAACCTTTAAATTGAGAAGATTGCCAAGTGTCATCTCCAACCCTGGAATTTTGTTTCTCTTCCTCTTTGTGTATTCAAGACCTACCCATCAATACACATTACCACATTATTGTAGGGTGGCTACAGTTTTCCATTCACCCTTAGAGAAGCCTTTGTTCCTAGAGTTGTCCCTGCACCCCTCCAGGTGCTGTCAGTCTTACTAGCTAAAGGACAGAATTTGGTCTTTGTGATTTCTGTGTTTTCCTCTAGTGCCTGGAGCAGCTCCTCCTACATAGGTATTCAGGAAGTGCTTATTGGCCAAACTGATGCCACAGAGCACCAAATGATTTTTGGCCCCTTTCAGCTATTTGTCCTCCCTGCCTCTCCCCCTCTGGAATCACTTCCCCAGCAGAGGGCCTGGAAACGCTCTTTTTTCAATTGCCAGTTTAATTTGCCACCATCTGTCAGAGGACAGGTTCTCAGAGGCCTGGAGCACATTTCCAGGCGCTCAGCGGGGGGCCCATCCACCTCCAGGCAGAGGGAGTTTACATATCAAAAAAAAAAACAAACCAGAACAGCAGTAGGAGAGAGGAGGGAGGCAAACACTGCTGTAGATGCACTCTTAACAGCCTCCAGTTTTCAGTTCTCCCCACTCTCTGGGCACTGATAGAATTTTAGGAGTTGACTTCTAAACATTTAGAGAAACTAGTGTCGTTGAGTACAGACATCTTCCAGAAAGATAGCCTCCTAGACATAGCCTTTATTCTTTTGTAGGTTAATGGCTACAGCACCCACAGTAGTAGAGGCACCGTTAACAGACAGTGAAAGTGTTAAGTCACTCAGTCATGTCTGATTCTTTGCGACCCCGTGGACTGCATGTAGCCCACCAGGCTCCTCTGTCCATGGATTCTCCAGGCAAGAATACTAGAGTGGGGCCATTCCTTTCAGAAGGAAATGACAAAAAGTCCTAAGATCCACGGGTTATGGGTAAGGGAGGTGGGAAATGACAGTTTTTCCTAGAAGTATCAATGATAAAATCCATAATATTGGATAAGAAAGTCTCTACAATGTGAATGAGTAGACCAGTATCCTCTGCCTAGGAGGTCAAAAATATACTTATGAATATTTTAATCTGTGTATATTTGGGCCTGTTAACTGCCCATACTGAGAATACTTGCTAGGGTTCTAAAAAATATACATCCCTTTTCAGACGTAGCCAGATTTCTGGCAACTTCAACCCTCCAGAACCAGGAGCCTGGGGTCAAGTAAAATCATCAGAGCATCACTGCCTCCCTGTATCACCAACTGGCATGCATTCAAGAAGTACAGAAGCACTCTGGCTGGAGCAAACTGTACACTTGCAGCATCACATTCATTGTGAAGCCCATTTGGTCTGCTAGGAGCCCCTTTTGTGCCGCAGATACAATTCTGATAATGATTACAAACCAGAAGGGCTCCTGAATTCGAAGTCCGGCATTTCCCAGGTTCATCTCGCCAATCTTTGCAGCTGATGTTAATCGCAGTTGGTAGAGCCAGGTAATTCCATCCCTGGTTGATCTGATCAAATAAAGTGTGCCTAGTGTCTCTTGATAACACATCATGGTGTGGTTCCTAACTTAGGGCTTGCTGCCATCTGCCACCACATGATAGACAGGCTACAGACTGACTCTGGGGAGAGTGATCTCTACTATCTAGCCCTGGGCAGTTGGGAGAGGCCTCCTCTACATGTGCTGCACTGAAATCCAACCTCCTTGAACCTGAAGCGGGACCTTTTATCAACTTCACCTGTTCAGAGTAAATAGAACAAAAAAAACTCTTAAGGAGCCATGTCATGCTGGGGACAGGCATTGGAGCTGGGACTGCACCATCCGCACCAGGGAATATGTCACTCAACCTCTCCTGCTTTGTTGATTTCCAAGAAGAGGACCCAGCCATCATTCTCCAGGCTTAACCTGCCCCCTCTTTCTTTCCATCCTATTAGCTCATACCTCTTCTGGGAACTTTTTTTTTTTTAATTCCTTTTATTAAATTTTGGCTGTGCTGGGTCTTCATTGCTGCACGTAGGCTTTCTCTAGTTGCAGTGTGCAGGCTTCTCATTGTGGTCACCTCTCTTCTGCGGAGCATGGGCTCTAGGCCCATGGCACATGGGCTTCCATTGTTGGAGCCCACTGGCTCTAGAACTCAGGTTCAGTAGTTGTGGTGCACAGGCTCAGCTGCTCCATGGCATGTGGGATCTTCCTGGACCAGGGATCGAACTCATGTCCCCTGCATTAGCAGGTGAATTCTTATCCATTGTACCACTGTACAAGGGAAGTCCTCTCCTAGGAACTTGAGTTCAAATCCACCCTCTCACCCTGCCTCCTCACCCCCAACCCAGTCATCTCCAACACCATCCAGGCTACACTACTCAGCATGGTCCTTCCTCCACCTCTGCCCAGTCTAATGATGCACTGAGCTCCAGTGACACCCACTCTACACCAGCTTTTATAACCACTCCCTTGAGCTAGTTCCCAGGCTCCACTCTAACTTAAGCCCGAACTGGCTCTTTTCTGGAGAGTTAAGTGGTAGGCTAATTTATTGAGATTAAGTTGTAAGTTTTTATGTTGTCATTTCCCTCTTCTATTCCATGAAGACAGCTGAACACTTTGTACATCCTTGCCTCTAATAAAAATCTTTCTGGCTTTTATTGGAGAAAGCACACTTAATGCCTTTGAAAACAACAAGAGGAAGAAGGAGCTGCTTCCAAGGAAAGAGAGGCAGGGAACAACTTACAAAATAAAGAGGTGGGATGCTATTCAACAACACAAAAGTAACACTAAGCACCAAAAATGAATGCTGATACACATGATGCGGAGGGGTCTCACATATGGAGTGCTGAGTGAAAGCTGAATGATTCTATTGATATGAAATTCTAGAACAAGTATGGGCTTCCCAGATGGGTCAGTGGTAAAGAATCTGCCTGCCAATGCAGGAGACACAGGTTTGATCCCTGGGTTGAGAAGAACTCCTGGAGGAGGAAATGGCAACCCACTTCAATATTTTTGCCCAGAGAATCCATGGACAGAGGAACCCAGCAGCCTATAGTCCATAGGGTCACAAAGAGTTGGACACGACTAAAGCAACTTAGCACATATGCATCTTTTTCTGGCTGAAGTCTTCAGTGACTCCAGGTTCCTTACAGAAAAGCATCCCTTGGCCTGAATGAAATTCAAGGGCCTCCTCAATCTGTCTGCCTTCTCAAACTCGTGAGCCCACAGCTACTCCTCACTAAGGAGACAGTGAGAGGGATGTTCTGTAAGAAGAGACTGTTAAAACCAGTCAGAGGAGTTACGTTGTCTTGTTTTCAGAAAGTCATACTCTTCAATACCACAGTTGCTCCACAAACAATTTGGCCAATGTTCAGAGAAAGTGAACAAATGTTAATACTTATCTAACCCAAATGTAATTACAAGTGTAAATCTCTTAAACACTGGGATCTGCTCCAGTCACGTTTTTCATAAGAGCCACACACAGGAAGCATTTATGCACATGTGTGTTTTGGGAATACGTGAGGCAAGCCTAGGCTTTGGGAAAGGTCTCTGCTCTGCTCCGAGGGGAGCAGACATTGTTGACTGTGTATCCAGCAACCTGAAATGTGCACACACACCCCTTCCATGCAGCCTGATTTGTCTCAGGGAGACACACTCTTCCACTTGCTCTCACTAAGTCAAACACTGAAATCCACTCAGCATGGACACGTGCTGTAATTCTGACCATGGAACACGTAAGAACTCTTCTGGGAGGTATGTAGGAAATTGCCCCTTTTCTTAAAAAAAGACGATCCAGGATGAGCTGTCTCTTCTGCTGCTGGATGCGATGATGTCTGGATAAGAGGCCTGAAACAGCAACTATTCACTGTCAACCACAGGAAAAGAGACCGAACACAGAATCTCCTGCTGAGAAAGGCACAACAGAAAGATGGGGAAAATGGAGTTCGGATGATTCCAGTGGACTATCAGGTTAATCACTCCTGGAGCTACTTACCTATAGACTGCTTCCACACAAGGTGATATTCTTATTTATTTAATCTATTTGAATTTGATTTTTCTGTTACTTGTATCCAAATGGAGCCTCCCTTGTTCAAGTCTTTCCTCCTTGCTAAGCTTCATTTTTCTTCTCTGTAAATGGAGTGACGCCCAAATCATGGAGTGACTGTGAGGATCAAGTGTCACGTATCCGAAACACTGGAGAAGACTCGAGTCCCTTGGACTGCAGGGAGATCAAACCAGTCAATCCTAAAGGAAATCAACCCTGAATACTCATTGGAAGGGCTGATGCTGAAGCTGAAGCTCCAGCCACTTGATGCGAAGAGCCAACTCATTGGAAAAGACCCTGATACTGGGAAAGACTGAGGGCAGGAGAAGGGGATGACAGAGGGTGAAATGTTTCGATGGCATCACCGACTCAGCGGACAAGAGTTTGAGCAAACTCCAGGAGATAGTGAAGGACAGGGAAGCCTATTGTGCTGCAGTATGTGGGGTCACAAAGAGTGGACGTGAGTGAGCAACTGAACGACAATCCAAAACACTGCCTAGCACAGAGTTGGTGCTCAACAGATAGTAGTTTTTGTCTTTAAAAATGTTTTTGTAATTATTTATTTTTGGCAGTGCTGGGTCTTCATTGCTGAGGGAGCTTTTCTCTAGTTGTGGGAAGCAGGGGTTATTCCTCATTGCAGTGTGCAGGATTCTCTTTGCAGTGGCTTCTTTTGTTGGAGAGCATGGGCTCTAGGGCACTCAGGCTTCAGTAATCGTGGCACATGGGCTCAGGAGCTGCAGTTACTGGGCTCCAGAGCACAGGCTCAATAGTTGTGGCACGTGGGCTTCGGTGCTCCACAGCATGTGGGATCTTCCCAGACCAGGGATCAAACCCATGTCTTCCGCATTGGCAGACAGATTCCTTACCATTGAGCCACCAGGGAAGCCCTGTCTTGTTTTTTAATTTGGCCATGTCTCACAGCTTGTGGGATCTTAGATCCCCAACTAGGGATTGAACCCATCCCCTGGGCAGTGAAAGCACAAAGTCCTATCCACTGAACTGCCCAGGAATTCTCAGTAGTTGTATTTTCAACTACTTGTCACCCTCGTTTTTCAGGTAGCAAAAAATCCTTTAAACATTATCTTTTACACTTTCCTTTTTCAACTATTTTTTTAATACTTACTGAACAGAATTGAATCTTTCTGTGGAAAAATTATCAAAACCAAAGAAGCTTTAGGATCATGACTGGGAATCTTCGTTATTTTTCACTTATGCAGTGCATTACATCAGTGAGTGAAACAGTAAACAATGGGACAGACTCCTTCCTGGTTCCTTCACCTGCCTTCAGTGGGAAAACATAAAACCATTCCAGGTGTACATCACTGAAGTGATCAGCCTTCATCAAGTCCAGAGGAAGCTGGGGACAGGAACACTAACTCAAAATCTGATACATTAACACTCATTATGGACCAAACACTAGAACAGAGAGCTTTCAGAACCACGTGTCAGGTAAGCATGAATTTTAGGGCACAACCATGAAGAAAGAGCAAGGGGTCAGAATGTGGGCTTCTACCTAATCCTTTCTGGTTACTCAAAAGGTTTACTACTTCCCGCTTCTCCTGGTTTTATGAATCCCTGAATACCCAAGTTTCAAGGAAAAGTGTTACTTAAGGCATAAGTAGATCAAGGACACAGATCCCCCAGCAGCCACTAAGAGCCAGAGACTTCAGCTTCTCCACCAGCCTCTACAGAAAGGGCAAGGCCCACCTGGATGGCAAGTCAGTGAATTCAGACTGTTGTTGCACTGCTGCTGTGTTGAGATCTATTAATGCTGTCAGTGGTTTTCCTGAGCTGTTTTTAATTAAAGGTTTATTTCAACCAAAGTGGTGAATGAACACAAGTAAATACACGGAGGTTTGAAAAACAAATCAGGTTGGAGTGAGAAATTGTGCATTTACTTCTGCACATTTTCAGCTACAAATGACATTCTGTATTTCCTTAGAGGTCAATCTGACAGCTTATCACCTCTTTTTGAGTTCTTGTGTATCGATTTTATCTCTAGTGATACTACTAACAGGGGGCTTATTTGCACTTACCGCACATTATGACAAATACATCTATCCACTGACATTCAGATAGATGGAACTACAAAAAGCTTCAACTGCACAGCGCCTCACTATCGGGGTAACTTGTAAATGTTTTCTTACTTACTTTTAATTTTTATTTTATATTGGAGTTCAGTTGGTTAACAATGTTGTGTTAGTTGTAGGTGTACCACAAAGTGATTCAGCTATGCATATAGATACTTCTATTCTTTTTCAAATTCGTTTCCCATTTAGGTGATTTTAGAATACTGAGCAGAGTCCCGTGTGCTATTCAGTAGGTCCTTGCTGATTACCTGTTTTAAATATAGTAGTGTATATATGTCAATCTCAAACTCCCAATTTATTCCTCCCCCGCCACCTTTCCCCTTTGGTAACCATTAGTTTCTTTTCTAAGTCTGTGAGTCTGTTTCTGTTTTGTAAGTTAAGTTCAACTGTATAATTTTTCTTAGATTCTGCATATAAGCCATATCATATGACATTTTTCTTGGAAAGTGTTTATTGAACACCTACTATATGCACAACGCTGGTCAAGACACTGAAAAAAAATTACACGGAATTTTAAGCACAAACTCCAGCCTCCATGAAGAGGTATTACTTTGTGGAAGAGAAGTTATCTATCTATCTATATATAAAACCACTAAAAGTGAAAACACAAGATACAGGTATATATTAATGTATGTAGTATGTAACTGCATTACATATACATATATTTAATGCTAAATTGAGAACTGTCAAAGTGGAAAAATCACTTCAGTTTACTTGGTCTCATATCTGTAATACCGAACTGTTTAAAAGGTGACAACATCTAATAAATTATTAATGCAGCTGCCTTCTTGAAGCAATCCTGAATCCTCAGTTAAAATCAGATTCTCTGTCCTTTTGTGTTTTATACTTGGAATGGATTTCTGTCCTAGCCCAATCACCCTAAGACTTCCAGGAGCAAACCAATAAACTGACAAAGTCACCAGTCTGACAATAGCCGTTACTGTAAAAGTAGCTGCACATACCACACATGGAGGAAATGTGGAAATTACAAATTTGGGGGAAAGGATGAAATTTCAATAAATCAACCTTGTGATAGGCTCAGAGCAAGGCAGGGCTCTGTAAAGGGCTGAACATAAGGTCTGGACTACCAACTGGACCTAGGTTTCTGTATCCTTGAGAACTAGGGTTGACATGTGCCATGCCATGTTCCCAAACCCTTATTTGAAGCTCTACCCTTCATCTGGAAGCCACGGCAACTTGTATTAAAGTAAATGACACAAAAGTGGAATATTTCATTTTACTGACATAATTTTAAGTAACAAAATTTTTGATGGTCTATGAGACTTAGAAAACAAAGTTTCTCAATGAGCAAGAAAGCAATAGTCACTTTAAGGAGATTGTTCTATTACAGTTGCAGCATATCCATGGGAGAAACACTGTTTCCTGTTTACTCTGCAGCTGGCTTTATCTGTGTCTTGTGAAGAGCAATGCAGTGTCCTGCCTCTACTTAGTAACGTTAGTTTAGGGCTGTCTCCAAGTTAAGCTACACATACAAAGTGCTCTGTGTCCCCACTGTCTAGCACAGTGCCTCCTATGTGATGAATGCTCAAACATATTTTTTGGACTGAATTTGATTACCAAGGAATAGCAATATTTCAAGTTCAGCAAAAATTGCACATCATGCCCAACCAAACCTAAGATGAGGCTGAGTCAAGCAGTAGATTATCAAGCTACAACAAAAGACCTCCCCACTTTCAAAACTGAAGGCAGGCCAGTCTTCTTCAGCTGGAAGGAACAGTGATTTAACAGGATTTCAACAGGAATCCATCCAGCAAAGTTGCACCTACAAAAAGAACTCTCAAAGGAAATGCGCAGCTAGGAATCAGATTAGCTTTCTGTGTAAATCCTGCTCACATGAATAAGGTGATACTTTCAAACATGCAACTTTTAGATTTTGCTCTTTTTATGAATGGGGACAGTAATCAGCCTTTCTTCCAGTCTTATCCTTCCCTAGACACACATTAATTGCTTGAAAAGGAATAGCTTATTAAGTTTTTATTGCTCAAATGATGTATACCACATCATCTCAGCTCCAATGTGTCATCATTAGATAATCACACCCATTATAGAGAATATAATGAGACCACATGGAGTGGAAACCTGTTCTTGGCCCAAAGTGATAGGGACAGAGTAAAGGGACAAAGTAGATGAATAAATGGTTAAACCCTCTAGGGGATTGTTAAGTAAAAAAACACAGGACTTCTCTGGAGGTATAGTGGATAAGAATTCGCCTGCCAATGCAGGGGACATGGGTTTGACCCCTGATCCAGGAAGAGTCTACATGCTTCAGAGCAACTAAGCCTGCACTCTGCAACTACTGAGTCCATGTGCTGCAACCCTGAAGCCCTCGCAGATAGAGCCTAGCTCCACGAGAAGCCACCACAATGAGAAGCTCACACACCACAACAGAGTAGCCCTCACTGGCCATCACTACAGAGAGCTCACACGCAGCAATGAAGACCCAGCACAGTCTGATATATATATAGGACTATATATATTACATATGGGAAACTCCTGTCCATTACCAATTACTCAACAAAAGTAGGTTTGCTTAACCACAAAACCAAGCAGGTTTGCTTAGCAGCAAAACCATGAAGCACGAAGCATGCCCCAGACAATAAAACAATGGTGGCATGAGCCCCACATCCTGCCCAGTGGGCTTAGTGAGTTAATGATCCCTAGGACATGCTTGCTCTCTGCACACATAAAATACAATAATTTGTGGTCTTAGCTTGACCATGAAGGGACAAGAAAACTTTCCGGCTCAATCTGCAGGAGGAACTGACGATGGAAGCATGACACCTACTCAAAAAAGTTTTTCTCCCCCTCTCCCACTTTTCCTTTGGTTATAAAACTGCAGCCCAGTAAGCTCTCGGAGCACAGCATCCTCTCACCCACCCACTTGTAAGCCTCACAAGTGCCCTATTCTAATAAATCACTTCTTACCTATCACTTTGCCTCTTGCTGAATTCGTTCTGTGCTGAGATATAAAGGACTATGGTGCTGGAGCTCTTCAGAGCCCCTGAAACAACCAACAAACTGTTTCAAGTCCCTCTTAAGGGTATTTGTGTCTTAAGAACACTTTCCATTCACTGCATCATGAAATGTTAACACACTGGTAGGGCTTGCCTATAAATTGGTCTGGTGGATGTAAACCAGCAGACAGTACAAAAAGCTGTAGTTCACAAGACATGCTATCTGCATACATAAAAAGACATGGCACTAGAATTTCTCTCTGAGTTTAATAATTCTAGGGTAAATGTACTAGAATGTGGTGAACACAAGACTTCCCTACTGATGTTCTGGGCTTTCCTGGTGGTTCAGACGGCAAAGAATCTACCTGCAATGCGGGAGATCTGGACTAAATCCCTGGATGGGGAAGACCCCCTGGAAGAGGGCATGGCAACCCACTGCAGCATTCTTGCCTGGAGAATTCCCATGGACAAAGTTGTCTGGTGGGCATATGGGGTCGCCAAGTTGGACATGACTGAGCGACTAAGTACGGTACTGATGTTCTACCATGTCCTGTTGACCACCCACATCTAGGGCAACTGGCCCCAATCTCAGAAGAGACTAATGTTCAGAGGCAGAAGTGATGACAGACGTCAGCAAGGCCTCTCCCCATAAAAGATTGCTTTCAGTCAATTTGTGGAGCCCCTTCTTGAAACTGGGAGTGGCAAGAGACATGTATTACTGCAGCTATGTCACAGAGCCAGGGGTCTCCTGCCTGGTGGAATGTGCGAGTTCTTTCTCCCGAGTATCTCAAGGTCACTTAAAATCCTAACATCTATATACTGTCAAGACAATACACGCACATTTACTCCACTTTGCAAAACATTTGCATTAAACCTCAGGTAGCTCTATCTCAATCTGAAGTGATATCCCTCAAATTCACAATAAAGTATTCTTTTAAGTTAGCTTTAGGCTTGTGCTACTGGAGTTCACCTTGCAGATTTTATGAGGAAGCGCTGGGAGAAAACCTAACAGCACATAAGGAAATAAAAATGCTTGCTTCTTTGATAAAGTATAACTTCAGTTCATTTCTTTGCTACTAAGGCTAACATGGCCCAAGGCCACTTATTAATACTGAAGGAAATTTAATCATCTCCTTTTGCTATTGGTGCTCATTTTGAGAATATAAAGGGCCCAAGAAGGAAAGCTGCTGGGGAAAGGGAAATGATCTTGCCAAGAATGTAGGTGACAGAGCACATAGCCCCTGGTCTCAGAACACCATAAATTCCCATTTCTTATTGTAATTTTACAGCTTCAGTCAGTAAAAAAAAAAAAAAAAAAAGTTGAGATTTTCTGTTGTAAAGGATTAACCAATGTCCAGAAAAGTGTATACATACCTTGAATATATTCTGGAATATAAAACTGAAATCACAATCCTCTCTGATGCCAAAGCACAGTACCTCAGATCAGACTAAAACAGGAAGAGTAACTGGCCAAACCAATTCATGCTGTTGTCACCCAAGGTTCAGTTTGATGGGTAAAGCACACCACCTCAAGGAGCTCTTGATCACATGTTGCTAAATGGAGGTAATTTTTAATTTTTTTTCTGGTAAGAAACCTTCATTTACCTTTATATATTAACCTCAGAAAAGTTAAGTTGGTGGGTGTCTCAAGTCTGCATGTATTAAAGATAATTAACACATCATGTCTTTGTAACATAAGATGTAACCAATCTTAGATTTCTTTGACTTAGCAATTAACTAGGCATTTTTCCATGGTCTATATCACTAAAGAGAAATTGAACAAAGCCTAACCTTAAAGAAGAGTCTCAGGTAGCAAACACCACTTCTGTTTTGCTATTATAGCCCCAGCATCTTTAATAGCATTTAGCATATAGAATGTTCCAAACTAATACTGCAGAATGAATCACACTCGGAACGATGCAACAGCCTTTATTTCATTTTTTAAAGTCATGATGAAACTGGCATCCTTTAAATGGGAAAGTGAATGTGTTTTTTGTATAACCCAGATCCAAACTGCTCTTGACAGCAGCAAATCTAATTGAAATATATTCATTTATGAATGGAGAAAAGAGAGACATCTAGTGGATGGACTGAAAGACTAAACTCAAAAGCCACCTCTGCCACTCCTTCCATCTGTTAAACGTCTTTTAAGTCATGCGTCTTCTTTGTGAAATAGGTAAAAACAAGTAGTACCTTCAATTTCAAGAATATAAAAATGCTAAAGATTAAATGTAGTCTCCTATGTGGGGTTGAAGAAGTCGTTATCTTTCTCCTTGGGGAAAAAGTGCTTAAAACCATTTAATTCATTCTTCCAAAGCCCTAAGGAATAATGTCCAGAGTCGTGACTTCCATTTTATAAAGGTGAAAAAGAAAATTAGATAGGAAAATAGCACTGCTCAAATAACCATATATGTATTTTTTAGATATATCAGTGACAGATGAATTCAGACATACAACTCAAATGCAATCCAAATGTGGAATCATTAGCAAATCCCTGAAGTTATTAAAATATATAATATACATACATGTAAGGGTTGAACTACTTTTTCAATGAACCGTCTTGCAAAGGATGAATTTTAAAGACAGCTATAAATGGATATGTAAATTTTTAATCTGTGCCAAATTTGTGACCTATTTTCAAAATAGATATCCCCCTGCCTGCATCATAAGTATTCTTTTAAATTACTGGATCAAAACAGTGACAAGATCAGAAATATCATTTCCACAAGTCCTTTTTGAACCAGATCTTTTTTCCAAGAAATATTTGAGCACTTCCCACATGCCATGATAACTTTTTAACATTATCATAAACTTCACTTTTATTTGTAGCCTAAAAATGCTTTCTCTGTTTTTAAAACCAGTTCAAGCACTAATTAATAAAAATCCAGTTATGCCACTGACAAATTTAAACTTCAGTATGAGAGCTGAAATATGGTACATAAATTTAGCATTTTAGAGATACATGGCCAAAATGTGTAAGAGCTCAAATATGCCATTTCACCTATATTGGGACAGTTTTAAGATTCCAAAGGTTGTTCTGTATATGAAATATCCTTTACTTTCTTTTTAAAGACCACTGCCTCTTAACATCTAATTCAGTCTCAAATAGACATACTGAGTTTTAGGTTCTTGCTATTCACTCAGCCCTTTGGCCTGGTAATTACAGGCATCATGCATGACTTGGTAGACATTAAGTCATTTAATACCTTCCTCTTGTAAACAGCTTCTAGCACAAGAATGCTGGTATGAGCTCTCCCAAGAGAGTGAGTCTGAGAGGCTAAGCAATGTTGCCAAATAAATTTTGGAAAAAAACCCATACACTATTCAATATAAACAAATATCATTACCAACCAGTCCTATTCTGTCACTACTAAAGTGGTCTCACACAGTCAATGTGCTTCCTCTTCTGTAAAATATGAGTTTAAGTGACCAAAAGCCTACCATACCACTGATTTATTAATTGAAAATGGAGGCAATTTTGAAGTCATCACCTCTAAATAAATTGGTTTAAAATGAAATTAAGGCAAAAAATCATAACTATCTGGCTAGAAATCACTAAAAAAAACATTTCAGGGGATTTCATTAATAATTCAGTCTTAAGTTTTCTGATACAGATATTTTTTAAGGAAAAAAGCTATATACTCAAGTAACTCAAAGTTTTAATTTCAAAGTGAAAAATGGCTTTTATTCATTCATCTATCAGACACAGCCACCTAACCACCACAATGTGCCAGGCAATACTGTAAGGCCCTAGAAAAAGCATATGGTAAGACAAACCCTACTGTGAGATTTTACTTTTGTCAACTATTGTTGGGTAACATTTATCAGTATTTTAAGAATCTCAGGCACATATAAAATACTAATTTTAAACAATGAAGTGTTGAAAGTGTTAGTCACTCAGTGTGTCCTACTCTTTGTGACCCCATGGACTGTAGCCCACCAGGATCCTCTGTCCACAGAATTCTCCAGGCAAGGATACTGGAGTGGGTAGCCAGCCATCCCTTCTCCAGGGGATCTTCCCATTCCAGGGATCAAATTGGGTTTCCTGCATTGAAGGCAGATTCTTTACCTTCTGAGCCATCAGGGAAGCTAATTTTAAACCACAGCTACACTTATATTAGGCTTCCCAGGTGGGGTTGTTGGTAAAGAACCTGCCTGCCAATGCAAGAGACTAAGATACAGGTTTGATCCCTGGGTCAGGAAGATCCCCTGGAGAAGGAAAATGGCAACCCGCTCTAGTATTCTTGCCTGGAGAGTCCCACAGACCGAGAAGCCTGGTGGGTTATAGTCCATAGGATCACAAAGAGTCGGACAGGACTGAAGTGACTTAGCACATTTACGCTGTGTATTTTCCACTTCACCTGAGTTTTTTCTCTAAAATCCACTACCACCACCACCATCTTTATGAAAAGAAATTCTAAGTTAACATGATATTTCGCAAAACTCTGGGCAAAATATTCCTCACTCCTCTGAGAGCATCTTTACTAATACATTAGCCTCTGAGCTCAGGGCAGATGTTCTATTCACCTTCATGTAGTGCCTGAATCACAGTATGTAATCAAGAAATGCCTGTGAGATTAGAGGCCCCAAGTTTGATGCACTATACAGAGAGGATAAATGAGATGTAGCATTTGAATAAAACTAAAACTATTTTGACTCAGCATCTTAGCTTTAAATGTAATATATAAAAATCACCAAAAGTGAAGAAACACTGGAAAACAGTACAAGAATAATACTTTGCTAAATCAAAACTAAAGAACAATACTTTTCTTCTTCCTAATTTTTAATTTCCTTATTTTCTTCTTTCAGGTTTTTTCCCCCCCAATTACTAAAAGTGTGACTGGAATTCTACTCAGTTCTGTGTTACTCCTGTTCAATTCAATCATAGTGCCTACAACTGGGAACAAATCAAATTTCATTTCACAAGACATACACAATAATGCCTCTCTGAATGTATAATTATTACAAAAAGAAATCTTTGAAACCTTTTCTAAAAATCTGCCCTCTTCCACTAATTTGGAAACTTTAGCTGAACAACTAGCTGATCAATTATCTGGGCTAGACCCACATGGATGGTTTCAAAGCATTACTCACAAAATCGGATCTGGAACTGTAATTTTGGTGATTGTCTTGACAATTCTATTTGTTGTTTACTGTTGCCTGCATGCAAAAATTGTTAATAACAAACAAATGGTTAGAACCCTTTTTATTAATATTATAAATAAATAAGGGGGAATTATCAGGGGATGTTTAACAGGAGGATTTCTACATGCTGTTTCTCATGAGTCCTCAAATTGTCAGGGAATGTTTAACAGGAGGATTCCTGTTTCTCATAAAACCTCTGTTTCTTATCAAGTGGAACGGCAAGCTGCTCCCAGGACAGAGGTCATGGAATGAGACAGGCTCGGGTCTCCTTCAGTAAACATTCTCCTTAGGCAAAACTAGTTAGTCTCTATCCTCTTTCTTGAGATATGGTTTGTCTCCAGACCTTGTGATTATTATTATTCCCTTGTTCCCTTGGTAACGGTTGCTGTACATTTGGTTTTCTGACCTTTGTCATTGTCAAAAGAAATTTCTTGTAACACAGCATATAAATACTCATAGAAAGATCATTAAAGTACCCTTCCCCATCAGAGGCTTGGGTCCCTGTGTCTTTCTCTCTCTCTCTTTCCTTTTCTATCTTTCTCTCTTTCATTTTATCGTCGACTCCAGACCACCAGACCCCGGTCCATTAAAGGACCCCAACAGACAACCACAGATTTTACCTTGTTTTTGTTAAGGTTCTATCAAGACCAAGCAGGTTATAAAGAAAACTCTGGAATGCTGGGGAAAAAT
This sequence comes from Okapia johnstoni, assembly GCA_024291935.2. Classification (NCBI taxonomy): domain Eukaryota; kingdom Metazoa; phylum Chordata; class Mammalia; order Artiodactyla; family Giraffidae; genus Okapia; species Okapia johnstoni. Next base: position 40,796,927 of record CM044319.1, on the reverse strand, counting down.
GTGGGAAATGAACATGAATATAGTACTGAGGTGTTACTAACAATGAGTAGCAGAAATCCTTTTCCACTAGCGTCTAAAAACTTTTCATACTCACAAGCAGATCTAAACATTGTTGCTTACGGTTAGCTTAGATGTGATATGGAACTAATTATAAAAATAAAACTTTTATTTTCTGAATTTTCTGTGAAAATTCCTTATAAACTCTCAATAACAACTCTGTCCCCAGCCAACTATATAGACTAAGCGCTATTACACAGAAACATATTCTAAAACACAGGATTCCAATATGAATGAGAGAATGCCTCACTCCTAGAGTTGGTACATGTTTTGGTTTATATGGTTAGCTAATATATTTAGTCCCCGTTAACCGAAGCTGAGATTCTTGGTGCTAACAGTTAAATAATAGACTGCCAAGGGCTATCCAAGGTACTCAAGCTTACTGATAGTGAATTACAAAATACCAGGGAGTAAGGGGTCACAAGAGTCAGAGAAGGGATGGTAAGAAAATCAGAAATACACTGGACTTCATTAGTGACAGATAAGTCCAGTATTTATAACAGCACTCTTAACAACGACACAAATAAGCTTTTACATTACAAATAATTTCCTCAACATTGTTACAAGTACTCTAGAACCCCCTTTAGGGTTATCTGAAAGTTTTTACTTATATAGATATATTCCCTAGGACTTCGCTAGAAATTAAGTAAAGAATAGAGAACATAACAGCCTATTATCCACAGTTCATTTTATTTCTGAAGGTATTTCTAGAAACTGCAAGAACAATTTATTTCCATTTGTTAAAGTAGCTTTGAAAACAAACCAAAAAATGTGTATTAAGGGACCTGAATAGACTAACTGCCTTATCTCTTATCAAAAAGGAAGACCAATCAGAACAGGATGATTACTTGCAGTATACACCATTTACTGATTTTAAGAGTAAGCTGTACTTACCAAAGACTAAACATCATGTTAGAGAGAGCCATCATCTATTTTATTTCTGTCCATTAGTATTTCCAATTGATTAAAAGTCCTGCCTATCAAAAAGGAGACCTTTAATAACATCTTTACTACCACGAACAAATTAATCAAAAAGACTAGGTTATAGTCTCACAACTCATAAAAACTGTACTGTTAATCCAGGTAACACTGTGCTGTGCTATGCTTAGTCGCTCAGTTGTGTCCAACTGTTTGCAACCCCATGGACCGCAGCCTGCCAGGCTCCTCTGTCCATGGGGATTCTCCAGCAGGAATACTGGAGTGGGTTGCCCTGCCTTCTTCCAGAAGATCTTTCCAACCCAGGGATCGAACCCAGATCTCCAGCATTGGGGGGGTGGGATTCTTTCCTCGGATTCCCTGAGCCACCAGGGAAGCCCAAGAATACTGGAGTGGGTAGCCTATCCCTTCTCCAGGGGATTTTCCCGACCCAGGAATCGAACCAGGGTCTCCTGCATTGCACGCAATTCTTTTCCAGCTGAGCTATCAGGGAAGCCCCCAGATAACACTACTATCTTATATATAAACTGAATTAAGGTCTAGCAAGTTCAAACAATATGTCCATGATTATATAAATATTCTTTTCATGTTTGAACAATAACAACAACAAAAAAAGTTGAAGGAGCTGTATTATCAATCTGTAGAACTAGAATAAAAATTTCAACAATTGGCTTCAGGCTTCGGTCTGGTGTTTTTCCAATGCAACATGCTTATGCAGTCTCTTATATCAGTGTTATAAATTTTAATCACCTTGGCCAACCTCTACACATATACAACCAAGGGTGCAATAAACTAATGATATACAAAGACAGGAGAGATGTAAAGGACGTAAGAGCACTGTTTCTATTATATCATACACCAGCAAACATACAGGAAAGGCTAGAGACTTCTTGTTTCCCCAAGTAAGTTGAAGCTTAAAACAAAATTTCTGACCCTCAAGTTTATTTACTATTCAATCATCTGAGATGGAAAAGACAGTTATGACAATACTAATAATAATACTGTTTGGGGCCAGGAGGATAAAATCTTTAATGCTTATTAATTTAGTTCTGTATCAAAAGATCTTTGAAAAAGCAAAGTGCAGAACAGTATACATGGTAAGCTCCTATTTCTGTAAAACAAGGGAGCTATATTCATTCCTATATGCACAGAAAATTACAAGGACATAAAAGACATTCTAAGAATGTAATGATGAGAAAAATGAGACAGGATAGGGTAGGAAAGAAATCTTTCACTATGAACTCTTTGGTACTATTTGAACAGTTTTTTTTTTTTACAATGCTCATGAAATACTTTTTCAAATAAAACAAGATCTTTGATCCTGAGAGGATTACCACTTTACAACATACAGTATGTTCCTGATTCCCACACTCAAATAATTAAGATTCACATAGATTATTAATATAATTTTAAACATCCATATTCACTCTAAATAAAAACTAAAGTTTACTCCTCAAATCTATATTAAAGACAAAAACACTTTAATTGTTCTTTAATTTTTGGACAAAAGTATATATTAATATTAATCCTGTGTGTTATTTTCATGGATAATGAAGTTCAAGTGTTCATTGGTATTACTGCTTAAGTTCTAAAAGCCTATAAAAACATCTCTCATTTTAGTCTTCTATAAATAACTGGCAAAATTTCAAGTTCACAAGAAATGTTCTACCATATATATATAGAGAGAGATTTCAATGAATTCTACTATTTCAATAGAAATAAAAAGCATATAAATATATAAATACAAAGTAGAATGACACTGCTTCTAAAAAAAAAAAAAAACATTAGAAAAGGTAATTCAGTTTTAATTTATTTTCATCACTTGTTCTTCATCAAAATGAATATTAAAAGTTTAGAGCACATAAAAAAGTCAGCTTACTAACCAACTGTTGAGATTTTAAAGAACTATTGCAGAGGTTTGAAGAAAATAGATTTATTAGTTAACTTATAAAGATTAAAGAGCTTGAAACAAGTATTAAAAAGAAATTTGTGCCTTTATTAGAATGGTGTTAGGCTTTAAATATACCAATTTGGGTAATCAAATTATTCATTTTTTAATAAGAAATGACACTACAGAACTGCAATACTGGTCCAACAGTCTTGTCTTTACTTTTCCTTTAAAGCGAGAAAACAGAATGCGAGTAATCAGAAAGCACTAGCAGGCATCAGTTAATCCAAGACACTAGCTTCTTAGTTCCAAAAGCACTTGCAAAGAAAACCATTGGGGGGCACAGGAGGGTGGAAGCACTTCATAATAACTGGAATCCCATGAGTGTGTATGTACGCCAAGTCTCACAGGCTATTTTTTGTATTCATCCTTTACTTGGTCAATTTTTTTACCCTCAAATACTAGTTTTTCTTTGACTTTTTTTCCTCAAAGTATAAAAAGTATGAAATATAAACAAGCTCTTGCATTGCACACACTTCAAAGTGTACAATTCAAGCATTATAGAGCTATCTACATACTGATAAATCCCATCAAATCTTGGATAATTCAATAATATACAAAATACCAGGGCACAGAGAAAGAACTAAAACCCACTTCTTTTTGATACACATAAGATTCAATATTCAATCTAAAGAAAAACAATCATTTTGGCTGTCCTCTACATTCGCATGTTGATATACTTATTAAAATATTCCTGTATAATTAATGTTTGGTCTTATTATTTCAAGTCAGGTTTAAAACCAGCCATCCAGACAAAACAGGTAATCAGAAAGACTATTTCTTCCCCACCTCCCTAACCCCAATAACTATGAAGCCAATTTTACGACATAACTCCAAACACTGGATTGTGACGACAAATGCTAGGTCCAATTTCTTCATAATCCTTTTTGGTGTGGCATACTTGGTAGAACTCAGGCTGAAAATAAAAATAGATTTTTGGAAAGGTCAAAAATGTACCACTTTTCAACATGCTTTAAGATAGATATGTTAAATCTAAAATGTTTATCAGTCCATTCATGGTAGTTCAAGAAAGCTTTGAAATTCTAGCAACTGTGACTCAAAATCAGCAACAAGTCTATAACCAAAACTGAAAAGGAGCATTTGACAAAAGTCTCTCCAATCCCCCTCCTCAACATCTGTTTCTCTTGGAATTTTTCAATTTTGAGGAATGGAAGGTTGAATCTCAAATGCCCAAACTATTCTGTTGTGGCTTTCCCACATTGTTCATTGAATCAAGAAAAGCAGCAGCATTCATGTAAGTTACAGATGACGTATTCCAGATCATGCTCCAAAAACTTCTAGATGAACTTGCTTTCCTCACTGAAGGTCTGGTATAGACAGACTATTACATAGTCTATTACCTCATTTCTCCAAGGGAAAAGTTACACACTCATCTAGGTGATAGAGATAGCAAAACTGAAGACAATTCAAATTAAGGAAGAAAATAACTTTTACCTCTTATTTTTAAATGCTTTTATTGAAATCCAAGGTTGTATAGTTTGCACAAATTCAAATTAAAGTTCTTACACTTTATTTTATACTGTGTACTACAGGATAAAGCTAAAAAAGTAAAGTTGCTCTGTCGTGTACAACTCTTTGCGACACCATGGACTGTAGCCTGCCAGGCTCCTCTATCCATGGATTTTCCAGGCAAGAATACTGGAGTGGGTTGCCATTTCCTTCTCCAGGTACTACAGGATAGAGCACCACTATTTACTAGGCTAAGGATGTTAAAATTTAAAGTATCTTTTAAAGGGACTTTAAGATGTTTTGGTTTGGGAGAGGTATCTTATTAATTCCTTTGACTCAGTTTTAGAACATCGTACTTCCTATGTGGTAACTTAATATTTTAAGATATTTGCACAGAAAAAACAATGACCTTCTGATACCTGTATTACCAGAGAGTTCAAAGATTCTCCCCTATAGATAAACTTTAAATCCTCACTCTAGGACTTCCCTGATGATCCAATGATGGAGAATATGCCTGCCAAAGTAGGGGACATGGGTTTTATCCCTGATCCGGAAAGACTCCACATGCCACAGGGCAACTAAGCCCATGCACCTGTGCTCTAGGGCCCATGTGCTGCAACTACTGAAGTCCTTGAACCCTAGAGCCTGTGCTCTGCAACAAAAGAAGCTACCACAATGAGAAATCTGCGTACTGCCATGAAGAACAGCCCCCAGTTGCTGAAACTAGACAAAGCCCACGTGCAGCGATAAAGCCCACGTGCAGCAATGAAGACTCAGCACAGCCAAAAACAATACATTAAATAAATTTAAAAAGAAGTGCTCACTCAAAAAATGTCTAGCTAGAACAAAAACAAAACAAAAAAACCAGTAAGTCCAAATGAACTCCACTTTTCAAAAATACTATATTTATGTTCAATTTTAAAACTTCCCTGTGCAATATTACATAAAATTTAAGAAATTTCTCTTGTTCCTCTAAATTAAGTTGATAAATTATTTTATCTTTAAAACAAAAAAGTCAAATTTTAAAGTAAGCTTCATCTCACTTACTGTGGAAGCCAGCATAGATCCTCCAAACCAAACTGCATATCGTTGCATGTGGTGTGTAATGACTTGTACATCAATAGGTTTGGGCTATAAAAGATATAGTAAGATCAGTTCAATGGTAAACTCATATAACAATTCCTGAATATATATCTAGTGTCCACATCTTGGTTTCTTTTCATTGAAGAACAGCTGGTTTACAATATTGTGTTACTTTTTGGGTGTACAGTAAAGTAATTCATATCTATATAGATATATAGATTTCAGACTATTTTCCATTAGAGGTTACTGTAAGATACCAAATATAGTTCCCTGTACTATACAGTAAAATCCTTGTTGCTTGTCTATTTTATGTATAAGACTTTTCTTAATAGCATTCTCCACTAAAAGGAACAAGGGTGCTTTGAAATAAAATAAAATAAAAGTACAAGATGAACCTGCAATATCTTGCTATTTCAGAAAGTGAGGATGTACCTGCAGAATACTTGGGCCACAACAAAAGGAATAAAAGCCATCTCTGAAGGATTCTTACTAGTCAAATATGAAAAAGTTTGAGCATCAAACTTAATAATAGTATTAATGATACGTTATATTATAATATTAATGACATAGCCTACAGAATAACTGAGAAATCAGGAGTTCAGGGATATTAATGAATGAATAAGGGGGAAGGACATACTCTTTCTTACAGCAAAATGAGACTATGAAACATAGAAGAAATAATGGAATTTGCAAAATACCATTTGGCAACTACCACAGCAATAACTAAATATGATGTTAAAACCAGTGGCTGAGACTTTGATGAAAATCAAGGCAGTTATACATAATCTGAAAGTATCATCCTATAAGATTCTTATTAAATATAAAAGAAAAAACAATAACTTTCAAATAGAGACACCTGACACACTTAACCAGGTGATCAAAGTTAACATATAAAGCAAATCATGCGTCTGGCAATACAATGCAGTAAAAAGAATACAACATCACTTCTGTACTATGACTGCCAAAAATGCATTATCTGAACCTAATCATAAGAAAATATCGGACAAACCCAAACTGAGAAACATTCTGCAAAATAAATTGTCTGTAGTCTTCAAAGATATTAAAGTTATAAAAGACAAAAAAACATGAGTACTTTTTCCAGATAAGAGGGAAATGAAACCAAATTCAAACATATGATCCTGGACTGAATCCTAGACCAGAAAAAAATATATACATATATTTTTATTTTGATAATTGTAATGGCCTGTTTTTAGGAAATACACACTAAAATTTAGGGATAATAGGCTATATTTGCAACTCACTCTCAAATAGTTCAGGAAGATACATGTGTCTATTTGTATACATACATATAATCATAAACATAGAAAAATAAAGCAAATATAAAATGCTAAAATTTGGAATACCAGGAGAAGAATATATAGGAATTCTACAAGATTTTGCCAACTATTTTAAAGTATGAAATTATTTTGGAATAAAAAATTTTTTTATTTATATGTCACAAAAAGATATGGCTTTTGTTACTAAAAAAAAGCTATTTGACTGTCATTTAAAATTGGATTGACAGGAAAAAAAGCCAGATTTAACTAGAGATATATAAAGATGTTATAAAGATCCATAAAAATAACTACTGAGTAAAATAAAAGGGGAGGTAGAGTACTCCAGTATGTAGGATTTTTCCTGTATTATTAGATATGTTAGTATAGTGCTGACATCACTGAGAGAAAAACAAGAAAAAGAAATCTCAGTTCTTATTTAGAAATGTGTAAGAAGCTTAAAAATATTTTAAACATTTTTATTTAGCTGCAATGAGTCATTACAAACTTAACAACTACTTTTTACTCCAAGGGATAGTTGAAAGATATTCAAAATTTAGGGGCTGAAAGTAGTCAGCTATCATGCAATTTTTCAAACAGCAGTAAACCACAGAGTGTTGTTTCTACTACTTTCAAGTAATTCTGGGTGACTGGTAGTCTCAGATGAAGCCCTCATTCTTGGTAATTTTACAAGTTGCATAAATGTGTTTTACTTGGTAACATATCCTCTGAATCAATGTTTTGCTTCAGTATCCCACATATAATGAAAATGAAACAAAATTTACTGAAAATTTTCTTATAAATATATAAAGCAGTCATCTGAGAATTTGAAGTTATTTTTTATTCTTTTTGACAGCAAGCCCAAAATTACAGGACAGAAATTGAAAGGTTACTTTGCTGTACCACCAATCTGATTTCACACTTATGAAGCTGCTATAGGAGAGGATAAAGTCAGTGTGTGAAAACAGGTGAAATCACACAACAGTCTCTCTCTTTCAACTCTGCTTTGTTGTCCTGCTATGAAAGGTATTTAATATTTTGTAGACTCATAAAGAATATTATTCCTGGAATATGCAACAAATCTACTGTATGGAACTTATCTGTGAGATAAGAAAATCTCTCTCATAGCTATGAAAGTGAAAGTGCTAGTCACTCAGTCATGGCTGACTCTGCGACCCCATGACAGTAGCCCACCAGGCTCCTCTGTCCATGGAATTCTCCAGACAACAATACTGCAGTGGGTTGTTGTATTTTCCAGAAATATAGGTAATATCCTAGAGGAATGGAATGACCAAGAATATTATGGATATGAACCTATAAAATCAACCACTTTCCATTAGATACCTCAGGCTCTTCTTACCTTCCAAAGAAAGCTGGCAGACATTCTACATTTCCAATACAATAATCAAGGTACCCTCAACCTTTCCACCAATAATTGAGAAAACCTACCTTCAATCTACCACCACTCAATTCCTCACTTAATTTCAGCCTGGCATCTACAGTTCTTTTCAAATCTCTTTGCAAGCGACGTCCAAAGTCCCTGAACATGGTTGAACCTCCAGAGAGGACAATATTCTGTATTAGTGGAGAAAAATAAATAGAACTTTTACATAATGAGAAAGAAGTTTAAACATGTTTTTAAATCTACATTCACCAACAGACAGAAAATAAAGACATTTTTTAAAAGTGTGACTTAGAATAACAATTTTGCTATAAACACTGACCTTGTAGAGAGGACGTCTGACATCAATAGGACAATTCTGAATTACTTCATCTACAACTTCTGAGATAGGCTGGGTAAAGTCTGGGTTAGCAAACTGAAAAGTAAGTTGGACACATGATAGAGATTAGACCACTACTGATTTAAATATCACAATTAAAAATTAAGAAACTTTTCAGTTCAAAAATAAAAGGACTTCTAGAAATAATAAATTCTGGTCTCTGATCCAAATTAAAGACGCTGAAATCAGAGATTTCAAAAGAAATAAAATTAAAATAATGATTACATATACCATTTTATAATCATCAGATTAGCAAAAACGTAAAGCCAAACACATACTATGACCTGGCAAAAATCTATATAAATGGGAGCACTTTACAATGCTTATGAGAATATACACTGATGTAAAGATTACTCACTATAGCACTTTAGCATTCAAAAGAAATTTCCTGAGATTTAACTCTCTCTGATACTATTGACTAGTATTTTCTGTGGAATAACTCAAAACAAGTCTATCTTAAAAAAAAAAAAAAAAAAAAAAACTTACCTCTGGATGAAAAAAAATTTCAGGTCCCAAGAATCTCTCATATCCAACATCAATGGAAAACTCTTTCTTTGAGATAGCATTGATTCCAGTATACTGTTTAATCCACTTTGATCCATCTGTATCATACTTGTTAAATTCTTTTACTAAGTCTGGGCAGACATAACTATAGCGCTCCTAGAAAACGAAGAGTAATTTTTCCCTCTTGTTTTAGGAAAAGCAAAACACAATGGTATTTATTTTCAGTAAACTAAAATGAAATGAAAAAATATCTTCAGAAAACAAAATTCAGAAACTAAGATGAAGAAAATTTGATGTTAGGATGTTATCATATGCATAGTACAAATTAACAGCTCATTTCCTGGGCTTCACATAAAAATAGAGCTGTTAACAGTCAATTTCTATTATTTCAGTGCTACTTCATGAAAGCACTCATTAATGTCATACAAAATTTTATATTGTTTCAATAATGAAAGGACTTTATATTTTAGAAAAGAGAAAACATAAAATACACCAAGAATTGCAGAATAAATACCTGACATAACCACACAAATTAATACAGTAAGAGGTACAAATTATTAGGTATAAAATAAACTTCAAGGATATATTGTATAACATGGGGAATATAGCCAACATTTTAAATGAAGTATGATCTTTAAAAGTTACGACTCACTATGCTGTACACCTGTAACATGTATATTATAGAGCAACTATGCTTCAGTAAATAAAATTTCTGAGGTGACTTTTGGCAACCATTAACAAATTCCTTTACTATCTAGGAAGTGGTAAATTCATTTTCATTCCTAACCTCTGGTAAGCAAAGAAAACACTATAATCATGCAAAGGCGGTCAAATCAATGGAATTATTTTTACCTGGGACGTTTTGCTTCTACATATTTAAAACATATATGAAATTTTTTAGATATGGTGACAAATGATAAATTTTAAAAAGCAATGCTAAATATTTTGGTATTTTGCATAAGCCCTAGTGTAGCATATAAATTATTAAAATACCTTACACAGCCTTCACATTTTTCTTCTATCTGCCATATCATTTGAACCAACCACTGCATTTATTCTACAGTGCAATGAATCAATGACACCAAAAATTTTGTTGTAACAGATAACTGTTAGAATCAGAAATAAAGAAATCAGTGAAAATTGCGATGTGAGGACTCTGAAGTAAACTAATTACAGGCATACCCCATTTTACTGTGCTTCGCCGATAATGTATTTTTTACAAACTGAAGATATCCGGCATCTGCATTATCAGATGACAGCATGTTTTAGCAATAAATATTTTTTAATTAAAGTATGGGATTCCAAATTAAAGTATGTACATTTTATAGACATAATGCTATTGCCACTTAATAGACTGTAGTGTAAACATAACTTTTAAATGCACTGGGAAACCAAAAAATTTGTGTAACTTGCTTTTTTGTGATACTCGCTTTCCCACAGTGGGCCAGAACAGAACCCACAGTACCTCCAAGGCATGCTACATTTATTTTACTAAAGACAGTAAGTATGTTGAAGTCAGTTTGTATAAATGTCCTTATATGTTAGTCCTCTCAAATGTGAAATGTGGTGACAGCAAGCAACAAGTTGCTAAGCCCCCAAAATTTCCTATAAGAAATACAAAGAAAAAAATGTAAATAAGATAGTGGTTTATAACTGGGTAACAAAAGCTTTTTTAAACTACCGTTCTTGACTTAAGAATTTTTCCTGTTAATATTATAAACATGACTTTAATTTCTAGCTGAATTATATTCTCAGCATTATTTTTTACCTTCACTGCCTTAGCAGTTTCCAAGGATTGTTCTGGAGGAATTCCTACTTCTCGGTCTCTCAACAATTGCTGAATAAAATATGTTATATCTCGTCCTGCGATTGGAATGTGCTTAATACAGCTGCCAATCACATACCCTTCAGCCTAGATGGGGAAAAAGAGTCAAATTTACTTTCAATGTTTTCAAGAATCACCTAAACTAATCACTGAAGATCAATTTCTCAGATTATTGCATTTGTATCCTTAAGTATTGCTTCATTCCAGGAAAATTCTTCTAGTCTTTATTCCTCAACTGTATTCTTCACAGCTAACTTACCACAGAATTTACAATACTGTACAGACACCATGAATAAGAGTAGCCAGCAAGTTAGACTTATTATCCCACTGGTAAGAGTTTATAACAAAGACTGAAATGATTCAACAACAAAGAAACAGCGAATTTCAGAAGTATTAAAGGTTATAGATAACAGACTTCAAATAGGATATTACTGTTTAAATTTTCTATAATTTCAGCAAAAAATTTAAATTGCACTGTAGGAAATTTGATCATTAACACACATTTTCTATCATTTTTCTAATGAAGTAGGTACCAACTTAAGCCTGAGATAGTCCATGCACCATAATTCCAAATAATTTAATTTTGCAGAATGAATTCATAAATTTACTACTACAACTCAGAAGTACAAAAATAATGTAACAAAATTAAATTTCATTAACAACATTGTTATTTATGAAAAGGTAGGGTATTATTATTAGATTATGATAAGTTAGAGACGTTTACTATAAACCATACAGCAAAACTCACCAAAATCAAATGACAATAACAAAGAAATACACAGAATAGCTAAGTCAGTAAAAAAGATAAAATGAAATTATAAAAAACACTCCATTAATTCAAAAGAATGCAGGAAAAAATAATAGGAATACCCAATTCTTAATATGCTTCCTAAAACTGTTTCAAGTTGGTAGCTTCGTTTTGCAAATTACCTACTCCAATATTAATTATAAGGATAAAGATATTATTGCTTAATTGTGTAGATATTAAGACAAGACTGCAGTCAGGCAGAACAAGTTCAAATCCTAGCCCCATGACCTACTTGGTGATGTTAAGGAACTCATTTGCATTTTATAAGTAAGTAAACTGAGGTCCTTAAAGGATAATATAATCTACAACGAAGATCTTGAGGTTAAAATGAGAATTTTAAATGAACAGTTTGAGAATCTTTATGTATCTCTAAGCAGCATACATGTATCCATTATTTAATGCTCAAAACAGCTCTATTAAACAGGTTGCTATTATTGTTCCCATTCTGGAAAAAAAAAAAAAAAAAAGAATATGTAGCACTAAAAAAAATATGCCCACTAAATTATAAAAAGCTATCAAAATATTAGACACACCCTAATTACCAAGATATTAAAATATCCCCCAATGCAATACAATAAAATGTAGAATGGCCATACAATAAGATATTATTTGACAATAATAATAAGTGAAGTACTAGACATGCTACAACATGGATAAGCCTTGAGAACACTGGGCTATGTGAGAGAGGACAATCACAAGTGTAGGATTCCATTTACATGAAATATCCAGAACAAGCAAAACTATAGAGACAGAAAAGGTAGACTGGGCTATAGGTAAGGGGGGAAGAGTGAATGCTAAAAGATATAAGGTTTCTTTTTAGAGTGATAAAAATGTTTTAAAATTGACTCTGGTAATGATGCACTTTATGAATATACAAAAAACACTGCATAGTACACTATAAATAAATGCATTGTGTGGTGTGTGAATTACATCTCAAAAAAGTTTCTTTTTTTTTTAAAGGGCAAGTATTATTAAAACTATTGATATCAGGAGGGTGAATTATGACATCTAACCTAATAATCACTCAGGATGTAATCATCAACAGCGGATGCCCACTGCATTAAAATGAGGAATAAGAATAATGAAGAAATAAAAGTTCGAAACAATTTCACTCTTTACATGATATTCAATATAACATAAAAATTTTTTAAAAGAGAAACATTTCTATATGTAACAACTCAATAGAGATCAGTATGAATTCAAGTAATAATTCTGAATCTATTGGGCACAATGAAAAAATTTAATTTGTCATTAAAAATTAGAAGTAGAACGGCTTTGGCAGAAAAATGCCTTCTCTCACAAATAATCCAATCTGATGCATTTTTCTTAATGTGCTTGATTAAATTCATGCAAAGCACAATCACAACTTGAGCTTTTTAATTCAAAAATGTAATTCCCCAGAAGTCATTGATGGTCATGTGCTTTCAACTAACTGCCATTTTAATAGAAAGCTAACACATGTATGAAATCTGTTAATTAAAAAGAATAAGAAAAACTATTCACTGGCTGTAGAGTAGGAAATGCCAATCCACTCCAGTATTCTTGCCTGGAGAATCCCATGGACAGGAGTCTGGCAGGCTATAGTCCATGGGGTCGTAAAGAGTCAGACATGACTGAGCGACTTAGCACATTCACTGGGTAACGTACATCCAAAGTGGAAAAATGAATTCCATGTTTAAGAAAAGAAAGGCACATTTCCATTCCAGACACTGTAATTCATCATTTTCTAACTACAAATTGGAAACGTCTTCTAATAATTTTCTAATTATTTTTAACTACAGTAGAAACCTATAGCAAAAAAGAAAAAAAAAATGGAATTTGTTTATAAAATTCTAATAATGTGAGCCAAACACAACTATAGCTGAGCAATGACCAAATTATAGTAAATAAATATAATATTTCAAGCTTTTTTAAAAGGTAGCATTAATCCATATAATTTAACTTTGCTAGATGTTAACTGCTACCTTGTTCAGTAATTTTAGAATATCCTTACCACAGGGATGACATGAGTGACACCATCTCCACTGTCTATTACCGTACCGGTCAACGTCCGTTCCCCTACTTGTCTGGAGGTCCAAGATGCAGCTAAGGCAAGAACAGCCTTAAACAAAGAGAAATATGGCAGGCCAAGAAGATGAAATAAACAAAGAGTTAACAGAAAAATTTTTTTATTGTAGAACTTTATTCAATTGTAAATGTAGTATCTTTGGAAAGAAAATACACAGAATCAACTTACATTATACAACAAAATTGTTTATATCCTATATATTATTAAGACAACTTAAAGGCTTACATTAGTTTTTAGGGGCATATTTATAAATTTTCCATATCTTAGTGAGGGCCATTTTCCTCCTATAGCCAAAAAAAAAGTGGAAGACTAACATAAGATACTACAGTACTAACATATAGGAGATTAACATGAGATAATACAGTATAAGACTTAAACTTTGTGTATATGGCCTAGCCTATAACAAACACAAAGGTGAAAGTAAGGCAGAGAAGCACACAACCACCAACCATTAGTTATTCAATACATAGATGCTATACACAAGTATCACTCTCATAAGATTAGCTTCAAATTTTCTAAATGCAACATGCATTCAGGAATATGTAACAAGCTATATAATCAGAGAAAAGACCACTGCACACTTCCAAATACTATGATTTAATTAGTAAAACAAAGTTGATGAAATAATGTTTTTCTATAAAAAATCTTGGCATAAGCAATAACGTATAAGTTTTTCCATTTACAAATTAAGAAATTAATGTAACTAGTTCAATTAAAAAAACTGAATTTCATACAAATCCAAGCCTCAAACAAGATAATTAATTAAAAACAGTACTAAGCTGTCTTTATTTTATCTACTTGCAATATAATAGCTGAAAGGAATTTAGAAAGGTAACTAGACCATCCTCTTACTTTAACAATGGATCACACCATAATCCTTATGGGCTAACAAAACTACACAATAATTTATATACTTATTAAGCATTTGTGATATGCCAAGGATCACATTTACTACAGGGTTAAGAAACAAGAAGTAAGCTCTGTTCCTAAGAGGGGAGAGAAACTATTCCATTGTTCCATACAGATTTAATTCCATACAAATTAAATTCGACAAAACATTATAGGGATTTGTGATATACAGTATACAGAGGGACACAATGGCGACAATGGTCAAACATATGTAGTGGTAACTAATTCAAAACAGACTACAAAAAAGGACACAACAAATGTTATAAGGATAAATAAATGTGGGTACAAAGTTTTTGACATGAACTCTGAATAAGTATTAGTTCCCTTATTTCTGGTCTATGAAAGGCTTTATTATCCAAAAACCATCAACTTACTTCCTTTAACACTTCTCTTTTACTCACTAAATAGTTTCATTGCTCTAATGATTTCTAAATTATCAATTCAATAGAAAACTATGATATGTTTGGAAATTAAGAAAAATACACAAATATTTTAAGGTTGAGTTAAACCAGGTTAAAATTTAAGAGCCATGCTTATTTTGACATCTAAACTTGCTTACCTGTACAGCAATGTACAAGCCAGGAACATTGAAGGACTCAAACATTATTTCAGCAGTATATTCCCTGTTTTCTGGAGTATTCAGTGGAGGTTCAGTCTATGAAATTGAGTAACATTTAAACAGGCAATATCAGATTACTGTGATAACTTTATAGACAATTTGTAAATGAGAAATAATGTATTTAAAACACTATATTTATATAAAAGTTATTAAACTCAGAGGTACAAAGACACACAGGCTAA
Source organism: Okapia johnstoni (assembly GCA_024291935.2). NCBI lineage: Eukaryota > Metazoa > Chordata > Mammalia > Artiodactyla > Giraffidae > Okapia > Okapia johnstoni. The sequence goes on along the minus strand of CM044319.1, from coordinate 40,781,463 downwards.
CGAAAAACTGTAGAGAATTCAAATAGATCTATACATACATATAACTGTTAGAGCACAAAATGGAGATGTTTACACAGTTCTCTTCAGTTTAAGTTATGTGACTGCATACACCACATCACTTAGAAACCTATGGGGTAAGTCTGGGTCAGAACATACCCCAGCGAGGCAAGAAAGGACCTAACGAACAGCACCCAAAATCCTGAACTTCATGCTTCACCTTTGCTTCAAGAATACCTAAATCATTTTATCTCACCAAGCTTGAAACCACATAATACATTATTCTCATGAGTCTGATTTGACTATTCAATTCTTTTTGTTATCTCAAATACTTAAACTTGAAAGGCAAAACTTTAAACTTAAGAAATAGAGAATTATCTTTTTGACCTGGAGTTAAGGAAAAATTCCTTAAATTTAATGAGCACAACTTGCAAAAGGAAAGACAGATAAAACTTAAATTCACTGCAAATAAAATCATGTTCTAGATTTTAAAAGACACCACAGAAATTTTTTTTCAATTAACTGGAATTAGATCTTTTCCATTCATAAAACCTTTAACTTCTAAACTACTTGATGTATTTAAACTTATTTAGGAAGGCTTTGGACTATGTTCAAGAATTTGGAGATAATTTAGTAATACTTATGTGTAAAATTAAGCAAACTAAAAAAACCCAAGGCAGTTAAATTATAAACTCCAAGAAAAACAGAATTCTATACAAAATAAAATTTCATTAGAAGATCTCACAAAGAAAATACACAAATAGCTAATAAGCACATGAAAAAGTACTCAATGTTATCAGTCGTCAGAAAAATGCAAATTAAAACCAAAATGAGAAAGCTCACACCCACCAGAACGGCTAAAATTAAAAAGACTGACACATATCAAATGTTAGATAGAACGCAGAGTAACCAGATCAATAACACATTGTTGGTGAGTGTGCAGAAAGTACAATCCTTTGGGAAAAGTTCTGAAACTTTCCTATAAAATCAATCATACAGCTACCCTATGACACAACAATTCCTTATCTAGGTGTTTACACAAGAGAAATAAAAACATGTTCACAAAAGACTTGTATAAGAACATTCACAATACCCAAAATATTCATTAACTATCAAAAACTTGGAACAGCCCAGGTGATTTTCAATAGGGAAATGTGCAGTGAGGCATATTTATACAATAGAGTATGACCCAGCAAAAAAAAGCAGCAAATGCAACATGTACGAATCTCAAGATTATGGTGAATGAAGTCTTACCAAAGAGCACATTTTATACAATTCCATTTATATGAAACTCAAAAATAAGGAAAACGTATATGTGTGGGAAAAAAACTGGAACAAGGGATGCCTCCAAGGGTAGGGATTAACTGGAAAAGGGCACTTTGCAGCTTAACAGCAATGTTCTGTATCTTGATAAGGGTTTGGGTTACACAGACATGCATCTGTCAAAACCAGAGAAGGGCAACGATTAACACATCATGCATCCTGCAGGCCAAATCTAGTCTACCAGTTCTTTTTGTAAATAAAAGTTGACTGGAACACAGCCACAGCCACTCATTTAAGTACTGCGTATGGTTGCTTTCCTACTACTACAGCAGAGCTAAGCAGCTGCAACAGAGACCACATGGTTCACAAAGCCAAAAATCTTTCCCATCTACCTTTAGACAAAGTTTGCCAATGCTGGTCAAACCAATAAAATGGTAGGGTTAAGATGTGTGATTTTACAGAGTGTAAGTTTTATATAAAAGAAAAAAATGTAAACAATAATAAACTCTAATTGATGATAATGTATGCTAAAGTAGTTAGGGGTGAAATGACTCAACCTGCAACTCTTTGCAGTGATTTAAAAAGTAAGATGGAGTAATAGAAGGATAATCAAATAAAAAGATGTTCTAAGACAATTACAGTAAAATTAATTGCTGAGTCTAGACTGTAGGTGCTCACTGCAAGGTTCTTTGAACTTTGTATTTAGGTATATGTATATTCACATATTTATGTGTATATATATATATATATATATATATTTTCACCATATATAATATAATCACCATAATAAAATATAAAATATTAATTTTACCCAAAATTATAATATAACTATATCACAGAAAGAGGAAGAAGATAAGGATATTGTGTTAAGGAGAGGGGACAAAAGGAAAAGAACAAAATACTCATCTTTCCTAGTAGGAAGTTATAGGATCTAATATTTAAAATAACAAACAAAAAATAGAATACATGAGAAAACTATCAGGGAAAACTCTTTAAAATTTTAAAGCGTGTGCCACTGGGGAATCAAGGGTTTAAGAGTAGGGAGAGGTGAGGAAGGAAAGTGCTGTTTTTTAAAGTTAAATCTATAGCACTTAAATTTTTAAAGTTATCAACATGCATTGCTTTGATAAAAAAAAGTTTAAAAATTAAATTACATATTTTATTAGCAAGAATCACAAATGAAATAATCACAACCAATGTTTTTTAATAAAAAAAAAAAATGCCATGTTTCCAACTTTTTTCCCTCAAATTTATGGTTAAAGATACTAAAAATGATCCTGATTTATCACAATGTTTTAGAATACATGACAAATAAATTATGGTCTATTAAGTCAGATGTAATGAAAACATTCTCATTAAGCTTCTTCAAAAATTTCCTCACTGAAATTATAAGTTGTGCTTACCAAAAGAAAATAATGATCTTCAGGTTCCGCCCTTAAATATTTAAAGATCACTTGCTCCATAAACCTTTCCATCAAGTCCCAATCTTCAACTATACCATGGCGGATTGGCCACTATTAAAACAAAAAAATCAAACAGGAATTAAATCTTTATTAATATCAAAAATAAAACAGATCATCAGTGAATATTAGATGAAGGAAGCATTTCTAAGGAGTAATAACACACAGATCATTAGAGGATGCATACTTAACTACAGATAAAGGAAATGATTTCCACATATTTTCAGATGTTTCTATAAAAAAATAATGCAAATACGTCGAAATGTTAAAAACTATTCAATCTAGATGAAAGACTACACCAGTCTTTCTGGATTTTTGAAAATTTTGTAATAGAAACATACCCTATTAAAATTCAGCTTGTGAAAATTACAGGTTATGACAATTTGCTTAATCTTTAATTTACTAGCTCTCACAAATATTTGTTGCATGTCTAATATATAAAAAACGCTAAGTAAATAGCAAGAATAATCGTTAAATCAAGCAAGCAAACTTTTGTAAGACAAGTCATACATATCTGTATAGATTCAGTTTCAAAACTGAACCTGGCAGAACTACAGCAAATTCAAAAAGACATTGCAAATATTTTCAATTTTCCAGGGAAATTTGGTGATACTCAGAATCAGTTTGACACTACGTATCTAGTAGTTTAAAACAGTACAGTTTCAACATCAGTCAGTAACATCATTTCTTTGAAAAACTGGATTACCAGCAGTTGCTATGATAAAAACTAAATCCCTGCCCCCAAAAATCCATAAAATAAGAAATGTAAAAAAGTAAATTAAGAAATGAGAATGGTGATACAAAATCTAATTCCAGGTGTGAGAGACTGTGACCTACCCGACATGTATATGCATCCTAACAGTAACTAATTAACAATTAAACAAAAATATTTTCCTTTCAAAGAAGTATCATTTTTTTTTAAAGTAGCTACGTTGCTACTTAACAAACAGACTGTTAGGAATTTCTTTCTAAGTAACAAATAACTGTCGAAACTTTTACTGAGACACTAAAGGCACTAAGAAAGTTTGTGAACCTCTGAAATAAAACAGTTTTGCAACACAGAAAACTAAAGCAAAAATTAGTATTCGGAATATATGAAGAATTCCTTAAACAAGCAAAGTAAAAGCTTAGGTAAAAATCTTCCAAAATTTCACAAAAGAAATATTTTCTAAAAATATAGTTCCATGCACATAGTATAAATATACACTCAGTACCTAAGGATGAATACATTAATGAAGAAAATATCCTACTGTCATTTACTCATCATTAAACCTCTTATCTATTCATTTCTAATAATCACATTTCACCAAAGCCTTCTAATAGATACTTCTCAAAGCATTACACTTAAAAAATAACTTCTCCTCCTCACTGACTCATTGGAAAAGACCCTGATGCTGGGAAAGATTGAAGGTGGGAGGAGAAGGGGATGACAGAGGATGAGATGGTTGGATGGCATCACCGACTCAATGGACATGAGTTTGAGTAAACTCTGGGAGTTGGTGATGGACAGGGAGGCCTGGCGTGCTGCAGTCCATGGAGTCGCAGAGTCGGACACAACTGAGCGACTGAACTGAACTCCTCACTTTGTTTTAGGAAAGGAAAAAAATGTACTTATTACATCATTCATTTTATAACATTACTGGAAGTTTACATATTTTAATGTTCTAAATGCTATTTATTCATTTATTCATCATCTATTATTGTGCACCTACTATGAATCATTGGCAAAAATGCTAAGGACATGAACATCCTGCCATAAGAATCTATCTAATGAAAGAAATATAACAGATACAAATATTACATTATTAGCTTTTAAAGAAATAAAGTACATAGGACAAGACGAACAACTTGCCTTCAGAGGGAAAATATGAAGGCTCCTGTTTCTCTATGACTGAGGAGGTCGTATCTAAGCTGGGTCTTAAAGGAGCAACCTTGTTAATTTTGTTTTCAGAGTGGGAGGTAGAAGAAAATGTAAATAGAGAATAGCAAAAAATATGTACAAACACTGCATAATATACAAACACAACAGTTATCAATGAAAAATACCTGTGCCTTTAGGGAAAGGGGTGTAGATAGGCAGATTGCTTCTAGATGAAGGGGACCAGGTTCTCAAAGACTATTACTTGCCTTGTATTGGTGTTTTATTCTATAAGAAATAGAACATCAGTAGAAATTTTCTATCAGGGTAAACAAGAATAACTTCGATTTTTAAGAAGATAATTACAGTAGCACTGGGAAAGCTGAACTGAATCTTAAAAGAACAAAAGAGACTAAAAGCCCCAGTTGTGCTGTAAAAGATGTTAGGCCAGACTGAAGATTTCTGCCACTATGAGAAAAAACTCAAAGATATCAATAGGTTTCTAACTATGAAATCAGGATGAAAAGGATCTATTATTAATCAAGATACCAAAAATGTATTTTGTCTTATCTTGGAATAAGCAAGGGTGGAGTATATATAAAAAATTTTGTTTTGAATATATTAAACTCAAGAGCCAGAGAATAGGTAGGTGACAGTAGGCAGCTGGAAATGGGGTCAAGGAATTGGGTAGAGATCTAGGCTGTGCCTGCAGATGAAGGTGTGGATGAGATCATCTACAAAACGTCCTAAATAAGAGAGAATCAAGGACAGTACCTGGGAAATACTGACATTTGAGTAGTAGGCAAAGGAAGAAGAACCAGTGACAGTATAGGGGAAAAACTGAACAGTAACAAATAACAAGAATAGCTTATGTTAGGAAGAAACCTAGCAGAGTAATCTTGTGAAAGAAAGACAAATCAAGAAGGATGAAGACTGCTAGATATAATTGGATTTAACAAGGAGCTTATCAAAATAAGTTTGCTTTTAAAAGGACAAAGAGGAAAATAAAACAACAGCTAAAATGCTGAGGAAAGAAGGCAGGACTGTAAGTTTTGTCATTTGGGTGTGCCTGTTGCATCTGGAAGACCTGAAAGTGTATTAAGAGAACAGAATCAATGCAGAGGAACTCTGGCTTCTCAGTTCACCAACTTCACCACCTCTGAAGGTGTCTCTTCCATTTTGGCCACAGTCTAGATCTTAGTATCATTATCATCTCTAAATTTCTAAAATGCAAGTACACTCCCTTTCTAATCACAACTTCTTATCCTTCTAGCATACTCCAGCACCTCACTACATCTCTCTCGACTTGCAGTCCACGGGCTAATATACTTTTTCTCTAGTCAAAACCCATCCCCCTTCACAACACACAGTTTAGATTTTGGGCTCCCTTACTCTGCTCATATTTCCTTTTGTCATTTCATCTACCAAAACCAAACTTGGCATGATCCTACCCTAAACTTACCTATATCCAGAATGCTGATCATACAAATCACACAGAACTGGCTGATAAAACAGAATTCATAACTACTATTCCCAAATGTACATAAATATACCTGGCTAGCTGTTGTTTCCCCACTCTGTTCATTTTTACTCTCCATAGTGATGATTTTAAATTTTCTCCCCATCACTCAAACTTCACTTTCCCCTCTATTTCCTGAGCAGTAGAGAAAATGTCATCATGTGCTTCACAAGGAAAGCAGGAGCTAATAGTCAGGAAGCCAAACTGAGTTTCCTCACCAAATCTGTAAAACTGATTCCTCACTTACTTCTTTTTTTTCATTTTTTTTCTAATTTAAGAGATCCTCCATGTATGAAGTAGATCATCTGTGCTCTGCATTCCATCCCTTTAGCTTTGTCATCGACCTGTATTATAGTCCATCTTTCCTGTTACCTTGATCTCTTTTTCTAATGATTCTCTCACATTAGCATTTAAGCATTTAAACATCTCTTCCATCTTATACCCACAACTTATCTGTGTATTTCTCCTTCCCAATCAAAGCCAAACCTCATAGAAATAATCCTTTAATTTTTCCTGGCCTACTTTGCTGGCCATTCACAATCCAACCTATACTTTAATCCAGGCTCATTACTCTTCTAAAACTATTCTTATTAAGGTTACAAATAACATCCTTGCAGCTAAAGACAGCAACTAACGTATGGGCTCTAGATCACTTGATAGCAGCATTCCACACTGTTTATCGCTCGTTCCTGTTTACCCAGTGTAACTATGCCTTTTCAGAATCCTTTGTAGGCTTTCCTCCTCCATCCAAATCTCAATGGTGCATTGATCAAGCTCTGTCCTAGGCCTACCCCTAGAGAATCCTTTCCCTTCCAAAGGTCACTAATATCTTCCAAATATTTATCTCCAGCTCTGTCTTGTTTATAAGCTCCAAGAGCCAAATATCTGTATAAATACAAACCACTTATAATTACTTCTTCAAGGGCTTTCTTTCCACCACATTACAATAGTCTTGAAGTCAGGAAAGCCATTTTTCTTATTTAATCTCAGTACTTTAAATAAAGTTATTTATACATGGTAGTTTTTTTGTTAATGAATAAATTATGAGAAGGGAAGAAAAGACAATATAAAGGAAGAAATATGCAAATCAGGCAAAGTGAGTTTGAATAGTGTCTACCTTTTGGTGCAGGTGGAGATAGTGACTCTGAGAGTAGACACAAGGAAGGTATCTGGGTTACTAGATTTGTTCTCTATCCTGAACTTTTATGATTACACTCGCAAAATTTTTTTTTAACTGTATAACTAAGCCTTACCTATTTTACAGTATGTAAATTATATCTCAATAAAAAAGGAGTGGGAGGAAGAAGGGTAGGGAACAAACAAGAAAGAGAAAAAGATAAAAAAGAGTGCACTTTCAGATGACACAGGCTTCAACAGGAGAAAAATAGTGTGGGTCTGAAAAAAGATGGGAAGTATTTCTAGGTGTGATAATGTGGAGGCAAGAGAAAGCCAATCACATTGATGATTCTGAGATTGAAAAAGTAAATACCAGTTACTTGAAGGAGCTAAAATATTCCTCTTGGGGAGGGGGGGATAATACAATTAAAGCAAGGTTAGAGGAAGTCACAAGGAAAGAAGAAATTTCTACTGTGAAGAGGCTGAGAGTATTAGTCCTGTAATTGAGTGGCAAAATTACTAAACGAACTAATTTTTTGAAATAAAATGTTATTTATATTTATACAAATCATAAAAATATACCTTTGTTGCATATGTAGGTTTTTCTATTGCTTCATCACCAATGAAGAAGTCTAGGTCATCAACACCTTTCATCACCCTCCTTTGAGCTTGATCACCGACTTTTGCTGACTCCTTAATAGCAATACCTTTAAAATAGAAGTTATTTATGCATGTCAAAAATTTTATTTTTTTAAAGTGAGACAAATTTTTCACTTGTATTTTTTCATAATAAAGTATTATTACATAGAACATGATCTAGTATATTTAAACTTCTAAATTAAAGCAAAAAGGTCATTAATAAAAAAATGACAAAATTCCTTTAATACAACGAAATCTCAACTTCCACCCAGAAACAAGGCCTCAAATATAAAACCCCCCCAAAAGAGAAGTATTGCTGGGGGAATGTTTCAGTTATGTTTTTAAAAACTATGTAAGCTCTATTTTGATCTGAGTAAAACTGTAAGTCCACCAAGTCAACATAGGCTTGATGGACAATCAGTAAGAAAAAATTGAAAACCAGTAATAAAAGTAGGAAAATTTCATGGGGAAATATTTTTTTTAAACTTTTTTCATCCTGTTTGCACTACTATGAACTAGCTTAGTTTTAACACTGGCATAAAGAACTGTTAAACTTTAATCCACATACACAAAGGGAAATTTCGAATCATTCAGGTAAAACCCACAGCAATCTCCTTATATAATTTCAAAAGCCAACATACAGTTCTAGACCTAAAACTTATAAATTTCTTAACTAAGTTGTAAATGTCTGAATCCTTCAAATTAAACAGTTCTTCATTCAAAACACCTGCATGGGGACTTTCCTGGTGGTCCTGTGGTTAAGACTCAGCTCTTCTACTGCATGGGTGCAACCCCTGGTCAGATCCTGCACGAGGAGTGGCCAAAAATTAAAAAAAAAAAAAAAACATGCATGCACATAAGCTGATGGGCCATTCAATCAGTTACACTTTCAGTTAATAACAATTTATATCCTTAATAAGGTGTGTAGAAAATACTGAAGGAAATTCTAAATCCAATCTACTTCTAAATGCTGTTTCTCTAGCATAATGCATGTAGACGTCCAGATGCATCACTACATATTTCCTAGAAGACAAAGATTATGAAAATAACTTTGAACCATATCCATAGGTTTTCCAGATCAAATATCCGTGTTCATCAGTGGCAATGATTGTATCTGCTCATTATAAAACTACACCTGCAGCATTAAAACTAGTTGGGTGAAAAAAACTCCATAATCAAAAAGCTTTTCTTTCAGTACACAAATGGATTTTTAACATGCTGCAACCTCTCATAAGAAAGACAATGAAAACTAAAATTGCAAATTTTGGCAGAAAGATGAAATAGAGAAAGGATACAATGGTGATGAGAATCAAAAGTTTAAAGTATCAAAATTACATGGGCTTCCAACTAAGACTTAATACAGCACTTAAGAATATAAGCAAAAGCAAATTTTCCAAGAATCAGAGTTAACACCTCGGGAATCTCCTGAAATAAATGTTTTAATCACAACACAATGCTTTATAAAAGATTACAAATTAAGAGATTGCAAAATCAGCATTTTATGGGTTGAGTTGTGTGCCTCCAAAAAGATATGTTTAGGTCCTAATTCTTACTACCTCAGAATGTGACCTTATTTGGAAATAGGGTCTTTCAAGTTAAAATGAGTTTATTAGGATGGGCTACAATCCAATGACTGGTGTTCTAATAAAAATACAAAATTTGGGCATGTCCATGCACAGAAGAAAAACAATGTGAAGACACACAGGGTTAGCTATGTGACTGGAGTGATGCACTTACAAGCCAAGGAATGCCAAGGATTGTCAGGAAACACCAGAAGCTTTAAGAGGCAAGATTTCTCCCCTAGAGCTGTCAGCAAGATCATGGCCCTGTCGACACCTTGATTTTGGACTTTTTGCTTCCAGTACTACAAGCTTCTGTTGTTTTAAGCCACTTGGTTTTTGGTATTTTGCCTTGGCAGCCTTGGGAAACTAATATAAGCATACACATGGTATAAAACTAAATTCAAACATAACTAACGTCAAGTACTAGTTTGCAAAAGTACTCTACTTTAGTCAGCAACAGAGCCAGTATTTGTCACCAAAATCTTAAACAACAAACTATCAATATATTGACACGTAAAGTTGGGACAAAAGTGAAAAGAAAATCTGTCCCTCAATGTAGATAACACATATGCTTGAATAAAGGGTAAAAACAACAGTACTACAAATTAACACCACTATATTCCTATGAATAAGTTATTTCATCAGTGTCACCTAAAAGCCATTCCATGTACTGAAGCATTAGATTTAGGTAATAGCCTAAATTCACAGATAATCAATCCCTAGAAAAATATATCAAAAGTTTATCAGAAGTGCACAAGTCAAACAGGTCTGTTTCTAGAGAATGAAAGAAATATATAATAGCTCCCCCTGTGGAGATAATTTTGACACATCTTCACACATTTAACTTTGTTCTTGCCATACATAAACAACAAAACTACTCGTTCATGTCAGATGAGTGCCCAGTTGAGTCCAGAGATCTGTAGTTCAGGCAAGTCTAGTAATTTCTACCTTGTTCTCAATATCACAGACTCTGAATCCTAAGCTGCTTTCACTATTCTCTGCATGTTTATCTTCCCATTTCCTTCTCATTTTCATAAATCAGTAAGAATACACAAAAATATTCAGTTACACAAATACTAGTGATACTTCCAAAATTAAACCACCTAGGAGTTAGCACCACCAAGGAATGGCTCAAAAAGTTTGTTGTCTGATATGGTGAAGTCTTAACCTGGTGGTAGGTCAGATAGTTGAGAAACGTTACTATATAATGTGCAAAAGGTGAACTGTCTAAAAGTCAGATGTCCAAAATATGTCCATCAAGGACCAGATATATAGCCCAGGCTAAAAAATAAGAGCACAAACAAACCAAGTCTGAGAATATTTTTTAAAAACTTATGAAAGATAAATTATTGAAACTGGTCAGTTAAAGTGAAGTTAACAAACGTAAGAGAGAACAAAAATAACCTAAGTAAGGTTATAAAGTATTAGAGAACAGCTGAAGTCTGCATCTCTAAAGATGAGATGGCATCCTTATTTTGAAGCAAGGGCTTCAAATGTTAGGGATGTCAACAAGCACAAACCCTGCAAAAATCATGAGCACAAACCAAAGGATGGTGTTTGTAGGCGTGTGATGGGAAATGCATTACTTAATAGTAACAGACACATTATTAATAGCAATATCCTCAAAGCAGATTCCCAGCTCATTCATTTTTGTCTTTAAAAAGGTATTTTGTAGATTTAGTAAATGAAGAGCTAAAAAGAGATCTGAAATAAACGGTCAGAAGTACGAAAATGAGGCCACACTTAGAACTTGGCAAATCATGTTTCTAAAGGACTAAATCTTACAGAGTGTTGAAATGATTTTTTTTTTACTTTATCAAGAAAAAGATATTAAGTCAGCTTATTTGTGACTTAAAAGAAATACTTACAGGAAGGGATGATAAACTGTGGTTCTGTATTTCCAGCATATCCTAGTTTTGTATACCTGAAAAACAAAAAGAATTTTATAAGTATTTCACTAATATCTTGGCAATTATGAATTTAATTCTTAGATTTCTACTTGTTATAAAGTAAGATTCCATTCTGGGTAAATACTATACAAAATCCCACAGCTTCAATTCATTTAAACATTTCTACTTTAGAAATTATAAGTACTCATAGCTTTTATTTGCTATTTGTATTTCAACAGTTTTATGAAACTGCTGTCTCTTATATTACCAAATGGGTGACTAAGCCTCTGATAAAATAATATACAGTTCCATATGAGATCAATGATTTTAACTGTGTAACTCTAGATACAGGAAGAAGCAACAAGAGGGAATATTTTCCTGGATCAAGAGACTAGTAATACAGGTGGTCCAGAGAATTTTGGATACTGTTTTATGACCTAGTCCAGTAAGAGCACACAGTGGCCTATAAGCAATGTCTCTGCCAGACATGGCAATGAGCATATTCTCAGTACAACAGGACAGAATGGCACCCTCAAATCATGGTCAAATTTATGACATAAAGGGACCCTGCCAACTGGAAACTAGCAACTGCCATCTACCTCTACAAAGATTAAATCATGGCCACTGCAGCTGCTGACCTTCAACACCACTGAAAGGAGATTAGGGTGGAGATCAGGAATCACGCACTCTGTGCTCTGGAAAAACTGGCAGAACAGGCCTTCAGAGAGTTGGATATCTTCAGGAAAAGATTTTATGAGTCCCAATTCCTGCATCTTCTCATACACAGAGAAACACTAACATTGTTAAAGATGATATCTGCTTTGGCTAATAAGAAAAATATTAAAAGTCAAAACAGAGTAACTACGGTTCAGACATCCAAAGAAATAATGAGGTGACACAATGGGTGTAATTTCAGACTAGTCCTTGCATTGCTAACAAGCTGAGTTTTCTGAGACGTGTCAGGCTTGGATGCCACTGGGCATTATCAAAACAGTATCTGCTGGCAGCTTGTAACTACAATCTTACTTTTTATAAAGCTAGGCAACTGGCTACCTGGCTACAAGTCATTAAAACTGAGCAGGAGTCTATGAGGCTTTAGGGTCTTTCTGTGTCCCCCGTTTCTTCCCAAGTGGCTCAGTGGTAAAGAATTTGCCTCCCAATGCAGGAGGGGGTCAGGAAGATCCCCTGGAGGAGGAAATGGCAACCTACTCCAGTATTCTTGCCTGGAAAATCCCATGAACAGAGGAGCCTGGAGGGTTAGAGTCTATGGGGTCACAAAGACTCGGACACAACTGAGTAACTGAGTACACGTAGCTTTTCATGAGAAACTGCACTTCTAGAAATTGATCCTATAGGGATATTCATAATGTACAAAATAACATAGTAAGGCGTTTCATGACAATCTTGCTTGTAATAGCAAAAGTGAAAATAAAGAGCCATCAAATGAGAAACTGATTAAATATGCTATGTTTAAACCATAGAATATTAGGTAGCTATTTAAAAAGTGACTGAAAAAGCTCTTTACGTACAGATATGGAACAATCTCCAAAATGCTTTTGTTAATTGAACAAAATCAAGGTACCGAACAATGTGACATTTGCAAGAAAGTAAAGGGTACAGGTAATACATATTTGGCTGTACAAGCACAGAATATCTCTGCAAGAGTATAAAGAAATTCATAATTTTGGTTGTCTCTAGAGATCAGAACTAAGTAACAGGCAAGGGTAAAAAGATTTTTTTATCACATATTATTTCATACCATTTGAATTACTATTCAAAAAAAAGTATAAATTTTATAGTGTTTGCCATAGTAGATTTAATCTACAGTCTTACAATGGCTTCCCTGGTGGCTCAGCAGTCAAGAATCCACCTGCCAATGCAGAAGACATGGGTTCGATCCCTGGTCGGGAAGATCCCCTGTAGAAGGAAATGGTAACCCACTCCAGTATCTTGCCTGGGAAATCCCATGGACAGAGGAGCCTGCCCAGCTACAGTCCACAGGGTCACAAAAAGAGTTGGACATGATTTAGCGACAAAACAACATCTTACAATAACAAAATAACAAGGATGACTAGAAAAGCAGAGCTTCCACAAGCAGCATGTTGGGGGCTACTTAGGAGACAGCTGGATACTTTTTGGCTATAAGGGAAAACCTATTACCTATAAGCGGGCTTTAAAAAGAAAGTATTTACATTACAATATTAGAGAAACACACTCCACAGACAGAGTTTGACTCCATATTCAAACACACTGCTAAACAGTAGGCAGGTAAACTACTGTGATATTCTTGGATTCTAATAGTTTCAGCAGAAATATTTTTTAATATGATGGGAGGATCTCTCTTTGGGATACACTTTAGCCCCAAAATTAAGTTCAAGATAAGAGAGTGCTAAACAGACTAAAATATTAAAAGTAAGGGGAAAACATAAACTGTTCAAAATGTGATACTGCTCCATTGACCAAATCTCTACAAAGATTCCACACTATACATGTCATAAAAATAAATAAAACTTCTTTACAGGACATACAAAAGACTCTCTTTAATATCTGGCTCCTGACAACCTCTTCCAGCAGCCCTGACACCACACCACACTACCAAACCATAAAAATACTAACAATTTCCAAAAAGACCAACTCATGCCATGCCACAGAGCTACTATTAACACTGTTTCAGGTTAAATACCATCGCTTTTACATGAAAATTTTCACAACCTCCCACATAGTTGATTACCTCTGCCCTTGTGAGTACAAGTATCATTTACTAATAATTCCTAAGTCTTGATTCCTTCATTTGTAAAATAAAGAGCAGTAACTTATGACTGTTCAGGGTATTTAATAGGAGAACAAGGTAAACCATTAAGCACAGCACCTGGCATCAAGGACACATTTAATACATGTCAACTCTAATTACTCTTTTCATGCATTCTCTCCAAATATTCCATTCCCCAACAATCAGATAAAGGCCATGCAGATATCTGAACTTTTAAATACTTGTCAGTTCAGTTCAGTCGCTCAGTCATGTCCGACTCTTTGCGACTCCATGAACTGCAGCACACCAGGCCTCCCTGTCCATCACCAACTGCCGGAGTTCACCCAAACCCATGTCCATTGAGTCAGTGATGCCATCCAAACATCTCATACTATGTCATCCCCTTCTTCTGCCCTCAATCTTTCCCAGTATCAGGGTCTTTTCCAATGAGTCAGCTCTTCGCATCAGGTGGCTAAAGTATTAGAGTTTCAGCTTCAACATCAGTCCTTCCAATGAACACCCAGGACTGATCTCCTTTAGGATGGAGTTGGAGCCAAGGGACTCTCAAGAGGCTTCTTCAATACCACAGTTCAAAAGCATAAATTCTTCGGCTTATCACTATGATACAAATTATCCCTGCGTCCTTAAATGAAAGTCAGTCTGTAGAAGATTTTTCAGATTAGTGCTTATATCTGATATATTTTTTCAACCCTTCACTGCCTTTTGTTGTTGTTGTTAAGGTAAGAAGTGGATTTATTTAGAGAAACATACTCCACAGACAGAGTGTGAGCCATCTCATAAGGCAAGACTGGCCTTGGGAAAAACATACTCCACAGACAAGAGTGTGGGTTGTCGCAGAGGGCTAGTGCCCACCTTTTTTATACTTCCAAAACAGTCTCTTCTTAATGTAAAACCTTCAACTGTGGTAGAATTGAACTCCTGTAATAGATGGAGGTCAACATGATTGAACCACTTGCTCACACCCTCTCTGGTTTGGGTACAAAAAAACTAGAATTATTCAAATGCACAAAACCACCATCAACTAGTATGAATAATCTGTTCCCATTGAACTCACTGAAACTTAACAGTAAGTAACCTACTTGAAGTAAGAGGGTTATGTGTGTGTGCTCAGTCGCTCAGTCATTTTGTGACCCCACAGATGGCAGCCTGGCAGGCTCCTCTGTCCATGGAATTTTACAGGCACGAATACTGGAGTAGGTTGCCATTTCCTACTCCAGGGGATATTCCCTACCTAGGGAATCAAACCCACCTCTCTTATACCTCCTGCATTGGCAGGCAGATTCTTTACCACTGCACCACCTGGGAAGCAGTACTGGATAAAGTAGAGGCTACCATGACACTGAAAGGAAGAGGGCCAACAGTATTCCTTGTCCCACTCCATCCAGTGGACAAAAAGAACTACTTTAACCTTATTAAAACAAAGACTTAGTTAAAACAAGTCAGTCTAAAGCTGCCTGAGGCTGTAACACCCTAAAAGACACTACTGTCTTACCAACACAGTGGAAAAATGAATACTAATTATTCTTTCATCCAGTCCCTTCCATTTTATTTCCAAAGCTGTTCAAGCAATTATACACAACAGTACCCTAACAGAATAGAATGACTTTCTTCCAGTTCTATGTCCCTGACAAAGGAGGATAATCCTTTGTCCTAAAAAGTCACTGCCTAACAAAAATCTTCAAATGAGGCTCTATGGCCCACATGATTAAGAACTTGTTTCTGTGTCTATAAAACGATTTACTGTAAGTAGTTCATAAAGTACCTGGTAGATAAAAAATTATGACTCTGACTCCTTCAGCTAAGTATTAAATTCTCCAAAATAATCCTCAATTCAACTTTAAAAGTGTCTCCCATCACCTGCTTCCATGAACCCAACTCAAAGCCCACTGTACCTATTACTCATTTTCCCCTACATGACTTGCACATTTCCCCTCACATATTATCTGTGCTCCCACTGCACCCTCTCAAAACCTCAGATCACAGCTTAGGAGTCTTCCATGAAGCCTTTCCTGATCACTTTAACTAAGAGTCATCTTTTCCTTCAATAAACTCCTTCTCTCAACCACTTCATGAACATATATACAAGCCTATGTTACTTTTATGTGTGTAAATACCATTTCCCAAGAATAACAGTAAGAAACTTGAAGTAGAAACCACATTACCATAAGAAACTTCCAACAAGTTCACCAGGTAAATCAATACTCCATTCCTGGTCAAAGTAAAATTCCCTAGGTTGAGCATATTCAGCAATAATCTACTCTCAAAACAAACACCAAAAGAAGGATATAATAAGCTTAATACAAAAGTCAAGACATAATCAAAACAAGTATGTTCTTCCCCCAAACACGAAGGTAACTACAGATAATATATCAACTATACAGATACACCATAACATTTAATCATTTCTGTTAAATTTAAAACAATCTAGCAAAATAATTTTTTAACTGGGGGAATGGGAGGAACAGCAGCCAAATACATTTACTAATGTTCTACTTGGAGTAGGAAATGGCAACCCACTCCAGTATTCTTGCCTGAAAAATTCCATGGACAGAGGAACCTGGGGGGCTGGGGGGCTACAGTCCATGGGGTAGCAAACGGTAGGACATGACCGAGCAACTGAACACACACACACAATGTTCTACTGCCCTGGATTTAAATAATACCCCCAAAGAAAAAAATTATCTAGTCTAGATACACTAGATATAGACCACTATTTAATAATAGTTGATGATTATCATAGAGGACAATATTTTCATCCATTTTTAAGAAATGTAAAGGGAAATGTCCTAGTTTATGTAATTTTACAAGTTGTTTAGCTTCTAAAAAGCTTTCCAACCCTTTACATATCAATGCATACAAGGTACGGTAATATTTGTAGAGCACATATAAATAAACTGGAGGGGATTTGAGAATATAGCTATAAGAGGTTTGCTCTAAAACTTCACTTAAATTTTCTTTATATAAATATAAGAAAAAATTAGGAAACACTTTAAATACTAAATTTGTTTAGAGCTTTCAAATATAAACTAGCTTTTCATTAACCTAATATTAAATATTATCAGCTTTTACACTTGAAATGACTGATTTAAGGTATTTTTACGATGAGCTGTCAAAATTCTCCAGTCACCACAGAGAAGGAACACTGTATAAGTAGATGGCAGAAGAGTTTCTCTCATTTTTTTTCTTACTCAAAGAAACTCCTCTCTCACAATTAATTGGCCTTTTATAACTTAAACACTTTATAAACTAAGGACGTGATCAGTTTATTTAAACTAAAAAGTTCTTGGTTTTCATTAATATCTGCAGAATTCAATTTTTATAGTAAAGGAAACATTTCAAATCAAATTTTTTCATGTTAAGAATTTCTCTGGACCCAATACAAAATAATAAGTTAAAAGTTTGAAAGAAAAAAAAAATTTCTCTAGGTATACAGATGTCCTTCTCTTAGTTATAATACTGTTCCTTAGACATAAAAACTAATATTGACCAAATATCACAGCGAACCATTTCTAACCTTAGGTTTACAAGGTAAATTTTTGTTTTGAATTCATAGCTTCTGTCAGTACACTTTATTTTTCCACTGCCCTTGCAATTTTCTACTAAGTTTTTGGGGTGTTCAGAAAGTCACTTATATAATTAAGCATGTTAGGAAAATAACAGTTAACTATAGAACTAAATTATACTAAATTTCAAACATTCACGTGCATCAAAATCTTTCTAAATGTCCCTTGTAACAGGGAAGAACAAATCTGACTCCATATTAGAGCTGTTCCTTTTATATACTTTATTTAACCTTTGTGCTTTGTTGCCTATGCTTAGTCATGCTAGCTCCGCACTTTTGTAAAAATAAAAAATGTTGCCTATAATCTGAAATATACAGGATAACCGATTCTCAAGGCTTCTTTGACCTTTTAGAGTATAATACCTCCTTCTTCATACAGAGATAAAAAGTTGCTGAAATCTTTGTCTTATTAGAGGCTTACAGAAATAACCTGACATATGTGACCAGGTGCCAACACACCACTCCATCACTTTGCCTTTAAAAGTGCTTTGCTGAAACCTTTCAAGGAGTTCAGGGTTTGACGGGCACAAGGTACCAGTCCCCTTGCATGGCCCTGCAATAAACCTTTCTCTGCTCCAAACTCGATGTTTCGGTTCATTTGGCCTCACTGCTCAGAAACACCTTCAGAAAAAAATCTTCCTTCAGACAGACAGGAGATTAAACAGCTTGGATTTTTCTTAAATTTGCCATCTGGATAACATTATTTGGTACAGGACTCAGACATGGGCCAAACTTGCACAACAGTAAGCTGTTTACTCAAATCCATCTACAGATTCATGTGATCGCTATCAAAATGCCAACAATTTTGGGGGGAGAAACAGAAAATCTATTCCAAAATTCACATGGAATCTCAAAGGACTATGAATAGCTAAAACAATCCTGAAAAAGAACCACGTTGGAGGTTTCATACTTCCTGATTTCAAACTCACAAAGTTACAGTAACCAAAGCTGTGTGGCCTGACAGACACAGACCAACTAGAATAGAACAAGCCTGGAAATAAACCCTGCAATATACAGTTGAATAATTTTTGACAAGGGTGCATAACTATTCAGTGAAAGGACAGTCTTTTCAAGAAATGGTGCTAAGAGAACTGGATATCCATGAATGAACATGGACTTTAATCTTATACCACATACAACTCAAAACAGATCAAAGACCTACATGTAAACGCTAAAACTAGACGGTGATGACAACAGGGAGAGAAAGGAGGAGGAAATAAAGGAAGGAAAGGTAAAAGACACTAACCACTTAAGAAAAAGAAATATAAACGGCTACAAACAAAAAGATGCTCAACTCCATGGGGCTTAAAAAAAGAAAAGCAAATTAAAAGTACATTGAGATATATTTCATACATTTCTAGTTGAAATGACAGAAAAATCAAAATCATTTGTAAATAGCCACTTTGGAAAACAGTTAAACATTCATTTACCATATGATCCAGCAATTCTGCTTCTAGGTATCCACCCAAGAAAAATAAAAACATATGTCCACACAAAGATATGTGCACATTTGTTCACAAGAGCATTATTAATAATGGCCCAAAACTGGAAGCAAAGCATATATTCACCAACAAGAGAATAAAAAAATGTTGACTAATTCATACATACCAAAATTATTCTATTAATATGAAGAATCAGGAAAATGTAACCCATTTTTCAAGGAAAAGACACTCAACAGACGATGAAATAATCCAATGTCAGAATTATCAGATAAAGCCATGAAAGCAGCAGCTGTGACTATCACAATGAAGTAGTAATGACTGATAATAAATAGCAAAGAAACTCGAAAACTGTAAAAAGAGCAAATGGAAATTACAGATCTGAAAAATGCAATTCCAGGTACAAAAAGTTCTCTGAATGAGCAAAGCAAAATAGAGGCAACAGAGGAAATAATCAGTGAACTTAAAGGCAGATCAGTAAAAATTATCCAATCTGAAAAGAGAGAGGAAAATCATTAAAAAGATAGACCCAAAGAGAAAAGAATAGATCTCAGAGACTTAGGGAACAAAAAATGAAAGGTGACACAATGAAGAAGGAGGATTGCAGGGAAGTGGGTAGGAGAGACACAAAGAAACCTTAGGGATGTCATAATCAAACTACTAAAAATCAAAGATAAATAAAAATCTTAAAAGCAGCCAGAGAAAAACGCCCCATTAACAGGGACAAAAAATTCAAATTACCAGCACCTTCTTATGAGAAACTATGGAAGTCAAAAAACAGTGAAGTAATATTCCTTAAGTCTGAAAGAGGTACAAAAACAGTCAACCCAGAAATCTTTAAGAGTGAAAATATCCTTCAACAATGAAAGTGAAATAAAGACATTTTTCTAGTAAAAGAAAACCCATTGCCATCAAATCTGAGCTAAAGAAAGTTCTGCAGGGTGAGGGGAAATGACACCAGAGGGGAAACTGTGGTATTAATGAAAACCATTAGAAATGGTAAACAGGTAAATGAGACTTTTTTCTGCTTAATTTTTTGACATACTTTTGAGTATTTAAAGCAAAAATTAAATTGTCTTGTGGGGTTATATATGTAGATGTAACACCTATGGTAACTATACCATAAAAGGACAGTTGAGTAGAGGGAATGGCAAGAGAGTTAGTACTGATGGATCTACAGAGATGCAAGGGTTCTACTCTGAATAAAGTTTTAAATTATTCACTCTAAGCAAAAAATAAAATGGCATACCCAAATCCAACTATACTAACTGTTACATTAAATGTAATAGACTATATTCTCCAATTAAAGGGGATAGACAATCAGAATAGATGAAAGAAAAAGGAACAGAAGAAAGGAAGAAAGACGGAGGGAGGGAGCCCCAACTATATATTGTCTGCATGGTACACACTTTAAATATAAAGATGGAGAATGAAAAAAGATGGATGAAAGGCAAATAGTAAGCATAAGTCTGAAGTGGCTATATTAACATCAAATGAAACTTTTAAGAAAAAGAGTAATACCAGAGATAAAGAGAAATTTTATGATAATATAGGGATAAATTCATCAAGAAGACATAACAGTCTTAAATGCATGTGCCTATTAACAGTTATATGTCAAGCATGGATTAACAGGGGCTTCCCTTGTGGCTCAGCTGGTAAAGAATCTGCCTGCAATGGGGGAGACCTGAGATCGATCCCTGAGTTAGGATGATCCCCTGGAGAAGGGAAAGACTACCCACTCCAGTATTCTCGCCTGGAGAATTCCATGGACTATATATAGCCCATGGGGTTGCAAAGAGCTGGACACAACTGAGTGACTTGCACATACACACATGGATTTACAGTACAAAAAGCCAAGGCTCTGCTTTTTAGAACACCTCAATGAATTTCACTGGTTTGAAGGCTACTCCTCACATGCTATGTATGACCTGATGCCTATTTACCTTCTCAGACTCATTTAGATACCCACAATTCACTTTCTGAATCCTCAACTCCAGCAATACATTCTGTTATGTCTGAAGCAGAAAGAATAACTATTATAAAGTCTTGAAACTTGTATTTGGGAACAGAAACATAAACCCTAGCACTTATAAATACTCCATCTTCTTTTCATTGTTGTTTTTGTTTTATCCTAATCATTTCTTTCTTCAAAGGTCCTTTTCAAATCTTCCATTTTCATCAGTCCTTTTGGACACATTTTATTTTCAGAGCATGATTCCCAGGCAAAATTAGTCGAGTCCTAAAGCCATCCAACTTGCTATTTCTTAATAAATGGTGTGTGTGTGTGCATGTGCCTATGCATGTACATGTGTGTCTATTTTAGTATTAATTACATTACACTGTTACTTTAAAATGTCTCAAAACTACTTTCAAACCTAGATCTAAACAGGGAAAAATACATGTTGTGAATATCCTGGTATTTTCATGTCAAGTATTTTTGTCAACTGTAAACAAAAATTTACATACACATGTAGAGTAGAAATAAAATTACACATCAAGAATAATTCTATTATATAGTGCTAGACTATACATACACATTTTCTTCTGAAAGTCTACAGAAGAAATAGTAAAGTCTGATTACCTAAAGAGAGCAGGATGTCAGAATTTTGTTTTTCAAATTAACACTTGTCTTTAGTATAACCATGCACATAAATTATTTTTAAAAGAATTTCTGAATAGGTAACACTAGCACATGATATAAATTTTAATAAATAAAACAGGAAGTACTAAAGTTAGTATCTCTACCACACAAAAAGCTTCCCTACAAGGCCTATCTACTAACTAGTCCGTTGCTACCCCAAGAGTCAATCATTTATGTATTCCAGAGATAATTCACACACAGACAGGCATATATACTACTTTAATTTAAAACATGTCACTGGGTTACCTGGGTAGTGAAATCATGGCTCTTCTTCTTTAAGCTTTCCTATACTTAGAAAAAGAAAAGTGTCATTTCTAAATGGATTTTAAAGAGACCATAAGTGAAAAAGACAAAGCTACATTAAGTTTATGAAATTGATAGGGGGGATATAATACTCTGAAAAATTAAACCAAATTTTTTCCTTTGTGGCCCAGGAAAGCAAGTTAAATAAACAGAAAATCTCCCTGGACTGCAGTAGCAATGAGAAAAAAATCTACAATGCTGGTTTTGAGCAGCAAGGTTAGAAATTGCTTTGAGAAAGGAATACAATAAAAGAGAGAGTTCAAAACCACTTTTGAAATTATACCAAAATGACTAGAAGAGCAGTAATGGAAATGTAATCAAGTCAGGAGTGAGGGAAGACCTGGACTGATACAAATGAACAGAAAAAAAAAAAGAAAAAAGAAAGAATTTTATACAAAAAATGGTTAATTTATTGTAGTCCTAAATGCTTCTGGGTAGGGGAAAAGTGGGCTTGAGGAGAGTCATTTATAATGTTCTCTTATTCTTAAAAAACAAAGAGATAAAATAAATATAAAATTTTACCAGGTGATGATTCTGATAAATAGGGGTATATGTTATATTATTCACTATATCTTTCTAAAAGGAATAAATTTATTTATGAAAGAATATTTTTAAACAGTAAAATCAGTGATGTTTGTAATATAAAAGCAGTAGCACCCCACATGTTGGGTATTACTTTTAATTCTACAAATCCATGTTTCCTTATTAAAAGCATTAGTTGACAGAGTACTTTTTTTACTTAATACAATGGTTCACTTTTCTTTTTGTTTTGAAAAACATATCACAGCAAAAACTACTTAAAGATCTCAATTAGTTGCCAACATTAAACCATTAAATGAGAATATTAAAGAGAATCTTTGGGGAAAAAAATCACATTTCAAAAATGAAATGGATAGAAAGCTAGGACAAAAATCATTCCAGAAAAGAATAAACTGAATTATTATACTAAGTACGGTGTATTTGATTCTACAGACTACATAAGGGAGAAACAGCAGTAGAGTTTTAACTTTAAACGTTTCAACAATTTTAAACCATACAACAAAACAAATAAAAGACCCTAGACCCTAGAACTTTAGAGTGCAAGAATCTTAATAACTTAGTACAATTCATTTTCCAAAATTTCTTGGTAGTGAGAACCACTAATTTAAAGTTGAAAGAATTTTACCTCAGTATGAATGATCAGCTTCCACCCTAATATGTTATAATAACAAAGCAAAGCACACACATAGATTTTTATAAAATAAAAAAAATAATTTTCAAATTTTAAATGAAAAAAAGAGGTATACAAATGAATCCTAATGTCAAATTTCATAATACCTCAATTCTCAGCTTAGCTATAGTTTTCTTCATACTTGTAGTGTTAAGGAACTTTCAGAACAAGAAGGTAATATCTAGTTCACAGGGAACGTTAGCTATAAAGATAACTAGCAATTATTTAAAGAGCATTTCCAATATCCTTCAATGTTCTTCTCACTGCATGAAAGTCACTATTTAACCTGACCCAAAAATACGTACAAGACCGCTGACTGGAAGAATCTGGACTCCTAAATATCAACAGAAATACTCTTTCAATTCTTCTAGATCTAAAACTTAACACCTTTACACTAGTAGGGAGGTAAGAACATGGACCATAGAATCAAAAAGTCATGAGTGAAATGTCGACTATTTATTGTCTTATGATTATAAACTTTACTCCTAAGACTGTATTCCTAATACACATTGCAAATGTGTATTAAGTCCTCTGAGCCTAATACAAAAATCATTTTTATAGTTCTATATTCTAAGGCTAGTTTTACTCTTAGGTTCAACCGTTTCATTTCTGTGTTTTATGCCATCATTAGTGAGGAAGGACTTTTTAAATGCATCAATTATTTATCTTCAAATTGCAGCTTAACAAATATGCTCATCTTCATTTTAAAGTTATATGTAATTAGACATCATTTCCTTAATTGAGCTGTCCTGTATTAACCAACAATTGTCAGTTTTATTATGTTAAATACAATATATATCCTTATAATATTCATGAGGCTAAATAAATAATTCTATGCTATGTAATTTACACGTGTTCCCGGTTAGTAAAATCAATGAACTGGTCACAAAGACCTCCCTATGTATTTCATATTTGTTCAAACTTAGCAGTTCTGGGACATTCCTGGCAGTCCAGTGGTTAAGAATTCAGCTTTTTATGCAGGGTACAAGGGGTTAGATCTCTGATTAGGGAATTAAGACCCCAGATGCAGGAGCAACTCTGCCTGTACAGTGCAACTATACTTGGGCCGTAACTAGGGTAAGCCTGTGCCCTGCAAGGAAGACCCAGTACAGTCCTGCCTCCCTCACCAAAAAATGCAGTTCTAAAGTAGAAATTTAGGACTTCCCTGGTTGTACAGTGGATAGGAGTCCACCTGCCAATGCAGGGGACACCACTTAGATCCCTGGTCCAGGATTCCACATGCCGCAAGCAACTTAAGCCCGTGCACCACAACTACTGAGCCCGTGTTCTAGAGCACGCCAGCCCCAACTGGTGAAGCGCATGTGCCTAAAGCCTGTGCTCTGCAACAAGAGAAGGCGCAATGAGAAGCCCGCAATGGAGTAGCCCCCACTCGCTGCAACTAGGAAAGTTCACAAGTAGCAACGATGATCCAGAGAAACCATAAATAAATAAATAGTATCCTTTAAATTTTTTTAATAAAGAAATAAAAGTAGAAATTTACTTTTCTAAATATGTAGCTTAAACTCTGAACACCTTTCAAAAAACTGGGTTAACAATTTAACTATCCCTGTTGAATATATCCCAAGTGAGGGTAGTACAGCAGTGGGCCCTGGAGTCACACTGCCACAGGGCTCAAATTCTAGACTAGTACTTACCTGAGCAAGTTACTTAAGCTCACCATACCTCACATTCCTCATCTTTACAAAGATAATTATATATAGTACCCATTTAGCACGGAGAAGGCAATGGCACCCCACTCCAGTACCCTTGCATGGAAAATCCCATGGACGGAGGAGCCTGGTAGGCTACAGTCCATGGGGTCGCTAAGAGTCAACGACTGAGCGACTTCACTTTCACTTTTCCCTTTCATGCACTGGAGAAGGGAACGGCAACCCACTCCAGTATTTTTTTTTTTTAATTTATTTTAGTTGGGGGCTAATTACTTTACAATATTGTAGTAGTTTTTGCCATACATTGACATGAATCAGCCATGGGTTCACATGTGCTCCCCCTCCCGAACCCTCCTCCCACCTCCCTCCCCTTCCCATCCCTCTGGGTCATCCCAACGCTCCATCCCTGAGCATCCGTCCCATGCATAGAACATGGAATGGTGTTCTGCTTCACATATGACAATATACATGTTTCAATGTTATTGTCCCAGAACGTCCCACCCTCACCTTCTCCCTCAGAGTCCACAGGACTGTTCTATGCATCTGTGTCTCTTATTCTGTCTCACATATAGGGTTACCATTACCATCTTTCAAATTCCATATACATGCATTAGTATACTGTATTGGTGCTTTTCTTTCTGGCTCACTTCACTCTGTATAATGGGCTCCAGTTTCATCCATCTCAATAGAACCGATTCAAATGTATTGTTTTTAATGGCTGAGTAATATTCCATTGTGTATATGTACCACGGCTTCCTTATCCATTCGTCTGCCGATGGACGTCTAGGTTGCTTCCGTGTCCTGGCTATTGTAAACAGTGCTGCGATGAACATTGGGGTACACGCGTCTCTTTCAGTTCTGGTTTCCTCGGTGTGTATGCCTAGCAGTGGGATTGCTGGGTCATATGGCAGTTCTATTCCCAGTTTTTTAAGGAATCTCCACACTGTTCTCCATAGTGGCTGTACTAGTTTGCATTCCCACCAACAGTGTAAGAGGGTTCCCTTTTCTCCACACCCTCTCCAGCATTTATTGCTTGTAGACTTTTGGATAGCAGCCATTCTGACTGGTGTGTAATGGTACCTCATTGTGGTTTTGATTTGCATTTCTCTAATAATGAGTGATGTTGAGCATCTTTTCATGTGTTTGTTAGCCATCTGTATGTCTTCTTTGGAGAAATGTCTGTTTAGTTCTTTGGCCCATTTTTTGATTGGGTCGTTTATTTTTCTGGAATTCAGCTGCAGGAGTTGCTTGTATATTTTTGAGATTGTTTGTCTGTTGCTTCGTTTGATATTATTTTCTCCCATTCTGAAGGCTGTCTTTTCACCTTGCTCCTAGTTTCCTTTGTTGTGCAAAAGCTTTTAATTTTAATTAGGTCCCATTTGTTTATTTTTGCTTTTATTTCCAATATTCTGGCCACCCCAGTATTCTTGCCTGGAGAATCCCAGGGACGGCGGAGCCCGGTGGGCTGCTGTCTATAGGGTCGCACAGAGTCGGACACGACTGAAGCGACTTAGCAGCAGCAGCAGCAGCAACCCATTTAGCAAGGTTTCTGAGACTGTTATAAAAAATTATCTCAGAAATAAAACCTTTACAAGGGCCTTGAAAGACATTTCTCAACTCTGGACCTCTGTTTAATTTGTAAATAAAGAGTGGATTAAATTATTTTTTAAAGTCTTTTTCAGCTCCAAAATTGTGTGTGAGTAATTAGGCACTTTTCTTAATTTACTAAAGTGTAAGCTAAGCGTTACAAATACACATTAAATACTATTTTTATAGACTCAAAGTAACCTAACTTTTTAAATGCTTATAGCAGAAGAAAAAAGTGCACTGTATTTAATTATACTGAACTCTAAAACTTTGTTTTATCATAGACCAATATTAAAAACATAGTTTATATTTTTGTACAGCTTCCAAACCAACTCTAAACTATAAAGTATTTTGCATCCTCAGTTCCTCTTTTGAAGATGTGCCCTCCTTCTAGCAACCTTTCATTCACACTAATTACTATAACCGAAAAAGTGATAAAGACATCCTTCTCAAAAGTATCGCATTTTCACAAAGGGCAAGAAGCCTTCAAGGAGAATGTTTAAAGATAAAACGCTCAGCATTAGAACAAATGAAGAAAATATTCTTTAGGGTATGGCTTATAGGTAGGAAGGAGAGAAGGAGTAGGAGTGAAAAAGAATGTATGTGACCATATATATTCAAGACTGTTACCTTCCTGGTTGGAAAGAGTATATAAGAACGACTTGTGTTTAAATGAACAGTTTGGAAAGCTTTTGAAAGAAAATTATTAAAATTCCATAAAATTTTGTCCTTTGAAAAAAATTAAGATACTATTTGTCTTTCTTCACTGGTATTAATCAGTTATGCAGGCACCTTTTATATATTTTATGATATAAAAGGCACACATAAAGATATAAAGCACTTTTTTGGTGGTGCTAGTGGCAAAGAATCTGTCTGCCAATGCACGAGCCACAACAGATGCAGGTTCAATCCCTATGTGGGGAAGATCCCCTGGAGGAGGAAATGGCAACCTGCTCCAGTATTCTTGCCTGGAAAATTCCATGGACAGAGGAGCCTGGCGGGCTACAGCCCATGGGGCTGCAGAGTCAGACACAACTGAGTGACCAAGCACAAAGACATAAAACAAGCAACACACAAAATACTATTAATCGGTACCATACTTAAGAACCAAATTTAAAACATTAATCCAACAACATCACCCTATCTTGCACCGTTCCTTAATAATTCATGAATTATTAAGTTCTTGGTAAGCTATAAAGCATGTTAATGTAATCCTATTATTACTCAACTGCTTTGCTCTTTTCCTCTATGTTAGTGGCTACTATAAACCACAGTATCATAAAAGAGGCTACAAGTTCCAAAAGAACTGCAGGTGAGCGTTCCAATGCTTTTATTACAAGGGAATTTTGTTTCAGAAAATATATTGCCTAAAGAAACATTTTAACCATCCCAAACAGAAGCATTCTGGACTAGGAGAAACACTGCGAGGAAAATGTAGCCTACCTTGAGCTAAACTCTTCTAAGTCCTTTGCCTCTTAAGAAGTGGGATGAGATCACTCGCCATGTCAAGCCACAGAGCGCTCTTATTCTTCTTTTTGTGACGTTCAAGAAGCCAGACCACACATCCAAGATTTTTTTAAAAAAAACAAGATAAATATTCAACCTTTCTGTTCTCTCTTTAAATTGTCATCTTATTAGCTTCAATTTAAAAGTTATAATGGTGACTGCCAAATCCCCATCTTCATTCCTTAAGTTCCTATATCTCTAACTTCTCTTAGAAACATTTCCAATTATGGCTCACAAATCCAAATTTCAACCTTACTCAGCTTCTTAAAACCAACTCCTTCATGTTCCACTCAAAACTCATAATCTGGAATCTTCATTGATTCCTATTTACCATACACTAAAAACAACTGACAAGCCCTAACTATACCTCCATCTTTCAAATCAACAAAAATATTGTGACTGAGCAAAAAAACTACAGTAGACAAAGCCTACAGGAAATAAGAAGCATAAGACAATGTGTTCCTTTTCTTAAGAACTTTTCAATTCAATAAAATAAGAGAGCTAACTGATAACTGTAATGATTACAATGTACTGAACTCTTACTATACGCCAAGCACTGGGTCGAACCATCTTCATGCATTATCTCAAAAAAACAAAAACCCCGTAAGACACTATGATCTCCAAGTGACAAAAACAGTATCTGTAGAATCTGAAGTGTACAAGGTCAAACAGCTACAAAATGGTAGAGCTTGAACTCAAAAATAGCTCTGACTACAAAGCCCTTGCTAACCATAAATAAAACATACAAAACAATGCAACTGCCAAAAGAAAGATACAAACAAAAGCAGCAACTTTTCTCAAATTGATCTCTTCTCCATTCCCACTGCCAACACCCTATTTCAGAATTTCTGCAAAGCAGGTACTGAGAGAGGTGCTTAAAAATCACACAGGGAGCCTGTTTAAATAAATGGTCCTAGGACCAACCCATAAGATTCTGAACCACTGGGCAAAAGGTGTTTCT
This sequence comes from Okapia johnstoni, assembly GCA_024291935.2. Lineage (NCBI taxonomy): Eukaryota > Metazoa > Chordata > Mammalia > Artiodactyla > Giraffidae > Okapia > Okapia johnstoni. The sequence goes on along the minus strand of CM044319.1, from coordinate 40,752,511 downwards.
GATGCATTTTTTTAAAAAACTATACCCCTAATTATTGCTCATTCACTCATTTATTCATTCATTCATTCAACGATTCAGGTTCCTACTATGCAGCAAGTCCAGTAAGTTCACCCCAAACATCTCCTCTATACCTGATCCAACTAAATTCCATTCCAGAAATATTCTAATAACCCTATTTCCAACATTCATTCACCTGTGTACTAGATTTTTATGCCCTATCAAGTAAAATTATTTTGATCAAAGCTTTCCCGCCATATAATGAACACCTGGTACACAAGAAGAGCTCAATAAATGTTAGTACCTTTTCACGTTACATAATCTAGATCTGCACTGTTATTACAGACTTCAATTCATAAGGTAGGGGAAGTGGTGCAACATATGCTAACAGGACTAAACACAAACAGCTCTCTGCCCTCTCCACTATATATGCTTTTCCTTCCCCTGCCTCAATCCAAATCCTTAAAGAATTTATATCCTATCTTCACTACAAGTTCCTTGACTCATCCTGACCACAATAATCTTTCTTTCCTTACTAACCTATAGGACAGGAATTACTACTGCCAGAAAAGGAAATATCTTAACATTTGATTAAGTGCATTCTTATACATCCTCTAAATTCCTTCTTTAAAAAATATTTATTTACTTATGGCTGTCAGGTCGTCTTAACTATGGCACAAGGGCTCGGTAGTTGCCTTGAGGCATGTGGGATCTTAGTTCCCCAACTAGGGTTAGAAACCCAAATGCTCTGCACTGGAAGGCAGATTCTTAACCACTGGACCACCAGCTAAGCTCCGCTAATTTCTTTTTAATGATTTTTCACTCTTGTCTCATTAAGATTCTTGAGAGCTGATTGTACTAAACACTTTCATTATAATTCCAAGAGTTTCTGACCTGCTAAGTATTTAAGTGTTAGTTGCTCAGTCATGTCAGATCTTTGGGACCCTATGGACTGTAGACCACCATGATCCTCATCCATAGGATCCTCCTGCGAAGAACACTGAACCCGGGTCTCCTGCACTGCAAGCAGATTGTTTACCACTGAGCCACCAGGAAAGCCCCCTAGTAAGTACATAGTTAGCCTTGATAAGACAACACCACTTTTTCCACCTGTGCAAGTAATCTTTAAGTTACATTGCTTTCTGCCTTTTTAACAACATATATTTCTCTTTTAAAAAATATCTAAATGATTCAAAATTGTCAACAGCTCATCCTCTATGTAAGGAGACTTATATAGTACAGTGTCTCTAACACAGGTATTTGCTACAATACCTTGGGTCAAGTAGTTTAACTTCTCTAAACCTACATTTTCCAGTCTAAAAACGGAGGCAATACTTCTCAAGCCAATATGAAAAGTAAATGAGATAACACAGACATTTACAACAGCACTTGACACATAATTTTTGGTAAATGTTAGCTGTTAGTATTTCCTGATAAAACCTTTCTGGAGATTAAATTTAATCATTTCTAAAACAAAGTGACAAAAAAAAATAAGCTGGTGAATTCACATATCCAGAAAAAAAAATCTAAAGTAAGTCAGATTGGCACAGAAAGGTTTCTTTAATTAGTAAGGCTAGGATTTTTTAAATAAGATTACTTTAAGCAAGGATAGAGTTAACTTTACTAATACAAATAATCAATGTGCATAGTTCCTAAGAGGAGTCCACACAGTGTTAACAGAAAGAACATGGGGCTTAAATACAAAAATAAAAATAAAAATTAATAAAATAAACTTAAATACAAATAGCAACTCTCACACTTAACTACATGATATCAAAAAAATAAATTCTCTATCCTATTTTCTCACTTGTAAGATGAGGTAAAAATAGCTGTCACGAGATTAAATAAGTTAAGTAAAAAGCCTGACCAACAGATTCTCCACTAGTCGATCTTTCCCTTCTGTGCTTAAAAGTAAAATTTCCAAACTCTTTTACAATAAGGCTGAAAAGTTCATTAGATACAACATATACCCAATCCAAAGTCAATATTCCAACAAAAAATTGGCAGGCAGAAGAACATTGGAAGGAAAGGAAAGGAGAGATTTTAGACAAGACCAAGTAAGAATCTGACTTTTCAACAGAAGCATGTCTGTTATATTTACTGCAAACAGCATGCAAAACAAGACCCATGAAGTAGTAAGAATTTTAACGAATGTTTTGGTAACAACTAGATACTGTGACTGTTTCTGCCCTTCAAGACTACTAGAAAAATAGCATTACTATTACATACTACATACAGAATTTATGTAAGACACATGGACTTCCCAATTATATTTTCTCCCACCCACTCAGCTCTTCCTCACTGCTCTCAAACATGAGCACCCTATCTGTACTAATAGCTAGAATGTGACTACAAGATGAATATAAGCTCCTCATCCACCAACTCCAACAAAATACTTATGCTTACATTTCAAGATTGCCAAGAAGTTTAATTCAACTAGGAAAACTGCTTAATTGATTCTAGATCCGAATATATCCAAGAGCTCTTGGATATATGTACAGTAAGACTATAACAACTCCGCTAATGGAAATAATTTACTAATACAGTATTTATCAGGAAAAAAAGGAAAGACATTAAAGGGGAAAGAAATTTCACAGTGCACAGCTCTGCAAACAAGCTATAACAAAATAAAAGCATGTAAGGAGCTCCTTTATATGGCTTGAATGTTGAAGAATTCTGGGGGAAAATATGCAAAAGATAACTTAGGATAATCTTAAATTTACAAGTATTACAATATTTTTTAAATGCTTAAAAAACAAAGTTTTCCTCACCACTGGTAGCCCATTTGAGTCCGCACCTTAGTTCTTAAGCAACCCACTCTATCAATAATAATTTGTCCCCAAATTTTATTTTACATTACTATTCCAATACAGATTCCACCCAAATGTATGTAGACATGGTATCAATATGAAAGAAGTATTTTTTTCTAAATTCTTTTCAAAAGGAGTTACTTTCTTTTATGATCTGTGCTTAGGTGATTCTTTATCTTATGCTGAAATAAAGGATCACTGGAGGATCTCTAAATTTGGGGATTAAACTTCATTGTTTCCTAACTTTTACGGCTTGTCTTACCTAAGCCCACCAAATTTCATAGACGGCCATTCTTTTCATCACCTTTTGCTTATCTTATATAATGAAATGGAATGAGCATCTGAACTCGTTTTAATTTTTCACTTATGTAAATGGTAGTTGTGGTTGATGAATGCATTCTCTAAAGTACAAAAGAACACACACATTGTAGGTGTATAATTTGCATCTGGAAAACGAGAGTACTATGGAACATAAAACTCTCTATTAAGCGCTTATTTACAGATGTTTATCAAAGGTCCAATTTCAATCAGCTATCTTCTATATGCTATTAAAGTTGACGGTGTAACTTTACAGGATTTGTATTAATAGGCAACAAGAAAGACCAAAATGCCTTCTGAAAACCACAGTAAGTGCATATCTGGAACTTCCCTGGTGGTTAACACTCTGAGTTTCCAATGCAGGGGGCAAGAGTTCAATCCCTGCTCAGGGAACTAAGATCTCACATTCCGCATGGGCAATCAAATTAAAAATAAACAAATAAATGGATCTCTAAAGGTGGAATTTCAGACAGTGACAGATAGTAAAAGAAAGTAAGAAGAACTCTTAATCAGTTTCATTTAAATCATGACTGTCCAGCTAACCACCTCTCCCTATGAGATAAAACTAATGTAGTAATATAGTCAATAACTGATCATTAAAGCAAAAATATCCTAAGCATAAGGGGCTTCCCAGGTGACTTAGTGGTAAAGAATCTGTCTGCCAATGCAGGAGACTCAGGTTCGATCCCTGAGTGGGGAAGATCCCTGGAGTAGAAAACAACAATTCACTCCAGTCTTTTTGCCTGGAAAATTCCATGGACAGAGGATCCTGGCAGGCTACAGTCCACGGGGTCGCAAAGAGTCGGACACAACTCAACAAGTAAGCATGGGCAGCATCCTAAGTATAGATTGAACCCCTCTCCCCCACACCTCCTGGTCACTCAGTCTGTTTTTTAAACTCAGGCTGCCCTATCAGAAAGAGGTCACTTAAGGATAGTTAACCTCAATGAAATACTCAGCATACTAATTCAAACATAACCAAAATTGTATTTCAAAAGGGAAAAAAATGAGAAAAAGTTAACACCTTAAGATATTACCATACTATTTATTACGGCAACAATTATCTACACTAATTTTATTGACAGGGTAATAATTACTAAAGCATAGAATATTAACTGTGTAGCAATATTTTTCACTGTAACAAAACATACTTGAAAATTCTTTCTCAGTCAAGCCGCCAAATCTAATTTTAAAACTGACGCCAACATAAAACTACTCACCAACTGGACTAAGAAGGAAGGCGAAAAAAAAAACATACTGGTTCAAGGAAATAAAACTGGATTAAGAAAAATAACTTTAATCAGCCACCCATCAAAAAGCTACATAGAAGTTTCAAGGCTAAACAACATCGGTTTACTATTATATTAATAAATCGGTTGTTTCCTTCTGCATGGCTGGGATTTTAGAAACTGCCACACTTTCATAAAGGCATGATCATGAGGATTACAGAGAAATTTCACACAGAGCAAACTAAGTGAGGAGTATACCATCCTTTAAGTAACAATAGTTTGCTAAAGAGTAAAAAGGGAAGGGAAAGGCTGACAATCTGCTTCTCATAACCCCCTTCAAAATTTGGGGAATTGGAGAAGTAATCATGTATCAGCACGGCATTCACAAGCACAAAAGAAAACACTTCCAATACTGAAACATAAAGCAGTCACTCTGCATTAAAACATAGGCAATATTTTCTACGTTAGTATAAAGTGTGCTATAACTCTCTAAAACGCCTATTAATACAAAAGGAACGCCCACTTCCACACCATTCTATACTTTAGTAAACTACACTGAAGATCTATAATAAACAACTCCTTGAAAAGCAAGTATCTCCCTTTACAACTCTATTACCTTCCTTCTCTCCTTAAGACATGGTCACACAATGAACGTATACAACTTAATTTTCCTGGGTGCTTCCCTTCCTCCCTCTCCGTGCAACGCAAATATATTTTTTAAGTTCACAGAAATTCATACCTAGCACCAGTAACTCAGCCTATTTGAAAACTGCTTGATTTTGAAAGTTCTAATAAGATGTGTTCAGGTTGGAAACGAAAAACTACCTTATAAGGGTATAAAAGACTGAAAGCAGGAAGCGGCTTTGACAAAACTAAGGAAGTTACAGCGCGCTTGCTCACTGGGGGACTTTTTTGAGGCAAGAGAAGTAACACATGACATCTTTCTCTCAAATTAAAATGTGACTTGCTTGGCCGGTAGGAACGTAGTGGGAGATGGCAAAGACCGGGAGTCGAAAAGGAAGAGGAGGTGGGTGGTCCAATGAAAGCCCCGATCTAGGTTCCCGTTTTCAGGGTCCGATTCTTCCCTTTCCCCACCCACACCCCGGGTAGAATGTTGTCACAGCAATCTTGCAAAACCCACAAGGAGCGCTTCTCTTTCCTCCCTCCTTTGCCCGGCCAGTCCCCGCGCTCCATTCCCCTCAGTCTCCAAACCCATGGGCAGGAAGGGGCACCGGGGCAAAGGAGGGTCGGCTGCGCGGGGCTCGACGACCACCCCCACGCGACCGCGGGCCCCGGGGAGGCGACCGTCCCCGCAGCCCCTCGGGCGGCGCTGCCCACCGCGGTGGGAGAAGGGCCGGGAGGGGTCGCGCGGAGGAAGCCACTTCTGGGGGGGTTCTGGGCCCCGCGCCCCCGCCCGGCTCCCAGAGGGTGAAGCGCGGGGGATGAGGGAGGCCCTGACTGCGGGCCCCACCCCTCGCCACCCGGCGCGGCCCGGGCTGACACAGCCGGCGGCGGCACCTTGCCGCTCCATTCATCTCCCGGCCTCCTCCCGGCCCCGCCATTTTCCTGCCTCCGCCTCAGTTTCCCCACCCCCGCCCATCAGCCCCCTTACCCCGTGCCACAGTCCACCACACAGGCCGGCAGCCGTCCCGCCATCTTCCTCCTCGCCTGCTGCTGCTGCTGCCGCCGTCTGCTCCGTGCCGGTTGGGGCCAGGGATGGGCGGCGGGAGGTAGAAGCTATCTGACCATCCACGGCCGGGCCACCCTCTCCGTCTGGGGGGGAGCCGGGAAGCCGAAGCAGTAGCGAGAGCAGCAGGCTCGGTCAGCGGCTACCACTTCCGCAACCCGGGCAGGCAGGCAGTCCCCGCCCTGCCCCGCCGCGGCCTCCTCCCCCTCTCTCTCCCCTCCTCCTCACTCCTGCCCCCACCCTACAACTTCTTCCCCTCACACCGCCTTTCCCCGGGAAGCCAAGATGGCCGCCGGTGCCGACGCCCCGGCCAGGCCAGGCCTAGGCCTCGAGCGCTCCCCCTTCCGGCTCCGAGTGGGCGGGGCTAGAGAGCATGCGCAGTGAGGTGCGCCGCCGGCTGCCGCTCCCATTCCGAAGGTGAGGTAGTCCACTTCGGGTGTTCTCCAGGTAGGGGCGGGGAGGTCTGCCCGAGCCTCCAATTCTTCTGAAGCTGGAAGGGCTTTTTAGTTTCAGTTACTTCTGTGCTAGGTTGAGGAGGCGTTGGAACCACATTCCACAGCCACAACTAATTCCTCCGGTGCTCCGGGGAAAACGGCCTAATTGAAACCTTGTCAGCGGCACCCATCCGTTTTTATAACTTGAGCGGCTCCTTTTCTGGTTGGAAAAGAGCGATATCAGACGAAGGGTGAGCAATTGGAGGAGAGAGGAACAAAGGCTGCGCCGTGGCTCCTCTGCCTTGGTACTGTTGTGGTTTTTTTTTTTTTTTTTTTCTTCAGTTACACTTGTGCGTTATTACCACGTGGCACGTTACAAGTGTTACTACAAGGGTTAGATTGTAGGCCATCTGGAGGGCAGGCCTGTGCCCACGAGGAAGGCACACCTCACAGGAATATCCAGGTAAAGACCTTACACAGATAAGCCTTTGGTGGCTTTGAATGAGGAGAAAAAAGTACTCTCCGGAGTAGTTTAAGATTGTACTATTCTACTTGCAGGATGAAACCAAGGATTAAGGACCAAAATTTTTAATTAAAAGTTAAAAACTAGAAATCCTAAAACAATGGCATTTAAACTTCTCAAAGTGTGCATCAGAATTCCGTGGAAGGCTTGTTAAAGCACAGAATGCTGGACCACACCCCCTGAGTTCTCTGATTAGGTGGTCTGGAATGGGGCCTGGTAATTTGCATTTCTACCCAGTTCCTAGGTGTTGGTCTGGGACCTCCCCCAACCTGGGAAACCTATAATGTTAATAGCTTTTTTCTCTTCTGGTTTATCTTCTGGTAAACCATGTGAATTCACTTATAGGTGACTGAAATAAAAATACTTTTCGTAAGAAAGGATGTCTAATTACTCCAGAAGATCACATAGAGTGGTGTTAGACCAGCCTGGGCAATGGAATTTAAGCTTTTCATTCATTTGGCAAATAAGAATTTCTCACCCATTCTGTTAAGGCATGGACTATGCTGACCGTTAATATTCAGTAGGCACAAGATGGATAAGTTCTCTGCGCTGCAGAGTTTACAGTTTAGTGGAGAAACATACAAATTGTATTAAGAGCAATAGAAATTATAAAGCAGAGGGCTCTGAGAAATGAGGAGGAGGGGTGAGTGAATGGGAAGGAAGCAAAAGGTAGGAGAGGCTTCTCTGACAAAAGTGAAAGTCGCTCTCGTGTGTCATACAAATTGTATTAAGAGCAATAGAAATTATAAAGCAGAGGGCTCTGAGAAATGAGGAGGAGGGGTGAGTGAATGGGAAGGAAGCAAAAGGTAGGAGAGGCTTCTCTGACAAAAGTGAAAGTCGCTCTTGTGTGTCCGACTCTTTGTGACCCCGTAGACTATACAGTTCATGGAATTCTCTAGGCCAGGATACTGGAGGCCGTAGCCTTTCCCTTCTCCAGGGTATCTTCCCAACCCAGGGAGTGAACCCAGGCCTTCTGCATTGCAGGTATATTCTTTTACCAGCTGAGTCAGGAGAGAAGCCCAAGAATACTGGAATGGGTAGCCTATCCCTTCTCCAGTGGATCTTCCTGACCCAGGAATGGAACTGGGGTCTCCTGCATTGCAGGCAGATTCTTCACCAACTGAGCTATCAGGGAAGCATTTAAATACTGAGGGCTGGAAGATGGTAGGAGATAGGGGCGAGAGTGAGGAGGAAGGGGAGCCCTCCAGGAAGTGAGAACAGCAAGAGTCAAGGCCCTGAGGTGAGAATGAGCTTTTTTCTTCCACAAATTTAAAGAAGGTCCAAGTGTTCAAAGTGAAATGAGCCAGGGAAGAAGACAGAATGGGAGGTAAAGCCTGAGACAAGGAAGAATCAAATGATGCGAGAATTTGTAAACTTCTTAAAGCATCTTAAAGTTTAGCCTAAAAGCAACTTGGAATCCATCAGAGACTTAAGGAAATATTCTGCCTGCTTTGTAAGGAATGGATTCTACAAAGTTAAGAGTGAAGTGAATGCTTATATAGCATATATGATGTTGGCATTAAGAAATAGAAAATGTGAGGAGTAGCGTCCAGATGGGATTAGATGTGTACAAAGGAGACTTACTAAGAGGCGTCATCATCATTACCATCCACTGGTGCCCAGCACTTCCACAGCTACTCATATGAAATAAACAAACAAACAAATAATCCTCAGGGGCATCTTTCCTCAGAGATCGTCTTCCAAGAAGTCAAACAAGTGGTTCTTTGTTCAGGTGCCTTCTGTTTTTTCACTATGCATAGAAGATGGTATATGAGGATTCTTTGCTGCCTTTTCCACCATCAAGTATTTAAGGTTTGGGGGGAGAGCAGATGCCTGAAGATTGGCCCTGACAGAAGACAGAGATGTGGTTTGGTTGGAGTAGACCAAATGATTGTTTCCGGTATGACAGGTAGTATGTCTGGACTAAAGGGATCTTACCAAAGGGGTCTCAAGAACAGAGGTTTGGAACTTGAACTCAGGGAAGTTCTCCTGCTCAGGGAAGCCCACAGCGATAGATCCTCAAAATGGCTGTCCAAAATGCTGGCCTTGGGTGGGTTGTCATGGAAGTAATTACATCAGTGTTCAGAAACTAGAATGCTTCCATGGTCCAAGCAGGCAGCCTTTTAAGTGAAAAGGGCTATGAGGAGGGTATGGCAACATGGAGAGACCACAGAAGACAGTAGAAAACTGTTGCTATGTAAGAATGTAGGCCTTGTGTTGCCAAAACCTTTTTTTTCAAGAAAGGTTGGAAATACCTGTATTTTTATCTGTTGGTAACTAATTTTTTGAAGACCATATCTGACCCACTGGCTACCCATTTTCAATGTTTGATTCAAGAGACTTTAATGTTTACTGGTGTATTACATTCAAATATGAACTTCATGGTAGTTACTGTATCTCATTCCATAGACATGAGGAAACCTGCAGTCTCTTTCACAGAGTCAAGACCCGTCCCTCGTCTGTAAAGGCAGTGACTTCTTAGAAGTGTTTCAGTTTCCAGCACTTGTGAAAAGTGTCATTTGTGGAGGTTCCTCATAACTTGCCTACCCAAACGCTTTGCCTGCGTAAGACCCTTTCCACTTCCTGCTTGCTGCATGCCACATTGGTCAGCATCTGTACTGCTGTGGTGGCTCAGCCTTCTTCAGCTATGCAGAACCTTCTGAGGCATATCCAGCCAAAGCATTTCTGACCACCCTTTTTGCATATGCACTCCTCTTCCTGCTTGCTGCTGCTAAGTCACTTCAGTCGTGTCTGACTCTGTGCGACCCGATAGATGGCAGCCCACCAAGCTCCGCCGTCCCTGGGATTCTTCCTGCTTACCCTTCTCCAAATACTGAGAAGCAGAGGATGTAAGAGCTGGAAGGCCTCTTGGGGATGATCCTTGATAGATATGAAAAGGAAAGCAGTGGTGGGTGGGTGGGATTTGTTTGACTGCCCTAAATTCACTGCTGCCTATTAGTACCCTGGTTTTCCTTTTAGTTCAGGTCAACCAGGTGCTTTGTTCTTGTCAGTTTCCAAACCCAGTTCCTAGCCTTTAAGCATCTGTCCATCTTAACAGTATCCTTCCAATAAATCCCCTTTTGCCTAAGTTAGCAGCAGTCAGTTTCCGTTACTTGCATAAATTTAAGAGCCCTAAGTGATACAGAAGCCCAGAGAGTTTAAATGATTTTCCCGATATCTTAGAGAAACTAGGGAACAGGGTCCAGACCAAAACCCGGTTCTGACCCCTTTTCAGGACTCTTGAGTTATAATGCCACAAGCATTGTTTAATTTTGACTGCTATACTGGTTACAGGTTACCATGAGATTTCCTAGGTCACTCCTATTCTTTAACATCAATTTAGCAAATGTCTCTGAATCTTAAAATGTCCAAGAAATTCACAGCACTCCATTTCCATTATTTTAAAGTGGGAAGCAATAGTATTTTTTTAAAAAAATTAACTTGGGTACTTGTTGCACAGGTGACTATTTGCAAGTTGTCAGACCAATCAAATCTATAGAGAGCATTGGTTAAGGCAGATAGATAAATGGTCAAGATGTCCATGCAGCCTAGTAGTCATAGGGGATGATGGCTATGAACTGTGGCTTCTCATTTCTCAAGTTGTGTGACCTTAGATAGCTTAGTGTATAAAGGGAGCACTGACCTTGATATCAAGAGACTTGAATATCAGCTTCTTATATTAATGTTTATTCATCTTTAGAAATGGTAGGAATATCTATCGCACAGAGTTGTTGTAAAGCATAAATTTTTAAAAAGCATGTTTGCAAATTATAAAACAACTATATGAAAAGATCAAAAGGAATATGCTTGAATTATAAAGTAATGACTATTTTACATATTACTTATACAGACCTAAAGTTTTAAAGTTTGTCCCTCTTCACAGAAGTTATCTTGGGGCCTGTCTGCTAACCCTCTTAACACTACCATCATGCAAATTCTTTTTAGAAGGTTTCCTTCAGACTTGCCTTCAGAGCCTGTTGCACATTCCTTTAAATATCTTCATTGGTGGCAAATCTTGGCCCTTGAGTGTTTACATGTCTCACATGAAGGCACAGGTCAGCAGTGGCCTGCCACAGGACAGGAGCTCTGGCTGCTGCAGACCTGGGTCAGGCAGCATGTGGCATAAGCCCTCTTGGAGAAGGTCGCCATTAGCCCCACCATAGAGCTGCTGAGCAGACAACCCACAAACTGCAGAACAATTATACCAAAGAAATTGTCACACTGTTAAGAAAGTTCTAGGACCCAAAACAGATTTATAACCTGAGATCGGGCAAAGGGAAGGAGAAGACAAAGAATTTGACTTTGGAGGGCAGTGGGATTTGAGTACAGAACTTCCCACAGGACTGGGGAAACAGACTCTTGGAGGGCATGAACAAAACCTAGTGTGCACCAGGAGAAAGGAGCAGTGTCCCCACACGAGACTGAGACAGGCTTGCCTTTGAGTGTCCAAGAGTCTCAGTGGAGGCATGGGTCAACAGTTTGGCCTCAGGTCAAAAAAAGAGAGGGAACACAGCCCCACCAATCAACAGAAAATTAGACTAAAGATTTACTGAGCACGCCCCTGCCCAGTAAACAAGACCCAGTTTCCCCCACAGTCAGTCTCTCCCATCGGGAAGCATCCATAAGCCTCTTATCTTTATCCATCAGAGGGCAGACAGAATGAAAACCACAATCACAGAAAACTAACCAAAGTGATCACATGGACCACAGCCTTGTCTACCTCAATGAAACTATGAGCCATGCTCTGTAGGGCCACCCAAGACAGGTCATGCTGGAAAGTTCTGACAAAACATGGTCTACTGGAGAAGGAAATGACAAACCACTTTAGTATTCTTGCTTTGAGAACCCCATGAACAGTATAAAAAGGCAAAGACATATGACACTGAAAGATGAACTTCCCAGGTTGACAGGTGCCCAATACACTACTGGAGATCAGTGGAGAAATAACTCCAAAAAGAATGAAGAGACAGAGCCAAAGCAAAAACAACACCTAGTTGTGGATGTGACTGGTGATAAAAGCGAAGTCTGATGCTGTAAAAAGCAATATTGCATAGGAATCGGGAATGTTAGGTCCATGAAGCAAGGCAAATTGGAAGTGGTCAGACAGGAGATGGCAAGAGAGTGAACATCGACATTTTAGAAATCAGTGAACTGAAATGGACTGGAATGGGTGAATTTAATTCATATGACCATTGTGTCTACTACTGTGGGCAAGAATCCCTTAGAAGAAATGGAGTGACCCTCATAGTCAACAAAAGAGTCCAAAAGGCAGTACTTAGATGCAATCTCAAAAATGACAGAATGATCTCTGTTTGTTTCTGAGGCAAACCACTCAATATCACAGCAATCCAAGTCTATGCCCCACCCAGTAATGCTGAAGCAGCTGAAGTTGAACGGTCTATGAAGACCTACAAGACCTTCTAGAACTAACACCAAAAAAAGATGTCCTTTTCAACATAGGGGACTGGAATCCAAAAGTAGGAAGTCAAGAGATACCTGGAGTAACAGGCAAGTTTGGCCTTACAGTACAAAATGAAGCAGGGCAAAGGCTAACAGTTTTGCCAAGAGAATGCACTGGTCGTAGCAAACACCCTTTTCCAACAACACAAGGGACGACTCTACACATGGACATCACCAGATGGTCAACACTGAAATCAGAGTGATTATATTCTTTGCAGCCAAAGATGGAGAAGCACTATACAGTCAGCGAAAGCAGGACCATGAGCTGAATGTGGCATTCTACAGGAGGTGGTGATCAAAACCATCTCCAAGAAAAAGAAATGCAAAAAGGCAAAATGGTTGTCTTGAGGAGACCATACAAATAGCTGAGGAAAGAAGAGAAGCAAAAGGCAAAGAAGAAAAGGAAAGATATACCCTTCTGAATGCAGAGTTTCCAAGAATAGTAAGGGGAAGTAAGAAAGCCTTCCTCAGTGATCAGTGCAAAGAAACAGAGGAAAACAATGGAATGGGAAAGACTAGAGATCTCTTCAAGAAAGTTAGAGATACCAAGGTAACATTTCATGCAAAGATAGGCACAGTAAAGGATATAAACTGTAAGGACCTAACAGAAGCAGAAAATATTAAGAAAAGGTGACAAAAATACACAGAATAGCTATCCAAAAAAGATCTTCACGACCCAGGTAACCACGATGGTATGATCACTCACCTAGAGCCAGATATCCTGGAATGAGAAGTCAGGTAGGCCTTAGGAAGCATCACTACAAACAAAGCTAGTAGGGCTGATGGAATTCCAGTTGAGCTATCTCAAACCCTAAAAGATGATGCTATGAAAGTGCTACACTCAGTATGCCAGCAAATCTGGAATACCCAGCAGTGGCCACAGGACTGGAAAAGGTCAGTTTTCATTCCAATCCCAAAGAAAGGCAATGCCAAAGAATGTTTAAACTACTGCACAATTGCACTCATCTCACACACTAGCAAAGTAATGCTCAAAATCCTCCAAGCTATGCTTCAACAGTACATGAACTGAGAACTTCCAGATGTTCCAGCTGTATTTAGAAAAGGCAGAGGAACCAGAGATCAAATTGCCAACATCCGTTGAATCATAGAAAAAGCAAGAGAGTTCCAGAAAAACATCTACTTCTGCTTTATTGTCTACGCCAAAGCCTTTGACTGTGTGGATCACAACAAACTGTGGAAAATTCTTCAAGAGGTGGGAATACCAGACCACCTCACCTGCTTCCTGAGAAATCTGTATACAGGTCAAGAAGCAACAGTTAGAGCTGGACATGGAACAATGGACTGGTTCTGAATTGGGAAATGAGTGCGTCAAGGCTGAATATTGTCACCCTGCTTATTGAACTTACATGGCAGAGTATAACATGTGAAATGCCAGGCTGGATTAAGCACAAGCTAGAATCAAGATTTCCAGAAGAAATATCAATAACCTCAGATATGCAGATGACACCACTCTTATGGCAGAAAGGGAAGAGGAACTAAAGAGCCTCTTGATGAAAGAGGAGAGTGAAAAAGCTGGCTTAAAACCCAACACTCAAAAAAGTAAGATCATGGCATCCAGTCCCATCACTTCATGGCAGGTAGATGGAGAAACAATAGAAATAGTGAGAGACTATTTTCTTTGTCTCCAAAATCACTGCAGGTGGTGACTGCAACCACGAAATTAAAAGATGCTTGCTCCTTGGAAGAAAAGCTATGACCAACCTAGACAGCATATTAAAAAGCAGAGACATTGCTTTGCTTACAAGGGCCCATCTAGTCAAGCTGTGGTTTTTCCAGTAGTCATGTATGGATTTGTGGGCTGGACCATAAAGAAAGCTGAACGCCAAAGAATTGATGCTTTTGACCTCTGGTGTTGGAGAAGACTCTTGAGAGTCCCTTGGACTGCAAGGAGATCAAACCAGTCAATCGTAAAGGAAATCCGTCCTGAATATTCATTTGAAGGACTGATGCTGAAGCTGAAGCTGCAATCCTTTGGCCACCTGATCCAAAGAACTGACTCACTGGAAAAGACCCTGATGCTGGGAAAGACTGAAGGTGGGAGGAGAAGGGGACGACATAGTATGAAATGGTTGGATGGCATCACCGACTCAATGGACATGAGTTTGAGCAAGCTCCAGGAGTTGTTGATGGGCTGGGAAGCCTGGCGTGTTGCAGTCCATGGGGTCGCAAAGAGTCAGACATGACAGAGCGACTGAACAGTACTAACTTGAGATGACTTAAAAACTGCTTCTGACCATGTTTCTAATATGTAGTTCTAGAAAGATTTGTTGAACAGGCACATCCCTGAGATAAAAACATTATATACTCATGGGGACTTTCCTGATGATCCAGTGGTTAGGACTCAGCAATTCCACTGCAGGGGTTATGGGTTCATTCTCTGGTCAGGGAATTAAGATCCTTCATGCCACATTGCATGGCGAAAATCCAAAACAACAACAAGAACAAACAAACAACAAAGCAAACAACACAAAACAAAAATTACACTCATTCTACGTTTAATTTCAGTTGAACAAATATTTCATTTAGTAATATTATCTGTACAGTGTTTGAAATGGGGTGAGATTCTGTAGAATATCACCCTAGTTCCCACCACCACCTGCAAATGATGAATAGTTTATTTAAAATAGAACTCTCCATTTGAAAGAAAATCACAGTTAGACTCCCCCTACACACCATATTAATATAATACCATATTACATATAAAAATAAAAGTCCATATGGACTGTAAATCCTCAATGTAGGATAAAATCTACTCCTCTTTGGCCTGCTAAGCCCACCACTTTCTGGTTCCTGCCTCCCTCTCAAATTTTTCTCCTTGAGCCATTGGCCACATCAACCTTCCAGCTCTTCACACATCCCAAGACCATTCCCACCTGCATCTTCTCCCCTAATTAGTAGTTATTCCTGGATCAGTTTATATCTTATCTCCTCAGAGAAGCCTTTCTTTGTCACTCAGTCTGAAATAGCCTGCCTCACCCTACCACATCACCATGTTTTAATTCTATGGTGAAATGCCTCATGTTTTATATCAGTTCATTGCATTATTGTCCATCTTTACCAACTAGGAAAACATCTCCACTAGAATTTGAAGAGGACCTGGCACATAATAAGTAGTCAACAAATAGTTGACTGGATGAGTTGGATAATAAGGATAAAAATATAAGTATATTAGAAAATCAGAAGAAAATTTACAAAAATAATCTGAAAGTGGAAGAGACATTTTCTTAAGTAAAAGTAGAAACCATCACCATTCATGGAAAGATTTGGTTACATAAATTTCCAGTGGCTAAAGATTTTTTATAGAAATTATGGGATTAGAAAAATATTATATCATGTATGGCAAAGTCAAAATGGTAAGAACAAGGCAAATAATCCTACAGAAACTTTGGCAAAGGGTTTTAACACAAATTCCCTGCAGAAGAAATTTAAATGGACAATTAACATAGACAAAGAGGCTTTTCATTGCTGACAGGGAACCACAAATCAAACAATGACAGATATCATTTTTCACCCATTATTCACAACATTTAAAAAGAGAAAAAAAATCCAGTGCTGAGAATATATAGAAAAATTAACATGTATTGAACAGTGTATGTCAGTTGTTCTAACATTGTGTCAGTTCTTGAAAATGAATTGCTATAGCCTCCTGCAAAGTGAACCACCAATACCTGTTAAAACTTAAACTTCCAATATGACACAGGGAGCTCAACCCAGTGCTCTGTGACAACCTAGAAGAGTGGAATGGGGTAGGGGGTGGGAGGGACGTTCAAGCCAGAGGGGAGATATATATATATATATATATATATATACTTTTGGCTGATTCATATTTTTGTATGGCAGAAACCAACACAACATTGTAAAGCAATTATCCTCCAATTAAAAATAAGCTGAAAAAAAAAAACAACTTAAACTTTGCTTAAGTTAGTCTTAGCATTTGGTGAATCCTAAAAAAATTAAAGCTCTGATGATGGAGAGAGAGAGGTTATGATCATGAAGTATTATTTCAAACTTTGAAGAGTTAGAAATATAGCCTTCATTTCAAATACCTCTGTGACCAGGTTAAAGCTGAAATTTCTTTTAACTTAAAAGAAGAGTCACCTGGATCTTGAGGGACCCTGGCAGTCTCAGCCATATGTCTGTACTAACCTGCAGGGATATGGAGCAGAGGTGATATTTTTGTTTTCTCCTTGATAGCAGTACCCGGATCTTATTCTGGTACCTGTGTTCCCAGTCAAGGACATTTCTCCACCTCCTATGTAGCTAGGTGTGGCTGTGTGGTAAAGTTATGGCTCATAAGATCTAAGTGGAAGTATTTGAGCGGGGCTTCTGGAAAATGCCTTTAAAGAAGGCTGATTCATGAGAAGAACCATTCTGTGTTTTGCCCTCCAGTTTTCTACTGCCTGTAACACAGATCAAGTGACTAGAGTTCTTAGCCAGTAGGGATGATAAACTGAGCTTGAGATAGAAGCCAGGTCCCAAGGAAGGTGGAAAGGAAAAATAGGAGGAGCTCAGGTCACTTATGACTCTGAAGTGCCATCTAAGCTGTGGCCCACACACTTCCAGACTTATTTTACATGTGAAAAAGAGAAACCGGTAGGATTTAAGCCACTATAATTTGACATTTTTAGTTATAGGGAACTGAATTTAATTCTAATCGATAATACCATGACATAATGTTAAATGCAAAAAGCAAGTTGTTAAGTAATACCAGGAGGATATAAATTCAAATGCTTATAGGTGATAGGTCAATAATGTAAAAAGGTGGATTATTAGAGGTGTGAATAATAGGGACTGGAAAGGCCCATGTTAAATTGGAAAGCCTGTGCAGCATCAGTAACATCATCACCACATAGGAATGGATATCCAGATTGTTCATGTTAAATTTCCCTAATGTTTTGCCAACAAAATATTTCCCCTGACTGTGGGCCACTAGTTTGTGACCATTGATTTGTAGTGAGATCCAATATTTGGAAAAACTATGGGAAAAAAAGGGAGGAGTAAGGGAGGGAGAAAGGAAGGAAGGATGAGCCCTGTGTATGTGTATGTTTATATGTGATATAAACAGAAACCATATAGAAAGTTGCACATGAAGCAATGGAGACCTAACAGATGAGATTGAAGGAAGATTAAATTTTTCATTGTAACTTTTGATATAACTCTTTATTTTCTGTCTAATTACAATGAATATACATTAATTTTTGTAATTTAAGAAAATCTAATCAGTCAGGAGGAAAATTGTAGAGTTACCCAAATTGGAAATCCAATGCAAATATCACAACATAGTCATAGAAAACTTTTAGGGTAATTCAGCCTGAGCAAGTTCAATGTGTCTTAGGAGCAGATCATTATGTATTAACACCTAAAACTAAAAATACAAATTTGAGAGAGAAAACACATACACATTGTATGTTGCAGTGATTTTTGTTAGGTGTGGATGAATAGGAAGACATGTAAATACATGCACATGAGAAAAAAAATGTTTCAGAAAATAGAACCTTGATTATTTTTTTAAGTGAAAGATAAAAAGAAGTGCCTTCTGAGTTCTTTGAAGTTGCAGTGTAATCCACTGTGTAATTACATTTAGTTTAACGTATTATGTTGGTTTTTATTAAAACTGCTTCTGGTTTTAGAGCAGCCCAGGTTTTAAAATAGTCATTGTTTTTTTCTACATTTGTCTCAGGCATTGCCATCTCTTCAAAGAACATATTTGAAAAATATTTAGGCTTCTCTCAGTCCAAAACTGGGCATTTGGTTCCAGTTTGATGAGAAGAAACTGAATTATGAATGCATTTTTTCCCTGACACATCTATTTTCATCCTTTGGTAAATCTGACAACCTGTGACAGTTCTCACACTTCTGGAACTCATCTCCCAGTTACAGAAGAAGCTAATAATGATACTGTGATAAATAATGAATTATTTGACTGTTTGGGGTTTATCCAAAATGAAGCTGGTTGGACTTTCTTCTTTCTCTACCCTCCCCCTACTCCAGCCCCTGACACTTACTGTATGCCATGGCAGCATTTATGGTTGGAGAATTATGATCCTCAATATGCTCTAATATTTTGTCAGTGTTTTTTCCATAGAATAATAATTTTGCAGAAGGGACTTTGCGTAACTCCCCAGTTTAGCAAATGAGGAAGCTGAAGTACAGAGAATTAAATGATTTATTTAAGATCTGACAACAAACTGGTAGATTACTTCTATTTAAGTATATCTCTAGGGATTCATAGAAGAGAAGAGCTTTATTGAAAATCCACACAATTCTTATATAATAAGTTCAGTGATGCTATAAAATCAGATATAGTGTCTTATGATCAAGACACATATGATAGTAAATGAGAGAATGCAAACTCAAGCGAGTTTAAGAATAAAAAGGACTTTTTTTCTTTAGAGTGAGTAGAGCTCAACTAAGTATAAATCTCAAGCAATAAACAGTTTTAGTCATAGCTGGATGCAAAGGTTCAAAAGTATCATCAGAAATTGCCTCTCTTTCTCTTTTGGCTTTGCTCGTTATCATGTTGGCTTCATTCTTAGGCACCTTTACTCACACAGTGGCAAAAATGGCTTATGTTCTAACAGTGTATCAGTCCCAGTGCAGGGAGTACATCTTTTCCAATAGTCTTGGCAAAGGAACTAGGACTAACTCTGCATGGCTGCCTTGAACCAGTCGTCTTCCCTAAGCTATTCTCTGTGACTTCCAACTGGCCAAGCCTGGGTCACATGTCCCCCGTCCCCAACCAGTCCCACCAAAAAGAACCACGTGTACAGAAAGTGGAGGAGGAGTAGTCACAAAGGGAAAAATATGTGTTTATTACCCAGAGAATGAATGTAAGGCAAGAAAACACAAATGAAGTCCATTAAAAATTGCATTTACATTGAATTATAAACTGATACAACTAAGTGTCAGTGTCTTGCTTAGTGGTTGGGGGTTCATAGTATGTTCATTGAAACAAAAATACTACCAACTAAAAGCCGAAAAAATAGAAATACACTGAAAAATATTTTTGACTTTGCAAATAAAAGAAAGAGATGAATTGCATGTTTGTGTTTATATTGGTTTAGTCGCTCAGTCATGTCCAACTCTTTGTGATTCCATGGACTGTAGCCCACCAGGCTCCTCTGTCCATGGGATTCTCCACGCAAGAATACTGGAGTGGGTTGCCCTTTTTCTTCTCCAGTATTTATATTGCCAACCCATAAATGAACACAAAGGCAAATGAAAAATAAAAAACATTGGACATCTGCCAAACAATACATTAACCTAAATGTTTAATGATTCCCTCAATCCTGCACATGGAGAGCAATCATATTTTTTTGCAGTAGCATTTATTTCCATTTTATCTCAAATGCTGATGAGTGTCTGCTAGCTTTGCTTAATAGTATTCTGTTGAAAGATATATAATTATTCAGTTCGTAAAGAGTAGTGATCTATACACAGCCAATTTCTACCATAGTGTAATCAGAATTCTGCTCATTCGTTAGTCTATTTGTTCATTTATTTGTTATGTCCCTGTTATGAATCAGGAACAAGGCTGGACTCTTAAGATTAAAGAGATGAGTAATTTGCAGTCCCACCCCTGAAGGAGTCAAAGTACAGTTAGAGAAACAGACAAGTGAAAATTAAAGTAGGCTATGAGAAGAGACTTGCACAGGGCTTTTAAAAACAAAGGCGAACCCTTAGCTCACTCAGCTGAGAGATCAAGGAAAGCTTTAAAGAAGGCTTAGGGAATGCTTTCCAGGATGAAAAAGGAGTGCAAGGTAATTCTGGAGAGAATAGGTGTGCAGTGACACAGGCTTTAGAAGAACTCTGGGAGTTTCAGAAGTGGGTTACAACCGTGACCATGATATGGGGTGTGTACGGGGGAGGAGTCCATGTGAATCACTGTGTGCTAAGTTTGGACTTCATCTTGCAGTTCCAAAACCCTGGCCCCTTGACTGGAACCAGGCTGACAGTAAACAGCACCTGAAGAGCTTGTTAAAAATACGAATTGCCAAGGCCCCACTTTGGAAATTTTAGTTCAAGAGGAATCTGTTGGAAAAAGAAGTTCCCTAACACATGATAATGGGGTACATCCAAGTCTGAGAGCCACTGTGTATGGACAGTGGGGATCTATCAGAGGGTACCAGGAAAGAGAATAACGTGTTTTGGAAAGAGAGCACTTTGCCAGTGGAAAGTTGCAAAAGAGCAGATCAAAACAGGAGATGGAGAGACCCAATAGGAGACCTTTGTGATAGAACAAATTAAGAAATGGCAGGTACCTGCACTGTAGCAAAAGCAGATGTTCAGAGATGTTTCTGAGAAATGTAGTCATCAGCACTAGATGATCTGTTTGATGTGGGAAGCAAAGTGTGTCTGTCTGTGGGAGGCAGGGGGTGGAATTAAGTTTATAAAGGGTGCCCATGAGTTCTGGAAGTGAGAGGTGAGCAGGAGGCATGGCTGTGTGTATAGCAGTGTGATGTTGGCTCAGGATGGAAACCAGGCTGGAACTTGCCGTGGACAGGAGACCAAAGCTTGGGACTGGGCTGTCCAAGGTCCAGAGCCTCCAATTTGCAAACCTTGAAGTTGAAAACTTGTGAATGACTCCTTGCCTAGGGACACCTCTCTTCTTTGTGCCACCTGTGGGCCCTGCCAACAATCACCTCTCATAGCTTCTGTAGTAGCTTCTTAGACTTTCTCTCTAGTTTATATACTTCCTGAAGCTAGGAATTATGTATACGTACATGTTCTCAGAGCCTGGCCTTGTGCCTGCACATATCTGATGCCTCTATTTCTGGGTGAATGAATTTTATTAATATCTATAATTATAGCTACAGCAGCCTCATTATATCTGTATAGATTTTTGGCCTCCCTTGTGTGTGTGTGTGTGTGTGTGTGTGTGTGTGTGTGTGTGATTATATAAACTGGTATTTCTGAAATTCACATGCTTCCTTTATTATTTTCCAAAATGTACATTTTAATGATAAAGGAGAGTATGCAAAATATACAGCTTTCTTCCAAACATTGATTATTGTTAATGCCTGTATAATTAGTGGATGGCATCTCCTGTAAATATTAATTTAAATTCCACTAAAAAATAGCTTGGTTAACAAAAAAAAAAAATAGTTTAAGAACATTCAATGTAATTAATTAAAGACAAGGAACAATCTTCATTTCATTTTATCTAAATAAACATTGTGGATCCAGAGAGATTATTTTTAAGGAGAGTAGTATGATCACATTAAAGTATCTTTTTCTCATATGATGCTATATAGAATAAATAAGAAAAGCATTACTCAAGCTCATGAAAAAAAAATAATACAAGGACAAAAAATGTAAGACGGATTTGATGGTTACATTACTGTATATGTAAATTTTCATTCTATCCATTGACTGGATGATTCCTTTTTTGTTTATTCCCCATTATCTTTGCCTTCCTTGCTACAGATAAGTGTCTTGTGAGTACCTAACAGGAACATCCTACTTGTAGAGTTTGTAATCAATAGAAAACTCAAATAGTTACAACTTTTCTTTATAATCTACTCTCATGAGAAATCAGTGACAAGTAACCAAACTAATACAGTGATTTCAAAGTGCAATTTCCAAGCAAATACAGGAATGTCTACATTTCAAACTGATTATTTGGAATGGATCCCTGCTGTAATACAGGTAATGAATTGTACCTCTCTGTCAGCCTATTTGACCCCTTGTTACTACCTTGTGTGTGTTGATGTTCTATCCGCGTGATATGGCCTAATTATCATGAAAATCTATGACTTCTTGTTTCCTCTGATCTCTAGGAGACTGTTTTATACGTCTCTACTTATAATTTATGACATGTGTGTGCTGATTCTCTTTATTGACTCAACTCCTATTTATGACTCTGTATTCCTTTTTTTTTTTTTTTTTCACTTTGGCTGTGGCATGTGGGATCTAGTTCCCTGACCAGATATCAAACCCAAGCCCCCTGCATTTGGGAGCCTGGAGTCTTAGCCACTGGACCACAAAGGAAGTCCCATAACCCTGTAATCTGTATGCAGTATCTGTCATACCTCACTGGCTTTGCCCAATCTCTGATTTTGGCTTCTCTGACCTGTTTTGACCATTTGCTACCCCAAAGCACAACATAACATACTGTACTAAGGGCTTAATGTGCTGGCCATTTGCTTGCATGTGTGTGCTAAGTTGCTTCAGTCATGACCGACTCTTTGTGACCCTATAGATTATAGCCCATTAGGCTCCTCTGTCAATGGGATTCTCCAAGCAAGAATACTGGAGTGGGTTGCCATGCCATACTCTACTGAATCTTCCTGACCCAGGGATCAAACCTGCATCTCTTAGGTCTCTTGCATTGGCAGGTGGGGTTTTTTTTGTTTTTTTTTTTTTACCACTAGTGCCACCGGGAAAGTCTAGTCATTGGCCTACTTGCTGTTAAATTCATTCATTCTTTGTCATTCTCTTATTCTGTCTATATGGAAGGAAGATGATTCCTGCCACTTCATTTCTTAGACTTACTTGCCCACGCCAAAAAAGAATTAGGATAATGAAAGATAAAAAGATAAAATAGGAACACGGGCAGAAGAGAAGCCAAGGTATTTGCATCTTTTTCTGAATCAGAGAGCTTCTCCCACAGTGACTGCTTGTCCTCTGTGATTCCCATTCTAGGACCATCTGGGGTAAATGACTCCAGGGATCTGTTAACCCAGTGCCTCTGTTGGTCTCTCCAAACCCTAGAGGTGGAGGGTAGAGGCTTTGTGCTATTGCTTCTCACTGGGCTTCCCCTCTTTCCCCAGTTAGGCTTTCTGGCCCATCCAGCACCTTTGTAACCAGTTCCTTATTAAATTCCCTCAACTGAACTATCTCACTTGGTTTCTGACTGGTCCCCAGAGACAATATTTGACAGATTGTTAGACAAAGAACCAAGTGATCATCATCATCACAGAACTCATGTAGGTGTTTCAAGGTTCACATCCCAAAATATCCAGCAGAGGTATAGAATAGCTAATGAACATGCTGTTGGAAATATATAATGCCATGGAAACATAGTCATTTAATTTTTTAAAGGGCCTTTCATTTATTTCTTATATTTATTCATTAGTAATCTCCCATCAATAGGGAAACCATGGGGAATGAAGCAGAGTGAGCAAAGAACCATGCCCACGCTGAGTCCAAAATAATCCCAAGCATATTTGCCTGCACAAAAGAAAGAAAGATGTAATCAGCACCCAGTGTAGGTAATAAAATACATTTAGCATTGTTAATGTTAAATAACAATGGGGACTTCTGCTCTCCCCCCAAGAAACTCTCTCTGCATTAATTTTTCCATGACACAAAAGCAGCCACACTAATGGCAAGGAAATCCAGGACAGTTGTCAGTAGCCCAAATGGCCTAGGAGTGATCCATCCTTTGCAGGGAAGGCAATGGCACCCCACTCCAGTACTCTTGCCTGGGAAATCCCATGGACAAAGGACCCTGGTAGGCTACAGTCCGTGGGGTCGCTAAGAGTTGGACACGACTGAGGGACTTCACTTTCACTTTTCCCTTTCATGCACTGGAGAAGGAAATGGCAACCCACTCCAGTATTCTTGCCTGGAGAATCCCAGGGACAGAGGAGCCTGGTGGGCTGCCGTCTATGGGGTTGCACAGAGTCAGACACGACTGACGCGACTTAGCAGCAAAAGCAGCAGATCCATCCTTTGAGGTAGGTTTCAAAATCAGGCTTTTGTACTCTGGGAAAAGTTGACACTATGGTTTCATAACCTTGGGTAGGATTCAGTTCATTATGTCTAGCTTTTGAGTAAATTATTTTCTGGTTTTGTTGAAATGTAGCAGAATGAGAAGCTATAAGGGGGATAAGTTTTATTCTTCAACCAGTGATGGGCTGTATGTTAACTTCTTGTCACCAGTGTAACAAAGGACCCACAAACTAGGGGGCCCAAGCAACAGAAATGTGTTGTCTCACAGTTCTGGCAACTAAAGAATGAGATCAAGGTGTTGGCAGGGCTGCTTCCTTCTGAGGACTGTAAGAGAAGGATCCATTCCAGGCCTCTCTCCTAGATTCTGGTGACTTGCTGACAGTCTTTGGTATTCCTTGGCGGGCAGAAATATCATCCTGATGTTTGCTTTTGTTTTTACAGTCAAATCTCTACCATTTGGTGGGCATTTAAGGTCACACATAATTGAAGAAGGGCTTCTCCGGTAGCTCAGATGGTAAAGAATCTACCTACAAGGTGGGAGACCTGGGTTCAATTCCAGGGTTAGGAAGATACCCAGGAGAAGGAAATAGCAACCCACTCCAGTATTCTTTCCTGGAGAATTCCATGGACAGAGGAATCTGGCAGGCTACAGTCCGTGGCGTCGCAAGAGTTGGACATGACTGAGCGACTGACACACACACACATATGTAAAGAAAGTTAAACATTTGTTTTACAAGAACTTCTATGGGCTGAAACGTATACCTGGTACTCAGTGGAAACAGGAGATCTGGGTTCAGATTGGGAGTCTCTCTTGCAAGCTGTGTGCCACTGGACAGTCAGTGTTTGTGAGCCTTGGGTTCCTCATCATTAAAATGGGTATGTTAACATTAGGTTGAATATATAAAATTGACATTTTTGTGGGTCAAAAATCAGTGAATATTTGCAATTTCATGTGATTCAACTTAATACCTATTTCATAGACATAAGGAAAAATTAGAATAATGTTCTAGCACTATCCCTCATATTCAGTAAGTGCCTAATAAGCACTTGATTTATTAAAAGATATATAAATAAAACCTTAAGGCCTAATTGTCATAGTATAATCTGAGTTTATAATATCTGCCCTTTGCCATATGTGCACGCTCAGTTGCTTCAGTTGTGTCCGACTCTTTGCAACCCTATAGACTGTAGCTCGCCAGGCTTATATGTCCATAGGGATTCTCCAGGCAAGAATACTGGAGTGGGTTGCCACACCCTCCTCCAGGGGATCTTCTTGACCCAAGGGTCAAACCCACATCTCTTATGTCTCCTGCACTGGCAGGTGGGTTCTTTACCACTAGTGCCACCTGGGATGCTCACCCCTTGTGATACAGAACATGAAATGCCTATTAATTTCTCACTTCTCTCTCCCTCCCTACTTCCTTCCTTCTTTATTCCTTCTTTCTTCTTATTCTTAAATCTCAGTCCTTCTTTATTTTAGTGTTTACTTTTTTTCAAATAGCTAGCATGTTTTCATGGTTCAAGAACCAAAAGGCATAAAAAAGAATCTCCTATAACATCACTTGTCTTCCATCTGTCCAGAGTACTATTTCTTATATGTTTTCCTGATGTTAAACACATTTAAATGTGTGTTGTTCTGTGTGAGTTCTAAAAATAGCTTTAAATATCTATTTATATGAATATCAGTTCAGTTCAGTCGCTCAGTCGTGTCTGACTCTTTGCAACCCCATGAATCGCAGCACGCCAGGCCTCCCTGTCCATCACCAACTCCTGGAGTTTACCCAAACCCATGTCCATCGAGTCAGTGATGCCATCCAACCATCTCATCCTCTGTCGTCCCCTTCCCCTCCTGCCCCCAATCCTTCCCAGCATCAGGGTCTTTTCCAATGAGTCAACTCTTTGCATGAGGTGGCCAAAGTATTGGAGTTTCAGCTTCAACATCAGTCCTTCCAATGAATACCCAGGACTGATCTCCTTTAGGATGAACTGGTTGGATCTCCTTGCAGTCCAAGGGACTCTCAAGAGTCTTCTCCAACACCACAGTCCAAAAGCATCAATTCTTCGGTGCTCAGCTTTCTTCACTGTCCAACTCTCACATCCATACATGACCACTGGAAAAACCATAGCCTTGACTAGATGGACCTTTGTTGGCAAAGTAATGTCTCTGCTTTTAAATATGCTATCTAGGTTGGCCATAACCTGTGGCCCAGTTCTCTCCAGTCATTCCTTCCCGGCCGGCAAGGAATGGGGAACTTGGGGATCTTACTGCTTTTTTTTTTTTTAATAGAAGGATAATTGCTTTACAGAATTTTGTTGTTTTCTATCAAACCTCAAGATGAATCAGCCATAGGTCCTCAGCTTGTGGGACTTACATCCCCTCTGCTCTCCAGCAGGATGTATACCTCACAGACCACTTTCTCTGAAACCCTTAAGTATACTCACCACTGACTTCCTCACTGGCTCTCCTGGCTCCAGACCTTTCCTAGTCCCAGGAAACAGAAAAGTCTGATTCTTACATACTGTACACAGTCCTTTCAAGGCATGGGCTTTGATATTTTAAAAGCTTAATCTTTCACATTTCTGACAAAATGTGGTCCATTGGAGGATGGAATGGCAAACCACTTTAGTATTCTTGCCTTGAGAACCCCATGAACAGTATGAAAAGGCAAAAAGATAGGACACTGAAAAATGAACTCCCTAGGTCGGTAGGTGCCCAATATGCTACTGGAGATCAGTGGAGAAATAACTCCAGAAAGAATGAAGAGATGGAGCCAAAGCAAAAACAACACCTAGTTGTGGATGTGACTGGTGACGGAAGTAAAGTCCAGTGCTCTAAAGAGCAATATTGCATAGGAACCTGGAATGTTAGGTCCATGAATCAAGGCAAATTGGAAGTGGTGAAACAGGAGATGGCAAGAGTGAACATTGACATTTTAGGAATCAGTGAACTGAAATGGACTGGAATGGATGAATTTAACTCACATGACCATTATATCTCCTACTGTGGGCAAGAATCCCTTAGAAGAAATGGAATACTCATCAAAGTCAACAAAAGAGTCCGAAATGCAGTACTTGGATGCAATCGCAAAAACAACAGAATGATCTCTTTTCGTTTCCAAGGCAAACCATTCGGTCTCAAGTAATCCAGTCTGTGCCCCATCCAGTAATGCTGAAGAAGCTGAAGTTGAACAGTTCTATGAAGACCTACAAGACCTTCTAGAACTAACACCCAAAAAAGATATCCTTTTCATTATAGGGGACTGGAATACAAAAGTAGGAAGTCAAGAAACACCTGGAGTAACAGGCAAATTTGGCCTTGAAGTACAGAATGAAGCAGGGCAAAGGCTAACAGAGTTTTGCCAAGAGAGCACACTGGTCATAGCAAACACCCTCTTCCAGCAAGGCAAGAGACGACTCTACACATGGGCATCACCAGATGGTCAATACTGAAATCAGATTGATTATATTCTTTGTAGCCAAAGATGGAGAAGTTCTATACAGTCAGCAAAAACAAGACCAGGAGCTGACTGTGGCTCAGATCATGAACTCCTTATTGCCAAATTCAGACATAAATTGAAGACAGTAGGGAAAACCACTAGACCATTCAGGTATGACCTAAATCAAATCCCCTACGACTATACAGTGGAAGTGAGAAATAAATTCAAGGGATTAGATCTAATAGACAAAGTGCCTGATGAACTATGGATGGAGGTTCATGACATTATACAAGAGACAGGGATCAAGACCATCCCCAAGAAAAAGAAATGCAAAAAAGCAAAATGGCTGTCTGAGAAGGCCTTACAAATAGCTGTGAAAAGAAGAAAAGCAAAAAGCAAAGGAGAAAAGGCAAGATATACACATTTGAATGCAGAATTCCAAAGAATAGCAAGGAGAGATAAGAAAGCCTTCCTCAGTGATCAATGCAAAGAAATAGAAGAAAACAATAGAATGGGAAAGACTAGAGATCTCTTCAAGAAAGTTGTAGATGCCAAGGGAACATTTCATGCAAAGATGAGCACAATAAAGAACAGAAATGGTATGGGCCTGACAGAAGCAGAAGATATTAAGAAAAGGTTACAAGAATACACAGAAGAACCATACAAAAGAGATCTTCACGACCCAGATAATCATGATCATATGATCACTGACCTAGAGCCAGACATCCTGGAGTGTGAAGTCAATGGGCCTTAGGAAGCATCTCTACGACCAAAGCTAGTGGAGGTGATGGAATTCCAGTTGAGCTATTTCAAATCCTAAAAGATGATGCTGTGAAAGTGCTGCACTCAATATGCCAGCAAATTTGGAAAACTCAGCAGTGGCCACAGGACTGGAAAAGGTCAGTTTTCATTCTAAACCCAAAGAAATGCAATGGCAAAGAATGCTCAAACTACCGCACAGTTGCACTCATCTCACATGCTAGCAAAGTGATGCTCAAAATTCTTCAACAGTACATGAACCGTGAACTTCCAGATGTTCAAGCTGGATTTAGAAAAGGCAGAGGAACTAGAGATCAAATTGCCAACATCCACTGGATCATCGAAAAAGCAAGAGAGTTCCAGAAAAATATCTATTTCTGCTTTATTGACTACGCCAAAGCCTTTGACTGTGTGGATCACAACAAACTATGGAAAACTCTTCAAGAGATGGAATACCAGACCACCTGACCTGTCTCCTGAGAAATCTGTATGCAGGTCAAGAAGCAACAGTTAGAACTGGACATGGAACAACAGACTGGCTTCAATTAGGGGAAGGAATACGTCAAGGCTGTATGTTGTCACCCTGGTTATTTAACTTATATGCAGAGTACATCATATGAAATGTTTTGCTGGATGAAGCACAAGCTGGAATCAAGATTGCTGGGAGAAATAGCAATAACCTCAGATATGTAGATGACACCACCCTTATGGCAGAAAGTGAAGAAGAACTAAAGAGCCCCTTGATGAAAGTGAAAGAGGAGAGTGAAAAAGTTGGCTTAAAGCTTAACATTCAGAAAACTAAGATCATGGCATGTGGTCCCATCACTTCATGGGAAATAGATGGGGAAACAGTGACAGACTTTATTTTGGGGGCTCCAAAATCACTGCAGATGGTGACTGCAGCTGTCAAATTAAAAGACACTTACTCCTTGGAAGGAAAGTTATGACCAACTTAGACAGTATATTAAAAAACAGAGACATTACTTTGCCAAGAAAGGCCCATTTAGTCAAGGCTATGGTTTTTCAGTAGTCATGTATGGATGTATGGTTGTGATTATTGGACTATAAAGGAAGGTGAGCGTCGAAGAATTGTTGCTTTTGAACTGTGGTGTTGGCGAAGACCCTTGAGAGTCCCTTGGACTACAAGGTGATCCAACCAGTCCATCTTAAAGGAAATCAGTCCTGAATATTCATTGAAAGGACTGATGCTGAAGCTGAAACCCCAATACTTTGGCCACCTGTTTCAAAAAACTGACTCATTTGAAAAGACCGTGATGCTGAGAAAGATTGAGGGCAGAAGGAGAAGGAGACAACAGAGGATGAGATGGTTGGATGGCATCACCGACTCAATGGACATAAGTTTGAGTAAACTCCAGGAGTTGTTGATGGACAGAGAGGCTTGGCATGCTGCAGTCCATGAGGTCGCAAGGAGTCGGTCATGACTGAGCAAATGAACTGAACTGAACTGAATCTTTCACCTTCATTAGACTGTTCTCTTCAACTCTTTCATATTTATGATTTTGAAGTCTGTTTTGAAATGCAATAATATCAGGAATCAACTTTGTGTTTCCTTTTAGTCTTCTCTTAAAGCCTAAAGGCAAAATAATTAGTAGCCTGAGGGTGAGCATGCTAGGAGGGGTAGAGACAACAGGAAGAATATGTGGGAATGAGGGGAATATCAGTTAATGTTCAAAATACTGTCCTGCCACTTATGTCTGTTGTTTTTTCTCACCACAACTTCTCACGTAGTGCTCAAACTTGAGGATATCTAACTATCTAGCACCGTGCAGCTTGCAGATTCTTATTTCGCTGACCAGGGATCAAACCCATGAATCCTGTAGTAGAAGCTTGGAGTCCTAACAAGAAAGTCCCTAGACCCTATTCTCTTTGAAGAAGGCTTCTTTGGACCAATGGAAACAGTTGACCTTTAATCTTACTTTACACTTGTGAGCACATCCAGTTTGAAATAAGAACTTGCAATCATAGGAAATAGAATGAAATGTTTTAGGTAAATAGGACTGAATTTTATTTTCAGCCAGGAATTGAATAGCAACATGGCACTGGCTAAACAGCAAAGCCTCTTGCCGTTTAGCAGCTCCTTGGCCCTTTGACTTTGCCTGTGAAGCAGTCCTTTTAGACACAGAAGGGGCGCTGGGCCCTTACTGAGGCAAGACTAACATAGGACAGAAATTGTTCAAAAGTACATGACAGATCAGAGGAGAGCCAGGCAGATTGTTCTGCTGTGCTGTATCTAAATTGCAAAGGAGAAGAGAGATTTGGGAAACAGTGTAATTAGAGGCATTTTAAGCTCCCTCGTAGGAGGAACAGCAAAATATTCTAAATTTGAAATTGTAGTGGGAACTTGAAGCTCCAAGGTGGTAGGGACAAGGATAGGGAACAAGGAGAAGGGAAGAAGGCACAGTGTGCTCTCAGACTCAGAGGGAAAGTATTTGATCAGACACTTCAGAGAATCAGAAGACACAGTTCTAGGAGAAAGGAAGAGTAAAATAACATTTCTCCCAAGTACAATGAAAAGTGTAAGGCTAGAGAAGAAAGAACCAGAGATTGAGGGGGTGGGAGTAAGAACAGGGTTGACAGGGCAGAAAGAACTCAGATGAAAGCAGATTGAATATGTACAAGGCATAAAATAAAAATTGATTTTTTTTAAGTAAAAATATTTCACTGTACAAAAACTCTAGGCATGCCATTAATGTTTAATTTAGATGATCACACTATGTATTTTTTCTAAAAATACTTTTAAAAGTGCTAACCAACCTTTTTGGCCATGGTTCAGAATACAGTTGTGAAGCCTCACATAGACTCAGAGAGTTTCTCCTCCTGAAGGCTAATTTTGTTCTCTACCTGATTCTGCCAAACTGAGAAAATAAGCATAAGTTG
Source organism: Okapia johnstoni (assembly GCA_024291935.2). Taxonomy (NCBI): domain Eukaryota; kingdom Metazoa; phylum Chordata; class Mammalia; order Artiodactyla; family Giraffidae; genus Okapia; species Okapia johnstoni. Next base: position 40,721,262 of record CM044319.1, on the reverse strand, counting down.
TTTCTTCAGCAAAGAGCAACTTTCAAAACTGCTGTCGTTCTAAGAGGAGAGGCAAAAATACCAATGTTTCATGTTTCTCCTAGAAAAGCTTTCTTGTTCAAATAACCCCTCACAGTTATATAACACTTTATGCCTTTAAAACACTTTCAGATGCATTATTACTTCATTTGAATTTTAGTGAGTTGTATCATAAAGGGCACTTTCTGTTTTATGTATTTTTACATACTGCTTTTCTACCATCAAAATCAATAAAACATTAGATATTGTTAAGTAGATTCTTATGCCCTAAAAACTCTCAGCCTTTCGCTATTTCCACTTAGGTTTTTGTTTTGTTTTGTTTTTAGTTTAGTTTTTTTTTTTTTTTTCACTTTCCATCTAATTAGAGAGCATTTTACGCTACTGGTCTGTTGTCTTGACTGTCTAAATTTCTCATCTTGCACTTAACAAAGTAACACAGGGCCTCTAAGACCTAGAAAAAATCCAGGTTGGGATGGACCTCTGGGTCTCTATGTTATAACTAACTGTCCAGGTCATTCACTAATAGTGTGAGAGTTCTGTGGCCTGTTGATGCTGTTGAAGCACATCAGAGGTTATCAACTAGCAACCGATTTTTTAAGCTAGACTAGACCAGGCTTTGAACCCTAGATTCACCATTAATAGCTGTGTGGCATCCTCCATAAAGTGGTGATACCTACTTCATGTAATTTGTAAAGTTTCTAAGTATACTAGAGTTCCTGCTATACAGTAGGCACTGAATGAATGTCCATCCCTTTCCTTACCTCAGAGAAGGAGGACTGTTGAAAAGTGGAGTCACTCACAGTTTATGTGACAAGGACTGGGTTTGATTTTCTTGACAAAAGTAGAGATGGGAAGGCTACCTGCAAACCCCAGGCTAATTGTGTGCACTGCTAAACTCTGACCAGTCCACCAAGCCTGCTGACACCCCAGTAGATTCCATCATCCCCATCAGGCAGATCATGAGGTGCCTACATACCATAATCTCAAAATGGCCCAAATGTATACCATATTCCCAAAGAAGACTAGCCTCATAATTACGCAAACAGTAGATTCAGATAGCACCAGCCAACCAACATCACTCAAGACATTTTGCTTTCCTAATATGGGATGAAAACAGTTGGAGTGTTATTGCTTTAAAAGATATACCTGCTTTCTCCTTCCCTAAACCTCATCCTTGAGGGGATCCTAGACCTGTTCCTCTGTCTGAGTCAAGTTCTCTGGTTTTCCAATCAGCAGTCAGTCTTAGGTCTCCAATGGTCTTTCCTTTTTTCCCCTTTAACACCATGTAAGAAAAACTAGTGTCTTAGCCTCTGGGGAAAAATTCTTCATCTTTATTTCCCTACAGAAGAAGGCAAATAGCTTGATAGATATTGATTCTTTGCCTAAAGGAGAGAACCAAGTTGGAAGAACTGGACTGGAAGGTCAGAAGATTTTGCTTCCACAAGACAAAAATCTCTCTGTGAGAGACAATGGCTCAGTTTCAATTTCAACAAGCATGAATAGACTATATACGTTGTCCAAATACTGCATTGGATGTCAGAGATATTAAAGGGAGTAGAACATATTCCTTATCCTATCCTTCAAGCCTACTTGGAAGAACAAAAGAAACCTATGATTCAACCTATCATGATGGTGACTGAGGCTAAAAAAGGCTCGAAGTGACATGTATATTGTCATATGTGAAGCGGAACACCATTCCATGTTTTATGCATGGGACGGATGCTCAGGGATGGAGCGTTGGGATGACACAGAGGGATGGGAAGGGGAGGGAGGTGGGAGGAGGGTTCGGGAGGGGGAGCACATGTGAACCCATGGCTGATTCATGTCAATGTATGGCAAAAACTACTACAATATTGTAAAGTAATTAGCCCCCAACTAAAATAAATAAAATAAAAAAATTAAAAAAAAAAAAAAGGCTCGAAGTGAAAAGTGCTCTGAGTCATACATAGAGGGGAAATCATCAGCTCTAATGGAAGGAAAGGGAGCTAAGAGAAGGCTTCACAACAGGGGTAATACTGATGCTAATTAGAATCTCTATGTTGGGTCTAACTGGCAGTTATTTTGTGAACATGAGATATATTATGGAGTTTATTGACATTTCTGGTTTGTCCTAATTCTTTTTTCTTTTCAATTCATAAAGTTCTGTTTTACAAACATATATATATATATATGTGTGTGTTTGTGTATGTGTATATATACATACACATGTGCATGTCCATGTATATAAATGTATGTACATGAATATATTACAGATACTGTGCTGTATTGTGAGTCTTGCTCCTGCTGCTTTCACATATGTTCAAGTGTTAAAATATGGTTGAAGCTATGCTTTTTCTACCTAGTAGATATAAATGATGACTTCTTCTAAATAGGCTGAAACTGGGATCAGTATGTATTTTATTATATATGTATACACATACCCTGTTTGACTTGAATCCCCTAAATACCTTCCTTTCTTCCTTTTGAAGACTGCCATCCTTATTTGGGGCTTCTTTAGTGGCTCAGACAGTAAAGAATCTGCCTTTATTGTAGGACACCCAGGTTTGATCCCTGGGTCAAGAAGATCCCCTGGAGAAGGGAATGGCTACCTACTCCAGTATTCTTGCCTGGAGACTTCCATAGACAGAGGAGCTTGGTGGGCTACAGTCCATGGACTTGCAAAAGAGCCAGACATGACTGAACAACTAACACTTTTGCTTTTTCATTCTTATTTTCTGTTCTGTATTTCCTTCACCACACTTGTCATAGAGTTTGCCAGCAGCCTACATACATCCTGTAACCAGCAACATTGCCCCAAGATCCCTTACAAGAAATACCTGGAGAGGCCCATATTTTATGGTCTGGGTACACGGCCCCTGTTGTTACTTTCAAAGCTCCATGCAATTCTGCAACTTCCAAGTAGGCTTGGACTTTGGAGCAAGTTTTCATCTTCATTGTGAGGAAATGCTCTATGCCCTGCGCTGCTCTCTTGATCACCTTTAAGAGTATTTTCTGTTAGTAAAGTATGTAAAATAGAACTTTCAGTTTCAACTCGTCTAAAACCGTCTGTCCTTGAGCTGTCTCTGAGTCACACTGATCCAAGGAGAAAGGATTGGTCCTGCTCGTGTTTTAATGGAAAGAGAGCTTGAAGTAGTGGAACCTATCAAAGATTCCCTGACTGAACCCCAAAATCTGCTTTCTGCTACTTCATCATCCCATATCCATTTTGAGGGAGTGGAGCATCCTTGGCTGAAGCTTACCTCACATCCCTCTATGATATAGGCCACAAAAGCACTTTGCAAACTGTAATGCATTATACAAACACAGAGTCTTATTGTAATTATGTTAGAAATAGCCACCCATTAAAAGATAAAGTCTGTCGGCATGGATCACACCCATTTATCAGTCCTTTATCATCATTTATGTGAACTACTTTAGGACCAAGTTGCCTTATTGTTCCTTACAGTCATTAAAAGGCTACCCATGTGACTGCAGAAGAGCCTAAAAGAGACTTCAACTTTTCAGGAATATTCTTCTATTTAAAAAAAAGTATGATGGACGTTCATTAATTCTGGGTATCTGTGTATTTTTCACTGTCATCTATGGTTTTTTTCTGCATTTTTAATTGTTTTCAAATTTCAAAAATTAAAAATCCTCCTTGGGCCAAACTGCATACCTGATAAAATATATGTAATTAATATATAAGAATAGAAAGCTGATTCTGGTGAATCAACTGGCTCTTAAAGGTAACTTCTAAATCTTTCACATTTAACTTTTTCCTTTTTAAAAAAAGTTCATTTTAAAATTTTTCCTAGCATCCCCTCTCCTACTTATGCTGAGAATACCCACTGTGCTTGTTGGCACATATTTTATAATTGTAGGTAACTGGAAACAATAGCCACCAGATGTAGACACTAAGAATGTAAGTCTGATGACTGATGGTATGTTAAAGAAAACATGTCAAATTTCAAAAGTGGCATTTATATATCATGCTATGATTAAAATGAGGTAAATATATATATATATATATATATATATATATATATATATATAGTGTGTGTGTATGGGGGCATGGAGGGATAAAATTGGGGTGGAACATGAAGAAACAAAATCACCATATAGTAAGGGAATTTCAAGTCACTTTTAAAAATTGCTTGTAAAAATGTACTCCATTTAGCTATAAAGAAAGATGAGTGTTCTTACATTTATGCCTCCATGCCACTGAGTTTGGGGTCTCTTTGGTGACTCTTGCTTCTACTTTTCTAGCATGAGTTCAATTGTTTAACTGCTAGATGCTATCTATGTTTCTCTGGTAATACATTCTAGCTATGAATGGTGATTTTTTTTTTCCACAGAAGCTGAAAATGGGTCAGTGCTCACATCCTTGTCCCTTCCTCCTTAATTTTCATTCTGTAAAGTGTGAGCTGTACCTTATCCTAAGCACCTTAGGATCAGCCTTGCTTCACACTCCCTGATACTCTCTTTCTACCCACCCTGGGACCATAGCAAGGAAACCCCATAGGTGAACATCCTCTTGAACTTCAGCACTTCATTTCTTTGCATGGATGGCCCAGTCTAAAATCTGTCTTGGTGCAAAATTAAAAATCACCTTTCCTGGACTTCTCTGGTGGTTTGAAAAAAAGTGAAAATGAGAGTCGCTCAGTCATGTCTGATTCTTTGAGACCTCATGGACTGTAGCACGCCAGGCTTCCCTGTTCATCACCAGCTCCTGGAGCCTGCTCAAACTCATGTCCATCGAGTTGGTGATGCTATCCAACGATCCCATCCTCTTCTGCCGTCAATCTTTCCCAGCATCACAGTCTTTTCCAATGAGTCAGTTCTTCGCATAAGGTAGCCAAAGTATTGGAACTTCAGCTTCAGCATCAGTCCTTCCAATGAATATTCAGGATGGATTTCCTTTACGATTGACTGGTTGGATCTCCTTGCAGTCCAGGGGACTCTCAAGAGTCTTCTCCAACACCACAGTTCAAAAGTATCAATTCTTCAGCGCTCAGCTTTCTTTATGGTCCAACTCTCCCATCCATACATGGCTACTGGAATAACCACAGCTTTGACTAGACAGACCTTTGTTGGCAAAGTAATGTCTGCTTTGTAATATGCTGTCTAGTTTTGTCATAACTTTTCTTCCAAGAAGCAAGTGTCTTTTAATTTCATGGCTGCAGTCACCATCTACAGTGATTTTGGGAACCAAGAAAATATAGTCTCTCACTATTTCCACTGTTTCCCTATCTATTTGCCATGAAGTGATGGGACCAGGTACCATGATCTTTGTTTTTTGAATGTTGACCTTTAACCCAGCTTTTTCACTCTCCTCTTTTGCTTTCAGCCAGAGACTCTTTAGTTCTTCTTCACTTTCTGCCATAAGGATGGTGTCATCTACATATCTGAGTTTATTGGTATTGCTCCTGGCAATCTTGATTCCAGCTTGTGCTTCATTCAGTCCAGCATTTCGCATGATGTACTCTGCATATAAGTTAAATAAGCAGGGTGACAACATACAGCCTTGAAATATTCCTTTCCCTATTTGAAGCCAGTCTGTTGTTCCATGTCCAGTTCTAACTGTTGCTTCTTGACCTGCATACAGATTTCTCAGGAGACAGGTAAGGTGGTCTGGTATTCCCATCTCTTGAAGAATTTTCCACAATTTGTTGTGATCCACACAGTCAAAGGCTTTGGCATAGTCAATAAAGCAGAAGTAGATGCTTTTCTGAAACTCTCTTGATTTCTCTATGATCCAACAGATGTTTGCAATTTAATCTCTGGTTCCTCTGCTTTTTTAAATCCAACTTGAACATCTGAAAGTTCTTGGTTCATGTACTGTTGGGGCCTCATTTGGAGAATTTTGAGCGTTAGTTTGCCTGCGTGTGAGATGAGTGGAATTGGGTGACAGTTTGAACATTCTCTGGCTTTGCCTTTCTTTAGGATTGGAATGAAAACTGACCTTTTCCAGTCCTGTGGCCACTGCTGAGTTTTCCAGATTTGCTGGCATATTTAGTGCAGCACTTTCACAGTATCATCTTTTAGGATTTGAAATAGCTCAGCTGGAATTCTATCACCTCTACTAGCTTTGTTCATAGTGATGCTTCCTAAGGCCCATTGACTTCACAGTCCAGGATGTCTGGCTCTGGGTGAGTGATCACACCATTGTGGTCATCTGGGTCATGAAGATCTTTTTTGTATAGTTCTGTGTACTCTTGCCACCTTTTCTTAATATTTTCTGCTTCTGTTAGGTCCATACCACTTCTGTCCTTTATTGAGCCCATCTTTGCATGAAATGTTCCCTTGGTATCTCTAATTTTCTCAAAGAGATTTCTAGTCTTTCCCATTCTATTGTTTTCCTCTATTTCTTAGCACTGAGGAAGGCTTTCTTATCTCCCTTTACTATTCTTTGGAGTTCTGCATTCAGATGAGTATATCTTTCCTTTTCTCCTTTGCCTTTCACTTCTCTTCTTTTCACAGCCATTTGTAAGGCCTCCTCAGACAATCTTTTTTCCTTTTTCATTTATTTTTCTTGATCACTGCCTCCTGTACAATATCAAGAACCTCCGTCCATAGTTCAGCAGGCACTGTCTATCAAATCTAATCCCTTGAATCTATTTCTCACTTCCACTGTATAGTCTTAAGGGATTTGATTTAGGTCATATCTGAATAGTCTAGTGGTTTTCCCTACTTGTTTCAATTTATGTCTGAATTTTTCAATAAGAAATTCATGATCTGAGCCACATTCAGCTCCTAGTCTTGTTTTTTCTGACTGTATAGAGCTTCTCCATCTTCAGATGCAAAGAATATAATCAATCTGATATCAGTAGTAGTACTGACCATCTGGTGATGTCCATCTAGAGTCGTCTCTTGTGTTGTCAGAGGATGTTTGCTATGATCAGTGCATTCTCTTGGCAAAACTCTGTTAGCCTTTGCCCTGTATCATTTTGTACTCCAAGGCCAAACTTGTCTGTTACTCCAGGTATCTCTTGACTTCCTACTTTTGCATTCCAGTCCCCTGTGATGAAAAAGACATCTTTTTTAGGTGTTAGTTCTAGAAGGTCTTGTAGGTCATCACAGAGTCATTCAACTTCAGCTTCTTTGGCATTAGTGGTTGGGGCATAGACTTGGATTACTGTGGTTTTGAATGGTTTGTCTTGGAAACGAACAAAGATCATTCTGTCATTTTTGAGATGCACCCAAGTACTGCATTTTGGACTCTTTTGTTGACTATGAGGGTTAGTCCATTTCTTCTAAGGGATTCTTGCCCACAGTGGTAGATATACTAGTCGTCTGAATTAAGTTCACCCATTCCAGTCCATTTTAGTTCACTGATTCCTAAAATGTCAATGTTCACTCTTGCCATCTCCTGTCTGACCACTTCCAATTTGCCTTGATTCATGGACCTAGCATTCCAGATTCCTATGCAATATTGTTCTTTATAGCATCAGACTTGACTTCCATCACAAGTCATATCCACAACTGGGCGTTGTTTTCTCTTTGGCTCTGTCTCTTCATTCTTTCTGGAGTTATTTCCCCACTCTTCTGCAGTAGCGTATTGGTCACCTACTGTAGTCCATGGAATTCTCCAGGCCAGAATTCTGGAGTGGGTAGCCATTCCTTTCTCCAGGGGATCATCCCAATCCAGTGATCAAAGCCAGGTCTCCTGCATTCCAGGCAGATTCTTTACCAGCTGAGCCACCAGGAAAGCCCAAGTATATTCCTCACCCAGGAATCGAACTGGGGTCTCCTGCATTGCAGGCAGTTTCTTTACCAGCTGAGGTACCTGGTCTACTGGTTAAGAATCTGCCTTGCAGTGCAGGGGATGCAGGTTCTATTCCTGGTTGGCGAACTAAGATCCCTCGTGCCATGGGGCAGCTAAGCCCACGCATCCCACAACTAGAGAGACTGGATACCACAACTAAGACCCCATGCAGCCAAAAATAAATAATTAAACAGATAAATATTTTTTAAAAAATCACCTTCGTGATTCTGTCCTTTGGTACTGTAGCCTTCCTCATAAGCTACCCAGCTACTGTTTTTTACCCTTTTATGGTAGACTGTGCACCTTGTGAGTCATGCTCCTGGAACTTTTTGCTTGCCTTGCAATAAGAGTTACCCCAAAATCTCAGAATTTAGAAACATTAGTGCTCCTGAATTCTCAGCAAATTTTTACTTTGAAAATATCATCATTAATAAGTAATACATGGATATATAAGATATATGAATATATGTAAATATGTTTATCATATATATAAATGGCAAAGTATGTGTTAAAAATATAAAATCATGTGTTAGAATGGTTAACATGGAATTAATGAGATAGGTTTTTGATGTAATGATAAACACTAGTAAAGAGAAATAGTATAGAGGCCCTTAATGGGTTGGCAATGCTTTTTTTTTTAAGGGGAGTAAATATGTACAGTGTTAAGATTTGATAAAGCTGAGTGGTGGATATATATATAGGAGTGTGTGTGTTTCTATATTAGTCTCTATTATTGTCTGTGTGCACGAACTATTTCACAATTTTTGTAGTGTCATTTGAACTTCTTGCTTTTTCTTTAATTCCTTTTTTTTGTTTTTTGGCTGCACAGTTTGAGGGATCTTAGCTCCCCAGCCAGGGATTGAACCCAGACCCATGGAAGTGAAAGCACTGAGTCTTAACTATGAACCACCATGGAATTCCCTGAACTTCTTATTCCATTATGCTGGTCCTTTGAACTTTTTCATTGAAATCTTACAGAGGACAGCAGTAAAAGAACTCTGGAAGTGGAAGGAGAGGGGACCTATACAAGGTGGGGGTTGAGAGCTATAGGTCATTGTTAATGGAACAGGAAACAAAAATACATAGAATATGAAAATTGCAAAGAGGGACTAAAGAGTGTTACCTAAAATTACAATAGTGGAATTAAAAATAGTGAGATATTCATGTTGAGTGGTGGGGAGGATGTAAGTGAACTAAGTACTCATGTATCAGAATGTGAAGGAAGCTCATAGATAAAGTCTGTTTGATAAACAAAAAGTCCTGATATGACTGTATTACTGAGAGATAGGGAAGTAACCACCCAAAAGATTAAAAAAAAAAAAACTGTAGCTGTTAAAAAGTTAAACTTAGTTGATTCTCAAGTTTGAGTCTTCTAGAGTCAAACAGACAAAGGGGTGGGGTACGGCCTGGATGTAGCAGCAGGTATTCCTACCTTTTGCAGTAGCTCTTCAGCATCATTGATACTTTTTTATAAATGTGTGCACATACTGCTTTGATATTTGAAAAAATATTTTAAGAATGAACACAGAAAAACTGTCAGACCCAAGAAAATGTCTCTTCAATAATCTGATCAAGTTACTATTCACTTCTTAAGCTGTGTTGTCTGCTTGCAAATAATTGTTTACATCTTCATTTTTCAGTTATCCTAGAATTATCCTTTATTTATTTCTTTCTCTGTTTCTTTTCTTTCTTTTAATTTTTACCCTCTGCAAACATTTATGTATATAAAAATTTGAACGCTGTTTATCCATTCATGAAAAGTTGTTTCTGATAGATTATTTTTTTTAAATTGGAGGATAATTGCTTTACAATGTTGTGTTAGTTTCTGCTGTACAACAATGTGAATTAGCTATATATATATATGTATATATATATATACCCTCCCTTTTGGACCTGCCTCCCAACTCTACCCTCATCCCACCCCTCTGGGTCATCACAGGACCAAGCTGAGCTTCCTGTGCTTTATATTAATAGCAGCTTCTCACTAGCTATCTATTTTATGCATTAGTGTATATATGTCAATCCTCATCTCCCAATTTGTCCCGAACTCCCCTTCCCCCACCACGTTCATATGTCAGCTCTCTACATCTGAATCTCTATTCCTACCCTGGAGATAGATTCATCTGTGCCATTTTTCTAGATTCACATGTGTGCATTAATATATGATATTTGTTTTTCTCTTTCTGACTTACCTCATCCTGTATAACAGACATCCACATCTCTACAAATGAATCAATTTCATTCCTTTTATGGCTGAATAATATTACATTGTATATGTGTATCACATCTTCTTTATCCATTCATCTGTTATTGGGCATTTAGGTTGTTTCCATGTTCTGGCCTTTGTAAATCGTGCCACAATGCACATTGGGGTGCAGGTATCATTTTAAATTATGATTTTCTCAGGGTGTATGCTTCAAATCATTCCTCAAGTCTAATCAAAGCTGGCAGGAAATCTGGAGGAGGGGGAAAAGGAGCTCAGATAGGTTAAGCAACTCACTCCAGATCACATAGCTGGTAAATTGCAAAGGCAAGTGTCAGACCCAATTCAGTCTAACTTCAAAACCAGTGCTCTTTCCTCTGCACCTTCATTTTTAGTTAGATCAATGCTGTTGAGACATATTGCCAAAGTGGCCTCCAAAAGGTTATATCAACTTATACCAATAATTGGTGGATTTTTATGATTGTTGGTCATTTACTTATTCGCCATTAGTAGATTTTCATATGTATATTAACCATATCATTTCTTCTCTGAATTTCCTAATTCCCTTTTTCCTGTTTCCTTACTATGTTATATGTCGTTATGATTCCTCTTGATTTATATAGCCTCTCTATATCATAGCTAATGATTTCTTTATTTTCTTCATTATAATTCTGAGTTCCTAGATTTCCATTCACCTCCTAACTTTGTTTATAGTACTGTTACATGAAAAACAATTATAATTTTTCACATTTTAATCATTTTCTTTATGGTTATGGGCTTAATGTTATTCTGAGAAATAATTTTAACACCCTGAGGTTATAAAAACATTTATATGAATTTTGTTCTTAGTATTTTTACAACTTTCTTTTTTATTAAAAAAATATTCAGGACTTCTCTGGTGGTCCAGTGGTTAAGACATCACCTACCAATTAAGGGGGGTGGGTTTGATCCCTGATCAGAGTGCTAAGATCCCACATGCCTTGAGGCCAGAAAAACAAAACACAATACAGAAACAATATGGTAACAAATTCAATAAAAACTTTAAAAATGGTCCACATCAGAAAAAATTTTTTTTAATTTTCAGGTCTTTGATCTATCTGAAATTTAGCTTAGTTTGTGATATGAAAGGTAATTAGCATTTTTTTTCTTTAAACAATAACTGGCTGTCCCAAATCAATTCTACTTTACATAATGATTTGGTATGCAGCCTTTCAGTTCAGTTCAGTTCAGTTCAGTCGCTCTGTCGTGTCCGACTCTTTGCGACTCCGTGAATCACAGCACACCAGGCCTCCCTGTCCACCACCAACTCCCAGAGTCCACCCAAACTCATGTCTGTCGAGTCAGTGATGCCATCCAGCCATCCCATCCTCTGTCGTCCCCTTCTCCTCCTGCCCCAAATCCTTCCCAGCATCAGAGTCTTTTCCAGTGAGTCAACTCTTCCCATCAGGTGGCCAAAGTATTGGAGTTTCAGCTTCAACATCAGTCCTTCCAATGAACACCCAGGACTGATCTCCTTTAGGATGGACTGGTTGGATCTCCTTGCAGTCCAAGGGACTCTCAAGAGTCTTCTCTAACACCACAGTTCAAAAGCTTCAATTCTAAAGCGCTCAGCTTTCTTCACAGTTCGATTCTCACATCCATACATGACCACTGGAAAAACCATAGCCTTGACTAGACGGACCTTTGTTGGCAAAGTAATGTCTCTGCTTTTTACTATGCTATCTAGGTTGGTCATAACTTTCCTTCCAAGGAGTAAGTGTCTTTTAATTTCATGGATGCAGTCACCATCTGCAGTGATTTTGGAGCCCAAAAAATAAAGTCTGCCACTGTTTACACTGTTTCCCCATCTATTTCCCATGTATATCCTAGCATGTACTAAAACATAAAGTTCTGGGGATTCCTTGGCGGTTCAGTTGTTGAGACTCTGCACTTCCATTGCTGAGGGCCCGGATTCAATACCTAGTCACAGAACTAAGATCTCACAAGCCAAGTGGTGAGGCAAAATAATAATAATAATAATAATAGTATGGCTGCAATCACCATCAGCAGTGATTTTGGAGCCCCAAAAAATAAAGTCTGACATGGTTTCCAATGTTTCCCTATCTATTTCCCATGAGGTGATGGGACCAGATGCCATGATCTTAGTTTTCTGAATGTTGAGCTTTAAGCCAACCTTTTCACTCTCCTCTTTCACTTTCATCAAGAGGCTCTTTAGTTCTTCTTCACTTTCTGCCATAAGGGTGGTGTCATCTGCATATCTGAGGTTATTGATATTTCTCCTAGCAATCTTGATTCCAGCTTGTGCTTCTTCCAGCCCAGTGTTTCTCATGATATACTCTGCATGTAAGTTATATAAGCAGGGTGACAATATACAGCCTTGACGTACTCCTTTTTTTCCTATTTGGAAACAGTCTGTTGTTCCATATCCAGTTCTAATTGTTGCTTCCTGACCTGCATACTGGTTTCTCAAGAGGCACGTCAGGTGGTCTGGTATTCCCATCTCTTTGAGAATTGTCCACAGTTTATTGTGCAGCCTTTATGGAATAATAAATACGCATGTGTGCTCACACACGCATACATATATATTAAATTGACATACACATATATACAAGAATCTAATTCTACAGATGGCCTACAGACACATGAGCAGGTACTCAACATCGTTAATTATTAGAGAACTGGAAGTCAAAACTACAATGAAATATCATCTCACACCAGTCAGGACAGCCATCATCAATTAGTCTACAAATAATAAATGCTGAACAGGGTATGGAGAAAAAGGAAACCTCCTATACTGTTGGTAGAAATATAAATTGGTACAGCCACTATAGAGAGCAGTATGAAAGTTCCTCAAAGGACTAAAAATTGAAGTACCTTATGATCCAGCAATCCCACTCCTAGGCACACATCCAGACAAAACTCTAATTTGAAAAGATACATATTGCCAAAGTGGCCTCCAAAAGGTTATATCAACTTATACCAATAATTGGTGGATTTTTATGTTTATTGGTCATTTACATACAGCACTATTCACAATAGCCAAGACATGGAAGCAAAGTAAATGTCAATTGACAGTTGAATGGATAAAGAAAACATGACATATATATATATGTATAGACATATACACACACACACACACACACTTATATAATGGAATACTAGTCAGCCTTAGAAAAGGATAATGACATTTTCAGCAACATGGATAGACCTAGAGATTACCATACTAAATGCAGTAAGTCAAAGAGAGAAAGATAAATATATGATATCACCTATATGTAGAATCTAAAAGTATGATACAAATGAACTTATTTACAAAACAGATTCACAGACATGGAAACAAACTTGTGGTTACCAAAGGGGACAGGAGTGGGGAGGGAGGGACAGAAAAGAATCTGAAAAAGAATACATACATATGTGCATATATATGTGTGTGTATATAGATAGATAGATACATGTATCTGAATCATTTTGCTGTACACCTGAAACTAATACAACACTGTAAATCCACTATACTTCAATTTAAAAAAAAATCTGTCTTCTAGTCTGCTCCATTAAATTTTTTGCTTATTCCTAAATCAGTACTGTGCTGTTAATTTTGGTAGAATATATCTTCTTGCAATATGTTTTGAATAAACAAAAAAATCTCACAATAAATAAATAAAATTTGTACCCAAAGTTGCTAAATGATGTGTTCAAATTCTTATGTAATTTAGAGATAGAATCCAGAGAGTAATCTCAGTATCTTGAGTTTGGTCATCTTTCATTTTATTTAATATATTTTTATTGAGCACCTATTATTTTGCCAGAGACTCCAGCAGTGAAGGAAACAATATACATCTCTGCTAAATTTCTCAATTTTTGAGAAATAAATCTTAGTTATTTCTTTAGCATAATTGAAAGAGTTGGAATCTTGTACTTTATATTTCAAAGCCTCTTTCCCTTGCATATAAATATTTTAAACTCTACAGTTTCATTTCTCTTTTTTTTTTTAATGCAAAATAGTTTCTCTTCTATACCCAAGTTTGGTTTCTAAAAACCTCTTTGTAGAGAATTCATTGTTGAGGAGCTTAAGATTTTGTGAGGAAATTTAGTTTAGGGAAATTAAGGTCAGAGTTAAACTAGAAAAATACATATTTTCCTTAAACAGTAATTAAAATAACAGCTAGCACATATTTTGCATCTGAAATTAGTAAATAATTTTCCTTCACTATATTTTGCTCGGGGGAAATTTTTCAGAACTTCCCTTTTATGAAGTTTCCAAAGTTTCAGAAGATGCATGATTATATTATTTTAGAGCATGTAAAATTCATTATGAATCTTTTTTTTCTTCCCTATAAGTTCTAATCATTATATATAAAATTTTATGATTTAGAGTAACTGAATCCCACTTTCTAGTCGCAACATGACCCCAAAGAAAGAGAATGACTTGGCTTAGATTTAATTATATGTTTGGGTTCTGAAGTTGTACAAATCTGAAGACAGAACCAGCTTTGCCACAGAATCACTTTGTGACCTTGAGTAGGAGAGATCAATTTTCTAAACTAGGATCTCCACCTATAGATTGGTAAGAATAATAATAGTGCCTCATAGATTGTTGAAAACATTAAACAAGCAAGAACATATAAAGTTAACCTCTTAGTGCTTGTCACATAAGTGTTAAATAAATATTAGCCAGTGCTATTATTCCTGAGATGTTGTCAATATCCTTTCATTACAAAGACCAATGGTTCATTTGAGGGCTGGAAGTAGAGGTACTGTGAGGATATCCATGGAAGTAAAGACTTTTAAGAATCTTCTTGGAATTTGGGGAAAGTGATGGAGTCAGTCCTCGTGAACACTGGCAGTCATTCAGGAACTGGAGGCATCCAGTGGAGTTGCTGCTCTGAGTCATCTTGTTGTCTTGGCAAGTTCAGAGCCCGTACTGCCATGACTCAGCATCCCTCCGTCTGCCCTGCCACCATTCCTATTTCTGCCCACCGATTTCTCAACTTCCCTATGAATACCTTGTGATTTTAGCTTCTCTTTTCTGATAACTTAAAGCTTCAGCTTATTCATAATTTTTCAGTTCCTTATCAAATTTCTAAAAGATAGTGTCTGCTTAACCCAGAAAAATCCCTATTTGGACAGAGGTTCTATGCCAAGCCTCCTCATAGACCATAATTCCATAAAATTGTTTTGGGGTTGCATGCTCTTCCTGGCTCCAGTCAGCTGAGGTAGGAGAACTGGGAGCTAAACAATTAGCTAACAGTCGTGGTGGAACATGGCAGGTTTTCCCAAATGGGGCCATGCAATGACTGCCTTGCCCATAAGGTCTATCATGGGTAAATTATATCTAATCTGTTCAACATAGCAAAAAAGAAATGTATCACTTTTCTTCCCTCCATTCACAGCTATTTTATCATTTTGGTTGGTTTCAAACTTGACACAAAATGGGGAAATTATTGACTCAGTGGCTCCAGGAAACATGAAAAAGTAGATGACCAAACCCAGCCTTTCTTCACATATTACCTTACTTCTTGTTTTAAAAGTATACCCTAGTTCTTTCCTCTCTGATACCTATAAACTGTGCCTGTAACCTTGAGTGATCTACTGCTATCTCAGTGACCTCTTTCCGGTTTACATAACACTTGGCCCACATATATGGTTTATTTTTAGTTTCTCTAGGCTTCTTTTGAACTCCTTTTACTTCCTTAAATTCTTAATGTTTTACTTCCTTTAATTTCAGAACTCACATTTCTTTCTTTTCCTATATTCTTCCGTCTTGAATAGTTTACATACCTGCATGATGCTTCTCATTTCCTTTGTGCTTTACCTCCATGTCGTCCATGGAAGCCTTTCCTCACCTCTTTGTCATTGAGCTCAGGAAGTTGTCTCCTCCACTGACTGAAAACACAGGCATCTCTGTTAGAGAAAGAAATTTTGGTATTCTTTCCTCAGCAAAGTTTTGTTTTGGCAGTTGCCCACTTTTTCTCATTCATTTATTGTTATCTTCACCATTTCCTGAAATTGAATTTGATGAAAGTGAAAGTCATCTTCTTGTTTTTGTTTTTATTGACCCCTTTATCTCATTCTTCTCTTACAGAATCACTAATTCTCCTGCATTCAAAGGGCAAATAATACCAGATAGTGCCTGTGTTAATTTGCTAGGGCTGCTGTAACAAAGTACCATGACTGGGGGGTTTAAACAACAGAAATTAATTTTTTTCACAATTCTGGAGGTTGGAAATTCCAAATCAGGGTATTAGCAGGACTGTTTTCTTCTAAGGCCTGCTCTTTGGGTTGGTGGCAATCTTCTCCCTGCTTCCTCACATGGTTTTCCCTCTCTGTAACTGTGTTCTAATTTGTTCTTCTTATGGGAACACCATAGTTTTAGGTTAGGGCTCTTAATATTGGGAGAAGGACAGGAATTTGTGATTCCCAGGCACTTTCAGGTTTGGAATTCACTAGCCCTGATGACCTTGCGCAGATTGAACTTTTAGTGTGGTGGTGGTGGTTGAGTCATTAAGTCATGTCCAACTTTTATAACCCCATGGACTGTAGCCTGCCAGGTTCCTCTGTCCATGGGATTTCCCAGGCAAGAACACTGGAGTGGATTGTCTTTTCCTTCTCCAGGGGATCTTCCCAAACCAGGGATCGAATCTGAGTCTCCTGCATTGGCAAGCAAATTCTTTACCACTGAGCCACCAAGGAAACCCAAGACTATTGTTTTAAACTGTTTGAAAACAGTTGAATGGTAGTGGAAGAAAGGTCAGCCTTTAAAGAGGTACAGTCCAGGCTTTGAACCACAGTATTACCACTTATCTCACAGCAGCCTTGGATGAGTTGCTTAATCTCTGAAAGTCTTGCTTTCTTTATCGGTATATACTAGAAGGACACCAAGTTAGGAGGTAGTTGCAAGTTCTTTGAGGTCATTATTGTATTCCTAGTCCTTGGCATTTAGTTGCTCACAAAACATTTGCTGAATGAGCTAATGGTTTATTTGGTAACTATCTAGCATGAAAGAAAGAAAGTGAAAGTCACTCAGTCGTGTCTGACTCTTTGCCACCCCATGGACCATGGAATTACAGTCCATGGAATTCCAGCATAGCACCTACTTAATAAGAGGAAATTAGTGTTATTATTACTGCAATATTTTTCTCCTTTTTTGTCATTATTCTCAAATACCACATGTACTTGCATTTCAAATTTCAGAAGATCGTTTGAGGAGGTGTTGGGATTCAGGCGGGGTATAACTGAGAGCCAAAGGGGAGTTATTTTGACCTGTAACTTTTATAATTTTTGCAAGGAAAGTATATTTGTGTATTATTTGTTCTATTAGAAAAATTTTTTAAGTAAACTCAAAACCTCTTTTACATCACTCCATGAATGGTCTACCAACCAGCTTAGAAATTTTTCTTTAATTTTTCATTTATAATTCTGCACTCGCACACATACACACAAACACCAGACACTCAACTTTCCATCTAAAGGAAAGTTGCATATTTTCCTTTCCATTAAGCAAGCTGCCTTGAACTGTGTAATACTTTCCTGCTGGAGAAATATGTAGATCTCTTAGTCTGCCTCACCCTCAGTCATCTAAACCCCTTATCTTATCATGTTCAGAACAATTCCGATTAATTTACTTAAAGCTTTTATCTTATCTCATGAAGGACTCTGGTTACCACATCTCTTTTTCTCTGCAGTGAACAAAGGAGTGCGGTGTTACGTGCAGCCTGGGCAGAGAGTGGCCTCTTAACCCTTTGCTCCCAAGTGACAGTCATCTGTCCAACATTCTCGGCCTGGCTGGTAAGAGCTTCCAGCTTGGGCCTCACTTGACCAAGTGTTCTTTTCAGTCACATGTAGACACCTCAGCATCTCTAGCAGATGGTAAACTCCTTGGGTGTGGAGCCTAAGCCTTCAAACTGTTTAAGATCTCTTCAGCTCAATAGGGCCTTTGTCATGAAGGAAATGTTCCAGTTGGATGAATGAAACTGGAGTTTTGATCTTACATTAAAAAAAAAAAATGACTCAGTCACTACTTGCTATCTACAATAAATAGTTGTGGCTGAAAAGCAGCTTCCCACTATTGTAACAAGTAATTTACAGTTGTCTACTATTTTTCAAGGTTTCAGCTTCCCTTGGTCATGTACTTATTCTGAGCTCTAAACTGAATGTCCTTTTTTTCTCCCCATTTATTAATTTGGCTAAACACATGTTTAACTTCTGCTTCTGCAGAATATGCTGATTTTAGAGTTTATTTTCACTGACAGCCATGTCATTGTATGAGAATATTTTATTGGAGAAATTTCAATTTCTCATCCAGTGGGTTTTGTTTGGTTTTGGTATTTCTTAGTAAAGGCTTTGGAACACCCTGGGCTTGAATCCTGGATCTGCCATTTAATAGTTGTGTGGCTCTGGACCACTTATTTCATTTTTCTAAGCCTGATTTTTTTTTAAATTTGTAATATTGAAAAGATGGCCATAGTAATGATTGCAAGAATTAAATGAGAAAATTATGTTGAGGACTTAGCTAAGTGGCCAGTCCACAGAGAATACTTAGTAAATAGTATCTGTGATTATGATCAAGGTAGATATTGTGAACTTTATTCGTTCATTTATCCATCCATTCATCTGATTGTTACAGCAACGGCACTTCCCTGGGCACTACGGGAAAACAAAACTAAGACATTCTTCCTTCTGCTTTTCTGAAATAGAAAAGACATGCACACACATGCACATGTGTGTGCATGTATGTGTATGTACACTTCACTTACTATCTCTATATATTTAACTATGTAAACTGTTAACTATAAGAACTGACAGTATCCACTTTTTTAATGTTAATCAATTAACCAACAAGCCTTTATTAAATATCCTCAATACTTGATGCTCTGAGGAACTCAGGAGTACTACACACTCAGTAGTTCTTACAAGAAGTTTCTATGGGGCTGTAGATACATATATTACAGCGAGGAACTATATAATTGGGAAATTGTGGGCTACAGAGAAGTTGCTCTCAGTCTGCTGTCAGCTGGGACAAATCCCAGGCACTATGATTCACAGGGACACAATCTCTCATTAATCATGGTTGTGCCAACACCTGCTCTTCCCCCGTTACTCAGCAGATGGAAAGAGTAAGTGTCATGTGAAAATAGGGATAGCTCTAAACACAGTCTTTTTTGTCTATTTTAAGTTGATTATTAGCAAATTTCAGCACTTTCACTGCTATCAGATAAAAATGCTTTGCCCGAAACAGAAAAAGATTCAGAAAAGGGTCTTAAAGTAAAATGCCTGCAGAAAGTGAGATGAGCTGAATCTAAGAACCTACAGGAAGCTGACAGAGAAAAACCTCAGTGAGCCAGGGTCCACTTGCATTTTTAAATAGGGCTGCACTCATGTGGCCCTTGGTCATCAAAGGACCAGCACTGCCAACAGCTCTGGTTTCTCAACCCACACGCCTGAGATTTTCTGTGAAATTTCTGGATTTTAATGTTGATTCATACACTTTTAAAACAGAATGGGACACATCAAACATGTCTGATTTATCTAAGACCTAAAGGTCATTGGTTTGTGATCCAACCTACAGACCAAACTTTTAAATTTTATATCCTAGCCAGTAAAAACATGTTGAACATGTAATTCAGAATATAATTTATAAATTTTATACACGGACTCAAAAGTGGATGAATTGAATGTTAATAATACCTTATTTCTTTTAGGAAAAAAGTAAATCTAAATAGATATTCTCACATTTCCCTTCTTCACTCTAGAGCATCACCATGGTGGTGCTGTCTGGACTCTGGGTTCTCTACAGCACCACCTTGGGGTGCAGTCTGAACTCTGGGTGCTGCAGGAGTTAAAGATCATGGGACCTAGGCAAGTGGAAAATACTTCTCTGTTGCTCTTCCACCCCTGACACCCAAGTTCCCAGTTGCCTTCCTCAAGGCATTCACTATAAATATATGGCCAGCAGGGGGAGGTTCTCCCATATTTTTCATTATAAGTTAATTTATTCAAAGGAAATGTATTAATAGCTACTATGCCCCAGGGGCTTCCCAGGGGCTCAGTGGTAAAGAATCCTTCCAATGCAGGAGACATGGGTTCGGTCCCTGGATTGGGAAGATTCCCCCGGAGAAGGAAATGGCAACCCACTCCAGATTCTGGCCTAGAGAATCCCATGGCCAGAAGAGCCAGGTGGTCTCTAGCCCATGGGGTCTTGAACAGTCAGACACAGCTGAGAGACTAGGCACACACACTCTGCACCAGGCCCTGTTTTAGGTGCTTGGGGTCTTCCCTAATGGGACTCCACATGCTATTGGGAGAGACAGCTAGTAAACAATTAAACATTCAATATATAACTAAATGTCAAATGGTATCAGTGCAATGAAGAAAAATGAATCAGGGTAAGGTGACAGACATTATAGGTAGATGGGGAGTGGGGAAGGAGGAGACACAGACAAAGATGAGGAAAGGTCCCTGTGAGGAGCTGACATCTGAGCAGAGATCTGGGTGACAGGCCAGACTCAGTCTCTGGGAAAAGCACTCTAGGCAAAGGGACCGTGTGTTGAAGTAAGAATGAGCTAGAATAAGATGAGGTCAGAACCAGATCATAGGGGATTGTGGAGATCTGGAGAGGAATATGGTTTTACTCAACTTGATAAAAAAAAAAAAACACTTTAAAAGTTTTAACAAGGAGAGGGTAGGGGGTAGGGGGATGATGTTATTTAATATTCCTTTTAACTGGATGCCTTGGGCTGCTGTGTGGGAATTAGGTTGAAGGATGGAGGCAGGGAGGCCAGTGAAGTAACGAAAAGGTTGCTAGCCTCATCTAGGCAAGAGGTGATGGCTCTCCTGAGGATGAGAATGATGGAAGGGGAGGGATAGTTGGGATTGGAATTTATTTTGAGGGTAGACTCAACAGAGCTTTCTGATGAATTATTCTGAGCAATGAGTGTGTGTATGCATTCTCAGTCGTGTCTGACTCTTGCAACCGCATGGACTGCAGCCCACCAGGCTTCAATGTCCATAGAATTTTCTAGGCAAGAGTGCTGGAGTGGGTTGCCATTTCCTCCTCCAGGGGATATTCCTTACCCAGGGATAGAACTCATGTCTTCTGTGTCTTCCACATGGGTAGGCAGACTTTTTACCACTAAACCACCTGGGAAGCCCATTCTGTGCAATACAGGTATATATTTATAGTTTCCACTCCCTCTTTTTTTTTTACTGTTTTTTTTTTTTTTTGATGTTGACCATTTTTAAAGTCTTCATTGAATTTGTTACAACATTGCTTCTGTTTTATGTTTTTTGGTTTTCTGGCCAAGAGTTATGTGGAATCTTAGTTCCCTGACCAAGGATTAAACCCTTGTCCCTTGCATTGGAAGGTGAAGTCTTAAACACTGAATCACCAGGGAAATCCCTGCCCCATTTTTTAAAAATTTACCTATATATAAAAAATAATTTTATTTATTTATTTTTTACATGTTTTTTTAAACTGTGCTGGGTCTTTTTTGCTTTGCAGGCTTTTTTCTAGTTGTGGCAAGCAGGGGCTACTCTCTAGTTACAGTGCATAGGCTTCTTATTGCCGTGGTTTCTCTTGTTGCTGAGCATGCTCTGGGCACACAGCTTCAGTAGCTGTGGCACATGGGCTCAGTAGTTGTGATACCCGGGCCTTAGAATACAGGCTCAATAGTTGTGGTGCATGGGCTTAGTTGTTCCAAGGCATGTGGGATCTTCCCAAACCAGGGATTGAACCCATGGCTCCTGCACTGGCAGGTGGATTCTTTACCACTGAGTCACTGGGGATACTTCAGCCTCTGTTTTTAAATGCAAACAATAGCTTAGTATACAAACTACTCCACATTTTAATTTTTGTCACTTGATATTAGACAGAGATTATTGCATATCAGTCTGGATTAGATACTTATCACTTTCTTCTCTGTCTTTTTTCTTTCAGTTTTTATTTGTACTTAAGTGAATATGCACATAATTTTAAAGACAAATATTTCTTTGTGGCTTTTTGTGGAACACAGAAGGTCCCCTCACATATCATTTCCTCCTTCCCAGAGGCACCAGTTTCACCTGATTATTTTGGTATTTGGTCCATTTTTCTAGATAACATTTCTGCATTGCTATTTCTTGACTTTCCAGTTTCAGATATGATCTCTTGATTTTCCATTCAGGAAGAGGAATGGAACAGTAGGACTCAGCACTCTTTTATCCTTCCTGCCCCACTACTTGTACCCACTTTTTATACTCATTTTTCTCACAATTTGGTCAATTTTTTTTTTACTTTCTGGCTGCATGGCATGCCACGTGGGAATATTAGTTTCCCAATCAGGTATTGAACCCATGCCCTTTGCATTAGGAGTACAGAGTCTTAGCCACTGGACCACCGGGAAAGTCTGGTCAAATTGTAATTTTCATTTGTTCAATATTTAGTATTAACTGGCTGATTTATGACCAATTAAACACTAACTAACACTAAATCTGTTGCAGATTTTGGTTAGTTTTATTTCCTAACAACATTTGGTTATCCTCAGAGTTAATAATGGCCTGTATTTTTTTCTTTGCTTAATTATCCCTTTTATTTGTCATGAATTCAACACCAAAATCTTTAACAGCTGTCTAAATCTTCCCTCAATGTTACATTTTACTAGTTTCATCTTCTTAGAGAATTTTCTCCTGGAAATTTCTGCTAAACTCTGTAGTAGATTGCTAACAGAAATGTCCAACAATTCCCTTTCTAATAGTCATGCTCCTTGCTCTGCAACTTTAAGTACACTTTCTACTTTGATTCTTAACTTGACCATGTGATTCTCCTTGGCCAGTGAAATGTTAGCAAACATGACATAGTAGTTGGAAAAGATCTTGGGCTTTGGGTTGTTGGAGTCCTGCTGCCATGTTAAAAGCAAGGCTTACCTTCTGGATGAGGAAAGAATTATAGCTTAGCCACTCTAATGGCTCTAGCCACCATCACCACCTCTCAGACGTGTGAGTGTGGCCATCCGGAACAAATCACCCCCAGCTAACCTGCCAACTGACCACAGATACATGAATGATCCTAGCTAGGATCAGCCAGAAGAAATGCCTAGAAAAGCGTGAGCCAAAGAGTTTGTTTTAAGCCACTTCATTTTAGGTTTATTTGTTATACAGCATTAGGTAGCTGATACAAGCTACAATATGGATTGGTTTGCTGTGGGGGTGTAACTATCACCTTGGGATTCTCTTGATCACTGCTCTGAAACTGTCTTTTGCTTTTTTCCTATATGGGGTCTCTTGTTTCCAGTAACCCACATCTTCCTTTTGATTGGTTTTATCCAGTGACTTCCCAAGAAAGGGTATATGATAAGTAAATTGTTTAAGATCTTGCATGTCTAAAAATGTCTTTTTAAAGAAATTCTCATATTTAAATGATAATTGGGCTGGGTGTAGAACTCTGCATGCATGCTCAGTTGTGTCTAACTCTTTATGACCCCATGGACTCCTCAGTCCATGGAATGTTCCAGGCAAGAATACTGAAGTGGATTGCAATTTCCTCCTCCAAGGGATTTTCCCAACCCAGGAATCAAACTCATATCTCCTGCATTGGCAGATGGATTCTTTACCACTGAGCCAAGTTGTTAATTATTTTCCTTAAGAATTTTGAAAGTCTTCCTCCATTGCTTTGTAGCTTCCAGTGCTCCTGTTCAGAAATTAAAAACGTATGTCAAAGGCTGATGAGACCACCACTCAATGTCTTAAATAAAAGAGTGAAGCTGGATATACTGCTTGCTATGGTAAAGGAGAGCTAGGCTGGTCAGGCATAATTTCTCCAATAAAAGCAGACTGCTAAGCTTGTCTGGTGTTTTGGGGAAGCACAGAGTTCAGGGACTGGTGGATTTTCAGAGGCTTCAGTGGGTTGCCATCTGCAGAATCACAGTTCCTTGGATGTGTTTATTGGAGTCAGTCCATCCCTCCTGGGCCAATGATCATAAGTGAGCAACTCATGCTGATTGCTGGTTTGCAAAGGCATATTCTTCCAGGGTGGTGGAGGGGGAAGGTGCATTTGATTGATTAAAAGAGTTTAAAACCATTTTAATGGCTACTTGTTACCATGACTATAGAACAATTGCCTTTATCCATGTTTGAGGGAACATTTTTATTCTCACTGATTGCTGATCCTATATGTATGATCTGGACTGTTTTTCCTCTTTACAGTCTTGCCGGATCTTCTCCTTGCCCTAAATGTTTGAAATTTCACAATGTTGTACTAGCGTGAATCTGTTATCACTTGGTAAATCTTTCAGTCTGGAAATTCATATTATTAACTATCTCTCCTCTCCATCTTCTCTTATTTTTCCTCTTTTTCAATGCTAATTTTTCCATGATCAGTTTCTTAATTGTCTTAGAGGTTTTTTTAATCTATTTTCTGTCTTCTTTTCTTTTTGCTGATAAAATTCCTTCACTTTATATTTTAAACTTTCTATCAAATGTTTTGATTTCTGTTACTGTATTAGATTTCCAAGACATTCACTATGTTTTTGGAACATTCCACTTATTTACTTATTTGTTTATTTATTTAGGGGAAGAATTCAATAAAGGACAGAAATGGTATGGACCTAACCGAAGCAGAAGATATTAAGAAAAGGTGGCAAGAACACAGAGAACTATACAAAAAAAGATCTTCATGACCCAGATAACCACAATGGTGTGATCACTCACCTATAGCCAGACATCCTGGAATGTGAAGTCAATGGGCCTTAGGAAGCATCACTATGAACAAAGCTAATGGAGGTGATGGAATTCCGGTTGAGCTATTTCAAATCCTTAAAGATGATGCTGTGAGAGTGCTGCACTCAATATGCCAGCAAATTTGGAATACCCAGCAGTGACCACAGGACTGAAAAAGGTCAATTTTCATTCCAATCCCAAAGAAAGGCAATACCAAAGAATGTTTAAACTGCTGCACAATTGCACTCATCTCACACGCTAGCAAAGTAATGCTCAAAATTCTCCAAGCCAGGCTTCAACAGTACATGAACCGTGAACTTCCAGATGTTCAAACTGGATTTAGAAAAAGCAGAGGAACCAGAGATCAAATTGCCAACATCTGTTGGATCATCAAAAAAGCAAGAGAATTCCAGAAAAACATCTACTTCTGCTTTATTGACTCTGCCAAAGCCTTTGACTGTGTGGATCACAACAAACTGTGGAAAATTCTTCAAGAGATGGGAATACCAGATCACCTGACCTGCCTCCTGAGAAATCTGTATGCAGGTCAGGAAGCAACAATTAGAACTGGACATGAACAACAGACTCGTTCCAAATCAGGAAAGGAGTACATCAAGGCTACATATTGTCACCCTGCTTATTTAACTTATATGCAGAGTAAATCATGTGAAATGCCAGGCTGGATGAAGCACAAGCTGGAATCAAGATTGCTAGGAGAAATATCAATAACCTCAGATATGCAGATGACACCACTGTTAATAGCAGAAAGCGAAGAACTAAAGAGCCTCTTGATGAAAGTGAAAGAGGAGAGTGAAAAAGTTGGGTTAAAACTCAACATTCAGAAAACAAAGATCATAGCATCTGGTCCCATCACTTCATGGCAAATAGATGGGGAAACAGTGGAAACAGTGGCAGACTTTATTTGGGGGGCTCTAAGATCACTGCAGATGGTGACTGCAACCATGAAATTAAAAGACGCTTACTCCTTGGAAGAAAAGCTATGACCCACCTAGACAGCATATTAAAAAGCAGAGACATTACTTTGCCAACAAAGGTCTGTCTAGTCAAAGCTGTGGTTATTCCAGTGGTCATGTATGGATGTGAGAGTTGGACTATAAAGAAAGCTGGGTGTCGAAGAATTGATGCTTTTGAACTGTGGTGTTGGAGAAGACTCTTGAGAGTCCCTTGGACTGTAAGGAGATCCAACCTGCCAATCCTAAAGGAAATCAGTCCTGAATATTCATTGGAAGGACTGATGCTGAAGCTGAAACTCCAATACTTTGGCCTCCTGATGCGAAGGACCAACTCATTGGAAAAGACCCTGATGCTGGGAAAGATCGAAGGTGGGAGGAGAAGGGGACAACAGAGGATGAGATGGTTGGATGGCATCACCGACACGATGGACATGAGTTTGAGTAGGCTCCAGGAGTTGGTGATGGACAGGGAAGCCTGGCCTGCTGCAGTCCATGGGGTTGCAAAGAGTTGGAGACGACTGAGCGACTGAACTGAACTGAGAATTGTTCTTTTTCATAGTTAACAGTCATTTCACTTTGTGATATTTTTGACCTTTATTGTGTCTTTATTTTTTCAACATTACTTTTTTCCCTTAATTTTATTTTCTATCTTCCAGGTTAGCTTTCTCAAATTTCTCATACATAGTGTTTGTACTTGACGATATTTAAGTGTGTGGTACTAAAATATTGACTGGAAGCTCTGAGGATGTCAGAGATGGGCTAGTCTGATGTGAGTTTTCCTGTATGACCATCAGGGTGGGCTGTTTAATGGGGAAATTTGTGATGTCAGTATCTTTCCAATGTCATGGGTTTCATCATGGACTGGCCATATTCCCAGAGAAGATTCTTTCAGTATCCTGCCAGGAGGGTGAAGATCTAGCTTTCAGTGTCCTGGACTCAGAACTGAGAAAGATCACGTGTTATGTCTCCAAAGCAAATATGCATGCATACATTTATTCCCCTGTTGATAGTCCTGCTCTCTCGCCCTCAACTGCACTGATATTCTTCCATGCAGACCATCTATTTTATTTCATTCTAAAGATAAACTGTCACTCTGCCAGCTAAGAAAGGGGCAGTTTCTGGATGCTGTTTTGATCTGGGGAGGAGTCTAAGGATCCAGTTCCTTCTAAAACAGTCTTCCTAACAATCCTCCTTATTCAATCTATACCCCTTTTATTTTCACTTCCACAAGGACCTGCTGCCATTAGTTTCTAAGTTTTTTTGGTTGTTGTTTTGTTTTGTTTTTTGCTGTCAAATGGCATGTGGGATCTCTTCTTTATCCCTCCTTTACTTCTGCTTATTCTCTTGACAGGTTTGCAAAAGCTACGTTGTCTTCCAAGAAGGCATCCCCAACTACTGCAGCATCCCCCACCCCAACCTTCTTCTTCCTGAGGTTTTAAGCTCCTCAAGAAAAAGGACGAGGTCATCCCAACTATTGTGTGTCCTCGGTGCCTGGCACATGATCTCCCACAGTAAGTGTTCAATGAGTGAATAGATGAGCCCCCCCCCCTTTTTTGGTTGCACTTTGTGGCATGTGAGATCTTAGTTCCCTGACCAGTGGTGGTATCTGTGCCCCCTGCAGTGGAAGCCCAGAGTCTTAACCACTGGACTTGCAGGGAAATCCTAATTTCTAAGTCTTTGATTCTCTGTAAATCAGATTACTTCTTAGTATTCTCTATTGTTTGATTGAATTCAACTTTCTCAGCTCTTTTTATTCTATCCCTCTGTGTTTATCTGCTATCCAACTTCCAAAATGCTCCCTTTTCTAGCTCTCCATATATTGGGTTTAAGCCTTAAAATATCCCTTCACTGGTTGTGTTAGCCCACTAACAGAAGTGCAAGTCAAAGTACATGTTAAATCTCATCTCTTCACAGAGAACTTGCTTTTTATTTTCTATTTATGTGAAGTGTGATAATGGCTTCATTATTGAATCTAGCTTATAATTTATGTGAGATCAATCTAAAACTGATACATGAAAGATGACTTCACCTGCAATAAGCTTAAAGCAAAGCTCTTCTTCTTAACACTACAGACAAGAAAAAAATAATTTGGCACTAACCCAGTGAAGGGGGACACATAATTATAAATCAAGATGAATATGCCTGGGAATACTCTTTCCATTCATTTCTATGCCCTTGCTAAATTGCAGATTGTGTAACAACCTTAATAAGAAAATTCCTAAGCCTGTGCAAACTTGTGGGAGAGGTGTGGTCATGCATAATCACACACTAAAATCTGCCAAGGCAGTGCATACTATAGAATTCATAATTTCCATTTTTATTCCACACAGTAGCTCAAAGCCGGAAACAAACGTGTTCATGAATATGTGTCAGGTTAATTTCTTTTTCCAGTTGTACCACAAGTTTAATACAGGCTTCTCAACAACCTGTTGCTAGAATAACCTATTTACTAATCTTATGATAAATCACACACGAGGTAAATTAATGTTGCTCTGTTAATTGCAACCATTATTTTTTTTTCCAGAACTCTGCTCTTCTGCAGTCTTTTGAGGATGACTGGGTTCCTTAGCTAGAACCAAGCCAGACAACAACACACTGTAGCACTGCAAGACAAAAATAAGCAGAAAGTACATGTGGGCTGTTATTCAGTTATTCCATCTCATTCTGAAGTGACCCTTATTTGCTCCTGAAGCAATTGTCTACTCTCCTTTCCTTGATTCTGCCACCTCTTGTAGGTGGCCTTGTACCTTACTGTGGTCTTTTCTCACTTCTATCCTCTTTCATTCCTAAGCAGTGTTTGCCGAGATTACTCGGACTCTCTTTACTAAAAGGTAACTTACAGGGACTTCCCTGGTATCCAGTAGCTAAGACTCCACACTTCCAAAGCATGGGGCCCAGGTTTGATCCCTGGTCATGGAGCTAGATCTTGCATGCCACAACTAAGGGCTCTCATGCCGCAACCAAGATCGATGATCTCACATGTTGCAACTAAGACAATGCAACTAACTAAATAAAAATAAGTATTTTTTAAAAAGATAACTGACAAAACAACTCAAACATAATGAGCTTCAACAGAAAATCTTGATTTCCCACCTTAAACCCAATCCTTCACTTCTTTAACCATACATTAGTTGATAATAATAAAAGCTTATATAGAAGATTTATTTAGCTAGGTGCTAAATACTTTTCATATATTAACTCTTTTTACCATCACAATAACCCTATGAAATAAATTCTGTTATACCCATTTTTTTAAATAAGAAAACTGAGTCCAGAGAATTTATGTAATTTGCTCAAGCAAAAATCCCTGGTCAGTGGCAGTCCATATATGTGAACTGTACCCCCATTCACCTAGTTTCCCAAGCCAGAAACCTAAAAATCAGCATAAATTTCTCTTTCTCTTTCTCTCTATATTCTTACCATCTTAGGCTAAGTTACCATCGTTTCTCGCCTGGCCTAGTGTACCAGCCTTCCAACTATTTCCATTCCTGTTCCTTATTTTTCATATAACTGGCATGTGAATTTAATAAATCCATGATCATAATGAAAGATTTTTAACAAACTTCTTTCAAAAACTGACTTCATACCATCAGAATAGTTGTATGAATAAAGATGTGTTAATATCTTTATGGTGTGGACAACACAACTAACAAACCAAGTCTGACAGACATTTGTGGAACACTGCCCCCAAACAAAATAGAGAATACATACTCTTCAACAAAACTTGGAACATTTACAAAACCTATGTCATAGACCACAAAATAAGTTTCAATAAATTACAAATAATTATTATCAAATAGACTACAATCTTTGATCACCATGTAATAAATTTACAAATCAGTAACAAAAAGATCATCATTTTCTCTGCTGTTTTCCCTTTACTCTTCCCCCTATGAAAGGGAACTACAATTCCCAGGCTTCCTTGGGCTCTGATAGTGGGAGGCACTGAGAGCACTGACCTAAATTAGGAGGAAGAAAGGGAAAAGGAAGGATGTTTCTTGGTTCCTATAGATTGTCTCTCTTGGCTCCCAGCTTCTGTTGGGCAGTCCCCACTTTGGCTGTAACTCACTTCAGATGGGTTCAGCTTTAAGCTTGGATGAAGCCACCTCCTTTTGTTGTCCCTGCAGGCATAGAATTGGTGATGAATTCCTGCTGTTGCTAATCTCTGGATTGCCTCAGTGTCCCCAGTTGCCTTCTCAGTCTGTGGCCACCACAATCAATTCTCTGTATTAAATTTCTCTCTAGTCAAATCTGTATATCTATAGCTATATCTATCATGACCAATACAACCCCAGATACTTAGAAACTATGCTAAATAATTCATGGGGTAATATTTAGAAATGAGGAATTACACAATCTATGTATCACCATTTGGGGATGTTGGTAAAGAAGTACTTACAGCGAAATTTCTATCTCAAAAAGCAAGATCTGATGTTGACCCTCCTCCAAGTTTGGCTAACTTGTCTGTGCTATATTCACCACTCTTTAACACTTTTCCTTTCTTTTACCAATTCTGTATCATTCTTTGATTTTTGAAGCAACTGTCACTCTGTTGAAAACCTCCACTGGGGACTTCCCTGGTGACCCAGTAGCTAAGACTTGGCGTTCTCAATGCAGGGGGTCCAGGTTCAAGCCTCAGTCAGGGAACTAGATCTCATGTGCCACAAGTAAGAGTTTGCATGCCCCCAACTAATCATGTACTACAACAAAGGCTGAGAATCCCGACTGCCAAAACTACTACCTGGTGCAGGCAAATAAATAAATATATATATTAAAAAAAAAACCCTCCACTGATACTCCTATTAGCCTTGGAAACAATAATTTCATCCTCTATGTCTGCCTCTGGCACTGAGTTTATGCTGGTTTCTATACCCTAACATTTGTATCCCCTGCCTTGCCTTTTCTCCTGAACACCATTTCCATGTTCGAAATTGTGTATTAGACATAGTATACATTTTTCAGAACATCAAATTTGACTAAATTCATCATCTTGCTCCCCACCCTCTAGAATCTGTTGTTATAATCCTCTCTCTGACCCTGTTACTTTCCCAAATAGCCATCCTTGAAAGCTCAGACATCTTCAAAGCAGACACTGCATCTCTTTCACAGTAATATCTTTTGTTCCAAGCAAAGAACCTGATGTGGAACGAGTATGCAGTCAGTGTATTTTGAATCATCAGAAGACTCCACCATCTTTCTAATTCCATATCCCTGTTTTGTATATCTCGGTAATGCCATCTCATATTTATTCTCTTTGTGTTTTCTATTTTCATTGTAACTCATTTTCTTGACCACTCACCTGGAGAGAGGCACAGGATAGGCTGAAATTCTGAGAGTTAAATTATAACTCATCTGAAACCCTGAGAGTGAAATTATAGCTCATCTCATAATAGTGTTCAACAAAAGCCATGTTAAAAGCAAAATGCTTTTAAGTCAGTTAGAAGGGTAAGACCTGACTGGGGGTTCCAAATGCTGATAACATAATGGAGAATGTGTTGATCCGATGGGAAGTTGGTATGTGGAAAAGACTGCAAAGGCTAATACACCAGCAGAGCCCCTTCAAGTTCTTTCAGGATACTTCCCTGTCCCAGGACTCAGCTTCCCCCAGGGATGCATGTATCCCAGTTGGTTCAAGTTTTTGGCATAGCTAGATTTAGCTTCTCTAGAACCAAATCTAACCACTCCCTACATTTCTGGCAATCCCAAAGCTATTCCTTTAATTGACCAGGCTCAGAATGTAAAAATTATTTCTGACTCTTCGCCCTGTCTAGTCCTCACATCTGCCTGATAGATCTTTTTTCATTCTTAGTCTCTTTCTTTCTCTTATTTCACTCCTTTTTCTCTGCCATCCATAATTAATAAGGCACTCATTAAAATAAACCCATAACAGTCCTTCAATTAGATCTCTTTGCCTCTTTCCACCCCTCCTAAGAGTCCTGCCCGTGGCACCAGATTTCTCATCCTTTTTTTTTTTCTTTTTAAAAAACTATTTATTTTTATTTATTTGGCAGTGCTGGATCTTAATTGTGACATGCAGGATCTTCATTCTTTATTGCAGCATGCTGGATCTTTCATCACAGCATGTGAACTCTTAGTTGCAGCATGTGGGATCTAGTTCCCTGATCAGGTATTGAACCTGGGGCCCCAGCATTGGAAGCACAGAGTCTTAGTCACTGGACACCAGGGAAGTCCTGATTTCTCACCTTTTTGATGCCTTTCACTGTGTAATGCCCTAAGACTGAGGAATGTACAAACATTCCCAGCAAACTTTCCATCCTGGCATTTCAAATAGGCACCGCCTTCCCCAGCAAACCCAGTGGTTCCCCTCTGGCCAGCGTCACTGTGGGTTTCAGGCAGGTGGCATTTTCTGTCCTCCCCTGAACAGATAGTGTTCACACTCCCCCCACTTCCTTTACACTCAGGGTACCCAATCACAGCCACACTTCAAAGTCCCATCTCCTGCTAAAAACCTCTGCTGATATTCCTGGCTGACACTGATTCATTCTTTGTCTGGCCTTCTTCAGGTGCAAGGACATTTAGATGAGATGGATTTGCCATGAAGCTAATGAGGCTTCCAGGTTTCCCAGGTGGCACTAGTAGTAAAGAACCTGCTTGCCATGCAGGAGATGTAAGAGATACAGGTTCAACTCCTGGGTTGGGAAGATCCCCTGGAGGAGGGCATGGCAACCCACTCCAGTATTCTTGTCTGGAGAATCCCACAAGCAGAGGAGCCTGACAGGTTACAGTACACAAGCAGAGGAGCCTGACAGGTTACAGTACACAAGAGTCAGACATGACTGATAGGACTAAGCATACACACACACACACACACACACACACAATGAGGCTTCCATTTGAAGGCTCCCTTCTTGGGAACTGTAGACCTAATTTTTATTTATACTTTACTATTTTTTATGAAAGATCTTTCAAGTTGTAAAAGCCTGAGGTCCTACATAGTGTGGATCTGTCCCTGAATTTGGGCAGTTAATTATATTCTTTCCTTTCCCTGAAGTATTTTCTAATTGATTAGTGTTAAACAAATTTGTTTTCCAAATTTGGTGTGATCTTCTTGCTACATAATGTTGTCTAATGTATAGTGTAGTAATTAAAAGGGTCATCAGTAGAGTCCTTCAGAGCTATATCCAAAATTATCTACCATTTCTTGCTCTGTTGCATGTTTTATTTCTCCACTTGATTGAGCCTCAGTTTCTTTATTTGTTAAATGGGAATGATTATAGCAAGGGCTACATTATGACTTTCTGAGGCCCAAAGGCATTTTGCCCCCGTGGATGTTTACTCCATAAAAAATATTATAAATTACATTTTATGGCTGTAAGAAAAACTAATATCCAGGGAAGATTATATTCCTTTATTTTCCCCTTCTGATTCTAAAAGAAACCTAAACATTTTCATGGACCTGTAAAAGCACTGTGGGTCCTAAGCATTGTACCTAGTGAGCATAATGGATAAGTTGGTCCTGATTACAATCTCCACAGAAGGTAAGTCTGGTAAATAATAAATGAAACAATGCATGTGGAGCATTTAATAAAGTGCATGACATATATTAAGTGCTCAGTAGATGGTAGCCATTACTACTGGGTTGGCCAAAAAGTTCCTTCGTGTTCTTTGGGTTTTTCCACGAGATGGTACAGAAAAACCAGAAAGAACTTTTTGGCCAACCCAACATTTTTGTTATTGTCATTATTTCATTCCTCTTTTATATCCTTCACAATGAATAACAGAAAATAAAAGCTTACTTGGGCTTCCCTGGTGGCTCTGGGGTAAGGAATCCCCCTGCCAATGCAGGAGATGTGGTTTCCATCCCTAGGTGGAGAAGATCCCTTGGAGGAGGAAATGGCAACCCACTCCAGTATTGTTGCCTGGGATATCCCGTGGACAGAGGAGTCTGGCAGCTACAATTCATGGGGTCTCAAAGAGTTGGACATGACTTAGCAACTAAACAATAACAAGAAAATCAGTTTGACTAGAGCATATTTTACACTAAGCTATCTGTAGTCTTATACAATAAACTGAGGCATACTAAAAATTTAAAAACTTTGAGCAAAAATCGACTGGAACTTGGCCACATCAAACCAGAAATGGTTAGGAACCACTTTACAGACAGAAGTTAAGGAAAAAACTTTTATAGAGAAAAGGTGGAAGCAAAGCAAGGAAATGATTTGATTGGTTGTAGTGTTAGGTGGTTGCCTTATGCAGGGAAACCTAGTTGGCTGTTTGTGATAGGTTGTCCTTAGGTTTTGATTTTTTCAGCTGGATGCATTTCAGCCTTAGGTTTTGGTTTGCTTACACAGACTACTAAGGTGTGATATTAAAGCCATCTCAGTCTAATGGTCTCCTTGTTTAATTAAAACAGTAGCAATAGGTGTTGGGAAACAGAATTATCACATAATTGTATATTGTAATATACAGTAGCAATGAAAGCATTTATTATGTCTTTGCTTATGTTTCCAGATTGGATGCACACCCTGTATTTACAAGAAGTTATTACCTGCCAAGAAGGTGCTAAAATACCTTCAGGTTGAATTTCCCAGCAGAGACTCTTAAACACTAGAATCTTGGACTCTACCCAAGAGATTCTAGCTCAGTGGCTCTGGAGTAGGACCTGAAAATAAGTATTTTTAAAAAAAAATCTGACTCCCATGGTAATTTTGAACAGTGGCTAGATTTGTTGGAAATCATCATAGGCAAGGACAGTGGTGGCTTAAAGGATGGTATGTGGGGCTATAGCTAGCCTCTTCCCAACTCTGTAACACCCACCCCCCAATCACTGCAAATAAAAATAGTATGTCTGCTATGCAAATTCAAGTTCCAGTCAAGTCCCCTAGGCACTCTCTTTCTGACCAGATTTCATCTTTAAGCCTCCTTAGTAAAGTAATTTTGGAGTCACCAGCAGAAGATATATAATCTTGATGACAAATTGAAATTATAACGGATTAACCACACTTCAGGCATACAAAAATGGAGTCAGGTGGCCATTGAGGATCTGGTGTCAGACACATCTCCACACCATGAGAACTTGAGCTCTATTTGAACTGTACCAGACCCAAAGACACTACCAGTTGTATTCAAAACAACACTTGCCAGCTGCAACCTTGTGGTCTCAAGGTCTCCCTTTGTAACTAGGAAACCTTTTCAGACTCCAACCAATTCTTACTTAATAAGCACCCTTACTTCTTGCCAGCTCCAATTATAATTCTTGAAAAATAATTCAAGTAACTCATAGTAATCTTCAGTTTTCTTCCCTTACAAGCCATTTTATAGTCTGGCAGAACACAATTCAACTGCTTCTTGAATCTGTGTATCTTGCAGTCCTAACAAACCTCAAATTAGCACTTTTTAATTTCAATCAGTTCTCTGTTTCTAAAACTTGATTAACAACCCCTATTCTAGGAACTTCCCTGGTGGTCCAGTGGTTAAGAATCCCCCTTTCAATGCAGGGAACATCAGTTTGATCCCTGGTCTCAGAAGATCCCACATGCCATGGAGTCACTAAGTCTGAGAGCCATAGCTACTGAGCCCACGTACCACAACTACTGAGCCACACACCCTAGGGCCTGTGCTCCACAACAAGAGAAGCCACCCCAATGAGAAGCCTGAGCACTGCAACTAGAGAATAGCCCCACTTGCCACAACTAGAGAAAGCCTGCATGCAGTGATGAAGACCCATCGCAGCCAAAAAAAACAAAAAACAAAAAAACCTATTCTAGCTTTTAAGGAGCTTCCAGGATAGATGCACATACAGCAGTAGAAGAGAACATTTTCAGGACTGAATAAGTGCTGCTGGCATTGAGCATTCAGAGGAGGAGGAAGAAGTCACTATAGGCTGAGGTTTTGGGAGCGGCCTCACAGTGAAGAGTGACAGCTGATTCATGAAAGAAGGTAGACCTAGGATGTGTCATGGCCAGGAAAAAAGAACACAGGACTGGGTCTAGGAATAAAACTGGTTTTGCCATTCACTAGCTTGGTGTCTTTGAAAATGAAGATACAGAAAAATATAAATCTGTCAACATCTACTCTAAACAAAACAAATTTGGTATAAGAATATTGATATTTGCAAAAATATAATTTAATGCAAAAAGAAGGGTATAATATTGAGATAAGGAATTGTCTACCAGGAGGATAGAATCATCATGTACTTGCATGTATTGCCCCCTTGCCCTCCCAAAAAACAGCCTTGAAATATGTTAATCCCCAAACTGGGAGAATTTAAGACCTCTCTCAGATAATGATGGATCAAGCATTTAAAACATTAATAAGGATAATGAATAATTGATTTGAACAACAAGAAGGGGAAACTGAAACACAGAGCTTCAGTGAAATAGCTTGTCCAAGTCTATATAGCTAGTGACAGAGCAGAGATGCAAACCCAGGAAATCTTCTATTGCCAGCCTGCGGCTAAAGTGGAATTATGAAAATGTATTTACATAAAAGTATTAAAAACAAGTCAATTAAGCATTCAGTATTCAACGCAACAAGTTCAAAAATAGATAAATCCCCCAAAGAGGAAGCAAACAAAAACTCACAGCACTCAAAGCTGGTTCTTTGAAAAGCCTATAAAAATAGGTTTCTTTAAATATTGACAGAGAAGCTGACAGAGAATGAAAATATGAGAGAAAGAGATATGAGTAAAGAAAGGGACATAACTAGAGAAATATCAGAGACTTTTAAAATTATGGATGAATAGTATAAAGAATTTTTTACCAATAAACTGAAAACTTAAAGTGTATTTTTTCTAGAAAACAAAAATTAACAAAGTTGCAAAAAAAAAAAAAAAAAGATGAACCAATACCCAATAAAGAAATAGAAAGTACTCAGGACTCTTCCAACACTCCTCTTTTCACTTACAAAAAGAGAAGGTACAGAAGATTTTATGGTGCATTTTAAAAAACCTTTAAAGAAATGATAATCCAAAGTTTAAAGAGATTTACAATTACAAGCAGAAAAAGGAGGGGGAGAAAAGCCATGAACTTTATTTTATGAAGGTATAACTACCTTTACACCAAAATGAGACAAGAGCAATACAAGAAAAGGAAAGAAGAAATTTTTCAAGGTAAAATTAACAAAGAGGTCTTTAGTCTGAGATCCAGTGAAATGTGTTTGCTATGTAGAAGTAGAAGGCAGAGGGAATCTTAACTCAGTGAAACTGCTGGGTTCTCCTCACTGACTAGTTTCCCAGATTATGAAGAATGAGGCATCCTCCAACATGCAAAGGTAATTTTTTAAATTGGATCCTTCTATTACCTGAAGAAATGAGTTTTTACTTCCCAGTGCCATTACCATTGATACTTTGCTGTTCTTGACCTTAGGTAGAGTGGAACATGCATAAGCTACTGGTCACCATTATAACCTCATTGGGATACCACACAGTCAGTACTCTACAGGTAATCTAGTATTAGAAACTGCAAGAGTTTTGTGGGAACCAATGACTCCAAGCTCCTTCTATAGCAAAGCTTCAACTAGATCAGCTATTGCACAACAGGACTG
Source organism: Okapia johnstoni (assembly GCA_024291935.2). Lineage (NCBI taxonomy): Eukaryota > Metazoa > Chordata > Mammalia > Artiodactyla > Giraffidae > Okapia > Okapia johnstoni. The sequence continues at coordinate 40,684,130 of CM044319.1, read as the reverse complement.
CTTTTGATTTCAGCTGCTTTTGTTCCTCCTCTTTGGTCACATGCCTTATTTTTTCTATTTTTATAGTCAACATTTGGCTAAGTAGCAAGTTCACAAAAGGTACTTGCAGGGTGTCATTTGTCAAAAGCTCTTTTAGTTTTAATTAATTAGTTAATTTAGTCGTCTTTATGCTGTGGATAAAAAGGCTCTTTGTATCAGAGAGATGGTACTTAATATGTTTTAGCTTTTCCTGCTTTTCAACAACAATCAAATTGATAAGAGTTTTAAGAGCCATTTCATTTTATAGCATATGTATATAGTTATATAATTTGCTATTTGCCTATGGAAGATAGTATTGAATATTCATTAGGAATAAAGTCTTTGGAGTCAGAAACGATAGGGATTTAAGTCTTGGCTCTAATAGAAAATGGTGTGGAAATAAACACCACCCAGTTGTTAATAGAGGTTACCTCTGGAGGCCAGCAGGCACTCCACTTTTACTTTACCCCCTCTGGATTTAATGAGCATATTAACTTTTTTAACTTGAAAAGAAGAGAAGGGAAGGAAAGGAATAGGAAGAGAGCTAATTTTGTGACCAGAGGCAAACATTTCTGCCTCTCTGTACTGCAGGTTACTCATGCATTATATAGAGAATACTGAAGGATTATTACGAGGAATACAAGAGATTAATGCATATAAAGCATTTTGCACTTCACTTGGCACAAATTCAGCATCCAATAACTGTTCACTGTTACACCTAGGCAAAATACTTAACTCAATATTTGCCATGTAGTAAGTGCTCAAAAAATGGTAAGTAGTCAAACAAACAAAATATGATAAATATTCCTTTTTTCCTCCAGTTTTATTGAGATATAACTGTATAAGTTTAAGGCATACAGCATAATGATTTGACTTACATTCATCATGAAATTATGACCACAGTAAGTTTAGTGAACACCTATCATCTCATGTAGATAGAAAATTAAAGAAATAGAAAAAAATTTTCTTTGTGATGAGAACTCTTAGGATTTACTCTCTTATAAGTATGTATATATAACATTCCATAGAGTTAGTTGTACATTATATCACAGTGTTAGTTGTACATATAAGATAAGTACTTACGTATCTTATAACTGGCAGTTTGTACCTTTTGACTAACTTTCATCCAATTCTTCCTTTCTCTTCCCTCATCTGGTAACCACAATCTGATCTCTTTTTCTATGAGTTTCTTTCTGAAAATAAATATACAACACTTTCATAGAGTTAGTTAGTATAATTCTTACTAAGTATATTTTTGAATTTTATTTTTCTTGCTCTTGTCTATGTCTGGAAAATTTTCCATGTTTTTTGCTTTGAGTTATTTGCAATTGGTTCTTTGTTTTAAAAAATAATAAAGGCCCAAATTGAGGGACAGTTTTTGAAGTGGCCTAAACGCTTCAAAAGTGTTAATGTCTTAAAAATAAAGATTGAGAAGCTATTAATGCTAATTTTCTGATATATATTATTGACTATTCATTACTATCTGAAATCATGTTAAAATAATTAGTTACCGAATAAATGTAGAAACCCTGTGGTCCATTGCTAATACAATATAAACTTATGTGACTGCCCTGAAGGATAATTTGGCCACATCTTTCAAAAACAGAAATGAATATATCCCTTGACTCAGAAATTCCACTTCTAAGAAATTATCCTATAAAGACGCTTCCATTTGTGTGAAATGAAATGATACAAATAAAACAATGTATTCATTGTGTGAACAAAGTTTAGAAACTTGCTGGACCATCAGTAATGCGATACTTAAATAAATTACAATACACTCAATGGCACCCCACTCCAGTACTCTTGCCTGGAAAATCCCATGGACGGAGGAGCCTGGTAGGCTGCAGTCCATGGGGTCGCGAAGAGTCGGACACGACTGAGCGACTTTACTTTCACTTTTCACTTTCGTGCATTGGAGAAGGAAATGGCAACCCACTCCAGTATTCTTGCCTGGAGAATCCCAGGGACAGGGGAGCCTGGTGGGCTGTCATCTATGAGGTCGCACAGAGTCGGACATGACTGAAGCGACTTAGCAGCAGCAGCAGAAAACAATAGAGTAAAATGGACTTAATACACTGCTTTAAATGTACTTTTCTGCAAAGAATCCAAGAGAAGGGAGATTAAGAGAATAAGGCAAAGTACAGAACATTGCATAGAATATGCCCCCATATGTGTGTGGGGAAAATATATGTGTGTATGCGTATATATGCATTGATTTTTATATGCATCTATTTATAGTTTATATTAAAATATAGTAATATATACATTTGTGGGGCTTCCCGGGTGGCACTAGTGATAAGGAATGTGCCTGATGATGCAAGAGATGCAGGTTCGATCCCTGGGTTGGGAAAATCCCTTGCAGTAGGAAATGGCAACCCGCTCCAGTATTCTTGCCTGGAAAATTCCATGGACAGAGGAGCCTGGTGGGCTGCAGTCCATGGGGTTGCAAAGAGTCAGACATGACTGAGCAACTGAGTACACATGCATACCTATATTTGTATACTTATATATGTCTATATACATACTTTTTAATACATTGATATATGTATGTATTTGTAAATATATAGTATACCTATAATGGTGCTTTTAAAAAAAATTGAGGACACTGTTAGCTCCATAAAGGAAACTGAGTTACTGGGAGATAGAGAGTGGGTACAACTTATTTATCTTGGTATGTACCATTTTGTATTTTGTGCAATGTACAGGTATTATGTATTAAAAAAACACTAAAGAATAGCAACAATGCAGAATGTTGGAGGGTTGATATTAAATCAGTTGAAAGAACTGAACATTTGTTAATAATATGAGTACAAGCAGATGGAAAGAGAACTGTACTGAACAATTCTCCAAATATAGAAACCATCTACTGGAGAAAGTCAGACAAACATGGCATGTCCAAAAATCTGTTTCCAGTTTAAAGCTTTGCATGGAGTAAGGATGTTCACATGACTCATTTCTTCATTTTTTTTTTTTTTTTGTAAAACTAAGGTAAAGGGGTTAATTTTATTGTATTTAAATTAAACTTTAATTACAAATATGATGACTTTTTAAGAGGTTAGTAATGATGACTCATTCATACCATGGAATACTGCTCAGCAATAGATAGAAAGGAAGTATTGATACACACACAAGTTGGATGAATCATCCAGGCATTGTGCTTATTGAAAAAAGCTTGTCTCAAGAGGTTACATGCTGTAAGATTCCATTTATGTGGCTTTCTCAGAGACAAACTGTAAAAAAGAAGAAAGATAAGTGGTTTTCGGGGACTGGGAGTGAGTGACTATAGAAGGATGATAGGAGAGAGTCTTTTTTGGAGGGTGAATGATGGGATGGTTCTATATCCTGACCATGGAGGTAGTTGCATGAATCTATACAAGTGTTAAAATTCACAGAGCTTTACCTCAAAAGCAAAAAATCAAGATAACTATATAATAATATATAAACTAAAAATGTTTTAGGTTAAAACACACACACACACTTAAATGTGGGGGTTCTTGCAAGAGCTATCTCTTGCAAGATAGCTAGAACTCTGCTAGAGTTCATAATTTTAGCATTTAAAATTTGCTTCTATACCAAGAGTCAGCAGGGTTTGGCTGGTGATTTGATATTGCGATCATATTGTCCTGTTCAACATGACAACCCTAACCCTCTTCATGATTCTCTTAGAAAGAGTCAGAAAGTATTTAATAATTCCAGAGTCTCATCATTACAGGAACATGGTGGCTACACATCATAATTTCCCTCCTATGTGAATGCACCAGCCAAGTTGACATTGGTGGGTGGTCATGACACACCCTGTAACACAGTTTTATGGTTCATTGTTACAACACACCTTAGGTGCCAGTATGAAGATGACTCAACGGAAGTAAAGAACCAAGCATTCCAGGGCAGTGTGAGATCTGAAAAAGCAATCCCAGCACAAATTCCTTGTCTCACAGTGGCTCGGCAACTTCACGTCTCTCCAAGGTAGAGAGGAAAATCAAGTCAAACAGGCCTTCCTGAAACATGGCATGAAACACCACATGTCATCTTTGTCCCTGGAGGAGACACTAAACAAGTACTTGTTGAGGTAAACTATTACATATTCTCCCCATTTCTCACCTAAGCAGTCGGAAATTAACTATCTTCTTGAAGACATGGAAAGAGCAAAACAGCTACCTGGCATTCTTATATTTCCCCTGCTGGTAATTCTTTCATAGCCTACTTATTTTACACATTTCTTCTAGACTTCAACTCAAATAGCTCTAGGAAAATCCACTTGTTATAGAGCAAAATGGGCTGATGGTTCGAATTATCCATCCACAGAGGAAGAAATGATCCTGAAGAGAAAGCTGCATAAAGTATTTCCTGGTTGAAAAGGCTCTGGAATCAACGTTAAGAATTTGAATCTCAACTCTGAAGTGCATCAGCTGTGCGACCTTAGGTAAGTAACTAAACTTCTCTGGCCTCGGTTTTCTCTCTGTTCATTACAGGTGCTAAAGGAGCCTACTGAACTGGGGATAAGATTAAATCACATAATGGCTATAATGCATCTAGTAGGAGGCTTGTGTGTATGCTCGATTGCTCAGTTGTATCCAACTCTGCAACCCTAAGGACTGTAGCCCACCAGGCTTCTCTGTCCACAGGATTCTCCAGGCAGAAATACTGGAGTGGGTTGCCATTTTTTCTCCAGGAGATCTCCCCAACCCAGGTATCAAACCTGCGTTTCCTACATCTCCTGCATTGGCAGGCGGATTCTTTACCAGTGCACCACCTGAGAAGCCCAATAAACGGCTTAGTGAGGCTTAATGCATATTCAGGACGTGTGAACCGTTTTCACATGCTGAGTCATTAATGTGACCAGGAAGGGGTGGAACTTTCCAGGAAGGTGTTTAAATTCCTTTTGCTGCCCAGTTCGTCTACTATGTTTAGAGTGACCTACAACACTCCCAGGATCTGCTGCCTGCTTCCCTGTTGGTATGGTGTCCTGTTCCCTCATGTCCTTTGCTGATCTGCCAATCTATCTGGGAATCTAATCATCCCAGAGTTGTTAGTGACTTTGATTTCTCCACTTAGAGAATGATGGCTTAAGAAGTGTACATTAGGCTGGGAGCAGCTGGGGCCAATCAGCAGTCTTCAGGTAGCACCTCTTACCACACAAGTCAGCCCCACAGCCTGGGCTGTGACCCCTTTGTGAACTGGCCACCACCTTGCACTCCATTCTCATGGTCCAGGGTCCTTGTACACATTGATGATACTCAACTTTCTGCTTCCCTTCCTTTTCTCTCCTTCCCTCCCAGATCAAAGTGGAATAGGGCTCATTAAAGCCTTATAGGGACAGTGCCAATGAAGAACTTTCCAGATCTGGGCTTGGTCCAGAGAAGACTCATTAATAAAGATCAACTGGGAACTTCTCTGGCAGTTCAGTGGCTAAGATTTCACCTTTCAATGCAAGGAGTATGGGGCTCAATGCCTAGTTGGGAAGCTAAGATCCCACATGCCTTGCAACCAAAAAACAAAAATTTAAAACAGAAGCAATATTGAACAAATTCAATAAAAACTTTTAAAAGGGTCCACATCAAAAAAGAGTCTTAAAAATATTGAAGGTACACTCCGGGAGCCTATAGGTAGCTGCTGCTTGCATTGATGTTCACTATTTATTGCTTCCTCATAATCTTTGAGTGTCTATCCTGCCAATTTTAGGAAGGCTAGGGAAAAATTCCTATAAATGTTTATTTTCTACCACATAATATATTTACTATTTGGCTTGAAATTTTGATTTTTATGTTTCTTATGAAAATATAAATAAAATTACTGCTGTTTTCAGGCCAAACATAGATTATTGTACAACAATCTACTGTGTATAAGAATATCATACAAATTGGAAGCCTTAGTCCTAAAAGAACTTGACACAACACTATAATAACACAGTATTAATAATGGAACTAGGAATGAAAAAAGAATCCATTAAGTCTTCGGAACCTGTGAATATGTGATGGTACACAGCAAGGGGAAATGAAGAATGCAAATGGAATGAAGATTGCCAAGAGGCTGACTTCAAAGAACTGAGATTATCCTGATTATCTGGTTCAGCTGCATGAAATCACAAATCCAGGGAGGCAGCAAAGGAAGTTAGGCAGAAATTTGAAGGAGCTTTACAGGAAACCCTGCTCCTCTTCTCAGCAGATTTCTCCAGCTATTGTTCTATTAGTCTCTCTCCCTTCATTGCCTAACTTATTGAAAGAACTGTCTATGTTCTCTGCCCAGACTTTCCTCACTTCTCATTCATGGCTTAATCTATGATGTTTTTGCCTTCATGTTGTACTGAAATTGTGTTTCCTAAGGTCACCAATTACCTCCTTGTAGCTAAATCCGGTGACTATGTTTTGCCTTCTTCTCTTAGAGATCTCTGATAACTCCTCTGTCCTAAGATAATTTTACTTCCTTTGATTTGTGTGGTTTTACACTTCCCCACTTCTCCTTCAACCTCTCTGGATGTTCCTTTTCACTCCCATTTGAGGTCAGTGCTTCCCTTGCCTTTCCCCAAATAATACTTATGATTGGCCTTCCACTTCTTCTACAGACTATTAAAAATCATCTACATCCACTATCTCAATGAGAAAGCATATGTTGATGACTCCTAAATATTAAATATCTTCCAGCCCAAAGTTTCCACCTGAGTTTCCAATCTTCACATCCATGTGCCTTCCAAAACCTCCACTTGGTTGTTTCAAAAACACCTTCATTTTAGACTCTGATACTCCAGTATGGGTGCAAATAGTTTATTTTGTGTGTGTGTGTGGGGGCGGTGATCTCTGGAGGCCTTCTAAGGGAATGAGAAATGAGACAGGAAAAGAAAGAGACTCAGGCAGAGAGATGCAGACACTTTCTTCACATACAGGAACTTGTTGTTATTGTTCAGTCACTAAGTCATGTCTGACTCTTTGTGACCCCATGGACGTCATGCTTTCCTTTCCTTCACTATCTCCCAGAGTTTGCTCAAATTCGTGTCCTTGAATAGTAGGCCTCAGGGACATGAGTAGGCAATCACCAGTGTCCACTATACACCTCAAATCAACATGTCCTAAACTGAATTCCAGATCTTAGACTCAAATTTTGCTCTTCCTTCTGGGTTCTCTATTTCAATAGATGACCCCACTATCAACCTAGTATCCAAGCCAAAGGCTTGAACAATCTCAGTGTCAGGCTAGAGTCCCTCCTCTCCTTTCCTACACCATCCACATAATCTCTGAACCATGTCCTGTCAATTCTACTTTCTAGAATTTTCTCAAATCTGCCCTCTTGTACATTCCACAGCCAGTTCATGATCTCAGAGGACCACTGTCTCTTACTTGGATAGCAAATAGATCCTACTTTGGAGTTTTAATCTCCTATCTCCAGACTTTGTCTTTCTCAATCTGTTTTCAACATAGCACCCAGAGTGGCCTCCAGAAACAAATTCAATCATGCCACTTTACTGCTAAAAATTATTCAATGACTTTCCATAAAGATAGAGGTCGTACTTCCTAACATGGTTTGCTAGACTTTCCATGATGTTGCATTTGCTTACCCCTTTAACCTCAAGCCACATCCCTTTCCTGTTCATTTATTCTCTAAAAAACACAAAACCAAAAACATTTCTCTCCTTCACCCCTGCATGTAACTTTATATTCTCAGTGCTTTCAAATATGCCATATGCTCTCCAGCCCCCGAGACTTTGCTCATTCCCTCATCCACTGATTAAGTCCTGCTGTTCCTGAGATCACAATTCCAGGTTGATTCTTTTAGGAAGTCTTCCCTGATTTCCTCCAGTGTAAGATTAGTTAGGGCTTCCTGGGTAGCTCAGCTGGTAAAGAATCCACCTGCAATGCAGGAGACCCCAATTTGATTCCTGGGTTGGGAAGTTCCCCTGGAGAAGGGATAGGCTACCCAATCCAGTATTCTTGGGCTTCCGTGGTTGTAAAGAATGGTAAAGAATCCGTCTACAATGCCAGAGACCTGGGTTCAATCCCTGAGTTGGGAAGATTTCCCTGGAGGAGGGCATGGCAACCCACTCCAGTATTCTTGCCTGGAGAACCCCAAGAACAGAAGAGCATGCTGGGCTACAGTCCATGGGATTGCAGAGTCAGACATGACTGAGCAACTAAGCACACATGCACATAAGCTTAGTACCCTATGTGTCTTCAGTTTGGTATTTCTCACACTGAATTGTAGGCTGTTTATCTGTAGATTCAGCTCCCTCCTCCAATAACGAAAGCTCTATTAAGTAGGTCTTTTGGGTGAATCTAATAGGTAGATCTATTAGGTGTCATCGCACATTGCACAGTGTGGCACATAGTAGAAAATAATACATATTTGTTGAAAAACATCTCTCCATCCTATGGCAAAGCAATAAATTTTTAAACATGGCTAGCTATTGACTTTTTTCCTAATGCCTGAATTCTGAGAGCCAATGCAGTTTTTATATCTGAATGTCACATAGCAAAGAGAGGCCTCTCTTTGAAGTCAGTGGGCCCAAAGAGAGTCTGCTATCAATAGACCTACCTCCCACCTGCTGCTGGAGGAATTTATTACAACTCTAAAGAGTATCCAAGAAGATATGTTTCCCAGAAAAATCAAACCACTGATCTTTCCAGAGCCCCTCCTTATAGGAACCCAGTACAAAATCAGTCTATTCATCTTTCTGGTAATGATATTTTTCCCTCCTCAAAGCACTCAATTCACTTGCCATCACTGGCATGTAATCCAGAAATAATAGAGGTCAGTCTAGTACAACTCATTTCCAAAAAGGGAAAGTGCCGACACCCCGAAAGAAAAGCTCTGAATTAAGTATTCCCAAAAATAAATCAGGGGATGGGAAAAGGCCTATTCAGCAGATCATATCTCTTTTTATTGTTTATTATAAACATATCTCCCCAATAGAAAGAGTTAGATTTGAAAACAGCGTTCTGGGACAGTCTTTATAATTATATTGTGGGATTCAAATCTGAACATTTCTTCTTATTCTGTTTTCTAGTAAAATTCTACTCAGGGATACTAATATTTAAGCCATTTTTAAAACCCCTAAACTCCCACTGTGTTGTGTGTATAGTGAAAAACAACCACCAGAGACCCTGTAAACAAGTAACATAAGTGAGAAATAAACCTTTGTTGTTTCAGCCACTAGGTTGGAAGGCTTTTGTGTGTGTGTGATTTCTTTAATTAATTTTTTATTGTCTGCTCTGGGTCTCTGTTGCCACCTGCGGGCTTAATTGCCCCATGGCATGTGGGATCTTAGTTCCCCAAGCAGGGATCAAACCCCCGTCCCCTGCAAGGCAGATTCTTAACCGCTGGACCACCAGGGAAGTCCCTTGAGGGGTTTTTTGTTCCTATAGAAGAAGTGATAATTTCCTTCCAACCCTCTGAATTCAAACCTCATTGGGAAGTGGACACAAGAGTCAGACAGCTGAAAAACAAAATGATCAAAGAGGGCCAGTTTGGAGAATGGATATTAACCAAAATCCGGTTTCCTGATGACTTTCCCTCCAGACTGACTAAACTTAAAGGCTCCTCATTCCAGCAAGATCCTGACATAGAAAGCTTATGCCATGGAGAAATAGAATGAGAGATGCTTGAGGAGAAGTGGGGCAGAGAAGCAACAATGAAGTACAGGTGCTAAGCTGAGAATACTGACTGCCTGCTCCCTATCACCAGGCTGGGAAGGCACTCCTCCAAGGGAAGAATCTCCATCCTTTCCCTTCCTAAGGTGGAAAAACCAACAGTTGAAGTAATGGAATGTTGATCCAATTAAGCACAAAAGCTAAAGAAACTCACAGGGCCTTCTTTCACCTAGTTTTGAAAATGACCAGTAATGGGACTTCCGTGATGGTCCAGTGGTAAAGAATCTACCTTCCAATTTCGGGGACGTGGGTTTGATCCCTAGTCAGGGAACTAAGATCCCACATGCTGCAGGGAAACTACGCCTGCACACCACAACTAGAGAAGCCCATGTACTTCAATTAGAGAAACCCCTACACTGTGACAAAGAGCCTGTGCACTGCAATGAATACCCAGCACAGCTAAATAATAATAGTAAAAAATAAAAATTATAAAACAAAGTTTCACAGTAAGGTAATTTATTATAAACAAATAAATAAAAATGTAGGTTGTGGATGCTAAATTCATGCAATGTGGGCTCTGGGAGATAGGGGGCAAGGCCATCTATCTTCAGGGAAAGCAGGACCTTATACTGTTTTGGGTATTGTGGGAAGCTGGGTTAAAAACAAAACAAAACAAAACTCTATCTGGGTAATAATGGGTTGATCTGAGCTCTAAGACCAGCTCTGAGGGAGAAAACGTCCCAACAGACAGCCTGGATTCCTAGATAGAGGAATGTGAAAGAAAAAGAGACAGCCCTATTATTTTGGCTCAGTAGGGAGAAAGGGCTCTGGGTCCGATTAGAGGCACATCAGCCTCAGAGATTGTAGAAGTTCATGATAGAAGCACGTCTTTTACCCAACATTTGCCTTCCTCAATTGTTACTTCCCTCTTTTACCAAGTGAACAGTGTTTATTCATTTAAATCTGGCATTTGATTGTAGGTTTTGTTATAGAAGTATGGACGTTAGCTTTAAGCTCATAACAAAAAAATAAATTGCTGAGGACAAGAGACACTCAGTTTGAAGCAGGAGGAGAAGCATGATGCAGTGATACTTTGGGAAAAACAACCAGCTTATCCTATGATTGTCATGTGGGATGTATCAGTTGAGTAATAAACATGTTTGACTTCCAAAGCAAGAAAATGCCTTTGGCCTCTGCCAGGTTGTAAAACATACACACACACTTGTAGAGAAAAGTCAAGATAGAGGTAGGTAGATAGAAAGAAGGAAGGAAAGAAGGAAGGGGAAATGTTTCTCTCTCTTTCTTTTTTTTAACATTCTATAAACTATATAACAAATTGAGTCATTTTGGGCCAAATACCTTTTTTATGTGTAACAGCTAAGAAACCACGAGATCATCATGTGAAAAGGAAGAGTCTGGCATTACATCTGAAATTGTAATTATATTCTTTGCATGAACATTGGGGAAAAGGTTTTCGTATTAGTTTATTTTTGTAAAACATTCTGCTTCAGCTGATCCTAAGACATCATCTGAATGAACTACACAGAAGTTAAAGGACCTGCCAGGCGAGTAGGCATACATCATTGAGATTGCTATTGAAACTCTTTCTTTTACATAAAACTTTTCTACTGTTTGTTCATTGCCTTCACAGTTTCTTGTTTACTATATGGAAGCCTGACTAAAATTACTGGAAAAGTATTCTTTGGACCTATTTTTCTCTTCTGAGTTTCCCCAGTTAGTAGCTGATTATGAATGAATGTTATTTCTTCCCTGGAAAATATAAATAGTTTAGTTTAGATAGATTAAATAATAATCCTTTAATGTTATATTGCCTTAATCTGATATGGCAGATTTCAGTTTAAGTATGGTTTATAAATTTTATTAAGTAGATGTTTCAGAGAGCTATGATTAGCTTCCAGGAAATTTTCAGACAGAGACCTATATATGTGCTTGAAAATCTCCTTCATTAATGAACACCTGTTATCAATAGTTTTAATTTCAGGTCAGAAGTTATGATTTGTGGTTTCTGCTTGTCGGCAAGCAGTCTATCTATCCTATAAAGTTTGCTGTGACTTTCCAGCATGGCTCTAATATGTGAGTGAAACAGAATCCCACTGACGAGATGTGTTTTCTGATGGTATTGAATGTGAATTATAGCTTACTGTCTTGGGTTATTTTTAAGCTCCAGTCATTCTTCCACAGTGGGAAAGAGGAGCAGTGAGCCCCAGAACTCCAGAGGAAAAGATGTGAGTCTATTTTCTATAGCAAAAGATAATTGCAATGATTTTTGCCTGCTATAGCTTGTTGATCATAAGAACAAATATAGAGAGCTGCTCACCATAGGCCATGCTCTATCTGGTTGTCCAAGAATGATTAATTATCTCAATTTTCCTAGCACGGAGGGGGTTACTGGGATGTGGGTCTTTCAGTGTGAAAACTGGTAAACTTCTGGGTAAATCAGAACAAGTTGATCACCCTAGGTAGTTCCATATTCTGAAAGATTGCAATCCCTAATTCGGAAACTTCAGAGGTCTGACTGACATAATGGAATTGCAGTGGATCTGCAAATATAGCTTATTAGCTCTAGGTTTGCCTTAAAAGGAGACAGGGAGACTATATATGTTCCTGGCCCATAAAGGGTCAGGGCCTCCTCTCAAAAGTACAACTGCTTAACTGCTGCCACATTACTAAGGGGTTCCTTCCTGGTATAGACACCAGCCCTCCAGACCATGTGGGTACCTTTTCCTCTTTAAGGTTTTGACATGTTTGCTGAAAAACAAAAATACTATCCTCAGCTATTGACTATTTATCAATAGATAAGAGCTGTCTTTTTTATTTCTTAATGACCTATTGAAACATAGCTCATATACCATATGATTCACTCATTTAAAGAGCACAGATGAATGGCTTTTTAATGTTTTCAGAGAATTTTGCAACCATCTCCACAATCTAGGGGCTTCCTGGGTGGCGCTACTGGTAAAAAAAAATCTGCCTGCCAATGCAGGAGACACAAGAGATGTGGGTTCAATCCCTGGGTGGGAAAGATCCCCTGGAGTAGGAAATGGCACCTCACTCCAGTATTCATGCCTGGAAAACCGCATGGACAGAGGAGCCTGGCAGGCTACTGTCCATTGGGCCACAAAGAGTTTGACATGGCTGAGCAACTGAGCATAGTACAATCCACAATCTAAGATAAGAAAATTTTCATCATTCCGCAAAGGTGCATCATATCTATTAGCAGTTACTTCCTATCACTCTCTCCCTCCAGCCCTTGACAATGACTAATCTATTTTCTTTTTATTATTTTTTAAATTTATTTTTTGGCCTTGCTGCACCAAAAAATCTTAGTTCCCCACCCAAGGTCTAACCCTCACCCCCTGCTTTGGAAGCACTTAACCACTGGTCGGTCAGGGAAGTCCCTAACCTGTTTTCTATCTCTATCAGTTCGCCTATTCTGTACATTGCATATAAACGGCCTCATACAATATGTGATCTTTTTGAGCCTGACTTCTTTCAATTGGCATCGATTTTCAGTGGTCATTCATGTATTAGTAGTTTATTCCTTTTTATAGCTGAATAATATTCAATTATATGCTTATACCAGGGCTTCTCTGGTGGGTCAGATGGTAAAGAACCTGCCTGCAATGTGGGAGACCCAGGTTCGATCTCTGGGTTGGGAAGATGCCCTGGAAAAGGAAATGGCAACCCACTCCAATGTTCTTGCCTGGAGAATTCATGGACAGAGGAGCCTAGTGGATGGTCCATGGGGTCACAAAGAGCTGGACACGACTGAGTGACTAACACTTTCATATGCATATGCCACATTTTTTCATCCATTCATTCACTGGTGAGTATTTTGGTTGTATCCATTTTGAGGCTATTATGAATAATGGTACTAATGCACATTCAGGTAAAAATTTTTGTGTGAACTTACTTTTTTAATTCTTTTGAGTACATAGTTATGAGAAGAATTTCTGGCTTATATCATAACTCCATATTTAAACTTTTGAGGAACTTTCAGACTAATTTCCAAAGTGGCTACTCCACTTTAAATTCCTATAAGCAGTGTATGAGGGTTCTAATTTCTCCATATCCTCAGCAAGAGAATGTTATTTTCTCTATTGTTTATTTTACGAATCCTAGAAGGTTTAAAATGGTACCTATTTTTGATTTGCGTATCCCTATTGGGCTTCCCTGGTGGCTCAGATGGTAAAGAATCTGCCTACAATGCAGGAGACCTGGGTTCTATCCCTGAGTTGGGAAGATCCCCTGGAGGAGGGCATGGCAATCCACTCCAATATTTGGGATTTCCTCATAGCTCAGTTGGTAAAGAATCTGCCTGTGATACAGGAGACCTGGATGTGATTCCTGGGTGGGAAAGATTCCCTGGAGAAGGAAATGGCAACCCAATCCAGTATTCTTGCCTGGAAAATCCTATGGACAGAGAAGCCTGGTGAACTACAGTACAAGAGTTGGACATGACTTAGCAACTAAACCACTGCCAACCACCACCACCACCAATCACTAATGATTTTGAGAATCCTTTCACCTGCTAATTGGTCATTTGTATATCTTCTTTGGAAAAATGTCAATTGGAGCTGTTTTCTATTTGACTAAGTCAAATAAAAACAAACAAACAAAAATAGTTCACATAAAGTGAACTAAGTTTTCAGCTGCAAGGGAGATAGGCTTTTAGGTCTACCATGACCTTTTCTGTCACTCCTGAGAAAAATCAGTCTTCTGACAGTAGCATAGTTGTCATGGATCTGATGACCTGTAGAGCCCAGGTGCTCTACAGTGAGGTAGTAAATGTACAGACTCCTTCACCCAGCAACTCACTCAACTTTTGTGACAGGTTAAATTTAGAGTTCTGGGAGAACTGGTAGGATGCCAGTCAAGCTGGTCCTTAACCCTTCACTCATCAGTCAGTTCAAGCATGTAATTTTTCTTCCAATGGCAAGTCAGCAAGAACCAGTTTGTGACTTCAGCTATGGGATGGACATTAGAAAGCAGGAGAGACTTATTATCCATCATTGCAACATTACTTGGCTGCATTTGATACTGGCAGGAATAGGGACAACTTTGTCATCTGGGTGAGGCAGTATTTAAAGACCTTCCTGTCCCTCAGCTCTTATCCCTCAGCAAAATTTTAAGATCTTCTTGTCCCTCAGCTCCTTCTTTTCCCTTGGCAAAATTTTAAGACCTTCTTGTCCCTCAGATTTCATTGTTCAGTTAAGTTATAAAATATTACAGAATATTTTAAAAGTTTGGATGTGTAGTAAGAAAGTTAAAAAGTCCTAGAATATTGAGTGGTGGATGAGCCCTATTGTAGAAAACTTTAGGGTGCCTTGAGGCGGCATAGAAGTGGTTATTTTTTAGTTAATATGTCTGACTCTTTTGTGACCCTGTGGACTGTAGCTTGTCAGACTCCTCTGTCCATGGGATTTCCCAGGCAAGAATACTGGAGTGGGTTGCTATTTCCTTCTCCAGGTGATCTTCCTGACCCAGGGATGGAACTCACATCTCCTACATTGGTAGGTGGATTCTTTACCACTGAGCCACCAGGGAAGCCTGGCATAAAAGTACCAGAGCTCATTTCAAAGGAAACAGAGGATGTAGGGAATTGTGTCCATTGTTGATTCTATCACACACCCAGATTGCAGACCAATAAAGGTCTTGTCAGGTGATCTTTACTATTCCACTGTAACTCAGAAAAAGGGTAGAATAGAAAGAAAATGCTTTTAGAGGGAGGGATATTATATTCCTCAGATATTTATAGCTGCTTTATTTGTAATTGCCAAAAATTGGAACAACCAAGATGACCCTTCAGTGAAGGTGAATAAATAAGTAACTGTGATGCACCCAGACCATAGTATATAATTCATTGCTGAAAAGAAATGGACAATCAAGCCATGAAAAGGCATGGAGGAACTGTAAACTTACTAAGTGAAAGAAGCCAATCCAAAAAATTACATACTATATGATTCCAACAATATGGCATTCTGGAAAAGGCAAAGCTATGATGACAGTAAAATGAGTATTTATTGCCAGGAGTAGAAGGAATGACTAGGGCAGTGGACTTTAGGGCAGTGAAACTACTGGCTTTGATACCACAGTGGTGGAT
Source organism: Okapia johnstoni (assembly GCA_024291935.2). Taxonomy (NCBI): domain Eukaryota; kingdom Metazoa; phylum Chordata; class Mammalia; order Artiodactyla; family Giraffidae; genus Okapia; species Okapia johnstoni. Next base: position 40,668,407 of record CM044319.1, on the reverse strand, counting down.
ACCTGTCATCAGTTTGCTCAGATACATAGAATGTACACCAAGATTGAACCTGAAGGTAAGCTATGGACTCTGGGTGATATGTACCACTGATGGGTTGTTGATTGTCGGGGAGGCTACACACATGTGGGAGCTCAATTTTGCTATGAACATAAAACTGCTCTAAAAAGACTAAAGTCAAAGCTTTGCCCTTGTGAAGCTGTCAGGAACTTAGCTGAGCTAAGAGAGGAAAAAACTGTTGTAATAGCTTTTTAAAACAAGCCAAAAATCATAGTGAAGCCTTTAATCACTTCTTGTGATGTTATAAGAAAGTCTAAAAGTGGGAAAAGTGCAGGCTCCCCGCTGTTTTATTTCCCCCACAAAATGGCATTCCAGTGAGGGTCAGGTGGATCAGTACAGACCAGGGGGGCTCCAGCAGTTTTATGGAGAAGAGGGGAGGATGGCAAAGTGAGGTGGGGCATGCTAAGACTGGATAAGTAGGTGGTACTGAGTCAGAGGAAAGAAAAAATTGTCAAGGCTCTCCCCACTAAACCCATAAGGAGGTCACGTTGGAGTGCCTGCAGATCTCTGCCCAAGGCCTTAGATAAAGAAACCTAGGAATGAAGCCTTCAGGGTTAGGAGTGAAAGAGCGTGACTTCCCCCAGAGGTTCTGAGTCCTTGAGACTGTGTGGGGAAAGGAAGTTCCCCCCTCCCAACCCCAGGCCTTCCAGCTTAAAGCCTTTGAATTGCCTTTGGTCAGGCCTGAAATGTCACACACAGGTTTTGAATCAGGAGAGGGACTCCTCACTAACATTGTAGACAATAAATAGAATAAGCAAGTAAAATATATGCTGTATTAGATAGTGATAAGTGCTGACAAAATAATTAAATAATAAAGCAGGGAGGATGACTCAGGACTCTCTCTCTCTGAGTCTGTCCATGTGTCCACAGATACTATACTCTTTTTTCCTTCTAATAAATGCTTGTTTCACTAAAAAAAAAAACATTTTTAATAAAGTAGGGAGGTAGAGAGGGAGTCAATGAGAATTTGCAGGTAAGTGTGTGACAGCAATTTTATTTATTTTTTTTAATTAATTTTAAAATTTTATTTACTAATTTTTTTGCTGCGCTGTGCACAGGCTTAGTTGTCCCATGGCATATGGGATCTTCCCAGACCAGTAATCAAACCCGTGTCCCCTGCATTAGCAGGCAGGTTCTTAACCTCTGGACCACCAGGGAAGTCACTTAAAATAATTTTTATGAGAGTATAGTTGATTTACAATGTTGTATAAGTTACTACTATACAACAAAGTGAATCAGTTATATATATATATATATATATACATATATGCAGTCTTTTTTATTTTTATTTATTTTAAAAAATATATATGTTTATTTATTTGGCTGGGTCAATTGTCTGTTGTGACATGTAGGATCTTTCCTTGCAGCATGCCGGCTTCTCTAGGTGTGGCACTGGAGGGCTCTAAAGTGCCCGGGCTCAGTTCTTGAGGTGCAGGGCTTAGTTGCCCCGAGGCATATGGGCTCTTAGTTCCCTGACCAGAGATCAAACCCACATCCCCTGCATTGGAAGACGGATTCTTAATCACTGGACCACCAGGGAAGTGCCCATTCACTCTTTTTTAGATACTATTCCCACATAGGTCATTAGAGTGTTGAATAAAGTTTTCTGTGCTATACAGTAAGTTCTTATTAGTTATTTATTTTTATATAGTAGTGTGTTAATATTTGGTTGCTAAGTTGTGTCTGACTGTTTGTGACCATATGGACTATAGTGCAACAGGCTCCTCTGTCTATGGGACTTCCCAAGCAAGAATACTGGAATGGGTTTCCAATCCTTCTCTAGGGGATTTTCCCAACCCAGGGATCGAACCCATGTCTCCTACATTGGCAGAAGATTCTTTACCACTGACCCACCAGGGAGGCCCATACGTCAATCCCAGTCTTCCAATTTATCCCTTCCCTACCAAAACAATATCAGACAAAGGAAGATAAAGGAGGCGTCCCTGAGAAGGTGATGTTGGTGAAAGACATTATCAGTTGAGCCTTGCAGATACCTGGAAGAAGAGTGGGTTTTGCAGAGGGATCATGAAGTACAAATTGCCTGAAGTGGCAGTGGAAGTGTTGGAGGATACCCACTTGTCTGGAAGGAGAGGAGCAGGAGAAGGGGTCATGTAACCTGAGCTAATGAGGAGTCCTAGTAGCCTCCATAAGGACTTGGATTTTTTCTCTGAGTGGGACAAGAAGCCACTAGAGATTTTGAACAGAGGAATGACATGATTTGACTCTCTTGAGGATAAATTTAGGAGGAGAGGAAGAGACATTAAGGGCAGAACTAGTGAAACCTGTTAGGCGGCTACTACAATAATTTAGGGAAGAGATGATATTCACTTGGACCAGGATGATGAACTGGAAAGAGAGAGAAGTGGTTGGATTTTGTACTTAACACAGAGCTCCCATTTTATCAATTCTAAACAAACCAGTTCTTCCTCACATTTTAACATATCTGAAACCAGAATACAACTTATCTTGGGGTGGCATATTATGACTGCTATCAGCCAGCTGGCAGTTACGATATTATTGTCAGTTAGCCAAAAACTCTGCAGTGATACCGTCTGATAATTGTCAACATCAATTCACAGATACAGGTATGTTGTGACAAATTCTGATTTTAGGTAAGGAAGTTTTGAAGTTTAAGGTCTTTGCTCAGAAGCACATCATAAATGTGGCTGCTCTACTTAACAATACCTTATTTGTGGTCCTCGTCCTTTTGTACCTGGACATTACTGGGTCAAGGTTTCTCCAGGCTTCAAGTGTGTCGCCTCCAATGAGCACAGCAGGCTGGTGTCAGTTATCTTCCCCAAAATAAAAACTGACCATTTCATTCAGTGCATGTAAGTTTCTGATGCTATGGTGGTTACAGAATCCATTCCAGACTTGTCAACTTCACACAAGACCCTAATGATCTGCCTCCCATCTAATTTTTCCAGCTTTATTTCTCACAGTCCCTAGTTGGTACTTCCCACCCAAGCTACATTTAACTCTCAGTCTTCTGTGTGATCAGAACCTTGTGCCAGCTGCACACCTCTACTCATGTTTCCTTGCCTTTTATCCAACAGCTGCTTATCCTACAAGCTCATATGTCACCTCCTTTCCAAAACTTTTAAAATTTACAGTAGAGTAAATTTACAGTAGTATAAATTTACAGTAGTGTATTTTATCTGGAGAAGGCAATGGCACCCCACTTCAGTACTCTTGCCTGGAAAATCCCATGGACGGAGGATTTTCTGTCCATGGGGTCACTAAGAGTAGGACACAACTGAGCAACTTCACTTTCATGCATTGGAGAAGGAAATGGCAACCCACTCCAGTGTTCCTGCCTGGAGAATCCCAGAGATGGGGGATCCTAGTGAGCTCCCATCTATGTGGTCGCACAGAGTCGGATATGACTGAAGTGACTTAACAGCAGCAGCAGCAGCATTGCATTTTATCACATTGACTTTGCCTCACAAGAGTCTCTTCATGTCCAGTCTGCTCTGGGTCATGAGAAATGCATTACCCAATTACTTATTTGGTCTTGTTTTTAATATGGAAATAAGCAATTTATATAATTAGTTTAAGTCACTAGAACAGACATCACTCAGTCTCTGTTAATTCTGACTCTCCAGCAAACTTAATTATTCATCTTTTCACCAAGCATGCTGCATTAAAATGCAGGTCATCTGTTTACTCATTTATCTTTTCTGGAAGGCTATGATTAGGGCACCCTATTCATTTTTGTTGTTGTTATTGTTCAGTCAGTAAGTCATGTCTGACCCATCGTGACACCATGGACTGCATCATGCCAGGCTTACCTGTTTTCACTATCTCCTGATTTGCTCAAACTCTTGTCAATTGAGTCAGTGATGCCATCCAACCATCTCATACTCTGTCTCCTCCATCTTCTCCTGCCCTCAATCTTTCTCAGCATCAGAGTCTTTTCCAATGAGTCAGCTCTTCGCATGAGGTGGCCAAAGTATTAGAGCTTCAGCTTCAGGATCATTCCTTCCAATGAATATTCAGGGTTACTTTCCTTTCAGTTCAGCTCAGTTCAGTCACTCAGTCGTGTCTGACTCTTTGCAGCCCCATGGACTGCAGCACGCCATGCCTCCCTGTCCATCACCAACTCCCAGAGTTTACTCAAACTCATGTCCGTTGAGTCGGTGATGCCATCCAGCCATCTCATCCTATGTCATCCCATTCTCCTCCCACCTTCAATCTTTCCCAGCATCAAGGTCTTTTCAGATGAGTCAGTTTTTTGCATCAGGTGGCCAAAGTATTGGAGTTTCAGCTTCAACACCAGCCCTTCCAATGAATATTCCAGGACCGATTTCCTTTAGGATGGACTGGTTGGATCTCCTTGCTGTCCAAGGGACTCTCAAGAGTCTTCTCTAACACCACAGTTCAAAAGCATCAATTCTTTGGTGCTCAGCTTTCTTTATAGTCCAACTATCACATCCATACATGACTACTGGAAAAACCATAGCTTTCACTAGACATACCTTTGTTGGCAACGTAATGTCTCTGCTTTTTAATATGCTGTCTAGGTTGGTCATAAATTTCCTTCCAAGGAGCAAGCGTCTTTTAATTTCATGGCTGCAATCACCATCTGCAGTGATTTTAGAATCCCAAAAAATAAAGTTTGCCATTGTTTCCACTGTTTACCCTTCTATTTCCCATGAAGTGATGGGACCAGATGCCATGATCTTAGTTTTCTGAATGTTGAACTTTAAGACAACTTTTTCACTCTCCTCTTTCACTTTTATCAAGAAGCTCTTTAGTTCTTCTTCACTTTCTGCCATAACAGTGGTGTCATCTACATATCTGAGGTGATTGCTATTTCTCCAGGCAATCTTGATTCCAGCTAGAGCTTCATCCAACCAAGTGTTTCTCATGATGTACTCTGCATATAGGTTAAATAAGCAGGGTGACAATATACAGCCTTGATGTACTCCTTTTCCTATTTGGAACCAGTCTGTTGTTCCATGTCCAGTTCTAACTGTTGCTTCCTGACCTACATACAGGTTTCTCAAGAGGCAGGTCAGATGGTCTGGTATTCCCATCTCTTTCAGAATTTTCCACAGTTTATTGTGATCCACACAGTCAAAGGCTTTGGCATAGTCAATAAGCTGAAGTATATGTTTTTTCGGAACTCTCTTGCTTTTTTGATGATCCAGCAGACGTTGGCAATTTGATCTCTGGTTCTTCTGCTTTTTCTAAAACCAGCTTGAACATTGGGAATTTCACGGTTCACCTATTGTTGAAGCCTGGCTTAGAGAACTTTGAGCATTATTTTGCTGCTGTGTGAGATGAGTGCAATCGTGCTGTAGTTTTAGCATTCTTTAGCATTGCCTTTCTTTGGGACCGGAATGAAACTGACCTTTCCCAGTCCTGTGGCCATTGCTGAGTTTTCTAAATTTGCTGGCACATTGAGTGCAGCACTTTCACAGCATCATCTTTTAGGATGTGAAGCAGCTCAACTGAAATTCCATCACCTCCACTAGCTTTGTTCATAGTGATGCTTCCTAAGACCCACTTGACTTCACATTCCAGGATGTCTGGCTCTAGGTGAGTGATCATACCATCGTGAGTATCTGGGATGTGAAGATCTTTTTTGTACAGTTCTTCTGTGTATTCTTGCCACCTTTTCTTAATATCTTGTGCTTCTGTTAGGTGCATACCATTTCTGTCTTTTATTGAGCCCATCTTTGCACGAAATGTTGCCTTGGTGTCTCTAATTTTCTTGAGGAGATCTCTACTCTTTATCAGTCTATTGGTTTCCTCTATTTCTTTGCATTGATCACTGAAGAAGGCTTTCTTATCTCTCCTTGCTATTCTTTGGAACTCTGCATTCAAATGGGTATATCTTTCCTTTTCTCCTCTACTTTTTGCTTCTCTCCTTTTTCTCAGCTATTTTATGTAAGTCCTCCTCAGACAGCCATTTTGCTTTTTTGCATTTCTTTTTTTGGTTATGGTCTTGCTCCCTGTCTCCCTGTACATGTAAAGGGAGGTACAATGCATATAAGTTAAAGTACATAAGTTAAAGTACAGGAAGGTTCAATGTCATGAACCTCCATCTCATAGTTCATCACGCACTCTATCAGATCTAGTCCCTTAAATCTTTTTTTTCTTTCAAAACCAACTTTTTATTGTGTTAAATAAACATAAAATTTTCCATCAACCATTTTTAAGTGTACAATATGGTTATTGTTAATTACATGCACATTGTTGTATAACAGAGCTAGGATTTTTTTTTCCAATTGCAAAACCAAAACTCTTTTTCTAAAAACTTTTAAATTTATTTATTGATTTTTGGCTGCACTGGGTCTTTGTTGCTGTGAGGGCTTTCTCTAGTTGCGATGAGTAGGGGCTACTCTTCCTTGCGGTGTGGAGGCTTCTCATTGCAGTGGCTTCTCTTGTTTTGGAGGGCAGGCTCTAGGTACACAGGGTTCAGTAGTTTTGGCTCGTGGGCTCAGTAGTTGTGATGCATGGGCTTAGTTTCTCCGTGGCATGCATGTGAGATCTTCCTGGACCTGGACCAGGGATCAAACTCATGCCCCCTGCATTGGCAGGTGGATTCTTTTTTATTATTATTATTTTAACTGGAGGCTAATTACTTTACAATATTGTAGTGGTTTTTGCCATACATTGACATGAATCAGCCATGGGTGTACATGTGTTCCCCATCCGGAACCCTCCTCCCACCTCCCTCCCCATCCCATCCCTCTGGGTCATCCCAGTGCACCAGCCCTGAGCACCCTGTCTCATGTATCAAACCTGGACTGGCGATCTGTTTCACATATGATAATGTACATGTTTCAATGCTATTCTCTCAAATCATCCCACCCTTGCCTTCTCGCACAGAGTCCAAAAGAGTGTTCTTTACATCTGTGTCTCTTTTGCTGTCTCGAATATAGGGTCATCGTTTCCATCTTACTAAATTTCATATATATGCGTTAGTATACTGTATTGGTGTTTTTCTTTCTGACTTACTTCACTCTGTATAAAAGGCTCCAGTTTCATCCACCTCATTAGAACTGATTCAAATGTATTCTTTTGAATGGCTGAGTAATATTCCGTTGTGTATATGTACCACAACTTTCTTATCCATTCATCTGTCGATGGACATCTAGGTTGCTTCCATGTCCTGGCTATTATAAACAGTGCTGCGATGAACATCGGGGTACACGTGTCTCTTTCAATTCAAGTTTCCGTGGTGTGTATGCCCAGCAGTGGGATTCCTGGGTCATATGGCAGTAGTATTTCCAGTTTTTTAAGGAATCTCCACACTGTTCTCCATAGTGACTGTACTAGTTTGCATTCCCACCAACAGTGTGAGAGGGTTCCCTTTTCTCTGCACCCTCTATATCATTTACTATTTGTAGACTTTTGATAGCAGCCATTCTGACTGGCGTGAGACGGTACCTCATTGTGGTTTTGATTTGCATTTTTCTCATAATGAGTGATGTTGAGCATCTTTTCATGTGGTTGTTAGCTATCTCTATGTCTTCTTTGGAGAAATTTCTGTTTAGTTCTTTAGCCCATTTTTTTATTGGGTCATTTATTTTTCTGGAATTGAGCTGCAGGAGCTGCTTGTATATTTTTGAGATTAATTCTTTGTCAGTTGCTACGTTTGCTATTATTTTCTCCCATTCTGAAGGCTTGCTTCAGTTTCACCTTGCTTACAGTTTAATTAGGTCCCATTTGTTTATTTTTTGCTTTTATTTCCATTACTCTGGGAGGTGGGCAATAGAGAATCCTGCTATGATTTATGTCAGAGAGTGTTTTTCCCTATGTTTTCTTCTAGGAGTTTTGTAGTTTCTGGTCTTACATTTAGATCTTTAATCCATTTTGAGTTTATTTTTGTGTACGGTATTAGAAAGTGTTCTAGGTTCATTCTTTTACAAGTGGTTGACCAGTTTTCCCAGCACCACTTGTTAAAGAGATTGCCTTTTCTCCATTGTATATTCTTGCCTCCTTTGCCAAAGATAAGGTGTCCATAGGTGCGTGGGTTTATCTCTGGGCTTTCTGTTTTGTTCCATTGATCTATATTTCTGTCTTTGTGCCAGTACCATACTGTCTTGATGACTGTGGCTTTGTAGTAGAGCCTGAGGTCAGGCAGGCTGATTCCTCCAATTCCATTCTTCTTTCTCAAGATTGCTTCAGCTATTCGAGGTTTTTTTGTATTTCCATACAAATTGTGAAATTATTTGTTCTAGTTCTGTGAAAAATACCATTGGTAGCTTGATAGGGATTGCACTGAATCTATAGATTGCTTTGGGTAGTATACTCATTTTCACTATATTGATTCTTCCGATCCATGAACATGGAATATTTCTCCATGTATTTGTGTCCTCTTTGATTTCTTTCATCAGTGTTTTATAGTTTTCTATATATAGGTCTTTTGTTTCTTTAGGTAGATTTATTCCTATATATTTTATTCATTTCGTTGAAATGGTGAATGGGATTGTTTCCTTAATTTCTCTTTCTGTTTTCTCATTGTTAGTGTATAGGAATGCAAGGGATTTCTCTGTGTTAATTTTATATCCTACAACTTTACTATATTGATTGATTAGCTCTAGTAATTTTCTGGTGGAGTCTTTAGGGTTTTCTATCTAGAGGATCATGCCATCTGCAAACAGTGAGAGTTTTCCTTCTTCTTTTCCAATCTGGATTCCTTCTATTTCTTTTTCTTCTCTGATTTCTGTGGCTAAACCTTCCAAAGCTATGTTAAATAGTATGGTGAGAGTGGGCACCCTTATCTTGTTCCTGACTTTAGGGGAAATGCTTTCAGTTTTTCACCATTGAGGATAATGTTTGCTGTGGGTTTGTCATATACAGTTTTATTATGTTGAGGTATGTTCCTTCTATTCCTGCTTTATGGAGGGTTTTTATCATAAATCGATGTCGAATTTTCTCAAAGGCTTTCTCTGCATCTATTGAAATAATCGTATGGTTTTTATCTTTCAATTTGTTAATGTGGTGCATTAGATTGTTTGATTTACAGATATTAAAGAATCCTTGCATCCCTGGGATAAAGCCCACTTGGTCATGACGTATGATCTTTTTAATATGTTGTTGGATTCTGTTTGCTAGGATTTTGTTAAGGATTTTTGCATCTATGTTCATCAGTGATATTGGCCTGTAGTTTTCTTTTTTTGTGGCATCATTGTCTGGTTTTGGTATTAGGGTGATGGTGGCCTCATAGAATGAGCTTAGAAGTTTACCTTCCTCTGCAATTTTCTGGAAGAGTTTGAGTAGGAAAAGTGTTAGCTCTTCTCAAAATTTTTGGTAGAATTCAGCTGGGAAACTGTCTGGTCCTGGGCTTTCGTTTGCTGGAAGATTTCTGATTACAGTTTCGATTTCTGTGCTTGTGATGGGTCTGTTAAGATTTTCTATTTCTTCCTGATTCAGTTTTAGAAAGTTATACTTTTCTAGGAATTTGTCCATTTCTTCGAAGTTGTCCATTTTATTGGCATATAGTTGCTGATAGTAGTCTCTTATGATCCTTTGTATTTCTGTGTTATCTGTTGGGATTTCTCCATTTTCATTTCTAATTTTGTTGACTTGATTCTTCTCCCTTTGTTTCTTGATGAGTCTGGCTAATGGTTTGTCTATTTTATTTATCTTCTCAAAGAACCAGCTTTTAGCTTTGTTGATTTTTTGCTATGGTGACCCTTGTTTCCTTTTCATTTACTTCTGCCATAATTTTTATGATTTATTTCCTTCTACTAATTCTAGGGTTCTTCATTTCTTCCTTTTATAGTTGCTTTAGGTGTAGAGTTAGGTTATTTATTTGACTTTTTTCTTGTTTCTTGAGGTAAGCTTGTATTGCTATGAACCTTCCCCTTAGCACTGCTTTTACAGTGTCCCATAGGTTTTGGGTTGTTGTGTTTTCATTTTCATTCATTTTTATGCATACTTTGAATTCTTTTTTTATTTGTTCTGTGATTTGTTGGTTATTCAGAAGCGTGTTGTTTAGCCTCCATATGTTGGAATTTTTAATAGTTTTTTTTTTCCTGTAGTTGATATCTAATCTTACTCCATTGTGATCAGAAAAGATGCTTAGAATGATTTCAATTTTTTTTTAATTTACCAAGGTCAGATTTATGGCCCGGGATGTCATCTATCCTGAAGAAGATTCGGTGTGCACTTGAGAAAATGGTGAAATTCATTGTTTTAGGGTGAAATGTCCTATAGGTATCAATTAGGTCTAACTGATCCATTGTATCATTTAAAGTTTGTGTTTCCTTGCTAATTTTTTTGTTTAGTTGATCTATCCATAGATATGAGTGGGGTATTAAAGTCTCCCACTATTATTGTGTTACTATTAATTTCCCCTTTCATACTTGTTAGCATTTGCCTTACATATTGTGGTGCTCCTAGGTTTGGTGCATATATATTTATAATTGTCATATCTTCTTCTTGGATGGATCCTTTGATCATTATGTAGTGTCCTTCTTTGTCTCTTTTCACAGCCTTTATTTCAAAATCTATTTTATCTGATATGAGTATTGCTACTCCTGCTTTCTTTTGGTCTCCATTTGCATGAAATATCTTTTTCCAGCCCTTCACTTTCAGTCTGTATGTGTCCCTTGTTTTGAGGTGGGTCTCTTGTAGACAGCATATATAGGGGTCTTGTTTTTGTATCCATTCAGCCAGTGTTTGTCTTTTGGTTGGGGCATTCAGCCCATTTACATTTAAGGTAATTATTGATAAGTATGATCCTGCTGCCATTTATATTCTTTGTTGTTTTGGGTTCGAGTTTATACACCTTTTCTGTGTTTCCTGTCTAGAGAAGATCCTTTAGCATTTGTTGAAGAATTGGTTTGGTGGTGCTGAATTCTCTCAGCTTTTGCTTGTCTGTAAAGCTTTTGATTTCTCCTTCATATTTGAATGAGATCCTTGCTGGGTACAGTAATCTGGGTTGTAGGTTTTTGTCTTTCATCTCTTTAAGTATGTTCTTCCATTCTCTTCTGGCCTGAAGAGTTTCTATTGAAAGATCAGCTGTTATCCTTATGGGAATCCTCCTGTGTGTTATTTGTTGTTTTTCCCTTGCTGCTTTTAATATTTGTTCTTTGTTTGTGTTTGATCTTCGCTAATTTGATTAAAATGTGTCTTGGGGTGTCTTGCCTTGGGTTTATCCTGTTTGGGACTCTCTGGGTTTCTTGGGCTTTGGTGACTATTTCCTTCCCCATTTTAGGGAAATTTTCAACTATTATTTTCTCAAGTATTTTCTCATGGCCTTTCTTTTTGTCTTCTTCTTCTGGGATTCCTATGATTCGAATGTTGAGGCGTTTGACATTGTCCCAGAGGTCTCTGAGGTTGTCCTCATTTCTTTTAATTCTTTTTTCTTTTTTTTCCCCTCTGCTTCATTTATTTCCACCATTCTATCTTCTACCTCAGTTATCCTATCTTCTGCCTCCATTATTCTACTGTTGGTTCCCTCCAGAGTGTTTTTGATCTCATTTATCACATTATGCATTATTGATTGAGTCTTTTTTATTTCTTCTAGGTCCTTGTTAAACTTTTCTTGCATCTTCTCAATCCTTGTCTTCACAGCCATTTATCTGTAACTTCATTTTGTTTTCAAGATTTTGGATCATTTTTACTATCATTATTCTGAATTCTTTTTTCAGGTAGACTCCCTATCTCCTCCTCTTTTGTTTGGTTTGGTGATGAGCATTTATCATGTTCCTTTACCTGCTGAGTATTTCTCTGCCTTTTCATCTTTGTTTAGATTGCTGTGTTTTGGGGTGGCCTTTTCTGTATTCTGGCAGTTTGTGGTTCCTCTTTATTGTGGAGGTTCCTCCTTGTGGGTGGGGTTTGGATGCGTGGGCTTGTCAAGGTTTCCTGGCTAGGGAAGCTTGCGTTGGTGTTCTGGATGGGTGAAGCTGGATTTCTTCTCTTCTTTGAGGCCTTGAGAAACTGCAAAGTTTATTGGGTAAGTGAGAGACTATACGTGCATAATTTTCAAATTAGCAGGATCAACATGAGATGTATCAGTTTCAGTTTCAGTTCAGTTCAGTCGCTCAGTCGTGTCCAACTCTTTTGAGACCCCATGAATTGCAGCACGCCAGTCCTCCTGTCCATCAGCAACTCCCAGGAGTTTACCCAAACCCATGTCCATCGAGTCAGTGATGCATCCAACCATGAGATGTATAGTATACTCAAAGAACCTGTTCTAATCTCCCCCTTCCTTCTTCCCTTTTCTTACTTGGTGAATTTGATTCATGCTTCATGAGAAACAGAAGTAAATGGACACTTTCTCATTTTCCTTTCACCGTGTCTCTGCATGCCTCTTGAATCAGGATCCACTGTCTTTCATCCATTATTGTAGGAGGAAACATCCCCTGTTCCTAGATAAAGCCAACCTTTCCCTTGTGCTCTGAACCTCATCCCCTTTCACTTTCTCAAAGACTTTACTCCCACAAATAGACATCTCTTTCCTGAATTATCAGTTTCCCTCTTTCTAGGGGATTGTTAGGAGAAGACAATGGCAACCCACTCCAGTACTCTTGCCTGGAAAATCCCATGGACGGAGGAGCCTGGTAGGCTGCAGTCCATGGGGTCGCTAAGAGTCGGACACGACTGAGCGGACTTCACTTTCACTTTTTACTTTCATGCATTGGAGAAGGAAATGGCAACCCACTCCCGTGTTCTTGCCTGGAGAATCCCAGGGACGGTGGAGCCTGGTGGGCTGCCGTCTATGGGGTCGCACAGAGTCGGACACGACTGAAGTGACTTAGCAGCAGCCGGGGGTTGTTTCCTTCAGCCAACAAACCTGCTCTTGACCTCCCATTCCTGTCTAGCTGCTACCCCATTTTCCTGTTCTCTCACAGAAAAACTTCTCAAATAAATGCCTTTCCCTACTGCGTCACCTATTTTCAGTCCACTTCAAATAGGCCTTTGTCCTCCCCACTACATCTGAAACTTCTAAAAGATTCATCAGTGACCTCCATGTTACCAAACTCAGTGGTCACATTTTGCCTTCATCTATGTAACAACTCAGTGGCTTTTTTCCCAAGTGACCATGATCTCCTCAAAGCTTTTTTTGGCTTCTGTGATACCCTGCATGCATGTGTACATGCTAAGTCATGGTATGTTTTCTTCAGTCATGTTCAACTCTTTGCCACCCTATGGACTGTAGCCCTCCAGGCTCCTCTGTCCATGGGGTTCTCTAAGCAAGAATACTGAAATGGGTTGCCCTGTCCTCCTCCAGGGGATCTTCCCCACCTAGAGATCAAACCCATGTCTCTTATGACTCCTGCATTGGCAGACAGGTTCTTTACCACTAGCACCATGTGGGAAGCTGCTTCGTGATACCCTACTCCCCTGATTTTCCTGTATCACTGCCTAGTGAGTATTATAGACTGGTAACTTCAAAGTGTATATATCCAGATCTAACCTTCCCCAGATCCCAACTTGTATATCTAAATGCAATTTGGCATCTCCACTTGGGATGTCTCATGAGCATCTCATTAAGCCATTTATTATGATCACCTTTACATGTAAATTAAATATACATTTAGAATCCTTTTGCTCTTCACTCTGCTTGGTGCTCTCTTCCCTCATCTTCTTTTCTCTTTATTTCCTGCTCCTTCTCCTAAACAAGTCCCCAATAGTTTAGATCCCTTGGTGATTCCATTGCACCCAGTAGTTTTCCTTTGTGGTAATTAGCACACTTATAGTCAATTAGTCAAATATATGATTATTCCATTAATGTCAACCTTGTGCATTTAACCTTTAAAATTTACTGAGGCCACAGGTTTTCCATGTTGTCCACTATCTCTTCAGGGGCTCAACCACAGTTGTCTTGAGCATATTAGGGACCACTATAAATCTACTTATTTCTTATCTTTGTACATCTAGGTTGCTCCTATTTTTCACCACTACAAGCAGTTCTACAATGAACTTCATGTAGGGGGGGGGGGGGTAGCTAAATCTTTGACATGTCTTTAATCATGTGCTTAAAATATCCCTAGAAATAGAATCATTGGTTTTATAATGAGATTCACATTTTCAAGGCTTTTTGCTAATGGTTGATGGTCTGAAAAATAGCCATCATTATAACTTCTCCTCTCCCTGTACAAGCATGCCATTCATCTGTCAATAAGTGGTGTCTCTAGAGAAACAGACTTATAGTTTGCCAAGAGGGAGGGATGGATGAGGAGGGAATGGAATGGGAGGCTGGGTGTTAGCAGATGCAAGCTGTTACATACAGAATGGATAATCAAGCAAGGTCCTACAGAATAGCATGAGGATCTGTATTCAATGTCATATAATAAGCCATCAGTGGAAAAAGGAATATAAAAAAGAATGTATGTATGTGTGTAACTGAATCACTTTGCTGTCACAGCAGAAATTAATACAACATTGTAGATCAACTATACTTCAATAATAAATAAATTAAATTTAAATATTTAAAAAGTAGATGTCTCAGGACTTCCCTCATCATCCAGTGGTTAAGAAAACTGCCTTGCAATGCAGGGGAATGCGGGTTCAATCCCTGCGTCAGGGACAACTAAGATCCCATAAGCCTCAAAAGCAGTCAAGCTCATGTGCCTGCAAACTACTAAAGCCTGCTTGCTCTGGAGCCCATGTTGCCTCAATTATAGAGCCCACAGTGACAACGAAAAGATTACACTTGATGCAACTAAGACATGACACCAAACAAAAAAAATGTGGATGTTCTTCCTTTCTGTTATCCTTGAGTTGACTTACTTTGACCTTCAGGGGAATGTTGGTAATAATAGAATTGCCAGGTAAAATACCAAGATGCCCAGTAAAAATTGGAATGTCAAAATAAACAGAAAAGTTGGGACATACTTTATACTAAAATATTATTTGTGGTTTATCTGGAGCATTTCAAATTTAACTGGGTAATCATCTGGTACCTTTTTTATTGTATGTATAGCTTGATTTATAAAAATATTATCTTCATGGTACGGCATAATGACTCAATGTTTATGCAGATTATGCTCATTTGTAAGTTATTACAAGAACAATGGCTATAATTCCCGGTGTGCTATACAATAAATTCTTGTTGCTTATCTATTTATACACAGTAAGTTTGTATAGTAGTAACAGGCAAAGTTTGGCCTTGGAGTACAAAATGAAGCAGGGCAAAGGCTAATAGAGTTTTGCCAAGAGAATGCACTGGTCATAGCAAACACCCTCTTCCAACAACACAAGAGACAAATTCTACACATGGACATCACCAGATGGTCAATACCAAATCAGATTGATTATATTCTTTGCAGCCAAGATGGAGAAGAGAAGCTCTATACAGTCAGCAAAACAAGACCAGAAGCTGACTGTGGCTCAGATCATGAACTCCTTATTGCAAAATTCAGACTTAATTGAAAAAAAGTAGGGAGGGGAAATCCTAGATCATTCAGGTTGAATAAATCAAATCCCTTTACAATTATATGGTGGAAATTAATGGTGGTTACAGAATCCATTCCAGACTTGTCAACTTCACACAAGACCCTAATGATCTGCCTCCCATCTAATTTTTTCCAGCTTTATTTCTCACAGTCCCTAGTTGGTACTTCCCACCCAAGCTACATTTAACTCTCATTCTTCTGTGTGATCAGAACCTTGTGCCAGCTGCACACCTCTACTCATGTTTCCTTGCCTTTTATCCAACAGCTGCTTATCCTACAAGCTCATATGTCACCTCCTTTCCAAAACTTTTAAAATTTACAGTAGAGTAAATTTACAGTAGTATAAATTTACAGTAGTGTATTTTATCTGGAGAAGGCAATGGCACCCCACTTCAGTACTCTTGCCTGGAAAATCCCATGGACGGAGGATTTTCTGTCCATGGGGTCACTAAGAGTAGGACACAACTGAGCAACTTCACTTTCATGCATTGGAGAAGGAAATGGCAACCCACTCCAGTGTTCCTGCCTGGAGAATCCCAGAGATGGGGGATCCTAGTGAGCTCCCATCTATGTGGTCGCACAGAGTCGGATATGACTGAAGTGACTTAACAGCAGCAGCAGCAGCATTGCATTTTATCACATTGACTTTGCCTCACAAGAGTCTCTTCATGTCCAGTCTGCTCTGGGTCATGAGAAATGCATTACCCAATTACTTATTTGGTCTTGTTTTTAATATGGAAATAAGCAATTTATATAATTAGTTAAGTCACTAGAACAGACATCACTCAGTCTCTGTTAATTCTGACTCTCCAGCAAACTTAATTATTCATCTTTTCACCAAGCATGCTGCATTAAAATGCAGGTCATCTGTTTACTCATTTATCTTTTCTGGAAGGCTATGATTAGGGCACCCTATTCATTTTTGTTGTTGTTATTGTTCAGTCAGTAAGTCATGTCTGACCCATCGTGACACCATGGACTGCATCATGCCAGGCTTACCTGTTTTCACTATCTCCTGATTTGCTCAAACTCTTGTCAATTGAGTCAGTGATGCCATCCAACCATCTCATACTCTGTCTCCTCCATCTTCTCCTGCCCTCAATCTCTCTCAGCATCAGAGTCTTTTCCAATGAGTCAGCTCTTCGCATGAGGTGGCCAAAGTATTAGAGCTTCAGCTTCAGGATCATTCCTTCCAATGAATATTCAGGGTTACTTTCCTTTCAGTTCAGCTCAGTTCAGTCACTCAGTCGTGTCTGACTCTTTGCAGCCCCATGGACTGCAGCACGCCATGCCTCCCTGTCCATCACCAACTCCCAGAGTTTACTCAAACTCATGTCCGTTGAGTCGGTGATGCCATCCAACCATCTCATCCTATGTCATCCCATTCTCCTCCCACCTTCAATCTTTCCCAGCATCAAGGTCTTTTCAGATGAGTCAGTTCTTTGCATCAGGTGGCCAAAGTATTGGAGTTTCAGCTTCAACACCAGCCCTTCCAATGAATATTCCAGGACCGATTTCCTTTAGGATGGACTGGTTGGATCTCCTTGCTGTCCAAGAGACTCTCAAGAGTCTTCTCTAACACCACAGTTCAAAAGCATCAATTCTTTGGTGCTCAGCTTTCTTTATAGTCCAACTATCACATCCATACATGACTACTGGAAAAAACCATAGCTTTCACTAGACATACCTTTGTTGGCAACGTAATGTCTCTGCTTTTTAATATGCTGTCTAGGTTGGTCATAAATTTCCTTCCAAGGAGCAAGCGTCTTTTAATTTCATGGCTGCAATCACCATCTGCAGTGATTTTAGAATCCCAAAAAATAAAGTTTGCCATTGTTTCCACTGTTTACCCTTCTATTTCCCATGAAGTGATGGGACCAGATGCCATGATCTTAGTTTTCTGAATGTTGAACTTTAAGACAACTTTTTCACTCTCCTCTTTCACTTTTATCAAGAAGCTCTTTAGTTCTTCTTCACTTTCTGCCATAACAGTGGTGTCATCTACATATCTGAGGTGATTGCTATTTCTCCAGGCAATCTTGATTCCAGCTAGAGCTTCATCCAACCAAGTGTTTCTCATGATGTACTCTGCATATAAGTTAAATAAGCAGGGTGACAATATACAGCCTTGATGTACTCCTTTTCCTATTTGGAACCAGTCTGTTGTTCCATGTCCAGTTCTAACTGTTGCTTCTTGACCTACATACAGGTTTCTCAAGAGGCAGGTCAGATGGTCTGGTATTCCCATCTCTTTCAGAATTTTCCACAGTTTATTGTGATCCACACAGTCAAAGGCTTTGGCATAGTCAATAAGCTGAAGTAGATGTTTTCCCGGAACTCTCTTGCTTTTTTGATGATCCAGCAGATGTTGGCAATTTGATCTCTGGTTCTTCTGCTTTTTCTAAAACCAGCTTGAACATTGGGAATTTCATGGTTCACCTATTGTTGAAGCCTGGCTTAGAGAACTTTGAGCATTATTTTGCTGCTGTGTGAGATGAGTGCAATCGTGCTGTAGTTTTAGCATTCTTTAGCATTGCCTTTCTTTGGGACCGGAATGAAAACTGACCTTTCCCAGTCCTGTGGCCATTGCTGAGTTTTCTAAATTTGCTGGCACATTGAGTGCAGCACTTTCACAGCATCATCTTTTAGGATGTGAAGCAGCTCAACTGAAATTCCATCACCTCCACTAGCTTTGTTCATAGTGATGCTTCCTAAGACCCACTTGACTTCACATTCCAGGATGTCTGGCTCTAGGTGAGTGATCATACCATCGTGAGTATCTGGGATGTGAAGATCTTTTTTGTACAGTTCTTCTGTGTATTCTTGCCACCTTTTCTTAATATCTTGTGCTTCTGTTAGGTGCATACCATTTCTGTCTTTTATTGAGCCCATCTTTGCACGAAATGTTGCCTTGGTGTCTCTAATTTTCTTGAGGAGATCTCTACTCTTTATCAGTCTATTGGTTTCCTCTATTTCTTTGCATTGATCACTGAAGAAGGCTTTCTTATCTCTCCTTGCTATTCTTTGGAACTCTGCATTCAAATGGGTATATCTTTCCTTTTCTCCTCTACTTTTTGCTTCTCTCCTTTTCTCAGCTATTTTATGTAAGTCCTCCTCAGACAGCCATTTTGCTTTTTTGCATTTCTTTTTTTGGTTATGGTCTTGCTCCCTGTCTCCCTGTACATGTAAAGGGAGGTACAATGCATATAAGTTAAAGTACATAAGTTAAAGTACAGGAAGGTTCAATGTCATGAACCTCCATCTCATAGTTCATCACGCACTCTATCAGATCTAGTCCCTTAAATCTTTTTTTTTCTTCAAAACCAACTTTTTATTGTGTTAAATAAACATAAAATTTTCCATCAACCATTTTTAAGTGTACAATATGGTTATTGTTAATTACATGCACATTGTTGTATAACAGAGCTAGGATTTTTTTTCCAATTGCAAAACCAAAACTCTTTTTCTAAAAACTTTTAAATTTATTTATTGATTTTTGGCTGCACTGGGTCTTTGTTGCTGTGAGGGCTTTCTCTAGTTGCGATGAGTAGGGGCTACTCTTCCTTGCGGTGTGGAGGCTTCTCATTGCAGTGGCTTCTCTTGTTTTGGAGGGCAGGCTCTAGGTACACAGGGTTCAGTAGTTTTGGCTCGTGGGCTCAGTAGTTGTGATGCATGGGCTTAGTTTCTCCGTGGCATGCATGTGAGATCTTCCTGGACCTGGACCAGGGATCAAACTCATGCCCCCTGCATTGGCAGGTGGATTCTTTTTTATTATTATTATTTTAACTGGAGGCTAATTACTTTACAATATTGTAGTGGTTTTTGCCATACATTGACATGAATCAGCCATGGGTGTACATGTGTTCCCCATCCGGAACCCTCCTCCCACCTCCCTCCCCATCCCATCCCTCTGGGTCATCCCAGTGCACCAGCCCTGAGCACCCTGTCTCATGTATCAAACCTGGACTGGCGATCTGTTTCACATATGATAATGTACATGTTTCAATGCTATTCTCTCAAATCATCCCACCCTTGCCTTCTCGCACAGAGTCCAAAAGAGTGTTCTTTACATCTGTGTCTCTTTTGCTGTCTCGAATATAGGGTCATCGTTTCCATCTTACTAAATTTTCATATATATGCGTTAGTATACTGTATTGGTGTTTTTTCTTTCTGACTTACTTCACTCTGTATAAAAGGCTCCAGTTTCATCCACCTCATTAGAACTGATTCAAATGTATTCTTTTGAATGGCTGAGTAATATTCCGTTGTGTATAAGTACCACAGCTTTCTTATCCATTCATCTGTCGATGGACATCTAGGTTGCTTCCATGTCCTGGCTATTATAAACAGTGCTGCGATGAACATCGGGGTACACGTGTCTCTTTCAATTCAAGTTTCCGTGGTGTGTATGCCCAGCAGTGGGATTCCTGGGTCATATGGCAGTAGTATTTCCAGTTTTTTAAGGAATCTCCACACTGTTCTCCATAGTGACTGTACTAGTTTGCATTCCCACCAACAGTGTGAGAGGGTTCCCTTTTCTCTGCACCCTCTATATCATTTACTATTTGTAGACTTTTGATAGCAGCCATTCTGACTGGCGTGAGACGGTACCTCATTGTGGTTTTGATTTGCATTTTTCTCATAATGAGTGATGTTGAGCATCTTTTCATGTGTTTGTTAGCTATCTCTATGTCTTCTTTGGAGAAATTTCTGTTTAGTTCTTTAGCCCATTTTTTTATTGGGTCATTTATTTTTCTGGAATTGAGCTGCAGGAGCTGCTTGTATATTTTTGAGATTAATTCTTTGTCAGTTGCTACGTTTGCTATTATTTTCTCCCATTCTGAAGGCTTGCTTCAGTTTCACCTTGCTTACAGTTTAATTAGGTCCCATTTGTTTATTTTTGCTTTTATTTCCATTACTCTGGGAGGTGGGCAATAGAGAATCCTGCTATGATTTATGTCAGAGAGTGTTTTCCCTATGTTTTCTTCTAGGAGTTTTGTAGTTTCTGGTCTTACATTTAGATCTTTAATCCATTTTGAGTTTATTTTTGTGTACGGTATTAGAAAGTGTTCTAGGTTCATTCTTTTACAAGTGGTTGACCAGTTTTCCCAGCACCACTTGTTAAAGAGATTGCCTTTTCTCCATTGTATATTCTTGCCTCCTTTGCCAAAGATAAGGTGTCCATAGGTGCGTGGGTTTATCTCTGGGCTTTCTGTTTTGTTCCATTGATCTATATTTCTGTCTTTGTGCCAGTACCCATACTGTCTTGATGACTGTGGCTTTGTAGTAGAGCCTGAGGTCAGGCAGGCTGATTCCTCCAATTCCATTCTTCTTTCTCAAGATTGCTTCAGCTATTCGAGGTTTTTTTGTATTTCCATACAAATTGTGAAATTATTTGTTCTAGTTCTGTGAAAAATACCGTTGGTAGCTTGATAGGGATTGCACTGAATCTATAGATTGCTTTGGGTAGTATACTCATTTTCACTATATTGATTCTTCCGATCCATGAACATGGAATATTTCTCCATGTATTTGTGTCCTCTTTGATTTCTTTCATCAGTGTTTTTATAGTTTTCTATATATAGGTCTTTTGTTTCTTTAGGTAGATTTATTCCTATATATTTTATTCATTTCGTTGAAATGGTGAATGGGATTGTTTCCTTAATTTCTCTTTCTGTTTTCTCATTGTTAGTGTATAGGAATGCAAGGGATTTCTCTGTGTTAATTTTATATCCTACAACTTTACTATATTGATTGATTAGCTCTAGTAATTTTCTGGTGGAGTCTTTAGGGTTTTCTATCTAGAGGATCATGCCATCTGCAAACAGTGAGAGTTTTCCTTCTTCTTTTCCAAATCTGGATTCCTTCTATTTCTTTTTCTTCTCTGATTTCTGTGGCTAAACCTTCCAAAGCTATGTTAAATAGTATGGTGAGAGTGGGCACCCTTATCTTGTTCCTGACTTTAGGGGAAATGCTTTCAGTTTTTCACCATTGAGGATAATGTTTGCTGTGGGTTTGTCATATACAGTTTTATTATGTTGAGGTATGTTCCTTCTATTCCTGCTTTATGGAGGGTTTTTTATCATAAATCGATGTCGAATTTTCTCAAAGGCTTTCTCTGCATCTATTGAAATAATCGTATGGTTTTTTATCTTTCAATTTGTTAATGTGGTGCATTAGATTGTTTGATTTACAGATATTAAAGAATCCTTGCATCCCTGGGATAAAGCCCACTTGGTCATGACGTATGATCTTTTTAATATGTTGTTGGATTCTGTTTGCTAGGATTTTGTTAAGGATTTTTGCATCTATGTTCATCAGTGATATTGGCCTGTAGTTTTCTTTTTTTGTGGCATCATTGTCTGGTTTTGGTATTAGGGTGATGGTGGCCTCATAGAATGAGCTTAGAAGTTTACCTTCCTCTGCAATTTTCTGGAAGAGTTTGAGTAGGAAAAGTGTTAGCTCTTCTCAAAATTTTTGGTAGAATTCAGCTGGGAAACTGTCTGGTCCTGGGCTTTCGTTTGCTGGAAGATTTCTGATTACAGTTTCGATTTCTGTGCTTGTGATGGGTCTGTTAAGATTTTCTATTTCTTCCTGATTCAGTTTTAGAAAGTTATACTTTTCTAGGAATTTGTCCATTTCTTCCAAGTTGTCCATTTTATTGGCATATAGTTGCTGATAGTAGTCTCTTATGATCCTTTGTATTTCTGTGTTATCTGTTGGGATTTCTCCATTTTCATTTCTAATTTTGTTGACTTGATTCTTCTCCCTTTGTTTCTTGATGAGTCTGGCTAATGGTTTGTCTATTTTATTTATCCTCTCAAAGAACCAGCTTTTAGCTTTGTTGATTTTTTGCTATGGTGACCCTTGTTTCCTTTTCATTTACTTCTGCCATAATTTTTATGATTTATTTCCTTCTACTAATTCTAGGGTTCTTCATTTCTTCCTTTTATAGTTGCTTTAGGTGTAGAGTTAGGTTATTTATTTGACTTTTTTCTTGTTTCTTGAGGTAAGCTTGTATTGCTATGAACCTTCCCCTTAGCACTGCTTTTACAGTGTCCCATAGGTTTTGGGTTGTTGTGTTTTCATTTTCATTCATTTTTATGCATACTTTGAATTCTTTTTTTATTTGTTCTGTGATTTGTTGGTTATTCAGAAGCGTGTTGTTTAGCCTCCATATGTTGGAATTTTTAATAGTTTTTTTTTTTCCTGTAGTTGATATCTAATCTTACTCCATTGTGATCAGAAAAGATGCTTAGAATGATTTCAATTTTTTTTTTAATTTACCAAGGTCAGATTTATGGCCCGGGATGTCATCTATCCTGAAGAAGATTCGGTGTGCACTTGAGAAAATGGTGAAATTCATTGTTTTAGGGTGAAATGTCCTATAGGTATCAATTAGGTCTAACTGATCCATTGTATCATTTAAAGTTTGTGTTTCCTTGCTAATTTTTTTGTTTAGTTTGATCTATCCATAGATATGAGTGGGGTATTAAAGTCTCCCACTATTATTGTGTTACTATTAATTTCCCCTTTCATACTTGTTAGCATTTGCCTTACATATTGTGGTGCTCCTAGGTTTGGTGCATATATATTTATAATTGTCATATCTACTTCTTGGATGGATCCTTTGATCATTATGTAGTGTCCTTCTTTGTCTCTTTTCACAGCCTTTATTTCAAAAATCTATTTTATCTGATATGAGAATTGCTACCCCAGCTTTCTTTTGAGGTCCATTTGCATGAAAAATGGTTTTCCATCCCTTCACTTTCAGTCTGTATGTGTCCCTTGTTTTGAGGTGGGTCTCTTGTAGACAGCATATATAGGGGTCTTGTTTTGTATCCATTCAGCCAGTGTTTGTCTTTTGGTTGGGGCATTCAGCCCATTTACATTTAAGGTAATTATTGATAAGTATGATCCTGCTGCCATTTATATTCTTTGTTGTTTTGGGTTCGAGTTTATACACCTTTTCTGTGTTTCCTGTCTAGAGAAGATCCTTTAGCATTTGTTGAAGAATTGGTTTGGTGGTGCTGAATTCTCTCAGCTTTTGCTTGTCTGTAAAGCTTTTGATTTTTCCTTCATATTTGAATGAGATCCTTGCTGGGTACAGTAATCTGGGTTGTAGGTTTTTGTCTTTCATCTCTTTAAGTATGTTCTTCCATTCTCTTCTGGCCTGAAGAGTTTCTATTGAAAGATCAGCTGTTATCCTTATGGGAATCCTCTTGTGTGTTATTTGTTGTTTTTCCCTTGCTGCTTTTAATATTTGTTCTTTGTGTTTGATCTTCGCTAATTTGATTAAAATGTGTCTTGGGGTGTCTTGCCTTGGGTTTATCCTGTTTGGGACTCTCTGGGTTTCTTGGGCTTTGGTGACTATTTCCTTCCCCATTTTAGGGAAATTTTCAACTATTATTTTCTCAAGTATTTTCTCATGGCCTTTCTTTTTGTCTTCTTCTTCTGGGATTCCTATGATTCGAATGTTGAGGCGTTTGACATTGTCCCAGAGGTCTCTGAGGTTGTCCTCATTTCTTTTAATTCTTTTTTCTTTTTTCCCCTCTGCTTCATTTATTTCCACCATTCTATCTTCTACCTCAGTTATCCTATCTTCTGCCTCCATTATTCTACTGTTGGTTCCCTCCAGAGTGTTTTTGATCTCATTTATCGCATTATGCATTATTGATTGAGTCTTTTTTATTTCTTCTAGGTCCTTGTTAAACTTTTCTTGCATCTTCTCAATCCTTGTCTTCAGACTATTTATCTGTAACTTCATTTTGTTTTCAAGATTTTGGATCATTTTTACTATCATTATTCTGAATTCTTTTTCAGGTAGACTCCCTATCTCCTCCTCTTTTGTTTGGTTTGGTGAGCATTTATCATGTTCCTTTACCTGCTGAGTATTTCTCTGCCTTTTCATCTTGTTTAGATTGCTGTGTTTGGGGTGGCCTTTCTGTATTCTGGCAGTTTGTGGTTCCTCTTTATTGTGGAGGTTCCTCCTTGTGGGTGGGGTTGGATGAGTGGCTTGTCAAGGTTTCCTGGCTAGGGAAGCTTGCGTTGGTGTTCTGGTGGGTGAAGCTGGATTTCTTCTCTTCTTTGAGGCCTTGAGAAACTGCAAAGTTTATTGGGTAAGTGAGAGACTATACGTGCATAATTTTCAAATTAGCAGGATCAACATGAGATGTATCAGTTCAGTTCAGTTCAGTTCAGTCGCTCAGTCGTGTCCAACTCTTTGAGACCCCATGAATTGCAGCACGCCAGTCCTCCCTGTCCATCACCAACTCCCGGAGTTTACCCAAACCCATGTCCATCGAGTCAGTGATGCCATCCAACCATGAGATGTATAGTATACTCAAAGAACCTGTTCTAATCTCCCCCTTCCTTCTTCCCTTTCTTACTGGTGAATTTGATTCATGCTTCATGAGAAACAGAAGTAAATGGACACTTTCTCATTTTCCTTTCACCGTGTCTCTGCAGCCTCTTGAATCAGGATCCACTGTCTTTCATCCATTATTGTAGGAGGAAACATCCCTGTTCCTAGATAAAGCCAACCTTTCCCTTGTGCTCTGAACCTCATCCCCTTTCACTTTCTCAAAGACTTTACTCCCACAAATAGACATCTCTTTCCTGAATTATCAGTTTCCCTCTTTCTAGGGGATTGTTAGGAGAAGACAATGGCAACCCACTCCAGTACTCTTGCCTGGAAAATCCCATGGACGGAGGAGCCTGGTAGGCTGCAGTCCATGGGGTCGCTAAGAGTCGGACACGACTGAGCGACTTCACTTTCACTTTTTACTTTCATGCATTGGAGAAGGAAATGGCAACCCACTCCCGTGTTCTTGCCTGGAGAATCCCAGGGACGGTGGAGCCTGGTGGGCTGCCGTCTATGGGGTCGCACAGAGTCGGACACGACTGAAGTGACTTAGCAGCAGCCGGGGGTTGTTTCCTTCAGCCAACAAACCTGCTCTTGACCTCCCATTCCTGTCTAGCTGCTACCCCATTTTCCTGTTCTCTCACAGAAAAACTTCTCAAATAAATGCCTTTCCCTACTGTGTCACCTATTTTCAGTCCACTTCAAATAGGCCTTTGTCCTCCCCACTACATCTGAAACTTCTAAAAGATTCATCAGTGACCTCCATGTTACCAAACTCAGTGGTCACATTTTGCCTTCATCTATGTAACAACTCAGTGGCTTTTTTCCCAAGTGACCATGATCTCCTCAAAACTTTTCTTGGCTTCTGTGATACCCTGCATGCATGTGTACATGCTAAGTCATGGTATGTTTCTTCAGTCATGTTCAACTCTTTGCCACCCTATGGACTGTAGCCCTCCAGGCTCCTCTGTCCATGGGGTTCTCTAAGCAAGAATACTGAAATGGGTTGCCCTGTCCTCCTCCAGGGGATCTTCCCCACCTAGAGATCAAACCCATGTCTCTTATGACTCCTGCATTGGCAGACAGGTTCTTTACCACTAGCACCATGTGGGAAGCTGCTTTGTGATACCCTACTCCCCTGATTTTCCTGTATCACTGCCTAGTGAGTATTATAGACTGGTAACTTCAAAGTGTATATATCCAGATCTAACCTTCCCCAGATCCCAACTTGTATATCTAAATGCAATTTGGCATCTCCACTTGGATGTCTCATGAGCATCTCATATCCATTTATTATGATCACCTTTACATGTAAATAAATATACATTTAGAATCCTTTTGCTCTTCACTCTGCTTGGTGCTCTCTTCCCTCATCTTTTCTCTTTATTTCCTGCTCCTTCTCCTAAACAAGTCCCCAATAGTTTAGATCCCTTGGTGATTCCATTGCACCCAGTAGTTTTCCTTTGTGGTAATTAGCACACTTATAGTCAATTAGTCAAATATATGATTATCCATTTAATGTCAACCTTGTGCATTTAACCTTTAAAATTTCTGAGGCCACAGGTTTTCCATGTTGTCCACTATCTCTTCAGGGCTCAACTCAGTGTCTTGAGCATATTAGGGCCACTATAAATATACTTATTTCTTATCTTTGTACATCTAGGTTGCTCCTATTTTTCACCACTACAAGCAGTTCTACAATGAACTTCATGTAGCTAAATCTTTGACATGTCTTTAATCATGTGCTTAAAATATCCCTAGAAATAGAATCATTGGTTTTATAATGAGATTCACATTTTCAAGGCTTTTTGCTAATGGTGATGGTCTGAAAAATAGCCATCATTAACTTCTCCTCTCCCTGTACAAGCATGCCATTCATCTGTCAATAAGTGGTGTCTCTAGAGAACAGACTTATAGTTGCCAAGAGGGAGGAAGGATGAGGAGGGAATGGAATGGGAGGCTGGGGTTAGCAGATGCAAGCTGTTACATACAGAATGGATAATCAACAAGGTCCTACAGAATAGCATGAGGATCTGTATTCAATGTCATATAATAAGCCATCATGGAAAAGAATATAAAAAAGAATGTATGTATGTGTGTAACTGAATCACTTTGCTGTACAGCAGAAATTAATACAACATTGTAGATCAACTATACTTCAATAATAAATAAATTAAATTAAATATTTAAAAAGTGATGTCTCAGGACTTCCCTCATCATCCAGTGGTTAAGAAACTGCCTTGCAATGCAGGGGATGCGGGTTCAATCCCTGGTCAGGGAACTAAGATCCCATAAGCCTCAAAGCAGTCAAGCTCATGTGCTGCAACTACTGAAGCCTGCTTGCTCTGGAGCCCATGTGCCACAATTAGAGAGCCCACGCTGCAACGAAAGATCACACATGATGCAACTAAGACATGACACAAACAAAAAAAAGTGATGTCTCCTTTCCTTATCCTTGAGTGACTTACTTTGACCTTCAGAATGTGGTGAAAATAGAATTGCCAGGTAAAATACAAGATGCCCAGTAAAATTGGAATGTCAAATAAACAGAAAAGTGGGACATACTTATACTAAAATATTATTTGTGGTTTATCTGACATTCAAATTTAACTGGGTATTCTGTACCTTTTTATTGATGTATAGCTGATTTATAAAATATTATCTTCATGTGTACGGCATAATGACTCAATGTTTTTGCAGATTATGCTCATTTGTAAGTTATTACAAGACAATGGCTATAATTCCCTGTGCTATACAATATATTCTTGTTGCTTATCTATTTTATACACAGTAGTTTGTATATGTTAATCCCATATTCCTAATTTGTCTCTCCCCCTCTCCCTCCCCCCTTTGGTAACTACAAGTTTGTTTTCTGTATCTGTTTGTGTTTCTGTTTTGCACATACATTAATTTGTATTATTTTTTAGATTCCACATATAAGTGATATCCTATAGTATTTATCTTTCCCTGTCTGATTTATGTCACTAATATAACATATTCTCTAGGTCCATCCACATTGCTACAAATGACAGAATTTCATTCTTCTTATGACTGAGTAAATCTTCTTAATCCATTTGTCTGTTGATGGGCACCTGGGTTGCATCCAGGTCCTGGCTGCTATAAATAGTGTTGCAATGGACATTGGAGTGCATGTATATTTTTGAATTAATATTTTCATTTTTTCGAGATACATACTCAAGAGTAGAGTTGCTGGGTCATATGGTAGTCCTATTTTTGGGTTTTTGAGGACACTCCATACTGTTTTCCACAGTAGCTGCACCAATTTACTTTCCCACCAATAGTTTAAAAAGGTTCCTGTTTTCCCATTTCCTTACTAATATGTTATTTGTAGACTTTTTGATGATAGCCATTCTGACAGGTGTAAAGTTATATGCCATTATAATTTGCATTTAAGAATCAGCGATGTTGAGCATCTTTTCATGAGGCATTCTGTATTTTTATTTGCTAAATATGGAAACACTAGGTATGAAGACACTATTGCTATTCTAGGCCTAGCCTTTTTTTTCTTAATTATTTTTTAATTGGAGGAAAGTAGCCTTACAATGTTGTGTTGGTTTTTGCTATACAACAATGTGAATCAGCAGAACTAGCCTTTGAGAAACATAGCAGTTTCTCCTGTTGCTGTCTAGAAACCAGCTAGCATTCTGTAAAGAACTTTGCCCTAGACTCCTGAATGAAGAGAGGTCAGCTAGAGAAGCCAGGGAAATGAGAAGTCACTTGACATGTTTCAGCCCTAGTGGAGCTCCCAGACCCAGAGCTAGGGGGGTGGGGTATAGAGGATTTCTCATCTTATATCCAGGTAGATTTCAGAATTGCTATAAACCTCTTCTCTGTGTTGCATCCATGGTAACTTTCCTGTCTACTTCTCACCACTGAATGCCTGGTAGGGGTGGAAGAGTGGAGGCAAGTTGGGAAAGTTCACAGTTCACAGCTTTCTAGGCCCAGAGGAGCTGCACTCACATCTGAGCATGATTCAGATCATGAAATATTGAACTTTTTAAAAATTCAATTCCAAAGTGGGTATTTATTTTATTATTCAAAACATTTTTTTTAAACTTTTAATTTTATACTGGAGTATAGTTGATTAAGGGGCTTCACAGGTGGCTCACTGGTAAAGAGACACAGGTTTGATCCTTGGGTAGGGAAGATCCCCGGAGAAGAAAATAGAAACCCACTCCAGTATTCTTGCCTGGGAAATCCCATGGACAGAGGGGCCTGGCAGTCTACAGTCCATGGGGTCACAAAGAGTCGGATACAATAGTTGATTAATAATGTTGTGTTAACTTAAGGTGTACAGCAAAGTGATTTAGATATACATATACACCTATCTCGGAGAAGGCAATGCACCCCACTCCAGTATTCTTGCCTGGAGAATCCCAGGGACAGGGGAGCCTGGTGGGCTGCTGTCTATGGGGTCGCACAGAGTCGGACACGACTGAAGCAACTTAGCAGCAGCAGCAGCATACACCCATCTATTCTTTTTCTAATTCTTTTTTCCCATTTAGGTTGTTACAGAATATTGAGCAGAATTCTCTGGGCTATATAGTGGGTTTTTGTTAGTTAGAAATATTGAACTTTGAGGCTGATGCTTTCTTGGGATGAGACTTTGAGGTATCTTGAGAGGTGGTCTGTTTTGTTTTGTTTTGCATGAGAAAGAATATAAATAATTTGTGGCCAGAGGGAAGACTCTGTTGGATTAAATATGGTCACAAATTCTTTGTCACTCCTCAGATCAAGAGGTAGAATTTGTTTCTTCTCCCACAGGGACTCTGGGCTGGATTTGTGACTTGATTGAAGAAACAGAATGTGATGAATGTGAAGCTGTGTGACTTTCAGCTTTTTGAAAAATAATTAAAAGTCCTGATTTAGAGCATTTTCCAATTTCTAAGAATCCACCTGAAATGCAGAAGACACAGGAGATGTAGGTTTGATCCCTAGGTCAGGAAGATCCCCTGTAGAAGAATTGGCAACATACTCCAGTATGCCTGCCTGAAAAATCCTGGGGATAAAGGAGCCTGGTGGGCTATGGTCCAAATGGTTGCAAAGAGTTGGACATTACTGAATAACTGAGCATGTGGTATAAGTACTGCCAGCATGACTGATTTCAAGCTACCAATGTGATATCACAGAGCATGTAGCTGGAAAGAGATAGGCATAAATGACCAATGGGCTCCAGCATACCATCGCTTCCAGACTTACTCCTTAAGAGATCTGTCAGCTTCCATTATTATTCTGGGAATACTATTTCTTACATTATATTGTTCTTTGGGGGGAATAATCTGTCTAGAATTATGCAAGTTTTGAATTATGTAATCTTTTTAAGATCTTTATCCCATGGATATAATTCACTGTCATATGAACTGTATAGTTAAATCCCATTTTGAAAATTGAAATAGAAAAAAATTGAAGATGTAAGCCTTCAATTTTTAAGCTAAAAGAACTTCCTTCTCCCAATTAAGAGTCAAAAACAGAACTAAAACTCTCTCTCTTCCAGTTTCTGACATTAGAATTGTGGTAGCAAAACTTTATCATTCTATGTGATCTCTGGACAAGTATGTGATTAGACATGACTTTAAGTGTGGAATCTGGAAGCTAGGTCATCAGGTAAAGCTTGATCTATACTCTGAGGCAGAAATGTCAGCATGGACATCCAAACCTTGCAGGCACAATTTTTATTAGAAGTTTGGCTTTTGTCCATGCAATTGGTAGGATTTCCTACCTCCTCCCTCCCACACTTCTGTGTTCTCTTCCAACACACAAGTGTCTTGGGAGTGGGGTGTTTTAGTGTGTCATCATTTCACATTCCTTTTTAGGTTTCTTTGCAGATTAAAAAAAAAGTACCTTTTTTTATAGGTTTCACAGTTGTAAAAGAAATTCCAACAATTTAAATTTTAGATGTTACAGGATTTACATTTCCTACTGTCTTCCTCTATATTTAAAGTATATCCCTTGAAATCCTTTGATACACTCCCCTGTGCCTCATTTCTTATAATACCCTCTCTCTGATACTGAATGGTCCTTGGATAAACAGTGTGTTTATATTTCACACTGATTTGAATTAGCAAATTTGAAACAGTGAGTAATGAAAAATATTATTAAGGTCTCACTTTATGCATATACATTGAAATAATTTGAATTCCCCTCACTAAAAATTGTTGACTGTGCATTAAACAGTAAGTTGGATGTAAGAAATGTATTTCATTTGCCTAGGTTTACATGCACTCAGACTATTATTTCCCTCATTACATTTATTCTTAAGAGAAAAATCTATATTGATGTCTTACGCATGTTTTGAGTTACATGAGGTTTTCAGGAGTTGTTCCCAGAGTTACTCTCCAGTAACTTAGATGATCCAGCTTCTCTACTGTGAATCTGTTTATTATTTTTGCTGATTGTTAATGATAAAAGTTACTGATTGCTTAATCCTGTACTAGGGACTATGTTGATTATCTGTGTACTCAACAATGTGTATTACTATTATCTAAGAAGCGGATATCATTATATCATCTCCATTTTGTAAATGAAAATTTTCATGCTTGGAAAATTTAAGTAACTTTCCTTAAGGGAATATCTTTGGATTCCAAAAGTCTGGAATAAGATTTCTTTGTCAATGCCAAGATTTTTGCTAACCAATTTAGTATGAACTATTTGCCATACTTCCCTCTGTTATTTCAGTCCTGTAGAAAGGTAGGTAGATTTTGTTTCTGTGATCATGGCCTTTCAACTTTTTAAAATATTAAGTAATTCTTTCATTTCTGGCTGCACTGGGTCTTCATTGCTGTGGGCGGTCTTTCTCTAGTTGCGGTATTCAGGCTTCTCATTGCAGTGGCTTCTCTTGTTGTGGCGCATGGACTCTAGGCATGCAGGCCTCAGCAGTTGTGGTACATAGGCTCAGTAGTTGTGCACAGGCTTAGTTGCCTCTTGGCATGTGTAATCCTTCCTGACCAGGGATTGAACCAGTGTCCCCTGCATTGCTAGGAGGATTCTTATCCACTGCACCACCAGGGAAGTCCATTAAAAAAATTTTTTTTTAATTCTTTTTTTTTTTTTTTTGCTACCAAAACTTGTGGAATTTTAGTTCCTCAAACCAGGATTGAGCCAGTGCCCACTGCATTAGAAAAATGGAGTCCTAACAACTGGACCACCGAGAAGTCCCTGAAATTTTTTAAATGACTGTTTTCTAATCCCAAAAGGAGCATTGTGCTCCCAAGTTCTTGAAGATTATTATAAGTAACAGTTATAGACATATAAAGTATAAGACATATAAAATGACTCATTCTGGTTTTGTGGAAAGAGGCAACCACAAATCACTGCTATTTTTCAAAATTATTTTGCAAGTTTTGCGTTTCAAAATGAAACCTACATTTATTGCCTTTAGATAAGAGTTATATTAAGGAAAGGGCTTACATGGTGGCTCTGATGGTAAAGAATCTGCCTGCAATATGGGAGACCTGGGTTCGGTCCCTGGGTTGGGAAAATCCCCTGGAGGAGGGCATGGCAACCCACTCCAGTATTCCTGCCTGAAGAATCCCCATGGACAAAGAAGCCTGGTGGGCTACAGTCCATGGGGTTGCAAAGAGTCAGACATGACTGAGCGACTAAGCACAACACATATTAAGAAAGAGCAAATAAAATTTTGGATGGGAAGAACTATCATTCTTCTGCAGAAAATATTAGGTAGCTCTATCTTTTCCTGTGGTTCAAAGTGTGGTGAAAATCTTCAAAAAGGGCAGGTAACTAAGTGGATGTGGGTAGCACCTGCTACACTAGAAGAATTAAAGTGTCTGTTCTCATTACCATCACTGTTATCTGGACCAGGTGACTACATGCCTGTTGGTCAGGTCAGTCCCCAACACAGCATTTTATGGGCTCAGGAATTATTCCTGATCTATATTGCTGTTCTTCCTGATGTTGCTCCAGCCTTTCCACCACTGTTCTTCCTCTTTTTAAAAATTTTTTATTGATGTAGAGTTGATTTACAGTGTTGTGTTAATTTCTACCATACAGAAAAGTGATTCAGCTATACATATACATACTTTTTAAAATATTCTTTTCCATTATGGTTTATCTCAGGATATTGAATATAGTTCCCTGTGCTATGCAATAGGACTGTTTTTTATCTATCCTATATATAATAATTTACATCTGCAGTCTCAAGCTTCCAATCCTTCTCTACCCTACCCACCCTCCTTAGCAACCACAAGTCTGTTCTCTATGTCTGTGAGTCTGCTTCTGTTTCA
The DNA here is from genome assembly GCA_024291935.2 of Okapia johnstoni. Lineage (NCBI taxonomy): Eukaryota > Metazoa > Chordata > Mammalia > Artiodactyla > Giraffidae > Okapia > Okapia johnstoni. Next base: position 40,635,360 of record CM044319.1, on the reverse strand, counting down.
TAGATAGGTTTTTTGGTGCCATATTTTAGATTCCATATATATAAGTGATATCATAAGGTATTTGTCTTTCTCTTTCTGATTTATTTCACTTAGTATCACAATCTCTAGTTGTATCCATGTTGCTGGAAATGGCATTTTCATTCTTCTTTATGGCCAAGTAGTATTCTGTTACTTATATATACCACATCTTCTTTATCCATTCAACTGTTGATGGACATTTAGGTTGTTTCCATGTCTTGAATATTATGAACAGTGCTGCTATGAACATAGAGGTACATCTATATCTTTTAATTTTTGTCTGGCTACATGCTCAGGAGTGAGATTGCAAGATCACATGGTTATTCTATTTTTAGTTTTATGAGGAACATACATACTGTTTCCCATAGTGGCTGCACCAACCTACATTCCTGCCAACAGTGTAGGAGGGTATTCTTTTCACCACACCCTCTCCAGCATTTGTTATTTGTAAACTTTTTAATGGTATTTGTAAACATTCTGACCCATGTGGGGTGATAACATTGGAGATTTGATTTGTACTTCTCTAATAACTAGAAACATTGAGCATCTTTTAATATGTCTATTGACCATCTGTATGTCTTCTTTGGAGAAACGTCTAGGTAAGTCTTCTGCCCATTTTTCAGTTGTGTGTGTGTTTTTGTTGTTGTTTTTTCCAAGTACTGTCCTTTTTGTACTTATACACTAGGAACAAGAATACTGGTTTCAGAATTTGCCACTTATAAATAATAATAATAAAATAGCAGCTGACAATTATCAAGTTTTCACCTGTTCAAACCTCCTTGTAAGCCTTATCTCATGCAGCCCTCATAACTCATGAAGTAGGTGCAATTATTTTAATATAATACTCACATTTTAGGGAAATGAAGTATAGACCTTGAGCTTTGGTGAAATTTTTACTTTTCATTTTTTTCTTCTGTAAAATGGAGATTATATCTATTATTCATTTACTTCCCATAAGTGAAGAAATGCATATAAAATTCTTAGCATGTGCTTTATGAAACATAGTTGCATTGGATAAATAACCTTTTGATGTAACCTTGATACACATGATGGAACTACTTTTCAGATGGATAAAGATAGTTTCCTTTCTAGGCTCCCAAGAATTTATCTTTTCATTGCTTACTTTATTCATTATTCACCCCGATTGCTTCCAAAAGTGCTTCTCTGCAATATTTTTTTCTTCTCATCGAAAGGAAAAATGTCATCAAGTAAGCTCAGAGGACCTCTCCAGAATGAAATTACACCTAAACAGACAAGTTATTTGATTGTGAGGAAACAAAAGAAGGGCTTCCCTGGTGGCTCAGACTGTAAAGAATCTTCCTGCAATGCAGGAGACCTGGGTTCAATCCCTGGGTCAGGAAGATCCCCTGGAGAAGGGAATGGCCTCTTACTCCAATATTCTTGCCTGGAGAATTCCACGGACAGAGGAGCCTGGCATGCAGGCTACAGTCCATGGGGTCACAAAGAGTCAGACACAACTAGGCGACTAACAACACTGAGCAATACATATAAACAAAAGAAACCCATTGCTACCAGGATTTCTGAATCCCTAAATCCTACCGTTTCTTCCCATTGGAGTCACACAGATGACATTTACACATGAGAATGCTAGAATGTTTTTTAAAAGTGGTGGCCAGAAGAGGATAAAAATGAGAAAAGACTGGACAAGAACTTCAGTGACACTGAACCTCACTAGAAGGAGAAGCCCAGAGGCCAGCTCCCCAGGGCCAGAGTGGCTCAGGGTCCTAGTCTCCAGACCCACAATGGCAGGTGTGGGCGGGAAGGACTCTATGGTTGATGAAAAGGCATGTACACTAAGGCCGCTTTAATGAAAATGTGAATGGCTATCCATACAGGTCCCTGCCCACATTTGAATATCAGCAGCCAGACATCCTAAATGATTCATTTTTCTGAAGTTTTCCAAGAAGGAAACTCCTCTTTCCCAGGTTTGTTCTTAATAGATACTCCTGAGGAAGTTTGATTATGGGGATGTAATTGATAGATTTGGATAGTTGTCATTTTTCTCACTAATAAAGAGTTGGGAAGACAAGAGGTGAATTAACCTAGAAGTAATATTTAAAATATATTAATAACTATACAAAAAAAGAAAAAATAAAGGGAAAGGAAGTAAGGTAAAGAAAGAGGGAGGAATAAAAGAAGAGAAAAAGGAAGAGCAAGAGAAAAATCCCTAGGCATTCATACAACTCACTCAGGGTTCTTGATTGGGAACTAGATATTTTTTAGGTCAAGAACAGAGGCACAGGGAGAAAACCTTGAGTGAAGTTCAAGATCTATCTCTTATGGTAATTCATTACCACAAAATCTCTGTGTGTTGGAGTAGGTGAGAACCATGGTTCAATTATTTCACTGAAGAAAGGGAAGGACAAGTGCCAACATGTGCCAGTAACTTTCTCAAGATCACAGGTCCAAAATTTAAAAGAGGCTAGGCTTAAGGACTTCCCTAGTCCAGTGGCTAAGATTCCACACTCCTAATGCAGGGAATCTGGGTTCCATTCCTGGTCAGGGAATTATATTCCACATGCTGCAACTAAAGATCCCACTAAAGATTCTGCATGCCACAACTAAAGGATCTTTGATGAAGACTGAAGATCCCACATGCTGCAACTAGGACCTGGTACAGCCAAATAAATAAATAGAGAGGAAAAATAAACAAACAAAAGAAACTAGGCTTAGAAATGTCCAAATCTTAAATGTCAGGACAATTTTGGGCTTTGGGTGGTTAAGTATTGTTATAAAACAAGAGAAAATATAGAGAATAAAAGGACAAAGAAGCAGGAAGAAGAGGGGATGCTAAAAATACAAAGTGTATGTTTGCCTTGATGACCTTAGGTTTGGACAGGCATGAGTCTTGCAGTGTTGTGAAACAGGGATTAGGATAGATATAGCACATGTGGATGTTAGGCCAGAATCACTGCATGAGTACCATGATTCACTAATTAAAAAAAAATTGTAGTATAAAATACTCAGAATTTTAGTGTCCTCTGCAGTTCTTTTCAGAATCAACTTAATATGGAATGATTTCTGTCCGATGTGCCTTTCCTCATCTTCATGTCCCCAATAAACAACTTTTTCCTACATTTCTTTACCATCATCAGAGACCTCATTTTGTACTCTGGGGGAAAGTCTGTTCTGCAGCAAGATTACCTCTCTCCCTTCCTTCCAATTTTATATATATACACACACAATACATGTAAGTGTGTGTGTGGATGTATACACAATTTATTACAAAAATGTGTGTATCCACTGAAAAAAAAATCAGAAAATACAGAAATAAAAACAACAATTTAAAATCACATTTAGTTCCACTGTTGCTGTTGTTTAGTTGCTAAGTCATGTCCAGCTCTTTGCAACCCCGTGGACTGCAGCACATCACACTTCCCTGTCCTTCACTATCTCCCGGAGTTTGCTCAAACTCATGTCCTTTGAGGCAGTGATGCTATCCAGCCATCTCATCCTCTGTCTCACCCTTCTCCTCCTGCCCTCAATCTTTCCCAGCATCAGGGTCTTTTCCAACAAGTTGTCTCAGCTTCAAGTGGCCAAAGTGTTGGAGCTTCAGCTTCAGCATCAGTTCTTCCGATGAATATTCAGGACTGATTTCCTTTAGGACTGACTGGTTTGTTCTCCTTGCAGTCCAAGTGACTCTCAAGAGTCTTCTCCAACACCACAGATCGAAAGCATCGATTCTTGGGTGCTCAACCTTCTTTATGGCCCAATTCTCACATCTGTAGATGACTACTGGAAAACCATAGCTTTGACCATCTGGACCTTTGTCAGCAAAGTGATGTCTCTGCTTTTCAATATGCTGTCTAGGTTGGTCATAGCTTTTTTTTCCCAAGGAGCTAGTGTCTTTTAATTTCGAAGTCACAGTGATTTGGAACCAAAGAAAATAAAGTCTTTCACTGTTTCCATTGTTTTCCCATCTACTTGCCATGAAGTGATGGGACCAGATGCCATGATCTTAGTTTTTTTAATATTGAGTTTTAAGTCAGCTTTTTCATTCTCCTCTTTCACCCTCATCAAGGGGCTCTTCAGTTCCTCTTTGCTTTCTGCCATAAGGGTGGTATCATCTGCATATCTGAGGTTATTGATATTTCTCCTGGCAATCTTGACTCCAGCTTGAGCTCATCTAGCCTGGCATTTCACATGATGTACTCTAAATATAAGTTAAATAAGCAGGGTGACAGTATACTGCCTTGACATACTTCTTTCCCAATTTGGATCAAGTCTGTTGTTCCGTGCCTGATTCTAACTTTTGCTGACTGTAGCTTCTTGACCTGCATACAGGTTTCTCAGGAGGCAAGTAAGGTGGTCTGGTTTTCCCATCTCTTGAAGAATTTTCCACAGTTTGTTGTGATCCACACAGTCAAAAGCTTTAGCATGGTCAATGAACCAGAAATAGATGTTTCTCTGGAATTCTCTTGCTTTTTCTATGACCCAGCAGATGTTGGCAATTTGATCTCTGGTTCCTCTGCCTTTCCTAAATCCAGCTTGTACATCTGGAAGTTATCTGTTCACATAATGTTGAAAGCCTAGCTTGAAGGATTTTGGTTTTCTATGTCTGGAAGTCTATTTATGTTTTGAAATAAGTTCATATGAATCATATTTTCACACTCCACATGTAAGTAATGCCATATGATATTTGTCTTTCTCTGAGTTGCTTCACTTAGTATGATAATCTCTAGGTAATTAATATTTCAATTGTCTAAAATATGATTGTCTAAAGTGCCACAACTTATTTAAATCATTTATTAGTATGGATATTTCTGTGGCTACAGATTTTTGCCAATGTAAAAAAATACCACACAAGCTAAATCTTTGCATACTATTTATTCAGGATAGATTCCTAGAAATAGGTTAAGATAATCACATAATTAAGCATGAACAGGTAGAGTTTTAATAAAGACCATCAATTTTTATTCCAGAAAGACTGTGGAATTTCATACTCCCATTAGCAATAAAAAAAAGAGATGAAAACAGTGTATGTATATTTGTACATATTTGCTTGTATTTGTGTGCATATAATGTATGTGCATATGTGTTTCTTCTAATAAGGTGAAATATTATTTAACTTAGGTAACTATATTGGAGTGACTAGTTGTGACAATAAAACCTAAAATTATAATGGCTTAACATAATAAAAATATATCTTTTGCTGATAAAGCTGTTCAGTGAAGGGTTCCTGATTGAAGATGGCTTTCCTCCATGGGTTGATCTAGAGATCTGGACTCTTCCATCTTGTGGCTGTCAATTTTCTTGTGCCTTATTGATGTTATACCCATCTGGTGGGGATATAGGGAAAAGAGAAAGCATGATGAAGGTATAACTTCACAGTCCACTGGCTAGAATTCAGTCATGTGGTCTACAAGGGACTCTGGGAAATCTAGTCAGGGACTGGGGCCACAGAGACCAAAATGGATAGCCCCAGGTAGAACAACAGAGCAGGCTTACAAAATATGAAAAATTTCAGCTACATTGACAGAAGAGACTAATTGCAGTCATTAGCAATGGCATTCCCATGTATACACAGGGAGTTTTTCATCTTAATTAGGCTGAAAATTTTTATTTTAACTAGGGCAATTTAAATTCTTTAAAGGTTTTCCACCTGCATATTTGCAAATATATGATAGATTTTTTTAATGCCAATTTTGTACTTAAGAAGGCCTTCCCATTTAATATCATACTATCAAGTTTTCAATGTAATACATTTGTATGATAATGAAAAAATACTAACTGCCTAGTTAAAATAATTGTGCACACAGAAGACTTTTCATTTGACAACATTCAGTTTATAGATCTGCTGTACTGCTTAGAATAATACTCAGGTAGGTGAATATGCAGATCCATTGATCAACCATAAAGGCTATCTTTAGATTTTACAAATGTGTTTCATTTTTTCCTCTTCTAGAAGAAAACCCATTGCTTTAATAATAATATATTTAAGGTTATCTTATAGTAAAATGAATAGCTTTGTATTTTTCCTCCTTTTTACATTAAGTGAAAGTGAAGTAGTCTACCCAGATGATCATTAAATAATTCCCCAAAATTTTTTTTAGGAGACCCAGTAAAATTTTCATAGAACTTGCAATACCATACCTTTTCTACCTAGGTTTAAGCTTCACCGTATTCTGGTTATTCAAGAAGATATATGAGTACAATCCCAAGAGACAAACATCAATTCCTTCCCTAACAATTCTCTTTCTTTCTTGGTTATGCCATTTTGTCTCCCAGTATTAGACTGCAGGAAGACAGCTTAGCCTTCTTTCAAACCATTAAGTGTGTCAAAGGGAAGGAGCTACATAAGTTCAAAGCATGATTACGAGTTATTTTATGGCAAATCATAGCTCCCCTGCTGGCTCAATGGTAAACTATCCACCTGTCAATGCAGGAAATGTAGGTTCGATCCCTGGGTTGGGAAGATCCCTGGGAAGGGGGCATGGTAACCCACTCCAATATTCTTGCCTGGAGAATCCCATGGACAGAGGAGCCTGGCAGGCTACAGTTCATAGTGTTGCCAAGAGTCGGACATGACTAAAGCAACTTAGCACACATGCCATAATCTAGACAGTATAAAGAGCATGCTGTTCATTGAGTACGTTGTTAAACACTTTTTCATTTATTGTTTTCTGTTCAACAACACTGTTTTATTGAAGGTGTGAAACAGTGAAATAGGCATTCATACTTGCTTCATTGAAAGCAAAGGAAGCCCTCATAAGAAAATTTTAATAGAGTTACTTCCCAAACATTAAACAAGAGCTAAAACCAAAAGTTGAGCCCATTTGGAAAACATCAAGCTGATATTAAAATATTACTAATGAAACAAGAGTCAAATCACTGCTTTCAGATCTCCAACTAACATGCTGAGCAGCCAACAACCAACAAACTCAGTAAATATAAATAGATAATGGTCAGAATAAAGAAAATAAAGAAAGATAAATGGGAATGAGGTGAAATAGAATACACTGAAATACTTTAATGTATTTTAAGATAAATAAAAGTGGCACTCAGTCATTTCTGACTCTTTGTGACCTCGTGGACTGTAGCCTGCCAAGCTCTTCTGTCTATGGAACTCTGCAGGCAAGATACTAGAGTGGGTAGCCATTCCCTTCTCCAGGGGATCTTCCTGACCCAAGGATCAAACCCAGGTCTCCTGAATTTCGGGCAAGATTTCTTTACCACCTGAGCCCCCAGGGAAGACAAATAAAGAGATTAAAAAATAAAAAAGTGCTACCCAAAAAAGTATGTGCCAAGATTTAGGGAAAAAACAAAACAAAACACATTTCAGGCTTCTCTGGTGGTCCAGTGGTTAAGAATCTATCTGCCAGTGGAGGGGACACAAGTTCAATACCTGGTCCAGGAAGATCCCACATGCTAAGGGGCAACTAAGCCTGTGTGCCACAGCTATCGAGCCCACGCTCTAGAGCCTATGCTCTGCAACAAGAGAAGCCACTGCAATAAGAAGCTCTGCATGGCAAGGAAGAGTAGCCCCCACTCACCGCAACTAGGGAAAGCCCACACGCAGCAAGGAAGACCCAATGCAGCCAAGAGCAAGCAATCTAATAATTAATTAAAAACAAGCAAACAAATAAACCTCTTTCATCTACTTGCCCTGGTTGCCAGTCTCTGATTCTTTCCCCTTCAAACAATGTTTTATTTCTAGCACTTCAAATCGAAGAAGCTTATGATACACATAAGTTGCTCACTTTACATATTTTGCAGAAAATACCACCTCTAGTCAAATCCTGGCTATTGTTAATTCAGTGTTATGCTCTGATAGGTATCAGACTAAATTCTTTTGCGAGGATTGTGTTTTGGCTACTCAGCAGGATTCCTGAAGGTGCAAACTTCCATCTGGACTTATCTTGAATGTTACTTGGGATGGGATAACTTGTTAGATTAAAATGCTTATAGTCTTTCAATGATTATTAATGCGTGATCACATAGGGAACAAACATATAGCTACCAAGGAAGAAAAGGGAGGTGTGGGATGAATTGAGAGACTAGGATTAACATATATACACTACTATGTATAAGCATACATGTATATATATATATACATACACACACACACACACATATACACTATTATGTATACTATGTCACAAAGAATAAGACACAACTTAGCAACTGAAACAACAACAACAAATGTATAAAATAGATAGCTAATGATAACCTACTGTTTAGCATAGGGAACTCTTCTTGGTGCTCTGTGGTGACCTAAAAAAGAAGGAAATCCAAAAAAGAGGGGATATATGTATAAGTATGTCTGATTCACTTCATTGTACAGCAGAAGATGACACAGCAACAACTATACTCCTATTTTAAAAAAAGTAATCACACAGTGAGGTGAAATGTGTAACAAAGGCACATTAAAACTGTAAAATCCTTCAGCTTTGTATTGAACTTTTTTGATTTCTTAAATTAGTTTTACAATTTATTTAGGATCACATCTCATGCTTGTGATTTTGAAAGATGCCCTGAAGCTCCTTGGCTTGGCATTTGTGGTGTTCAGCCTTTCTTATCTTTTCAGTCCTTCCTTGCTCTCCTACAAACTGTAATTCTGCATCTCTCTCTTTGGTTTAATTTTCTGGACCAGAGCTGGAAGATAATACCTTCCAAACTATCTGTTATTACTGTCTTCAAGGCACACTTTGAGTCTCATATCCTCAGTCTAACCCCATGACTTCATGACGATACTTTGCTGAATTTTCATTTCCTTCCTTCCTTCATTCAGGAAATATTTGCTGAATCCCTACCATGGGACAGACACTGTTCTCAGCCTTGGAGATACAACACTGAACAAAACAAATCCCTGTTCTCAGGGAGGCTGCATTTGAGCATGGGAGTACAGATAGTAAACAAACAATGAAATATATAACCTATCAGGTCATTATGTAGGCCAATGAGGGAAAATAAAGTAGGGAAATGGAGACCAGTCATGACATCATAGTGGGGAGACAGAGCTGTTTTTACACTAGGAGTCAGGGAAGACTTTCTTGCAAGGAGATGTTAGAGTGGTATTAATGGAGTGTAGGAGACATGTAGGAATTTCAAGGTCAAGTATTCTGGAAAAAGCATGTCAAGGCCTGTACTAGCTATCTATTGCTACAAAACAAGTTATTCCAAAACATAGCTGCTTAAAATAACAATAGATATCATCACATAGTTTCTGTGGGCCAGATTTGAAAGTGACTTAACTGGGTGGTTCTGGCTTAGAGTCTCTTAAGAGGTTGCAGTCAAGATGTTAGACAGGGCTATAGTCTCTGAAGGCTTGACAGGGGGTGGAGGATCCAGTTCCAAAATGGCTTCTCTCTCTTGGTGTGATTGTTGGCAGGAGGTCTCGGGATCTGCCAACATGGACCCCTCCATGGATCGCTTGAGTGTCTTCATGATGCACTGGCTGACTTATCCCAGAGCAAAAAGTCCAAAATGGGGCAAGGGAGAAGCCACATGTCTTTTTTTTTTTATTTGGCTTCTCCGGTCTTAGTTGTGGCCTACAGGATCTTTTAGTTACAGCATATGAGATCTAGTTCTCTGACCAGGGATTGAACTTTGGCCCCTTGCACTGAGAGTGCAGAGTGTTAGCCAATGGACCAAGGAAAGTCCCAGAAGCCTCATGTCTTATATGATCCAGCTCAGAAGCTGCACATCATCATCTCCGCAAAATCTGATTGTTTCACAGATCAACGCATCCAGCGTAGGAAGGGACTATGTAAGTGAAACCAAGTGAAGCTGTGTAACCTGGATTGGGGCTTGAATCCACAGTCTTTTAATTGAGATCACACACTTGGTCTCAGGACTTAATGAAGCTCAGGTTCTTGATATCACATCACAGAAAGAATTCAGTGAGAGAAAAAGTGATAGGTAAAAAGTGAACTTATTTAGAGGTAAACATTGCACAGACATCTCAGAAGGTGAGAGGTCCTGAAATATGCTGTGGGTAGTTTTTATGGACTGCATAATTTCATAGGCTAATGACCAGGGGGATTATTCCAATTATTTTGGGGGAGGGGCAGAGATATTCAGGAATTGAGCCACCACCCACTTTTTGATCTTTGATGGTTGGAACTGTCATGGAGCTGGTGGGTGTGTCACATAGCTGTTCAAGGTCACTGGAAGTCAATTCTTCCACCATCCTGGTTAGTTGATTCTAACCGATTTTTGTAATGTCCTATGGCTATGTCATTCTTTCAAAGTTTGTGCCTTGCCTCCTTCCCTCATGTTTCATAAGGACATGAAAATCATGAGATGAGGATCATTGGAGATCATCCTTGAGGCTGGCTGCCACAGGGCTCTGAGGAGGAAAGAGGTCAGCAAGTTCAAGGAGCATAAATTATAGTGTGAATACAGTGGAATTATGAGAGGGTGTGACAAAGGATAAGGGAGTGCAAAGTAAGAGCCAGGATGCAAGAGGGAGCAGGAGGTAAAGTCATGCTGGACTTTCTAGGTCACAGTAGGTTAGGTACTTCCAGTCGTTTGCTCAGTGATAGGGAAAGCCATTGGAAAATAGCAAGATAATTTACTGAATTACTAAATTCTATTTGCTCTTCCATGATTTTCCCTCCGCACTCCTTGTCATCAGGCTTTGCCATTCTATGCCTTAGGGCTTATGACTAGGCTGAAAGCAGAAACAGCCTAAGTCCAAGGGATCCTGTTCAGTTCAGTTCAGTCTCTCAGTCATGTCCGTCTCTGCGACCCCATGCACTGCAGCATGCCAGGCTTCCCTGTCAATCAGCAACACTTGGAGCTTGCTCAAACTCAAGTTCACCAAGTCAGTGATGCCATCGAACCATCTCATCCTCTGTCGTCCCCACCTCCTCTGACCTTCAATCTTTCTCAGCATCAGGGTATTTTCCAATGAGTCAGTTCTTTGCATCAGGTGGACAAAGTACTGGAGTTTCAGCTTCAGCATCAGTCCTTCCAATGAATGTTCAAAACTGATTTCCTTTAGAATTGACTGGTTTGATCTCCTTGCAGTCCAAGGGACTCTCAAGAGTCTTTTCCAACACCACAGTTCAAAAGCATCAATTCTTTGGCATTCAGCTTTCTTCAGTCCAACTCTCACATCCATGCATGACTACTGGAAAAACCATAGCTTTGACTCTATGGATCTTTGTCAGCAAAGTAGTGCCTCTGCTTTTTAATATGCTGTCTAGGTTGGTAATAGCTTTTCTTCCAAGGAGCAGGAGTCTTTTAATTTCATGGCTGCAGTCACCATCTGCAGTGATTTTGGAGCCCGAGAAAATAAAGTCCATCACTGTTTCCATTGTTTTCCCCATCTATTTGCTATGAAGTGATGGGACCAGATGCCATGATCTTAGTTTTCTGAATATTGAGTTTTAAGCCAGCTTTTTCACTCTCCTCTTTCACTTTCATCAAGAGGCTCTTTAATTCCTCTTCGCTTTCTGCCATAAGGGTGGTGTCATCTGTGTATCTGAGGTTATTAATATTTCTCCCAACAATCTTGATTCCAGCTTATGCTTCATCCAGCCTGGCATTTCACATGATATATTCTGAATATAAGTTAAATAAGTAATGTGACAATATATAGCCTTGACATATTCCTTTCCCAATTTGGAACCAGTCTGTTGTTCCATGTCCAGTTCTAACTTTTGCTTCTTGACCTGCATACAGGTTTCTTAGGAGACAGATAAGGTGTTCTGGTATTCCCATCTCTTGAAGAATTTTCCACAGTTTGTTGTGACCACACAGTCAAAGGTGTTAGCATAGTCAATGAAGCAGAAGTAGATATTTTTCTGGAATTCTCTTGCTTTTTCTATGATCCACCAGATATTGGCAATTTGATCTCTGGTTCCTCTGCCTTTTCTAAAACCAGCTTGAACATCTGGAAGTTCTCAGTTCTGGTACTGTTGAAGCCTAGTTTGGGGAATTTTAAACATTACTTTGCCAGTGTGTTAGAGGAGTGCAACTGTGTGGTAGTTTGAACATTCTTTGGAATAGCCATTCTTTAGGATTGGAATGAAAACTGACCTTTTCCAGTCCTGTGGCCACTGCTGAGTTTTCCAAATTTGCTGGAATACTGAGTGCAGCACTTTCACAGCATCATCTTTTAGTATTTGAAATAGCTCAACTGGAATTCCATCACCTCTACTAGCTTTGTTCGTAGTGATGCTTCCTAAGGTCCACTTGACTTCACATTCCAGGATGTCTGGCTCTAGGTGAGTGATCACACCATCGTGGTTATCTGGGTCATGAAGATCTTTTTTGTATAGTTCTTCTGTGTATTCTTGCCACCTCTTCTTAATATCTTCTGCTTCTGCTAGGTCCATACCATTTCTGTCATTTATTGTGCCCATCTTTGCATGAAATATTCCCTTGGTATCTCTAATTTTCTTGAAGAGATCTCTAGCCTTCCTATTCTATTGTTTCCTTCTATTTCTTTGCATTGATCACTGAGGAAGGCTTACTTATCTCTCCTAACTATTCTTTGGAACTCTGCATTCAGATGGATATATCTTTCCTTTTCTCCTTTGCCTTTTGCTTCTCTTCTTTTCTCAGCTATTTGTAAGGCCTCCTCAGACAACCATTTTGTCTTTTTGCATTTCTTTTTCTTGAGGATGGTCTTGATCACTGCCTCCTGTACAATGTCATGAACCTCCGTCCACAGTTCTTCAGGCACTCTGTCTATCAGATATAATCCCTTGAATATATTTGTCACTTACACTGTATAATCATAAGACATTTGATTTAGGTCATACCTGAATGGTCTAGTGATTTTCCCTACTTTCTTCAATATAAGTCTGAATTTGGCAATATTGAGTTCATGATCTGAACCACAGTCTGCTCCTGGTCTTGTTTTTTCTGACTGTATAGAGCGTCTCCATCTTCAGCTGAAAAGAATAAAAGAGTTATAAAGGGATCCTGTAGGGTTGGACTTTCATGGCTTTCAGACAGTGAAGACTCTGCCTGCAATTCAGGGCACCTGGGTTTGATCCCGGGGTTGGAAAGATACCCTGGAGAAGGAAATGGCAACCCACTCCAGTATTCTTGCCTGGAAAATCCCATGGATAGAGGAGACTGGTGGGCTACAGTCCATGGTGTCACAAAGAGTCAGATATAACTGAGAAACTAACACTTAACACTTTCTTCTGGGTTTCTTTGGGATGTCCCAGGGGTGAGAGGAAAAGTCTCCTGAGGCACTGAAATGTATCTGCAATCTGGAGCTGTGGATACCCTGGCATTGCTCCCCTGCAGCTGCCCTGAGTGAGCACAGAAACGGCTTTGTGGGTACTTGGGTAGGAAGGATTGAAACAGAGGAACCACAGAACATGAGTGTGATTTTGAGGCAGATGAAACAGCAAGTTGTATTTCCCTATGACAGCTCCAGGACCTTTGCACAACTCTCCTTGAAAGATAGGTCCTGAAGGTCATTGAAGTTGCATTTTTGGAGGGAGGTTCATAGTGATAAAGTTCATTTAACTGAAATATTAGGACTTCCCTGATGATCCAGTGGTTAAGAATCTGCCTGCCAATGCAGGACATGTTTGTTCCCTGGTCTAGGAAGATTCCACATGCTGCAAGGCAACTAAACTCTTGCACCACAACTACTGAATCTGCAAGCCCGAGAGCCCATGGTCTGCAACATGAGAAGCCACTACAATGTGAAGACCATGCACCAAAACTAGAGAGTACTCTGTGCTCAGAAGTGAAGACCCAGTGCAGCCAAAACTAAATAAATAAATAAAATTTACAAACATAACAAAAAAAGTAATGTGATATTTCTTAGACACATTATTTTGTGCCCTGATATTCAAAACACACAGTCAATGTGTTTTACTTAATTCCATCACTGTTAATGTTTGCTGGTCAGGACAGAAATAAAATTCTCGACTTACCTATAAATATACGTCCTTGGCACAGACATTTTGCCACTGTACCACCAGGCAAGTCCTGGTATAGAAATTTTGGATGCAGCTAGATATCCACAAAGTAGCTTATCTGCGTGGTCATAATGAGATGGTCAGTCTGCCACCCTTAGGTTGTAGCAGCTGAGTGTCTCTAGCTTGAGCTTTTGCTACATGGACATCTCCCTGAAGATGACAATTGAAATAGCCTGAAACAAAAGGCAGAACTCTGACTCACATAAAGCCATGTGTGTGTGCTAAGTTGCTTTAGTTGTGTCCAAATCTGTGCAACCCTATGGACCATAACCTGCCAGACTTCTCTGTCCATGGGCTTCTCCAGGCAAGAATACTGGAGCGGGTTTCCATTTCCTCCTCCAGGGGATAATCCTGACCCAGGGATCAAACCCATGTCTCTTGTGTCTCCTGCATTGGCTGCTGCTGCTGCTAAGTTGCTTCAGTCGTGTCTGACTCTGTGTGTCCCCATAGATGGCAGCCCACCAGGCTCCGCCGTCCCTGGGATCCTCCAGGCAAGAATACTGGAGCAGGTTTCCATTTCCTCCTCCAGGGGAAAATCCTGACCCAGGGATCAAACCCATGTCTCTTGTGTCTCCTGCATTGGCACGTGGGTTCTTTATCCCTAGTGCTACCTGGGAAGACTGTCTTTGCTAAGACATATTGTTTGATGGCTGTACCCACTCTAGAAAGGCATCCTTGGATCTGTGGACTGGAGCACTGGTTTCTATGCCCTGCTACAGTTATACCGTCTCTGTCTCTATTTGGCCAGGGATAGTTGAGGCTCGGATGTACCCTGGCAAAGGCAGCTGGGAAGATGGTGACTGCTGCTATGGGCCATTGCATGTCCCTGGAGATGCTTTCCATGGTTGTACTGGTGGACTTTTTTGAGTTTGAGCTGGCTGCACTCACTAGTGCTGATGATTGGTTTGCATTTGGGAAGAGGAGCTTGATAGCTATTAACTTAAACCTGGCAGTAAGTTTTAGAGATGGTAGAAGGGTGACAGAAAGACACCCTGCTTATCTTATCTGGCATAAGAACCAGCATGTCTATTTAACGTTATGTTCCTAGAGAAACAGACATATGTCACGAATCGTTTATCATGAGGGAGAGGGGAGTGCTCTTAATATCAATACCCCAATATCAATGGGGGAGTGAAGAGGCAGAAGGGAAAGATGAATTGCTATCCAGTCACAACAGAGAACTCAACTGATAGCTTATGGAGCTCTGGACCTATGAATTGTCCTGATGGAGGTAAGGGTGTCTTCATTTTCATCCTCCTCCCACCCCATCTTTAGATGAGGGTTGCCTCCAGGACAGTGACCTTGGGTGAGACAATTCTCCGGTGATTCAGCTGAGAGTCATCAGCCTTCAATACACTGGTAGCTAGAGAAGTAAAGGCTGTATTCCTGAAAAGATGATGCCAGAGGAGGGGAGAGTTAAACCTTGCAGCATACGACCACATCCACCACAATCTGTTTCATGTTGGAAGGAACAAATGTGTCCCAGATAAGAGATGTTTGTAATAAGTTTATAAAATTAGGCAACACAGGCAACAAAGGAGAACTCTTGGCAGTTTGCCTATGACCACATGTATCAGTACAACCGTCATTCAGCATTCAACAATAATTGTGTTGCCCAGTGAACTCATGGCCACCTCAGAAGCAGGCACATTGTTCCTACTCTTGCTTTCAACTCCAGAATGATTGCAATTTAGCTCTTCTCTCTGAATATGTCTTCCTCTGACTTTTTCTACTGTCCTCTCTTTCCACTTCTTCCAACCGCTCTTTCTTTTGCATTCGTATCTTCCAGAAAGAGGATATATTGGGGTTCATTAGTCACCCTCCAATATAGATTTTCCCAGTTAAGTTGATTTTGAGGAAAGACCACCCCAACCTATGTAAACTGGTTGCCTTTGGTCAGTGAACCCATTAGTATTTCATTTCAGCTGTGGTCATGTGACACAAAGCAAGTCAAGATATATTTAAGGAACCACATAGTCCCTCTGCTCAGAAGGAACTGGCATCCTGGCAGGTATTCAGTGTTTGAATGCTTGTTACACAGTGGTTTCCAATTCTCTGAAGTTTAATACTGACACATGACATTTTATGAATAGCAGCAGAAGTAGCAAAGGCTGAAAGGTTTAGAATAGTTTAGAGATGATCCTTCTTTTAAGAAAAACAACAGAGCTCTGCCCCTACCTCCTCAGTCTTCATTCCGTGCTTATAATCTTTTCACTATTTCTTTTATTTGTTACAGTTCATATTGCTGTTTCTTTATCAATTTTAGACATTGTCACATTTTTATTATAGTATATGGGAATTGAGTTATCTTAGCCTTTCTTTGGATTGGGAAATTAGACTAAATTCAACTGCCCTTAAAGAATTTTGAACACTAAATTACTATAAGCCATTAATATTTAATATGAAAGAGCCCTTCAAGTTTTTCCCCATTGATGGCTAGCTGAGAGCACTTTGGAGAAATTTTAGTGTTTACAGAGGAAAATAAATCCAACTGAGACACAGAGTGAAGAGAAAGATGAAGGATGATTTCTACTCTTTTAGCTGATTGTTTTGGTGTTTGCCTCTGAACCCCTAAATAACCTGTCCCTATATTCAGCGTAGTCACAAGATCACAACTAGAGGTAATATGGGACAGGAAATACAATCTTTTAGCTGGGCATCTGGTCACGGGGAATAAAATCTGGGTTCTATTGGAATAGAAGAAGGAGAGAGGTGACCAATGATCACTTCCATGTCCGTGTAATTTAAAATATTTTTCCTATTCTTAAAAATGAGGGCATCTGATTCTCTAATGGAAAAAATGGTGGGAAATGCTAAAAGAATTGGAAACAAAAATTTCTTTTTGAATAAAACAGCTCCAGATTTCCTTTAAAAAAAAAACATTTTTCATATATGTAGAATAGTACTAATTCCAGCAATTCTTGCAATTACAGAAAGCGCTAAGGTTTCAAAATTGTTTCAGAGAACACTGTGGCCACTGATGGTCCTAATAGTCCTGCATGGTAGATGAGACAGAAATTGTCATCTTTATCATACAGATGATGAAACTGAGGCACAGAAAGAATATGTATTCCCCAGGGTCCCATGGCTGTAAGCTCTAAATCATTCTTTAATTTTCCCACTTCAGCATCAGGTGGGAGCATTGCAGAAAGGAGAATCTTCCATGAAGGGCCTTGGTAGTGTTGGGAAGGGGAGGGAAGTTGGTTCATGCAAACATAGCCGCCAATGTTAAAAACATTTGTCTTTTCCTCAAGCATTTCTTCTTCAGAATCATTGTATACTTCTCAGATAAGGCTGGAAGCCCCCTATCTGCCGTTTAGGACTCTCACTCACAGTAGTGTAACAATAAATCTTAGCATCAAATCTTGTACAGATACTGGATAGATTTGGGATCCTCTATAAGGCACAATACTAACTTGGTAGTCATAGACGTTTAGCTATATAGTCGCCTGGCCTCTGTATTTTTAGGCATAGAGAGATCAATATAGAAATCTGATTATTAAGGATTGCAGATTGTTCAAACATAGACCTAGTAATATGAAAATAATTCAGAGTTTGGGAAACAGAAAATCCAAAGTACATTTTATGCATTCAGCTGTCATGCAATTCTTGTTTTTCTCTAGCTATTCTTTGAGTTGTGCTTGCATTAGAGATTTCACAAGTGATAGATCTAAATGAAAGGAAAAAATGCAGTCAAAGTGTTATGCCTAAAGGGAAAATGTGTTTACTAAAGCAGGTAAATTTTTAACTGAAAAATAGTTGCGTTTCCTGGAAGGATTTTAGCACTATAACTATTAAAAAGTAAACTTTTAAAACCACATAATCAGTCAGTTGAGGTTTATGCTGTACTAGGTATTGAAAGCACTTTATGCACCATTGAAATTATTGACAATATTTCAAATACAAGATATTTGTAAAATTCACATCATATATACAATTGTACACCAGTAATCTAAGGAAATAAAACTTTCTCCTTCAAATTCCAAATACCGAAGTTCCTAACCATGAAAGTAATTTATTTCGGTTTTCTCAAGATTTAAAATCAGTAAAGATACACCAAATGCATCATAGAGAAATGTTCTAGTGGTCTTTTCTTGCTTTCATTATTGCATAGCTTTCAGATAAAAGAAAACTTGAACTTTTAAAAATAACTTTTTTTTGGAAATTCCCTGGCAGTCCAGTGGTTAGGACTATGTGCTTTCAATGCTGAGGGCTCAGGTTCAATATCTGGCTGGGGAACCAAGATCCCACAAAGCCACAGGGTGTGGCCAAAAAAAATAAAACAATTAAAAATTGGAGCTTCTCTGATGATCCAGTGGTTAAGAATCTGCTTTGCAATGCAAGGGACACTGGTTCAATCCCTGGTCCCAGAAGGTCCCACTTGCCTTGGAACAACTAAGCCCAGGCTCCTCACTACTGAGGCCTGCATGCCTAGAGCCCATGCTCCACAACAAGAGAAGCCGCCGCAATGAGAAGCCTGCACACTGCAATGAAGAGTAGCCTAGCAACTAGGGAAAGCCCTTGTGCAGCAACAAAACCCACCACAGCCAAATACATAAATAAATCTTTAAACATTTTTATTTAAAAAATGCTGTTAAAAAGCTTTCTTTTTATGGGAAATTTCAAACATATATGAAAATAGAATAATACAGTGAACCCTACATAGCTATCATCCAGCTCTAGTAATATTCATGACATCCTGTTTCATCAACACCCTTACCCCCTCCTCACCCCAATTATTTTGAAGTAAAGCTCAGCAGCAGGCGGCATACTTTTCATCTGCAAACCCTTTGATATGTATGTCTAAAAATAAAGCTTATCCTTTTGAAAACATAACTTCTGTGGTAGATTATAAATGGCCCCACATTTTTACCACTCCCTCCATTGAGAGGTGGAATTTAACTCCCTGCACCTTGCATTTCAGCCATAGTGACTAGCTTGACCAATAGAATATGGCAGAAATATCAGACTGGCATTTTCAAGGTTAGGCCTTATCTGGATCTCTAGGGCTTGAGCTGCCAAGTAAAGTCTGACAACCTTGAAACCGTCACAATGAACAGGTCACACATAGGTGCTCTGGTCAGAAGTTTCAAGAATCCAGTCTTTCTTTTTTTAAAAAAAAAAAAAAAAATTTGGCCTACGACACAGCATTCAGGATCTTAGTTGACCAGCAGTTGACCACCTGGGAATTACCAACTTAATTTTTAATATATCTGGAATTTGTTTATAGTTGAGAGATTAAGTGCTTTTGTTACCAGGATGAGTTACGTAAAAAGCATGCTTTTAACATTTTTATTACTTAATATGGTTTTCCCAGGTGGCGCAGTGGTAAAGTGATTAAGAATTTGCCTACAAATGCAGGAGACACGGGTTCGATCCCTGGGTCAGGAAGATCCCCTGGAGGAGGAAACGACAACCCACTCCAGTATTCTTGCCTAGAGAATCCCATGGACAAAGGAGCCTGGCGGGCTACAGTCCATTGGGTCGCAAACAGGTGGACACGACTGAGCATGCATGCAATTACATAATACGGTGATGAGATTGTTTTCCCTATACTTCAGAAAAAGAAGCCACGCTATGTTTTGTGAGGACTGACTTCAGGAGAATAAGGGAAGAAGAGCACCATCATGTCTTATGTAGCTTCATCTTCTCTTCTGTCTTGAAACAGGGGCCTAGGATGGGACATCTTGCTTATTAATGCCAAGACCTGGAACTTATCTTTGGCTTTATCCGAACTGTTTTAGAGAGCAGGTATATTTCTCCTGTCACAAATGTATTTAATTCGTACTCAGTGTGATTCAGCAAGTACTAATTGATCTCTAGCATTATGCAAAAGCAACCAGATGGGCTCTGTGTGAAATTTAGAGGAAATATAGAAGAAAAATAAAATATATTCCCTGCTCATACAATCAAACTGGAGAGACAAGATAAATTGCAGAAAGAATTAGATTATGATCCAGGGTAATATGTAATTTTGTGTTCAAACAAGTGGTACCAATACTTATTACGGTTAAATTTCAGAGGCAAGCGAGATTAATTAATTTAGCGTGGTCTGTGATGTTCTTTGATCCAAACCCTGAAGAATGAGTGTTATTTCCATGGGCTGAAGAAGGCAGGGGGGTAGAGGAACAAATAAGCAGTTATAAAGGTGAGAATAAAAATGACGCAGAGAACATGGGCACCCAGCCACCTCACTATGGAGGGCTCAACGTGGGAAGGTGGGTGGGCATTAATACATTTGGAACACACGGGCCAGAATAAGTTCTCTGGCAAGTCTGAGTGGCAGGCCGAAGAGATTAGATTTCAGAAAACTGTCTGTGACCTTCATTTCAGATGCCAAGGTCTTTGCTGTTAACCAGTAGCTCGCATATTTATTTCTGGAAAAAATCCAGGTATATAATTAAAGTTGGAAAAGAACTATCAGAGTTTGAAGTGGTAGAGGAAAGATATGCATAAGAGAGACTTAAGTGCATGGCAAGGAAAATGAGGTGGTAAACTCAAGGAGGAAAGTCTGTATTTATTCAACAAATATTTATTGAATACATACATATGCAAATCATGTGCTAGGCACAGAGGAGAGAGAAGAACATTAGTCATTAAGAATTTGTTGTCTGAAAAATTGAAGAAGAATCAGCGCTTTGATGTTGATGACTTGATAATTTAATCCTTAACAGTAGAATTTCAGGGTATGTAATAGTCCAGTAGAGAAGGTAATTTTTG
Organism: Okapia johnstoni; assembly: GCA_024291935.2. Taxonomy (NCBI): domain Eukaryota; kingdom Metazoa; phylum Chordata; class Mammalia; order Artiodactyla; family Giraffidae; genus Okapia; species Okapia johnstoni. The sequence goes on along the minus strand of CM044319.1, from coordinate 40,614,703 downwards.
TCACAGTTGCTGTTCCTATCACCTCAGTAGATGGCCATCTATCTACTCTACCACCAATGTGTAATGTCAAACTTGAAAAGTAAATGGATCTTTTCCAAATTGTTACTCTCTTTTTTCCCTCTTCTTGAACCCCTGGCCTCTATGAGCTCCGATGATTGTAAATCAGTTGTACTCCAATAAACAACAACAACAATAACAACCAGTTCCCAGGAGAACAAGTGAACAGTTAAGAGCAAGAGTTCTGAGGACAGTGGTTCTAACAACATTAACTGTACGCTAACTACTCTGGAGCAGGGAGCTTTGCTTAGAAGGTTTGTCAGAAAGCATTAGTCATAAATTAATTCCATCAATCAATATTAATTTAGCTCCTTATATGCTTTAGACCCTGATCTAGAGGTAGGGCATGCAGTGGTGAACAAAACAGAAAAAGTTCCTGCACTCTTGGAGTTGATATTCTGATGGAAAACAAACAAACGCATAAATATATACTGTATTTCCAGTTGGTGATAATTGCTATGAAAAAAAAAAGTATATAACAGGGTAGGAAAATGGAAAGTGATGGTGGTGTGGGGTGGGGTGGGGAGGAATAACTGTAGATTGCATGGGTTGTGGAAAATCTCTGAGGAGATGACCTGGAACACTTCAGGAGTGGTGTTGCAGGGGAAAGGAATGGCCAGTGCAAAAGCCCTATGGCAGGAAGGGCTAGGGGTGATGGAGGGACAATCATCATAGAAGGCAGTGTGGTTAGAATCTTGTGAGCTAGGTGGTAAATGACAGGAGATTTAGTAGGAATGCCTTTGGCTGTCAAGGTGAGAGGTGATAGTGGTTTGGATGAGGGTGTGAGAAGTAGCTGGACTTAAGATGTATTTTGAAAGTGGAGCTGGTAGAACTTGATGTCCTTGGGATGAAAAAAAGAGGTGAACAAGATTAACACTGCTCCACAGAGAATGGTAGCCCCATTTTCTGAGATGGTGAGAGGCTAGGAGAGGAGGAGGTTTGGCACTCACATATTTGTTGAATGATCCAATAACTCAATCAATGATGTTCCAAACTTATGGTGATGAGGATGAGAAGTTGTTTACTTCTTCACTGTTAGGAGATGTAAGAGTACATAATTGTCTGGAGTAACTCTAGATTGTGATAGAGTTTTTGGAGTTTCAGGTATTGGGGGTATAGAAATCTTTGAAGAAATACAGAGTATTTAGAAATGCCATGATAGAAAAAAATTAAACTAGTAGTCTAAAAGAATTAGCCCTGGACTGGAGTCAAAATATTTTCAGTGCTTGAGGTGAGGGATGGGGAAAAAAAAGAAACAGGCCTCTCATTACTTTTGCCGTGCATGCATGCTAAGTCGCTTCAGTTGTGTCTGACTTTTTGCAACCCCATGGTGTATCCTGTCAGCCTCCTCTGTCCATGGGATTCTCCAGGCAAGAATACTGGAGTGGGTTGCCGTTTCCTCCTCCAGGGTACTTTGACCATGTTCTACCACTAATCTACCATTTTAGAGGTTCAAGGAGGAATGCAAAAACACATTTTTTCTTGAGAGTATAGGAGTAAGCATTTGGACACTGCCCTTTAAGCTGGAATAGGGAACTAGAGAATCTCTCCATCCAAATTTTATAGGCTCTTGTCCAGCTGTAGATTTGGCAGATGTTGCCTAATCAGAAATGCATGACACATCCTAATTGGCTAAATTCCATCTAACACTTGAACCTTGCTGTTTCCACTGTAGCCACGTAAGTAATTCATGCTTATGCAGATGGCAAAGGTGTAACTTTCCGGAAAGTATCTTTTAATCTACTTTGCTCTATGGCATTCAAGCAACTACCAAGCCCAAGTTAATATTTCTCACAATATTATACATATGTAGATTGTAAGTCGTCATTTTGAAAACTTTATAGGACAATAGCAAAGCAGAATACAATAAATAGTCATACATTCTGCCTCTAGAGTCTCTCAGTTCAGTTCAGTCGCTCAGTTGTGTCTGACTCTTTTCAACCCCATGAACCGCAGCACGCCAGGCCTCCCTGTCCATCACCAAATCCCAGAGTTCACCCAAACCCATGTCCATTGAGTCGGTGATGCCATCCAACCATCTCATCCTCTGTTGTCCCCTTCTCCTCCTGCCCTCAATCTTTCCCAGCATCAGGTCTTTTCAAATGAGTTAGCTCTTCGCATCAGGTGGCCAAAGTATTGGAGTTTCAGCTTCAGCATCAGCCCTTCCAATGAATATTCTAAAGTCTCTAATTGTTAACATTCCACCATATTTGCTTTATCACCAGCTTTTTATATCTATCTGTACATACAAGTGCACATACATGTATATTATTATTGCTACTATTTGTGTTGTTGAATCTTTTAATAGTAAGCTGCAGATATCTTAACCATTTACCCTTTCCTAATGTATCTCCTATGAACAAGGACCTTCTCATACATAACCACAGGATGATGACCAAATGTGGTCAGTTTAACTTTGACACCATAATACTATCAGTCTGTATTCAAATTGCACCAGCTGGCCCAATAATAGTATTTCTAGGGTTTTCCCTTTCTGATCCACTGCATTGTGCTTAGTTGTCATCTTATGACATATTTGCTACTCTCCTTCTCTTCCTATCTCTGTGTTTGGAGCTTTTATGAGTCTTTCTTTCCTCTATTTAAGTCATTAAGCACCAATTGTTTAGCACTTGTTAAATGGTTAGCATTACATTAGGCCAAAGGAGGACCAAAAGAAGATGAGACAAAATTTCATATTGTATCATCTCTTGGAAAGACAATATTTCCATTCATAAAATGATTAGACTATAGCTTCTAAGCTTTATATATTAAAGCGTGAAGTAGATTGTACCTAACTGCTCAAGGAATTTAGAGGAGAAAGAAAGAAATGGAAAGAAGGAAAGAAAGAAAGTTTAAACGTCCCTGTAAGGTTCACTGAACTGTCTCCATTACAGTTCTCCCTGTGGGTAGGATCTGATACAGCCCTCAACTCTGCATTAGGTTTCACATTTCCTTACTGTATACCTAGTAGAGGTGCAAACTGCTCACCAAAAGTTTTTAAAACTCTCTTTGGAATTCTACATCAGCCCTTAGGTTGAGAATCATTGCTCTATAATCGGAAAACATCACAGTGAGCAAAACCTCCTGTATATTCTTGTACCTTCTTCTGATGTTGGCTAGACTTATTTCTGTTTGCAGGTTTGAGATGTCTATATAAATCCCAAACACTCCATTCTAAGTGATGATTTCCTGCTGGTGGAATCCTCCACAGAGGGTTTAGTTTACTGTTCAGTAAATCTGTAACATATTTCCATTCATTAGACCAAAGCATCTCAACCTCAGCACTATTGACGTTTGGGGCAGTGGCTATTTGGGGGCACCATTGGCATTATTAGGGAGCTGTCCTGTGTATTAGAGGTGTTGAGAAGCCTTTCTTGCCTCTACCTACTAGAGGTTAGTAGTGCCTTTCCTGTTGTAACAACCAAAAATTGTGTCCAGATGTTGCCAGATGTTCTTTGTGGGGGGATAAAATTAGCCCATTGAGAACAAGCACATTAGATGGAGCTCTGCAAGAATAGGGGCCATTGCTGATTTATTTACTATTATGTGGCAAGCACCACAGCTGGCACAAAGTAAGTACAGGATAAAGAGCAAGCTAATGAATCAAAGCACTAGATTCCTGCTAATTTGTTTAATTATTCCCGCTGTGTTTGTACTGAATTGTTCCACAAGTTTTTTTCCAAGAACTGTGTGAGAAAGGGTTGGGTCGAATCCAAGTAATCTTTCTCTTTTCATTTTACTAATTTTTTATTGGAGTGTAGTTGCTTTACAATGTTGTGTTAATTTCTGCCGTACAGCAAAGTGAATCAGCTATCTGTATATTCACTTTTTTGATTTCCTTCCCATTTAGGTCACCACAGAGAACTGAGTAGGGTTCCCTGTGCTATACAGTAAGTTCTCATTAGTTATCTATTTTGTACATAGTAGTATATATATGTCAACCCCAATCTCCTGATTCAGTCCACCCACCCCTTCTCCCCCTTGGTTTCCATATATTTATTCTCTACATCTGTGTCTCAGTTTCTGCTTTGCAAATAAATTCATCTGTACAATTTTTCTAGATTCCATATATAAATGATATCATACAATCTTTGTTTTTCTCTTTCTGAATTACTTTACCCTGTATGATGGTACATTTTGATCAAAGTTCAAGGCCTTAGTCGACCAATAAGGCACAGGCAGATACATCCAGCATGGTATGTGATTGGTTTCAGAAAATGTATTCCTTTCACTTAAGTAAGAAAAAAAGATCATTGACAATGTAAGTCTGGCTGGGAAGGTGGGGGAATGAAGGCAGCTGATACATCCTACTGATGATAAGAAAATCTGTGAAATAGCCTAGGAGCTGCTTTGAGTGCCCAAGGGGCAGTGATCAACTTGGTCTATGAGGAAAACTGAACGGTAATCATGATGAAATATCAGAGACTTATCTTAGCTGCAATAAATGCATGTTGTGAAAAACATATCTTTTCACTTGTTTATCTTTGTCAGACAAGAAAGGCATGAAAAATTGTGTTCATGTAGAATTTAAAATAGTGCCGATTTGTTTAGAGATGTTGGTAGAGGGGAGAAGTTGGGTGGAAGGATTACAGAGAAATTTGTACTTTCTACTTAATCTGATTGTGAAAATAAAGCTGCTCTAAAAAAGTAAAAAATTAACCTTTGCTAAGATGTTAATGCTAAGTTTCGTGGACTCTAAACCACATTTTTCAAATTTTCCTAGTTTATGTGTCCTTCTCATACCTAATGACCTCAAAAGTCTATTTCAGTGACTACAGCTGTCATTAATGAGGCAAATTTCTGGCAGGGGGAGAATCTGAAGTTAAGGTAATTCTAAGATGAGGATTTTCTGAGAATTTTGGCTGCCTGGTCTTCTCACCACCCACAAATTCTTGATTTTGAAAGTAACTATTTTATATCTTAATGCTTAACTGAACTGCAGTTAAAAATTCTGGAAATCACAATACAGAGGACTTGGGAAGGTGAAACAGGACTGTGTGTAATTTAGATTTTGCAAGGTTTAGCTTTTAAAATCCAACCTAACAATATCCATGTAAGCAAACTGCTCAGTGCATAAAAAATTGCAACCTAGAGATTCTTTTAGGAGGCAAATTAAGGACATTTTCTATAGGATTTACACTCCCTACCTCTTGCAAGACATGTCTTAGTTGCTGTGTATGTGTGCCCTCAGTCACTCAGTTGTGTCCGACTCTTTGTGACTTGGAAGTTTTCCATTCAAGAATGCTGGAGTGGGTTGCCATTTCCTCCTCCATGGGATCTTCCTGACCCAGAGATTGAAATCGTGTCTCCTATGTCTCTGCATTGCAGGAGGATTCTTTACCCGATGAGCCATAGGGACTCCTTATCAAATCCAAGACTGTCATCTCCCTCAGCACTCCGAAAATAATCTTTTAATTTCTCCCTTTTCTCTGTATCCATCCTCCTATTCATTCTTCATATGGCAGCCAGAGTATTTTTTTTTTCAATTTTGTGTTGGCCAGTGCTTACCAGTTAACCCATCTTACACCTCTTCTTGCCCACTGAGGCCTCAGCCACACCTGGTCTTCCTTCTTAAACCACCTGTTATTTCCTCCATTGGTTGCTCTCCCCACAGCTATTCACATTTATGGTTCAATCTCAGTCTTCTGAACACAAGTCACCTCTTTAGACAGGCCTTCCCTAACAGATCCACTGGAAACAGGTCTCTCCTACTTACTATCACATCTCCATCTTTATTTTCTTCAGAGCACGTATCACAATCTGTGTTTACTTGTTTTTGGTTTTGTTTATTTATTGTGTACTCCCCACCTCTAGAAAATAAATTCCAGAATATAAGGGCTTTATTTATTTATTTATTTTTAAATATTTATTTATTGATTGCTTGACTGATTTGGCTGTGCTGGTCTTAGTAGGGGCATGTGGGATCTACTTCTCTGACCAGGGACTGAACCTGGTTCCTTGGTATTGTAAGCACAGAGTCCTAGCCACTAGACCACCAAGGAAGTCCCCAGGGCTTTATTTATTTTATTTACTGTTATATCTCCAGTGCTTTGAAGTCAAGGTAATTTTCAGATAGTCTATTGTCTTGAATAGAGGGTGGAACATAACAGGCTCTCAAGAAGTATTTTGGAGAAGGCAATGGCACCCCACTCCAGTACTCTTGCTTGGAAAATCCCATGGATGGAGGAGCCTGGTGGGCTGCAGTCCATGGGGTCGCTAGGAGTTGGACACGACTGAGCAACTTCTTTTTCACTTTTCGCTCTCATGCACTGGAGAAGGAAATGGCAACCCACTCCAGTATTCTTGCCTGGAGAATCCCAGGGACAGGGGAGCCTGGTGGGCTGCCATCTATGGGGTCGCACAGAGTCGGACACGACTGAAGAGACTTAGCAGCAGCAGCAGCAGCAAGAAATATTTGTGAGTCAATGAATATATTCCCCACATTGTCTAGCAATGGTCATACAAGAGAGCATCAATAAATAATTTTTGATCAATGGCCATATGAGGACCTATGATAGGAAACAATATCTTTTTAGACTTACAATATGTTTTGAGTTATAATTCTAGAATATTTTATTCCTTGGAATTACTAAGAATTATAGTATTATGAACTTATGGTGTAAAATATTTAGTATAGTAAATAATATATATACATACATTTGTACATACTTGTATTGCACACTTTCTAAAGGATGTCCTGTGCATAAAATGTACTTTTAAATATTTAAAAATATTAAAAAGTTAAAAATCAAACCCCTTCATGGATCACAGCCTTGTCATGGTGAAGGGGCTTGTGCAACTGAATGAAGCTATGAGCCATGCTGTGTAGGGCCACCCAAGATGGATGGATCATGGTGGAGGGTTCTGACAAAACGTAGTCCACTGGAGGAAGGAATGGTAAACCACTCCAGTATTCTTGCTGCAAGAACTCCATGAACAGTATAAAATGACAAAAAGATATGACACCAGAAGATGAAGCTCTCAGGTTGGAAGGTGTCCAATATGCTACTGGAAAAGAGCATATTGCTGATAGCAATTAGCTCCAGAGAGAATGAGGGAGCTGGGCCAAAGCCGAAACAACACTCAGTTGTGGATGCATCTAGTGATGAAAGTCCAATGCTGTAAAGAACAATATTGCATGTGAACCTGGAATGTTAGGTACACGAATCAGGGTAAACTGGATATGGTCAAGCGGGAGATGGCAAGAGTGTAATATCAACATTTTAGGAATCAGTGACCTAAAATGGATGGGAATGGGCAAATTTAATTCAGATGACCATTATATCTACTACTGTGAGCAAGAATCCCTTAATAAAAATGGAATAGCCCGCAAGTCAACAAACGCGTCCTGCAATGCAGTACTTGGGTGAAATCTCAAAAACAATAGAATGATCTCGAATAACTGACTGGTTCCAAATTGGGAAAGGAGTACAGCAAGGCTGCATATTGTCATCCTGTTTCTGAAGCCTCCACGGATAAAGGACAAGGCAGAACAAGGATGCCAGGGAAGGGACAGAAAACGTCTTACCTTGGCTGTAATATGACATCTGTGACTTCTGAGAATGGTACAGTGGTGTATGCCAAAGTTTGCCTATGTCATCCCTCAAGCACTGCTGCTGCTGCTGCTGCTGCTAAGTCGCTTCAGTCGTGTCCGACTCTGTGCGACACCATAGACAGCAGCCCATCAGGCTCCGCCATCCCTGGGATTCTCCAGGCAAGAATACTGGAGTGGATTGCCATTTCCTTCTCCAGTGCATGAAAGGGAAAAGTGAAAGTGAAGTTGCTCAGTCGTGTCCAACTCTTAGCGACCCCATGGACTGTAGCCTACGAGGCTCCTCTGTCCATGGGATTTTCCAGGCAAGAGTACTGGAGTGGGGTGCCATTGCCTTCTCTGCCTCAAGCACTAATTGTTCAATTATTAGGTATTTTGTATGGTTGTTAAATCCAGTCATCATTAAAAACTAAATTATGGACTTCCTTGGTTTTTCAGTGGTTAAGAATCCACCTGCCAATGCAGGAGACGTGGGTCTGATCTTTGGTCTGGGAGGATTCCAAATGCCATGGTGCAATTAAGTCCATGCACCACAGCTATTGAGCCTGCACTCTAGAGACTATGAGCCACAACTACTGAAGCCACTACAATGAGAAGCCTCTACACAACAATTAGAGAGTAATCCCTGCTTGCTGCAATCTGAGAAAGCTTGTGTTCAGCATCGAAGACTCAGCACAGCCAAAAATAAATAAAATAAAAGACTTAAAACTAAATTATATATAATGTGCTTAGTCGTTCAGTCATGTCCAACTCTTTGTGACCCCATGGACTGTAGCCCATCAGGCTCCTCTGTCCACGGGATTTTCCAGTCAAGAATTCTGGAGTGGACTGCCATTTCCTACTCCATTTATATATATATACTTACAGTTAAATAATTTTTTAAAAATCAGGGATAATATTCAATAGCTCCTAGTTATTTGATTACATTTTTCTATTATGTCTGGGGCTTCCCCAGTGGCTTAGTGATAAAAAGTCTGCCTGTGATGCCGAAGATGCAGGTTCAGTCCCTAGGTCAGGAAGATCCCTTGGAGGATGGCTTGGCAACCCCCTCCAGTATTCTTGCCTGGACAATGCCATTGACAGAGGAGCCTGGCAGGCTACAGTTCATGGGGTTGCAAAGAGCTAGACATGACTGAGCAACTGAGCACACACTTTATCTCTGTTCTTGTCTTGAGTTTATTTATTTCTACTGTATCTGCATGGTGGAAACCCTTTATAATGGTGTCCTACCATGCATCTTTCCCACATAAGTTGGCTGTGGCAGGAGACAGGAGCCAAGCAATCACACCATGGAAGGCAGAAATGCTACAAATCTGGACTCTTCCTGGAGATCAGGTGGTAAACCTTTACTAGAACACCACTGGCATGGTATATTCAAAATGTGGATCTTGATCTCATGGAATGCTTCTGCTGGGAAATATTTTCCTATAGTTCCCTTGGCACAGTCCTGTTTCATTTACTTGACCACTTACAATTCCCTCCACCCCCTGAGTAGTTCCCTGTTAGAGACCTCATCTCTCTAGGCAGTCCTAGTTGGTAGAGTCGCTCTTAAGAAGCCCAGTATGCAATAAAAACTCATTTCCTATTGTTGATAATATAAAAAAAAATAAGGTAAATAAGTACCAGGGATGTAACGTAACAACATGATAAACATAATTAACACTACTGAATGTTATATATGAAAGTTGTTGAGAGCAAATCCTTAGTCCTCATCACAAGGAAGAAACTGTTTTTCTGTTTCTTTAATATTCTATCTATGTGAGACAATGGATGTTCATGAAACTTATTGTGGTAATAATTTTATGATGTATGTAAGTCAAATCATTAAGCTTAAATTTATACAGTGCCATATGTCAATTATATGCCAATAAAACTGAAAGAAAAAGAGAAGAAAAAGAAAGAAACCCAGTATGCCTCCTTCCTATGTGGCCCACTTTTGGCCCAGGAGAAGCTCATCTTAATTTTTGTGCCTGGAAATATAGGCCATTCCCGTCAGAATTCTCTTTCCTTGTCCTGCAGACCAAGCAGAAAGGCTTCTATACGCTCTAGTTACATCCTCTTGCCCCTGGACTTGGGCACCATACTTTGTGTTCCTTAAATTAAGAGAACTTATGCCAAGACTGTGGACTACTCTCTTGAAGTGCCTGCTTCCTCCCTAGCTTGTATTGAGATGGGGAGAAACACACCTCCCAAATCTATACAGGGATGCTGATGGGAATATTCAGATCATGTGGCAACCCTCTTGAAACAAATGCATATTTTCCCATCTTTAGATCCTTCTCATGGATTCATAGTCTACATATACAGCCTAGATACAAGTGGTGTGCTGACAGTAAAACTGGGTTAGGGCACCCCCTTTGCAGTCTAATACCTCATCTTAGAACATGACTGTCTTTGCTACTTATTTTTATTCTGTGTTTTGGGGCCTCTGCTCGAAGCAGGAGACAACACAAAGAGTCACATCTAAAAACCTATCATATATATCACAGCCTCAGTTTGCCTTTTGTAAATTTTCTCATTTGGACATTGAGGCAACCTGGGCTATTCAGGGGCCACACGGGCTGTAGAAGTGTTCCAGGTACTGTGAGGCACAGGCTGCGTTGTTTGCTTATGGCCTGGCAGCAGATGGGAGTGCAGGTGTTGGAGAAATGATAAGAAAGGAAAGACCCAAGGTCATACTGGGAAAGTGGTATCAGGTATCAAGTTGCTGATATCAAGTATCAGGATCAGAGCATAAGACCAAGATGGGAAAAGAAGAGAGAAGCTGAGGAGGTCAGGATCATGTTGGGAAATGGATGCGGCTGTCAACGAGCTCCTCGTTACTATGCTCTAACCTGCTGGTGAGGCTTCCCTGGTGGCTCAGACGGTAAAGAATCTGCCTGCAGTGCAGAAGACTCAGGTTCAATCCCTGAGTTGGAAAGATCCCCTGGAGAAGGGAATGGCTACCCACTCCAGTATTCTTGGAATTCCATGGACCAAGGAGCCTGGTGGGCTACAGTCCATGAGGTCACAAAGAGTCAGGCATGACTGAGTGACTAACAACCACAACAACCTGCTGGCATGGGCCACTCAGTTGGCAGGAAGCTGATCAGCTGGCTGAAAGCACAGGGTGAGCATGCACAGTGCCACATTAGATTCCCCAGCACCAATCAGATGGGGACCTTATTTCCTTATCTAATTCCTTACCAAGTATGCCTTCAACAGTAAGATATAAAATGAAGTCATACTCAAGTGAGACCATTTTCAAAAAGAGCATCAGCATCAATCTGGTGTCTGGCATGGTGCAGAATGCTAAGAGGGTACTAGACATATATGTTTAGATTCAGTATTTTCTAGCTTAGCAAATACCTGCCTTAATTTGATAATCAGTTTTGTCTATAACATGGTTTCCTTGAGCGCGATGTCTTACGTAGTGCTCTTATTTAAAAGCTCTTAGTTTCTCAAAGTCCAAACTCCCTGAATTAGTTTCTGAAGCTAGTAGAACCTTGCCATGATACCTGCAACCTTGACGGCATTTTAATTCCTATTGCTTCTCTACATACATGCTGTGTTCTGCCAAGTGTTTTAATTTTTATTTGGCTGTGCCAGGTCTTAATTGTGCCTTGTGAGATCCTTAGTAGCAACATGTGAACTTGCAGTTGTGGCATGTGGGATCTAGTTCCCTTACCAGGGATCAAACTGGGGCCCCCTGCATTGTGAGTGCAGAGTCTTAGCCACTGGCCCACCAGACAAGTTCCCAGCCAAGTGTTTTATAAGTTGCCTCTGGACACGTCTTTTTCTCTTGCTCATGTTGAGGACCAGAATATGTCACTCTGACATAACGAATATTTTAAGGGCTTCCCTGGTGGCTCAGACAGTAAAGCATCTGCCTGTAATGTGGGAGACCTCGGTTTGATCCCTGGGTCAGGAAGATCCCCTGGAGAAGGAAATGGCAACCCACTCCAGTACTCTTGCCTGGAAAATTCTATGGAGGGAGGAGCCTGGTACATAATAGTCCATGGGGTTGCAAAGAATCAGACACGACCGAGCAGCTTCACTGGTTCATTGCATTGTGAATGCAGAGTCTTAGTCACTGGCCCACCAGGCAAGCTCCCTGCCAAGTGTTTTATAAGTTGCCTCTGGACACGTCTTTTTCTCTTGCTCATGTTGAGGACGAGAATATGTCACTTTGGCATTAGGAATATTTTAAACTGGAGGCAAATGAGAATCAATAGATGTGGACTAAGTTCCTGACTAAAAGCAGAAACTTCTGAAAAGGACTGCCATACATACATTTCCTGTCCTTGGTAAGTTTTTTTTAAAAAAATTAATTTTTTCACTGTGGTGGGTCTTCATTGCTGCTCGAGAGGGCTTTCTCTAGTTGCAGCAAGTGGGGGCTACTTTCTAGTTGTGGTACACGGGCTTCTCATTGTGGTGGTTTCTCTTGTTGTGGAGCATAGGCTCCAGGCATGCGGGCTTCAGTAGTTGTGGCTCATGGGCTCTAGAGTGCAAGCTCAGCAGTTGTGGCACATAGGCTTAGTTGCTCCACAGCACGTGGGATCTTCGCAGATCAGGGATTGAATGGTGGAAGCCCTCCTTGGGAAGTTTTACAGCCATGAAGATGACAAAAAGCCAAGATGGAGCTGCACAAACAAACCTTATTCTATTAGCAGCCCCACATATTAATATTTACCTTCCCATGGTTTGCCACTCCTGAAAGTCTGAAACACTTTTCCTTTGTCACATCTCTACGAATTATTCTTGTTTTGTTAAAGATGCTACATTAGCCCACCTTCTAACTACCAATTTGAGATACTACTCTTCATTTAGATTCCTCCCCAATGATATGCTCTGTATGTGTTAATAAACTGCTTGTTTTTCCCTTGTTCACGTGGCTTTTGTCAGTCTAATTTTATAGGACCCCAGCTGGAAAAACAGGAGGGTAAAAGGAAAAAAGAACTTTTCCTCCCCCTACACTCATATTCTTTTATTCTTAGGGAAAAAAATCATTCCTCTATCCCATCCCCATCAAAATTCTACCCATTATTAAAATGAAGTTCAGATCCACCTGTTTTCTGAAGCTTTCTTTATATTTATCTGAAGAAATCATGCCTGCAGAACTCTGGTCCATACCCTCAAGGGCATGGCAATGAGTGGCCATTAATCAAGCATTGTCTTAAGATGCCTATTTTATGGGTGTTTAGAACTTTTATTCAATTCTCTGTTGATATTTTGCTCCTCCAAACTGCCTGTAAACCCTTTAAAATGTAGCACTTGCTTGTACACAATGAACCTTTAGGACCTTAGATCTAAATCTCAGAACTTCCCAAGGTTCTGACTTACCTGTAAAATGCAGTAATTCCAATTCAAAAGCTGTCTCTTGTGTACAGTAATGAAAACAAAATTGTGAACGCCAATCCATTAGACCATGTGTTAGATACAAATCAAATCAATTATTTATTGAGCTTCTGTGCCCAGCATTCTAGTAGAGAATATGATAAAATACAAGCGATAAGAGTAGACTGTTGGTCAGCACTTGATCAATAACTGCCAGCTTCCTAAGTTTTTGTCTTGTTTCCAACTTAGGACCAGAGAAAGGCAAATATGCATCCCTCCAACCACAAAGGATGCCTTGTTTCTGGTTAGTTTTCCTTGTTTCCCCATGCCAACCATCCCTGAAGCCTTTCCCTGCTTCTACTGGAAAGCTTTTACACTTCCCTGTCTTTGAATCTCTGCCAAATGCAAGTAATAAAAGCTGAGTGCCTTGCTATAGCAATCTCTGAATAAATGTCTTCTGCTTGTTCTCATTTGAGTGTTCTTTATTTCCATGCTTAGAATTCACAGAACTATTATAAGTGGTTTCAACTATTCACTGGAAGCTCCAGACTCATGACATAGCCATTTATAATTTTACTAAGGCTTGAATTTGAAATGTAATCTTTGATACTCGTGTACAGGAGTGAACTACTGACTGCCCTGTACACTCATATATGATCTTACCTTCATATTCATATTGTGACACATGTAATTACTGAGGAAATTATATTCTCTATATTTCAGGTAACTTTTTTTAAAGATATCGGACTTAATAACATGAATCTTAAGGGTGTACTACTGCGAGATTTCAAAAGGACTTAAAGAGTGATCAACTTTGAAGAGTAAAAAGGATATAATAAAAATGAAAAATCAATCTTTTAAGACTGTGAGACTACAAAAATAGTGGTACCAACAGAAATGAAGATATGAGGAAGAAAAATAGGCTTCAAAATGACAGCAAGATGTTCCAGTTCATTCAATACATTGACCACACTTCTGTGTTAGGCCCTACCTAGTCTAGATGCTGAGGGTATGGTGGAGGATAATAAAGGCAAAACTTCTTGTTCTTGTGGAATTTATATTTGAAAATGTAGACAGTTGGGATTTTGTAGGGAGGGAAATGTAAAGTTCTTGCTTCTAAGAATTAATCACACAGAAATAACAGTTAAAGTTATACCAGAAAGCAGCTTTCTAAGACTTCGAAGTTACTAAGGGCTTGGCCTTGGACAAGACATGTGGGGACACAAGAAAAGAAATGCCTGAGTTCAGGATGCCACAGCACAGAAATCACACCAGGGTCTGTTGACTCAGAGCAGTCCAGTGGAATTTTCCTCAGAGTGTGCTGGGAAAACATGTTAATGGAAGGTTAACCTAGAACTAGTGGCACTGTCCTTTAGCAGATGCTCTGGAAATAAGTGGTAATAATGGTAATTTATATACATTTACAAAGTACTTACATTTGCATTATTTATTTAAGAAATAGGTAACAGTATCAGCATATTTCTAATGAAGAATTGAGGTAGAGAGAATAATAGTCCTTAACATCACAGAATAAAGTGTGGTCAGATTAAGAAGTACAACCTAATTTTCCTGATTCTTAGATCCTGGAAGGTATTCATAATGCTACTATTTTTTTTCAGTCTACTATGGGCCTGCCACTCTAAAGAAACAAGAATAAAGCATCTACTGGAATAATTTGATCAAGGTCTGCAAACAAATTTCCCCTAAGTAATTTAAATGGTTAAGATTTTTCTATTCTGCATGATACCTTTCTGAATATTATTAGAGGAGCTTAATGCTGATAGTTTATTAGAAACTGACTGGGTCAACACAAAAAATGTTCAATGGTCTTGCTTTACTAGTTAATTGAGCAAATTCAATATATTCAATTTCAGTGAAACCGGAGAAATTTAGAAAGTAAGAAATGCACTACATTGTGATTACAGAAGAAAACTTAATTTCTTCACATCACCTCATAAAGATGTTACAAATGCGCTGGTGGTAGACAACGCCAGTAAAGAAACTTTTAGTCTCATTTTCGTTTTTTAAATACATATCAGGACGCTGGTCAAGGCTTTTTCTTGTGGGATATTCAAAAGCTAATTTTTAAAATTTGTACAATTTAATAATTATTAACATTTGTGTTCTATCTGCATGAATTATCTAAACCCTTCACATTTGTATGCTCAAGTAATCCTAGCATATATACAAATTAATAGACGAGGCAGGTACTATTATTATGCCCACTTTTCAGTAATCTGAGGGCCAGGGAGGTGAAATTGTTTGCCCTTATTGACAGAACTTCTAATTCCCGAAGCTGGGATCTATTTTACATACAAGAGTTTCCAGAAAGCAAAAGTTCTCCCAGGCCATTCTGCTCTTCCGTCCTGTTCTCGAGAAAGAACTACTGAGAGTTTCCTGACCGAATTTTGTAACAAATGCAGTTGTTAGCTCTTGTCTTGGTGCGGGGCCATCTGGAGGCTCAGTCACCTCCCTCGTCCTTCGCTCCACTTCAACCACCCACGCCTTCTTCCCTCTTCTCATTCCACCGCGCCCTGCTTCCCTTCTTCCCATCTCCTCTCTGCTGTCCCAGCGGCGTCTTCTCGCTCTGTGCCCAGCGCCTGTCAATAGACAAACCAACCTAGAGCCGCGGCTTCAGGGGCTGGGTCTCCGCGCAGCGCAATGACAGGCGGCGCGAGAGCTCTGTGAGTCCGAGGCCGCAGCCGTGGCCCTGGGCGGCGGCGGGTCCGGGCCGGGTCCGCTCATGGTGCCGCCACGACACCATCCCGGGGCAGGAAGGCCAGGTAAGTAGGCACAGCGGGGCCGCGAAATCACTCGGAACCGAAGCCGGGGACCGAGGACCCCGAACAGCCCCACTCTTCAGCCTCTGGTAGCAGCCGAGGTGCTCTGACCGAAATGGCCACAGTGTCTGGGGACCTATTGAGGGGGAGGCTGACAGGGGCTCGCGAGCCCAGTCTAGACTCTGGTAGTTGAGGAAACTGCCCGGCCCCACCGCTTCAGGGCTTTAATCTCCTCCGGGGAGACGTCACTCGCCTTAACTTTTTTTTTTCCTCCTCGGAAAAGGAAGATTCCCTTGAACAGCTGTTTCCCCACCCACTTCGTGAATGACTATTTCAGATCGAAATAGTAGACACAGTGACAGGCGTGGGTGGGGGAAGCGTGGAGGATCCTTTCCCTTGACCATGTGAGGTGCTTGGAAACGTGCCCTCAATACTCAAAACAAATCACTTCCTCTCAAATCTGCCAAGTCCACTCAAGATCAGGGACGGAGAAGACACTTAGAAACAGGCGCGTGTCTAGACACTGTCCCGGGGTTGCGTACCTCTGGAGAGAGTAGCAAGAGCGGCGAATCCAGTTCTGTCTTTATGAAACTATTACGAAGCTGTTCTTCACTAGTTAAGTATTCTTAAATATGCTGTTTGTTGAATTTTGCTGTTTTCCTTTGTACTGTGTTCTTTGAGTATAATTTGAAATGTAGATAACATAAAAGTGTAGAGAAAAATGTCAGTTATATTTCACATACTTTGCTGTTCTTTCATTTGCTTTCATTTTAAAGGTGAAGCGTGAAAAAGAGCTTATAAGTCTTATTTTGAGTGGTTGATGTTTTCACAAGCATTATTCTGTGGTGATTTTTAGGTGTGCTGAGTTCTTCACCTCCGTTTAGACTCAAATCTGCTAAGTTTTCAGGCATTGCTCTTCAAGATCTCAGAAAGGCCTTTAAAATAAGGTAAATTCAACACTCTTAAAAAACAAAAACTGTATGACTTTGAACATTAACTTAACAAATGTCATAGTTCTGTTGTACTTATATTCTCATTTTTATATGGTTATTTTTAAACGATCCTTTCTAACGTGATCTGTATTTTTCTAAAAACAGATTGCAAATGGTGTGTGTGTTTATCATGAACCGAATGAATTCCCAGAGCAGTGGTTTCACTCAGCGGAAGCGAATGGCTCTTGGGATTGTTATTCTCCTACTTGTTGATGTGATATGGGTTGCATCCTCAGAACTTACTTCGGTATGTAAGCCTTATCTAGGAATGATGCTGTGTTATTGAAATATCGTTATATCTCTAGCCATTACTGTCTCTCATGCCCACTTAAGCGGTATTTTGAATATTGTTAAATTTTCTTTTATAACGAACTAGTATCAATTCAAGTTGAAGCTGAAAGGATACTGTTTTTATTGTTTCATCCAGTTTTCTTAAATCCCTAAAGGAGGTTATTTAGAAAATGAGGTACATGCCTATTTTCTTAATATTTGTGGGGTTTTTGTGTTTTTTTTCCCTAAATTTATTTCTTTTTTATAAATACTGTTTTCTAGTGGAACAACCATACAGGAGTCACCATTTAGTAGAAAGTGAAAATACTTTTGGACAAATGAGTGAAAGTGATCCGAGTTTTCATGTATGGTCACTATTGTACACATACATGGGTGCATGGACATTTATGTGTTTGCTGATTTAAACCTTCTTGTGAAGTATATGTATAGAGTGATTGCCTGTAATTAAATTTTATTTTGTTTTTATTCATGACCTATTGGTAGTAATGTGATATTTTGAGTTCACAAGCTAGTTTTTCTTTCAACTTGTAGAGTTACTTTATTAACTTTGGTTAATGATCCCTGCAAAAATTTATTTTCAGAAATTACTGTGTTTCAACTTACATGTTGCTATCTTAAGGCCAAAGGAAGACTAGCATTTATAAAATGAACTTAAATGTCAAAGGAAGCAGTGTGATGCTGCTGGTCATCCCACGTGGTAGCTAAGTAAATAGTTGACATTGACATTGTATCTGATGAATAAATTTATAGCCTTTTTGGAATTAGACTCTGGAATACATTAGGCCATTGATTTTTCACTCTTCTACAACCTTTTTTTTTTTTTTCAAGATTAGCATTCTGTAGTTTAACTACAAAGAAATTTCTTTAATGTTGATAGGGAAATAAGCTTATCTTTAAAGTTTTATTTTAGCTTTAAATAGTTTGTTTTTTATTTATTGTGTTGGTTACTTCCTTTGACATCACAACGTGAGGCTGGTAATGGCTACAAGTCTTACTTTGGATGATGCCAATTTGAACACTCTAAGTTCCTCATTAGTCTTTATGTAGTTGTTGAATATCCATATGATTATTGTCCAGATAGAGTATTTAACTAGAGGTTATAAAATGTTGATTTTTCTAAGGGTCATTCCTTCTGCATTTATTAGTTAGAATTCTTTAAGGAGAACTTTTCTGCAACTACTGTTTGATTATCCTGAAACATGGTTCATATAGGAAAGTTTAGATAAATCTTTATTCCTTTTCTTTATTCATTTTAAACTAATGTTACCTAGCAGCTTCCAGAAATAACTATTGAGCATTTTTTGTATATCTTTATACATTTATGGATTTTTATATGTTTGATGTGTTTTAAACAGTTGTGGTTATTAATTACTATATGTAAAATTAGATAGCCAATGGAAATTTGCTGTATTTGCTGTATGACACAGGGAGCTCTATTTCTGCTTTATGGACTATGCCAAAGCCTTTGACTGTGTGGATCACAATAAACAGTGGAAAATTCTGAAAGAGATGGGAATACCAGACCATCTGACCTGTCTCTTGAGAAACCTGTATGCAGGTCAGGAAGCAACAGAACTGGACATGGAACAACAGACTGGTTCCAAATAGGAAAAGGAGTACGTCAAGGCTGTATGTTGTCACCCTGATTATTTAACTTATATGCAGAGTACATCATGAGAAACGCTGGGCTGGAAGAAACACAAGCTGGAATCAAGATTGCCGGGAGAAATATCAATAACCTCAGGTATGCAGATGACACCACCCTTATGGCAGAAAGTGAAGAAGAACTGAAGAGCCTCTTGATGAAAGTGAAAGAGGAGAGTGAAAAAGTTGGCTTAAAGCTCAACGTTCAGAAAACTAAGATCATGGCATCTGGTCCCATCACTTCATGGGAAATAGATGGGGAAACAGTGGAAACAGTGTCAGACTTTATATTTTTGGGCTCCAAAATCACTGCATATGGTGATTGCAGCCATGAAATTAAAAGACGCTTATTCCTTGGAAGGAAGGTTGTAGCCAACCTAGATAGCATATTTAAAAGCAGAGACATTACTTTGCCAACAAAAATCTGTCTAGTCATGGCTACGGTTTTTCCAGTGGTCATGTATGGATGTGAGAGTTGGACGGTGAAGAAAGCTGAGCACCTCAGAATTGATGCTTTTGAATTGTGGTGTTGGAGAAGACTCTTGAGAGTCCCTTGGACTGCAAGGAGATCCAATCAATCCATCCTAAAGGAGATCAGTCCTGGGTGTTCATTGGAAGGACTGATGTTGAAGCTGAAACTCCAATACTTTGGCCACCTCATGCGAAGAGTTGACTCATTGGAAAAGACCCTAATGCTGGGAAGGATTGGGGGCAGGAGGGGAAGGGGACGACAGAGGATGAGATGGTTGGATGGCATCACTGACTCGATGGACATGGGTTTGGGTAAACTCCAGAGTTGGTGATGGACAGGGAGGCCTGGCGTGCTGCAATTCATGGGGTCGCAAAGAGTCGGACACGACTGAGCGACTGAACTGAACAGGGAGCTCAAAGCCACTGCTCTGTGACAACTTGATGGATGGGATGGGGTGAGAGGTGGGAGGGAGGCTCAAGGGGGCGGGGACATACATATATACCTATGGCTGATTCGTGTTGATATATGGCAGAAACCATTACAATATTGTAAAGCAATTGTCCTCCAATTAAAAATAAATAAATTTAGAAAAAGAAATAGAATTGTGCTTATTATCCCTTTGACGCTTAAACTGCCCTATCTTTGGCCAGTGGGAGCACCTTTAAATTGTCTCTAGTGTCCTTTCAGTAGGACCCCATCCTGTTTGCCTTCTGACACAAAATATCCTAGACTTATCTCATACATTCCTGCCCCATACTTGGATTTGACCCTTTTTTCAAGGATCAGTGGTTTTTTTGTTTTCAAAATGGTACGATTATCATCTGGATTCTTGAGGTGCTCATTTCTTGCACATAACTAGGGTTTGTTCTTTTTTTTTGAAATAAAAATTATGAGTTCTTTCTGATATTTTCTATTTAAATGATGATTACAAGGATATCCTGTATAGCACAGGGAACTATATTCAATACCGTGTAATAACTTATAATGGAAAAGAATCTGAAAAAGAATATATGTTTTATATATGTATATATATACACACAAAACTGAATCACTTTGCTGTACACCTGAAACTAACACAGCATTGTAAATCAACTATACTTTAAAAAAAAAATCAAACAAAAAATGATAATTGTAGGGTTTTTTTTTTTATAACTTCCTAATAACTTTAAACTTCATGCAGTTTTCCCTATTAGCCCATACTTTTTCATTGCCTTTCTTTGTGCTATTTCCTCTGTTTGGGCTATTATTTAGCTTTTCAGATATGGATCAAGAATAGCTTCTTTTGGAAAACTTCTATAACCTTCGAAATGATCTTTCTTTGGTACTCCCGTGGTACCCTGTACCCCGCTGTCATGGTATTAGCATATTACACTGTGTATTCTTATCTATATCTATCTATATATATAAAATCTGTATCTTTATATCTCCTCTCAGGAAAGCCTGTCTTATTTTGCCTTAGCCCCTAGTATAGATACTGTTGCATAGTAGGTTTTCAGTGCAAACTGAAAACTTTTTTTTGCAAGTTGTTTAGAAATATTATGCTTTGCATGTAATAAAAGACAATATTCAGAAATGAATTCAAAATATTTGTGTAATCTCTTTTGATCTTTCCAAACGAACATTTAGAGTTAAAACTCATGTAATAATCTTATTTTATTAGAAATGAGTAATAAGGTTTGTCTCATAGTTTGTGTAACTGTTTTCCTCCACAGTATGTTTTTACTCAGTACAACAAACCATTCTTCAGCACCTTTGCAAAAACGTCTATGTTTGTTCTGTACCTTTTGGGCTTTATAGTTTGGAAGCCATGGAGACAGCAGTGTACAAGAGGATTTCGAGGAAAGCATGCTACTTTTGTAAGTTTTAAATTTCAAGTGTTTGTTGGAGAGGGGGTTTTCAATTTTTCAAAGTACTAGTTTCTTGAAAGATGTCAGATTTTAAGTTGTTCAGTTAAATGTATGAAAATAACATGATATAAGTAAAACCTACTTTTGTCCATACTTTAATTTTTTTTCTAATCAGCTTGGTGTCAGAATATTTTGTGAGAGATCAAAGGTACATAATCAGTTTCTTTCCCTTACCTCATGATATCCTCTGAGTTGTTAAATATTATTTAAGTAGCCCAAATCAATTAATGTGGGGAAAATGATGGAAGAGAAGGGATAAGAAGAGTGTCTAGAGTTTTGGTCATTTGCAGACCAGATGAATATCATCTAATTAGTTGATTATAGAAGAAAAATAATTCAAAGTTTGTATGTTAAAATGAAAATAACATATTTCAGGGTATTTTTCAGATGTTTGGCTAATCAAATTATATTCTTTCATTAATGTGACATAACATGCTTGTTTTTAAGTGTTGGAAAAACTGACAGTTTATATAGGGATATATCTTCCTTGTAGTGGAAACTGAATTTTTGATAATGAAGAATATAAAACTATCTCTTACATTAATTCTTTTCTTTTTTTTTTTTTTTTTTTTTAGATTCTCTATCCCTCTCTTTCTTTTTAAAACTGTGGTAACATATACATAACATCAATCAAATTTACCATTTTAATTATTTTTTTCTTTTACCCTATTTTTTATTGTACTCAAATATATATAACATAAAATTTACTATTTTAACCATTTTAAAATCTGTAGTTCAGTGGAATTAAGTACATTTATTTTGCTGTGTAACCATTACCACTATCCATCTCCAGAACTTTTTTGTCACCCCAAGCAGAAACTCTGCTTGAATGCCTGCTCTTTCATTCCCCCAGCTCCTGGTAACCATTGTTTTATTTTCTATTTCCATTAATCCTTTTCTTTTATGTGTATTACTTTTTGTGAATTAAAACAATATTATTTCTTGTCTTAGCTAATGAATGCATGCTTGAGAAATGAACTTTTAGATTTTTATTGGGCTTTTCAGTAATTTTTGAGGTAAAGACTAGAAATTATACTCCTGTGCACAAAAGCTTACCAAAATTATGAATGTATATATTTTTTACTTTGTAAAAATTAAGATGTATACATTATAGAAATGCATGTTCATTGTAGTATTACATGTAGGAATATGTTACGTGTGTATTAATACATGTACATTGTTGAAAATTTTAAAGACATAGAGGAACAAAACAAAGAAAATAATAAATTCTACCATTCAAGGAATAATCACTGACAGTATTTTGGCATATATACTGTCATTCTTTTACATGTGTGTATTTTTATTTCACTTTTTAAAAAATGAAATTGTACTGTTGCATCCTGTTTTATTACTTTTTGTGCTTGATAGTATATCACGAACAACTTTTTATGAAACTTAACATTGCTGGAACATTTTTCATTGTTAAGTATTTTTTAATTGCAGTAGTAATAAAGTTCATTGCTGGAGACAAATTATGTTAACAGGAAGAATAAGAATAATCTATTCGTACTCTTACCATTCTAAGACCACTATAAATATTTGATACTATCCATAGATATCCATTTACACGTATATATTAAAAAAGATTTATAGCAGTAATAGGTTTGGTCTATATATATTGCTTTCTAACTTGACTTGATTTTTCATTGCTATATCATGAATACTTTTACAGACTAATAAATAAACATTTGTTATCATTGTTTCCTATTTTATTTAACAATTTTTAGAGTGTTTTCACTTTCTCTGTTGTTGTAAATAAATAGGAATGCCTTTGTATTTATATGTAGTTATTTAC
Organism: Okapia johnstoni; assembly: GCA_024291935.2. Classification (NCBI taxonomy): domain Eukaryota; kingdom Metazoa; phylum Chordata; class Mammalia; order Artiodactyla; family Giraffidae; genus Okapia; species Okapia johnstoni. The sequence continues at coordinate 40,591,897 of CM044319.1, read as the reverse complement.
TTAGGCTGAATTGCTAAAAGCATAATTGTTGGGTAAAAACACTAGTGTCATTTTATAGCTTTTGATTCCTTTCACTAAATTAGCACCTATAGTAGTTTCACCTGATTCATGTATGTTAGCAGTGTATAAGATTGAACTGTTAGCAAAACCCTAATGATTTGCCAGTAGGATAGGTAGGCAGTGGTATCTTGTTTAATTTGCATGTTTTTGGTTACTTTTTTCTTGTATTTGTTGCATAGTAGAATTCTTCTGTGAGTTGTCCATATCTTAACCATTTTTCTACATTGACTGTTCCTTACTGATTTGAGCTGTGACTCACATCAGTTCTACTTTGTAACATGAGTTTAATCGAATTTTATGTCTCATAATTTGTAGTTTGCAGATGCAGAAGGGTACTTTGCTGCTTGCACAACAGATACAACTATGAATAGTTCTTTGGTAAGTGTTTCTTTTCTCGTCAAGGAGAGACTGGGTGGAATGGACCATGGCAGGAAGGACTGAAATAACTTTGATAACACCACAGCTATGTTAAGATAGTTATATCTCCATGTTAGGTGCTCTCCACAAGAGTTGTAATTTGGTACTTTCTTTCCTTAGAGATACCTGGGGCCTAGAAGCAAGCAATTCAGCCACCTCTAAGGGGGAGAAGGGAAGAGGAAATTAGTTAAGGAGTGAAAAGAGAAAAGGAAGTCGTTAAAAGGAAGTCCTTTGTTTCTTATGAGCTTTGTCACATCATGTTTGTTATATTTTATCACTTAGAAGCAAATGCATTTACTTGAAACAGACTCTATAAGCAGATTGTATATTCATTTCACAAATTTTTAAGAGCACTTATATATTAAATACTTCTTCTAGACCCTTGAAATACAGCTTATGTTCCAGTGTGTATTTGAGGAAGGGAGAGAGATAATAAACAAGCTTACAAAGGAATTAACATAGTCGCTCTGTTTAAGCATTTATAATCTTGTTGGAGACAGTATGTAAAAATACTCTTTTTAGATCATTACTAAGGTATCTATTTAAAATGTATCATTCCAAGTGTGGTATTCTATTTGAGAAAGATTTTAAAGTTACTCTAAAATTTAGTACCAATTGATGAAGCACTAGCTTGGTGAACTTATTGACAGTACTGTTTTTTAGTTCATCTGGCTCTTAGAACAACAGTTGCTTGCAAGATAGGTTACTCGGTGCAGTGTAGGGTTTTTTAAACTTAAAGAAATTGCCGTTTCTTTTCTCTCTGGGATCTTTAGTGTCAACAGACTAATAATTGGGAATTCCCTGATGTTTGAGTGGTTAAGACCCTGTGCTTTTACTACTGAGGGCATGTGTTTGATCCATGATCAGGGAACTAAGATATCACAAAGCTGCACAGCGCAGCAAAAAACAAAACAAAAACAAAACACAGAATAACAACAGCAAAAAGAAAACTAGGGGAAGAAAACACAAGACTAATACCAGTTGTCTCTGTCAGTGTAGACAGAGTTGAAATGGCAACCTACTCTTCTACTGCTGCTGTGCTATGCTCAGTCCTGTCTGACTCTTGGGACCCCATGGACTATAGCCCTTCAGGCTCCTCTGTCCATGGGATTTTCCAGGCAAGAATACTGGAGTGGATTGATCTTCCCGACCCAGGGATCAAACACCATCTCTTGCATCTCTTGCATTGCAATATTGCAGATAAATTCTTTCCCACTGTGCCACCTGGGAAGCTCTACTCTCTTGCTAATTTTTGCTGTTATCTGTAAGATGGGCATGTCAGATTGTTCTAGGCCAAATGCTGTAATGCAACAAAGAGACTCTATTTCCAAATCCTGTTATCTCTTCATTTACTGAATATTTTTAATTGACAGAGTCTGTATCAGGAGTTAAATAAAAATAAAAAATATTTTATGTTGATTTAATAAACAGCATCTTTGGAGAATTGTACCTTGAATATAGATCATCTGAGAAACATTCGCAAAAACAGTTGAGGCATTTAGAACCACTTAAAAATGTTGAAAGGAAGCTGAGCACCTAAGAATTGATGCTTTTGAACTGTGGTGTTAGAGAGGACTCTTGAGAGTCCCTTGGACTGCAAGGAGATCCAACCAGTCCATCCTAAAGATCAGTCCTGGGTGTTCATTGGAAGGACTATTGTTGAAACTGAGACTCTATGCTTTGGCCACCTGATGTGAAGAGCTGACTCATTTGAAAAGACCCTGATGCTGGGAAAGATTGAGGGCAGGAGGAGAAGGGGATGACAGAGGATGAGATGTTTGGATGGCATCACCGACTCAATGGACATGAGTTTGGATAAACTCTGGGAATTGGATGGACAGGGAGGCCTGGCGTGCTGCGGTTCATGGGGTTGCAAAGAGTTGGACACGACTGAGCTACTGAACTGAACTGAACTGAAAAATATAGATCTTAAGAGCATGGTTAGACAAACCTGAATTTAATTCTGTTGTCTACCACTCAATTATTTTATATCTCAACTTCTAGAAAAGTTCCTTTAAAATTCCATTTTATAAAGTTGTTGCGAGGACTAATGAGAAATGTAAGTTTACCTGCTCTGGACATGATAAGTAAGAACTGATAAGAAGAAGCTATTTTTGTATCTATTTATCTCGTTAAGATTTTTAGGAATTTTTGGTTTTAGGTGACTCAAGTAGTAAGGGGAAGCAATTTGGCAAATCTGTATACATGTTATACATGTAATTATCTGTTCATTGTCTGCCTTCCCCATTAGACTGACTGGTCATTGAGAACAGAGATTTTGTTTCTATTCACTGTTATATCCCCAGGACCTAGAACAGTTCCTGACACAGTAGGAGCTCAATATGTATATCTTAAAAGAATGAATGAAAAGGAATGGGAGATAATCTGTTAGCTGAGAGAGGTCTGTTTTTATGATATTTAAGTGTTAAATATCATAATGTGCCAGTGCTGTCCGATTACATTTCTAAACTTTAAACTTGTTCTTTCTGTCTTTGAACCTGAGTGGATCATTTGAGTTTCCTTTTTAAGTCTTGAAAATGCATTTTGGGAAAATTATGCTGTATAAGCATGGTGGTAAAAGGCTCTGTTTTGGGTGGTATCTGTGTCTATAAACTATTCACTTAAATTTAGCCAGTGTATCAGATATTACACTTGCTGTTTATATTTGTTTCTGTTTTTGCTGCATTCCAGAGTGAACCTCTATATGTTCCTGTGAAATTTCATGATCTTCCGAGTGAAAAACCTGAGAACACAAACATTGATACTGAAAAAAGTAAGCAAAACTTAGAATTTCATAACTTAGAAATGGATGAAAATTTTAGCTTTTCATTCAAGCCATTTCAAAAGTTAGTGGTTCGGTGGGTTGCCTAAGATCAACTGGCAGGTCTTCTGTTCCATGTGGTATTGGCTCAACCTGTAGTTGTCTGGTAGTTTGAGTGGAAGTTTTCATTAATTCAGTGGAAATAGCTTTCAAATACGAGAAATCTCTATGGTGTTATTATAAACATAGATTTATTTTTTAATGAACAATATCTTCTCCAACCAGGCCATCAAAGACGTTGATAGCAAATTACAGGAGTTTTGCTAGTTGTGAACGTGATAAGGGAAGCCAGCTTCAGTGTAAGGTGCAGAACTTATCCATGATATTCCCTTGCAAGTAGTGGAATTGTAGAAGAATATTCTGCATGCTTGACTAGGAAAATAATTCTCATAAGTTGAATATCTATGAGGAAAAATCCAAATAAGCTTTTACTATAAATGCCAGGCTGGATGAGTTACAAGCTGAAATCAAGATTGTCGGGAGAAATAACAACCTATGATATACAAATGATACCACTCTAATGGCAGAAAGCAAAGAGAAACTAAAGAGCTTCTTGATGAGGGTGAAAGAGAAGAGTGAAAAAGCTGGTTTAAAACTCAGTATTAAAAAAGTTAAGATCATGACATCTTGTCCCATCACTTCATGGCAAATAGAAGGGGAAAATATGGAAGCAGTGACAGATTTCCTCTTCTTGAGCTCTAAAATCATTACTTGACTGACAAAGGTCCTAGTCAAAGCTATGTTTTTTCCAGTAGTCATGTATGGATGTGCGAGTTGGACCAAAAAGAAGGCTGAGTGTGAAAGAATTGAAGCTTTTGAACTGTGGTGTTAAGAGAAGACTCTTGAGAATCCTTTGGACTGCAAGGAGGTCAAACCAGTCCATCCTAAAGGGAATCAGTCCTGAGTATTCATTGGAAGGATTGATGCTGAAGCTGAAACTCCAATACTTTGGCCACCTGATGCGAAGAACCAACTCATTGGAAAAGACCTTGACGCTGGGAAAGGTTGAAGGCAGAAGGAGAAGAGGGCCAAAGAGGACGAGATGGTTGGATGGCATCACCGATTCACTGGACATGAACTTAAGCAAACTCTGGGAGATGGTGAGGGACAGGGAGGCCTGGCATGCTGCAGGCCATGGGGTTGCAAAGAGTTGGACATGACTTTGTGACTGAACAACATAAATGCTAAAATAATATTCATACTATATCCTGAATCCAGCAGTTGTGTGTATATGCAGTTGAAGAAACTTTAATTGAATATTGGTTTCACTTTAAAATCTTCAAAATGGTTTATAAATGGAAACATTTTTCCTGCAAACTCTTTTGAATAAGCAGAGCTGTCCTATATAATAATGTAACTGTTTTTTTTTTTTTACTGTTCAAATGTGATCATAGATTTATTAAATTGTATACATTTATCATTATATTAAAACTTGTGACTTTTGTTGGGTGTGAGGGGAAATGTTTAATGATTTTGTACTATACTTTTCCTTTTAAGTTCCCAAAAAGTCTCGTGTAAGATTTAGTAATATTATGGAGATTCGACAACTTCCATCAAGCCATGCATTGGAAGCTAAGTTGTCTCGCATGTCATATCCTACTGTGAAAGAACAAGAATCCTTACTCAAAACTGTGGGGAAACTTACAGCAACTCAAGTAGCAAAAATTAGCTTTTTTTTTTGCTTTGTGGTAAGTCTTCTCTTTATTATATGTTTGGAATTTGAATTTTAAGACAGTATACATATCAAAAATATACTATGGAAGTGTAAGACAATTTTGGTTGCTTAATTATGACTCTAAACTCTGTTATCTGTCATCAGAGGGAAATTAGAATATTAAAGTTAATAAATACTAGTCATATGTGAAAGAATTTAATAAGTACTGTACATTGCAACTACTCATATATATTTAGAATTTGAATAATGAATAGTTATTTTATACTATGATATATATTAATACAAATGCTAGTAAATATCCAGATAAGAGTTTGCAATGACTGCATTGATTTCTTCAAATAATTGCTTTTGTGGTTTTACTTTAAATTCGTATGTGTGCTGTCGCTTCCGTTGTGTCTGATTCTTTGCGAACTTATGGACTGTAGCCCACCAGGCTCTTCTGTCCATGGGATTCTCCAGGCAAGAGTACTGGAGTGGGTTGCCATTTCCTCCTCCAGGGGGTCTTCCCAACCCAGGGATCGAACCCCGGTCTCTTATGTCTACTGCATTGACAGGTGGGTTCTTTACCAACTAGTGCCATCTGGGAAGCCATATAAATGTCGTCAAAATTTTACAAATATTCATGGTAAACATTTTTTTCAGAATATTTTATTACGTCATAGCTTCTCAATTATTTTATATAGAAACCGAAAAATATGCTTAATGTTTCACATAAAAAATTCATTTAGCAAATAAAATATAATTTTAGGCCAATCTTGGATTAGACAACTTGTCTGAGTCAGTAAAAACTCTGATTTACAATTTAAAAATGAATTTTAATGCTCAACCTATTTCAAGGTTGTTTTGTATGAACCTTTAGGATTTAAATATATACTGAGCATTTAAAAACACTGGGTAGTGATGCAGTGCTAATGTCAATATTATTATCAGGCTAATGCCTGATTATTAGATTTTTTTTTTTTTTACATTACAGTTTTGCTTCATATATATTGAACAGCCAATTTTTCACCATCCTCTGCCTGAATAACCTCTGTTTTAGTGATACCTTGATTAATATATTTAGGAATGCAGATCAAAGAATCTTTGGGAGTTGTAATATGGTAACTACATATGTAATGTTACCTTAAAGGCTCATGTATTTAGATTATGCTATTATGATTTCCGTTACCTTGTTTTAAATGTGTAAGGCAAGACTAAAATTAATTAATTTTATCTCTTAACTTTTAAAGGAGACATGAGGTGAAACACAAAGAATCTATATAGTAAAAGTTTAAAAGGAGGAGGGAGATAAGAACCAGATTAAACATAATGTCTGTAGAGGGGGCAAACTGACTGTGGAATGGGTTGATTATGTCAGGAACTTCCACTGAAAGAAAGCACACAGTTTATCTCTAGGCAGTTTGACAGGAAGGAAAGAAGGAAACCTTTTTGATTTACATAGCTTGTTGTCTATTAAAAAGAAGTATTTCTCTTTATTGATAAAGTTAACTTTTCCCAACTCAAAACTGAGAGAATAAATTTCATAGGCAGTAAGACATTGTTCTGTATAGCAGATTTACAGGTAGATATGCACAGATAATAACCTTTTAGAAAGATTGAAGTAAAATATACATATCACAAAACTTACAATTTTAATTATTTTTAAGTGTACAGCTCAGTGGCATTAAATACATTCACACTGTTTTGCAAACATCTCCAGTGCCTGTCAGGAGAACTTTTTTCATCTTGCAAACTGAAACTCTATACCCATTAAATGATAACTTCCCTTTCCCACCTCCCTCAGCTGCTGATAGCTACCGTTTTATTTTTTGTCTCTATGAGCTTGACTGCTCTGAGTACTTCATTCAAATAGAATTATACAACATTTTTCCTTTTGTGACTGGCTTATTTCACTTTATAATTTAATAAATTATTCTTATTATTCAAAGTTTATCTTTGTAGCATGTGTCAGAATATTTTTCTTTTTAAGGCTATATAATAGTCCAGTCTGTGTATATACCACATATTTTTTTATCTGTTCATCCATTGGTGTACACTTAGATTGCCTCCACTTTTAATAGTCTTTTTTGAAAAATCAACCTTAAGTAAATTATTAATATAAGATCAGGAAGCTATGTTAATCTTTAGTAAAGACATTTCTGTAGGAAGTCAGAGTAGTATAGTCCAGGAATTCAACTTTTTGGAAACCCGACTCAACAGAGTGATAAGCTTAGTTGAAGTCTAGAGCAGTGCTATTCAGTAGAATTATAATGTGAGCCTCAAATATGGGTCATATATGTATTTTTAAATTTTCTAGTAGCCACATTAAAAAAAAGAGAAAGTTATTTTTTTCCTTGTATCCTTATTTGAGAATTATTTGAAAATTTAAATGTTTTAGAATTTTGCCAACCATAAATGAGTTTTTGTATTCCATCAACTGCAGGGCCCATAATGAGGCTTTGTATTTAGTATAATGTCTTTCATCTTTGGCCTTTGAAACACTTTATGGGCCTTAATTAATTCTTTGTTTTTCTTTTATTGGAGTATAATTACTTTACAACATTGTGTTAGTTTCTGCTGTCCAAAGTGAATCAACTATATGTATACATATATCCCTTCTCTTTTGAGCCTCCCTCTCACCCGCTCCATCCCACTCCTCTAGGTCATCACAGAGCACTTAGCTGAGATCACTGGCTCTGTAGCAACTTTCCACTAGCTGTCTGTTTTACACATGGTAGTGTATGTCTGTCAATCCTAACCTCCCAATTCGTCCCACTCTCCCCTCCCTAGCTGTGTCCACAGGTCTGTTCTCTAAGTCTGCATCTCAGTTTCTACCCTGCAAATAGGTTCAGTGGTACCATTTTTCTAGATTCCATATATATCCATTAATATATGATATTTGTTTTTCTCTTTGTGAGTTACTTCACTCTGTGTGACAGACTCTAGGTCCATCCACACCACATAAGTAAAGTTAATTTTAATACTATACTTTTATTTAATCCACTGTATATAAAACACTTCAACATACTATTGATATAAAGATGATTGATGAGATAGTTTGCATTCTTTTTTTGGTACTAAAAGCTTCTAGACAGTTCAGTTTTTAAATATTTCTTTTTCTATTTCATTTCAATTTCTAAACATTTCAGTTCAAGCTATCCACATTTCATTTGCTTAATAGTGACATGTGGCTAGTGGCTAGTGTATTGGACATTGCAGTTCAAAAGGAGTTAATAATTACTGTATTTGCCAGCCCTCCTTTAATTATTTTATCTCATTAGGACTATGGTGTTATAGTTTTCTTCTGTAAAATACAATTTAGGTCTCACAGGCTTTTACGCTTGTTTTAAAATTAATTACCACTCATGAAATAATGAAGTATCATATAAATTATTTGTGCTAGCTCAATTATTAGCAAGTGGTTGTCCTCAACTCTGAAATAATGAAGAGAAACATTGTAAAAATAATTTTTACTGGAGGGTAATTGAGATGGCCTTCCTTTGTGATGAGGCTGCCTTGAGTTTGAGAGCCAGAGAATGGAGTTTGGGGAGAACTGGAGAGTGGGAAGATTTTTCTGGAAAGAGTTCATAGCTAATGATGAGTAGTTAGAATCTTTGAATTCCTACCATCTAAATGGTCTGATTTTATTTCTTTATCTTGCATTAGCAGAGAGCAGTGAGATTGTTTGGAAAATGAGCACAGTGTTTAAGTATTAAAGTGGTAAGGAAAGTAGGTCAAGAAAGCTAATTATCACCTGATAAGCATTACCTATTCTTGCATAAAATCTCCAAAAGATAATTAAAGGGCAGAATCTTCTGCTTCGTGTTTAGTGCAACAACTGCAAGCAATTGTGGCTCCTAATGCCATATATATTTGATATTGCCCATCTTACCAGTTGCTAACCTCATTTTCTTATTTAGATAGTCAAGTGAAATTAGGATGTCAGAAGACTACAGATGAAATCAGAGTCTCTGCTGTGCTTTCAGTCTGGCTTTAGCTTTGAGTACAGTGTAGACTGAATGGAGACTTCTAGGCTCTCAACCATCTGCTGCCTCCTAGCAGTGCGCTAAGATCATGTGTCTATACTGCTTCTTTGAAATATAAATACTGATAATCATACCACTCACTTAACTAAAAATTCTGGAAGAGATGAGGAGATGTCCCTCCCTTAACAGAGACAAGTCATTCTCCAGCAGAACATGATTATCCAGTCCATCTGTTTAAGCGACAGAAAACAGGTAGACAAGCAGTTAATTTACTTAGACCAACAATCTGCTTCTTAATGTATGCTGCATTTGGGACACTCATGCACATGTGTCCCAGGAGGCATATGCTAAAATGTTCTTGGTAGCATTGTTTGAAATAGTCAAAAAATGTCCACCACCAGAAAATGGATAAGTGGTTGTAAATTGCATTAGAATATCTGATGGCAGTGAAAATAACTTTGTATGCACATACACACAAACATCAGGCTTCATCAAAACAGGCCTTATTTCATATTCTCTAAATCAAAGTGGGCCCAGGGTTGGGAATATAAGGATACCCTAGCCTAGATGACCAAAAGGAAAGAAAGAAGGGGAAAAACATTCCCATAACTGGAAAACCTCCTTTATTATATCCAAAATTACGAGAACTTTTGGTATTATGTCTCAAAAGTGAGGATCAGAGAAACGATCACAGTTAGCCAGTAAATTCACAGTATTCTTGGACATTCTAAAATTTCCAAAGTGAATACAGCCTTTTGTCTGTATCAGTCTGGCTAGTTCCATCCCCTTAAGCATCACCTGTTCAATCTATTTCTCATCATGTTATATTCATCTGTACGTATTTTAATGTTTGAGAATTTTTCCCAACTTAAATTTGATTTAGATAAATTTAATACTATCAGTGCTTAGATAAATCAAATTTCAATGTTGATTTGATATTAAATTTATCCTAATTTTTAAAGTAGCCTGAAGAGTGCTAATTTTTAACCAATTTGTTCATTTCTTAAGGAAAATTGGATAGCAAAGATTTTTGGCCTGATATAAATGTTTGTCTTCTTTTTAGGCCTGTGATTTTTCAATGCAAAACAAAATTTAAAGCTTCTTATAATAGTATTTAGCGGGAGAAAAGAAGGAGGGGACTATAAATTATAATGACAAATACAAATAAGTCATTTATTAGGTTTCATTATTTTCTGTTTCTTCAGTGGTTTTTGGCAAATTTGTCATATCAAGAAGCACTTTCAGACACACAAGTTGCTATAGTTAATATTTTGTCCTCAACTTCTGGTAAGAAATTTGTGTTATCTGTATTATAACTCGAGGCCTATTTCTGATATATATGTGTGCCTATAAATATTTTTATCTTGTTATAAATTATTTCATTCTTTTTAACATATATTAATGTATTATAACTACTACTTAATCTTTAAGTTTAGTACCATAGCCTTTACTGTTTATATTCCTTCTAATACTTTACAGTATTTTCTATGTAATAAAAATACATTGTATATAAAGTTTTACAGGCTGATCCTTTGTATTGTAGCTATCTTTCCTTTCACATATTCTTTCTAAGGATATTTTTTTCGACCCTTTGGCTAAATGTGGTTGCTTATTTCAGATCTATAATTTGCCTTGTGAAAGGTGTTTTATTTTTAAAATTGAATCACCTTCCAGGTCTAGAAGATAAAAAAAGTACTTTTGAGCTGTAAAAATAATTTTAGCGCACATGCTTGATTATGATGAGGTCAGAAAGTTACTCTGAATGCTGAGTTTAACTCTCTTAGTAGTTTTAAAATAAATAGGACTGTACTTGATCTGTATTGACGAGATAAACATAGTTTAATTTGGAGACTATTTCCATGTATGGTCTTTGAACATTTCAGCCTAGGTAACTGTAGTTGTATTCTTAGTCATTTAAAAATGACAAGATTTAAAAGTTAGGTAATAAGTAATTTACTTATTTAAACAATCAAGTTGGTAAGAAATTTTGACAGTATTTATTTAAGCAAATGAATCTTTTTTAAAATCTTTTTCTTTCCACAGGACTTTTTACCTTAATCCTTGCTGCAATGTTTCCAAGTAACAGTGGAGATAGATTCACTCTTTCTAAACTTTTAGCTGTAATCTTAAGGTAAGAATATAATATAATAGCTAGTTTGTTCTTCTTAAAAATGCAGTGTTTAAAGCATTTCTGGTAGTGATAGATGAGGGTTTATATTGTAATATATAGGCAGAGAAAGATGAAGGTAAAAGATTTTAAATGAACATCAGCTCTGCATCACATCCTTGGCTAGTTTTCGTTTTCAAAACCTTCCTAGGGAGCATAACTGAAGGGAGGATATTAAAGGAGCTTTGGTTCCCATTCATGAGACTCTGAACTTAACTAAATGTTGTACTGACATTCACGTTTAACTGCCTGTTATGAACCCTCATAACCTCCCAAGCCTCTGTTTCCTTTTCCTAAAGCGAACTTCCCTTTTTGTTTAGTTTTTAGTTTTTTACTTCTCCCGTTTATAGAAATCTAACATGCATTCTTCTCTGATTGTCTCAGCCTTAATCTTTTAGTTATTTTCTGTATAAGCTATCTGGCAATTTTGTATTGCTATTTGTAATACAATACATAAGTACCATTAGTAACTAATTTAAATCTTTTATTTTTATTTAGCTTTGTATATATTTGTCTTCTCTTCCCTAGGAGATTGTAAACCATTGACGGCTAAATCCTTGTTTTCTGCTTCTTTGTGTTATCAAAGGCCTAGCACAGTGCTTTGCTTATAATCAGTACTCAAAAAAGATATATTGATTTGATGAAACTCTTGTTTTTGTAAGAGAAAATCAGAAATCAGAGAAGGTACCAGAATAATTTACCAGAAAGATTAGTGTTTCTGAGCTATCAGAGCTGGCTTTGAATCAGAGCTCTGTTTGCTGCTGCCTACTTCTCTTAACTCTCTGAGAGGATTTCCTTGATGACAAAATGATGATAGTATCATCTAATTTACAGTTTTGTTTTAAAGTTTGGAAGGATGTATATAAAAAGTGATTATTATAGAGACTGGTTCTTGGCAGTCACATAAGTGGTGTTTCTCTCTTTTAGATACAAGGGTAAGTTGACAATGGTAGTTTTCATGGGCAGTCTGGTTGAGCCAACTGATTTACCATTTAGACTTCATGGATGCTAGAGATTTATTCTTTTACATGATTGGCCCATGATTTAGCCAGACGAATTTTTGCACTAGGAAAATATAGTATATTTATACTAGGGAATAATGAGGTTTATCCAGCTTTGTTCACAATTCATGCCTATTTCTAACTTTTCTTTGTGTTGTCTTAATAAAAGTAGAAAGATGCACAGAAATAGAAAGACAATATAAGGCTCCATGAGGACGGGAATCCCATCTCTCTTGTTCATTGCTTAAACCAAACTATTGCTCAATAAGCAACAGTTGAATGAAGAAATAACCTCTGGTTTCTCTGCCTCCTTTATCTGGTCTTATTTTATCCATTAAAATGATAGAATTGATTATTTAAATATTTAAGAATAATTTTACTGTTAATTTTGATTTTACTTGGTAGCTTAGTGATAAAGAACCCACCTGCCAATACAGGAGATGCAGGTTTGATCCCTGGTTCAGGGAGATCCCTTAGAGTATGAAATGACAACCTATTCCAGTATTCTTGCCTGGGAAATACCATGGACAGAGGAGCCTGGTGGGCTACAATTCAGGGGGTCGTACAGTCAGACACAACTTAGTGACTAAACAACCATAACGATAGCAAGAGTTATTACTATTGTTAGGTTTATATGGGTTTAATACACATACATTTCAAACAAAAAGATTGAAGAAGGGATGACAAATTGACTTTTTTCTAATTGAAAGGCAGAATATAGCATTGCAAGTTAAGAACACTAGATTCTGGAAGTAGACTGCCTGCGTTTCAATCCCAGCTGTGTGATTTTGGTCAAGTTACTTCACTTTTTTGCACATTAGTTTTCTCATGTGTAAAATGGGAATGGTAATGATAATAATACCTTCCTTATAAGGTAATGTCGGTCAGTTTATGTGGATTAAACAAATTAATACAAGTACAGCACTTATAGTATACTGATAATATATTCAGTATTAATTAAATCATGAATTCTTTGATGGTTTGACCTAAAGTTAAGATTAGTCTTTATTACATGTAAATAACTTTGATCTTTATGATTAGTCTTTTAAAGGAATTTATTACGTTACTCATCAGTAATGACTGTTATTTCTCATAGCATCGGAGGTGTTGTGCTGGTAAATCTGTCAGGGTCTGAAAAATCTCCTGGAAGAAACACAATAGGTAAATATCTGATTTTGAATTCTTCTTGTTAGAGTATACAAGAAAGACTTGCGCATATCATCGTGAGTGTGCACGTACACACACATGCATGCATATGCACACATGTGCACACACATACACACAGAGGGCACTAATAAGGCTTTTATTAAAAAAGTTTTTCCTTTGGAAATAATGTAAGAAAATTAAAAAATAGAACACAGAACTCTCATATAACCTTCACCCAGATTCTCTTAACTGTTCATAACATACATAGCTACAGTACAGGTTTAAAAATCAAGAATTAACAGCGATTACAGTCATTTTGATTTAGTCTGTAGGTTCTTTTCAAATTTCACCATTTTTTCCACTAATGTTCTTTTTCTGGTCCAAGATCATTTGTTGCGTTTAGATATCATGTCTCCTTGGTTTTCTTTAATCTGTGACTATCCCACTGTCATTTTTTGTCTTTCATAACTTTAATATTTTTGGAGAATGCTGTCCACCTTTTTTGTAGAATGTCCTTCAATTTACTTTTCTGGTATTTCTTTATGGTTAAATGTATATTGTGCATTTTTGGCAAGACTACCATGGAAGTGATACTCAGTTCAGTTCATTCGCTCAATCGTGTCCAACTCTTTGCGACCCCGTGAACTGCAGCACGCCAGGCCTCCCTGTCCATCACCAACTCCCAGAGTTTACCCAAACTCGTGTCCATTGAGTCGGTGATGCCATCCAACCATCTCATCCTCTGTTGTCCCCTTCTCCTCTTGCCCTCAACCCTTCCCAACATCAGGGTCTTTTCAAATGAGTCAGCTCTTTGCATCAGGTGGCCAAAATATTGGAGTTTCAGCTTCAACATCAGTCCTTCCAATGAACACCCAGGATTGATTTCCTTTAGGATGGACTGGTTGGATCTCCTTGCAGTCCAAGGGACTCTCAAGAGTCTTCTCCAACACCACAGTTCAAAAGCATCTATTCTTTGGCGCTCAGCTTTCTTTATAGTCCAACTCTCACATCCATACATGACTACTGGAAAAACCATAGCCTGGACTAAATGGACTTTTGTTGGCAAAGTAATGTCTCTGCTGTTTAATATGCTGTCTAGGTTGGTCATAACTTTCCTTCCAAGGAGCGGGTGTCTTTTAATTTCATGGCTGCAGTCACCATCTGCAGTGATTTTGGAGCCCAAAAAAATAAACTCAGCCATTGTTTCCACTGTTTCCCCATCTAATTGCCGTGAAGTGATGGGACCGGATGCCATGATCTTAGTTTTCTGAATGTTGAGTTTTAAGCCAACTTTTTCACTCTCCTCTTTCACTTTCATCAAGAGACTCTTTAGTTCTTCTTCACTTTCTGCCATAAGGGTGGTGTCATCTGCATATCTGAGGTTATTGATATTTCTCCCGGCAATCTTGATTCCAGCTTGAGTTTCTTCCAGCCCAGCGTTTCTCATGATGTACCCTGCATATAAGTTAAATAAGCAGGGTGACAATATACAGCCTTGACGTACTCCTTTTCCTATTTAGAACCAGTCTGTTGTTCCATGTCCAGTTCTAACTGTTGCTTCCTGACCTGCACACAGGTTTCTCAAGAGGCAGGTCAAGTGGTCTGGTATCCCCATCTCTTTCAGAATTTTGATACTGTCTCCTGACAAATCCATCATATCAGAAGGCTCACGATGTTTATTTGTCCTATTACTAATGACATTAATTTTAAAGTGATGTCTGTCAGGTTGCTCCAGTGTAGTTCCTAGTTTTTCCCTAATAAGCATCTTGTTAGAGATATGGAGACTCTACATATATCCTGCCCATCATGCTTGCAGCCACTAATTTTGTCATTCACTTCTGATTCTTACCTGAAACAATTACTACTATGGTAAGCACTTAGTTTTTGATCCATTGTTTAGATTTAACAGAAGAATCCAGCTTCCTTGGTTTCCTTCTGTATACTTTCTTTAGATATTTAAAGTCCATTGAATAGAATAATGCTTTCTAAACTATTCCTGGATAGTGCCCAGGGAGCTGTGTCTCTTGAACTGTCTTAGCTCTTCCTCACCCAGAGCAGCTCTGTATGTTTAAAACAATATATGTGTTTTGTGTGTGAGATTTTATTGACAGGCTTTCCTTTTGCTCCTTAAAAAAAGTTTAGTAGTAATAGCAATAATAAATAGATTTAATAAACGTTGAACTTTTGGATAATTGATTTAAAGTATTGAATGTGGTCAGTTGGCGAATAGCACCTTATTATAGCTGTTTTTAAAGGCTTTTAAATGTTTTTGAGAGTGAGTTAATAATCAATATTCATTATGCAGGAAGGAACTGCTAGTCCTATATTATGTTAGATATTTTAGAACATTAAAAAGTATAAATTATGTGTTTGCAGTTGTCAAGAAGTTTTTTTCTTTTAATCAATATATATGATTGACAAAATGAAACCCCTAGAGAATAAAATCATACTACATTCAACTGTAGTAAGTTTTAAATTGTCTAAAATAGAAGACAAGTAGGATGGAAGTTTAGTGGAGTAGAAAGAGGATGCTTGGTGACAGTGTGGGACTTTAAAAGAGTCTTGAAGATGGGGGTAGAATGTGTATTAAAATGATAGATGTCAGTAGGGAGAACAATATAAATAGTCTAGAGTGGGAAGAAAACATTAAGTTGGCTATGTCAGGTTTCAAAATTGTTTATGTAGGGGAAGATAGGGAGTATACACTTCAAAATTAAATACCAAAGTGTCAGTACTATAACATGTATAACTGATTGATTAAATAATCAAGGTGAAGGTTTTTCTATTTGTTGGTTTATACTTTAAAGTCCTTCCTATATTCCTGGAGGACATGAATAAGGTGGGTTATACTTTATCTTTTCATATTTGAATAGTACTAATTTCTTGAAATAGGACCTGACTGTGTCAGATCTTAATTAAGTATGTGTTGAATGAGTTCGTGAGCAAATACTTTATTATATTGACTTTTACAGGTTCCATTTGGTCTCTTGTTGGAGCCATGCTCTATGCTGTTTATATTGTTATGATTAAGAGAAAAGTAGACAGAGAAGATAAGTTGGATATCCCAATGTTCTTTGGTAAGAATATGTTTAACTTGTTCAGGCTATGTACTGTGAATGATTAACTTATGGTTTTGCTCTTGTGTTTTGGAGGAAATAGGGAAGGCTCCCTTCCCACTCCCCCATGTAATTCTTTAAAACCATTATACTTTAAAGATTATGAAGTCCACTGTCAATGTTTTTCTCTTACCTTGTTCTGCATAGTTGTGGACCTAGAGGAAATGCTCACTCTCTCAATGTGAGGTAAAAGAAAGTCTTCTAACATAACTTTTTCAAAATAATATCTTTAACGTGTAAATCAGATATTTTCCTCATTGATATCACTGGTTATACATTATAAGCATGTGAGGATTTACCTGTTGTATTATACATTTTGCCATTTTTGAATTGTTAGAAGCATAAGATTGGGGAAACTGCCCCCAAATGATGTTTAATACTATTTCTGTCTATGAGCTTATTTTTACTAAAAATTGTAGGTCATTTGCATTTTAAGACTCAGACTCTTTTATGACATAGATTTTTAAATTACCCAATTACCGTTTCTGGCATCAATTCTTAATTTTGGTAAATGCCTAATATAATTTATAAATTCTTATTTGCCTGAAATGAGCTCAGTAAAGAACGTCTGATATCTAAGATTACAAAAGAGTACATTGACATGATATGTTCCAAACGATATCTGAATATCAATAGATAATGGAGCCTAGGGATGAGAATTCAAAGTACAGCTTACAGGAAACCAGGAGAACTGGACTCTAGCTGTTGTAACTTCATTTATCTCATATTCATCTGAAAATGAGGAGATTAGACCAAGTTAGTAGCTGATTTATGAAGGACCCTGGGAAGATTGGAAGGAAGTGGAGCTGCATGTGTGAGTCTGGTTCCCAGATTGCTCTGCTGCTTCTACTGAAGCAATTCTGCTTTGTCGTTTTTTTAGCATTATAAATTAATTTGTAGAAATGATTTTTCTACTGAAAGTAGTTTGTATATCTGCACCTGATGATTAACAAAAATAAAACCTTTGAAAACCCACCAGACTGGCTGATCACTCAAGTTCCTTTCAAGTAGAGAATTCCTAAGTATACCTTAAATATGAAGATAGTTTTAATGGCATCTTATTTTGAAGTCATAGAAAAGTTCATCTGGAATGGATTGAAATGTTAATATTTTGCAGTTTTTTTTTTTTTAAGATTGGCAGCTTTGAAGAAAAATTGCTTCTTTACTCTTACTGAAGAGTATATGTAGACATATGCCATGATATATGTAAAGCAATATGAATTTGACCTAGGCTTTAGAATTGACAGAGTTAGAGAAGAAGTAGTTAGAATTGGAATGTGGAAAGTTCTTTGGGCATCATGGTTTGAGCAGAGCATAGCAGGGAATAGTGAGTAGATCCAGTGTGCTGGAGTGTTCAGTTGAGGAAAGAGGAGAAGCGTATGAGGTGTATGAGAGTCTGCAGAACCGGTGAAGTGATTTGGACCTTTCATCTCTAGATCCAAAGGTTGTCACTTCATGTGGAATCTCACAGGCTTCAAGTTCAGGGGATAAAAAGATCTGCTTCTTGATAATGCTGAAGTTTGGTGTTTTAACTACAACGATTTTTTAACGTTATACAAGCTTTTTGTGTGTGTGTTATTTTTATTTTTATCACTAGGTATCTTAAGTTGGTTTTCCTAGAAGCAGGATATGAGACAGTAATTTGGTGTGGGAGATTCATGGAAGGGGTGCTCTGCAGGAAAGACTGACAAGGGAGTGAGATAAGCAGAACAGAGAAGGGGCAAGAACCATGTGATCTCTGGTGCAGCTGAGGCTTGGCCACCTTGTTATAGGTCCCTGGGCAGGGAGCATAACGGGAGCAGAGGCAGTCCTCAGAATTGTCCTAGCCTAGAGCCGTTAGGATTTGGCTGCAGAGAGTGTGGAGTGGGGAGAGGGTGGGATCTTTTGGGGAAAGACAGATTTGGTCGCTCATTCTTCTCTTCAGAGAAGGTAGATACTGTAAGTCTTAGTGACAGATAGAGAGTGGGCGTTCCCACCCTATTACAATTTAACTAGGCATCCTAAATACAAGTTTATTATTTAGCAGCAAATATAAAATATATATCTACTGTAATTTAATTTTCTTTTAGGAAAGCTCTATAATTACCTTTGGATCTCACAGTGAAATTGTGATGTTAAACTGTATAGAAAGTCCAATAAAAACTAGTATAAAATTATAACATTTGTGTCTTTACATTTTCATGTGTGTAGTCATATATAAGCTCACATTTCTATATTTAAAATAATAGTTAACATTTGTTAACTGTTTACTCATGCCATGTACTGTGTTGTATTTTTGTCTAATCTTCCTAGTAATCTAATTAAATATTATTTTATACTTATAGATTGGAAAACCGAGGTTTGCAAGAGGTTAGCATGTTGCTTAAAGTTTGCCTAAAGATTACAGTACTAGTGAATGGTAGAGTGGGATTGGATCCCAGGGCAGTCAGACTGCAGAGCATGCACTTAACCACTAAATGTTATAGCCTTCCTTTACACATAGTCCATGCTTAGTTCATACTTACATAGCTATTTGTGTATGTGTGTAATCTCACAGACTACCTTAGGAGCTCTAGGAAGGCAGGAAACAAGAATTTTATCTTTATTTGGAACCTTCCTCCATTATCCCTAGCATAGCATGGGTGCTTTAAACATAAATACAGATTGAATCAGAGAGTAAACAGTGTAGTTCCTCATAATAATTTATGCTGAACACATGCACACACACATATTCATGAGTTATTCCTTTTAAGTTCTAGGACACTATATTATCATAATCTAAGGTTGACAGCCAATCTTTTTGAATCGTTGTAAATGTTTTTTCTTCGGTAGTTTCTCTATGCAATAGGGATAGTTGAACCTTGAAGACTCTGTGATCCCCAGTCGCTTAAAGTTTTTTCTTGTGTTCATCTCTCCACAGGACTTACTTAAAAACAAAAGTAACAGAACTTTCAGATAAGGAAACCTAATGAAGCTTACTGTGGGAAACCTAATGTTTTCTGACTGTAGAGTTGCAATTTTGAAAGATTGAAATAAATCACAGTTACTAACTTTTGTCTCTTTTATATGTGTTTAGGTTTTGTAGGTCTCTTTAATCTGCTGCTCTTATGGCCAGGTTTCTTTTTACTTCATTATACTGGATTTGAGGACTTTGAGTTCCCCAATAAAGTAGTGTTAATGTGCATTGTCATTAATGGCCTTATTGGAACAGTGCTCTCAGAGTTCCTGTGGTTGTGGTATGTACTGTTTATTACCCTGTGATTTGTTAATTATGAATTTATTGACTTTCAGCTAGTTTAAGCATTTCTATTTCTTCTGTCTTCTGATGACTCTTCCTATGCACTTTCTCACCCTATACACTTACAACTTAATACAGTAACTTCATTAGAGCAGGAACTGTTTTTGTTTTTTTTTTAATTTCTGTGTTCCCATTGCATAGAGAAGTGGCTTGCATATAGAAGAAGTTCATAAATCTTTGTTGAACGATTAGATGAATATGAATGACCTATATTTATAGAACTGTTTTATAAAGTAGAGTGTTATGCAGATTAAAGGCATCATTTTCTAATGGACACTCACACTTAGGAGATGTGTATCCCAGGTATGCATACATGAGTTCTAAGTGAGACTCTGGGAACTTTGCTTATTCAGGAGTCTTTGGAATGTCTGTTTGATTGTTCAGACTTTTGTTTATCCTCAGGACTTTTCGTATGAGTGAAGCAGATATATAAACCTGAAGCTTTAGGGTTTGATTAATTTGAGATTTTAACATAGTGTGATGTAATATCAACTATGTTGATATGTGATAATAATCTTAAAATAGTTTGAAGACAATATCATATATAGCATTTAAGAAAACCTTCAAATGTAGAGCTTAATGCTTAGTTCCATTTCCATCTAATAGAAACTTAGAAACACAAATTGTACTTAAGCTCCTGAATCAGTTTTATTACATACCATTTAAAACTATTGATTAGTTTTCCCTTGCAAAAGACTGCAACAAAAATAGCCTTTTCCATGAAGTCTTGCTTAATGCTCTGCCTGCACTTCTCTCCCCTCTCCAATTAAGGAAGGATCTCTTTCCTTGATGTCCTCCACTCTCACTCTCTTTTATGTAGTACTTGAAGGTTTACTTTATATTGTAGCAATTCATGTAGTTGGGTTTTCCTGGTAGCTCAAACAGTAAAGAATCTGTCTGCAGTGCAGGAGACCCGAGTTCAATTCCAGGGTCAGGAAGATCCCCTGGAGAAGGGAGTGGCAACCCACTCCAGTATTCTAGCCTGGAGAATTCCAGGGACAAAGGAGCCTGGCAGGACATAGTCCATGGGGTTGCCAAGACTGAACATGAGGTTGTTAGACTGAGTAACACACATGTACACAATGTATGTAATTATCTTAAATTCCTTTGTTGACATAAAACCTTTTGGTATCAAAATCTATTTCCTTATTTGTGCAAATTATTTTAGGTGCTCATTTTTTTTTTTAACCAAAAGGACTTACTTTTCTAATCTATTAATATGGACCATATGTCTTGTTCTTTTATCCCATCACTTTTTTTGTTTTATCATTTCTCTTGCCTCTTTCCACTCTTGGTTCTGGGCTGATGAAACTCCTTACTGGTGATGTTTTGAGTGTACTTAGTTGAACCATAAGGAATTGTTGATCTTCAACCATTTTTGATGGCTGTTTGAGAGGGTTCAACTCAGTGAACCCTATGCTTTAAATGATTATGCACTCACTGTATTTTAATAGAAGTTTATATTCTGTACTATCTTAAGTTTAGTTTAAATTAGAAAATTTCAAAGCAAAGAGTTCTTATTTGAAAGAAATAATTTTTAAAAATTTGGATATTAGACTAGAGAAAGGTTTAGTATGGTTCATATTACATTAAGACTTATAGTAAACATGGACAATGACACTTTCAAATGTTAAAATACTCATTCTTTATTGAGAGCTTTATTTTTAATGAATATATAGAATAGAGTTTCATTATGCCAGCAGATTTTAATGTAGGCTTTGAGGATGAACAAATACGAGTTGTGACATATGTAAGCTCTCTTATGTGAGCATTCTAAGTTTGCACCCTTAGAAAATTTTACTCTTAAATAATAAAATAACATGTTTTGAAGTATTCTTTTTTATATTTAACTTTTTTTAAAATTTAACAGTAATAAATTTTAAAAATGTACAAAATGGATTATAATGAAAAGATAATCTCTCCCTTCTACCCCAAATTTTCATTTCTTTTTCTCAAAGGCAACCACTGTTAATTTCTTAGCCTTGCACAATACAAAATTATCTGTACATACACAAGTGTGTATCAATCTCTTGATCCTCCCCCTTCCAATTTGTTTTATTTTTAACATGCAAACTATGGATATCATTCTATACTTTTCTTTGTTCCCACAAATTGTTGTAAATCCTTACATATCAGCCACTAGATTCATTTTTTTAAAGCCTTTGTAGTATTCTAATCTGTTATGCTCCAATCCATTATGTAACATAATGCATAGAACATAATGTGTTTTACCAGTTCCTTCTTGAGAGATGTTTTTGTTTGTAGTCTTTTGCTTTGAAAGTAATATGGTATTAAGCATCCTCATATATGTTTTTGCATATATATGTAATTATTCTATAGGATAAATAATGAAAAAACTGAATCAAACACGTGGACTTCTGATTCTGATAGAGAGTGACAAAATATTCTCCACAGAAAGAACACAGTTTATATTCCCAACTGTGTATATGAATCTTTGTTGTTGAAAAAACTGGACACTCAAAGTCATATATTATGATCAAAGCTACCTGGGCTGGATTTTTCAGGACTTCAAAAAAGTTTTATTTTTCAGATATACTTCTATACTCAAGCACTTAAGGGTACTTTTAGTAACAACTCAATAGCAGTAAGTTAATCTGTAATGAAACAAATTTCATGTCCCTTAAATTCTAGGTGTTATTGTAACTCAAGACAATTATAAGAAGCATATCTATATGTTTTATATCATTTTTATATCTTAAAAACAATTAAATCAGATGTCATAATCTACATGTATGATGATTTCTTTTTTTAGGAAGGCAAGATTATCATATGTTAACTATAAATAGACAACTAACTTTAGCATATATAATCATGTACTAAGTATCATACTAAAGATTTAAAAGTGCAGTTGTAAATTTTTTTGGAAATTAGAGATGTGTACTTGTCACTCATTGTTTATTTAAAAAATTTTTTTCAAGTGCACCATTAACTCCATATACTGTACTGCTAGTGTAGATGTGAGGTTATCCACCTAGTCCTCTGTCTCAGCATTTCCTGAAGTGTACTGAATGGATAATAGATCAAATGAATTCAGCCATCAGCTAAATTGGGAAACCTGCTATAAGTCAAATGGGTTTTTTAATACTTTATCTCAGACTCGGTCTGATGTTACTTTGCATTATGACTCTCCAAGAACAAATGTATTTTAAAAACCCAGGACTTCCCTGGTAGTCCGACAGTTAAGAATCTACCTTCCAATGAAGGCAATGCGAGTTTAGGATCCCTGGTCAGGGAACTAAGATCTCAAATGTTGTGGGGCAACTAACCCCACATGCCACATCTAAAGAGCAGCCCACGTGCCGCAACGAAGAGCCTTTGAGCCACAAAGAAAGATCCCACATGCCACAACTAAGACCTGACACAACCAAATAAATAAATAATTTAAAAAAAACCCAAACGACCCAGGGAATTCCCTGGTGATTCGGTGGTTAGGACTCAGTGCTTTCACTGCCAGTCCCAAGCCTTGTTTCCGGTCAGGGAACTAAGATGCTATAAGTTGTGTGGCCAAAAAAAAGAGAAAAGATCCATAATAATTTTTTAAAACCAATATTTGATCCCCAAATACTCTTTTCACAGAGAAACTTATAAATTGTGGACTATCCCTTGAATTCTCTTTACCACATCAATAAGAACTAATTGTCTAGCCTCTGTTGAACACTTAAAGTGACACACTTTATCAGGAGTTAGTCTCTTTTATTTCAGGACAATATTGTTAACCCTAACAGCTAGAATTTACTTACCTATAATTTCCATAGTTCTATAGTCCGAACGATATATATTACAGTTTTATAATTAATTTTTATACACTCAATATCTATTCAATACAATGCTTTTCTTCATTTTTTTATTCAGTTATATAAAATTATATGCAGTTGGTATGTCAGAATTTGATACTAACATTGATAATTCAATGTGAAAATAAAATGATGAGCTTATGTTTTGGTTACATCAATTACTAGAAAAATGAAAAACAGCAAGGAAATATCCTTAAAAAATACTCCGTTCTTTTTTTCTGATACTAAGCCAAACCAAAAGAGCAACAAACATCTAAAGACTACTTAATTTTTAATGAGGGCAAGATATTTTTGTTTTAATGACAGACTCACCTATTGGTTATCACTTTCTTAACTGTGTTATGAGTTATTGTCCTGAAATTTTATTATAGCTGTTTCCTGTGTTATCTAAGTGTCATTATCACTAAACTGAGAATTCTTCTGACAGTTTTATAAAAAATGTTAACAAAATATAAGTTATACATCCAAAGTTGAATATCATCTGTAAGCAGATTTAGAAAATAGTATATTTTGAAAATTTGTATATTTATATATTGGATTTTTAATATTTGTATGTTGGATTTTTAATATTTGAAGATGAATTTTAAGAATTATCTTCGTAACTTTGTTTTTTATTATGTTAGTCCATCCTAAGCTTTTATCCTGATCTCTCTTGCCTACATGGTAGGATAATTTTTATTTTTTAAGATTTTTTGGATGTGAACCATTTTTAAAATCTTTATTGAATTTGTCACAAAATTGCTTCTTTTTTATGTTTTGGATTTTTAGCCACAAGGAATGTGGGATCTTAGCTCCTCAACCAGAAATCAAACCTGCACCCCCTGCATTGGAAAGTGAAGTCTTAAACTGGACCGTCAGGGAAGGCCCCCTAGGATAGATAGTTTTTGATCACTGTTTTTTGTTGGTTCTTTTGTGGTTTGGGTATGGAAATGTATGTTTTCTTTCTTTCTTTTTTTTTTTAGGGGCTGCTTTCTTACCTCATCATTGATAGGCACACTTGCACTAAGCCTTACAATACCTCTGTCCATAATAGCTGACATGTGTATGCAAAAGGTAAGGCAAACTATTTACTAGATGTTTTAACTATATTATTAAATCAGAGCTAATAATGAAAGTTAAGGGATATGACTAAATTATAAAGATGACCATGAATAATACTTGGTGCCTTCTCTTCCAAGCTGTTTTACTACATAGAGATTTAAAAAGTACCAAAGAAAAAAAAAATAAATAAAAAAAATAAAAAGTACCAAAGAAATGGTCATATTTGTAATTTAGTCACATTTGGTTTTTTATTTAAAAAACGATTCTTATTTAATTTTGTTCTCTGGTTCAGTATATTATTTATTTGCTGTAGTTAGGAATGGGAATCTCTGTAATTGAGAATTAATTATTCTAAGTATACCATGATTTTCAAAGAATGTGAATATTATAAAATATATATAACACTAAAATCATACATCATATAATATCCAGGCCTTTCCACATCTTCAGGTCATAATCTTGAATATCAACCAAAACTAGTGAAACTAGGGAAATGCTGCTTATCAGAGGATTTTGGTAGCTGCTGTGTAAATGAACTTTATCATACTGATATTTTGAAAAATCAGCTTTTTTGCAGATTTGAAAAATAAAAATTGAAAGTTAATTTTATTTTTGAATTTTTAAGAAGAACTGTAATAGCAAATTTAATTTTAGTAAATGGTACTGTAATTTGTTCAAATATTTTAAGATGGAGGCAAAACAGAAGGGAAAATATATGTATATATAATTGATTAGAAAAACACACCGACAGTCATTTCTTGATTGCGCATCAGGCATTTAGTTAGATGAGAAGGCTGGGCCTTTGGTGGGAATTGAGGGCAGAAGATACATTCTGGAAAAAGGAGCAGGGTGTGTCCCAGAACTGCAATAGAAACATGATGAGGGTAACTTACTTTCTTAGTTTTTTTTTTATTCTAATAATCAAGTGTATTTATATATATATCAATAGTTTCTGAAATTTTTGTATTCATTAACTTTATTTATTGTGCTTAAGATACATATTTTTTTAACTTATTGCTATTTGGTATAATAGGAAGCATCCCTGATTGCATTCAGGTTTATATTCAGATATATTCAGGAATTAGACTTTTTTTGTTCATTTGGACAGTTTTCATTGTTAATAAATGTCTTCATTTTTTTTAAAAAAAATGTGTCCTCATAGCTTGCTGGAAATCAAATTAGAAGTTTTTTATTATTTGGCAACATAAAAATAACTGCATTGTTAAAAGTGAAGTTTGCCTGTAAAAGTCATCTAGAGTTTTACCCACCTTTATGAAGTTTGTTTTTTTTCAGTTATAAAGTAGAATTTTTTTAGTTGAATAGTCATGATATCATTCTGTCAACTATATTTGTGTTTTTAACTCTCGTTAGTCATAAGTATTTTTATGCTGTACTTTTTCTGTTCTTGGATCATTTAAATTCATCATGGTTTTTCTAGATTATTAAATACCCTGCAAATATTCCAAGAGTATGTTATACCAACCGTTTGATAACAGTGTGAAGGCTTTTTAGTACTGACTGCTGGGTGTTCTTAGGCTGACTCAACCTGTGTGTGTGTACCATACGAGAAGAATGTGCATGCTGAAATTTGCCAGTGGTTTTCCTTGTGTTATGCGTTATGAGTCCTTCATAAATAAAAAATAATTATTTTCACAAAACTCCTTTACTCTGACTAAAGATAATATGAAATGGAATAGTATACGTTTCCCACAAGAGGGAGTCTTGCCTTTGATTCTAAACCTCATTTCTTTAATACTTAGAAAGGGTAAGCAGTTTTTCTTCCCTATTTTAAACATAGGAGTTACTGTTTTCATCATTATTTTGAAAGCAAACTACCAGTGTGTTGCAGCTGAGTCTCAATAGTTAATCAGTGTAGGCTTTTTTTGGCAGTTGTTTTTGATCCTAAGTTGAATCTAGGTGGTAAATTACGGAAATTTTTTTTTTTTTTGGTAACTTTATGGGATCTCATTATTTTTAATTTTCTTGATGACCCAGGGAAAATGATGGTTTGGAGGGTCAGGATTAGCAATCTGAGAGCTCCTCACCACTGAGGCTTTGCCTGTCTCCTTTGGCAAATACTTTAAAAAGTTTGGCTCACATTTTACTTTATGTAAAAGTAATTTCTCTTGATGACTTTTTGGAGGGTCAGTTAGCAATTCCTCACCACTGAGGCTTTGTCTCCTTCAAATACTTTAAAAAGTATTTCATGATTTCCTTTGGGATCTTTTTCTTTGCAAGCTATATTTCATCAGTAAATTGTTTGCCAAAGTTTCACTTAAGAGTTTCATCTGATTTCAGTACTGTTGTAAGAAAAGACCCATGACATAATACAACATCACAGCTGTAGCATAACTTAGTGTTTTATAAATGAGAATTTTTGAAAAATGACTTCAGAATCTAGAGGGGAAGAATCAACTTGAGAATAGTCAGTAATCAGTAAAGAACAAATGGGCAATGTGATGTGTAAAACAGATGCTTAAAATTTTGTAATTCTATTTCTGATGTACTCTGTCTAATAACTTAAAAGCATGCTTTCCTGCCTTTCCTTTAGGATATTTTCTAAGATGTATTTTTGTTGGTAATTGAAGCAAGTGATGAGTATGTTGAAGTCCTGAATCCTTATATTTAATAATAACATTCTTAATATATTGTCAGTGCTTAGTATTATTTTCTTGGTGTTTTAATTTATTTGTCCAAGATATCACAAATAGAAAAGTTGTGTTTAAGGGAAAATTGTCTTAATGATAATTGTGGGCTTTTTTTTTTCTTTTTTCCTATCTCTTATTTTCAGGTGCAGTTTTCTTGGTTATTTTTTGCAGGCGCTATCCCTGTATTTTTTTCATTTTTTATTGCAACTCTCCTGTGCCATTACAATAATTGGGATCCTGTGATGGTGGGAATCAGAAGAATTTTTGCCTTTATATGCAGAAAACATCGAATTCAGAAGTAGGTTAAGTTCCAATATAAATTTTTCAAAATGTTTGCTAAGTAAATTGGGAATCATACCATGCTGACCTAGCTTTTAGATCTGTGAAGAATTTTTAAAAGATTATAATATTATATGTACAATGCCAGATAAAAGAATTTGTTCAGCTCTATGGGTGATAAGATAGTTTCTTCAAAACTGCTGTTTTTAAAAAATGTTTTAATTCACAGGTGAAATCAAAGTGCTTACAGTCTTGCTGTAACAAATTTAAATGTAGAAAACATTTATTGGTGTGAACAAAATTCATAATAAAATATGGTAACATTGCCTCGTTTTCTTTTTCATTTTTTTTTTTAAGAGAGAAAGCGTTTTATATTCTCTAAAACATTACATTACAGAATGTAAAGAACTTCTTACATTCTGTAAAGAACTTGGGACAGTTTGTTGAGCAATCTTGCTCTAGTCTTAGGTCTGACCTCAGGCATTGGCCAGTGGAATAGATCATTTGTAAAAGTTCCTTTCAGGTCTAAAGCTTTCCTAACTGTTGTCTTTTTTTTTTTTTTTTTTAAGGGTTCCAGAAGACAGTGAACAGTGTGAGAGTCTCATTCCTATGCACAGTGTTTCTCAGGAGAATGGAGCTAGTTAGCTATAGTCCAGGTTTGTATGTTAGTGGACATTAGTATTGAATAAGGTTCTTATTCTTTTAAAAATTTTATTTATTTTTATTTTTGGCTGTGCTGGGTCTTTATTGCTGTGCGGGCTTTTCGTTAGTTGTGAATGGGGGCTACTTGGTTGCAGTACACAGGCTTCTCATCACGGTGGCTTACAGGCTCTAGAGCACACAGGCTTCAGTAGTTACAGCATCTGGGCTCATTAGTTGCAGCACCTGAGCTCTAGAGCACAGCCTCAATAGTTGCGGCACACAGGCTTAGTTGCTCCACAGCATATGGGATCTTCCCAGATCAGGAATTGAACTCATGTCCCCTGCATTGACAGGCAGACTCTTTACCACTGAACCACTGGGGAAGCCCAGGTTCTTATTCTTGTATTGCTCAAATACAGAATCTATTTCCTATAATTAAGTTTTTTGAGAGCTGATACAGCTTAGAGGCTAAGAAAGTCCAACTCTTGAGTCAAGCTGCCTGGGATCCGATTCTAGCTTCTGTGTGTACTAGCTGTGTGACCTTATGCAAGGTTCATAACCTCATTGTGCCTCAGTTTTCTTCTCTGTGAAGTGGGGTTGCAGAAGAACCTCCCTCACAAAGTTGTTAGAAGTATTAAATACTTGGTAAGTTTTTTTTTTTTTTTTTTTTTACTTGGTAAGTTTAAAACACATGAAATATGGTACCTGACCCAAATAAGTGATTCCCAAGCATATCCAGTCTTACCATAACTGGCATGTGTGTGTTTACCATAACTGGCATGATACATCCAACATATCCTGATTCTCTGACTATGCTTTTCACTTAACAATGTTTCAAGAACTTTTTTTTTTTAATTTTAAGAAATAGTATCTTTTATATTTCTTACATGACAGAAAGAGTTTTGTTGTGTTTTGGCTGCTGTGTCTTCACTGCTATTTGTGGACTTTCTCTAGTTGCCACAAGTCGGGGCTACTCTCTAGTTGCGATGCATGGGCTTCTTGTTGTGGTGGCTTCTCTTGTTATGGAGCACAGACTCTCGAGCCTGCGGGCTTTAGTAGTTGTGACATGTGGGCTTAGTTGTTCTGTGGTGTGTGGGATCTTCCGAGACCAGGGATCAAACCTATGTCCCCTGCATTGGCAGGCAGATTCGTAACCACTGGACCACCAGGGAACCCCTGATTGGTCACTTTTTATTCTAGTTTTTACTCTTAAGATGGTTATACCTGCAGTAGTGTGAAGAGTTAGAGTTCCAGAAGACTTCTTGTTCAGTGCAGCTGTCTCCTGCCCTGCCTATACTGCTCTCATTTTTTTTCCTACCCTGAGGAGTCCCTTTAAACTCCTCATTGATTCTTTCTGTATTTTCCTCTCCATCTAAGTACCATGCTTATACTTCTGTTTCTTGATTTCTCAGTTTCAGGCATCTTCAGCTGATTTTCCCACTTTGGCACTATAGGATAGGTTACTTTCAGCTTCCCCTTCCTCCCCTCCCACTCCACTTGTCTGCCTTCCAACCCTATATCCTTCCTTCCTCATCATCATCCAGGATAGTTACCGTGTGGTTTGGATAGATGTGTTATCAGTGTTTACCAAGTTATGACCATATAAATGTTATTTTTCCTGAACCATGTAAGATTGTGCCTGGCATTTAACTAGTCCAGGACCCTTTCTTCCTACCCTTTTTAGAGAATTAACCTCAGATCTTCTCCTGGGATAGAGAAGAGGCACTTGACTAGCTGTAAAAAGTGAGGGGAGGGCATCCGAGTATCTAATTGCCTTTTTCTATAAACTTTGTACCAATTTTAGTACATTTTTAGTTGTACATTTTTTTAGTTTTTGAAGGCAATGGCACCCCACTCCAGTACTCTTGCCTGGAAAATCCCAATGGACAGAGGAGCCTGGTGGGCTGCAGTCCATGGGGATGCTAGGGGTCGGACACGACTGAGCGACTTTGCTTTCACTTTTCACTTTCATGCATTGGAGAAGGAAATGGCAATCCACTGCAGTGTTCTTGCCTGGAGAATCTCAGGGACAGCGGAGCCTGGTGGGCTGCTGTCTGAGGGGTCTCACAGAGTCGGACACGACTGAAGTGACTTAGCAGCAGCAGCAGTAGCAGCAGTTGTACATTTTTAGTCTGCCTAATTTTAGTTGTTTCTTCACCTCTCCCTACAGAGATACCTGGTTGTATTTTTTCATTGCTAACTAAGAATTAGCTGCTATATTCTTGTCTCTGTTCTTTGTCCACATGGTTTAAACCTTTAAAAAAAAAATCCCTATATTGTCTTTTTCCTGAGGTTTTGGAGACAGTAGAACTAAATATGTATTTTGCCATATTTAAATTTTTAAAAAATGCATATAGTTATTTAAAGCTTTTTTAGAAAATATTTTGTTTATTTTACTATGTTGGGTCTTAGTTGCTACACATGGAATCTTTCATTGAGGCATGTGTGCGTCTCTCTAGATGTGGTGCATGGGCTCTAGAGTGCACAGGCTCTCTAGTTGCAGGGCACAGGCTTAGTTGTCCCACAGCATGTGGGATCTTAGTTCCTTGACCAGGAATTGAACCTGCATCCCCTGCATTGGAAGGTGGATTCTTAACCACTGAACCATCAGGGAAGTCCCTCTGTAAATCTTTTTAATGCTTTAATTCACACATTTTCCCTCCCTCATATGCTGTGCATCATTTTCACACTCACATTCATACCTCCTCTCACCCAGATGTGTTTGGAAGTGAGAGCGGGATAAAGGGAAGATAGTAAAGACTGAAGAAGATAGACTACAATAGAGTAATAAGGTAGGCTGGGTTAGGCAGGAATCTTTGTCTCTACAGGGATAATGGTGGAATGTATTATGAATAAAACTGTTATTTTGTGATCTTAAAATAGCATTAGATGTCAGTCAACATGTAGAACTCACTTACATAAGTTCTTAGTACTCACCTCAAGTTCTAGTATCCAGTTATTAAGTATATATCTGTGTTTGATATATATTTCAATGTTAATTCGCTTTTTAAAATATAAAATAGAAAATTAAAGCTGACAGTTGTAATCTAATGATGATTATGTGTTTGTTTTTATTTTTAGCTTGATGATGGAATAGTATACAGCGAAGAGACAATCTCTGGCAAGTTTTTGTAGAAAAATGTTTCAGTGCCTAGTCTGAAAAATAACAGTTTCAGTTCTTTGGAACTCTAAAACATATTTTCCTCATATCTTTTGTCTTCATTTTCATAATGAAGTACTTTGCTATGTAGCTGTGTACACCATTACAGTTATAGGAAGTTTCGGTCTACAGTCCATCTAAAGGACCAACCTGCCTTATACATCTCAAGGAATTCAACTGATGAAATAATTTGAACTAATCAAAGGATAAAATTTTAATGTTCTGGAGACTTTATTTTCACATATTATTTCTTCAATGCTGGACTATATTAGGAAAATGTTTTCAGAAATCATTTTAAGTATATAGATCAGTGTTTCTTACAGGTAAAATGCTAAAATAAGCTGCCTATAATAGGTACGAATTATATTTTTGAGTTTTGTAGAATATTACAAATTAACAAAACAAAATGTTTAATTTATGCAACAAATATGTTCACACAAATTTGGTAGGACTTTAAAAAGAATCAGTGTTTGACAGAAGATCTGATTTGTTTCATTTACACTGCATATACTGTATTATCCTTTCATAGCATTAGGTGCCTTGTACTTTAAATCTGTGACAAACCATGATGAATTTTTAAAGGGGAAGTATTACTGTAAAATGAAGAATTATGTATTTCTAAAGGCTGTAATGCTGTAAATTTAATTGATAAAGCTCTGCTTATTTACAGTTTTGAAGAAATATCCTCTCTTCAATTAAACATTTTCATAATGGAAAGATGTAAATTGAAGTGATAAAGTATTATTAAAATAAAATGTTTATATATGTGTGTGTGTGTGTGTGTATTACAGATCTACCAATTGGTTTCTGATTTTTTCATATATAAATATGCTAAATTGTTCTAGAACTGGATGCCTCTTTTTAAAATAATTTTAGTTTTCCTAAATAAATTTTTATGGTTAAAAACCAAAGAAGGAAGGCAAGAAGAAATTCTACTTTAAAAATTATAGTTAGACTTTTCCTCTACCAAGTTTAAATTAAATATAAATACTCCTGATTTAACTCTTAGACTTACGTCCTTATTGTGCAGCTGCTCCCAGACTTTACTCACTGTAGACCTCAGAGGATGAATGTATGTCTCAGGATCCATTCAGTCTTTTGATTAATCAGAACCCATTTCCTTCTCAAGTTTTGTGAGGCTAGTTCATTTCTCTTTAGAATTTCTTAACAAATCTGAGTTTTAGGAATTCCCTTTGTAATGCTTAGCTTCATTTTGTCTTATTCACAATCTTAAAATTGCTTTGGTGTTACTATAAGTCTAAAGTGAAGTTTAACTTGTCCTGATAACTTTTATATTACATTAATTTAAAAGATTGTTTCTTGCTAACATTAAATTTAAAAAATAGACATCTGTTCTCCTACTTGGTGCCACCAATAAATCTTATGCTGAAAATCATAATTTTGTTAGCTTGACACAGGTTAAAGGCATGTAAAGAATGTGGACTTCTAGGAAATTTTATCCTGGAAAGAACTACTGAAGTAACATCTGTTACTCAAAGACTAAGTTTGGTCAAAATTTATTATCTGTGTACCTCTCTACTTTCTATTTTTGCTGTTTTGGCAGTTTGCCAGTACCTCTTGGCAATTACAGGATGAAATAGTTGAAACAGTGATGGTGAAATTAAAACTTTAAATTATTCTCTAAATATGGTAGGAAAAGAAGTTGAAGTCAGAAGTTTTTAGTTGTCCATGTGCTCTATGTTCATATGCCATACAGATCATGTGTTGTCACTCAGGATTCCAGAAGTAGTAAGCCTTGTTAATATGTTGGAAAAATCTTGAGGTCTTCTTCCACTTGGCTATTATGCTTTTTATCAATGAACAGCCTCTTTAGAAGGAAGCAGTATTATTGCTTACCTGAAAGTATGAATTACTACTGCTTTGCAGTATTATCTTCTCTCCTAGTTATATTTATCTTAATAATTTTTTATATTTGAGTACTGTAACCATGGCAAATGAGCAGTTGAGGACTTCCTTCCTGCATCTTTGTAGCTGAGGGTTCATCTTCTCAAGAAATAGTTATGGTAGATTTCTTCCATGCTGTGATTACCTAGAAATCTAGGTATCAGGGCTCTAGGGTGACAGCAGTCACATTGTGGACCTTTGGAAATATTGGGAGAGGCTACATTGAAGTATCTGCTAACGTCCTTCATCTCTGTTGGAACAGTGTTGGCCTGTGATTATATTTTTCTGAATCTAAAGACCCAAATAGAGATTTCTAATACCTTGTTTCAGTCTTCTACCTTTCTTCCCATACATAATTTAAATCCCATTATTGTATAATGTTTCAAATTATGACCTTGATGAAAGGGAGTCTTCTGTGTTGTCAGACTTTCTGTTAAATGAACATCAGAATCACTGGTAAAACAAAACCGAAAAACAAGGTAGCCTTAAAAGCTTAGGTGAATGCTTTTTGAAGCTTAGAAAAGCCATTATGGGTACATAAGACACCTATAATTATTCCTGTAAATAAATTTTGATTTTTTAAAACCCGATTTTTTTATTGACTTCTATCAGCCTGATTAACCCCTTAAACTGATTTTTCCACTGGCAGGGAATGAATAAAATTCATTGTTTCTATAGAAGTGAGCTCACAATGTAAAATGAATGTTCTCAGAGTTATACAGTCTTATTTCAGGAAGAATTAATGCCTGCTTTATAATCAATCGTGCAGAGCCAATTTGGGGTTGCAAGATATGACTTCTATGGAATCCACGGTTTTTCGTAAGGCACTTTGGTAAGATCTGTAACAGTAATTCTCAGTGTGCTGGTTGAAGAAACAATGTCTTTAAAGAAGGATGAAGTAGGAATTAATTGTAAAATATATTTACCAGAATCATATTAGCAAATAAATGAAATGTTATTTTTATATCAAGCAATTCTAGTTGTTGTAATCCTGCATCATTTCTGCCTACTTTCCTTTTGAAATGGTTATTACTAAATAATATTATAGGAAGAGTGAAAAAAAACTAAGAAATGACTTACCTGTGACATATGCAGATTTAACTTATATGGCTAACATAATTGTGTGCTGACTTTTCTTCATTAGTGACAAGGCATACATGGAGAATTAGAAGGTAAGGTTCTACTTGAGTATATCATGTACCAAAGATTACATTTAGATAAATTGCGGTACATTTTTTACATAGACTTGTAATTTTTAGACCTGCCCCATTTCCTTTTTTATACTATTAGTTTCATTCATCTGTGGAAAAATTAATAATAAGTATTTCATAGTTCATACTCTATATGTACTCTATAGGAAATTTCCTTTTAAATATCAGAAACCTTTAAAAAACTGGAGATAGAAAAGGGGTTCAAAAAAAAAATAAAAAGAAAAGGGGTTCATTATAAATTTGAAGCAAATAATGACTGTTGAGAATTTATTGTTATATTAACATGAAACTTTTTTTTTTGCCATCAGGCATCAAGATTACATGATAATTGAAATCTCTATTTTAATTTTAACTCATCTTAATGATTACCAGGATTTCATTGTGATTTTTTTTTGTTTTCTAAGAAAAAATTGTGCTTTATGTATCTTAGAAACTAAGCATCTTTTAATGTCATTGCATTTATAAAACAATGCTTTCCTATAAAATTTGCTATATGAAATATGCATGTTAGAATGGCAGCTAATGAAATCATTGACATATGTTTAAGGGAAAATTGCACATGAAAAGGAATTAGTATTCTCTGTTTAGGCATATTGGCTAAAATGCTAAAATGAAATGGCAAAATCTCCAATGAGAACATTTTGAATTTTTGTAACATGAATGATTTTATTTTTCATATGGGGGTTTGGAGTGGAGAAGTACTCAGATGATGACAGGATTTCCTTCACGATACTAATATTTTAAAGGTGGAAAGAAAACCCTGCAAATTGAAACTTTGTACAAGGTAATTCACTAAATTCCTACTTGGTTTTCCTATACCTAGTTTTAATTATGGCAAGTAATAATAAAGTCAGGCACTGGTATTTGTTAACTTCAGTGGATCTTTGTAAAATAGGCAGAGATTTTTGTTTCAAGAATCTTACTTATTTTGGACATAAGGTGAAAACAGCCTCAGAATCTTACAGCCAGTATTTGTTTATTCAGAATAGCTCTCAATTTTCTTTTTTTCCTCAACAAAAAAATTCAGTGTCAATCAGTTAAATCATGTAACATACAAAGCAAAACTTTGTTGAAGGCTATCTGTGTAATGATATTCTGGTATAAAGGGTAATACACTAAGTTCTTTTACCTCTGCAGTAGTTTAGTGTAAAGTTATGTATTTTAATATATGTGTTCCAGGTAGAGTTTTTGAGAGACAACGTGCTAAAAGAGCAATGGCTCTAAAACTTGAGGGTTTCAACAGCATCACTTGTGGTGCTTGCTGGTCCCCGCTCCACAGTTTCTGATTGAGAAGTGTTAGAGAAGGCCTGGGAATTTGCATTTCTAACAGGTTTCCAGGTAATGCTGCTGCAGGTCCAAGGAATCATTTGTGAATCATTACCCTGAGGAAGCAGTCTTGTTCTGATGAGTGATTCAGGTCAGTTCAGTTCACTCAGTCGTGTCCAACTCTTTGCGACCCCGTGAACTGCAGCACACCAGGCCTCCCTGTCCATCACCAACTCCCAGAGTCTACCCAAACCCATGTCCATCGAGTCGGTGATGCCATCCAGCCATCTCATCCTCTGTCGTCCCCTTCCCTTCCTGCCCCCAATCCTTCCCAGCATTAGGAGCTTGTCCAATGAGTCAACTCTTCGCATGAGGTGGCCAAAGTATTGGAGTTTCAGCTTCAACATCAGTCCTTCCAATGAATACCCAGGACTGATCTCCGTTAGGATGGATTGGTTGGATCTTCTGGCAGTCCAAGGGACTCTCAAGAGTCTTCTCCAACACCACAGTTCAAAAGCATCAATTCTTCGGCACTCAGCTTTCTTCACCGTCCAACTCTCACATCCATACATGACTACTGGCAAAACCATAGCCTTGACTAGACGGACCTTTGTTGGCAAAGTAATGTCTCTGCTTTTAAATATGCTATCTAGGTTGGTCATAACTTTCCTTCCAAGGAATAAGGGTCTTTTAATTTCATGGCTACAGTCACCATCTGCAGGGATTTTGGAGCCCAAAACAAGAAGTCTCTCACTGTTTCCATTGTTTCTGAATGTATTTGCCATGAAGTGATGGGAAAAGATGTCATGATCTTAGTTATCTGAATGTTGAGTTTTAAGCCAGCTTTTTCACTCTCCTCTTTCACTTTCATCAAGAGGCTCTTTAGTTCTTCTTCACTTTCTGCCATAAGGGTGGTGTCATCTGCATACCTGAGGTTATTGATATTTCTCCTGGCAATCTTGATTCCAGCTTGTGCGTCTTCCATCCCAGCATTTCTCATGATGTACTCTGCATGTAAGTTAAATAAGCAGGGTGACAATATACAGCCTTGACGTACTCCTTTTCCTATTTGGAATCAGTCTGTTGTTCTATGTCCAGTTCTAACTGTTGCTTCCTGACCTGCATACAGGTTTCTCAAGAGACAGGTCAGATGGTCTGGTATTCCCATCTCTTTAAGAATTCTCCACAGTTTATTGTGATGCACGTAGTGAAAGGCTGTAATGGGTGGGGCCATGCACAAAATAGTCAATCCAATTTTCTGTCTCCCATAGGTGGAGCTGTGTTCCCTCCCTGTTGTTTGACCTGAGGCCAAGCTATGGTGGAAGTAATAAAGATAATGGCAACCTCCTTCAAAAGGAGGATTAAAGATTTACTGAGCATGACTGTGCTCAGCAGGAGCTGACTGTGGCTCAGATCATGAGCTCCTTATTGCCAAATTCAGACTTAAATTGAAGAAAGTAGGGAAAACCACTAGACCATTCAGTTCAGTTCAGTCGCTCAGTCGTGTCCGACTCTTTGGGACCCCATGAATTGCAGCATGCCAGACCTCTGTCCATCACCAACTCCTGGAGTCTACCCAAACCCATGTCCATCGAGCTGGTATGACCTAAATCAAATCCCTAACGATTATACAGTGGAAGTGAGAAATAGATTTAAGGGACTAGATTTGATAGACAGAGTGCCTGATAAACTATGGGCAGAGGTTCGTGACATTGTTACAGGAGACAGGTATCAAGACCATCCTCAAGAAAAAGAAATGCAAAAGGCAAAATGGTTGTCTGAGGAGGCCTTACAAATAGCTGTGAAAAGAAGAGAAGTGAAAAGCAAAGGAGAAAAGGAAAGATATCCCTATTTGAATGCAGAGTTCCAAAGAATATCAAGGAGAGATAAGAAAGCCTTCCTCAGTGATCAGTGCAAAGAAATAGAGGAAAACAATAGAATGGGAAAGACTAGAGATCTCTTCAAGAAAATTGGAGTAACCAAGGGAACATTTCATGCAAAGATGGGCTCAATAAAGGACAGAAACGGTATGGACCTAACAGAAGCAAAAGATGTTAAAAAGAGGTGGCAAGAATACACAGAAGAGCTATCCAAAAACGATCTTCATGACCCAGATAACAACGATGGTATGATCACTCACCTAGAGCCAGACATCCTGGAATGTGAAGTCAAGTGGGCCTTAGGAAGCATCACTATGAACAAAGCTAGTGGAGGTGATGAAATTCCAGTTGAGCTATTTCAAATCCTAAAAGATGATGCTGTGAAAGTGCTGCACTCAGTATTCCAACAAATTTGGAAAACTCAGCAATGGCCACAGGACTGGAAAAGATCAGTTTTCATTCCAATCCCTAAGAAAGGCAATGCCAAATAATGTTCAAACTACCGCACAATTGCTGTCATCTCATACGCTAGCAAAGTAATGCTCAAAATTCTCCAACTTCAGCAATATGTGAACCATGAACTTCCAGATGTTCAAGCTGGTCTTAGAAAAGGCAGAGGAACCTGAGATCAATTGCCAACATGCGCTGGATCATTGAAAAAGCAAGAGAGTTCCAGAAAAACATCTATTTCTGCTTTATTGACTATGCCAAAGCCTTTGACTGTGTGGATCACAATAAACTATGGAAAATTCTGAAAGAGATGGGAATACCAGACCATCTAACCTGTCTCTTGAGAAATCTGTTTGCAGGTCTGGAAGCAACAGTTAGAACTGGACATGAGACAACAGACTGGTTCCAAGTAGGAAAAGGAATATGTCAAGGCTGTATATTGTCACACTGCTTATTTAACTTATATGCAGTGTACATCATGAGAAATGCTGGGCTGGAAGACAAACAAGCTGGAATCAAGATTGCCGGGAGAAATATCAATAACCTCAGATATGCAGATGACACCACTCTTATGGCAGAAAGTGAAGAAGAACTAAAGAGCCTCTTGATGAAAGTGAAAGAGGAGAGTGAAAAAGCTTAAAACTCAACATTCAGAAAACTAAGATCATGACATCTTTTCCCATCACTTCATGGCAAATACATTTGGAAACAATGGAAACAGTGAGAGACTTCTTGTTTTTGGATCCAAAATCACTCCAGATGGTTACTGTAGACATGAAATTGAAAGACACTTGCTGCTTGGAAGAAAAACTATGACCAATCCAGATAGCATATTAAAAAGCAAAGACATTACTTTACCAACAAAGGTCTGTCTAGTCAAAGCTGTGGTTTTTCCAGTAGTCATGTATGATGTGAGAGTTGGACTATAAAGAAAACTGAGTCCCGAAGAATTGATGCTTTTGAACTGTGGTTTTGGAGAAGACTCTTGAGAGTCCCTTGGACTCCAAGGAGATCACACCAATTCTAACAGAAATTGTCCTGAATATTCTTTGGGAAGACTGAAGCTGAAGCTGAAACTCCAATACTTTGTTCACCTGATGCGAAGAACTGACTCATTGGAAAAGACCATGTTGCTGGGAAAGATTGAAGGCAGGAGAAGAAGGGGACGGCAGAGGATGATATGGTTGGATTGCATCACCGACTCTTTGGACTTGAGTTTGAGCAAGCTCCAGGTGTTGATGATGGACAGGGAAGCTTGGTGTGCTTCAGTCCATGGTGTTGCAAACAGTCAGACACGACTGAACTGAACTGAACTGACCCTGAAGAAAGAGCAGTAACTTTGAAGATGGAATCCCCTTGTTCTCCATTAGTGGATTTATTGGGGGGTCATTTAATCCAGATAGGTCTGCATTTCCTTAGCTTTAAAATGGAGGTTAATGCTACCTACCTGGGACTGTAGGAAATGAGATAGCCTAGTTGGAAGAGCCCCATCCAGCATGCCTGAAACTCAATAAATGCTGATTCCTTTGGTTCATTCTTCCCTTCCTATTCTCAGGTGGAAAGTAAGGGACTGAACTTAGCATCTTCTAAGTTCCTCTCAACTCTCATATTCTATGTGTCTGAAAGTTCTCTAGTTTAAGAGACAATGCCAAACAATGTTTTGGTGCTTTATAGAGTGGTGTGGTGGTAACACTGCGTAGACCATAGTTTTGTTTTTGCTTTTGTTACAGCTTAGCATCTAAACTCTAAAAGTTTTTAGTCAGATTTATAAAGCAGCATTGAAGAAGTTGTATCTGAACTTGTGATGGTTTCTGGATGCTGATGGTATCAGATAAATGGGCACACTTTTCTAAGTAACTGGCCTTGTTAGAGTCTCCACTATGCTGCCTCCTATAAAGCATTCTCAAATATATAGTTTTCATTACTTTGTTTATTTTCAGCCAGTGTTAAATAAGCTACAAAACAAATTCAAGCTAAAACTGTAAGCATATAATTTTTACAGCATGGAATTGTTCAATGTTTTAAAAATAATCACTAGTGTATTATTCACTGTTGTGAATTTATAATCTAAAAACTTGGGGATGCTCAAAGTACTGGGCTAAAATACTATTAGATGTGTTGTGCTGTTTAATTCCACCTTTTTAAAGACAATAATCACAGCTAGGGTCCTTTTGCCTCCCCTCTCACCCACCATCTAAATCTATAGAGTAAATATGAGGATGAGTACATATAATACAACAAAAAGCCTATGCAGCTAATTGGTTGGGGTTTGGAGATGTATGTGGAACTTGAATAAAGCATTTACATCCATCCAGAATGGTCTCCTTAAACTGCAGACTGCTGGGGGCCTGTAGGAGGAGCACTTGGAGACTTGGGTGGGAGAGCTTTCCCCTTACGTTGTAGGCTCCAACTGCATTTGAAATGCCTGTTTTTAAAAACTTGAAAAAGAGGCTAGTAAGAATGCAGATAAGACATTGAGAATGCTAATTCCCTTGGTTAGTATAATATGAAATATCTGATAGTGGCAAAACCAAAAAAATGTCAAATGTCAGGGTGCAATGTAAGATAAAACTTCACCTAGTATAATCTAAAATGGGTCTTAATATTCAGATTAGTGTTAAGAGATTAGGCAGCAGTATTTTTGTGGGACCAGAAATATGTATTTATTTTGCATTTCTTTGTAGTCACCCTGGTACATTCTTTTGAAAGTTTGTTTTGCACCCAAGATATTTTCTATGCAGTTGACTCTTGAACAGTATGGGGGTTCATCTGAGTATAATTCATCATTGCCTTCCATATCCATGGTCCCACCACATCTGTATATTCAACCAACCACAGACCGTATAGTCTTGTGTTGTTCTGTGCTTAGTTGCTTTGGTCGTGTCTGACTCTTTGCTACCCTATGGACCATAGCCTGCCAGACTTCTCTGTCCATGGGATTCTCCAGGCAAGAATACTGAAATGGGTTGCCATTTCCCTCCTCCAGAGTATCTTCCCAACCCAGGGATAGAACCCATCTCTTAAGAACCACCATCTCTTAAGTCTCCTGCATTGGTAGGAGGGTTCTTTACCACTAGCACCGCTGGGAAGCCCTTATAGTACTGTAGTATTTACTGTTGAACAATATCCACATATTAGTGAAGCTGTCCAGTTCAGACCTGAACAGTTGTGCAAGGGTCATGTGAAGTCAAGTGGGCCTTAGAAAGCATCACTACGAACAAAGCTAGTGGAGGTGATGGAATTCCAGTTGAGCTATTTCAAATCCTGAAAGATGATTCTGTGAAAGTGCTGCACTCAATATGCCAGCAAGTTTGGAAAACTCAGCAGTGGCCACAGGACTGGAAAAAGTCAGTTTTCATTCCAATCCCAAAGAAAGGCAATGCCAAAGAATGCTCAAACTACCGCACAATTGCACTCATCGCACATGCTGGTAAAGTAATGCTCAAAATTCTCCAAGCCAGACTTCAGCAATACGTGAACCATGAACTTCCAGATGTTCAAGCTGGTTTTAGAAAAGGCAGAGGAACCAGAGATCAAATTGCCAATATCTGCTGGATCATCAAAAAAGCAAGAGAGTTCCAGAAAAACATCTATTTCTGCTTTATTGACTATGCCAAAGCCTTTGACTGTGTGGATCACAATAAACCATGGAAAATTCTGAAAGAGATGGGAATACCAGACCATCTGACCTGTCTCTTGAGAAACCTGTATGCAGGTCAGGAAGCAGCAGTTAGAACTGGACATGGAACAACAAACTGGTTCCAAATAGGAAAAGGGGTATGTCAAGGCTGTATATTGTCACCCTGCTTATTTAACTTATATGCAGAGTACATCATGAGAAACACTGGGCTGGAAGAAACACAAGCTGGAATCAAGATTGCCGGGAGAAATGTCAATAACCTCAGATATGCAGATGACACCACCCTTATGGCAGAAAGTGAAGAAGAACTAAATAACCTCTTGATGAAAGTGAAAGAGGAGAGTGAAAAAGTTGGCTTAAAGCTCAATGTTCAGAAAACTAAGATCATGGCATCTGGTCCCATCACTTCATGGGAAATAGATGGGGAAACAGTGGAAACAGTGTCAGACTTTATTTTTTGGGGCTCCAAAATCACTGCTGATGGTGATTGCAGCCATGAAATTAAGAGACGCTTACTCCTTGGAAGGAAGGTTATGGCCAACCTAGCTAGCATATTTAAAAGCAGAGACATTACTTTGTCAACAAAAGTCCGTCCAGTCAAGGCTATGGTTTTTCCAGTGGTCACGTATGGATGTGAGAGTTGGACAGTGAAGAAAGCTGAGCTCCGCAGAATTGATGCTTTTGAACTGTGGTGTTGGAGAAGACTCTTGAGAGTCCCTTGGACTGCAAGGAGATCCGATCAATCCATCCTAAAGGGGATCAGTCCTGGGTGTTCGTTGGAAGGACTGATGTTGAAGCTGAAACTCCAATACTTTGGCCACCTCATGCGAAGAGTTGACTCATTGGAAAAGACCCTGATGCTGGGTAGGATTGGGGGCAGGAGGAGAAGGGGACGACAGAGGATGAGATGGTTGGATGGCATCAGTGACTCGATGGACATGGGTTTGGGTAGACTCCGGGAGTTGGTGATGGACAGAGAGGCCTGGCATGCTGCAATTCATGGGGTCTCAAAGAGTCGGACACGACTGAGCGACTGAACTGAACAACTGTATTAAAATTTTATAGTATATTCTTAATCCCCTTTGGCTAGTAAACTAAAGCTGAATTTATCGTGTGTCAACAAACTATGATTTGTATTTTTACATTAGACAAGAATGCATCATTCTGGTCAAGTTGCCACATTTTAATTTTATCTGATAGTTCTGTATTGAGTGATCAGTAGCTAAGTGCAAATACGTCCATCCCTGTAGTAGAGATCATTTTATATAAAAGTCACCTTAATTACTAGGCCCAGAAGGCCAGAGGTAATGAAAGGTACTTTAGAAAGATGAAATGTTAATGATAAAGGGAATAATCTTAGATAGATTTTCTTAAGTGTAATTTAATGCAGATTTTTGTCTCAGATTTGTTATTAAACTTAATAATTTTATTCTTCCATCTGTTTAATAAAATGAATATTTTCAGATTTTCAGAACTTGGCATATTTAAAATTTAAATATAATTATAAAAATTAATTCTAATTATTTATGTTATAAATTCTGTTCTAATACAAGGTCAGAATTATCCCAGTTTTGGAGGCAATTTGAAACATTGCTTATTTTTATGCTATATGACTTGAGAAAGATTATTTTATAGACTGAATAACCTCATGTAAAATATGTATGGTTTATTTTTATGCATTTATGTAAAATCATTTGTATATTCTACTTAGAGTTTGTAGTTTCTGTTTCAGTGAAAATACGTTAAAAGCTCAGATATATCCTTGTGCAAACCACTATTTGATTTCTAAATTCTTTTATTGAAACATTTGCACTTATTCTTTCATGCCTGAATCTCCAAGATATATCTCCTGTGATAAAGTAGATGTTCCTATAGAACAATGTGGTTCAGCTTTAAGAGAACAAACATTAAGCATGATGAGTTGCATATTATACTTGTCAAGATCTAAACCCTGGTGGCTCAGATGATAAAGAATCTGCCTGCAATGTGGGAGACCTAGGTTTGATCCCTGCCTTGGTTGGGAAGATACTCTGGAGGAGGGCATGGCAACCCACCCCAGTATTCTTGCCTGGAGAATCCCATGGATAGAGGAGCCTGGTGGCCTACAGTCCATGGGGTCACAAAGAGTCAGATACTGCTGAAGTGACTAAGCACAGCACAGCACAAAGCCAACTCACAAGGTGACATTTTTGAATAATTACTCTTGGGAAGGTTCCTTGTAGGAGAACCACATTCTCTCTCACAGTAAGGCCCTTCCAGTGAGTTTTCCTCCAGAGTTGGAACAACTCACTATTTTACTGAATATTATAACAGTCATTTCCACCCAGAAGACAAAAACTACTCAAGTATTTTAAACAGGGAATTTAAAACAGGATTGATGCTCTTGTGTTAAAAGAGCTGAGAGAACCAGCAAAAGACTGAAGCAGCTTAGAAATAAGCATCAGCAGGAAGCCAATCCTCTCTCTAGGTTGGTGGGACAAAGCCCACAGCCAGGTCTGCAGGAGAAAGGTGAACCTCAACAGAGAAGAGCAGGAGCTGTTCATGTGATACAGCTAGAAACAAGACAAAGACTCTGTTTTCCCTTTTCTTTCTGCCACTGACTCGCACTGCAGGACTTTCCTGGGAGCCAGCTGCCACAAGAGCTTGGAAATTGGAGCCTTTGGGTGTCAACTTGTCTGAGTCAGAGAGCAGAGGTCACGCAGGCCAGAGTTGGCACAGGCACTAAGTAGCTGGCTTGCACTTGGAGGCCCAATTGTGTGGAAAACATATATCTTTAAAAAATAGAATTACAGTACGTGAAGATGTCATGTACTGTGACAAGAGTACAAGAAACACTCTGAAACCAGGATTGGTTTTGTTCATCTCAAGTCCACTCCAAAAAGAGGAATCGGGGGAAAATGCCTGCCCTGGACATCTGTCATCATTCCCATCCCTCCTCCTCCACTTCTCACTGCCATCCTTTCTTCTCATCCTCAAGAAACTGGCTGCTTTAAAACCAAACATAAATATAGAACATGAAAAACATTTTTTTTAATGACTGAGAGTTTAAGAACTAGAGCATTCAGGATAGTGTATTCATGGAAGTGTTGGAAAGAGGAACTAAAACAATTTCTTAATTTCTTGAAAGACTGAAAATAGAATCTTAAGGAGATAGTTTTTAAAACTTTGCTCTGTTTAAAACTCTTCATCTTAATTTTTTTGAAAAGCCATTAAACACTTGTCAATTCTCACCATGAGAGATAAATATTTTAAACTGGTTTGCTAACCATAGGATCATTGTTTTACAGTTGGAAGTTTCTCTACAGAATATTTAGTGATAGAACTGGGGTGACCATATATCCCAGTTTGTAGAGGACAGTCCTGGTTTATATCTGTTGTCCTAGTATAATCATTAAAAAG
Organism: Okapia johnstoni; assembly: GCA_024291935.2. NCBI lineage: Eukaryota > Metazoa > Chordata > Mammalia > Artiodactyla > Giraffidae > Okapia > Okapia johnstoni. Next base: position 40,546,916 of record CM044319.1, on the reverse strand, counting down.
GCTCCAGTGAAGAATATAATTTATATTCAATTTATCATATGCTGGGCTTCCCTGGTGGCTCAGGGCTAAAGAATCTACCCGTCAATGCAGGAAACACAGGTTCTATCCCTGAGCTGAAGATCCGCTAAAGAAGGAAATGGCAACCCACTCTAGTATTCTTGCCTGGGAAATCCCATGGACAGAGAATGCTGGTGGACTGCAGTTCATGGGGTCAAAAAAGAGACACAACTTAGCAACTAGACAACAACAACAACAACAACAATTATATGGTTGCCCTAATGTACTCTGTGTTTCCTGACAAGTAGGATACTGACAGATTTCACATTCTCTGACTCCCCATCTAGTGTTTGTTACTCTAAATCTGTGTGCTTGCGTGAAAGAAGCCATATTGATCAACGATCTTGGGTCTTTTGATCAGGAAGATAATTCCTGTCTCAAAGCAGTTTTCTTCTTTGAGAAGAATGCTAGGATATTTCATGGAGGAAATTGAAGAACCTGATTATCTGCTTGCTCTATTGGCCCAAATTGTTCTTTCTAGGGCCATAAACCAGTTATTAAACAAATTAACAAGCAAATTTTTATTTTTCAAGTTTATTGAGGTATAATTGCAAAACTAAGTTGTAGTGTGTTTAAAGTGTGAGGATTTGATCCATGTATACATTGTGAAAGGAGTTCTACTATAAAGCTAATTAACACCTTCATTACCTCACATAGTTATTTATTTTTTGGTGAGAAAGCTCAAGATCTACTCTCAGCCAATTTCAGTTATACCATAAATTGTTATCAACCATAGTCACCATGCAACACATAAGATCCTTAGAACTTAACTCATTTTATAACTGAAAGTTTGTAGCCTTTTACCAACTTCACCTCATCTCCCTCAACTCCCAGCCCTTGGAAACTACCATTCTACTCTTTGTTGTTGTTGTTGTTGTTTTCTTTTTAGATTCTACATATAAGTGATACCATGCAGTATCTGTCTTTCTTCCGTCTGGATTATTTCATTTATCATAATGCCTTCCAGGTTCATCTGTGTTGCAAGGGGGAGGATTTCCTTCTTGTTGAGGTCTTAATAATATTGCATGTATATATTATACACACACACATATATATACAGACATTTGGGTTTACCTCGGCTATTGTGAATAATGCTGCAACGAACATGGGAATACAGATAGTGATATTGTTTTCTTAGGATATATATCTAGAAGTGGAATTGTTGGGTCATATGGTAGTTCTGTTTTTTAATTTATTGGGAAACTGCTTTAATATTTTCCATAGTGGCTGTTGTACTATTTTACATTTCTGCCAACAGTGTACAAGGGTTTCCTTTTTTCTATATATTTACCAACTTCTGTTGTCTTCTTTTATAAAAGCCATCAGGCTATGAGGTGATATCTTATTGCGGTTTTGATTTGTATTTCCCTGATGATTAGTGATGCTGAGTTTCTTTCCATATGCCAATTGAACACTTGTATGTCTTCTTTGGGAAAATGTCTATTCAGGTCCTTTGCCCATTTTGAAATTAAATTATTTGATTTCTTTTGCTATTGACCTGTTATGAGTTCCTTTTATGTTTTGGATATTACAAAAGCCATTTTTGACAACCCCACAGCTAACTGCATGCTCAACAGTGAAAAGCTAAAGGTTTTTCTTCTAAGATCAGAAAGATAAGGATGCCTATTCTTATCACTTCTATTTAACATAATACCAGAAGTCCTAGTCAGAGCAATTAGGGAAGAAAGAGAAATGGCATCCAAATCAGAAATGGAAGAATTAAAATTGCCTCTGTTTGCAGATGACATGGTCTTATATATTGAAAAAAACCCTAAATATTCCATAAAAACTGTTAGAATTGATAAATGCTTTCAGTAAAGCTGCTGAGTACAAAAATTTATATGTAAAAATCAATGTTACTAATTAGCATCCTTTTGTTTCAGCTTGAAGAACTCCTTTAAACATTTCTTGTAAGGCCAATCTAGTGGTAATTAACTCCTTCAGCTTTTGTCTCTGAAATCTTTATCTCTTCTGTAATTCTGAGGGATCAGTTTGCTGGGTAGAATATTCTTGGTTGGCAGCATTTTCAATATGTCATCCCAGTCTCTCCTGGTCTACAAAGTTTCTGCTGAAAAATCCAATGATAGTTGTATGGATGTTTTTTACCTCCTTGATACTTCTGATGTGTGTAGGCTAACTGGAAGTCTGACCTTCAGGCAGCAGCTAGAAAAGTTAGGACTTTAGCTATGCAGTCTAGGCCCTATCAGGAAAAAACCAAGACCTGGGTGGCTTTGCTTACTCTGTGCTAAGTCAGATGGAAAAGTCACCACAAGAGCTTGTGCACCCGTATAGAACTGCCTACTTATTTTGTGTGGTCTTGGGGACCTGGTGAATACTGAGCCCTGTCAGTTTCCAGAACCAGGTGACTTGGGAGCCAGTTCCTCAAGCAGTCATAACAATTGGATGCTAGATGTGTGGACAAACTCCTTCCAGGAAGAAGCTAGAGACTTGGTTTTACTGGGGAATGAGCCAGGGGAGATGGTGTGGGATGTGCCTGCTGCTCTCTCAGGCTCCTGGGAGGATCCTAGTTGACTTCATGCAGGCTGAATAGAAGAAGCTGGATCCTCAGACAACATGTGGCTGGGAAAGTATGCAGTCAGATTCCTTTCAAGAAGACACTGAAAGATGAGTATTCTTGTCTGCTCCCTCCATACTGAGCCTGGAGGGGATAACTGCGGAAAATGCTTGCTGCCCATTCAAAAACTGCTGTTTTGTTTTGTTTTATATAGTCCTGTGAGACTCATGGATGATGAGTTCCACTGACTCTCAGAGCTAGATAATTTGAGGTGCCATCTCTCAGCAGCCATAAAAAAAGTTGTAGCTCTAGATGTATGTACAAGCTCCTTCCAGGGAGAAGCTGGCAACTTGCTTTTATTGTCTGAGCAACTCAGAAGGAGAATGTAGGAGAAGTGTCCCCTGGCACTGATAGGCTTCTGGGAGGATGCCAGCCAGCACCCAGATGTAGCAGCAGCTGGAAAAGCATGCGGTCAGACTCCTTCCATGGAGAGAGTGGGAGATGGGCATTTTTGCCTGACCTCTCTGTGTTAAGTCTGGGGATCTAGCCACTGGAAGTGCTCACATGCCTATTTAAAACTGCTGCTTTGTTTACTATGGTCCTGTGGGACTTGTGTATGCCATGTTTGGTCAGCTTTTAGAGACAGGTGATTTAAGTACCTGTCCCAGTGTGGCAGCTGTAAAAGTCGGGGTACGAGATATGGGTCCGAACCGTTCTCTCTGCTTAGAGAAGCTGGTAGTTGAGGGTCCTCTCCTGATTGTAATACATTGTGCCAGGGGTGGGCATTATGGCAAGAGTGTGTTTCAACCTTTCCTGCCCATTTGGTTGTATTAGTCTCCCAGTGTGTTGTAGTCACTCACCTAGTTTCTGCATCTCTCTTGGGGGGAATTAATCCATGTGTAGCTGTATGTTTGTTGCATCCATGGGAGGAGGGAAAGTTAGGAGCCTCTTACCTAGCCTTCTTGGTGATGTCCACAATGTGACATTCTTAAGGGGCTTTTGGGCTGCTCAGACAATCCTCTTGTCTGAGCATCTCCACTTGAATCTTGCCACACACATTTAGTTTTAAATTGGCTTTAAGGAGAAACATCTAGAATGAAATCTAACTACATAGACCCAAATCACCCCAAGAGCTAAAGGAATCTAAAACATACAACAGGTACTGCTTTCATAAAGAGTAATAGAAAAAAAAAAGCCTTAACAGGTAAGTAACAACTTTCAAACAAATAGCAGGTGATCATGCTTTTGTTAAATGATAGACAACTGCATCATCTCTAAGTGTCTTACAGTATTCCAGAATGACCTGGACCATAAGCAAGGTGGTGAGTTCTTAAAATATATATATGACTTTGCTGAGTGCATTTAAAATTTGCTTTAATGAGGGAGCAGTTATCATTTCCTAGACCAGAGGACATTTCTGGTATATACCCCCAAGAATGCAGATAGTTAAGCCTGATACAGAATGACAAACTCCATGAGCCTATGCAGGCTTAGAGCCTTACAAGTATGTATTTCATGAACAGTATGGAGAATGTGATCAGGCACTTTAAAAAACATCAGTTATTAAACTTCTATAAATATGACACAGAGGAAAAAAGACTGGTCTTGACCATTAGCATTAGTGTGAGCTGCACTAAACCCAATCTGAGAAAAATCCCAGAAGTTTAATCAAGAATGTATTGAAATATTTCAACAATCGAATTAAGGACACAACTATGAAACCTTTTCTTTTGGGTACATTTAATTCAGAATTATTAACCCTATTTTTCTGGATAGTGTTGAGAAACCACTCAATCTTGGATGTGCTTGTATAAATCTGAATTTCCAACTCAGATCTTTTTCTTTTTTGACACTTACTTTAGATGGATTACTTAAACATACCCACATGAAACTATTTCTTAGCTCAAGTCCTGCTGAATACCAGTGTCCCATGAGATTAATTCAGTGAGTCTTCTGAAACAAAACAAAACATAAAACCAAAAGCTGATTCCATGGTTGAATAAATTGGGAAATGCTTACATGTTCCTGCTTCACTGCAGGATCATATGAAAGATTTAACATCCTATGTAAATAAAGACTTACTGAAGGAGTTGAGGTCCAATTTGCAGTTTTATTCAAACTTATTTGATCACTGATCCCTACCCCCCCCCATAAACCCTTGCTCTTTTTGGCTAAACATCTATCCCTTTATGCAGAGATACTTCCTTTCCACAGAATATGGTTTAGAAATTGCTAATATTGAAGATAGCAAATGACTGACAGGAGGTCAGGAATCTTTATGTATTTTTGTGTTGTTTGAGTTTCCAGAAGAAGAAATGTTTCCTCTTGCGTTAATGAAGGGAATGAATGCACAGCATGTTTTCCTAGCACAGATGGCCAATTTGAGGTGCTCCAGCAAACAACTTTGTGTCCCTAATAAGCACAAAGTATTTTTACCCTCAGCTTATAGTAAAACCTCACACAACATGAAATTGATAAGCAGTTCAAAAATAATGTCTCCTATCCTTTTAAAATTAGATTCATAAAAACCTGAGGAACCATTGCAATTACTGCCAAAATGTTTCAGAGGGCGCTAGGTTAATAGAAGCTGGAGAGAAGTGTAAAGGAGGTAGATGCTCGTCACCAAAGATAGGACTCTATTTGCTATGAGGATTTATAGGGGCAGCACTTTTGTTATTGGGTATTCATTTTGAAATTGGAATTGTATTTGTTGAATTTTAATCATAAGCAGGAAAATACATCTTCCTGAATGTAAGAAAACACATTAGCTAATTTGGACCATAATTGTAAAAGTTGCCCTTAGCATGTGGCATGCAATCATAGGAACACTAACTTTATGATACATTATTTTTCTTTGGTGAAATTTTTCTTTAAAACCTGTTGGGTTTAGCAACGGAGAGGAAGGGGATGAAGGTCAAGACCTGGTCGTTTTGCAGATGATTACAAGACACACATATACAAACGTGCACACTGATTCATTAAACTTTAACCTATATTTTATCCAGTAGGAATGTTTGCTACTAGAAATAATTCTACTTGCATCTTAATCTTGCTTCCTCAATGAGTATGTTAAGTGTTTTGTTAAGTCTACCTTTAAAAACATCATAAATATATTAAATAGCAGTTCTGTAGTTGAAAGCGCTCACTTAATTCAACAAATACTTGTGTGTATTCCTACTGTTGGCAAAGCTTCAGTGAACACATTATGAATAAGATCATCTTTAATCTCAAGGAATTTATGATGTTTTGAAGGGAGATGATAAGAAAAGTACGAATAGCAACAAAACAGGTTACAGTAGTAGTTTATGTAGGATTGAAAGGAAGTCCATCAAGCAATAAGGAAAAGCTTTACACAGAAAGTGGCTCTTGAGATGGACATTAAAGGTTGAAGTCAGACTTTGAGAGGTATGATTGGTAGGCAGAAGATAACAAACAGTGCATAGAATTGGAATAATTTGTGAGTGAGGAAAAGCCAGTCACCAAGTTTAGCAAGCATTGCATGGAGTAAGTGTTGAAGAGTAATGGGAAATAGAGCTAGGAAAGCAAACTGTGAAGTATTTGTATCAGTCAGCTTGTGTGTGTGTGCGCTCATTTGTGTCTGACTCTTTGCAACCTCATGGACTATAGCCCACCCGGCTCTGTCCATGGGATTTTCCAGGCAAGAATACTGGAGTGAGTTGCCATTTCCTACTCCAGAGGATCTTCCCAAATCAGGGATTGAACCTGTGTTTCTTGCATCTCCTGCACTGGTAGGTGGCTTCTTTATCAGTCAGCTTAACAAAGTTAGATGTGGTAACAAAGGACTCCAAATCACAGCAATGAAGCAAGCTTATTTTTCATTTACATCAGTTTTCCACTGTGGGTTGCCCATAGCTCTGCTCCTTGCATCTTTGTGCTGGGTCCCAGCTGAGAAAGCAGCCCTTATATGGAGTATATTGGTTCTAGCTGAGGGAAAGAGAGTATGGCAGAACTCTACAACAGTGCTCCCAATGCCTGCCTGAAAGAGGCATGTGTTACTTCATACGTTCATTGGCCAAAGCACAGCATATGGCCAAGCTTGCCATCACTAGGGTAGGGACATATAATCCACCTACAGGAAGGGACAGCAGATATTTTGAACAATTTACCAAAGGCTTAAAAGTCAAGAATGGGTCTTTTAGACTTAATTCTTTAAATGGTTAGGAGGTCTGGCAAGTTTCTAGATAAGAGTGTATAGTTTGATTTTTAAAAAATCAGGGCATTTTTTGAATTGCTCCCACATGTATGCGTGTGCATGTGTGTAGGTGTGTGTGTACACATAAAAATTCATTCTCTGGGTACTTGCTTGTTATAAAGGTGGGTTCTGGGATTCCAGAAGGTCTGATTCAGAGGGCCAGTAATCTGCATTTCTTGTTAATCTTTTATTCTTTATTATTATTTTTAAATTTTTGATTGGAGAAGGCTCTTGAGAGTCTCCTGGACAGCAAAGAGATCAAACAAGTCAAACCTAAAGGAAAGCAACCTGAATATTCACTGGAAGGACTGATGCTGAAGCTCCAATACTTTGGCTACCTGATGTGAAGAGCCAACTCACTGGGAAAGACCCTGATGCTGGGAAAGATTGAGGGCAGGAGGAGAAGGGGGCGACAGAGGATGAGATGGTTGGATGGCATCACTGACTCAACGGACATGAGTTTGAGCAAACTCCAGGAGATAGTGCCATTCCCAGGACAAGGAAGCCTGGTGTGCTGCAGTCCATGGGGTTGCAAACTGTTGGATGCGACTGAACAACAATACTTGCTTTACAACGTTGTGTCAGTTTCTGTTGTACAGCAAAGTGAATCAGTTATACATATACATATATCCCTGCTTTTTTGGATTTCCTTCCCATTCAGATCATCATGGAGCTTTGAGTAGGGTTGAGTAAGGTTCCCTGTGCTATACAGTCAATTCTCATTGTGTGCGTGTTCAGTTGTGTCCGACTCTTTGCTATCTCATGGACTGTAGCCCACCAGCCTCCCCTTTCCATGGAGTTTTCCAGGCAAGGAATAGTGGAGTTGGTTGCCATTTCCTACCCCAGGGGATCTTCCTGGCCCAGTGATTGAACCTTCATTTCCTGTGTCTCCTGCTTTGGCAGGTGAATTCTTTACCACTGAGCCACCTGGGAAGCCCCCAGTTTCTCTTTAGTTACCTATTTTGTACATTTAGTGTATATATGTCAGTCCTACTCATCCAATTCATTCCACCTTCCCTTTTCCCCCTTGTTATTCATATGTTTATTCTCTACATCTGTGTCTCTATTCTGCTGTATAAATAAGAACATCTATACCAATTTTGTCAGGTTCCACATAACCATCTGAGCCACCAGGGAAGCAGCTATATGCATTAATATATAGTCTTTGTTTTTCTCTTTCTGACTTACTTCACTCTCACAGTCTCCAGGAATCCCTATTTTAAACACACTGTCTGGCAAATAGTACGTAGATGGACCATGGACCAGCTTGTAAGAAACCTGGGATTGAGGAATGAGTGGGGAGAGCACAAGTGCAGACGAGGTGGGTCAGTGAGTGAGGGGATACCAGTTTGTCTGTGGGTGCAAGGCCATGATGCACATGGTACACACAGTAAGTGGCCGGTACAGCAGCAGATAGACACACTAAAAGAACTAGAAGTAGAACTACTCAAGAGGAAATAGGAAAGAGTCATGAAAGGAGCAAATCTTAGGAAGTGAGGTATCAAGGGATTTTTCTCTTCACTGAGAAAAAATGAAGCCCATAAGATGCAAGAAAGAGTTGCAAGCTAGAGGAAGGCAGAGGTTAATCTGGAGGTCACAGGAAATCCCATGTTTTCAAAGAAGCTGTTGAAGAAAAGTGTCTACTAAAACCTTCCACATAAATTTGTTTTTGCATTAGGCCAGCAGGGGTCACTATGGCAGCACATATGCTGATGTTAATAGTTGGTCTCAGCTTTCTAGACACCCCCCTGCCCCCACAACACCAGTTTTTAGTGAATAGGATTCTTAAAAAAAAAAATTATTTTTATTTAAGCTTTTTATTTTGTATTGGGGTATAGCCAATTTAACAGTGTTGTGCTAGTTTCAGGTGAACAGCGAAGGGATTCAGTCGTACATATACATGTTTCCATTCTCCCCGGTTCCCCTTCCCTTTAATAAGATTCTTAGCCCAACCTATAGTGCAGTCTTTTGGGAGCTTCATTTATTACTTTTATAGCTATGAACCTTCACAGAAGGAACTTTTAAAGTTTCTCTTTAATTATTAAGTCATCTAGGTTTTTTTTTTTTTTAAGCTGCCAATTCTCATAGTCAAAAAGAAATTAATTCTGTAGAGCTTAAGGGAATTATTACCCATTTATTAACTTCACTTGAGGCATGCTGCTGCTGCTAAGTCGCTTCAGTCGTGTCCGACTCTGTGCGACCCCATAGACGGCAGCCCACCAGGCTCCGCCATCCCTGGGATTCTCCAGGCAAGAACACTGGAGTGGGTTGCTATCACCTTCTCTGCACTTGAGGCATACAGTGGAGATTAGAAGAGAGAGGAGAAAAGACAAAGGAAAGAGAAAAGTGCATTTGTAGCATGACTCCTAGAAGGGGAATCTCTGGGTTACAGGATTCTTTATACTTTTTGTTAGATGGTATCTGATTGCCTTCCAGGGACTGCCAATTTATTTTTTTCACTAATAGTGCAAGGATCTTATTTCTTTATATCTCTGAAGACCTGCTGTATAAACAAGCTTTTTAATATTTGCCACTCTGACAGAGGAAATATGAAGTGTGGGGGTAGTTTTAAGATGCATTTTTCTCTTGTGGGAGGAGAGATTTTTCACATTTTAATCTGATTTTTACATTTTTTAAATGCCCTGTATTTTCATGTCTTGTCCCCAATGTATTACTGTTCTTCCACTTATTGATTTGTAGAAACTCTTTTTATGAGATAAAAAGATTTAGCTGACAGTAAAATAAATAGTGCTTTTCTATAAATAATGATGAATGATTTTCAAAGCATTCCCTGCCCATACCTGCTCACTTGATTCACTAATCATATAACTTGTTAACAAAACAAGTTGTGTGTCTAAGACTACTGTGTTTTTTTCTAATTTCTGACTGCATCATACAGGCAGACCCTCAGTAGTGAAAGTATGGAATACTAACCACTGGACTGCTGGGGAGTCCTAAAACTACTGTTTTAAAGCACCTTTGGGTAGTCTGTAGAATTGTTTTCCTGAAGACCAGCCCATTTTTTTCATTTTATAGTTTATTTTAATATGGAGAAAAGCCAAGAGTTAAATGGTGACAAATCAGATGAAAATGCTGGTTGGCACATTTTTGCTGGTTGAACATTTCCCAGTGGCTGGTGGTGCTCTCAGATTCCCAGTGCTTCAAATGGAGCATTTTCAGGAAATGTCTTGGATGTGCTGGACCCACGGTGATGACTGTCGAGATTCAGCAGGCCCTCCAGTATATAATCATGAAAGCCTGACTTTTGATATCCTGCCATGTCAGGTAACTAGATTCCTTCGTAATTAGATTATGTTATTTTATAGCAGCTTGAGATACAATTTATATGCCACCCAATCTACTCATTTGAAGTCCACAATTCAGTGGTTTTTATTCACAGAGCTGTGCAACTATCACCATAGTCAATTTTAGAATTTTTCATCCATCCCTTTGATGTTACCCTCCCATTCCCCTGACCTCCCTATCCTAATCAATCACAAATCTACTTTCCATCTTTATATGTTTGCCTATTCAGGGCATTTCATATAAATGGAATCATAATATGTGGTGTGACTGGCTTCTTTCACTTAAGACAATGTTTTCAAGATTCATCTCTGTCATGGTGTGTATCTGTACTTCATTCTTTTCTTTGGCCAAAATGATATTCCATTGTGTAGAAATGCTACATTGTGTTTATCTGTTAAGCAATTGATGGACATTTGGGTTGTTCCATCTTTTGGTTACTATGAATAACACTACTATGAATATTCGTGCATAAGTTTTAGTGTGGGCATAGGCTTTCATTTCTCTTGGGTATATTCCTAAAAAGTAGAATTGTTGAGTCAAATGGTAAGTCTGTGTTTAATGTTTGAAGACCTGCCTGACTGTTTTCTACTGTGGCTGCACCATTTTACATTTTGACCAGTAATGTATAAGTGTTTCAATTTCTCTACATCCTCAACAGCACTTGTTTTTCTTCTTTCCTCCCCTCCTCCCCATTATAGCCATGTTACTAGGTTGAACTGCTATCTTATTGTGAGGCGTTTTTGTTGTTTTTAGGGTCTATGCTTTAATATTTTTTTTTATTGTGGCAAAACATATATAAGATAAAATTTGCCATTGCAACCATTTTCAGTATACATTTCAGGGGCAAAATTGTATTCAGTTATTGTGCATGATTGTGGCTTTGATTTGCATTTCCCTAATAACAAATGATGTTGAGCATCTTTCCTTGTGCTTGTCGGTCATTTGTATATTTTCTTCAGAGAATTATCTATATAAGTTTTTTACTCATTTTTAAATTGTGTTATTTGTTTTGTTGCTGAATTGTAACTATTCTTTATATATTTTGCGTAATGGATTTTTATCAGATATGAGTGCTAAGTTGCTTCAGTCATGTCCTATTCTGTGACCCCATGGACTGTAGCCAGCCAGGCTCCTCTGTCCATGGGATTTCTCAGGCAAGGATACGGGAGTGGGTTGCCATTTCCTTCTCCAGAGGATCTTCCCAACCCATGGATCGAACATCTCCTGCATTGGCAGGTTGGTTCTTTACCACTAGCACCACCTGGGAAGCCCCCTCAAGTGGTTGGCAAATATTGTCTCCCATTCTGTGAGTTTTCTTGTAACGTTTTTGATAGTTTTTTCTGATGCAGAAGAGTTTTAAATTTTGATGAAGTTTGATTTATCTATTTTTTTCTTTTGTGGCTTGTGTTTCTAGTATCATATCTAGGAATTCATTGCCAAATCTAAGGTCATGAAGATTTACCTCATGTGTTCTTCCAAGAGTTCTATAGTTTGGTTCTTATGTTCAGGTCTTTATTACATTTTGAGTTAATTTTTTAAAGATTTATTTCTTTATGGCTGTGCTGGGTCTTCTTTGCTGAGACCTGGCTTTCTCTGGTTGTAGTGAGCAGGGGTTACTCGTTGTTGTGTGTGAGGGCTTCTTATTGTGGTGGTTTCTCTTGTTGCAGAGCACAGGCTCTAACATTTTGAGTTAATTTTTTTGTGTGTGTTTAGTGTGATGTAAGGGCATATAATTTTTAAAAATTCTATGTTATATGTTAAAGAAATAAGGCAATTTCTATGAAAAGCAATTTGGCAATGTCTATTACAAATGCATATTCTTCCCAGTTCTACTTCTAGGAATTTATCCTACAGAAACACCTGAAGGATATATGTATAAGGTTATTCATTGAACCTTTTTTAAAAAATGCAAAGCCTCAAGACTAACCCAAATGTCCAGCAACAGAGACTGTTATATAAATTGTGGAACAAATAGAATATTATGAGGTCATGAAAGAGAATGAAGGAAGCTCTTTACTGACAATTTGGATTCTCCGAAAAAATAGTATTTGTTGAGAAAAAGCAAGGTTTAGAACAGAATATCTTGTGTGTGTAAAAAATTGGGATAAGTATCTATGTGCATATTCCTAATATACATAGAAAGAAACTCTGCAAGTTTTCATAAAAATAAAAAATAGTAGATTCCTGCAGTCAAGGTGGACATTGGGTCCATAGGCAAGTGAGGGAGACTTATTCCTATTACATTGGATTTACTGTTAAAAGATGGAAATGTATTGCCAAACAATTGGATAAATATAAGTATATAGAAAGCACCTTCTGAAGAAAAGGGGGATGGGGTGAGAAAGCCACATTGTCCTAAGTATAGCATATAGTTTCATGCAGTTGAAACACAGGCATTTTCTAACCTGTTTTTTTTTGTGACTACTAACATATTAAATACGGTCAAACTGTTGCTGATTAAGGTAAGACTTGTGGTCTGTGGCCATTAAACTAGCACCATACTGGTCCCCAAGATGCTGAACTAAAAACTCTGACCTCATTCACACAGTAACGAGCCAACATCACACAAAAGGTTTACATGTCGAGGACTCCAAAGAGAAAAGCTGTCTGGAACCTCTGTCACTGAAAGAACACAAACCTATATGAATACACAGCATCATTGTTTTACCATTAAGGACCTTGACGCTAAACTACTTACATTCATGTCATCAGGCAATGTGTGGTGGGTGCCCTTGAAAAGCATAACCCTCCCTACCACATTCATGTCTGTCCTTTAGCCTGGAGAAATCAGAGATAAAAACCTCATCTCTGAAGTTCCAGCCATGAAATTAACAGACCATTGCTCCTTGAAAGAAAAGCTATGGCCAACCTAGACAGCATATTAAAAAACAGAGATATTACTTTGCCAACAAAGGTCCATCTAGTCAAAGCTATGGTTTTTCCAATAGTCATGTATGGATGTGAGAGTTGGCCTATAGAGAAAACTGAGCGCTGAAGAAATGACGCTTTTAAACTGTGGTGTTGGAGAAGACTCTTGAGAGTCCCTTGGCCTGCAAGAAGATGAAACCAGTCAATCCTAAAGGGAATCAGTCCTGAATATTCATTGGAAGGACTGATGCTGAAGCTGAAACCTCAATACTTGGGCCACCTGATGTGAAGAACTGACTCATGGAAAAGACCCTGATGCTGGGAAAGGTTGAAGGCAGGAGGAGAAGGGGACGACAGAGGATGAGATGGTTAGATGGAATCACCGACTCGATGGACATGAGTATGAGCAAGCTCCAGGAATTGGTGACGGACAGGGAAGCCTGACGTGCTGCAGTCCATGGGGTCACAAAGAATTGAACATGACTGAGAGGCTGAACTGAACTGAACTGAGATTCTACCCAGATTGATTCTAATGGCAATTTTGGAGGACTTGCTCTTTTAAAAAAAAAAATTATTTTGTATTGGAATATACCTGATTACCTGATAAAAAATGTTGTGACAGTTTCAGGTGAACAGCGAAGGGACACAGCCATTTATACACATGTATCCATTCTCCCCCAAACTCCCCTTCCATCCAGGCCACCACACAACACTGAGCAGAACTCCACGTGCTGAACAGTAGGTCTTTGTTGGTTATACATTTTAAACATAGCAGTGTGTATATGTTCATCCCAAACTTCCCAACTATCTCTTCCCCCCACCCCACAGCAACCACAAATTCATTGGAGAGCTTGCTCTTGTCTTTAAATGTTTCTAAAATTGTCTCTTGGCAATTTTTTCTCAGCTCTTTGAAAAACAGTTGTGGTCGTATTCTGTTTTTGCTGAAAGAGTGCTCTCCTCTTCAATGTGGAATTCTCCATTGAAAATACATTTCCCCTTTCTGACTCTTGTGGTTAGTACTGCAACAGGAGCAAAACTGGTCTCAGACACATGAACTTGAAGCAAGAAACCCCAGAACACACAGTGGTACCCATGTGCCTTTTAATTCTTTCAATGTGTAGTAGACCAGATGGCCTGTGGTCTCATGTGATTGTGAGAGATTCTGAAAACTGGATTGGCATTCTGGGAACAAATGTCATACATGCAAAAGTTGGAGGTGCATAGTGTAAAGAAGGGGTGAGCCAAATTCCTTCCATTTTTATTCTCCTTTGAGTATGAACCAAAAATATCAACTTTGTAAATGGGAAATGATGAAAAATCACAGTCCTCAGAGAAGTGGTTGGGGAAAAGGGGGGCAGATCTGTAAAATAAAATCAAACTTGAGAAAGCAAAATAACTCCAGCAAAATGAAAGAAACTGATCTTAGAGATATAGTAAAAATATATTATAAATATAAAGCATTATATTTATAATAAAATACCACACAGTTCTTTTCTAACTCTGGACAGAGAGACATCTTTAAAGAGACAAACTCCAGAATAAACCCGAGTCATCAGAAAAGCTTTCAACAAATGAATGGCTTCTTTCAAAGACCCAGGATGAATGAGCTCAACTGTAACCAGCAACTAAGAGGAAAGCTGTCTATCTAAGTGCAAAGATGCAGACCTTTTCATGCTGAAAGTTCTAGGTACTGTTCATCCCTGCTCAGGTGGCAGCGAGGTGGAAGGACAAGTGGGAGACTTTGAAGTCTTAGCTTGCTATAACTAGAAGTCCTTTTTCTTCTCCAATGTTGCAGGAAATATGAAGGGAAAGAGACCCGCTGTGAGTTGGGAGGTCCCACCTGAAAATCAGGAGTGAGCTTTGGACAGAAACGAGGCATGTAATCCCACTGTGTTGTTCCCATCTTATGGTTGACTTAAGACCCCACAGGCATCATTTCTACTTCAACTGGAAGTAGAGTTGGACTTTTACTTTATTGTTTAAAAAAGGGTCATTCATTATACTTTCAGATTGGTATCACTTTTACTAACTGCATTTCAACCTTTGTGTTTGAAACTTGGAGGCAATTGAAAGCATTTTGTCACCTCCTCTCTCCATGTGTGTGTGCTTAGTCACTCAGTCATGTCTGACTCTGCGACCCCATGGACTGTAGCCCGCCAGGGTTCTCTGTCCATGGGTTTCCCAGATAAGAATACTGGAGTGGGTTGCCATTTCCTCCTCCAGGGGATCTTCCCAACCCAGGGACTGAAACTATATCTCCTGTGTCTCTTGAATTGCTGGTGTATTCTTTACCCACTGAGCCATTGGGGAAGCCCCTATCTCCATAAGTCACTAAAATGTAGCCAGTTTTATCTTGGTGGAGTTAGGCTTTTATTTTCATTTTTGCAGAGGGCTTAAGAGGGAAATGGAAGGACTCTTGTTTAACCTTCTCAGTGCAGGCTTCTTCTTATCTTTCATAAGTAAACCACCAGCCTCTTTCTAAAAATCTCCAGAGTTGTGAGCTCACCTCTGCCAAAGGAAGTCCAATTCATTGTTGGGTAACTCTCTGGTTCAATGCAGTTCCTTGCATTTCACTGATATTTGCTTCCTTGGTGTTCCCCCATTGAGCAAGTCCAGTTCCTTCTTCTCATGATGGCCCTTCAGATGGGAAAGACAGTTCTCATCTTTTGAACACCCTGTGAGCTATTTACAGTCTAGGCAAGTGGTCCTTTTCCTGAGATTGTGGCCCTATCTGCCACACTGGTCTTCAAGCTGTCAGTCTCACCTGCAGTTAAAGTCTTGCACCTTGCTTCTGGGCTTCCCTGGTAGTTCAGCTGGTAAAGAATCCACTTACTTCTAGATTTATCCAAAAGCAGCTTTACTTTTATCAATCACTTGTTGAAAAATAAGCACAAGGTCCCTGCTCTATTAAAAC
Source organism: Okapia johnstoni (assembly GCA_024291935.2). Taxonomy (NCBI): domain Eukaryota; kingdom Metazoa; phylum Chordata; class Mammalia; order Artiodactyla; family Giraffidae; genus Okapia; species Okapia johnstoni. The sequence goes on along the minus strand of CM044319.1, from coordinate 40,531,043 downwards.
CAATTTCAGGCCAAGGTTTTTTTCCCCAGCCAGCCCTCATTGGTCTATAAAACCTCATGATTCTGTCTCTCAACAAGGTTATTCTGCTCTGGTGAGGCCAACCTGAGCAGTGGTTCCCCAACTCTGCTATCTGTGCTTTTGACCTGAGGCTTCCTGGTGGTTTGTTATCCAGCAAGCTTCAAATTGGCTTCTCCCAGATCATAATTCTGTGTGGCCTTAAGGTTTTACCTTTTCTATAAACCCCATCCGGGACAACACTGGTTTACAACAATTGTGACATGTATTTTGAATTCTTTCTCATAAGCGAACATCTCCGATAAGGTCCTCTGGGAAACAAACTTTGAAATGGAGATTTGTGTTTAGGAAGTTAATGGGGAATATTCTCAGATTGGGAGGAAGTAAGGGAAGAAAGATCAGACAGAGGATAAATTTTAAGATAGAGGGAAAATTTGAACTGTGATGCAGTGTCAACAGAGGCTTTAGCCAAATCATGGAGCTAGGGTGGGCCTGCCCCCGTTCCAAGGCACAGTCACTCTTTTTTTTTCCTGTCTGGACCAATCACTGAATGTAAGCTGTCCCAGAAAGAATCATAAGCCAAGCAGACAGCTTCATTCTACTGAGAACAATTTCTGGGAAGGGTCTCTGAGTCCTTAAGAAGCCATACTCCAGGAACTGGGAAATGAGTGCCCCAGCCCTGAGGCAGAATTTAGGTGACAATCCATAACATCATAATTAATAACATCCTAGTTTGCACTTGCCCAGATACACATGAGTTGTGGTGGTTGCAAAGTACCCCCTGGTAAGAACCACCATTTAGCCCTTTGGGGGTGGCTCTAGGGTTGAGGATTGGGATGTTCATAACTTAACATAGCAGTGCCTACTGAGAGGGGACTGGCGGATTGGGTCATAATAGCTAAAGAGAGTTAAAAATGTCATCAATATTGTATGCAGTGTGGATGAACTTTTTGCCTTAAAAATTAGGAAATTTCTATAACTTGATTGTAAGAAAAAAAATGTGTGAATAAAATTCAATAGATTCCAGACTTTGGAGAGTTAATTCATTTAATTTTATTGATAGTATTACTGTGTATATTTATTGACAAGCTACATACAGAAAAATACACAGATCCTAAGGGCACAGCTTGATAAACTTGAGTGAATGCACTCCTCTATCCACACCAGTATTCTTGCCTGGGAAATTCCACAGACAGAGGAGCCTGGTGAACTACAGTCCGTGTGTGCATGTTAAGTTGCTTCAGTTGTGTCCGACTCTTTTCAACCCTATACACTGTACCCTGCCAGGTTCCTCTGTCCATAGATTCTCCAGGTAAGAATACTGGAGTGGGTTGCCAGCCCTCCTCCAGGGGATCTTCCCAACCCAGGGATCAAACCTGCATCTCCTGTAGCTCCTGCATAGCAGGCAGAATCTTTGCTATGAAGCCACCAGGGAAGCCCAAACCACAGTCCATGGGGTTGCAAAAAAGAGTTGGACATGACTTAGCAACTAAACAACAATCCGGTACCATATCATGAAAGACAAGTTTACCATTGCCCAGAAGTCCCCACGGGACCCTGTAGTCCCCATTCACGGAGAAGGAGAACCTCTATCAACCTCACTATGGTTAGTAAACTTGCTCTTGAGCTTTTATAAATGGATTGCATAGCATGTTATCTTCAGCGGCTGGCTTCATTTTCTCTATGTTACGTTTATGAGAGTCATCTGTGTAGTTCTGTGTAGTTGAGATCCATTCATTCTTACTATTGTATAGTATTCCATTATAAATATACCATAGTTTGTTACCAACCAGGGTTCTTGGACTCTTTAATCAATAGGAATTGATAAAAAGCCAGACAAGAAATTTAGACAAAGCTTTACTGGAACTGGTGCTGAACCAGAGGGGAGGAAATACGAGTAACAGTTACCCTTGTTCACTCCCTGAGTTGGGGAAAGAGGTCAGCTGGTCCCTTACATGGGATGTGGGTAGGGGCGTGTTTGGGGATTGGGCTAGAGGGGTGGCTTAGGTCATTCACTCACCCCTTTGGTGGTGTTGTATACAGGGGGCATGTGCAGTACCTTGCTTTTTCTCCTGACTCCTGAGAAGTAGCAATTGGATTTTTGGTCTTTTCTATAGCTTGTTCATAATTTGCCCCAGCTGGGCATGCATGCAGTTGTTTTTTGTCCTTTATAATCTCTTTGTATTCTGGTACTCAACGAGATGTTTGTGGAGGTGCCAGCACTGCAGCAATGGGTCCCAGGTCCCAGTCTGTCTCACATCCATTGTACAATACCTGGACATTTGGTTGTTTCCAGTTTGGGGTTCTTTTGAATAATGAAGCTATGCACATTCTTGTACCCGTGTGTCAGTGAAGAAGTACATACATTTCTGTTGGCCCTTTATCTAGGAATAGAACTGCTGAACCCTAGGTATACATATGATTGGTTTTCATAGATATTGCCAGTTGTCCAAAGTGGTTGTACCAATTTGTAACCGACCAGCAGTGTATGTGAGTTGTAATTGCTTCACATCCTTGCCACCATGTATTTCTATCCATTTCTTTCATTTTGGTTATTCTAATGGGTGGTCATGGTTTTAATTGGAATTTTCCTGATAACTAATGAAGCTGAGCATTCTTTTAATGTTTATTGGGCATTGCCCCCAAAAGATTGCTGAAGTCTTCTGCCTGCTTTTTTTACTGGGTTGTCTGGGCAAAGGCTTCTTTGTGGTGTGAAATCGAGAATATATACTTATTAACCTGTAAAGATGCCCATGATAGAGTAAGAGGAAAGCAAGGATTATAATGGTTATAATGCAGCTAGTTTAGTACAATCATATTTTTAATTTGGGCTTCTCAGGTGGCACAGTGGTAAAGAATCTGCCTGCCAATACAGGAGATGCAGGAGACATGGGTTCAATCCCTGGGTCAGGAAGAGCCCCTGGAGGAGGAAATAGCAGCCCACTCCAAGTACTCTTGCTGAGGAAATCCCATGGACAGAGGAGAATATTGAGCTACAGTCCATGAGGTTGCAAAGAGTTGGACATGACTAAGAACACACACATTTTAAACTTATAATTATATAAACTTGAAGGATAATACAGTAAATTATAAACCACAGCTCACTCTGGTTGGGAAGATTATAGATAATTTTAACTCTCTACAGTTACCCTTATTTGTTATTGTCTAAATTTGTTTCAATAACAAGCATGGATTACTTGTATTATCTGGAAAAACAACAAAGCTATTTTCATTGGGAAACAAACAATCAAACCGAAAGAGGAAACAAAAGATTGTCAGCATGTGCTGGCTTGGCTTAGCCATCAAATCTCTTTCCATCTGGGACATTTAGAAGCACTGAGGGAAAGTGTCCTTTCTGAGCATGCTTTGAAAGTTTGGGTTAGCAGAGAGTGTAAAAATGAAGGATAGTTTTCCCTGCCTAATAGCCATGTGCTCCCTGGCCCCCGCTGAGCCCAGGAGATGATCCTGCCATAAAGACTGGCTAATTACTTAAATTGCCTTTCTTAGTGGGAGTGAACCTTCCCAGCACCAGTGACTAAACATATCTGGTATGATTGCTGGAGTCCCTGCTGTTAGCTGGGATGAGGAAAGCACATTATTACACAGCTTAAGGGTAATGTCTTTGTTTACATTTTGCAAGGCAAACAGGGTTACTTCCAGTCTTTCAACCCAGAGTTCTACAAAAACCAGGAAGGGGAACACGTGATTCTGCCTCCCTCCCTGTCTTGTCCATTTCACTATGTCACTCATCTCACACGCTAGTAAAGTAATGCTCAAAATTCTCCAAGCCAGGCTTCAGCAATATGTGAACCGTGAACTTCAAGATGTTCAAGCTGGTTTTAGAAAAGGCAGAGGAACCTGAGATCAAATTGCCAACATTCACTGGATCATCAAAAAAGCAAGAGAGTTCCAGAAAAACATCTATTTCTGCTTTATTGACTATGCCAAAGCCTTTGACTGTGTGGATCACAATAAACTGTGGAAAATTCTGAAAGAGATGGGAATACCAGACCATCTGACCTGTCTCTTGAGAAACCTGTATGCAGGTCAGGAAGCAACAGTTAGAACTGGACATGGAACAACAGACTGGTTCCAAATAGGAAAAGGAGTACGTCAAGGCTGTATATTGTCACCCTGCTTATTTAACTTATATGCAGAGTACATCATGAGAAATGCTGGGCTAGAAGAAACACAAGCCGGAATCAAGATTGCCAGGAGAAATATCAATAACCTCAGATATGCAGATGACACCACCCTTATGGCAGACAGTGAAGAAAAACGAAAGAGCCTCTTGATGAAAGTGAAAGAGGAGGGTGAAAAAGTTGGCTTAAAGCTCAACGTTCAGAAAACTAAGATCATGGCATCTGGTCCCATCACTTCATGGGAAATAGATGGGGAAACAATGGAAACAGTGTCAGACTTTATTTTTGGGGGCTCCAAAATCACTGCAGATGGTGACTGCAGCCATGAAATTAAAAGACGCTTACTCCTTGGAAGGAAGGTTATGACCAACCTAGATAGAATATTTAAAAGCAGAGACATTACTTTGCCAACAAAGGTCTGTCTAGTCAAGGCTATGGTTTTTCCAGTGGTCATGTATGGATGTGAGAGTTGGACAGTGAAGAAAGCTGAGTGCCGAAGAATTGATGCTTTTGAACTGTGGTGTTGGAGAAGACTTTTGAGAGTCCCTTGGACTGCAAGGAGATCCAATCGATCCATCCTAAAGGAGATCAGTCCTGGGTGTTCATTGGAAGGACTGATGCTGAAGCTGAAACTCCAATACTTTGGCCACCTCATGCGAAGGGTTGACTCATTGGAAAAGACCCTGATGCTGGGAAGGATTGGGGGCAGGAGGAGAAGGGGACGACAGAGGATGATATGGTTGGATGGCATCACCGACTCGATGGACATGGGTTTGGGTAAACTCCGGGAGTTGGTGATAGACAGGGAGACCTGGCGTGCTGTGATTCATGGGGTCTCAAAGAGTTGGACATGACTGAGCGACTGAACTGAACTGAACTAACCCATAAACCAAAAAAGTAATGTCAAACCAACCCACCCACTAGTACACAGCTTTAAAAAAATTTTTGAAGCAATTTCAAATTTATAAAAAAGTTGCAGTACTCCTCTGGTGGTCCAGTGGTTAAGCATCTGCTTTCCAATGCAGGGGATGTGGGTTCAGTTCCTGGTGGGGGAACTATGATCCCACATGCCATGGAGCAATGAAACCCATGCATCACAACTAGAGAAAGCCTTCATGCCACCACAAAGACCTAGCAAAGCTAACAACAACAACAAAAAAATTGCAAGTATAGTACAAAATTTTTTTTCATTTTTTTCCCCTCAACAATTTGAGAATAAGTTGCCCACAAGATTCTCCATCATTGCAAATATTTTAGTGACTGCCAAGAAGGGCCTCCTCCCACATAACCACGATACACACATTAAAACTGGGAAATTAACACTGATATGTTACCACCATCCAAATTCAGGTTTTTTCAGTTGTTCCAATAATGTCCTTTATAGCCAAAAGCTGTGGTTAGAGAGGTACATGTTACATTTATCACTGGGTTTCTGAGGACTATGTTGAACACCTGCACCTCTTTAAGAGCTGAGCAGCTACTGGCCAGGTCTCTCTCTCTCCTTTCCCTGCCGCCCGCCCCTCTCCCCTCCTCCCAGGAGGGAGGCCACAGGCTAAACACTGGGCGCTTGCTCTGGAGGGGTGAAGATGCAAGAAGAGGACCGTGTTTCTGTCCCAGCAAACAAGGTCAGGCTCTGCAGGGGGAGTGGGGTCGAGACAGGGATGAGGTGCCAGAGAATCCTCTTGGGGCAGGGACAACCCCCAGCGAATGTCAGCCTAGCCCCACGTAAGATTCCCCATCTCCACCGTTTTTTCTTCTCTAAACACTTCTCCAAACACTCCCCCTTATCCACAGGAGATTGTTCTAAGACCCTCAGTGGATGCTGGAAACCATGCATAGGGCTGAACCCTACATATGCTATGTTTTTTCCTATAGTTACAGGCAGGTAACGTTTACACCCTCTGTTCGTGGGACAAAAATTCACCTCCAGCTGGAACACCATAGAACTGTAGGAGACTTTACGTTACTCAGAACAGCGGCATACTTTAAAACCTCTGGATTGTTTGTTTCTGGAATTTTCTATGTAATGTTGACTGCAGGTAACTGAAACTGCAGAAAGCTTAACCACAGATGAGGATGGGCTACCGGCTTCTACTGTTGTCTCTCCTTCCCCTGACCCCTCTACTTGGTTCACCCCCCGCTTTTTATTTTTGCAAACTTTCCCACCATTTTACTAAATTCCTCTCTTTCTTTGAAACTTTCTTCCCTAAGAAAACCAGGGAACTCTTAAAAGTTGTCTATGGAAAGGTGGGAAGGTGAGGAACAAAGTTTGCTCTCTATGGCTTTTTAAAATATAGTCTTTATTTTTTAAATTTACATTAATGTCTTGCCTGCACGCTCAGTCACTCAATCATGTCTGACTCTTTGCGACCCGTGAACTGTAGCACTCTAGGTTCCTCTGTCCATGGGATTCTCCAGGCTAGAATACTGGAGTGGGTTGCCATTTCCTTCTCCAGAAGATCTTCCTGACCCCGGAATCAAATCTGCATCTCCTGCATTGGCAGGTGGATTCCTTACCACTGAACCACCTGGGAGTCCCAATTAATATAAGACAATATATAATAACAACCAAACTAGACTAAAACCAGACATCCTACCTGTTAATAAGTCTACTTTAAGAAGTGAGTAAAAAGGACAAAATCTATCATGTTTTCTATCTTTATTTTATAAAAATACTGCAGTCTTGATGGATTTGTTGCCTTTGTTTCTTTGAGAGTTGACCACCACTGCATCTTTCTGGCAGGTGAGTCTCATGAAGACATAGGAAAGATTTCTCTCTTTTTTTTTAAACTATGTATGGCAGCATGTGGTATCTTAGCTCCCTGATCAGGGATGGAACCTGTGCCCTCTGCTTTGGAAGCACAGTCTTAACCACTGGGCCTCCAGAAAAATCCCCTATTTTTTCTTTTAAATTCCTTCTAACTCTTCCTCCTCAGGCTCTTTGGGAACAGGTGTTCTATACAAAATTCTGTCCTGTCCCACTTGCTGTTAATTTTCTTATGATCTCATTCAATCCTATGATTTCAACCCTGTGCATGATTTCCAAATCTACATCCTTAAAACTGACATCTCTCTGAGCTCAGGGTTACACTACTAATTGCCTGCCAAACTCAACCAAACTTCCTAGTGATGTTTTATACCCTGAGAACAACTCTGCCTACCAACTTCTGATATGTTATTTTTATCTTACTGCATCCATTCCCACATCACTTCTTTCTTCAGCACTTAATAACATATATTACTTTTTCTGTTTCTATCCTAGTGCTTTTTAAAAAACTTTAATTCATTGTAAGGTTTTCTTGAGATACAGTTCACATGCAAAAAACTCAACCAGATGTACTGTTCAATTATTTTTGCAAATTGAGAGAGTCGTGCAACTATCCAGTTTTAAGACATTTCCATCAACTCAAAAAGTTCCTTTTTATCCATTTGCAGTTATTTCTCACTCTAACCTCAGACTCAGGCAAGCAGTGACCTGCTTTAGTTCTATAGATTTGCCTTTTATAGAAATGTCATGTGAATGGAACCATACACCATGTTGTCTTTTGTGTCTGGCTGTTTCCATTTAGGATAATGACTTTGAGGTTAATCCATGTTGCAGTATCAGTAGATTGTCCTTTTTTAGTGCTAACTAGCATTTCATTCGGAGAAGGCAATGGCACCTGACTCTAGTACTCTTGCCTGGAAAATCCCACGGACGGAGGAGCCTGGTAGGCTGCAGTCCATGGGGTCGCTACGAGTCAGACACGACTGAGCGACTTCACTTTCACTTTTCCCTTTCATGCACTGGAGAAGGAAATGGCAACCCACTCCAGTATTCTTGCCTGGAGAATCCCAGGGATGGCGGAGTCTGGTGGGCTGCCGTCTATGGGGTCGCATAGAGTCGGACATGACTGAAGCGACTTAGCAGCAGCAGCAGCAGCATTTCATTATACAGATAGACCACACTTAGTGTACACACTTAGTGTATCTATTTGCCAGTGGATGGACATTTGGGTTATTTCCAGTTTTTGCTTTTTATGAATAATGCTACTTTGAATTTCACATGTAAGCCTTCCTGTAGACATATCCCTGCCTTTGTTCCTTTTCAGTAGATATTCAGAAATAGAATTGCTATATTATTTATAAAGTGTATCTTCAACTTTTTAAGAACTTTTCCAACCATTTTTCTAAGTATACCCTTTTAGAATCTTGCCAACACTTGATGTGTCAGTCTCTTGACTGTAGTTGTTGTCATAAGTGGGTAGTAATAGTATCTTATTGTGATTTTAATTTGTATTTTTCTAATGAGTAATGATATTGAGCCATTCATATGTTTTCTTGGGTGGACGTCTACTAAAGTCATTTGCATATTTTAAAATTGCCTTCTAATTATTGAACTGTAAGAATATTTTGCTTGATCTGGATACAGATCCTTTATCAGATACATGATTTACAAATATTCTTCCCATGGTTTATCTTTTTGTGTTCTTGTTGATCCCTTTTGAAGAGTGAAAGCTCTAAATTTTGTTGAAGTGCAATTTGTCAGTATTTTCTTGTATGAATCATGTTTTGGTGTCAATTCTAAGAGTTTTATGCATAACCCAAGACCGCAAAAATTTTATCCTGTGCTTTCTTTTAGATATTTTATGGTTTGACTTCTACACTGAAGCCTATAATCTGTCTATTAATTCCTGTGTCACCTGTAAGGTAAGGACTAAATTTATTATTTATAATTGTACACACCTTTGCATTATTTAGCACTGTTATTGAAAAAAGCTATCTCTTCTACAGCAATTGTCTTGGCATCTTTCTTTTTTGAAACTAAATTGTAGGGTGATATTTCTGTACTCTTTATTCTGTTTTGTTGATTAGTATGTCTATCTTTATACCAACACTATTTGATTAGTACATTTCATAATAAGTTTTGATATGAGGTAATATGAATCTTTTAATTTTGCTTTTCTTATTCAAACTTCTATTGGCATGTCTAGATCCTTGTATTTTCATATACAGTTTAGGATCAACTTTATAGTTTCTATAAAAACAGCCCTGGTCTATTTGGATAAGGATTGCATTTGAACATATAAATCAATGTGGGCGGAACTGCCATCTTAAAAATACTGAGTTTTCCAGCCTGTGAATATGATATATGTCTCCATTTATTGAAATCTTTTAAAAGCATTGTTTTGAAGTTCTCAATGTATGGGTCTTAACCCTTATTTTGTTAGTATTTTGCTAAGTGTTTTATTCTTTCTATGACTATTACAACTGGATTTTTTTTCTTATTTTCACTTTTAGATTGTTGATTGTATTCTTCAACTTTGGTAAACTTACTACTTTTAGTAGGTTTATTGTACATTCTATCAAATTTTTGACATGTTAATATTTTATGAATGCGGACAGTTTCACTTTTTCCTTTCCAGTCTGGTTGCCTTTTATTTCTTTCTGTAACCTATTCCTGGGTAAAGGCTTCAGTAGCTTTTTAAATAGAAGTGGTAAGAACAGACATCCTTGTCTTGTTCCTGATCTTAAGGGGGAAGACTTCAGTCTTTCACTATTAACTGTAACACAGTAGTAGGATTTTTTAGAAGCTCTTTATTAGGTTTAAGAAGTTCTGGATTCTGTCTACTTTGTGGAAATTTCTTTTGTTTGCTTGTGTTTTAATCATGAATGGGTGTTGAATTTTGCCAAATGTTTTTCCTATAGCTGCTGAGATGATCATGTGATTTTTTTTCATCCTTCATCCTATTAATCTGATATATAATATTAGTTGATTTTTAGATGTTAAACCAACCTTATTCTCCTGAGGTAATTCCCACTTGGTCATGTGTGTAATTAAAATATATGTATTTATGTATTTAGTTTCCTAATACTATTTTTACAACTTTCATATCAATTTTCACGAGGGATTCTGGTCTTTAGTTTTCTCTGCTCCTGATATCTTTGTGTTTGATTGATGATAATACTGGACTCATAGAATGAGTTGTGAAGTATTTGTTCTTCATTCATTGCTATGGGTTGAGTGTGTCCCTTCCTCAAATTTGTGAGCTGAAGTACCAATCACTAACACCTCAGATTTGACCTGATTTGGAGATAGGGTCTTCACAGAGGTAATCAGTGAGATTATTAGAAAGAAGGTGTAAGTGTTAGTCCCTCAGTCTTGTCTGACTCTTTGCAACCCCATGGACTGTAGCACACTAGACTCCTCAGTCCATGAAATTCTCTGGGCAAGAATACTGGAGATTATTAGGGTGGACCCTAATCTATATCATTGGTGTCCTTATAAGAAGGGGAAATTTGAACAGAGGGAAGACAGATGGTGACTGTAGCCATGAAATTAAAAGATGCTTGCTCCTTGGAAGAAAAGTTTTGACCAAACTAGATAGCATATTAAAAAACAGAGACATTACTTTGCCAACAAAGGTCTGTTTAGTCAAAGATATGGCTTTTCCAGTTGTCATGTATGGATGTGAGAGTTGAACTATAAAGAAAGCTGAGCCCTGAAGAATTGATGCTTTTGAACTGTGGTGCTGGAGAAAACTCTTGAGAGTCACTTGGCCTGCAAGGAGATCAAACCAGTCCATTCTAAAGGAAATCAGTCCTGAATATTCATTGGAAGGACTGATTCTGAAGCTGAAACTCCAATACTTTGGCCACCTGATGCGAAAAACTGACTCATTTGAAAAGACCCTGATGCTGGAAAAGATTGAAGGCTGGAGAAGAGAACGACAGAGGATGAGATAGTTGGATGGCATCACTGTCTCAATGGATGTGAGTTTGAATAAACTCCAGGGGTTGGTGATGGACAGGGAGGCCTGGCGTCCTGCAGTCCATGGGGTTGCGAAGTATCATGCATGACTGAGCGACTGAACTGAAGTCAGTGTAAAGACACAGGCTATAAACCAGCCATGTGAAAGCCAAGGAGAGAGGCCAGGAACAGACTCTTCCCTCAAGCCTCAAAAGGAATGAGTCCTGCTGAGACCTTGGTCTTAGGCTTCCAGTCTCCAGACTGTGAAACAAGGTATTTCTGTTGTTTAAGCCATTCAGTTTGGGATACTTTGTTATAGCAGCCCTAGCAAACTAATATATATATTTTCTGAAAGGGTTTGTGTAGGGTTGGTATTATTTCTTCTTTAAAGATGTAGTAAAATTTACCAGTAAACTCACCCAAACCTGGGCTTTTATTTGTGGGAGGATTTTAAATTACTAATTCATTTTTTAATTTGTTATTGATCTTTTCATATTTTTAGTTTCTTGTTGGGTCAATTTTGGTAATTTTATCTTTCTAAGAGTTTATATGTTTCATTGAAATTGTGTAATTTGCTGGCATTCAGATATTCATAATATTCTCTTATAATTTTTTTAATTTCTGTTAATCAGAAGTTATACCCCTCTTTGAGTCTTGATTTTAGTAATATATATTTTATCTTTTTTCTTTGTCAGTCTAGTGAAAATTTTATCACTTTTATTCATCTTTTCAAATAATCAACTTGATTTTGTTTTTCTATTTTTATTTTATTTATTTCTATTCTGATCTTATTGTTTCTTTCCATGTAACTACTTTAGGTTTGATATGCTATTCTTTTTACACCTTAGATTAATGATTATAGGTCTTCTAATTTAAGCATTCAATGGTATAAATTTTCTTCTAAGCATTGCATTAGCTGCACTTATACATTTTCATATGTTTGGTTTTGTTTGAAATATTTCCTAATTAACCTTGTGATTTCTTCTCTGACTCATGGGTTATTTAGAAATGTATTTTTCAAAGTTCTGAAGGTATCCCAAATTTCTGTTGCTGATTTTCGAGTTAGCTCTATCATGGTTGAAGAATATATTTTGTATGATTTCAATCCTTTTAAGTTTCTTGAGATTTTGTAATTTAACATATAATTTACCCTGGAAAATGTTCCATGTGGATTGAAACCATTGTGTAATCTTCTATATTTGTTACCTGGGTACAGTTGGATGATAGTTATCTACATCTTCTATATCATTATATTTTATTTCTAGTTTAATTGCTGAGAAAAAGGATTTGAAATCTCCAACTATAATTAACAAATTGTTTATTTACATTTTGTCAATATTTGCTTCATGTATTCAGCACTCTTATTAGGTGCCTATATGTTTAGAATTCTTATAGATTCCTGGTGTTTTGATCCTTTTCTCATTACATATGTACCTCTTTATCTCTAGTAGTATTTTTTGTCTTAAATTCTATTTTTTATGATATTAATGTTGGTATTTGCAATAACTTTGCATAGTATATACGTTTTTCCCCATTCCTTTTCTTTCAATCTATTTGTGTCTTTGAATATAAAGCTCTTGAAAACAGTGTGTAGTTGGAATTTGCTTTTTTTAAGCTATGTTGATGATGATTGCCTTTTGGCTAAAGTGTTTAATTCATGCACACTTAATATAATTTCTGATACCCTCAGATTTATATATGCTATTTTGCTTTCTGTTTGCTTTATGTATATTTTGTCTCTGTTCCTCTTTGGCTGCCTTCTTCTATGTTAAACAAATATTTTTAGCATGTCATTTTAACTCCTGTGTTTTATTAACTATTTTTAAAATTAATTTTCTTAGCGGTGTCCTAGGTTACAATATATATGTAAATGTATTACAACCTGCTTCAGTTTAATGACCATTTTGGTACAACACAACAACTTGGTTCCAATATAGCGCGATTGCTTTCTCCCTCTTTTGTGCAATTATTGCCAGATATATTATATCTATATATGATATATGATATATATATGTAAATCCAACAGTACAGAATTATAATGATTGCTTTATACAATCACTTTTTAAAGGAAATTCAGGGAGAAAGAATAATGCTTGTTTATACAGTCTTTTATGTTTACCCAATATTTATCATTTCCAGTGCTCTTCATTTCTTTCTGTGAATTCAAAACACAATCTGACATCATTTTCTTTTAGCCTGGGAATCTTCCTTTAGTATTTCTTAGGAGAAAGTTCTGACAGCTATAAAGTCTCAGTTTTTGTTATCTTTGAGTGACTTTACTTTGCCTTTAATTTTGAAAGATAGTTTTGCTAGATATATTAGTTATGAGTCTTTCTTTCAGTGTCTTTACCATGTCATTCTACTGCCTTGTGGCCTCCATTTTTTTCTGATGAAAACTCAGCTGATGTACATGTTGTTCTCCTATATGTGATAGTCATTTTTCTCTTACTGCACTCAAGATTTTCTCATTGTCTTGGGCGTTCAGCTATTTGACTATAATGTGTGAATCTCTGTTTATCTTGCTTAGGTGTGTTGGGTTCCTTGAAGCTGCCAATCAATGATTTTCAGCAAGTTTGGAAAGTTTTCAAGAATTATTACTTTAAATTACTTTTTACCTCTTTTTCTCTCTTCTCTCTTTCAGAACTCCCAACTCATACATGTTGGAATTCTTTCTGTTGTCCTACGGGTTTTTATGAGTCTGTTCATTTTCCTTCAATCTTTCTTCTCTGTGTTGTTCTCAAAGGATAATTTCTATTAACCTATCTTAAAATTTATGAATTTTTCCTTTTGTCATTTCACATCTACTCTCAAGCTCATTTTTCATTTTGTTAAACTTTTCAACTCTTAATTTTCATTTGGTTCTTTTTATAGTTTATATTTCTCTTTTAAGATTTCCTATAGTCAGTTGTTATAATTATATTTTCCTTTAATTCTTTTTCCTTTAATTCTTTTAACATAATTCTTTTTCCTTTAATTCTTTGTGCATAGTTTGAATACCTGCTTTGATGTCTTTGTCTGGTATTTTTAATATCTAGGCACAGTCAGAATTAATTTGTATTGCCTGCTTTTATTCCTGACCATGACCACACTTTTCTATTACTTTGTTTCATAATTTTTGTTGAGATCTGACATCTTAGGTAATACATTGATTTTCCCCCTGAGGTTTCTGATTATTACCCATGAGATTCTCTTTTCTTTCTTTTATTTTTGTACTTTTCCTGTAAATGGTAGTCTGTCTCCTTGTGGAATGCAGCCACTAATGTCTTTTTTTTTTAATTTAATTTTTTTGGCCTGACTTCTTTGGGGTCACCTCAGTGTCTGCTTAGTGATCAACCAAAGATTTAGGCAGAAGTTGTGCTCACTTATCTTGAGTCGGTAAATGTTCTATCTCTGCTAATCAATCTGTTTGTGGGTTGGAGAGTACATTCAAAGTTAAGCCAGTTTTCAAGTCTGCCTTGCCTTTCACTTTACATCAAGCTCTCTCAAGTCCCCCTTGCTCACGTGTAGTTCCCTAGTTAGTCAAAGATGTGTGGAGCATTTACTTAGCCCTCTTAAAGCTTTCTCATTTCTAGGATCTTCCGATAAACTCTTTGGCTAGCCTGCCACTTACCCTAAATGAAACTACAACTGCAGACTAGCAAATCTGTAAGTTTTCTCCATTCTGTCTTTCTTTTTTCTTTTTCTTATAGTTTCACTACTTTAGCTAACAATACTACTAGTGAGGAGGCATCCCCAGTGGCTCAGCAGGTAAAGAAGTGTGAATGGGAAAGTGAAAGTGTTAGTCCTTCAGTCATGTCCAACTCTTTGTGATACCATGATCCCACTGTAGCCCACCAGGTTCCTCTCTCCATTGAATTCTCCAGGCAAGAATACTGGAGTGGGTAGCCATACCCTTCTTCAGGGGACCTTCCCAGCCCAGAAATCGAGCCCAGGTCTCCTACATTTGAGGCAGATTCTTTACCGTCTGAGCCACTAGGAAGCCCACAGGTAAAGAATCCACCTGCAATTCAGGAGACACCATTTCTAGTCCTGGATTGAGAAGATCCCCTGGAGAAGGAAATGGCAGCCCACTCCAGTATTCTTGCCTGAAAAATCCCTTGGACAGAGGAGCCTAGTGGGCTATAGTTTTTGCGGTCTCAAAGAGTTGGAACAATTGAGAACTAAGTATGCACTACTAGTGAGAGTTTTTACTCTCTGCCCCAAATCAAGTCTGCCCGCCTGCAGCAATGTAGATTTTCTCACCCAGCACTGCCCTGGTAGTAAAATCTACTGTTACTGCCAAGTGAGCTCAGTAGGGGATCAGAGCTCCTCCAGCAAGAAGCCTCAGATTCCTGCTGTTACTATCTTATGTTTGAGTAGGTTTTCATGAATAAACACTTTTCAGTTTCTTGGGGAGAGACTTTCAACCTTTCCAGGCCACATAGCTAGATGTATCATCTGTAGTATGTTTATAGTTTTATATTTTTGTTTAAATGCTTAATCCTCCTGGAATTTTAATTTTGTTTATAGCTTGAGACAGAGGTCTTAGTTCATTGTTTCCTCCCAGATGAATAGACAATTTTCCAAACAGCGTTTGGTGATTAAACCCAGACCCAGTCTCACTTGGTTTGTATATAATTTTTGAATAAGACTAAAGTTTTTTGAGTTTGTGTATGTTGGTGTAGTTGTGGAAGAAAATGGAATGTAGGTCCTCAAACTGAGTCAACTCAATATGTTAAGATAAAAGAATCTGTATATGATAAATCAAAGTAATCTGCAGAAAACTTCCCAGAAATTACTACTGTTTAGACTAGATTTGGAGCTGTGTCATGTCTGAATTTGGTCCATTTATGACTCTACTGATTTGGCTTTTACACATTGTCTACATCTTTTCCGGCATAAAACTTTAGTCCAACATTTTGATTTGAGCTTTTCTATTATCTGGGTATACTTTTGACAACAATGCAGGGTCCTTAGCATGAGAATCCAGCAGCATCTTCTCAGCTATCTAGCTGTGAGTTATTGGCTCAAGAAGAGAAATGAGATGGAGCCTATTTTTTTTTTTAATTTATTGAAGAGCATGGTTGATTTGCATTGTTGTGTTAATTTGTCTTGTACAGCAAAGCGATTCAGTTATACGCATACATTTTTTTCACACAATAGGAAACAGTGTGATCCGTGGTTTTTCACAGGATATTGACTGTAGTTCCCTGTGATATACAGTAGGAACTGTATGGTTGTTTGTTCATTTTATGTATAATAGTTTACATCTGCTAATCTCAAACTCCCAGTCCGTCCTCCCCTATCTCCCCACCCCTCTTAGAAATCACAAATCTGTTCTCTATGCCTGTGAGCCTGTTTCTGTTTTGTAGATAAGTGCATTTGTTCATATTTTAGGTTCCCCATATAATGATATCATATGGTACTTGTCTTTTTCTTTCTGACTTATTTCACTTAGTATGATAATCTCTAGATCCATCTATGTTGCTACAAATGGCATCATTCTTTTTAATGGCTGAGTAGTATAGTATTCCATTGTGTATATATACACCACATCTTTATCTATTCATCTGTCAGTGGACATTTAAGTTGTTGCCATGCTCTGAATTTTGTAAATAGTGTTGCACTGAACATTGGGGTGCATGTATCTTTTCGAGCTACAATTTTTTCTGGATATATGCCCAGGAGTGGGATTGCAGGATCATACAGTATTTCTGTTTTTAGTTTTCTGAGGAACCTCCATACTGTTTTCCATAACTGCTGTACAATTTTACGATTCCACCAACAGGGTGGGAGGGTGATGGAACCTATTTCTGATGCTCATTGAATCTTCTTTTTGGTCATCATGTTAATCTCCATGTATATATTAATAGGAAATATTTCAATAGAGCCAGTACTTGGAAATATTTTTTTTCTCTTGAAGGGATTGGAGGATGGACTTACACTGGAGGCTTCAGTCTTCTTTATTTAGCCATCTTTTAGGACCAATGGCTTCTACTTGATTCCTTGAAAATTCTTATGGTCATGATCTTGCCTTACAGAGAGATCCAGAAGAGACCAAAGGCTGCAAAAGAGTGGGTAGCTTTGGAGACACTTCCAAATAAGTTCCTGTCTCTAATACTTTGAATGAGGTTGGTCTTAGTTGCTGTTGTGAATAAAATTGAGGTGTTAGTGCCACTGTATAGTAAGATGGGATGTCTCTCTCTTGGCCTAACACAGTTTCATTCCAAAAATACCATGACAGGGGCTTTCCTGGAGGTCTACTGGTTGGGAGTCCACCTGCCAATGCAGGGGACACAAGTTCCATCCCTGGTTGGGTAGGAGCTAACATGCTGCAGAGCATCTGGGCCTGTGTACCACAACTACTGAAGCTCTTGGGCCCCAGAGCCTGTGCTCTGCAACAAAACAAGCAATGGCAATGAGAAGCCCTTATACTGCAATGAAAAGTAGCCCCTGCTTGCCACAACAAGACAAAGCCCCATGTGCAGCAACAAAGATCTAGCACAGTTAAAAATAAGTAAAATAAATCTTAAAAAAAAAAATACCAGGACAAAAAAATTGTTAAAATCAAGTCCCAGTAGAAGACTGCCTAACTGCTCAAGTCTTGCCAGGAGCAGCACATATTGTGATGAGATTTATAAAAATGATGCTACATGATGACACAGACAAATTTCTCAAAATCTCACCAGATTGTTACCTTAGACATCATAGCATACATTTTTGTCATTAAATGTATTAGTGACATTTTGTCATTATTTAGACTTAGTCAATATTTGAGTACTGATTATCATATCACCAGTTCTGATTTTAGACTAAGCTTGTCAAATTGTTACAAATTTTTAAAAAGATTTATGTATTTTTGTATGTGCTGGGTCTTCACTGTTCATGTGGGCTTTCTCTAGTTGTGGCGGGTGGGGGGTCCTCTGTAGCTGTGTTCACGGGCTCTTAATTGAGTGTGTGGGCTTCAGTAGTTGTGGCATGTAGGCTCAGTATTTGTGGCTCACGGGCTCTAGAGCATGGGCTCAGTAGTTGGGCACATGGTCTTAGTTGCTCCTCCACACATGGGATCTTCAGGACCAGGGACCGAACCCATGTCCTCTGTATTGGAAGGCAGATTTTTAGCCAGTGGACCACCAGGGAAGCTCTTTATATCAATACTTATGTAAGGAAAAATCAACTTTTGGCAATGATCCTTCATTTAAGACCCTCCCCTCCTCCTGTGACAATTCTTTATTCATATTTATAAGAATACGCTTAAGCACCATGATTCAACATGAGAATGTGTCCTGAGGGGAAAATGGGGTTTGTCTCTTAGGCAGATAAGTCTATCTCCATGATAATTGGGGACAATGGACCTTTTGTTGTTTAGTACTCAGTTGTGTTTGACTCTCTTGTGATACCATGTACTGTAGCTGGCCAGGCTTCTCTGTTCATGGGATTTCCCAGGCAAAAATGTTGGAGTGGGTTGCCATTTCCTTCTGCAGGGGATCTTCCTGACCCAGGGATCGAACCTGTGTCTCCTGCATTGATAGGCAGATTCTTTACCACTGAGCCACCAGGGAAGCCTGACAATGACATGAAGCATATCATATATAACATATACTCAGTTAATGATGTTATCAATATTATTGTCATAATAATTATTTGATTATTATTTTGTGATGTCACTAATGTGAATTTGCTTCAAGGACACAAGCCACCCCTAAATGAAATGGTAGGGTCAGGCTTTTGACTTTGTCATCTAAGGCCCAGGTAGACCCTAATACAAGGTCACCTCATGTGGCACCAGTACACTGGAGTGCTTGGCCCCTACCTGGAAGCCCCAGCCAACTTGACTAGTTGCACTGTTATTGGAGTCGAGTACCTAATGCTGAGAGATGTTGTATGGGATAAAATAGGCCTTTCAGGGGGAGATTACATCCAATGCCAAGATTTCCTAGCTTTGTGAACTTAGCAACTAGCTTCATCTCTCAGAGAACCAAGGCTCATCTGTAAAACAGGGATGATGATACCTTGCAGAATTTTTGTTAAAATCTGAGATAATATATAGGAAGTACTTGGTTTACTGTAAGTGCTACATATTGGCATTATTTAAACACTTTAGTGTTTAGTTTAATGACCCCTATCTTGGCAGTTTTATGGGAGGATTTAAAGAAAAATATAATTGTAAAGTATTTGGTACATAATATACCCTTAACAGGGCTTTCTTGGCGGCTCAGCAGTAAAGAATTTGCCTGCAATGCAGGAGACACAGGAGACGTGAGTTGGTTCCCTGAGTCAGGAAGATCCCCTGGAGGAGAACATGGCAACACACTCCAGTATTCTTGGAGAATCCTACGGACAGAGGAGCCTCGCAGGCTACAGTCCATAGGGTCACAGAGTTGGACACAACTGAAGCAACTGAGCATGCACAGACCCTTAACAATAGGTAGACTCTTGTGTAAATTACAAGGAATACAATTATTTAATGGGCTCCTTTAAGTGTAACTCAGTTTGGAGTTAAGAGACTTGTTTTAGTCTTGGCACTAGTACTCGTTAGCTGTGTGCTTTTGAGCAAAACACTCTGGGCCTCAGTTTCCTCACTCAAAAATGAGATCCTTAGGTAAATAAGAAACTAAAGTGTCCCTTTTTATACTAAAAAAGTATACTTTCTAATGCCTTATAAGGAAGGAGCTTTGGGATCCTGGGGAACATTCCGGAAGCCCAGCTAACACTAACAAGTTAGGGGCATTAACTTTGCCAAATGAATGAATTTGTTACAAATGAAAGTGGAAGTAAAATGGTTTATGCTCAGCCAGGTTAATTCACTGAGATATATTTTCTGTGCTCCTGAGTCCTGGAAAAAATTGCACTGAGCTCTTTTGAGCTCCTTCAAAAGAGATTTTTAATGGAGTATTACGTGTTTTGCTTCCTTCTCACATCAAAACATTCAGCATACTTTAAATTTAGAAGCAGCCTTTCCTCCTGGTGTTAAGAAAGCAGTGAACACATCACCTCAACCTTCTTTTTATCTATGAAAGAGCAGTCTGCTGTTTTCATTTTAAAAAAATATGTTTATGGAAAACACTTTTTTGCTGGTCAGAAGATCAAATTTACCTTGAAAGAATCTTTCTTTTTAATTAAAAAGCTGATAATGACATGCTCTTCAAAGCATTTCTTTGAATTAAATACCAATTGAAATGAGTTGGTGGTGAATGAGAAAGCTTTTCAGTTTTGGGAATTTTGAAACAAATGCTATTAATGGATTACTTAGATGCCTTAGCTGCAGAGATATTTTTTTATGATTCACTTATTTGTTTTGGTATGCTCAGTGCCTGGCACTTAGTAGCTCTTGAAATGTTTGTTGATCAAATAAAGGCATAAAATATCTTCTTGTGGTCTCCAATGAGAATAGCATAAACAGTGCTGAGTGTGTTAATGGTAGATTCTATTTTTCATACAAATTAACTAGGCAGAGCACCTGGGCTTTGGGAAATTGGGTGTGGAGGTAGTTAGGTTGGGATGACACTGGCTTGTCCTCTGCGTAGGCCTCTTCCTTCAGAAGGAGAACAGGATGGGATAGTGTGGAGAAGAGCTTATCAACCCGTTGTTGTGGAATTTAGCATTAAGTCTTCAGTCCAAATAAGGCCTGTTGGTCACTTCTCTCAGTGATTTGGTACTAGGTGGTTGAGTTTGGTACTAGGTTTGGTTATGGGAGCTGTGTGGTATTGGCTGAACTATTGGAAAGAAGTGGAAGTCACAAAAAGGAAAAATATGAGACTGAAAATGCTTCTATATGTGGGATGGAGCAAGTGAATGATCCTTGACCTCTCATTTGGAACTTGATGCTGCTTTTTGTACTGGTCACTTTTCTTCTTGAAGATGCCCCTTTGTTACTGAGTCCAAGTGTGTATTGCACACCATACAACAAGCCCAAAAATCAAAAGACGACGTGAGGTGTTGGGGCAAGGAAGAGCGACTTTATTCAGAAAGCCCACAGACCAACAAGATGGTGGACTAGTGTCCTAAAGAAACATCTTACTCATGTTAAAATTCAGGCTTCTTTTATACTAAAAGGGGAGGGGTTGTGGCTGGTTTTTGCAAACTTCTTGGTCCCTGAATTCTTTGTTCTTACAGCTGCCCACCTAAGTCCAGTCACAATGTTTCTGTAAACCTCCAAATAAGACAGATGTTACCCTCTGCTCTGCAACTTTTTATCCCTATATGAATAGAACAGTGTTATGCCAAAGCCTTTGACTGTGTGGATCACAATAAACTGTGGAAAATTCTGAAAGAGATGGGAATACCAGACCACCTAACCTGCCTCTTGAGAAACCTGTATGCAGGTCAGGAAGCAACAGTTAGAACTGGACAAGGAACAACAGACTGGCTCCAAATAGGAAAAGGAGTACGTTAAACCTGTATATTGTCACCCTGCTTATTTAACTTATATGCAGAGTACATCATGAGAAATGCTGGGCTGGAAGAAGCACAAGCTGGAATCAAGATTGCCAGGAGAAATACCAATAACCTCAGATATGCAGATGATACCACCCTTATGGCAGAAAGTGAAGAAGAACTAAAAAGCCTTTTGATGAAAGTGAGAGAGGAGAGTGAAAAATTTGGCTTAAAACTCAACATTCAGAAAACTAAGATCATGGCATCTGGTCCCATCACTTCATGGGAAATAGATGGGGAAACAATGGAAACAGTGTCAGACTTTATTTTTCTGGGCTCCAAAATCACTGCAGATGGTGATTACAGCCATGAAATTAAAAGACACTTACTCCTTGGAAGGAAAGTTATGACCAACCTAGATGGCATATTAAAAAGCAGAGACATTGCCAACAAAGGTCCATCTAGTCAAGGCCATGGTTTTTCCAGTGGTCACGTATGGATGTGAGAGTTGGACTGTGAAGAAAGCTGAGTGCTGAAGAATTGATGCTTTTGAACTGTGGTGTTGGAGAAGACTCTTGAGAGTGCCGTGGACTGCAAGGAGATCCAACCAGTCCATCCTAAAGGAGATCAGTCCCAGGTGTTCATTGGAAGGACTGATGTTGAAGCTGGAACTCCAATACTTTGTCCACCTGATGCGAAGAACTGACTCATTTGAAAAGACCCTGATGCTGCGAAAGATTGAGCGCAGAAGGAGAAGGGAACAACAGAGGATGAGATGGCTGAATGGCATCACTGACTCAATGGACATGAGTGTGGGTAACTCCGGGAGTTGGTGATGGACAGGGAGGCCTGGCGTGCTGCAGTTCATGGGGTCACAAAGAGTCAGACACGACTGAGTGACTGAGGTGACCGACTGACTTGTTTTCCTGTTGTACCTTCTATTCTAGAAGATCAAGAATGTCACTTTATCCTTAGCAGTGGGTATTGCTCTTGGTAGCACAAGGGAACCAGGTCTGGATGGTATGAAGTAGAAGGAAGAGTATTAAACGAGAAGTCATGGCTCAACTGGGAAGCTATGTGGCTTTGGGAAAATTGTTTAACCTCTCTGGGTCTCTGTGACAACATCTGTAAGGTGAGCAGTTTGAGTATGTGATCTTTTTTATTCATCAATATATACTCTTCTGGGTGCCAGGCACTAGGCCAGCATGGGATCCCAAGTTGAGTCAAACACATTCCTGGTTGTCATTCTTGCTGCTAAGGGCTGTAATTAGAGTCGATAAAAAAAATGCCAACAGGTAAAGAGAAGGAAATGACTACTTCTGTTTGCTAAGGCTAGGGGGATGACATTTTAGGAGTAGAAATTCCCATGACATTTATTAATTCTGTCATCATTGATTTATTCCAGAAATGTTGACTGGGTGCCTACTGTATACAAAGAGTGGGGAAACAGACTTTAAAAAAGCAAATTAGCTCTTAACCTCATTCAGTTTAATCTTAAACTGGGGGTGTTAGGGGCCGTTGGGAAGAAGGACTAATCATAGGTAACATTTAGTGAACATTTTGTATTGTTCTCATTTAATGCTCCCCAGCATACCCACAGTGTAGCTTGTATCCCGGTCATACAGTGAGAAAACGGAGGCCCACAGGAATGAAACCATTTGCCAAGCTCACACTAATAAGACTCAAAACCCATCTCCATCTGACTTCAGAGTTCCAGCATTTAACTGTGATACAATTTTGAGGGAGGGCGGGAGCCTTTGGTGGCCACAAAGTGGTCACTTGTTTTGCGAGCACAGGATACTTCTTTGAGTAACAGCTGATCTCTTTTTAGGAGATCTAACCCTACCCATTGTCAGCCCACACATTTACTGTACAATCCACATCCCTCCCTCCATGGGCTTTAGGGAGGAGGTCCTGACTCAGACGTGGGCTGTCAGAGCACGTGTCCTTCTGGGCACGGTGATTGGCTTAGCGACTGGTATGTGACCAACCTGCACCAATTGGAATCAGTGCCTGGGCTTTTGCTGGAAGTTTTTTTTTTTTTTTTTTTTTTTTTTTTTTAAAAAAGGTCTTGCTGTTTTCCTTGGGATCCTTAGACTGTGGACTGTAACCCAGAGCAAAGAGGTTATGGCCCACTTCACCACCAAGGTGGGGGGGTGCCTGCCAGAGAACACAGTGGACGGACAGGAAAGCAGGGCAGAGCAGCATCTCCAGACAACGTCATTTGAACCCTTGGATCTCATTTCGCTTGAAATGGGAACTATTCCTGTACTTTTCAGTTCTTTGAACTAAGAAGTTCCTTTTCTCCTCAGATCATCTGGGTTACTGTTAGTTGCAACCATGAGTCTTGAATAATACAGCTTTCCAGTGTGGAGAACATTTCTTTCTTTCTCCTTTGCTCTACCAACCTCACCTAAACTCTTGTTCCTAAGGGTTAAGAGAATGTACTCTTTCCACTGAGTCTTTTGCAGGGTGCTGTGTCTCAGAAGTCTCTCGCCAGGATCATATATATTCCTACATACTAAGTGATGCCAGGCTTCACACACCTGAGGATGCGCAGCCTCCCTTTTGAGCATAACCCAACATCTTTCCCTTTGTTCACTCCAGGACCTCTGCTTCCCAGCTCTGGTCTTTTTCTCATTATGCTGGGACCCTGAACACAGCTCCTCCTGACCTTGGGGTTTCATTGAGAGTCTCTATAATCTTACTGTTGGTAGCAGTGAAGATGGAGGTTGAAGACGACCAGGAGGAATAGCTTCTTCTCTAGTTGTAGTATTCAGGCTCCAAATCCTAGATCCCCAGCCCAGAGAGCCTGTCTAAATCAGCCCTGGCCATTAGAACCTGAAGGTCCAAGGAGGAATCCTTCCTGCCTTCACCAACACAGCTTGGACAGGGGTCTCAGCTGTGAAAGATACATTATTCTTACACTTGTTAAAATGGTAATATTCAAGATTATTGCAATGGAGTTCAACTCTGTTGCAATGGAAAAGAGAGACTGAACTCAAGTCCAAACACAACAAGGACAAGCGGGGTTTAGAGTCAACAAGCAGAGTAAAAGTGCCAGTGGATGGGTAGTTACTAAGAGGAGACATACAGGGGTAGGGAAATTCTTACTAAACTGAACTATCAGGATTCTTGCTAAAGACCGGCCAAGAATGTAGACACAAAGGTAGTTGATGAGAAACTTGATCAAATATTAAGGATGATCAGATACCAAGGATGCGGGGATGATTTAGCATGATTCTTTGCCAGGGCTGCCAAGGACAGAGCCCAATAACTAGACTTTGTGGAAAAGAGGGTTCAGAGGGGCCTAACTAAAATTCGGTCAGGGAGAGAGTCTTCGTCACAGCCATGGCCTTGGATGGTTTGGTATCCTTCTTGCCATCACAAGGTCTCTCCCTCTTCTAAGTAGACTCAGGGTTGGGATTATAGCCAGTGCTTCATAATGAGATGCTCAGAATGATCTGTTGGAGGCTCCTGTGTCTAGAGGTTTCTGTAACAGAGTCACCAGCTGCATTATTTAATCAAAGATTTTGAGCTCTACCTCTGTACATCTGAATTGCACAGCTTTGTGGTTCTCGGCACTCAATAGATGCCTCTGGAGATCTCAGGCATTCAGTCCCCATCAACAAAGCCCCATTTAATTTGAGACCATAAGCGAGCCCACACACTGATCCTCTAAGATACTCTCTCCATCTTTCTGCCTTGGTCCCCACCTCCCTTGCAGCATGTAGTATGGTACCCCAGCCAGGGATGAAAGCCTTTCCATTTTTATGAAAGGAAACCCAGAGACGAGTCTCAGTTTTTGGCATGAAGGAGCTTCACAAAGCATCATTGATTACTACTCCACTGTCTACCAGATGATGTGAGTCTGAGCTCTGGGGGCATCCACTGTAGCATTTGGGTTGGACCAAAACCTCCAATAACGTCACTCTAGAAGCCTGACGTCCCTTTCTAGAAATGAAGCCATCCTTTTCAGAAATGTTCTGTAGAGGGTAGCTTGAGGGTCAACATCCATGATGTCTGAGAGATAGCTCTGACGGAAGCCCAGATTTAGGGAGTTTGGGTGAGTCCTGGGAAGAAGGAACATAGTGTGGCAAACCCTATTCCAAGGATAGCACCCTGAGAGTCACCCTGAAACTGGCTATGGACGAGCTACATGTGTCCTGAAGGTCCCATCATGTTGGACCCCACAATGTTTAGAGTGCTCTGCACCCTTCCTAAGTGATTTAGAAAAGATATGATCACTGGGGCAGGGTTTCCCTCCCAACAGGCCCGGCTGAACTCTTCCAGTGACTGGCAGCTGCCCTGTGGGGAGGGAAAGAGCTACAGAGGATGGATTGCTCAGGGACACAGGCTCATGGTAGAAGCACCAGACTTTCTCATTGCATGTATAAGATACACCCTAGGGGTTTCCAGGAATGTGTCAAGCAGGAGAGAAAGATTCTGCAAAAACTTGCAGAAATTGAAATTCTTGACTGTGCAACTTTTGCTTAAAGTTTAGAGAGATACAGAGCTAGCTAATGCTAATGCTATCACATCAGGCTCACCTTGGGGTGGCTGCCAAGCCTAGGTCACCATGCAGCCAGGGAGAGGGGTGCTGGGGGTGTCCTGAGATATGTATTCATTCTTGGCACAGTGAGTCTAAGATGTAAACTGTTTCTCTCCCTGCCCTTCTCCTTTGCATGTTCTTCGTGCACTAGATCACTGAAGGATGGTGCCGGCATTGCAAGAGGACTGGGCTGAGCTGCGGTGCTCTTGGGAGGGGTGGAGGTGGTTAGGATATGGAGTTATATCCGGACCCTTAAGAGGAGGCAGCGAGTGTGCCAGGTGTGCCTGCAGGGGACACCACACAAAATGATGAGGAAAATGCTCAGAGCTACAGGTGACGAATGTCTTCTCCTGGAAATCTTTGAGAGCAGAACATGAATGGGACCAGTGAGGAAGAAGACCCTGTCTTGTAAATGTCAAGGGTGTCCTAATGTATCCTTCTCACTGGTCTCTCAGGAAACCCTGATTATTAACTTTTCCACCAAGGCCTAAAAGACCTCTATTAAAATGCAAATGAGATTTGCTGAGAACTTCCCAATAAGCCCTTACCAACAATTAACACCTTGGCTGCCCCTCCTGTCCAAGGAGGGAATTAGCACTCTGAGAAGGGGATGGAGGCAGCTAAATTTGAATGGGAGCAGATGAGAAAATGGTCTCTGCCTAGGTGATGCTGGGCATAAGTCAGGGAAGCCAAAAGGAAATGGCATGGCTGACTTTTTAGGCACATAGAAGAGAGATGAAGAGAGAACTCAGACCAATTTCACCAGTTTTCAGATTCACTTGGGGTGAAACTCTTTGTGTTACTTAGCACCAGCCTTTCTGAAGCGGTCTGATGCAGTCTGGATTCAGTTTCCCTTCAGAAACACGGATTTTCCAGAGCCTCAGGAGTCCAAGTTACACATGATCAAGTGTAGTATCCAAATCCCACTCCCTGCGCCCCATCAGCTGTCTTCTTGGCCCTTTCTGATTAACAAGCTTTGTTCAGATGCATTCAAAGATGTATTCTGGCTGACCTAGCCAGTATCCCTAACTGCATGATTGTAGCCTTGAACAGAAGATTGTCTTTTTTTTTTTTTTAATTTATTGGACTGTACTCAGTCTCAGTTGCAGCATGCAGGATCTTTAATTGCAGCATATAAACACTTGGCTGAAGTACGTAGTCTAGTTCCTTGACCAGGGATAGAACCTGGGCCCCCCTACATTGGGAGCACAGAGTCTTAGCCACTGGACCACCAGAGAAGTCCCTGAACAGAGGTCTTCTGAAGAGCCCTCATATAGAATCTCTGGCCTGCTAGCCAACTGCAGTAGCCCCTGTATTATAGACAAACCTTACTTTATAAACAAGTAATATGTAAAGTGTTGATATTTCCACCAGCAATTATTTTCAGACTCAAAGTCAAATCACATTTTTAAGTTTAGACTTCCTTTTGAGTTTTCTGAGCCCCACCCCCCAGTGTTTTTTATGAAGATACCACACACACACACACACACACACACACACACACACACACACACACACACACACACACACACCTACACACACACGTCACACACACACTCACTCACTCACTCACTCACTCACTCACCTAGTGGTGAGAAGTGAAACTGCAGGGTGTATTTTTGAAAGCACTGCTGTGTCAATGGTGTGGTTTCTGACTAATTAAAGGATATGCAGAACATTTTATAAGAAATCTTACCCTTTTGGATGCTTACAGAGAAGAACAGCCAGCCTTAGGGGTCGGAAATTGTGACCCTCAAGGTGATTTTGTTTTCAAGGAATTTCTGGACTTTGTGAATTGTTTCTTTGCTGGAGTTGTATGATTGGCTCCTAACATATTTAACTTTAGCTTACCTACACAGATATTTCCATTACCTTGGGAAGAGTCCATCTAGAATTTGAAGTTTTTGAGTTTAGAGGTAATATATGAAATAGGCTTAAACTCAGAATGTGTTCCTACGGGGAAAATTTCCCCCTAATACTTGGGAAAGTTGATCTTTAAAGTGTCTTATCATTTTATATGAAGCTTAGAAAAGTAACATGTGCTTTCACTCATATCTTGAGTGATTTCAGCAGATATGACCTTAATGAGGTACATGTGAACTTTGTTTTTCCTTGGTAAAGTAATTAGGTCTGATTCTGCTGAATCTGGGTTCTCATCAGATGACTGACTTTTTAAAGAGTATGTTTAAGCAATAACTATTCTTAAAAATAAAGTTATTTAATGGCACAGTGAAATTTGTGGGAGAAAGTTGGGGAGAAAATCTCTTAGAATTTAACCCATAGCATCTCCTTTTCCTTGGTGTTTTTCTTCTAAGCCTCCAAGTCTGTTGGCTGGAGGGAGGTGGGACCTGGAAGGGAGGTGGAAGGGTTGGGGGATGACTCAGGAGGCTGTGAAGGGTAGGGGAAACATGGTCTAAGGGTTTGGAGAAGTGCCTGTGAGTTTTCCATTTCAGTGCTGTCACTGCTTATTCGCTGTGACTGTGTAACAAATGGCCAGAGGCTTACAAGGGCTGGCTCCTTCTGCCAGTTCCGGGCAGACTTCATTTCCTTGCCCCTTCATCTTTTGGTGGCTCTTCACATGGCCCCTTCCTCCATGTTTAAAGCCGGCAGCCTTGCATCTCTCTGACTTTATTCCAAAGTCACGTTCTCTTTTGACTCTATTCTGCTTCCGTCTTCCACTTTTAAAGACCTCTGTGATTATGTTGGGCTCACCAGAATCATCCATGGTAGTCAGTCCCCTGTCTGCTGATTACTAGCCTGAGATGTCTAGAGGTGCCAGGGATCAGGACGTGGACCTCTTTGGGGGAGTTACTCTGCTGACAACATGAGGCTTGGAGCCCTTAGATGCTGTCCTTACAGGTGAGGTTGGGTCAGGTTAGTGTGCAGTAGGCTCTGGCACTTGGCCTCAGTTCATCAGAGCTCTCTCGGTTCCTGGAAGATGCAGTACCTTTGGTCAGCTAGTGTAGTTTGGCAGTGACGGGATTAGTGGGTATGGTGGAAATGCAAATTCTGGATAAAGTACTGTTTTATTTAAAAATTTTATTTAAAAAATTTCATTGCATTTTTAAAATTAAATGTCTTATTATTTTTTTTTTGGCTGCGTCACTTGGCATGCATTATTTTAGTTTCCTGACCAGGGATCCAACATGTGCCCCCTTGCAGTGAAAGCGTGGTCTTAACCACTGGACTGCTGGGAAGTCCCAAGGTTTTGTTTTAAATAAGCTTTCTTTTTTGGAATAATTTTAGATATACAGAAAAGTTGCAAAAATAATAGAGTTCCATTATATTCTTTACCCAGGTCCTCTATTATTAACATCTTACACAGCAATGTTAAGGTTGGCAAAGCTAAGAAATTAGCATTGATACGTTATGCTGTTAATTCAACCCCTGATGCATTTAGATTTCACTCACGGAGAAGGCAATGGCAACCCACTCCAGTACTCTCACATGGAAAATCCCATGGACGAAGGAGCCTGGTAGGCTGCAGTCCATGGGGTCGCTAAGACTGAGTGACTTCACTTTCACTTTTACTTTCATGCATTGGAGAAGGAAATGGCAACCCACTCCAGTATTCTTGCCTGGAGAATCCCAGGGGCGGGGGTACCTGGTAGGCTGCCGTCTATGAGGTCGCACAGAGTCGGGCACGACTGAAGCGACTTAGCAGCAGCAGCTACTGGACAGTTATGGAAGAAAAAGCAAGGTATGTTTTGGACATTCTAAACTGACATTTTCCCCCTAATTTTAGGGCATCTAAATTAATCCTCCAATTGATTCTTAATTCTGCAAAGAAATTAAATCAAATATTTAATGCTTAAAGTTGTCATATATGTTTTATATCAAATTTACAACAGAGTTGTTTTACTCTATAACATTTTATAGAACATTGGAGCCCTTTGGATAGTCAATATGTTGTGTTCATTTATGATAGATTTATAAGGATAGAAGCTTAATTTTGATCTCTTAATATTATAGACACTTATAGTTATTTCATTATATATTGGTGGTTATATATGAAATTTAGTTGATATCAATTTCTTGGCAAGCATGATACCCTCTGGCTCCCTCTTCTCCATACCAGACTCTCCTCCATCTAGCTAAATTCTGCTTTTTAATGTTAGTGTTAGGGTGAAATCAAGGACTTCCTAGATAATCAGCCCAAATTGGGATCCCTTGAAATACCTGAGAAGTAGTGCATTTTGAACAACAGAAACCAAGAAACTGATATTTTTGAGACATTCTTAATATCACCAAACATGAACAAATTCTTAAAATCCATCTCTAATGAATTCCAAGAGCCCTCGGCCTTTGGAATTCATCCTTACTGCCCAGTGTCTCAGGCTGGGAGAAAGCTGTGGCTATCTGGAGTGCCACCTTTAAGCATCCCCTACCTTGCTGTCTCTAGGCTTCTTTGTTTTTTATTTCCTTGGCTTGGCTTCCTCTATTGTTTTCCAAAGTAACTGATAGGTGCATGCTTGCAAGAAAGAGAAAATAAGCAGGCTTGGCCAAAACCTTAAAATTGAAATGAACCCACCCCTGAATGGGGGGTGTTTTCTGTGTGGTCACCTTTGAGCTTTGCTTCTGTTAATACCTCAGTGGGGAATCCATGTTATAAGAGGAGGGCAGTTAGAATTCTTTGTTCATCCCAGAGACAGGATAGGTCCTGAAGATCCCTGGAAACATGAATGTCATTATGCAACATGTTAGTCCTGAGGTATCAGGGCAGCTGTTGATAGATCTGAAATGGTGGAACCCTCTAGAGACTAAATTAGGGGCTGGTATTTAGCAGTGCAGAACAATGCCAAAACATGTTCTTTTTTCCCTTGAAGATTGGTTTGAAGTGGGGGAGATTTTTATGGGGCCAGAAACTACATGCTAAGCTGTAATTGAGCATAATTATTGCCCTGCGTGCAGCAAAGTGCTGGACTTGAGACATCCTACAGAATCCCATTAATTTCTTGATTGAGTTCTACAAAACAGTGCCCCCAACAGGGTCAGAAAGAGCTGCATTTAGTCTGCCTGATCTTTAAATGAAGAAATCACTGGCTGTCCAGTTGGTTGATGTTGTTTCCTCCTAACTCTGGGCCCTTTATCTGTGATCCAGGGCTGCATTGCCAACACACTTTATTAGAATTCTGTGGTGGTATCTTCCTTGCTTTGGAATAGTTCCACACAAGAAAACTGAAGTAGACAATGAAAGAATTCATAGGAATGAGTCAAACAAACACCCTAAATGCTGCCAGAATACAAAATAAGTCTTTCGTAATTATCTGGTTATTTCAGGTGAGAGATGTGGAAACAGCTTAAATTATTTGGGCAATTACTTTCCCCTTTTTATTCAACATGTATAATGGCCCAGACTTCGGAAACACCACCCAAAAGGCTCTCATGCATCCAGGACTCTGCTTTATATGGAAGAACGTGGGAATGTGACCATTCACTCCTGAATATCACCCTCAACGTTTAAGTATATTTCCCAAAGATAACTTAATCATGCTAAAATATTCCAAATATAAACATTAAAAATCTTTCCAAAATATTTATGTCTGGTGTCCTGCCAACATACATATAATCCATGGAGCAGAAGTTAATTTTTACTGATTAAATCTGTCCAAACTTCTAGGGTCATTGCCTTTATCATTAAATCTCATAGTTCAGTCTATCACTGTGAATAGGAATGGAAACCAGGATGAATGCATACTGTCTGCAGGATTTTGTTGGAAGAGGCACTTTTTAAGCAATCAAGCCTATTTATTAGCTTTTGTTTTCTACTAGATCTCTTTTGGGCTTCCCTGGTGGCTCAGACGGGAGGCCTGGTGTGCTACAGTTCATGGGGTCACAAAGAGTCAGACACAACTGAGCAACTGAACTGAATGGTCTAGTGGTTTCCCCTACTTTCTGCAATTTAAGTCTGAATTTGGCAATAAGGAGTTCATGATCTGAACAACAGTCAGCTCCCAGTATTGTTTTTGCTGACTATATAGAGTTTCTCCATCTTTGGCTACAAAGAATATAATCAGCCTGATTTTGGCATTGACCATCTGGTGATGTCCATGTGTAGGGTCATCTCTTGTGTTGTTGGAAGAGGGTGTTTGCTATGACCAGTGCATTCTCTTGGAAAAACTTTATTAGCCTTTTCCCTGCTTTATTCTGTACACCAAGGCCAAATTTGCCTGTTACTCCAGGTATCTCTTGACTTCCTACTTTTGCATTCCAGTCCCCTGTAATGAAAAGGACATCATTTTTGGTTGTTAGATCTAGAAGGTCTTGTAGGTCTATCATAGAACCATTCAACTTCATCTTCTTCAGCATTACTGGCTGGGGAGTAGACTTGGATTACTGTAATACTGAATGGTTTGCCTTGGAAAGGAACAGAGATCATTCTGTCATTTTTGAGATTGCATCCAAGTGCTGCATTTTGGACTCTTTTGTTGACTATGATGGCTACTCCATTTCTTCTAAGGGATTCTTGCCCACAGTAGTAGATAAAATGAACAGTATGAAAAGGCAAAAAAATAGGACACTGGAAGATGAATGGTCTAGTAGTTTTCCCCACTTTCTTCAATTTAAGTCTGAATTTGGTGATAAGGAGTTCATGATCTGAGCCACAGTCAGCTCCCAGTCTTGTTTTTGCTGACTGTATAGAGCTTCTCCATCTTTGGCTGCAAAGAAGATAATCAATCTGATTTCAGTGTTGGCCACCTGGTGATGTCCATGTGTAGAGTCTTCTCTTGTGTTGTTGGAAGTCAAGAAACACCTGGAGTAACAGGTAAATTTGGCCTTGGAGTACAGAATAAAATGGGGCAAAGGCTAATAGAGTTTTGCCAAGGGAATGCACTGGTCATAGAAAACACCCTCTTGCAACAACACAAGACCATTCAGGTATGACCTAAATCAAATGCCTTACAATTATACAGTGGAAGTGACTAATAGATTCAAGGGATTAGATCTGATAGAGTACCTGAAGAACAATGGACAGAGGTTCATGACATTGTACAGGAGACAGTGATCAAGACCATCTCCAAGAAAAAGAAATGCAAAAAGGCAAAATGGTTGTCTGAGGAGCCCATGGAAATAGCTGAGAAAAGAAGAGAAGTGAAAGGCAAAGGATGAAAGGAAAGATATATGTTTTGAACGCAGAGTTCCAAAGAATAGCAAGGAGAGATAAGAAAGCCTTCTTCAGTGATCAATGCAAAGAAATAGAGGAAAACAATAGACAGGGAGAGTAGAGATCTCCTCAAGAAAATTAGAGACACCAAGGGAACATTTCATGCAAACATGGGCACAATAAAGGACAGAAGTGGTATGGACCTAACAGAAGCAGAAGATATTAAGAAGAGGTGGCAAGAATACACAGAAGACCTATACAAAAAAGATCTTCTTGACCCAGATAACAACGATGGTGTGATCACTCACCTAGAGCCAGACATCCTGGCTGAAGTCAAGTGGACCTTAGGAAGCATCAATACGAACAAAGCTAGTGGAGGTGATGGAATTCCAGTTGAGCTATTTCAAATCCTAAAATATGGTGCTGTGAAAGTGCTGCACACAATATACCAGCAAATTTGGAAAACTCAGCATTGGCCATAGGACTGGAAAAGGTCAGTTTTCATCCCAATCCCAAAGAAAGGCAATGCCAAAGAATGCTCAAACTACCGCACAATTGCACTCATCTCACATGTTAGCAAAGAAATTCTCAAAATTCTCCAAACCAGGCTTCAGCAATACGTGAACCATGAAATTCCAGATTTCAAAACTGGTTTTAGAGAAGGCAGAGGAACCAGAGATCAAATTGCCAACATCCGCTAGATCATCAAAAAAGCAAGAGAGTTCCAGAAAAACATCTATTTCTGCTTTATTGACTATGCCAAAGCCTTTGACTGTGTGGATCACAGCAAATTGTGGAAAATTCTGAAAGAGATGGGAATACCAGACCATCTGATCTGCCTCTTGAGAAACCTGTATGCAGGTCAGAAAGCAACAGTTAGAACTGAACATGGAACAACAGACTGGTTCCTAATAGGAAAAGGAGTACATCAAGGCTGTATATTGTCACCCTGCTTATTTAACTTATATGCAGAGTACATCATGAGAAACGCTGGGCTGGAAGAAGCACAAGCTGGAATCAAGATCCCTGGGAGAAATATCAATAACCTCAGATATGCAGATGACACCACCCTTATGGCAGAAAGTGAAGAAGAACTAAAGAGCCTCTTGGTGAAAGTGAAAAAAGAGTGTGAAAAAGTTGGCTTAAAGCTCAACATTTAGAAAACTAAGATCATGGCATCCGGTCCCATCACTTCATGGCAAATAGATAGGGAAACAATGGAAACATTGAGAGACTCTATTCTTTTGGGCCCCAAAATCACTGCAGATGGTGACTGCAGCCATGAAATTAAAAGATGCTTACTCCTTGGAAGGAAAGTTATGACCAATCTAGACAGCATATTAAAAAGCAGAGACATCACTTTGCCAACAAAGGTCTGTCTAGTCAAGGCTATGGTTTTTCCAGTCGTCATGTATGGGTGTGAGAATTGGACTATAAAGAAAGCTGAGCGCCAAAGAACTGATGCTTTTGAATTGTGGTGTTGGAGAAGACTCTTGAGAGTCCCTTGGACTGCAAGGAGATCCAACTAGTCCATCCTAAAGGAGATCAGTCCTGAATGTTCGTTGGAAGGACTGATGCTGAAGCTGAAACTTCAATACTTTGTCCACCTGATGTGAAGAGCTGACTTCTTGGAAAAGACCCTGATGCTGGGAAAGATTGAGGGCAGGAGGACAAGGGGACGACAGAGGATGAGATGGTTGGATAGCATCACCGACTCAATGGATGTGAGTTTGGGTAAACTGCAGGAGTTGGTAATGGACATGGAGGCCTGGCGTGCTGCAGTCCGTGGGTTTGCAAAGAGTCGGACACTGCTGAGCAACTGAACTGAACTGTTCATGGTGTTCTCAAGGCAAGAGTGCTAAAGTGATTTGCCATTCCCTTCCCTAGTGGACCCTGTTTTGTCAGAACTCTCCACCATGACCTATCCATTTTGGGTGGCCCTGCATGGCATGGCTCATAGTTTCATTTAGACAAGGCTGTGCTCCATGTGATCAGTTTGATTAGTTTTCTGTGATTGTGGTTTTCATTCTGTTGGCCCTCTGATGGATAAGGATAAGAAGCTTATGGAAGCTTCCTGATGGGAGAGACTGACTGAGGGAAGGCTGGGTCTTGTTCTTACCGGAGGCCATCCTCAGTAAATCTTTAATTCAATTTTCTGTTGATGGGCGGAGCTGTATCCCTCCTTGTTGTTTGACATGAGGCCAAACTATGGTGGAGGTAATGAAGATAATGGTGACCTAAGTGAGCTAATTGGTGTTATAGAAACCTTTGCTGCTGCAGAAGAGGCTGTAAGTAATTTACATTTCTCCTCTATTGTTCAGTTCAGTTCAGTTGCTCAGTCGTTACGACACTATTTATTAAACAGTCTCTTATTTCTCCTGAAGTTATTTTTAAAATTTTGATGTTATTTTATCAAAATATACATGCACATCCATCAAATAGTTTGTTTTGCTGTAAAAAATAGCCACCCTTTGTGTATCTGCCACCATTTCCTGCTACTCAAGCAAACATTTCAACTGTTGTTGATTCTTTTGGTATCTACTGGTATATCTCTAAGTAACATGCTTATATTACTTTCTTGATTTTTTTTTCTTTCAATTTTAACCATTGTTGACTTCTTGTTAGATAAGATAAAGTTTTAGCTCATGATCATTTTTCTGCCTTGTCCCAATCACACAAAACACCACCATCCCTTCTTCCTCCTGATATAATTCTTGTGTGATTTCTGTTTAAGCTGCATGCAGGATTTGCATTGGTACAACTATATAATTGCTAATTATACCCAATTTATGTAGTAAATGTGTGATTATTTTTCCTCTTTGCCCACCATCTTGTATTGCCTAGACCACGTAACTGACTTTAAAAAATTAGTATAATTTTACGCAAATATTAATACAACCCTAAACATTGCCCCAGGTGTATAAATTTCTTTCCATGCATTCAAACACATTAGACATTCTGTTAATTTAATCTTCTTTCAGAATAGGAATCTTTCCTACTTTGTTCTGGATTGGCTACTCTCTAGCTTCGGTTGCTATTTCCTAAGCTGCCCTCTTGAAGCTTCCCTTCATCATCTTTTCTGTGTATATTTGAAAATGTTTTCTTTTACCCAGTTGACTGAGAATTTGACTGTTTATACAGTGTTAGGTTGTAAATAGTTTTTTCTTTGAATTGTGAAAACTTTGACCCATTGGGTGCTTAGTCGCTCAGTTGTGTTCAACTCTTTGCAACCCATTGGACTGTAGCCCACCAGGTTTCTCTGTCCATGGAATTCTCCAGGCAAGAATACTGGAGTGGGTTGCTATTTCCTCCTCCAGATGATCTTCCAAACCCAGGGATCAAACCCAGGTCTCTCCTGAGCCTCCTGCATTGGCAGGCAGGTTCTTTACCACTGCTGAGCCATCAGGGAGCCTTTGACCCATTATCTTCTTACTTTCAACAGTGCTGTTGAGAAATCCGATGCCATTCTGGATCTCATGTCCAAATAATTTTATGAAACTAGTTTTTGAAATTTTCTTTCTGGAAACTTGCAGGATCTCTTCTTTGTCCCTGGTATTTCAGAATTTTACGATGCTAGTATCTTGCCATGGTACCATTCTCAATCTTCATGCTTAGCATTTGCTAAGTCCCTTTGATATAGAAAGACATATCTTTCAGTTCTTAGAAATCTTCTGGAATTAATTCTTAGATAATTTCCTTCTCTCCATTTTCTTTTTTCATTCTGGGAATTCCTGATATTCAAATGCTGTATCTGCTAGACTGGTCTTTTTTTTGTCTCTTTGCTCTCTTCTGGGATTTTACTTTTCACTCCAGACTTGTTTGTTTCTGTTTGACTGGTAATGTTGTATATGTTTGTCTTTCATCTTCAAAACTCCTTTCCTCTTTCATCATTTGTGTAGTGGCACAGATCATCTCCTGTGGTGGTTATTGGTGCTATTTCCAGGTATTTCTGGTTCTTCCTCCTTCTGGGCACATGGCGCCCTTGTGGTTGAGTAGGCAGTATGATCAGTCCTGAAGAATATGTTGTGAATGGATATGGTGTTTGTTATGTCCAGACTGGAGAATTGAATTGCCTGCGCTTGACTCTACAGAACTCTCTCTCTCATAGTGATCAGCAGTGCTCCAGAGGGTGGTTGCTTCTATAGTCTGAGTCCTACAGTGTGGGTGATGTTGAGCAGAGCCCTCTGGACCATAATGGACAAGAGCAAAGCATGGATATGTTGGAACTGTCTCTTATTGGAGCACACCCAACACATTCTGAAATCACCTGGATTCCAGAGGAACCTGAAATTTCCATCTCTCTTAACCAGTAATTTGTTCAGGAATATGGACCTAAGAAAACCATCTATTTTTCTAAATTGGCTCTTTTAGACTAAAGGAACAGAGTTTGTTTGGGTGGGGAAGAAGGACTCTTCTCTCTCTTTCTCCATCTCTGTTCCATCTATTGAGAACACAGATTCTATGAATCATAGAATCCTATGAATTTTAAGGGATATCACCCTTAAAATAAAAAATTCAGCCTATATTTTAGAAGACAGAGCTAAGAATCCTTGGGATCCTTGAGGAGACTGTAGAGAACCTGGATCAACCATCCCTGAGGTCTGCCTGGTGTTTTACCTTCTGGTTGTGAAGTGAGCCATTTCTTTACTGCTTGAGCCACCTTGAAGTTGGCCTTTTGTTACTTAAAGTTCAACACATTCTAATGGATAAATGGAATAATACCACCCTCAAAGATGGAGAGAGAGCTCTAATTATGACAAGATGCATATGGTAAGAGTTATTTCTTTATCCTCTGCTTCATGTGTTTAAAATTAGCCTTGTCCATTAAAATCATTAAAGGAGAGAGGCTGTAGATTAAAGTTTTCAAACAATGTCACCCTTTGCACATCTAGTTCCCGTGAATGGTTAGGAGTGATTTTGTACTGTTCTTTTATGTTTATTTACTTACACTCACCTTGTTCCAAAAAGGATCTGAGGTAGCTTGCTATTTGTTATCACAGCCTTAGAGTTTGAAAGGGTTTGTTTAAAGTAAAATCACAGAAAAGTCACTAGAGTAGTAACTAGAGTAAATATTAAAATTCCTAGGGTGCTGGGAACTTGACTTAAGGCTGCCTTCCATTTCCCTATTTCCCTTTTTGTGTTGCTTTAAACCCATTTCAAAGACTCATCTGCAACAGAGAGAGGAGAAATGCTTGCCAAAGGTCACAAATTAGATGAAAGTATGGTACAATGATGAAGAGCAAGGGTTGGCAAACTCTAGCACATAGGCCAGATACAGTTGGTCACCTGATTTGATACTGCCAGAGAACTAAGAGTGGTTTTCACATTTGCAAATAATTACAAAGACAAAAAAACAAAAAATAAAGACACAGGTTATATGTGGTCACAAAGCCAAAAGTAGGTACTCTTCAGCCATTTATATATATATACATATATATATAAAATGTTGGCCAGAAACAAACAAAAACTTTAATTTAAAAAGATATATGCATCCCTATATCCATAGCAATAGCCATAGAAGCAACCTAAGTGTTCATTGACAGATGAATATATAAAGAAGATGTATATATACACAATGGAATACTACTCAGCCACAAAAAAGAATGAAATGATGTCATTTGCAGCAACATGGATGGACCTAAAGATTGTCATACTGAGTGAAGTAAGTCATACAGAGAAAGATAAATATCCTATGATATCACTTTATGTAGAATCCAAAATATAATACAAATGAATTTATTTATAGAACATAAACAGACTCACAGACATAGAAAACAAACTAATGGTTACCAAAGGGGACAGTAGGGGAGGGATAAATTAAGAGTTTGGGATTGACAGATATACACTATGGTGTATGAAATAGGTAAGCAAGAAGAGCCTACTGTATAGCACAGGGAACTATATTCAATATCTTGTAGTAACCTATAATGGAAAAGAATCTGAAAAAGAATATACATATAAAGCTGAATCACTTTGCTGTGCACCTGAAACTAATACAGCATTATAAATCCATTACAATTTTTTTAAAAAGATGCAATGAACACTGGTACATACAAAAAAAAATTTTTTTTTGTCAACTATTAGTTAAGAGTCCAAGCTCTAGAACCAGAGTTTGAACCCTAGTAAGATCCCACTTCACATCTCTGAGCCTCAATTTCCTCATCTGTAAAATGAGCATAATGCTCCCAGCTTCTCAGACACGATGAATGAAACTGGGTTGGCAGGGCCTTCCTCAACCAACCAATATAGAAGCTTACTTACTTCTATGATTTTTTTTTTCTTTGCTGAGTCTTCACTGTGATAGATGGACTCTGTAGTTGCAGCCTGTGGGCTCCTCAGCTGAGGTGCATGGACTTAGTTGTTCTGTGGCATGTGGGACATTAGTTACCTGATCAGGAGTTGAACCTGCATCCTCTGTCTTGCAAGGCGGATTCTTAACCACTGGACCACCAGGGAAATCTCACTTATTTCCATGATTTTTATTTATGCAAAGGCATCTCATACCTCCTGGAGCAGGCTTCTC
The DNA here is from genome assembly GCA_024291935.2 of Okapia johnstoni. Lineage (NCBI taxonomy): Eukaryota > Metazoa > Chordata > Mammalia > Artiodactyla > Giraffidae > Okapia > Okapia johnstoni. Next base: position 40,491,620 of record CM044319.1, on the reverse strand, counting down.
CCATCCACACTGGAGCTGCACAGGGATCATTATCTCCTGTGTGTTGATGGCCCCATGGCCTGTCTCCTCACTCTGCTTTCAGCTATAATCAGGCAATCACTTTTGCCCTTGCATCTGATCAAACAGTTTTGCCATTTCACATTCTCAGACATTCCGTATTTTTCAGACTATTTTGTGAAACCCATATATTTTCATTAAGAGTTGATAATAAACTCCACAATGAAAGTTTTTTCCAAGTTCGTGATTGATGACAGTGCAATAGGGAGCTGAGTGGCTCTCGTTTCCTGCTCAGGCAGGAATCTGCTTGGGGCAATCATGGGGCCTCTCAACAGCACCTTCCAATACCCATCAACGTCACCACCTGCCCAGAGCCATATGGAGACAGCCCCCTCCTCCTCTGGGAACCACTGCAGAGGAAGCAGCCTGGATTTGGGATGGTTTTTTCTCTACTCTAGAAGTGGAGCATCCTGGCAGAAAGCAAGTTGTGATAATTCATAGGGTCTAGTAATTTGGTCCTCTTATTTTTATACAGTTCAGTGGTGGCAAATGATGAAAATCATATATAGGTTCGTTCTTTTTTTTGTTGTTTATCTCTTCTTAAAAATTTGGCTCACTTTCTGGAGTCCAAATGTCTTGCATCCTTGAAGACAGGGCAGAGAGCACCCTTCTGGTGATCTGGTCCTGGAGCTGAGATGTGACGTGAGCTGGGAGAAGCTGGTGGGGCCAGGATCCCACCTCTGAATAAGGAAATCTTGTGGGGATGGGCAGCTGTTGCCCTGTCACAGTGACCCAAGTGACCCTAGTGGAAGCAGCATATGGTCTTACCTGTGAACTCTGGCTCCACTCGCTTCTCGTAAGAACGACTTACACTGGATCCTCCAATGCTCCTGGGAGTGCGCCCAGCCTCTGCCAAGGCAGGAAAGACCAGGGAACTCTTTAGGGAACTCTTCATTCTGGAGCAGGAGACAGTCATTTTGACAGGAAGTAGGAGGCAAGAGGGAGTGAGTGGCACTGAGAATGTCATGACCACACACATTTGATCCAGCAACAATGATGGTAAACTTGGCAATTGCCAATTTATGCCCATATGAGCACAGTAAAGTCTCAGAGAAGCTTTGAGAGGTGAAGAGCTTGATGACCTGCAGCAGAGGAGACTAGAGTCCATGAATGTGCAGGCTGTCCAGATCTGATTTTGGGAAGGACAGTTTTACTGGGGGAGGAGTGCTTGTTCCCATGACATCTCATTGGTGGGGCTTGTGTCATGGAGTCCCTCCTCTCCTCCATGAATGTGATTTCTTGATCACCTTTGTTGTTCAGTTGCTAAATCATTTCTGACTCTTTGTGACCCCATGAACTGCAGCACGCCATGCTTCCCTGTCCTTCACTATCCCCCTGAGTTTTCTCATACCCATGTCCATCAGGTTGGTGATGGCATCCAACCATTTCATCCTCTGTTGCCCCCTTCTCCTGCCCTCTATCTTTCCCAGCATCAGGGTCTTCTGCAGTGAGTCGGATCTTCGCATCAGGTGGCCAAAGTATTGGAGTTTCAGCTACAGCATCAGTCCTTCCAATGAATATTCAGGGTTGATTTCCTTTAAGACTGACTGGTTTGATCTCCTGGCTGTCCAAGGGACTCTCCAGAGTCTTCTCCAGCACCACAGTTTAAAAGTATCAATGAAAAGGACCCTTAAGGGGCCCACCCCAGTTAGCTCAGCTGTGGGAATGTATGCCTGGCTTTGACCTGTGCTAACTGATTCAACTTCTGTCTGCAGGCAGCCCAAGGGCATTTAGGTGTGGCAGAAACAGGCTGGAATTGGGAGTCAATCAGAGGTGTCTTCTTTTATCCTTAAACTTAGGTTATTTTTCAAAGAGGCATTTCAAACATATTGTTTTCCTGTTTACGATCAGATTTCTATGCATTTGTGTGCCAGGTTACCTGGCAGTAAGTGGATACCAACCTGCCAAACAGCCATCTACCCTTGCTGTTGTTTTCCACTCGTTTGAAGAGCAGGCTGAGAATGTACCTTCTGGTCTCCATAGCAAAGTGCTGGCACTGCTCGCAGGAAGGAAGGCAGTGAACAGAATGAGAGTGGGAGCTTCTTATTTTTCCATTCAGAAAGGGCATCACAGACAACAGGTATAGGGGATGGTCCTGGTAGAAGGCAGTAAAGCCCCCAAACCAGTGTTATGTCAGCGAGAGCTGCCATTTTGCTGTGGGAATTCCTGACTGGGTTTCCCTCCCTCCAAGAGTCTAAGACCCTAAGGTAGACCTCACCTTTGCTTTGCTTGCCTGTTAGGCTCCCCTGGGTTACCCTTCCAATGCCCCCTCAACTGAGGGATTGAGAGTTGTTGTTGAATAGAATGGAAGTAGTTAAAAAAGTGAATTTCTTCAACTTCAGAATCAAACAATCCTTTCAAAGCCCCCCTGGAAGAATACCATGCTTTTTCTTGTTGATGTACTCACTGAGATTATTTTAATGTTTCTACCATCAGGGAGAAGGTATGTTTAATTTTCTCTAAAATGTAAGTGACTGATAGTCCTGCTTTTGAAGTTTTGAACAGAGAGACAGATGTTTAGAACTGTTCTCCCTAGGTGTTGGAATTCCTGGAGCTGCTCCTTTTTTGTAGAACAGCCATATTGGAATAAACTGAGAGAGTTGCTGGACTGCTTTGCTCACAAACAGCCTTATCATTTCCTTCTGTTAAATTTAATTCCGTTCAACTTTTTGATGCAGAGTTAGTATATGCTAAAACATAGAGCATCACAAATCAAACATGCTTTCATAGAAGGAGTGGTGGTTGTTGTATAGTCACCAAGTTGTTTCCGAGTCTTTGTGACCCTATGGACTACAGCCCGCCAGGCTTATCTGTGCATAGGATTTTCCAGGCAAGAATCCTGAGTGGGTTGCCATTTCCTTCTCCAACAAGGAATGGAGTGGATTATACTTCTTACACTCTTTTCTTGTGGTTCTCGAATGCATTAAAATGGACCTCAAGTCATCCACAGGGCTAGTTAAAAGAAAGATAGCTGAAGCCTAAGGGTTTGCATTTCTAGCAGGTTCCCAGGCCTTGCTGATGCTGTAATTCATGGATCACACTTTGAGAACAAGAGCATTAAAAAGATTGTAAGTTCCTCTCAATTTCTTTTCTCAACAAAACCCATCAAGTGTTTTGTTCTCCTAAGGGCTTCTGAAAACATTCCCCAAGGGCATATCTTTTCCTTTCATTAACATAAAAATAATATTAATGTATTAAACAGAATGGACTTCCCAGGTAGCGCTAGTAGTAAAGATCTCACATGCCAGTGTAGGAGACATAAAAGATACGGGTTTGATCCCTGGGTCAGGATGATCCCCTGGAGGAGGGTATGGCAGCTCACTCCAGTATTCTTGTCTGGAGAATCCCATGGACAGAAGAGCCTGGTGGGCTATGATACCTAGGGTCACAAAGAGTTGGACACGATTGAAGCGACTTAGCACATATTAAACATCTGCAGGACTGCTTGCCAGGATGTGGCTGCCCTGAGCTTGCCTGGTTTGGGAACATGGCTGACAAATAGACCCCACTGGCAGGACAACACTAGAAGCCTAAGGAAGCGATGGTGTGCTTGTTCTCTTCCCAGCCATTACTGGGATGTCCTGAGAATCCTGACCTTTTCTGCTTGCCACGCCCAAAGCATCTTCTTTGTCTGGCTCTAGTTTTAGGGAAGGTGAGGGAAGCACGAAGGGAATGAAGATTCAGTTTCTGCCCCAAAGGTTCTGGTGTGGAATTTTTCTATCCTAACCACTTGCTTTCAGTCTTCTGTTCTACAGAGTTCAAACTATTTATACCTTAACCAAAAAAGGAAAACACATCAGCTTAGGTAACTGGAAAGACCAGAGGGAGACTCCCAAGCTCTTTTCAGATGAGATCTCTATTCATCTCTGTCCCTACTGGCACCCTCACCTGTCACCCAAGTGCCCGCTGTGAGGAAATAATTGTGGGCACTGAGGAAGGGATCCCATTTCCATTCCAAAGGATACTGGAGAGAAAAAGGAAAGATAATGGCTTAACTTTTTTATGTTTATCCCTTCATTGAAACTGTTTTTCCTTCCTGATTTCTAACAAACCTGTAAGTCATTCATCGCCCACATTCCATGAAGACCCTGACACCCCAGCAAGAAGTAAGGTCTGTTTCTCCAAATGCTACCAGCACTTGACTGGGAGGCAGTGTAGTTATGTTAAACACCTGGGCTCGGCTGGGTACTGCCTGGACCCTCTGTTTTCCTTGAGCAAGTTACTTCAGCAATCTGTGCCTTAGTTTCTTCATCATAATACGAACAGAATGTGTCCACCTCCTGCAGTTGTGAGAGGAATAAAACTAAGAATATTAAAAGTGCTCAAATGGTGTATGGCACAGAGAAAGCCCTCAGCAAATGTTTTCCTTTAGAAATTTACTTTCCTTCTGTACACTGCTCATTTTCTACTCTGTTTTACTATTTTTGGTAAGAGAACCCCTGCATCCTTCTTTTTATAGGCTTGGCCCACCTTGGTTATAGAAAACGTCATTGTTCAATGTGTGACTCTTTGCGACCTCATGGACTGCAGGGCTTCCCTGGTAGCTCAGCTGGTAAAGAATCCGCCTGCAATGCAGGAGAGCCCAGTTCGATCCCTGAGTTGGGAAGATCCCCTGTAGAAGGGATAGGCTACCCACTCCAGTGTTCATGGGCTGCCCTGGTGGCTCAGATGGTAAAGAATCTGCCTGCAGTGCAGAAGACCTGGGTTCAATCCCTGGGTTGGGAAGATCCCCTGCAGGAGGGGATGGCAACCCACTCCAGTATTCTTGCCTGGAGAATCCCCATGGACAAGAGCCTGGTGGACTACAGTCCATGGGGTCGAAAAGAGTCCAACACAACTGAGTGACTAAGCGCAGCATGAACTGCAGCATGCCAGGCTTTTCTGTCCTCCACTCTCCTGGAATTTGCTCAAAGTCACATCCATTGAGTCGGTGATGCTATCTAACCATCTCATCCTTTGTCGACCCCTTCTCCTTTTCCCTTCCATCTTTCTCAGCATCAGGGTCTTTTCCAATGTGTTGGCTCTTTGCATCAGGTGACCAAAGTATTGGAACTTCAGCTTCAGCAACAGTCCTTCCAATGAATATTCAAGGTTGATTTCTTGGGCAGAAAACAACCTGACCCACAAGCTGTAGATTTTGTTGGTGTCATGGTGTCTGATGACACCAGACGCTGACTCAAGCTTGGTTAGAGAAACATTTGTTGATGGGCACTGCCAACTTGTATCCCACCTTCTCCAGTCTCCTCCAACACCTCAGTTTCCTTCCATAACCTGCTAATGATGAGCATCTAGACTTTTTAAAAAAGAGACATCTTAGGTTGGCCTTTTCAGGGTTCATTTTTCTCTCCCAAGACTTCTTGATATGTCATTATATTTACCGCCAACAATTAAGATTTTAAAATCCTTGAGGAAGCCAAGCATTCTAGTTTTCTTGGTGCCTTTTAAAAGTACTTCCAACTTCCTATATCCATATGCCAAAATGTGAATTTCTCTATTACATTTCACATTTGACTAAAGGAAAGACAGATACCTCCTCAAGAATTCATACACAATGTGGAGAAATTGGAGCCATTGTGCACTCTTGGTAGAAATGCAAAATGGTACGGATGCTGTGAAAAACACTACGGTGAATCCTTGAAAAATTAAACATAGTTTTACCACATGAACCTGCAATTTCACTTCTGGATATGTACCCTCAAAGAATTGAAAGAAGGATCTCCAAAAAATATTTGTACACTCGTGGTCATAGTAGCATTATTCTCAGTAGTCAAAATGTGGAAGCAACCCAAGAATCCATCGACAAATGAATGGATGAAAAAATGAGTATATACATACAATGAGATATTATTCAGCCTTAAAAAGGAAAGAAATTCTAACACATGCTACAAGATGGATGAACCTTGAGGACACTATGCTGTGTTAAATAAGACTCACTAAAGGACAAACACTGTATGATTCCACTTACCTAAGATTCTGAGAGTAGTAGTTGCCAGGGGATGGAAGGAAGGGCCAATGGAGATTTGTTTAATGGATACAGAGTTTCAGTTTTGCAAGATGAAAAACTGTCACTAAGAGAAAATGCAGATTGCGGTGGGGAAAATTCCAAAGCATTTTCTGAGGAAAACAAAGGAAACCAGGGCAGGCAGTTATGTATGAAAGGGGTAGTTATGGGCTGTTAACATTAGAGACAATTATGGGCTCAACCTGAAAGTCCTTTTTTAGAACACAGAAAAAAAGGGACAGAATTGAGAACATTCTTCCATGAGCATCATTCTCTCAAAGCTTGGGTGATCCCGGATTTCATATGGTGGATTGTAAGCCTCTCGGACATGTCCATTCATAATTTTTGTCCATCTTTTGCTTTCCCCAATAGACAATACTCTTGGGGGCTGGATCCACATCTGATGAAACCAAACGAGGCTCTTTCTTTTATTCTTTTTAGGTAATAAATTGTGATTTCAAAGCTATGTTAGCATTACATATTGTCAAAGATTCTTTCCACAATGTATGTATCAGATAGAACCTGCGGAGCAAAAACAGAAAAGATAGAAAAAGGAGATATGTGTGAAAGACTTGGCAGAGAGAAGGATGTTAGTGCTAGAGGCTTCTTTGAGGAACGGTATCTAGGAACAAGGAAGAAAGTATTTATCTGGCAAAGTGAGTTGCATAAACATGCTTTTGCAGAGGCAATCCAGAATATTTTTCATCCTAAATTCCTTAAAAGGCTAGGCTTTCCTTAAAGTGCAGGCCACAAACAGGATTGCCAACATGGAATCTGTCATGTCCTCTCTTCTTGGTCAGTAGGATTCAGTGTTTCTCAGGTTCCTGGTGTATCAGGAAACAGGGGGTCCCTAATGTAGTCTGGCTTCTGCACCTGTTCTGAGGTCTTTGACACTGCTCACACCAGTGTCCCAGCATACTTCTAATAGTAAAATCCTGTGGCCATTTTTTTTTAAGTATTTATTTATTTGGCTGCACTGGGTCTTAGTTGCGACACGGAGGATCTTCGATCTTCATTTCAGCATACAATGTCTTCAGTTGGTACATGAGAACTCTTAATGCTACATGTGGTAACTGGTCCAAGACCAGGGATTGAATCCGGCCCCTTGCATTGGAAGCACAGAGTCATAGCCACTAGACCACCCTAGACCACTAGGGAGGTCCCCTTATGGACATTCTTAATGCCTTAGCCCAGGGGTTGGCAAACTTCTTCCATAAAGGGCCAGAGAGTAAATATTCTATCTAGGCTTGTGGACCCTATGGTTTCTGTTGCATCTCCTCAACTCGGCCATTATACTGTTAAAGTAACCACAGTGAATATGTAACTAATTGAGCATGGCTGTGTTCCAATAAAACTTTATTTATGGACATTGCAATTTGCATTTCATATAATTTTCAGGTGTTTAAAATAGTCTTTTCGCTCTTTCAAAGTATTTAAAAATGTGAACACCTTTCTTGGCTTGCGGGCCATACAGAAACAGGTGGTGGGCTGGCTTGCAGGTCACAGTTCAATGACCCTTGTTTTTGTTTTTGTTTTTTTTTTTTTGTTTTGATGACCCTTGTTTTAAAGCACCCCAGATCATCCTGTGTGCAGCCAAGGTTGAGAACCCCTAGCTTATAACTTTCAGTTTCTCGAACCATCGTCCTAATTCATCATTGTATCCCTATATGGTACGCAGGTGCTTGATGAAGTTTGAGTTTATCTTATTTAGGTCTTTGGTTCAAAAAACTCAAAGTATAGGCTAGGAGTTCTCAACTTTGGCTGCACATAGAATGATGCCCTGCATCTCCTTGCTGATGGGTGTTTATTGAAATGGTTAGTAAATAAGATATCTAGAGAGCAGGGCAGGTTATGCTTGGTAGAGATGAGGGACAGAGCAGCAGGTGCTTCTGGGATTCATGGCAGGTGGGGGTGTTGGGGGGCTTTGATGGCCATGGAAGTGCACCATTCTGAGCTCCATTCCAGAGAAGCTTCTGTGGGGAGGATAGATTGGTAGATAGTCACCAGCTGATGTACTTTCAGATTTCATGCTAGAGCCATGTTCTCCACAGGCTACTCCCGTCAACTGAAAAATAAAAGAGCATGACCAAAAAGTCGAGAGTAATGTTTTATTTGGAGGACAAAACTGAGAACTTAAACCCAGAACAGTGCATCTCAGAGAACTCTGAGTGACTTCTCCAAAGCGGCAAGCAGGGAGCCAGGATATAGGAGTTTTTACAGCAAAAATTCAGGTGGTTGGCACAGCAAAGATTGCTGTTAATCAAATAAAACCTGATATCTAAAATTAATGAGGGATGTTACTATAACTCAGATGGTAAAGAATCTGCTTGCCATGCAGGAGACCTGGGTTCCATCCCTGAGTCAGAAAGATCCTCTGGAGAAGGAAATGGCAACCCACTCCAATATTCTTTCCTGGAGAATCCCCATGGACAGAGGAGCCTGGTGGGCTATTGTCCATGGGATCACACAGAGTCAGACATGACTAAGCGACTAACACACACAAAGTTAATGAGCACTTTTCTATGTATGGGAAGATGCAAGCATCTGGGCTCATTGGAATCATTCCTTTGACATGCACCTCAGCTCTCTGGGGCTGGTATCCTGTGCTTTCCTCATCCTGAGTCTCCTCAGGGTGCATATCCGGGGTGGCCGCAGTGACTGACTGCTAGATGGCGGGCATCCTGTTTCCAGCCTGGTTCTCTCAGGGCTTGCTGTCTGTCGGGGCAGCTGTTATGTGGCAACTTGATGGCCATATCATCCTTTGTTTACTGACCTGGCAGGCAATATTTTAGTTCACACTCCCAGTCAGTATCAAGCACGACAGGGGCCCCAGAGCTGGGCCATTCCTTCCCAGGACAGGACCCTTCTGCTGGGAGTATTTTCCCCAGGGCCTCTTCATCAGCCTGGATGAGGTTTCCCGAGGACTGCACTGCAGTGCCATGCTCCTCTTGCCCCATCCTGTCTTCCCTCTGGCTGTTTACAGGTGTCAGACCTGCAAGAAGGTCTGGAAGCACCCCTAGCTATACCTGATCCCTCTCTTTATCCTTCATAAGCTTTTCCTCCAATAAATCTCTTCACAGAGGGCCTGGACTGATGTCAGGGAGGAGACTTTGTGAGAAGTAGATATAGCTCATTTTACTCCAAGTTTGGGATTTCTTTCTTTTCTTTTCCTATCCTCTCCTTATTTATCTGAGGGTAGAATCAACAGGGTTGGCAAATGGCTATGCTGATTTTAATGGAATTGATGAGAGAATTGCAGTCAAGTGTGAAATTTCTTCCTGAGCTGGCAAGTATTCTTGGCTAGAGGCAGCTAATTCCTTAGGGAACTTTGATATTAAACTCATAGCTTCAAATCAAAATTAATTCTCATTCCACTCATTTGTGCTGAAAGGCCATATCCTTGAGGCAGGTGGGAGGCCTGGGAGCTGTGCTAGGTGTGGCCGTCTCAGGACTGACTCCAGCCAGGACTGGTGACCAGGGGATGAGAATCAGGATGGGCCGGGCAGAGAGAAATGGCCCCAGCTTTTGTCTGTCTTCCATGTCATTCTGTAGAACCTACTGATAAAATAGATACTAGATTTAAAATTCGTCTCTGGGGGCAAATGATGGACAGAAACCAGATGAAAGCCTCAGAACTCTGCAAGGCACCTGAGGTCTGGTACTAGACTTCATTCTCAAAGGACACTCATGGGGGACACTGGGTCAGTGGAGAAAGGTGGCTTGCAAAGCCTAGGATAGTTCCTAGCTACTCTTCACAGAAAACTCACCAATCCCTGGGGCTAGATCTCTCTGTTGCAACGCATCTCTCCAGCCTTCCTCCTAACTCCAGTGTTGCCCAGAGGGTCTGCTCTGCTTTACATAGTGGCATCTGCATCAGCTTCACTAGAGACAGTGGTCTCAGCCAGAACCTTGGAAAACCTCTGAGCTAGACGTTTTATGATACCAAGTTCCTCACAGATCCAGCCTCCCAAAGTCCTCTCTTTTCAGCAAATTCAACACTGAGAATGAGAGTCAAAGTTCATGTGAAGACTTTTTTTTTTTGGTAATTTGATGTTAAAAGAAATTGGAAGTGATATACAAAATGAAGCAAATATTAATTCTGTAAAAATAGGGAAAGAAATATTTTTAAAGTGCAAAGGATTGGAACATGCCGCCCCCAAAATACTTCTCAAAAGAATTTTTCTGAGCTGAAGGCATTTGAGTTCCTGAAATTCCTTATCTGCCTAGAAGCAGAGCCTCCCAAAAGAACTCAGTTGTCATAAATCCCTCTCCCAGGAAGCAACTCTAATCTTTTCTCAGTGAAAAGTGGCCACCACATCCGGACAGACATTTGTCACAAAATTATCAAATCTCCCAACTGTTCTCCTAAGGACTCATTGATCTTAAAAAAAAAAAAAAAAAAAAAAGCAAAAGTAAATCATATGTGTTTCCGTAAGTATGCTTTCTCCTTACCACTTCTTAGAAGTCATTTGTTCTCCCAGAAGTATCCCTCTGTCCTTCCCCATTCTCTTTCTAGATGCCTTTGTAGAGGAGGACAATATCTTTTTCCTCTACCCTCCTTAACTCTCAGCCAGAGCCCCTGTAATGAGAAACAGATTTGTTATGAGAAAAGCCTCCAAAGTTATTATTTTTTTTAATTAATTAATTTATTTTTATTTTTGGCCATGCTGGGTCTTCAATCCTGAGTGGGCTTTTCTCTAGTTGTGGTGAGTGGGGGCTACTCTCCGGTTGTGGCACACAGGCTTCTCATTGTGGTGGCTTCTCTTGTTGCAGAGCACAGGCTCTAGAGTGCATGGACACTTCAGTAGTTGCTGTCCATGGGCTTAGTAGTTGTAGCACACAGGCTTAGTTGCTCCCTGGCATGTGGGATCTCCTTGTATCAGGGATTGAACCTGTGTCTCCTGCACTGGCAGGCGGATTCTTTACCACTGAGCCGCCCGGGAGGACTTCCAAAGTTATTTAACCCAAGTTTTACATGGTATGGGACACTTCATAAGGAAATGTGACCAAGAAAATGGTTAAACTCGAGCATTTCTGGATTTGATAGAGATTGGAATGTTGTGGGGGAAATGTGATAGACCCACAAAGGGTATATGAGCTTTGTGTAGTAAACTGGGGAAATGGCAAGCCCTGTTCATTCAGGTTCCAGGGTCTTAGAGACAAGGTTGCTCCTTTACTCTGCATAGGGAGGATACCTCACTCCTCACAGCTTTATGACCTGCTTTAGAGGGAGGTCAGAAAGTCTTCCCACATATGCCTTTTCTCAAATTTCTTCAGCTGAAAATATTCAATATGCCAAGGTGCCATATTTTGGGGTAGCATGCCTGAATCCTACCAGTTTATAAACTCAAATCTCATCACTCATTTGGGTATTCATTTCCTTCTGGGATGTCCTTATGCATTTAAAATTTAAAATCAGTAAATTCATACGTGTTTGGTACCAGTTTAGGGCTTCCCTTGTATCAGTTTAATTTCTTTGATGTCAGTTTAAATCATAGGCCCTCAGTGAATGAACTTAAGAGAGTAGAAGAAAAGTTTTCTGTTCCTTACAAAAGCAAAGCCTGTTCTAAAATATTCTCCTTGGATATTTTACCTTAAAACCATAGGCTGGAGGTGTTTTGAAAAACTTCTTATGGCAAAAATAATATTTTGAGGAAAATCTTGAAAATCACAAAGTCTCTTTGAAGAGGATTGACCGTAGAGTGAAGCTGTGGTGTGGATCCACATGCCATGCCCCACTTCCATGGCTTGGCTTTGCATCTTTGGACTCTGGGACGGGCTGGCAGAGTTCAAAAAAGTGGGATTAAGGTTGTCAGAAGTTTTAACTTCCTCCCTGCTAAGAGTTGAAAAAGTTTCATTTTTGAAAAGAAAATGGATTTTCAGACCCCAAGTATTTTTTTCCCCTTAAGGGTGAAACATTCACTTTACTGAATTTCTTTCATTTTATTTATTAATATACTTTCTTGAAATGTCTAAGTCCCTTAGTAGACTGATGAAGCCCACCACCATCCATATTCAACTAAACTGCATAATAGTCTTATTTACAAGTGATGAATGCACCAACGGAGCTGTCTTGGGCTGTCCTCTTCTGTCTGCAATGGGAGCCCATTCGTGAGTTGCCTGGTAACAAAACGGCTGGAGGGAGTCCTCCTGACTGTAAAACCTAGGCTTTCAGACACTTGAATGGCAGCAGTTGGACTGTCTTATCTGGACAGCAGCATTATTCCAGAAGCTCCTCACAATAAACTTTTGTACCAAATTAATTAAAGTCTTGATAATTCCATTCCAGCACATTCCAATGAAAGTAATTTCAGATACATAATGCACAATGGGCTTCTCCACTTAACTTCCAAATGAAACATTCAGGATATTTAGTACCATTCACATTAATCAGCAAAACCATCAGATCCTCAGGCAGAAGAGGCCGACTTTGACAGGAAGATAGAAAGAAGATCTGTGTGCAGTGTGGTAGACACTAGACTATTCAAATCAGAGACTAGAAGCTGCAGGCCTGCTCACCATCCTCTGGAAAAAGGAGCACACTTTTAGAAAAGAATATGGTAGAAGTTGCTGTAAATGAAAACTTATTCACTAGACACTTTGGAAAAAACTTTTATTCATTGTAATGAGTCAACTCTGTTGCAATAGGGGGGAGAGATGAACCAAGGGTTTGTAGCCAATGAGCAGAATCCTGAGGGCATCAGTGGATGGAAAATTACTAACAAGCACATCAAGGGTAGGGGACATTCTTGCTAAATTGACCTAACAGGATTCTTGCTGAAGACTTGGGCACTAAGGGTGGAGATGGAGAACCTGATCGGGTATCAAGTGTTGGGAGATGACTCAACAAAATTCATGCTAAAATTGGACTCTCCAAGGAAGCACACAAAGCCAGGGTCAAGGCCTAGTGGAGAAGAGGACTCAGAGGAGCCTAAGGAAGTTTGTTCAGAGTCTCTGTCATGAGGCAGCATGGATGAATCTCAAAAATATTATGCTGAGTGAATGAAGTCAGAGACAAAAGACTAAATACCATAAGATTCTACTTATATTACAATCTGGAAAAGGCAAAACTATTGGGATAGAAAACAAAAACAGTGGTGGACTGAGGATGGGGGTCTGGAGTGTGATTGATCCCAAAGGGGAATAAAGGAACTTTATAGGGGAAAAAATTTTGTCATTGCTCTTCAGCTATTTGGTGATGTGTTCTTGGTTAATCTGAGGCTCTTGCTTCATCTCAAAAGAATTCAAAGAAAAAGTGGTAGATAAGAAGTGGATTTATTTAGAGAGAAACACACTCCACAGAGTGTGGCCCTTCTCAGAAGGTGAGAGCTTTGAAATATGGTGTGGTTAGTTTTTATGGGCTGGCTAATTTCATAGGCTAATGAGTGGAAGGATTATTCCAGTTATCTTGGGGAAAAGGGTAGAGATTGCCAGGAATTGGGCCGCCACCCACTTTTTGGCCTTTTATGGTCAGCCTCAGAACTGTCATGGCACTGGTGAATGAGTCAGTTCGCTTGGTAATGTATTATTAATACAATGAGCATATAATGAGGCTCAAGCTCTATTGGAAATCAGATATTCTGCCATCTTGGATCTAGTTAATGCTAATCATTTTTTGTCATGTCCTAAAACCATTTCATTCTTCAAAGATTGTGCCCCGTTGCTCTCCCTCCTGTTTTAGTGGAGTAATGAAAAGTGGACTCATGAAGAAATTGGAAGGTAAAAGTCTTAAGAAGAATTTTCAGTAAAAGTCATTATGTGTGAGAAGAAGAACTAAGAAGACCACAGAAACTTTACTCTCCTGGACAGCCTATCACACTTGAGAGCCTCCTCTGCTTGTATGGACTATTGTGGCCTTGCCTACAGATGTCGGAGCTCTCACATCCCAACAGATCTGGGCTCAGTGCTTCTGGTCACATACATGTGATCAGGCATTGTCTGCCAGATGCCGTGTTACTTTGTTCACCATAGGAGGTGGCTGCCTGGGCTGCCCTAGGTTGCCATGCAAGCTGGAGGCAAATAAAAGCTCCAAGGAATGACAGGGCCTCACCCCAAGTTTTCCTAACACTAGCATCTCACAGCAGTGCCTCCCCTTGTCTGGCTCTGTCCTCTCTCTTCCATTTTGCAAATCTCCTCTACCCTGTTTTCTCTGCCATTTATCCAACTACCTAGTTCTTTCTTCCTGAGTCTAGCTTATTCCGTTTATCTTTGTGGTCCAATATCAGACTGCCAATACTTTTGTAAATATGTGTCTGAAGCCCCTGTAAACTCTAAAACTCTGATGTATTTCCTTTCAGAAACCCATGGGTGCCCTCTGTCTTGTTCTTATAATTCCCTCATCAATAAGGCACAGGCAGGGCACTAAGTGATGAATCTGCCCTGCTGAAATTAGATTCTGACTTGGAGAGATGCTACAGAGGACAGGTCACATAAAGTTAAGTGGAAGGCAAGTGAAGTCACCTCTTTAACCTGGCTCTGAGAACCTGGGACTCAGAGCTTCGGGGTCAGGGACTCTGCCATCAAGTGAGGCTATTGCGATGTGTTATTAATACGCTAAGGGTCAGGCTAAAAACCAACATTGGAAACAGGCCTGACTTGCTTCTCACAGATGTTCGTGTTGCCTCCAGCAATAGTAGTGGGGAATTGAGAGCAACAGATGCTCTAGCATCTCCAGAGCAGCTCTTGGCTCCCTGAATCCACCAGGGGAGACCTATGCCCAGTTTTGGGGGTATGTGTGTGTGTGCGTGCGTGCGCATATGTGTTCAGTTGCTCAGTTGTGTCCTACTCTTTGTGACCCCATGGATTGTAGCCCACTAGGCTCCTCTGTTCACGGAATTTTCCAGGAAAGAATACTGGTATGGATAGCCATTCCCTTCTCCGGGGGATCTTCCCAATTCAGGGATCAAACCTGGATCTCCTGCACTGCTGGCGGATTCTTTACCACTGCACCACCTGGGAAGCCCGTGCACAGTTTTGGAACAATGCTTAATAGCCCTGCCCTTTTTTTCTTCCAGTAGGTCCTGACTTTAGCTCACCTACCTGCTTCTGACCCCTGACCTGGTCCTGACCTTCAGGAAGATGTGCTCCAGACCACACACATGGTTTCAAGCTTCAGGCTCCTGTTGGTCACTGTCTTCTCCCTCCGTTTTTAGGTTCCTTTGTGCCTGTCATGTATCTCTGAAATCAGAGGATGAGTCTTCATAGCTCTCTAAACCTCTGGCTTGGAATTTTCCTAGTAACGATGAATTTCCCTTTCTGTTTAGGAATTTCATTATTCAACACTCTGGTCTTACTCCTCACTCCCCTGTCAGCCTGAATCTTTCAGAGAACGGTGGTTCTCTGAAAGAGGATAGTTCTTCCTGGGATAAAGTATGGCAGCTGCTTCAGCCCAGATCTGGGGGCAGCTCTAGCTCATTTGGCTCCTTCTGTTCCCTGCAGTTTTGACTTAATGCCACTGAAGGGGGAGCGTTGTAATGAGGAGGCTTGAGGGGGAGCAACCTTGTTCTTCTGGCCTGAGCTGCTGCTTGTTGTGCAAACTTTCATGACCATATCTTATCAATTGATTCTACAAAAGGCTTTGGTTCACCCCATCTTGCTTCCTTCTAATTTTCTTGTTCCAATGCTGGCAGAATGTTCCAGTCATTCATGAGATTAACTTCCAACATGGCACCTCTCACATTCTCTGGCTTGAGTACTTGGCATTTATATTAATTCCAGCTGCTACATCCTTCAGCTCCTCTGGTAAGATCAGTTTTTTTTTCAA
Organism: Okapia johnstoni; assembly: GCA_024291935.2. NCBI lineage: Eukaryota > Metazoa > Chordata > Mammalia > Artiodactyla > Giraffidae > Okapia > Okapia johnstoni. Next base: position 40,475,799 of record CM044319.1, on the reverse strand, counting down.
AGTGGTGATCACAGGGCCATCTTGTACACTCTTCCTCTATCTTTCAACCTCTCCATCATGACTGGAATGGACTCCCTACTGGATGCACAGGCATATTTGCTGTGTAATAATGTTAAACTTTCCCCATCAGCAACGAATTCATGTCCATTGTTGTGAATGTAACACAAAGATATGTGGTATTGCAATAAGGAATTGGACCTAGATGACTCCAGTGTCAACTCTTGGTGTCTTCACACAGGAGTGTGTGGTAAGATGTGCACAGGACACATCTGTGGTCACACTTCAGTCCAGAGTGAGATGCAGAATGAGAAATGGATTAAGCCTGGGGATGCTTGGGGAAGGGGCCCTCAGAAAATACTCTCACTTATCAGCAACTTCAAAGGTGAAGAAGATGCAGAACTCAAGGCTCTTAGCTGCTAATTTCTTCCCAAACTAGGGCAAGAGTTCAAACATTGATATCTAGGAGCATCTCTATCAACAAGCACTTGTGGCTGGGATCCTAGAGGTCAGCCTAAGTGGTATACCTGTTGCAAATTTAGAAAGATACATACATTGTATCTATGCACATTGTGCATAGATACATTTGGAAAGTCCAGTGGTGGGTTGTTTTGTGTGTTGTGTTGTTTTGTTTTTTTTTTGGCACAGAAGATGGAAGGGCTTTATGGGAGAGAACTTAACCTAAGAGGAGAGAGGACAAGGAATCAAACAGGGACTAAGGACAATGAGTTAAGGAAGAAGGGGAGGTAGTTTTGTTTTTTTTTTTTTTTTTTTTTTGGTAACAGCTTTACTGGTATATAATTCAGGTATTTTATAGTTCACCCATTTAAAGTTACAATTCAAGGGCTTTTGGTATATTCACAGAATTGTATAACCATCACCACAGTGGAATTTAAGAAGTTTCTGTCACCCGCTCGAAAAAGAGGGTACCCTTTAGCCAACACCCTACAATCTGCCCAATTCTGACAGCCCTAGCAGACTCAAATCTTCTATCTCTGTGATTTTGCCTGTTCTAGACATATCACATAAATACAAACTTAAATACTACATGACCTTTTGTTTCTTGTAGCTTTCATCTATCATAATGTTTTCAAGATTTATCCATGTTATAGTGCATTTCAGCACTTCCTTTTTAGAGCTGAATAATATTCCATTATTCCTAGAAGGCCTAGAAGTTGCCCTTCCTCTAAGAACACCCCCTCCACCACACACACAGGATTCTGCTGTGGAATGATACTCATGGAACCTAGACTCTCTTCTTCTCTAAGGAGAACTTCTCTCCACTCACATTCCTCCCCTATATTTGGGAAACCCTATGGAGGTGGGGGCATGTCTCACATGTGGATCTGGGCTGTCCTTGGAGCCACTCCTGGCATCTCCATTTCCTCCTCACCCACCGCTGGCCGCCTATGTCTCCATACTTCCTGGCTGCCTCTCTGGGGTAAACTGGCCTAACACACTATATAAGCAATTACTATGTGTCTTCTGCTCACATTTCTTCCAGTGCTGGAGGTGGTCTTCTTCTTCTTCATGTTTCAGTCACTTCCAATCAGTGACTTTCACTAGGGAAACAAGTCCACAGCTCATGACACCTGTGCCCACCACGGCTTGAGGGATTGCAACACTGTGATTTTCTGTTTCCTTTTATTTGACATTCCTCTTTGTGGGATTCAGCATGAATCTAACATAGGGAGTCAGAGAACAATCTGAGAGGCATGTACCAGGCTCTACCCAAAATTCTTCCTCCTGGTTAATATATGATCCCCAGGTTCCTCTCCTAAGTATATACCAAGAGAAATAAAAACATGTCCACACAAATCTAAAAGAAATCATACAAACAAAGTTACTTACAAAACAGAAAAAGACGCAGATTCCTGAATGAGTTTATGGTTTCCAGAGGAGGATGGGGTGATGGATAGTTAGGGAGTTTGGGATGGACATGTATGCACTGCTATATTTAAAGTGGATAACTAACAAGGACCTACTGTATAACACAGGTATCTCTGCTCAATGTTATGTGGCAACCTGGATGAGAGGGGCGTTTGGGGGAGAATGGATACATATATGTATGGCTGAGTCCCTTTGCTGTTCACCTGAAAGTGTTGCAACATTGTTTATTAGCTATACCCCAATAGAAAATAAAAGTTAAAAAAGAACACATGTGCACAAAAATTTGTACATGAATGTTTATAGTGGCTTATTCATAAAGCCAAAAAAGTTAAAATAAAAAGCCCAAACAAAATGATGACCCAATCCACTGATGAATGGATAAATGAATTGTGGGACATATCATATTCCATCTCCACACCCCGTTCATGTTTTGACAGTTTGTAAATTTCTGAAACCTTGACACCTTTCTATTAATAGCTTTGGGCAGAATCTTCAGAATGACTGAGGCAGAATTTACTACTAGTCTTGCAGGATGGTAGTTAGGGATAGAATTTGTTGGCTGATAGAAAATGAGAAGATTCTCACACTCTTGAGTTTATGAACTGAGAGGCCCACTGGTTACTGATTTAAAGGAGGAAATATGAGTGATGTGTTCCCACGGACAGTAAGTAAATAAATCTGCTCTGTTATGGGAGTAGAGTGTTCATAGAGGGAAAAAAAGGGATTGAGGATGTAAAAATATATAAGACATTGATAGTGAAGGGCTTTGGATGCTATGAAAGAGTTTGAACTTTATTCAGTAGTGTGGACAGTCATTTGAACCTTTGTCCTGGGCAGGAGCAGACAGACAGGATCTTCTGTCCAAGAGCTGATAACTGCCAGAGCTTCTGTGTTCTCAACAAGGAGATTCAGGACAGTGAGATGACCTTTTTTTTTTTTTTTTTTTTGGAATTCAAGTATTATGGCCAAATAAGAACATGAAAAAATTCTCAAGATCATTAGCCATCAGGGAAGGAAATACATATCAAATCCACAGTGAGTTACCATTTTCCACCCACTAGGATGACTGTAATAGAAAAAGATGATAACAAATGGAGATATGGAGAAATTGAAACCATCACACACTGGTAGTGGGCTGTAACATGTTGCAGCTGCTTTGGAAAAGTTTGGTGGTTCCTCAAAAAATTAAACATAGAGTTACCTTGTGACTTGGCAATTTCACTCCTAGAGGATCACTTAAGAGAAATGGAAACATATGGTCACCTGAAAATTTGTACAAGAAATAGAAACACAGTTCATAGTAGCTAAAAAGTAGAAACAACCTGAAGGTCCATCAGGTGATGAGTTAATAAACCAAATGTGATATATCCACAAAAATGAATGGAGTTCTGACGCATGCTACAACACGGATGAACCTGAAATCATTATACTAAATGCAAGATGCCAGACACAAGAGACCACATATAGTTTGATGCCATTTATATGAAATCTTCAGAGTTAGCAAATTCATAGAGATAGAAAGTGGATTCGTGGGTGACAGGAGCTGAGAGGAGGGGAGAGTTGGAAATGACTGCTAATGAATTCTTCCTGGGGTGATGGAATTGTTCTGGAATTAGTTGTAATAATTGCACAAACATGTGAATGTACTAAAAGTCATTGAATTGCACACCAATTAGAAATTTTAGGAACAATGTTATAGCTAGCAGGGACTTCCCTACTCTTATGGTTACGATGTGTGATAGACAGACCAATTTTCCCATTTTGTTTGGGACTGTGGAAGTTCCTGGGATGTGAGACTATCACTGCTAAAACTGAGAAAGTCCCAATCAAACTATAACCAAAAGTGGGGTCTGGCTGCTCACTGCTCAAAAGCCAATGAAGAGGCTAGGTTGGTGGAAAGGAAAGTTTGCTTTATTTCAGATGCTGGCAACTTCGGGTGAAGGTAGATGCCTGTCCAAAGGCTGACTCCCCACATCCCTATCCCCCAAACTGACAAGAAGTGAGCAAGAGCTTCTATAGGTTGAAGGAGTGGGCTACTTGCAGAAACAGCACAGTCAGCTCTGTCATCTTGAAATTAGTCATTGGTGGTCTGACCAGCATCATCCTGATTGTTTTAGGTGCAGTTAATCTTCAGTTCCAGGATTGGTTTGTTTCTACTTCCTTGAGGGCAATTCTCAGAATTGTGGCTGCTTAGGTGATTGCAGCCATGAAATTAAAAGACTCTTACTCCTTGGAAGGAAAGTTATGACCAACCTAGATAGCATATTAAAAAGCAGAGACATTACTTTGTCCACAAAGATCCGTCTAGTCAAGGCTATGGTTTTTCCAGTAGTCATGTGTGGATGTGAGAGTTGGACTATAAAGAAAGCTGAGCGCTGAAGAATTGATGCTTTTGAACTGTGGTGTTGGAGAAGACTCTTGAGAGTCCCTTGGACTGCAAGGAGATCCAACCAATCCATCCTAAAGGAGATCAATCCTGGGTGTTCATTGGAAGGACTGATGTTGAAGCTGAAACTCCAATACTTTGTCCACCTGATGCAAAGATCTGACTCATTTGAAAAGACCCTGATGCTGGGAAAGATTGGGGGCAGGAGGAGAAGGGGACAACAGAGGGTGAGATGGCTGAATGGCATCACCGACTCAATGGACATGAGTTTGAGTATACTCCGGGAGTTGGTGATGGACAGGGAGGCCTGGCATGCTGCGGTTCATGGGGTCGCAAAGAGTCAGACACGACTGAAAGACTGAACTAAACTGAGGTCATGGCTACAGTCTGGTCGTCACATAGCTAAATTCTTCACTCTGGTAGGCGTTTCAGTCTTATCTATAAGACAGCTCACAAAATACGGCTCAGAATACTGAGCCCTTGAGTATTCCATAGCCCTTGAGAAGGAACTAAAGGTCCTTGACTATGCTTAATGGATATGCAAATTATTATATGGTCTCCTTTGACTGTTCTCCATTGTTTCTGGATGTTCTGACTTCTCTGATTAAACTTATTCTTTGGCTAAAGCTTTTCCAGAGACAAAAGGCAGGCAGAGGACATGGGGAGAAAGTACCATAGGGTCCTGCTCTCTTTCAAAACTGGATGACCTGATCACCCTAGTGTGTGCTGAGATAGTGCTCAGGAATGCCAGTGAAGAGAGGCCAAGTTAACATTTATGACCAAACAATTTCTTATGCACAATGTGTTTGGCCTAAACTCACACCCTATGAACTAGCCAAGGCAGGTTTTACTTATCTCATATTTATAGACAAAGAATCGAGGTGTTTATGGGCATAGAGGTTAGCTTAAGCCTCTATGGAAAATAATGACTGAGCTAGAAGCCATGCCTGACCCCTAGTTTCCAAGTCCAGGCTCTTTCTTATAAGTCGGTAACTGTTTGTATCTATTGGTGGTTCTGGTAAGCAAGGGCCTCACTTGTTTGGCTGGCTTTCTGGCTTCTGACTTCAAGGGTGCCTCTTTCCTCTCTCTCAGCCTCCCCAGTCCTGGAGGCTACATCCTATGGAATCTCTCCTAGACCATGATGCACTTAGCATCCTCTTCAAGTCCATCTTCCCTGGTCTTCTGAAATCTCTAAAGCAGGTACTGGGTCTTGGCCATCTCTACTCTCGGCTCTTACTGCCATGTCTGGTAGAAGTTAGTACTCAGTAACCCTCTTCTGAAGGAAGTCTGGCTTCTTCTGTTCCAAAGAACAAACGGGGATGAATATCCCAGACCAGAAAAGCTACTGTACCCATCTCTGCTCCCCAACTACTGTCACCATCTCTTTAGGCTAAATTGTTCTCCCTCTAGGTCTTTCTTAGGCTTTGTTTTCTGATTCGCTCATTGGTGGAGCTGGTACATTCTGTCTGCTGCATTTCAGAATGTGTTCTAAGCACACTCCAAAGGTCAAGCCAAGATTTCTGTGGTGATTTTGCATAGTGTGACCTTGTCTTGCAGCTGGCCATCTGGGACAAAGTGCAGTTAAGGCCAAACTGAGTGGATAAGAAAGGGACAACTTTTTTGGCTTTTAGGAATTCCATGGGTATTATGACAAAGGACTTCATGTATACAAGTCCTGGGGCTCCAGCAAGGTCTCACAGGAATGTTAGTAAAGCAGGAAGCACCAGCCTTCCATCCTGGTCTGTCATCTGGGAGGTTATATAAAGTTCGTGGGTGTCAGAGGGTTTCCTTAACTTTTCAGGTCAAATAATTACAGTTTCTTTACTTCCTTCTTAGGCTTTTATGTCTTTTAGATTAAATAATGGTTAGATAGTTTCTCACCTGAATTTCATAGAGGCTTAAGATTCTGTAGAGATTGCTCAGGAAGGGGGATATATTTCCATGTGTTTATTTACTTTCCATATTGAGGTGCTATGTGAATTATTCCTCAAAAATATTTGCTACTCTTTCCTGGAGAAGATTCTATTTCCCTGACATGGATATGCCAGGCTTGGTCATTAGATTACTTTTGGCCAATGAAATGAGAATAGGAAGGACGTGTATTGTTTCTGGGAGCTTTAAGAGCCAGGGTATGGGTTTTTATATTCTCATCTATAGTCTCTTTATACTCTGTAGTGAGACAAGCAGTGTTCCAGATAGAGATAGATATGTCAGCTTTGGTTCTGAAATAAAGAGGATATGAAGCAGATCCACGATGGGCATGGAGCATGAATGAGAATAAACCTTTGTTGTTTGTAAGGCATTGGAATGTTGGGCTCGTATGTTGTTGCAGCATAATCAGGACTATCCTGACTGATCCAGATGCCAAGTAAGATTATTATTTGAAACTATTTTATTTTGTTGCTGAAAAAAGGTTGGAAAATCACCAGAATAAATGCTGGCTGACTATAAACTCCTTGACAAGAAAGACTTTGTCTTAATATCCTGTGGTTCTTTGTTTACTCCATGCCTAGTCTGGTGCCTGATAGAGTGTCTGGGTTTTAGCAGATATTTGGTAATTTGTTGAATGAATTAAATGAAAATGATTTTGAAAAAATAAAAGGTACTATTGTTATCGTTGTCTGTTGTACCTGTTTTTTCCCTTTATAAGTCTTGGAAAATGTATTGGTCAAAAATCAATATAATCTGCTCTATAGTATCATTTTAATAATTATTATTTTGTTTGTTTAACAGGAAATTTTTTATTCTATATCAAACATTCTAATGTTGAACATGCAACTGATAAATAGGAGGTAAACAGATCTGACTCAGCCTATACAATGTTCTTGGTTTCAGGTCCCCATGGTACTATTTTGAATCAGAACTAGTTAGTCTTGTTAATGGCATTGGACCATAACAGCTAGGAAAGGGTGGACAGTGAACTTGAACTAATCATTAGAGTTTGTGCGAGCTAGGGAGATAAGCTACAAGGTCTAGCATAAGGCTACCACAACAGTCCTTCAGACAGACAGTAACAGGCAATGAGTGATACAGCTCATGCAGAAAGGACTTGGAGCTGCACAGAAGCTGTGCCACGAGGCAGGCAGGCATCCCACCAGGCAGCAGGCGACCACTTCAGGATGCCAAGGGAGGCAATACTGGAAAGTCCAGGCAGATGTTAAAATATCAGGGAAATCTATCATCAGCCTTGTTAATGGAATGGATTCCAGTTTGCGAATTGGTGAGTGGGGTGAGGGGGATGCTTCCAAAAGTAAGACAGGATTCCAGAACAGACAAAGTGCTGGAAAGGGGGCAAGGCAGGGCTCAAGGTTTCAAGGCAAAGATAAGGGTTGAGAATTAGATTAACAACAAGGGTGACTTGATGTCAAACACTGGAGTATGGAATTAGAAAACTGAGACAGACTACAAGTGGGGCTCCACTGGCCCAGGGATCCTAATTATGGAAGCAGATAGGTAGAAACAGTGAACCAGGAAGAACGTGGCATAGATTATCCATAGGAAATGGAGTTATTAGTCTGTGCAAACCAATGAAGTAGCTAATGCAATGCAGTGGATCTCTCTCCTTCAAAGGAATGTTGTTAAGTGTGGCTTTGAGAAACATGCTGTAAGCACACAGGGACACATGCATGCACAGAAAGAAGAATCCAGAAGATTCACCTGAAGTTTGTTTCATTTATACCTACTGACTGATAGTGAAAGTGAGTGAACTTTCAAGTGAGTTGTGTTCAACTTTTTGCGACCCGTGGACTGTAGCCTACCAGACTCCTCCATCCATTGGATTCTCCAGGCAAGAATACTGGAGGGGGTTGTGATTTCCTTCTCCAGGGAATCTTCCTGACCCAGGGATCAAACTCGGGTCTCATGCATTGCAGGCAGACACTTTACCCTCTTAGCCACCAGGGAAGTCCACTGACTGATACCAGATACTAAATGTAGGTTCCCTCAGATAGCCCTCAAGATGGCCATTTCTCCCAGGGTTTATTAAGTAGTGACTGTCTTGAGATGAGTTGTTTTTTTCTCTTCTTCTTTTAAAAACTGTTTTGGGGAGTTCAAAAGGCAGTAGGTTGTCAATCAACCCCAACATATACCCAAGAAGGGAGAAAGTTTAAGAGGCAAACGAAAGGCTTTTTCAGCCTTGACTGTCCTTCTCATTGCCAGTTTTGCTGTGCTGGGCTAAATCGCTTCAGTCATATCCGACTCTTTGTGACCCTATGGACCATAGCCTGCCAGGCTCTTCTGTCTATGGGATTCTCTAGGCAAGAATACTGGAGTGGGTTGCCATGCTCTTCTGCAAGGAACCCTCCCAACCCAGGGATCAAACCTGCATCTCTTACATCTCCTGCATTGGCAGGGGGATTCTTTACCAATAGCACCACCTGGGAAGCCCCCTCATGGACGGTTACCCATGTTTTATCCTTTTTTATCAAAGCCCTTGTTCACAAAGTCATTGGATACCCTGTTTCCTGCCTTTGGCATCACCCTGCAGTTGGAATGTTACCTTGGACCTTGATCCTAACACACACTCCTCATTAGTGCCATTTTCCTCTGGTATAGTCATGACTTAACACTAATTACCTCCACCACAAAGTTCTGCTTTGCCTAATCAGATCATGTCACAGAAATGGCATATGCATTTTTCCTCCTAATTTAAAAACTATCCATAAAAAACAAGCATTTAGCTCTGGGCTATAAGACTCCTCAGAACCTGGGAAATCTTGGGGCTGGTGCTTCTGTTTCTTGAAGGTAGAGGCTCTCACCCATTAGAGCTGAGTTGACAAAGGCACTATAGGCTGTTCCCAAGCTGCAGAACTATTGTATTGACAGAGCATGAAAAACTAAGAATTCTAGCTCTTTCTGAAAAAAATATTGGTCACAGTCAGCTGGACCTGAGTGCCGGCTGCCCCTTTTTGACTGATGCGAGTTTTTACAGACTCCACCTCTCTCTAGTGCCTCTTGCCAGCCTCATCATTTGGTTCTGTCCACCTGCCTGGGCCCTGCAGGCATCTCAGCTTGTGAGCTCATGAAATAGGCATTGAGCTGAACTGCTTGATGGATGGTAGAAAAATCAGTAGGTCATTAAAAAAAAAAAATCCCATTTGAAAAATCTAAACAAGGGTGACAATAACTCTTCTCTACCTTGCCCTTTTCAACTCTCTTGTGCTGCTTCTGTTTTTTCTGGATTCTTCTTCCTGTGACTGATGAATCCCTACCTTTACACGTTGAACCCCTGCTCTTTTCTTTGGGTCCTCTCTTTGAGCTAGCCCATGTGCTCCTGTGATCCATCAAAAGCTTGATTGTGTTTTTAAGAATTGAAGTCTAGTGGATTTACAATGTTGTATTACATGAACTTGAGTAAACTCCAGGAGATGGTGAGGGACAGGGAAGCCTGGAGTGCTGCAGTCCACAGGGTCATGAAGAGTTGGACATGACTTTGTGACTGAACAACAGTATACACACACACACACACACACACACACATATATGGAAAGGGTACAAGACAGGACTCAGGACACAAGGATTCAAGGTAAATATATATATATATATATTCTTTTCCAAATTATTTTCCATTATAGGTAATTACAAGTTACTGAATATAGTTCTCTGTACCACTTGATTCTTATCTGATGAGTCTCAAATCCCTCTGCAGCCTCTCTTCTCTCAGGTCCCATTCTAGTATTAAATAGAGACTTTACCAGCAGGCAGCTCTGAATCAAATCCTGAATCAGTGGGGTGACCTTGGACAAACATTGAGCATCACAGGTCTGCCACACCCATGAAATGGGTACAAGGTAACTTCCTAGGGCCATTGAGAGTATTGAAGAAAATTTACATAAGTGCTTGGCAGTTTTGTCCTAAGCCCAGGACTGCTGGGTGTCAATGCCTAGTTCTCCCCATGCTGTCACACTACCTCAATCCTTTGTTTTCAGAAGTGACTTTTTACATCAGGTTGTCAGCTGAGAGAGGCCCACGCAGGCCTTGGGGATGGATGAGCAGGCAGCCCATCCTGAGTAATGGGACAAGGTAGGAACTGCTGACAAGACAGATTATAGCAGAGCTTTGTGGGAGTCTGGAAGTGCCAAGAATGGCAAACTTGCCCGGCGGCATTCTGCAATCCTGCCACCTCAAATTAGAGCCATTTATTCCTTTCATCAGCAGTAGAGTAAGCAAATGAATGCTCTGAAGCTTCCTTATTAACAATTATGACCAGCAGATAAACAAAGGCAGGGGAGCGGAGAGTGTCAATGGTGACCCGGGGCTTCCTCTGCCCGCTTTTACATTGCATCCCACAGCACAGTTTTTCTCTTAATTATAGCTGACAAACACTTTTGGGAAAGTTTTATTTTATGTTTTGGTGTAGTCTTATACTTTTTTTCTAGAAGCCCCAAACTGGGAGAATGTAGTACAAGGAAGAAAGAGAAAGAAAAGTAAAATTTGGTATACTTCTGACACTGGGCTTGGTGCAATGCATTCATTCTTTCATGTTCCACTGTCTGGGCTTACCTTGATAAGATCCTAGAATGGGCTTGATCATAGAGATATCAAGTCATAAAATTCTGTACCTCAGCTGATCTAATCTTTTCATCTTATAAATGAGAGTAAAGTTCCGCGGCTAGTTAGTGATAAAAACAAGTTCCAGACCTCACTTCCTTCCCACCAAACTCCCTGGGCTGAGATCCAGGGACATCTAGGTAGCGCCAAAAAGTCAGGGGACATTGGTGAAGATAACCATGCACGAGAAAAACATTCTATTTCTTGTGTAAGGAAAGAAAATTCCACCTTCTCTTATGTAAGCCACTCTGTTTCTCTGAGCAGAGTGAAATATGCAGAGGTATTAGAACCTTTACTAAAATCTGGACTCATTTTCTTTTTTCCCCCTTTGACTTTTATTGAGATTAAATTGACAAACAACACTATATATTTTTAAGGTGTACTGCATAATGGTTTGACTTCTGAATGTCATGAGGCAATTCCCACAGTGTTTAATGAACAGCCATCATCTCATATAGATACAAAAGAAAATAAAAAAGTGTTTTTTCCTTCTGATGAGAATTCTTATGATTTACTCTCTTAACCACTTTCATATATAACACACAATGGTTTTAATTTTATTTATCATGGTGTACATTATATCCCTTGTATTTATTTGTCTTATAACTGGAATTTGTACCTTTTGATCACCTTCATCCAATTATCCTTCCCCCACCCCTCTCTGTGGTAGCCACAGATCTGATCTTTTTTTCTGTGAGTCTATTTATCTGTTTGGGCTTTTATTTTTGAAGTATAATTGACCTACAACACTATGTTAGTGCCTTGTGCTCAACAAAGAGATTTCATATTTCTACACATTCCAAAATGATCACCACTGGAATAATTTCCTTTTGATAAAAAGATACATGAGAGGAAACTGTGCCTTTTCTTCTGCTTGCTGGATACTGTCATATCTGTGTCAGATATCTGGAACAGAGATAGCCAGGTATGGTCATTAGGCAAAGTCAGCACTTACAGATAGCAACATAGAAAGATGAAAACGTCCAGGTTCCAAAGATGAATGCAAGGACAGATATTAACTAGTCTTAGAAATGAGATCCCTCTAGATTTATTTTTAAATGAGATTTTTTTCCTTATCTTTGAAACAAAGCAGTTGTTCTAACAATGCATGCATTCAGCGGAGAGTCTTTAAATCTCTAACACACCATCTCTTCAAGGAAAGTAATGGCGTGTTGGAGCCAGCTCATACCAGCCCACTGTTTAGTATCTCTTCCTAACTCTGTGTTCCATGACATCATAGTGGTAGTTTCTGTAACCTCATGTTGTGATTTGAAACAAATCATGCTGGGGATATTTACACCATAGAAATTGGCAAATGATATGAATGAGCTTTTTTATTTTTGAGAGTTGATTTACCAGCATACCACTGGGAACAACAAAAAAGGTTAAATACTAACAAAAAAAAGGTTACAGTATAAACACATATAATTTTATGGCACAGACCAGTATGGGATGGGTGTTGGGACTGCTTTCCAAAATCTGGAACAAAATTAGTTCAGTTCTTTGATGGGTTAGACTTTTGTTATCCAGAACATTCTACTTTTGACTGTGGACAAACACTGAAAAGTTATGGTGTTAGATTTAGGCTCAAGGTATGGTGAGTGAGCCAGCCAGAGCACATGCCTGAAAGAGAAGCTGGGTGTCATAATGTTATTATGTCACTGGTGTCATAAGGCTGGACAGGAGTCATGGCTCTGCTTCTCTAAGAAGATGGTGGTTGTTTTCTGCAACAGGATAGATGGGTGTTTTGTTTTGGGTTTCCTGGAAAACTCACTGCAATGAAGATCTGTATGAGGAACAAGACTTGTGGGGAAAGAAGGAAGCCAAGTTGGGCAGGGGAACAGCTGAACTGTGATGCAGTGGCACCAGAGGCCTCATCTGGTCCCCTAGAGAGCTCTGCAGCTGGAAGAGTCCTTTAGAGTTGTTCCCGAATAAGACAAGGAGCAATCATTGGATGGGACCTGTCCCTGGGGAGGAGGACTTACCATGGGTGTGGAAGCTCCCTTTGACTGAGGTGAATCCCAGAGAGGAGACGTCTGTTGTCAGTCCTTCAGAAGTCAACATTCTTGGTAGCTGGGGAAATGAATGCCTTGTTTCTGAGGGGAATATTGGTAGTGTATCACAGCGTCCACTACAGTAGGATTGGGGTAAAGTTTCCCAGAATGATATTTCTTTGCTTGATCCTTTCTGTGACTCAAAATAAGTATCACTAATCAGCTAGACCATCATCTTCATTTAGTGGACTTAAAATCTAAGAGCAGGAAACCCAGCTAAAACCTTATCTCTCTTTAATATCTTCTGTAATAATCCAGCCAGACTGCTTGTTTTCCTTGCAACAAATATCAAAGATCTTGGTTGCAAACAACAGAAACCAACTATGAATAATTTAGGCATAATAGGAAGAATTTATGGAGAAGGCAATGGCAACCCACTCCAGTACTCTTGCCTGGAAAATCCCATGGACGGAGGGGCCTGGTAGGCTGCAGTCTATGGGGTCTGGAAGAGTTGGACACGACCGAGTGACTTCACTTTCACTGTTCACTTTCATGCATTGGAGAAGGAAATGACAACCCACTCCAGTGTTCTTGCCTGGAGAATCCCAGGGATGGAGGAGCCTGGTAGGCTGCTGTCTATGGGGTCACACAGAGTCAGACATGACTGAAGCGACTTAGCAGCAGCAGCAGCAGCAGCAGGAAGAATTTATGGAAAGGAAGGCTGGTAGTTCATAGAATCAACAGAAAGCTAGGAGAAAGTCAAGGGAAGAAGGTAGCGGCAGAAACAGTCCTTACGGGAAACTGTGCAGTTGTACACTTTAGTGATCTTCCACCACCCACCATACACCTACTGCTCCTGAACTCAGCCCCCTCTGTAACCTCCCCTGTGGTACTCAGTTTATTTAACACTCATGTTGCATATGGTGCCCACTGCACATCTAATGCAGTGGTATCTTTTAATGTATTTGTCACTTGAGCTTCAGAATACTTCCGTTGAGTTCCCAGTTGTCTGAGCAGAGGCTGTGTACCCACACCTTCAATGCCAGGGAGTAAGAAGAAAGTTGATTCACAGTATGTGGCTGGGTGTCCAAGAACTAGGAAGGAGGCTCACATGCTGAGTCAGAATAAACCTGATAAACATCCACTGCCCAATGCCTCTGTACCAAGTGAATCCTTTCCTTGTTCTATTGATGTTTTCTTGTAAGTGATGTTCTAAGGGGTTCCAGGTCTTTTCACTCGTTCATCTCTGCATATACTTAGTGACTGCTGAGTCTGAAATGTGCACCTATTTCTCTCAAGGAGAAGAGCAAACTCCATCTCCTGACAATAAGGTCTATTACCAAATAAATGTAAAAAATTCCTTGATTCCAAGAAATAGATTCATTCAACCGAAATGAGGGAAAGAGCTTACGGGTAGGAAACACTTGGGCTGCTCCTGAACCTGAGAAATTAGGCAAAAACAGGTGTGTGTGGGGGGTGCTCCAGCAATGGCATCTGCCTTTTAGGGTAGATTCATCTTTTCCTGGTGGCTCACTTGATCACTGTTATTTGTCATTCCTACTTTTCCCTGGGTGGCTCATTTCCTGCTCCAGAGATCTGGGTCAAATTCTGAAGGAACAGATCTCAGTGATTGGCTCATTATTATTCCTCTACTGGGCAGAGGCCCTCATGGATCTTCAGCCAGACTAAGGAATGAATTTGGTACCCACACAGTTTATTCAATGACCATGCCCCATGCCCCACCAGGCTCAAAGAATAACCTAGACCTGCTTTCCTGAACACCTCAATTATGAGATGTTGGGGGCGATAGACCCCCTATCCACCATATTTTAGGGTCCTCTAAGACTTCCCTCCCAGTTCTTAAGAAGTCATTATCACTTTTCAGGAATAAAAGGAACTATGAGTTAGTATGTGCTGTACTTTTTGCCTCCTATTATGTATTATATGCCTTATCTCATTGAATCCTTATGTCATTTCTGAGTTAGGTATTATTCCTGTTTTATATCTGATGAAACTTCAGATCACAATGGTTATGAAACCAAGATAAGATGGTAGAGCTTATTTCATATGCAGAGTAGTGTTGCTCCAAACCTGTTTTTTTTTCCCCCTACCCCAGGATACCTCCACATTCATGATAAGGCCAAAACATTTCCATTCTACTTATCAATGGCTCTTTGAAGAAAGCTTCCAATTAGGGACTTTTCTAGTAGGGAGTGGTTCAAAAGTAGAGTGCGTTAGGTGGGACAAGAAAAAGGACTGGAGACAGAGGTGTCACATGCTGAACACAGGCTGCTGTAGAAGAGCAGGCTTCTTCTCCACCCGGCCCTTGAGATGGCCAGAAAATAGCTTCATCACCAAGCGGTGGGGTTTCCCTCCTGAGTAATGAAGGGAGACTAACTTTATGCAGCCCAAGGTGGGCACTCCCCATGAGTTCCTTGCCTTGTTTGTCCAAAACCATTTCACAGCCAATTGTAGCTATTGGGAGCCTCCAAACAAAACGTCCCAGCATCTGTAAGATAAGAAGTAATCCTTTTAAAGGCAGAAGTTTAAGCACTTTGCTGTAATGGCCTCACAGAAAGGAAAATTAGACCTGCCAGGAAAATGCAGTTAATTAGCGTTGAGCTCATCTTCATCCATCCATGTGCTCTGGAGGGGAATAATACTGCAGAACCTAGAAGGTTGTTGGAAAGGCAACTGGGAATATGTACTTGCAGTTAGCATCTCCTGTAACGTTGGCTCCTTTCCAGCTCTTTCTTCTTCAGCCTTCAATGCCCATCATTACTTGTAGTGTCTCCAGGAAGTCTTCTTTGATTAAACAAGCCTGAAATATATGATTCCTCTTCCTTTCCTTCCCCATCTCCATCTTTTACAAACACTGTGCCTTGTGTGAAGATCTCACAGGAAAATAATGGGCTGAAAGAAAAAAATTAAATAAAGACAGATGTCTTACTGTCATACACATGTTGAAACCCTGCTTGGTTAT